>RCWM02000286.1:0-1453965 GCA_003667255.2 Euschistus heros | reverse complement strand
AAAGTGATATAATTAAAAACTTAATCTTAACAAGGATTCTTATATGTAAACTAAAATAAAATGTTTTACCAAGTTGCAACTACAAAGATAAAGTATTACAAATAATAATGCACATCCCTTCCTCGATGTTGTAAACATATTACTATCAAGAACATATGATCTGTATACCTCACGTGTCGATCTGATAATTGCCTATTATCAAAATAACCATAACATAATTTAACCCAAAATAAAGTAAGTTGTGATTTTCCCCATAAAATATTCATCAGGAATAATGACTAGAATTACTATTTCTTTGCAATGAAATACTAAATCAAATGAATTCATTGCTCACACAATTTTTAGTATAAAATTGATAGATTCAAAGTACAACATTGAAGGTTTAAACTCTTTAATGATGATAGTAAATATTGAAGTTTTAAAAGTATAAAAATGAATCTAAACAATTTGCTAATCACAGTTTTGTTTAATAATTTCCTACAGATAACACAAATAAATAAATTGTTCATAAAAATAAGTACGAATTCCAGTAAGTCACAGTGATTAATTTTAAAATAATAGATCATTTAAATAGAGAACATCAGTACAGCAGATATACAGACTTACTTGCTAGAATTGCGGCCTTCGGGATTAAATCCTCCGAAAGTGGTTGTTGAAGTCATTCTTCTAACAGTGCCTGAGAAAAACGGTCTGAACAGCCATAACAGATGGCTTGCGAGCCCGCGTATTTCAACCGAAATCCTGCTCTCTGATTGGTCGATTTTCCCTCTCGGTCAATACCCAATCCATGGATGTATGAATGCTCTTATTTCAATGAATTTATATCTAAGACTAAACTTATTTTAACTTCAATAATTTCTCATTTTATCCGATATACTTTTTTTTTAATAGTGGTGATCTATAAATTTCTTACATTTCACTTTTTAAAAAATTACATATATATATCATGTTTTATTTATGATCATGTTTCATCATATATTAACCACGGCGAAGGCATCATGAAATCTGTCTGATAAAACTAAATCCATGATCCTGACGCATTTCTTGCTTCATAAATTTGAAGGTTTTGTTTATCTATGCATGACGAACGCGTGATCTTACACATGATCAGATGGTTCGGTAGGGTTGAAACCTACCATAAGGTTGTTCTATTGACGTTTAGTTCCGTTCTGTTAGCCTATTGGGAATTTGTTTTCTTTATTTTTCTGTTTTTTTTTAAATTAGTTATTTGAAGAAATAAATATTCTATCAAATATTGTAATTAGTTAAATGTTTATTCTAAATTTATTTAAAGATGATGAAGTCTCAGAAAGTGATGAAGTGTTTAAAATCGCTCATTCTCTGTTGCAAGAACTTTAAGTGCTGGGAAAACTATGACTGTCAGAGATGCTCTCAACTCTGCGTTGGATGAGGAACTTGAAAAAGATGAAAGAGTTTTCCTTTTGGGTGAAGAAGTGGCTCAATATGATGGTGCTTATAAAGTATCAAAAGGTCTGTGGAAGAAGTATGGTGATAAAAGAATTATTGACACTCCCATTACAGAAATGGGATTTGCTGGACTTGCAGTAGGAGCTGCTATGGCAGGTCTCCGCCCAATATGTGAGTTTATGACATTTAATTTTGCTATGCAAGCAATTGATCAAGTAATTAACTCTGCAGCGAAAACATTGTACATGTCAGCAGGGACTATTCATGTTCCGATTGTTTTCCGTGGTCCTAATGGAGCTGCTAGTGGTGTTGCAGCTCAACATTCCCAGTGTTTTGGTGCATGGTATGCACATTGCCCTGGACTGAAAGTTGTATCCCCATGGAACAGTGAAGACTGTCGAGGACTTTTAAAAGCTGCAATTAGAGACCCAGATCCTGTAGTTTTTCTAGAAAATGAAATTCTCTATGGTGACAGTTATCCAGTATCAGATGAAGCATTATCAAAAGATTTCTTATTACCTATTGGAAAAGCCAAAATTGAAAAAACAGGGAAAAGATGTGACATTAATTGCACATTCCAGGGCTGTTAAAACGTCCCTTGAAGCTGCTACAGATTAGAAGGGCAAGGTATTTCCTGTGAAGTTATAAATTTAAGATCTTTAAGGCCTTTAGACAGTGAAACTATCTTTAATTCTATCAAAAAAACCCATCGTGCTATCACAGTGAACAAGGTTGGCCACAACATGGTATTGGTGCTGAAATATGTGCCCAAGTTATGGAGAATAGTGTATTTTTCGAGCTGGATGCTCCAATAATCAGGATTACTGGAGCTGATGTGCCAATGCCTTATGCTAAGGACTTAGAAGCTGCCGCAATACCTAGATCATCAGATGTAGTGGGCTGCCGTTAAAAAAATTCTTCATTAATTTTTATATATTCTTGTATAAAAGAATTTGATATGTTGTTCAACAATATATTTTTTAGATGGTGCTTCTATGTAATAAGTTATACATTAATATATAAATATTTTTAACTGAAACTTAGTGTTAAAATTTCAGTCGCACAAATAAATACCCTGATTCTAGATATCTCTCTATATTTCAAATATCTAATCATTAAATAAAATGTACATATGTATATTGGACTATTCCATGAATTTAAAACAAATTATAAAATTGTTTTTCTTCATTGTATTTCACTATCACCCACTTTTGAAATTAATACTGTTCAAAGCCACTTCAAGCTATAGATAAGAAAAATCATGTTCGTTCAGATTTAACTTAATAATTCCAAATTTAGTACCATTTCAATCTTGCTTACCAATCTTGTAATTACCCTGTAAGTGTATAATTTAACTACCTATAGTCCGTAGCGCTTGTGAATTATTTGGAGTTTTGAAGTAAAAAAAAAAAAAAAAAAAATACAAATACAAATGGATTCAGAGACTGTTTTTATTGATGTAGATGCAATTTATGGAAATAAAATTGTTCTTTTAAATTAAATATGCTGCTTTCATTTTATCTAAATTAAGTAACATGTTATTAGTTATTATTGCATAACTTTATCTTTAATCATCTTCTGGATGATGCTTAGTCTTAAGAACTTAGATTTTTAACTGCTTCACTCAGTATGATTAGAAGAACTTTCGCCCCCTAAAAAATAATTAAATTAGAATAATTTATTAAAAAATCCATGAAGGAAGTATTAATATCTAAAAATTGTCTGTTACCGTTTTTGTTCATCACTATTTTAAACTATTGAAGTTTTAAGGATAAATTGTTAAATAAAACACTTCTAGTGGGGATTTTCATTGTGAATTTTTAACTTGTTTCTTGAAGATTGATTTAAAAAAATTCTGAAGGTCAAATAAATATATTTTTGTATTGTTATCTACAATTCATTTTTTAAAAAAAAAAAAAAAAAAAAGGTTACATCATAATGTGAGTGAAGGTCAGTTTTTGCCAGAATGAAGGATTGGATATTTGTTGTAGTTTATAACCTTAGAATCAAAATTTATAATATTTATAAATAATAAATATATAACTACTAACAATAATCTAAATAAAAAATATATCATATAGCTACTAGTGGTAAAAACAAATTTTTTTTTTTAGTTGTATCCCTTTTTAAGAATTTGGTGAAGGAATGATCCTTCCCAATTTGAATTGTTTCTTATAATTAGTTTCAACCAAACTTCATTTATATCATGATTTTCATGTTTAGCTATTTCCTTTTTTTATTCCCTTTTTCCAGATGTTGCAGTAACTGCTATACTCGTTAATTGCTGTGTAATTTGTTATATGTTTATTCCTTATTTGATGCTCGTATTCAATTTTTTTTGTTTTCTTTAATTTAATTATTTGTCAGTACTGAGATACAATTTTATTTATATAAAGATAACATTCAGAGAAGGAAGGTTACCGAAAAAACAGAAATATACAATATTTTTCTCTGAAGAAACGTAATACTAGGAAATTAAAGAAGAATTTACTTAACAATATATAAAACTGCAGGTTGTTACTAATGACAATGTAGATAGCTCTTTTTGTTTTGTTTTTTAATAAAAAAAATTATTAATAAATTGTTATATATGTTTAATTAAATGTTTATTTTATATCAGCCAGTGTAATATTTTTTTTTGTTTTTAATTTATTTTTCCAGTATATACTCATTTATGAAATTATCATTTGTCTTAAGTGTTTTACAAGAGATCTTATTTGTATCATATTTTTTTAAATGTAAGTAGTATATTGTATACTACCTAGAAGAATTTTACCCACATTTCACTTGCTGGCCTTTGAAAATTCCTTGATTTGAATGAAGCAGGAGATGAAATGCCAGATGTGATTCCAGAATTTCTTCTTTGTGGATTTCTGTGAAAAAAAACAATTTCGCTGCAATAATTGAAAATAAATTAAACTTTATTTTAAATTAGTTCTTCACCATTCATTGTAAAGTTTTATTCAATGTATATCACTAAGAAGAAATATTACAGTTTGAGACAATTTGCTGTAGCTGAAGTCAAGGATTTGACTTAACTCCTAGTTCACTTTTATTAAAAAAAAGGGTTGTCTGTAAAAAAAAACTTTCACTCAACTGCTGTAACTTCAGAAAAAATCACTAATTTCATTATTGTTATTGTTTTTTGTATTAATTACAATTCTTATGGATATTAAACAAAGTTTAATCTTCAAAATACAGATAAATTACAATTACTTATTTAAGCATAATTTTCTCATAACCACGTCTTGAATCTGTTCCCCTGCAACTGTAAATTTTAATTATGCGAGAGGAAATTTTTTTAAAATTGAAAAATTAAATGGCAATGAATAATTGCAAACTTTAATGCATTAAATGAAATTTGGTTATTTTATAGGGAAAGCTTAATTTATAAAAATAAAATAGAATTTTACTCAAAAACAGGATGTTATCATGAGTTAAATTTTTTTAATATAGATAATAATTTTGGTTGAAATAACAGGTTTTTTTTTTTTTTTTTTTAAGGAGTGATTAAATTTAAAGAAGTATAAAAAGTCATTAAGAATCATTTCATAAATTTATATGAACTCTTATGCTGCAATCAAAAATAACAATCATGCTCTATGTATGTGGGTTGTTTAATCAGTTCAATAAAAGATACTTTATTTAAAAGCTATTATACAATGGTGCAACTACAAAATGTTCAACTAAATTTTATGAATTTGTAGAAAAATATTCTTCATCCTTTTGTACTTATAATTTAAATGTAAGACTATTTTTGGAATAGAATAGTGAAATTACAATTAACTAGGTACATATAAATTTACGATTTCATTACAAAGAGTTTTAATAATCATTCATCATCAAATAAGTGATTTTTTAATAGGTTATCAACCAGTGATAGTGAAATTGGCATTGGTCTTTAAATTTAAAAAATTAAAATTTCAGTCCCATAATATATGAAAATGATCCAGTTTAAAGTATAAGTATAATAATATAAATAATTTTATTTATCAAAATATTTCATACCTATTTTAAACAAAACACAACTGGATAATGCCTTATTTATTCTTGCCAGCTCAAACTTATATGCTAATGTTCATAAAACATTAAACTTACATTTCACTGAATGATCGTTGATTATTCCTCATTTTCATCCCTAATGGCGATGGCATACGTTTTGCATCATAATAAGATTCATGAGAATCATCACTGTTACAGCTGCAATAAATTTATATTTGTTATATTAATACATTTAATGGCCAGGTACTTCTTCAGAAGTTTGGCTAACTTCTATTCTAAGCCTAATCTAGTCTATGATTCAAAGAAAGTGGTCCTTTTGATTGAAGAAGTCCAATGCTTATTTAATAATGAAGTAAAGAACATTTAGGGCTAAATCATAGGGACTCTAGAACTAAAAGTAAGTTATAAAACCATTGTACTTATTTATATTATAAAGGATACATATTTATATATATATATATATTCTTCTAAAAAATGTACAAGTATTCATTTTTTTAATTAGTCAGTTAATTCAATTGCTCTAAATTAATGAACTTTTCTTTATTTAAATAACATTATAGAGATCCACTAAAATGTCTTAGTGAAATTGGATCCAGTATTATTTTAAAACATTCCAAAGAATATTAATTTTTAAAAATATGTATATATATCTTCTCTCACACAATTGGCATTTCAAGTCAAATAATTTCTCTATATTATTTCAGTGATCTCCAACTGGAATTTTCATATTTTTAACTAGCAATATTACAAAATTGTCTAGGATATTGTCCTTGAGTAGATAAAGCTTCAATCTATCCTATGACCAGGAACTAGCTAATAGATATAATACTAATCAATAATATTCTCTGATATTATTATTCATATGACAGTTTAGTGTGATATTGAAAAATATGTCATTAAAAGATACTATTTTGAAGATTAATTTCTCATAACATAATAGTTGATTAAAAAATACTGACATGTTTTTGGAAAACTAAGAATTTTTTATTTTAGTTAAAATCTAAGAAACAGAAAGAATATTGATGAGGTAACTATCATACAATTCTTTTGATTAACGAACAATAATTAATGTAAAAAAACCTACTTTACACGTCATTATTCCACCAAAGAAAAAATAATCATACTTTTGATTATGATGAATCGAACTGAACGTCTTACAATAATTTAAGACTGTTCCTGCTAAAACCTAAATTTTAAATTCTAAGTTCATCAGTACCCACTGCACCACTCAGTTACAAATTATTTTTTTTCTAAATCCATATATAAAATTATTCTCATTCCTTATAGCCATTGATAACAATGGGAAGAGTTTATTAAATTTTTATAAATGAGAGACCAACATTGATTTCTAATATAAAATTTTAGTATTGTACATCAGAAGTAGGTATTTTAAATAATATACATTTTTTGCAGTAATATGCATAAGTCTTACCCTTACCTTTCTGGAGTTTTCACATTAATACTCATATTAAATGTCTGATTACTTCTCATTCCGGGTGTCCTTGGTGTTCTGTCATTTGGGCTGTTCCTGTTGAAAATGTTAAATTTTTTTAATAAACAAAATAATCTGATACATTATCTATATTTGATCCTTCTACAGTTTAACCTATTTCTGATTATACTCTCTGGATTTATATTTTTTTAGTTAATCATTGTCAATATTGTATTATTAATACTCATATTTTTACGCTAATTTTTGGATATTTTTTATAACTTCAATTCAATATTATATAATATCAATTTAATATGTATTTGAATCTTTCAAGGTGTGAATAAACAAAAATTGATTGGAATTTTCAGTAAAAATTGGAACACTCTCTTACTGTTTAATCCTTTTCACAGGACACTCAAGGATACTAGCTTCAGATCTAATGATTTTTGACAGCCGAAGGATATTCCTCCATAGTTGTCCGTTTGGAAATTGATTAAATCTTTTTGTTTTTTTAAAAAGAGACCCTTTCTTCCCATTTAATCCTTTAGATTTCAGTTTTGGTCAGAATCTAACATGTTAGTCGGGAAGATGGAGATAGTCATTTAACCCCATCTAACCCTATCCTTTGAAAGTTTTTACTAAACTGGTACAACATAGAACCATAGTAGTGGCGGTTCAGCATCAGAAAGATCAAGAGATGGCCCCTGCATTACATCCTAGGCCACTGAAGGATACTGGTTTCAGATCTGCCAGGATCTAACGATTTTTGATGGCTGAAGGATATCCTTGGCCACTTCTTCCCAACTGATTAATTTTTACGTAGATTAAAATGACACTCTTCCTGTTTGTATCAATAACGCAAATCATTCAAGCTTTAATATAATTGATTATTTCAAATCCACTCCTCTTTTCCACTATCTTCCTTAGCTTTCTATGGTTTATTACCTTTCTTATCTTAATATTTCTTCACTTGGTTTAATGTTTTTTTTTTTTTTTCATTTACCTTTATTTTGGTTTTGTATATTCTGTCTATAATAATTATGTATTACCTATGCCATTCTTATTTATTTGCAAGATTTCCATTCCTGTATGTGCTTCTGACTTTTATTCTTAGTTGATTCTGATTTTCTATTCTCTTCTATGGCTATCTTTTACATTAAACATTTTCTATTTTCTCCTCTTCCTTGTTTTCTTGGCAATAGAATTTCAGGTTGCACATCGAGCCTTCCTGTCCATGGACCTGAATCAATATTTTCTTGATGATCAGCTTTATTTAAAGTAGTGCTCTGGGCATATATCCAGCCTCCATGTGTCTGTTGTTCATTTGAGCTCATACATTGTTGTTGCCTGAGCTCACCATCTTTGATCTTCCATTGTTAGGAATAATCTACAAAATACTGTTGCTCCCTCATCCACATTTTAAGCATCTCAAAAACTTAATGATCTGACTAAATTTTTTATTGTCCAGAGCATTTCTCCATAAGTTCAAATTATTATCAGTGCTTTGGAAATTGTCCAATATTTTTTTCAATTTACTAGGAAGTTTTAACAAACTTAGTTGTCTGTTACAGAAATTTCTCTCTACTCTGTGTGATTTTGTATACTGCTGAGTGCCTCACTATTATTTTGGTTTCAAAATAGTATTCCACCAATAACACAAAATATATCAAACTATTATTCAACTAACACTCCATAACATATAACTCACATTTGAATGGTTCTTTGGATATTTCACTTGATAATATATAATGGAGTTTATAATTCAATGTGTAAAGCTCTCAAACATTATGCTTGCATATTTTGTATTTTATATTTACAAGAACTTACATTTGTAACCATCCTAAATAACTTCAGGCTCATCAACAAGGATTTTATGCTATGAATGGGTTGTTATAGGACTTATTATTATTATTAAAAAAAAAAAAAAAAAAAAAATATTGACCTAAATAATGTTAAAGCTATGTTATTTTTACCGGTATTATTAATGTTTTTAATAACGATAATTACTGCTTATATTCATTATAAGGTTAAATTATTAATTCAGATATGATCCAAATTTATGTGACTTTGAATAACATGTTGTATTTACAATACAATATTTGATATGAATTCAGTGAGCTGTAATAGAATCTTATAAAAGAGCTTTAATTGAGGCAGGCTCTGTAGCTAAATAGGTTGGCATCTAAATATATAAGAAATGTAAAATTTATACCAAAATTACCTCACAGATGCTTCTTTATTTTTAAATAGCAACTCCATTGCTGTCAGTTTTCTCCTATAATAAACACAGAAATGATTAGAAACAATTTTATTCTTTTCTATATTTGAAATAAAGATTCCAAACCAAAAAGGCTTCCGATCTCAAATATTTTATTGTATTTTAAACAATTATATTTAAGCTGTTTTTGAAATCTTTCCCTTCATTTTTAGAGCTATATAATACAGTTACACAGATCCCTTTTCATCGACTAAGAAAAGTATAAAAAGAAATAATTACAAGAAATTAGCATGATATCTTAAAAGAAAATACCCCTAAATAGAAAATAATAATTTTGAGGCCTTATTAACTGTAAAAAAATAAATTTTTATGAAATGGATTATATCCCAAATTGATGATTAACATCTGTTTTTTAAAAGACAATAAAATATTTATAGGAGAAGCTGTTTAATATTCGGTAACCAGACTATCTCAATATTAATAATGAATTATAACAACATGAACAGCTTATCTTTTGCTTAATCTAAAATGCTATATCAATTTAGTGTTAAAGATGCAACAATATTGAATTGAACGCAAAAAAACAAAAAGTATTAAAAGGTAAGAACATAACTAAACAAATATTAAATAGAATTGTCAATAAAAATAAATCAGGTTATAATAAATTAAAAAGTGGTAATTCAATTTTAAAACAAATTATTACTGGTATTATTGTTTTCAATGATAGATGAGGACATAGTTCCCTAAAATATAGTTACTTATATTTAGAATAGAATAAGAGAAGGTATCAGGAATGGTAAAATATAAAAGAAAAAAAAAGAAAAAAATTGGGTGTGCAATCAGTTGGCAAGGAGGTGTGAATACCTTATTTTTCTGATGTCAGTCAACATCAAATAATTATTATTATTATTATTTATTTTTGTATGCTATATTAGGAGGTCCTTGGGACATCTTTTTTCCAGATGCCTCAGAGATTTATCAGGAAACAAGTTGAGAAATGCATGGAATCATGTGGTTATGGACTTCATCGTGGAAAAATGGATATCTAGTTTGGGTCAAATCAGAAAATTATCAGGACATTAATAGATATGGAGGATTGGGAATTTTTCAAAGGACTTAGGGCTGTAAGGACTAGATAGGAGTTGATTAGCATGGTTCAATAGATCCCCAATGCTCAACCCATATACACTCATTCTATAAACAAAAAGCCCTAAATATATATATATATCTATATATATATATATATATATATATATATATATATATATATATATATATACACACAGTTAATAACACTGAATAAGTACAAGCTTGCATACTTTTCTTGACCAGTAGGACTTGAAGTTGAATATGGAGCTTGTGAAGTATTATTTTGTCTGTTTGTGAAGTTAAAACTGAAAAGTAAAATTAATATCTTAGATTAATTGTTATAAAATAACCTCAAATGCATTTATTTTTCATTTAGATGTATAGAACAATATAGAGTAGAACAACTAACATTTAGAACAAAAATTTGGTAACTTCTACAGAAAAATTTAAAATAAAATATCTTTTTAATTTGTAATTAAATGTAACAGTTTCTATTATAACTTATTATCTAATAATGCTTGTTATCTAAGAGTTTAGCTACCTCCATGCATAACAGCATTCATAAACTTTTTATTTTCACTTACCTAAAATTGCCAACTTTACTGCTCAAATTCAACCCAGATTTTGGAGTGAAAAACCCTTCCTGGAAAATATGATTTCCCAATTATAAAAAACTAAAAAAAAAACATTCATAATAGACTTTATTGTTAAAGTAGATTGAAATCATAAATTAGTTTTAAATATGCTTAATGTTGATGACAATCATTCCAGGAAAAATATTTTATAAACATGCATACTTTATATTAATGTCATATATTATATAATAATTTCATTTTTATAACAAATATTTGCAATAGTTAAGGACTACTTCATATTATCATTATTATTAAATGTAATTTTTTTATCATGTGCAATATTAGAAGGAATTGAAATTTAAATAAATGTATTGTACTACATTCCTGCAAGGGAAAGCGGTTACAAAATTAGCTATTAAATAAACAGAATGACCATGGCTCAATGTTGAAATTGATTTTTAAAAAAAAATCTTTCCGAATTGATTGCTATATTACTGCTTTTTTATTTGACAATGTTAATAGAAAACAACTATAATCTTATTTTTTAGGAATGGATTGCAAAATCTTAATTAGTTTCAACTCATCAACCCCCCTGAAGACTAACAAGATCAGGGAAAAATTTTAGAACTGCTTTGGAGGTACCATTTGGCCTAGAGTCTACCTTTTCCAATTATAAATCTCATTTTAAACAGGTAATGTCAAGAAACAGAAACAAAATAAAACCATGCAAATATTGCTGGGCAGCTGTGGCCTTAATCATTGTGAGGGCTCGGGTGACAGATCTTTACGAGACCCTTGTTCTTGGCTTAAAGTATGTGAATCAAAAGTAGGTATTTTTAATGTCTGATGAGAAATAAAATTTATAAATACATAAATTTAGTGCTTTAAATTTTTACTAATGGCTAAGGAGGAGGCACAAGGACCCTGCAAGAGTGAGGCCCTGCTTTCCTCTCCCTAATGCTTACTTTTGAATGATTAATAATCTGTATTAAAGATTAGAATAAAAGAAGTAAAGATTTTTTAAATTACATATTAGATATCATAATTTTTTTTTTTTTATGGGTTCAAATTTTTTAAATTAAAACAGATGCAAAAGTGTCCCTTTTGCTAGTAAATCAGTGTACTAATTAGAAACCTACAAAGTTAATGATCGGGAAAATGTTCACATTAATAACTGAATATCTTGGAAGAATTAAAATAAGAAAATATATGTATAAATTTCAGAGATAGAAATGGTACAGAGTTGTAAAATATTGTTATGATTAATTCATAATTTAAAGAACATAACTATAAAATGAATAATTAAAATATTAACCTGATTAGAGCCAAAACTACTAGGTGAGCTGAGTAAAGTAGGAGAAGACATGCTCTGCTGCTGTTGTAAACATAAATTTTTCCTGGAATCAATAGACTGTTTAGCATTATTACAAAAATATTTTCTATTTATAGTAATAAAAAATCTGGTTGGGACTAAGGCCTGTTATTCCAAATTTCCGGTAAACAATCAATTTATGTTCATTAAAAGTCTATTTTATCAAGTATCATGAATAAATAAGCAAATAAATCATCATGTATAGTACATACATAAATATAATGAGCATATAATATATAAAAATGAAATAATTCGTAGTTCATTAACTAAAAACTTAATGAACAAACACAGCATTATTATTTTATTTATATTTTTTTTTTTTCAAAGATTTTTTCTTTATCTATATTCTAAAGCAAGAAGATTAATGAATTTTAACAGAAAAAATCTGTAATTGATTCATAGAAAAAATTTGTAAATTCAGGGTGTGTTATTTGAACAATAAATGATGCAGTCACATTTGTAAAAATAAGAGAATATAGTTATGTGTTTCATTCAAAAGATATCAAATATTTAAAAGGTTTTAAAATAAAATTAAACAATAGTATAAATTATAAAAATAATAATATAAATAAAATGAATAATATAAATAAAATTTATGTCAGTAAACTTAACCATCTTCTCCAATATTCTCATTTTATACTTAATATCGACAATATAATTATTGAGATAATATTGCAATCATTATCATAATATCATTAATCTCCTTATCAATCAATATATCATATTCCAATACTTTTTTTCATCTTTAATATGATATCAATAGCTATATCATTAAGATCAAGAATTTATGCTTACAATACTCCTAACAAATAAAAATTGTTCCTTACTTTCGCTCATTCTCAAGTTCTGCTTTTAGTTTGTCATTTTGTGAACGTAACAACTGTATTTCTGCATCTTTATTTTCCAGAGCTTTTTTAGAACTTTCAATATAGGTTTTGTTGTTTTCAATCATCATTTTGGCCTGAACATATTTGGATTCCTAAACATTAATGATTAAATGATGGAATTGTATTTGGAAGTATTAATGAAGTTTTAAGTAAAAGAAAAAGATAAAGGATTAAAGAAAGTTTTAAATATGTTACATATTTGTATCACTTTTTATTTATGCCATTTCCATTCATAAAGTGCAGGTCCATCATCATGGAAGGAAGATACTGAGAGATTTTTATTATTCTAAAAGGAACTGGAAGATATAAATAACGATCTCAATGATATCTTTAAATACTTGTACTTAAATTTAAGATTTACATACATCCATTTCCTGTTGGACAAATAAAAAAGCTGTTATTATATGTCCTGATGATGCCTTACACTTTTAGGGCCACAAGATTGGTTTAAATAAAATGTACTGAATATTATCACATTTAATATATTCTTCAATGAAGGAGTTAGATATGTTGATAAATAATTCTATTATACAAAGCATTTACTATTAATAAAGAGGGGTAAATGCTTTGTATAATACAATTATTTATTATAACATTTATTTCATATAACATGACTAATTTCTTCTGATACAAGGCCATCATTCATTCTACAGTAAATACAATGAATTTTGATAAACAATTCATTATTAGCTTCTACTCACCTCATTAAACTACCAAATTATATTAAAAAAATTTGTTTAAAAAAAATTTTTTTTTACTTAACTCCCTCAATTTTCAAGTGAACGCGTCACTCATTATAATAGTAAAACAGTCAATATTTTATAATCATACCAATTTAGGAACATATTCTTCCATATATATCTGGCAATGTTTATTCTGAATCGATAAAATTTTTACTGCTTTTTTAAGTTCTTTTACAGGATCAGATAATAATTGCTTCAAATCCGCAGGCATCTTAAGGAGGTATTAAAATTATTATTTTATTTCATAGAGACACTATTCATTAATATTTTTATTTCCTTAGAACTTACATCATTGACAGCCATATACTTACAGTCACTTAAACATACTTTACATTTTAGCTCACCTAAAATACCAATAATATCATTGAATATATATATTTTTTTTCTGCTACTTCTTTCTAATGTGAATATTAGAACCTTACTTGCATTGGAACAATCACCACAAAAAGAATGACCACAGTTAGTCAACCAAAATTTTTTATTTAAGGGTGGTCCTGGTTGAACATAGCAATTATTGCAATGGAAAAAATCCATTATGTATAAATCATTTATCCAATGTATTATCAAGAAAAAAACAATCAGAAGCTAATATAAAATGTAAGCATCCAATAATGAAACATAAAAAATATAAGGTGGATTTCTATTGTTTCTCAATCTACTCAATAGACTAGTGTTAAATATTTCAGTGAAATATATGATAAAGATCTAAAATCAAAACAGTAATTTAGGTTATTCCAATACCAACCTAAAAGTTCTTTAATTACAACTAAAGCAGAAGTACAACTTAATTAGTTTATCATTCAGAAAAAAACTCATATTAGGATAAAATCAATAAATTAGTTAAGATACAAAAAGATATAATGTGATACTTCAAAGCAAATTATATTCATTATTTAATATTTTAAATGTTCATAACATTTCTTAAAAATGACAAAATTTAATAAGTAATATCACTCAATGGCAAATAGACAGTTTTGAAAGTGGGGGGGCGTACATAAAAAAAAAAACATTTATTAACATTATACTTATAAACAATTATTTATTAAAGGTAAACTTATTAAATTTATGTCGAATATTTAAAAGTTTGAAAACACCTTTGGCAAAAATAAATAATTGAGGGAAACATAATTACTTAATCGATTATTGTAAAATAACCTGTTTTTTTTTAGAAAATAAGAATTATCTCTTGGAGTACCCCAACTGTTTTTTTTCCCCCACTCTTTCCCAAGAGATGGTAAACAAAAAAATCGAAATATGCCAAAGAGTAGGCTACGCAAAAAAATAATCGATTAAAACCAAACAGGCGCGAATTAGGTTTAAGATTGGTTAATGCCCTTAAGATATCACTGGCTTGGCAACTAATACCTCGCAATAAATTTGTGTTTGTTGTCCTTTTGTACTGCAGCTAAGGCTAGAAGAACGGATTATTGTACTGGTTCCCTTCATATGCTAGCCAGATCGGGAAGATTGTTTTATTCCGTTGGTCCGCTAAGAAATTTATTTAAAATCACCCAATCTGGATTCGAAAAAGTGTGGCAAAGGTTTCAATAATGCTTAAGTGCCTGAAGAATTTAACAGCCTCCGCCATCATAATCTCATCATTTAGATATGTTTGTTGGGGTTTCAACATCCTTAAGTTCAACTACTAGAACAGGAAGGAGATATCATTCAGGTTACCAGCCTATTCTAGTCCAAATAGAAAGAATGAGGGTTGTTTTCTGGGACCTCCACGAAATAAATATCAACTGACTTTGGTGGGGAAAGAACCCTTGCCATTTTGTACCGAACGAAGCTCTTCCCAAATGCTCTCGTCCATCATATCCTCATTTTAAAAGTTTTATTACTATTTCATTTTTTGGAAAGTGCTGAGCTGTAAAATGTCATCCTGAAAATATCCTTCGAATTTCAGTGAACAATATATTAATTTGTTTTTTTTTTTATTGCTATGAGATTGTTGATGAAATTACTATTGCAATCAAGCATCCATCACTTCAGTTCAGGTGTATTTATTGTAATAAGCTTTATTTAAACTCACAGACAAGGCCTTCAATAGAAGTTAATTGAGGATTAATATAACTTATGCTGGTGCCTCATGTAATTCATACAATTGAAGGGTCATGGGAAAGAACAATCCTAGTCCATTTTTGAAAACTTGATATAGTTGTGTGAGTCAAAAGTATTCATACACCTACTATAAATAATAAGAAATAACAAACATTAGCATTATCTAACAGGGTTGATTTAAAAGAATAAGACCTTTTTATGTATAGGTCAACACTTTCATCCATAACTATATTTTTGAATTTCACAAAACAGCAAATAAAGAATCATTGAAGAACAGCATGAGTCAAACATTCATAAACTTAATAAAATTTTTGTTTAATATTTACATTTGATAAAAATTAGTATTTGAGGTATGCATGATGGTATAGAAGGATCAATACAATTAGGATTGATGAATTAATATTTAGTAGGGCCACCTTTGGCTTTCAATATGCACTTTATGAGCTGTGGCATTGAATTCACTAATTCTTGAGTTAAAGACACTGTAATTTGTAATGTCTTTTAAATTTTGATGGTTAGAAACCCACCTTTTCCCAACTTGATCCTCAAGGTATTTCTACAGATGCTTAATAGGGTTAAGGCACAGTGATTGAGGGGGGTGACTATCCACTTTGGTGCGTTGTACAGGTTCCTCATTTTGGAATTAAAGGCTGTATGCTTAGGATCATTATCCTGCAGAAAAATGTAATTTTCTTCTCTCCCAAATTTTTCAGCACTGATTGGAAGATTTCTTTTTATTATGTTGATATATATTTTATGTGGTCCATTGTGTCATCAATAATTTTAAGAAACCACACTCCAGCAGCATTCAAAAAACCCCAGACTACAAGTCTCCTACATTCTTAACAGTTGGAACTATTTTTCTTATTTCCATTGCTGTATTTTTGTTTCCATACTTTTTGGCCCCTCTGAAGATTAAACATTTCAATTTTGCAATCGTTGGTAAATATTATCGTATTCCAAAGGTGGCAATAATATATTTTATGGTCTTAGGCTCAGTGATATTTAATATTATTTATTGATGGATTTTTCCTGGCTGTTCTGTCATGAAGCTCATTCCGTCTCAAGCATTAATGTATTGTCGAAACACTCTCTTGTTCCACTCTTATAGACAAATGTTCATCCACTAATTTAGGGGCACTAATTCTTGGTTTTCTTTTTCTTTTCCTTGTGGTCTGTCTTTCATATTTGGAGTAAATTTCTCTTGGTTGTCCTGTTCTCTCTATATATTGAACAGTTTTTTTTTTTCATTCCATACCTTTTAATAGCATCTTAGACGGTTGAGTGAGGTCTTTTTACTTCTCTAAGTGACTGTAACTCATTTTGTAAGCGCACAATAATATATCTTTCCTTTTCAATCATCTCTCTGGTTTTGCATCCAATATTCAATTTACGAACAGCAATAATAATTGCCAATAAGCGCTACACCTTAAGTAACGTATAGGTAAAGACTGATTGGAGGTGATTCTTAAACTATTAAGACGGGGTGGAAATAAAAGTTAAAGTCTCGTGTACAAATACTTTTGACTCATAACAATCTCACTATAATGTATAAGATATTAAGCTAAATTCAGTCAATTTTCTTATGAAAAAATATTTACTCTATTCTATAGTCATGAATGTAATATTATATATGTTTAAGTTAAACAAAAAATGTAATAAATACAAAAAATAATCAAAATAAAATAAAAACTAATAGTAGTGTACAAATACTTTTTACTCTGACTGTAAATTAGAAACAAAGACAAAATTTTCATGCATTGTCTCTTCTTTTTTTATTAGCTCCAAACTTAAGAAAATGATAACAGTGATTCAAATCATGCAAGACACGATCCATTGGTACCAGCTTTATATTATATGTTTAAAGGTTTTACTACATCTAATTGCATTTTTGGCAATTTTTATTATATGTTTTAACAAATGAATCAAAGCAATTTCCATTTATTAAATGTATTTGCAAATTTTGAGTTTTTTGCAGTATGTTTAGGCTTTCATTGCAAATTTCAATGGTTATTAATACATGAATTTTTTTTTTTACATCATTTTTTTTTTTTTAACTATAAGAATCCCTTATATTATATATAAGGGATTCTTATATATAAATAAAAGGGATTCTTATATAATTTAGCTTTAGGGATTATATATAACTATAATATATCCCTTATATTCAGACCAAATTTATTACCAAATTAAGGAGTAAAAATAATTGGTATATAGAACGATCGCAGAAAGTGCAACATATTTGAATTTTTGATGTTTTATAGGAGGATGTGATTTTGATCATACTTTCCACAGACCCTCCAATTTTAATTAAATGTATTACCTAAGGGTTTAAAATTAATTTTTAATCTATCAATTATTTTATTTATTATTAAGCATAGTAATAAGTGAAATATTAATATTTCTTTTAATATTACAGTTTCCATAGCTTAATTATTTCTTGTGAAAAAAAAATAATAATACCTTGTATGTGTATGGTTTAATGGTGTTTCTTTTACCTTTGCTTGAGCAATAATATTTATATCTAAATAACAACAATGATAATGTTCACATAGATATTTTAAAAGTTCTTTCAAATTCCTAATTCAAATAACAGTTTTCTACAGCACACTTTAAGATCTCATTTAACTATTGATGTAATTACAGTTATAGTTTGATTTGTGCCGGTTCTCAATTTTATAACTTTGATGTTTTAAACTGATGTTAGTTTACCTATTATGGCCAAACATTATGTTTTGGAATAGCTTATTTGCCAAATTATGAGAAAAACTAACAACTATGTGCTATGAGTCTTAGTTTAGTGTTATGAGCAAATGTTTTATTCTTTAATTTCCCACATTAAATTTGTTTTTTTTTAGAAAAAATAATTATAAGGATTGGGGAAAAACCACTATCAACAAAAAAAAATATTGATAACAAAAACAAACAATCCTATTTAATTAATACAAAGGCTACATAATTTTAACGTAACAGTTCCTTTTCATATTTATAGTTTAGCATTTACATACATATTTTCAATTTCTTGAGATTACTTCTTATAAAATTTCAAATCTTTAAATATTAAATAAAGTAAACTTTTTAAACTCTGCAATTTACATAAATATATTTTTTAATATTACATTTGGCTTTATTATTCATAAATATTTGTCGCTATTATACTAAAATCCACATTGAGCAAACTAAGTTGTTTTTTTTCTTTTATCTTAGTACTCAGAATAAGATAAATCTTTTATTGAGTTATTCAAATTATTTTAAGTTTGACATTATTAGATCTCTTCACTAGTAATTATTATGTATATGCATACATACTTATGTTTTACATTTTGTATGTATAATAGATAGATGAAAATTAAAATTCATGTGTGCTATATACATAAGAGGGAGAACTTGATATTTTGATTTGAGCGAAATGGAAAAAAAAAAAAAAAAAAAAAAAAAAAAAAAAAAAAAAAAAAAATGAAGAATGGTGAGATAATTTCTTACTGAAAATTATGTCCAAATTAGAAATATAAATTGCTGTAATGAATTTGAAAAGGCTTTTTGAATTTGTTTCACATTATTAAGTTGTTTTTTTTTTTTACTCTGAGTGAGAGTTAGGACAGCATATGATATGAGTTGTTTCTCAAGGTTGAAAAGCCAAATCAACTCAAGGATGGTTTATCAATAGAATAAAACATTCTCTATATGTTTTAGCATTCTTCACCAAGTATCAAAATTATATGAGATATGTATAGTGGTGTGGTTAGTCGAAAATAGTTTCACACATGGTAAGTTATACATGGTTACTGCTGTTTTAAAATATTTTTTAGTTATTTGGCTTGTGTAGAAATGTGACAGTTCTCAAATCTTCCCTCTCTAGTTTGATTTTTCATTTCAATTTTTGTAGCTAAGCATAATAATGATTCTAATGAGCATACTATTGATGTTATATTTATTCTAATCTAAATACATTATTTTTATTATTACATTATAATGCATTATTCCTTTAATGTTTTTATTTATGGTTTATTCATCTTTTGTTTATGATGAAGAACTTAATTTTCAAAAAGTAGGAAATTTTATTTATTAGAAAATTGTAATCATTAAACAGGTTTGAAATATTATTGTTTTTAAAATAACCAACAATTTAAAAATAAAGGTTTATAAAAGTAATTATTTTCCTCAAATTATCATTTTTTCCCATTTATTTATGATTATTAATATCATGGTATAGGATTTTATTATCATATTAAATGAAATCTTAATAAACTATTTTTATTTTATAAATGAAATTAAAAATATATATATATCATGATAAAAATATTGTAATTAAATATGATCATTAAATTTGTTAGGAATTATGGCTGTATTATTTACATGACTTTTTTTTTTTTTGGAATCTGATTAACATTGTAAATCATGCTTTATCATTGTATTAAACTTTTTTTTTTTAATTTTAAGAATTATTTAAATCTCAAATGTATCAGTAGGTTGTTCATGCTTTATTTTGTTTAAATGATTTTTTCATTACAATACAAAAATTCTCATTTGTGAGCTGCAAAAGTAATTTTAAAATAATAAGTATATATAATACAAGAAAAAATAAACAGTAAAAATGCTTTCATTAAATTGGTGGTTATATTTTTTATCTAACTGTGACTCAATGTTATCTTTTCATGGCCCTATTAAAACTTTTTTTGTTTTCTGATTAGATCACAAATGAAAAAGAAACTTTTCCAACTTCTGTATTACAATGTTTATCCACATGTTCAGTAGTAATGAAGGAAGGTAATTATATTTTATGTTTGGTTCATATTCATTATTAATTTTGTTTTTCATAGAATTAATCTGAATAAACTATTTATTTATTACAGTACAAATGGAATGGTATAATAAACTAAGATATGAATTGGCACCTCCAATTTTTGTGATATTTTTTACTGCTTCTTCTCTTTTATTGCCTTATTTTGGTGGTGATCGCATAGAATTATTTTCTTTGGTGTCAAGTTTGGTTGGTACCAAATTTTCTTGGACTTTCATTGGTATAATTTTTTTATGGGCATGGTTATGGCTGATAATACCGAGGAGATCATATTATGGTCCTTTGACTACCGACGCCACGACTCCTTCATATAAGGTATTTACGTATATTATATTTGAAATTACATCTTTGCATCTGACTAATTACAACTGACTAATCCTTCATTAAGCAAATTTGTCATTCCATAGTCAATTAACCATCACTTTTATAGTAATTATAAAATGCAAATTATTGTTTTCTCATTCCATAGGGTAAAGGATTTGTTTATTATTGGGCCACAATGATTGCTTATGTACTGTGTGAAATCTTGAAGCCTGGACTATCTACACTAATTTATAACTCTATGCCAGATATTGTAGGAAGTCTAAATATTGTAGCATTTTCTCTATGTGTTTTTTTTTACTTTTTACCATCTCAAATTCAACAAAATCAGAAATTTCCAAAAATATATCTTTTCTATCGTGGCAAAGAAATTCATCTGCGACTGCTTGGTGTTGATGCTAAACAATTAATTATTTCAAGGATTGGACTTATGTTGTGGCAATTACTTGTTATGGCATTTTTCATTGCTTCAATAGATATTTATGGATTTAATTTTCCTAACTTCACCTCAGTTTTATTGCAGGTAAGTTTTATTATTTTTTCTAATTTTATTATACAGTGAAACGTCTATTATACTTTAAGAAATTTTTATATCCAAAAATATTGCATTTTTTTTTTTACCTAAGTCATTATAACAATTGTAGTAATTTTTTAGGATTAAAGAAGTATTGAATGTTTCTAAAGTCATTTTGTTGGTAGTTCATCAACAAAGTAGTTTCATAGAAATTTTTTGTTATTCACATATTGCTCATTTGCTGCAACAACAACTTAACTCGAAAACTTCAATTTTGCAGAAGGGCAGTCTTTTGAATAGAGTACAGGACGATATCTAGATATACAATGGTGACATATCCTGCTCTCTCTTAGTGAATAGTTGAAGCTCAAATATAATGTTCTGCTGACTAAAACTACATTATACAATGGTGCATTATACAGTCAAAAGCTCGGCATAAATCAAAAGGTTGTTTTTGAGTTTTGTCATTGCAGCAAATGAGTGATATGTAAAAATATCCTCAAAATTTATAATTCTCACACTAATAACACACACGTTTTAATCCTCCATTCACTCCTTTCCTTGGTTTTTCAACTGATATCTCTTAATTTTCGTGATCATTACCATAATTTTCAGGTTTATCTTGAATAAGGCAGTGCTCCAATTTGTCCAATTTTGTGCTCTATGTATAGTGATTTAGGTTTAATTATCAAGTAACAATTCAAAAACCATGTTGGATTATGCTAAACCATTTTTTTGTTTTCAAAGTAAATTCATTTCTTATCTTGCAACTGATGATAATTTCATATTTAAATGAGCAAAATATCTGCACACACTAAGTTCATCAATTTTGAACGGAAAGTTCCCATTTTTTTGACTTAGCGTGTTTACCTTGTAATGGCACAAAATTCTTTTGCAGAGAGAGTCTTATTCCTGTCCACATTACAGAGCACTTCGATGGAATATAAGGGCAGTAATCCTCTCATATTCCCCTTTAAAAGAAATTATTTATCCACGCAAAATTATTTAAGTTAAGGAAAGAAAGTGTATGATGACCTGCATCCTGGAAGTCCATTGGAAGCTGTCTCTTCTGAAACAATCCAACTTGTTGAAACTGAGTTGCTGTCTGATTGGTGAATGAAAACCAAAAACAACAGCAGCTAGATTAGGGATTTCAAAAATAAGTGTTCTTAGGATCATCAAAGAAGAATTGTATATGAGGAAGATAAGTGCGAAATGGGTTCCAAATTTTTTTCCTTTGCTCAAAAAGAAAAATTTGTTCGTTGCTGCAATGAATTTATAGGTGGGTTATAATAATTATTATTATCTTGGTGCAACAACTAGGCGACGAGTCCTGGCCTCCTCCACCAGCTTCCTCCAGTCATCTCTGCTCAGTGCCTCTGTCATCCAGCTTCTGACTCCCAGGATATCTCTAACGTCTCCTTTCACTCCATCAGACCACCTAAGTTTGTCTTCCTCTTTTTTCTAGTGCCGTGGAGAGGTTCAGTTAGTAGCTTTTTAGGGATGGCCTCATTATCCATTCTTGCCACGTGGTCGGCTCATCGCAGTCTTCCCAGCTTCATTGTCAGAACAACATCTTCTTCATTAAAAATGGAATAAATATTATTGTTCCTCCTCCTTCTCCAGTTCTGTCGATATGGACTCCTCTGAAGATCCTTCGAAAAATTTTCCTTTCAAAGACTAAGAGGTCTTGTTCCATTCTTTTGCTTGTAGTCCATGTTTCTGATCCATACAATAGGACTGGGTGGATTAATGTCCTGTACAGATGGAGCTTGGTCTGCTGGGATAAAAGGCGGGAGGTGAATTCCTTGCGGAGGCCAAAGTAGCACTTGTTAGCCATCAGTATTCTTCTCTTCACTTCAGCTGCAGGTGAATTATCTTGAGTGACCAGTGACTCCAAATATGTGAACTGGGCCACTGATTCATCCTGATCAGTCATCTAATTTCCTGGTTGGCAACTATGTCCAGTTTGAAATGGTCTATCTGGTCTAGGAGCATTTTCAGTTCTCCAGGTCCATATAATGGAGCAATATTCCAGTATCCAATGTTAAAAATCCTATAAGGGTTGTTGCTTTTATGACAATCAAAATCCGAGGCTGATTTTGGTTTGGGGGAAATTTGTGTTTCAGGTAGGGAGGCTTCTAATCCTCACTCTGTACCCTAGTGTACTGGTGGGGCTGCCACCTTGGTGCCTGTATACCTGCACCCCCATCTGGGACAGCTACCTAGGGAAGATGGTCCTAGGGAGTGCACTGTAGGTGACCTTAGTCTGTAGTTTGGGTGGGTGTGTGTAGTGTACTGTAGTTAGTTCCCACAACCTGGAGGGCCAGTGGCTATCTGTGGTCCTATGACCGAGCGATTATTGGGTATAATAATACAACCCAAAAATGTTTTTAACCCATTATTAATTGAAGATGGGACAATGGTTTTATACTATAAATCACTCAGAAAAATAGAATTCATGGAATGGAGAAGACGAGGAAAAGCTCCTCTACTAAATGCAAAATTCATACATCGATAAATATGGCCACCATATTTAGGATTGTAGAAGAATACTGTTGATTATTTTTAAGGAGAGGAATAATAAAGTAAATGATGAGTATCATGCAGCCCTACTTCACTGCTTGCAAGAGGCTATCAATGATAAAAGGCTGGGAAATTTGCGGGTAGGTGTTCGGCTTCTTCATGTCAATGCCCTTGTCCACACAGCATTGATTTCCAAAGCAACTGTGAAGGAATTTCTCCTAGTGACTTCTTCTTTTGCTTAAAGTTTAACTCTCACTTTTTTAACAGCAACAAAGGGACCCAAGCAGCTGTGAAAGAGCATTTTTCAAGCAAAGAAGGAAATTATTTTTCATGGGATATAAATTTTGCATAAGTGTTGTGTAGAGCTTAGAGAAGGATATATTGAAAAACAATAAAACCTGCATTTTCTTTCATCTTTCTTTCTTCCTCAGGCCAATACTTTATGGACCTTACTAGGTATATTAATGTTCAGTGAGGTGCCAGTACCAACATCTTTTGATTCTTGGTACCAAGAAATCGATTCTCAATTCTCGGTACCGATACCTTAGTTTAAATTTTTTTTTTTTTTTTTAAATCAATTTATTGAAATTTACAACTGTACAAGTATATATCAAGTAAATGTGCTAAAAAAAAAAGTTTACAATAACATGCCTAAACTTGAGAAGAACTACTCATCAGTAGCACTTCAGTAAAAAAAAAAAAAAAAAAAAATCTACACAAGAAGATCTCTGGGCCATCTTCTTTTCAGAGTTTAAAAAATAAATTTCAGTTTCCAAAAATAAGCAAAACAGATCAAAAAAAAAAAATTAATAATTCAAGAAATAAATCAGTTAACTCCTAGTAAAATTGATTATCTATAATATATAAGATTTATTGTTAATTATAATTCAGACAACGTGCAATAATATAATTCAATTCACAAATTCGCATTTAAGAAGATAAAATTCCAAGGTTTCATTTATTGATTAAGGAATAGCAAATGTTACTAAACCATTTCACTAAGAATTGTAGGTGCACTAGATTTGTTTTAATTGAGTATTAAAGTTTTTTTTTTTATTCTTAGACATATCATCCCTTAAGAAGAACAAACATGTATAATAAAATGGTATTATTGGCAGAGTGGCATTATTTCATTGATTAGAGATTGTAATCTAATTTCTTCATTTTCCAACAATGAATTAATATCTTCAACAAACTAAATTTTAGCTCACTCGGTTCCTTGGAATCGACTATGGATCATTTATTCTCATTACCGATTCGTATCTCAAGAATCGATGGAACCGAGAATCAACACATCCCTATTAATGTTATTCATTAATGAAAGTAAACCTGATGATGATTGGTACAACCATGACTTAAACATTTATTCATATACGTTATTCATATATTTATTCATATTCATATATATGATCACTTCTTCTTGACAGTGATTATTTGGCTATTTATTTTTTTATTTTGAGACATTTTTTTTTTTTTTTCAGAGTATATACTTGTGTAAGTTTTACTACTGGGAAAAAGGATATTACTACACACTGGATATCACTCTTGACAGAATAGGATATTATTTGGTGTGGGGATGCCTTGTTTGGGTTCCTACTTTTTATACATTCACTTCATTCTTTTTAGGATCTCATCCTCCTGTAGTTTCAAATGGCTCCGCATTTTTATTTGGATTAATAGGACTCATCAGCATCTTAATGAACTACTGGGTGGATGCTCAAAAACTTCATTTTCGATCGTCTCCAGATGGAAGATGTGTTATTTGGGGTAATCCTGCCAAATTTATTAAAGCTAAATACAGAGACAATTCTGGAAAAGAAAAAAAAAAATCATTGCTCCTTACCTCTGGTCTGTGGGGAGTTGCAAGGCATCTAAATTACACCTTTGAAATAACAACTTCGATATCTTGGTGTCTACCTGGACTATGGTTGGGTATTCAACCATTGTTGTATATCCCTTTTATTATTATTTTGCTAGTTCACCGAATTTTCAGAGATGAGGAAAAATGTGAAGCTAAATACGGATCCTTTTGGAATCTGTATCGTGAAAAAGTGCCTTACAGGCTTATACCAAATATATTTTAGAATTCCCTGGATTCGTGAAGAAGTTGACAAGTCAAAATTGTGCTCTTTTCAATATGGTATGGCAAATTTTTGATCTCTTCCCTAAATCCTGTTATTATTCTAAAAATACCCTCCCCACCAAAATAGACACTTTAAGGCCTTATTAAGAAACAAAATAACCAATTTTTTGCAACACCTGTATTAAAAATCAAGCTTTCAAGGCACAGAACTTGTAATAATTGGACTAATCAACTTCTTCAAGACAACTACCGAATTAGATGATATAATTAAATTATTATCTGCCTGACATTATTTTCTTAGTTACTTTGCTCATTATTTAAGTTGGAAAATCTAGTATTGTTAAGGAGATCAATATAAAAAAATATATGATAATTTTAAATCTTAATTGAATTTGAAAAATATTAATCTACTAAGAAAAAGAATCAACTTAAATTTTCTGATCAGGCAGGAGTATTTCCTGTATTACTGAATGAATTTTTCCTTAAATTTCTGTCTTATTTTTTTCTGTCAATTCATATATGTATTCCTATATATGCAGCTAATGTACCTGAGCCCCTATTCCATACTTGTCAATAATATTTGTATAACTATGTGCAAAACTATATTATACATTAATAGTAATAATGATGTGCTGTGCACTTAAGACTTATGAATTATTTATTGTTTTTTACATGGTATCACATTTTGCATATCATTAGAATTTTTACTTTTTTGAAAGTATTTATTATATTCCAAGAACCATTAAACACAGTATGTCAATATTTTTTACTTAATTTATGTAAAAAAAAAAAAAAATATATATATATATATATATATATATATATATATATATATATAATGGCAAGTGATTGTTATTTTTAATTTAAATTTAAGAACCCTTATCATTAAAACAAGACATACTTTAATGATTATGCTTTAATTTACTTAGTGAATTTTCTTAGTAAAATGATTTTTTTTTTTTTTTTTTTTTTGTATAAGGCTTGTCTAAAAGATCATGATTAACTAAAGAGAACCACTTCATTAATTGAATGCGTCTGCTGAAAAAACGTTCTAAGCGACAAAATTTCCGGAAAAAAAACCGATAAAAGTGACATTTTTAAAGGTTTTTAAATGTATAATAAATAGTAGGTCATAGTATGATATAGTAATCCATTACGTTATTATACATGTAAATATAAAAAATTACCAGGTGAAAAAAAAAAACTAACAATCAGTTTAGATTATGATTTTCTTTCACTGATTACTCAAAATTTTGTTTGTCGCTTAGAACGTTTTTCGGCAGGACCCATTCAATTATAGTAAGTTTATTTATATAATTATTAATTTTTAGACATGGTATTAGAAATTTACATAAATAAATGTTAAAAATGAGAATACGGTAGGTGCAATGCTACTTAGGTCTAGGTTGCTTGAATTACAAATTTACCATGCCTCAATACAAGTGCTTCTACTCTGCTGTCTATTAATGACTTTTTCAATATTTTTGCTAGAAATGATATAAGGAATTTCCTCCCTCTTCTTCCCTCAGCATTTGATATGTTGTGAACTAGTGGTTCTGAGTGAATTCTAATCACCTATAGGCCTTCCTGAGGCAAAGCTAAAAAGATACCAACAGCACTCTAGTTTGAAAGTTGCGTAATGAATTATTGGCCACCTCATATTACCAAAACTTACAATACTGTTGGCTTTCCTCCATTTTTTAATAGTTTCATCAATATTACAAACCCTTGGTTAACCTCCTGGGTCCTCACCTCAGTATTGGAGTTTTTCTTCAACCTCTAAATTCTATGGCTTGCTTTATTAAGAGTACTTTTCGGCAAGTATGATTCATTATAGCATCAGTGAACAATGTATTTGGGAACTCAAGATGTGATATAACCATCATTTTCAGGTAGTATGCAAATGCATGGAGCCTGTTGTATTACTTATCAAATACACGCCTCTTCCATAGGGTTACAATGGAAGGGAAAACAATAAAAAAATATAAAAAAGGTGTTGTAGTGAAAGGGTGATATAAGGTATTGTTAATGGTTTTTTTGCATCAGATTTTTTCAATATTTATGTTATAGTATAAGCGAGCCCTGGATTCCTATCCTCTTAGTTCATTTTTATTAAATCCAGGTATGTTAAATCTCATATATTTGTAATCTGAGCAAAATTCCTAAAAGGAAAAATGCTAATTTTTAATTTCTTGTGCTAAATATCAATTGTCAATGTTTATTTATTTTTTTAATTCCCTTGTCATTCAGTCAACATGGGGCTTCCTGGCCAGAGGGGTACCCCCACCCTTCTGGCCAGCAAGCCCCAGGTGATTTACTCAAAATCAAATCCACCCTATACCAGCTAGGGCCACCAAGAGCCAAACTGTGCCATGGGGCAAATTTTTTTTTCTGATTCCTCTAAAAAAGAAACAAAATAATATTAAACACATGGATAAATAAAACATATATATATACATTATAAGAAAGATAACGAGATGATTACCATTTTCTACCATTCCTACGTGGTTTTTGAAGTTATGTTGAAATCAATTAATAAGGTGATGAAGGGTCCCTTGAGTCTATAAAGGCTTAGATTGGGATTAATGAGAGGTGAGGATACCTCTATAGCAATATTATAAAACCTTATAAATAACTTATAATTAAACTATTTACAGTATATACCTAAAAATTAGCTTACAGCTTTATAGAAAAGTGATGCTATTATCAAAGATAAGCTGTTGATTGGTATCAAAGTATTGTTTTTTGAAAGAAACAACCATTGAGAAATGTGGCATTATAAGAAAGGAATTTTTTTAATGGATTAATATGACAGTCCAACTATCCTTATATTAGGAATTTTTTTTTAATTCAATCAGCTGAGAATTTAGGTTTACATTCTCCCTCCATACATAAAATTGTATTTGTTTATTATTTTTCATATATTTATATAATATCACAGTCAACTATACCTTATGATTAGGAATTTTTTTAAATTCAATCAGCTGAGAATTATCAGCTGAAATAGGTTTACATTCTCCCTCCATACATAGAAATGGTATTTGTATATTATTTTCAAAAACAGTCAGGCATCTCACTCATCCCCCCGGTTCATACATGCTAAAGAACTCTTTCTAATCAATTAAAACAAAAAACATGGTTACTAAGTTTTTCATACGGGACTCGATGGCCAAACGAGAGAGAAGGTCCTGGGTTTGAATCCCACCTCGGCGGGTTGTTAAAATTTATTTCACGAAATCAATCTTGACCTCTCCCATGGCTAGAATGGGTTGGTAATTTGTAGGATAACCCATCCTTTTTGTAAAAGTTGGAGTACATAAGTACGTCCAGCCCCAATAAACAAACGTTTTTCATACAAAAAAAGTAATTATACCTTATACCAGAAACTCTTCCCATTCTAAGCTATATTAAAACATAGAAACATCATATTTTGTTTTAAATACAATAACGATAGTTATTTCCAACCGATTAGTCCAACATTAAGACTCGAGATAAAGTTAATCTCTAGATAATAGGCTAGACATATAATTTAACTAAGGAGTACCCCTTATCTTTATAATCAACTATTTTTTAAAATCTGTTATTCTAAAAGCTGATATTTCATTTGAACATATAGATTGAAACAGATAGATCGATTTATGCCCCGTGGCAAATGTATTGCCCAGGCTTCTCCTTACAGTTAATGGTCACCTTAGCCCGGGGATTTTGCCCCCCCCCCCCCCCCCCCCCCCCCCCCCCCCAGCGGTCCTACCCCTGCCAGCTACTGAAAATTCAGTTTTAAGTGCACTTGAATAAAAAATATGTTATTTTTTTGTTATAATTGTCATGATGCGAGCGGCATGACGTGATCGCGCCAATTGCGTAGTGTTGGGAAAGGCTTGTTGTCACGTAGTTTCTCCTTGACTTTCGGACGGTAGACAAGTACTTTTGTTATTAAAAATTGTGTTTATTAGAAAATTTAGATGAATGAAGCAAGAAAAAAAACTATATTTATTGGAATTAAGCACACAATCTGTTTCAGATTATGCTGATGAAGTTTTAATGTATTCACTGACAGTTAAAAAACTAAACTCTTGTAATAACTTCTATCTTTCTAAAATAAAAAGCCATGGGCAATTTAAAATGACTGTAGAATTACCCGATCCACTACTGTTCAAGAAAAACTAACAGTTCTAGGGTGGTAGACTCGTGAGACGTGTGGCGCGAGAAACTGTCTCGGGCACTATTCCACGCGTTTGTAGTGTCTCGTCAGTCGCGCTGCGTATCGTCGTGTTATTAATGTGCGCTGACCTATTTATTTCTGTGTGAAAAAAAATCGCGCTTTGCTACGTCGCGTAGCACTCACCAAACGCGCCTCAATATGCGCCTTGCATTCAACTATTCCGCTCCCGCCCTGTTTCACTATCGCCGCCAACTGCTAATTCTGTTCCTTAACTAATACGTTAGTCGTTAACTGTAGATACAGCACATAGCTGATATGCATCAGAAACTTAGAAGGTTCAAATAAGTTTAAATAACTTACCGGACGTCAATTTTTTCTTAATAAATTTTAATAGTTAAAAGTTATCTTTATGTGAATCTTATTTTTGGCTGTGGAAGGAGGGGTGGTGCATCTCATTATACTGCGAAGGAAGGATGCATCTTACTACGCCACGAGTTACATAAAGATGACGGTGACACGTTTAGAGTGACTGGAGTTGACGATGAGTATATGTTTTTACTCTGTGTTTGGCGAAATGTTCAATTCTCTCTTAAATCAGGAGATCTAAAGAAGAGTCTGTGCATATTCAAACCAATCACTGAAATGGGAGACAACATTATAGAAAGATAGGGAACCCTGACTTCAAATTTTGAAGTATTTGTGAGTAAAATGCCGTAGCTGCGACTTTAAATAATCGAGTAAACCAATACATACATACATATATTTTATATGTATACGTATGTGTGTGTATATATATATATATATATATATATATATATATATATATATATATATATATAATTTTTTTGTTATTTATCGATTGGTTTTCGATTGACCAAGGAAATCTTCAGATAATCCTGAATTGACTATTATAGAAAAAGCTGTCGTTTACAATGAATAACAGGATAAACATCATGTTGCATGGGTTGGCATGGTACAATGAAGTCAACGGATATTGGTTAAGAACCGAATACACGTTATATATTAAGACAATATAATATTACATGCATTGCAATAATAGGAGAGTAATGTTTTCATTGTTATAAAAAACATCAAAAATGCTGGAATGAAAAAATAAAAACCTGAAGCAATTAAGTAAAAACAAATAAGGAAGAAATGTAAACTTGTTTTGAAGAAAAAAAAATAAAAGCATGTTTATAAAAATTAACGGAATCTAAAATACCATAAAACTGGAAACGAATGAGTAGAGTAAAATAAAGAAACGTCGGTAGCAGGTCTTACTACAGATTGTTATTACTTTCTAAAACGTCTAACATTACAATTATATAAGGAAATCAATAATAAAAAAAAAGAACCAATTATGGCACTTTGCAGCAAAATTATATTTTATATTTAGAAAATTCATCCAGAAAAACAAACTCTCTTTATCTTAAATTACTTCTCTTCATAAACATTTCATCAAATAATGTTGCAATAATTTTGTCTTCGAAATCATCTGAATCAAATTCAGAACTTAATTAAGATAAATTACACTTTGCCGTCATCACACTGCATTTATTCGTCATAGTCAATAAATAATGAATTCATTTATTTTTTTCATTTGGGCCTACTGAGGACCACGGGGCTCGTATCTACTCTTCGGTGAGGACCTTCTTCTTTCTCTTCCAACATTCCTTCATCCTCTGACTATGAGCCAGCTTTCTCTCTTCTGTCCATTTGGTATCTGTGGGCTTCTTACTGGCAAGGGACACTGGAAAAACTCCCTATCGGACAGGTTGTCGGAACTGCAGTCAGTCTTGTGTTTTATTCAGTGGGATCTCAACTTGTTTCAGATCTGACTTCACTGATGCTATCCACTTGTTTTAGAGGCTTTGCCTCAACCTACCACAGTAAATATCCTGTTTGTTAATCTTTTGGGATTCATGCGGGCCAGGTGTCCATAAAAGGCCAGTCGCCTTTTCCTTATGCATGTCAGGATATCCTCCTGGTGTTTATATAGCTCATCATTGTGTCGTATCCTGTAGGTGCTATTCTCTTCCCTGACTGGTCCTAGTATCCACCTAAGAATTTTCCTCTCCATGATCTCCAGCTTCCTGGCCATTACAAGGCACTCGGAGGCATGCAGAACAGCTGGTTTTGCTACTGTGTTGTAGTGTCTTATTTTGAAATTTTTAGAGAGGCATTTGGACGAGTAAATATCTCGGCAGGACTAATAAGCCCTTTCATACTTGATGCATCTGGTGTCTATGGCTAGGTTTCCGGTCTGATTCGAAGAAATCCATACTTCACTGCAGGTACTTTCCGTATGTTGGTGTCTTCTCAATTCATTTATTATTGTATATATATATATATATACATATATAAATATATTATATATAATATATATATATTTTTATATGTGATATATATTTTTAATATAATTAGGAACATAAGTTATATATTTACCTGACTTTAACGTATTTGACAAAATAATGTCATTACCAAAGTAGACAAAGCCAAAAAATCTTTGATCAGAGTTTATTCGAAACCATGTTTTTTTTATAGAGTGTGTTTCACTTGTAACACCACGAATGTATCGTTCATGCATGCATACACTAAGGTTACCAACATTGAATGGAAGGTTTCCATTTTTGAAAGACGTCCTGTTGTCCCGACCCGTCCTCTAGGCACGTTTATTTCTCCTCCTTTAACAGTATTTGCCATAAAAATACAAACACATATAATATACAAACTCAAATACATATGTTAATACTTTACATGTTTTTAAAACCCATGACAATGGATTGTTCTTATTTAAAGTAATAATACAAATAGGTAGCAGCTTTGAACTGTAAATGTGTTTAAAAATATGACATTTTAAGAAAGATTCGTTTCTCTGAAAAGTAAACTTAATTGTTAATCTAACGTCCAAGTTTTTGTAATAAATTAACATTTTCATTTTTAACAGTTATGTAAATGGCCAAAATTTTCTTGCACTTTTACTGATGGATTTCAGTTCAGATTCTGAAATCCATGAAGTTCATTCGTAGCCATTTCCCTATACCAAATCGTCGCAACCATTCCCAAACCTCGTATATCCATAAAAATTCTTGTTTGGTGGAAATATAAAAACCTTTTTCTCTTTTTTTCTAGTATATTATAAGCAGGTAATTTTTGTTCCAATTTTAATAAATTTACAATAATGGTTTATAAATATAATTATTTTTAAAAAGATTAAATGTCGACTGGAAAGCATGCCAGCCATTTGGAAAGTGCTTAATAAAACTGCATTTCAATTTTCAGTGAGCTCACCAGCTGTAACCCCCCTCCCCCCCCCCCCCCACGCAAAATTTCATCTGAGTTTCCCTGCATCACCTGACCAAGCTGCGTTTCATCTTAAAGCCGGCTCAAAACTATCTAAGTAACCGTCTTCAGCAGCTATCGATATGGTTGAGGAGTGACAGTGACAGTTGTAGATTATGCACGTGTTGCTAACTTAACCTGACCGGTCTTGTTTCTTTTTGGAAACATTTGATTACTCGCAAGTCTTCACTCTAGGCTGTGATTTACGTCAAAAACCGTTAGAGTGATTTTCACATTAATCCTTATAATCTGGAAGCCTTAACATCGCCCTAAAAAATAAGCCTACACCCTATGTAAACAATATAAAACACCAGCTATTTATGTCATGCTATACGTGTATGTCAAAGTTATGTAAATCTTTGTTTTATCATTTGATAGGAGAATTGTGATTAAGAGATTACCACAGAGGGAGGTGCTATATATGTTTGGTCTTTTAAATGTACAATTTTTCTCAATTCTAATAGTCTTAATAATTTTTGAAGTAGTACTTCAAACAATTAAAGATGTCATCTTTAACCAGTAAGTTTATTGCTTAATATTTTTTCCTTTTATTTCTGATTTATGTTTGCAGGCATATTAAATTCGGTGATTTCCATGAATTTTTTACTGTATTATTACCCTTACATTTTTAAATATATGTTATTAAATTCATGGATTAGTAAAAAGAAATTAAATTTATAAAAAAGAAAATATGCCCTTGATATGATAAAATGATTGATTATAGTAATATTCACAATTTATGTTTTCTTATTGTATATTATGATATAATTTATTCTCCATAAGCATAAGAGTAAAATGAGAAATGGTTACAAAAGTGTTTTATTTATAATTTAAAGTTTTATTTTAGTTAAATGGTATCCCAGTGTAACAAGTAAGCATTTTTAGTGTGACCAATATGATTAATATATGATCAGGATCAAACATTTTTGTTTATGGATGTTTCAGATATCAGAATTGCTTTAATCCAAATGGCAGTTGGTAAAAACAAATTGGACAATGTTGCACATGCATGCAAAATGATTTGTGAAGCAAAACAGAAGGGCTCCAACTTAGTCGTTCTTCCAGAATGTTTCAACAGCCCTTATGGAACAAGTATTATTTTATTTTTTATAACTGCTTGGTTCATATCTTTATATTTCCTAATAGTACTTGTAATTTTATTACCATGTATAATTTTAATTGTTTTTGTTTTTTTATTAATATTAGTTTCGATTCAACCATGTTAATATATCATTGTAATGTTATTAGTATGATGAGTACTATCCACCTTGATACTTGAATAGGTGATTTAAAAAACACCACAAGTTTACAAATTGGAACTTTTCAGGTGGCACAAAAAACTGTTGATCATTTTTATTATTTTTTCCCCTTACTGAAAACATGTGTTTTCAATAAAGCATGCCAAGGTGCATTGGTAATTATAGTCTTGTTTTTTTATCACAATTACATTTCTGGGAATTGATTGAAATGTGGTGAGGACATGTGCGGTTTTTACACCCAATGATGGACATGTTGGGTTTTCCAACCGACAGTGGTATTTTACCAAATTAAGTACCTAATAAAAGGATTAAATTTTCCGAGGTTGGAAAATCATGTTGAAAATCTTTTATTAAACAGTTGAAAAAAGTTCAAGAATATAAACATCAATTGTTTTCATTACTACCTAGAGCATTGGTTCCCAAACTGGGGGGCGCCCCCCCCCCAGGGGGGCATAAGGACATGTCAGGGGGTGCGCGGGATAAGTTGAACATTAAATTAAATTTAGGTAGTCTTTCTAAAATTTTAAATTTTAAAAGACATAGCACAATGTTTTCAGTTAATTGTTTATGTTCGATATATTGAAAACGAAAGAATGAAAGACGAGCTACTCTTTTCTACAGAGTTAGAGCCCACGACAAAAGCTGTTGATGTTATGAAAGCAGTGTCAGACTTTTTTGACAAATATGAACTCTCTTGGCAAAAACTGATCGGTGTATGAAGGATCAAGTTTGAAAATCCAAATATCAAACCATTTGGAGAGCCTAATTGAAGAGTTCCAGATATTCTCCCCAAACACTTGTGAAGATAGTATTTACAGAATGTCAACTGACCCATTCCATGTCAACATAGACTCCCTATCTGAATCACTTCAAGAAGATGCTTTGGAAAGAAAACATGATTCATCTGCCAAATACAACTTTGATATAATGGACAAAACCTTCATTTTGGTTAAAATATTTCAAAGTGTATCCTAGTGTATCACGGGAAGCTCTTCATTTATATTTGCCATTTTTCAAGCACCTATTTGTGCGAAAAAGCATTTTCAACACTTGTGGCAATTAAAACAAAGTATCGAAATATACTTGATGTTGCTAGTGACTTGCGTTGTGCACTTACTAAAACTCAGCCACGAATAGGCATACTAGTAAAAAGAACGTAAGCCCATCCATCTCACTAACCAACCTAATCTATTTTTCTTTTATTAATAATTTTTGTATTTTATGAAAACTGTTATTGTTGTATCTTATGGCAGTATAAATAAATGTTTTGTTTTCAATTTAACTCTTATTTGTTTCTGTTTTGTGCCTAGGCCCATATAATTTATTGTTTTTTTTTTTTGGGGGGGGGGGGGGAAGCTTTCATTTCAACAAAAGGGGGCATGGTACAAAAAAGTTTGGGAACCCCTGACCTAGGGTGTCATAACATGAATTGCTCAGTGTTGTGTAATTACAAAGGAAGCATTCAGTGTTTTTTACTCAAAGACTTTACCTCCAGTTGCCTTTGAGTCCCCATGGTAATGCCACTAGTCCTGGGCATATGGCGTTCTTCCACTCAACAGAATTTCTGGCTCTCTTTTTCGGTGGTTTAGACTTGGTGAACAGAAGAAGTTTTTACGCACAACATGTCTTCATACACAGAATAAGAAAATGTAAAATAGGACATTCATCAAAATGTGGACTAGTGGGGTTTTTTCAAATCACCGATTCACTTATTTTGTTTATCACTGTCTTTTGTAAATGTTTTGGACTAAACTACAGTTTTTTTATATTAGCGATGAACTTCTGATTTTTAATTTATTAAAACTTGTGACTATATTTCGATTTGTGGCTCCACTACACGATTCTCAGCTCTTACAAAATAATGAGAACTACTTTTCAAAGCTATAACCTTAAACACTATTTAAACAACTAAATTTAAAAAACAACTTAAATATATTGTTCAATTAAGTAGATATTTTGATGCAGTTTTGGAAAAAAGGAAAACATAAATTATATAATCATTCAATCTAAGGAATTGGAAGTAACATTACAGATCAGATAACAACTCAATAAAAAAAAAGAAAAGAATAGTCTATGAGAAATATTTTAATTTCCTCCTATTATTCTTCGAGGGGATTTTGTTCATTTATATATCAATCACAAATTTTCATGTATACATCCATTTAAATGGAAGGATGATATATTTTAATATGATGGTAAAATTCAGAAATATAATATGATTTTCTTATTCACGATGTTTTAAAAAATGCTTTATTTTTATTTCTTTTCTTATTCTTTAAATTTGTATTGGTTTCAGAATACTTTGGACAATATGCTGAAGAAATCCCTAATGGTGAAACCTGCATTGCTCTTTCAAAGGCTGCAAAAGAAAATGGCATTTTCCTTGTTGGTGGTTCAATTCCAGAAAAGGATGGTGGTAAATTATACAATACTTGTACTGTATGGAATCCTCAAGGCAGTTTCATTGGAAAATTTCGTAAAGTAAGCAATTTAATTTTTACTTAATGATTCATTATAAAGTTATTGGTGGAACTATATTGAAATGTACTGGCATAATGCCACGTATCTGCACTCGTTAATCTGATACTGGCTTTTTGAAGTCTTTTTGTGTTTAATAGTATTAAATATTAACTCTAGCCCTGACCATGGTCTCCTGAGGATATTATCATTTGGTTCTTAAGTTCATTAAGATTTTTTTTTTTTTTTTTAATAAAATAAAATAATGTCCGTTTCACCTATGTGTCCCTTACAGACAAAATCTCCTTTGAGGGTTAATTTATCTCTTGTTTACTGATGTAAATTATACATACCTTTTTATTTTTATAGATAGAATTCTTTTTATGTTTATTGTAAAAATTATATTTATTATAGAAACTGTTTTATCTGCCTTGTAAGAACCCAGTCTAGGATTATTTGATCTGCAGCGACCCAGAAAACCCATAGTTATGATTCATCTAAATTTATAAATTTTAGTCAGCAAATACTGTTTTTGACTTATACTGAGTTTATTCATTTTTATAATTTTAAATAGATTACAGACCAATTGATTTATGCTCTCTACCATTGCTCTTGAGATAATGAAACCTCAAGCGGTGTGCTTCTCAGCAGAGGCAAGACCTTTTGTATGGCTCAAACACAATGATGTTGCAAGTTCAGTTTAGTTGATTTGTTGTTAAACCCTACCATTATGTTTGAGTAAACAAAGTTGCAGTATGTTGTTTATTTAGTTTACTGTCTGACTAGGAAGAGTTATTTTTCCTTCCACAATAATAGTCAACCCATCCTAGTCCAATCCCAACTAATCAAGAATACTTAAGTGCTCCCTTAACATACTCACCAACTATGACATCAATTCTAACTATTAAACTATACCAACTATTGATAGTAATTTAAATGGCAGATTAGGAGATAGTGGAACATACCGCAATAGAAATTATAGAATTGTTAGTTTTAAAAATATTTGGATGGATTTGTAGTGCAATTATTTGATTTTCGCAGCCCAGAAGCAGTATCAATTAGTGCACTCAAGTTTTGATGTATAGCTGATCACCAGTACTTATTTTCAATAGGGTTACCCAAATCTAAACCCAATCTTATCTTATTAAAACATAATATTTTAGATTTACTTGTGATTCTCTAGATTTAGACAATAATGGTTATAGTCAATGTAAGATTTATTATTTTGTTAAATATTGTTATCTCTCATTAATATTACCGTCTTTACTATAACGATATAATTAATTTATACTATATAAGGTATACGATTAGTATTTATAAACCTATTACATTATGTTTATCAGTAATGTATATTTAGGTTCACCTCTTTGACATTGATATACCTGGTGGCGTAACTTTTAAAGAGTCTGATAGCTTATCTCCTGGAAATAATGTTTCTGTCATAGATGTAGGTGCTTGCAAAGTAGGAATAGGAATATGCTATGATTTGAGATTTCATGAATTAGCAACCGTATACCGGGATTTAGGTAATATTTTTAATTGTCAATATTATTTTGTAAGCACAATTTGCTATAATAATTTAAAATAAAAGTAGTGCTTTGTACTAAGGGAATAGAAATATTATTGAGTTTACGGATTCTGTGTTATTTTTGTAAATAATGATATAGTTGGGTAGAAAATTTGAACTTATTAGTTTGACTAAATTAAATCAAAAAGTTGTGTAACTATTATAAAGTAAAGGTTTTCTCAATTTTTTTTTTATTTTTAGGAGTAGATTTACTTTTATATCCCGGAGCTTTTAATATGACTACTGGTCCATTGCATTGGGAGCATCTAATCAAAGCTCGTGCTGTCGACAATCAGGTATGATAGATAATATCTGGCATTTCTTAATTTATTAAAGTTATCTTTTATTGTGTTATAATTATATTTAATAGGTATTCGCTGCGGGTATTTGTGGGGCCAGAGATAATTCTGCTGACTATATTGCTTGGGGCCACTCAGTATTAATTGATCCTTGGGGAAAAGTTGTGACCAAAGCTGATGACAAAGAAGCAACATTAATCGCTGATATCGGTAAGGTTATCTCGTTATTTTTTTTTGTTAATATTGGTTTAGATATTTTTATTTTATTTTTTTATTTGAGACATTTATTGGATGTTACGTAGCTTTATTTTATTTCGTTCTTTACATTAGGGAGGTGTGCTAGCTAAGTGGGTAAGACTAAAATCTATAAGGCCCAGGTTTGAGTCTGACTGTGGGCACAAAATTTATTTTCTGGTATTTCAAACTTCAGGGTCAGAGGATCCTCAGCATAATACAGCAGGATGAGCATAATTTTGTCTAAAGCTCCTCCTTTCATAACTGTTGGCTTCATAATGACAATTGCCAAAGAACTGAACTCAAAGACCCTTCATGGGTTGTAGTGTTACAGTGCTTTTAAACATTATTTGTAATTATAATATCATATTGTTATAATTATAATTATTTATGTTTTACATTATAAAAATAAATATTTAGAATGCCAAAACATTATTAATAAGATCAGAGGCTCTATGCTTGCATAAATTTATTAAAAGTGTTTGTCAATTGATTTACATTTTTTTTTTTTTTTTTTTTTTTTTTTTTTTTTAATGGTTTGCTATTGGATAAGGAGACAAAAATTAATGAATTAATCGTCAGGCACTCTTCTTAACCGAAACTATAACTATTTATTTTAAATATTATATTTTTTTATTTTTTGACATTACTAATTAATCCATTAACACTTAAACGAACATGACGGATCAAATGGTCCATTTCAGAATTTTTGCAGAAATACTTGGAAACAATATTCATTACTTTGCTTTTTGACTTTATTATTTTTATTAATAAATATATCCAAAGTTTTTTTCATTATCCACTCCTCTCTTATTATTGTTATTTTACCGGGAAATTGTGTGGTAAAAATATATACACATGAAATATCGGTAGTTTTAGTGTTGAATATCTGTTATAATTTATATCTGTCCCCTCTGTTTTTTCTCTTATGGTTCAGTAATTATCTGTTTTATTTAATTTTTCTTGTTCAAATATAATCTTACCCTTTTTTAATGTAATCCAGGTTCTTATTTGCTACAGAGCATTTTCATTGATCTTCAAATTATTGACAATTCAGTGTAAAACAAAATTGTTCAATCATATTTTCTTAAATGCTAGAGAGGAGGAAGGTTAAGTAAAAAATTACTTGGAAACACTTGAAAAAGCTATGAATTTTATTTGAGAGGAATGCTGGACTCCCTGTTTTAATTACCACTTCAATGTCGTTGTATAGAGGTGTGATGTATATATTATTGAAAATAAAGTATACTATTTTTGAAGTGGTTTAACAATAATTATTTAAAAAAATTATTGTTATATGGAATTTCATACTCTTAATCAACTTTAGTGCTGGAACAATAGCTGGATGTTTAACAAATTAATATTTTTTTGTTTTAGATTTAAATGTGTGTAAGGCCATCAGAGATCAAATTCCGATACGAAAACAACAGAGAACAGATTTGTATGAAACACTGTACAAAGGAAAAGTTCAAGAAGGGTAATAATTATACTTAATCATTAGTTTATTGTATATAGCTATTTTGTTGTGATCTTTCATGGTGTGTGCAATATTTTTAAGCTTTAAACTGAAATGTTTAATTATACCATAATTATCTGCTTTGATGAAAACAAAGCTAGAATATCTAGTGAAATTACATTTATGATGATAATCATATCATATATATTAAAATGCATTTATATTTATAAACTGAAAAATGTTGTTATTAACTGAATTATCAAAAATAAAAATTATTTACAATTTTTCGAAATTTACTATTTTTATTAAGATTGTGGAATATATTAGACTATGGAGGAAAAAGGATGATAGAAAAAAAAATAAAACTTAAAATAATTCTTGTTTCCTTCATTTTTTTTAGGAACTAGGGACTATATATATATATATGTAAGATCTCTAAGAAACTAGAGACCAAGGGTCAAATTCGACCTTTATTCTGAAAACAATGTAATTGTTTAAATGACTAATTGTTAATAGGTAGGGTGTTATATGCTCATACTTTTCCCATTTCTGTCTTAAAATTAACTCTTAATTTGTATTTTTTGTGATCTAAATGAATTCAGCAGTAGTAATGTAGGTTGGGTTTGTATGAAACATTATACAAAAGAAAATTCAAGAATAGTATAATTATATTTAAGTTCTCTTTACTTTAAATTATAAAAGTGTAAATTCTTGGTTTTGGAAACCTCAAATAAAATATTATTTGAAGCATTACTTTTTGTTCTACCTCTTATTTATATTTCATAATGCATACTAGTTTAGTATTGGTATAATTTGTACGAAACAATAATTTAATCTCTAAAATTTCTTTATGCCAAATCCTAATGGAATAATGATGCTGATATAATAGATTATATTTTAAATATTTTAGTGGTAATGTACTATGACATCATCTTCAAGTGTTGAATTTGAGAATAACTAACATTGGACTGGTATTAAGTATTCAGTCAAACCAATAATATAATATTGTGATGCATCATGAATTTGATTCTTCCAATGGAATTTCCAACTAATGATTTTATCTGTTTATTTATTTAAATACAGTTTTAGGTGCTATTAATAACAATTTTCTTGTAATTAGTTGGTTTGTGATTTTTAAAATTGCAACTTAAAAATATTGTTGAGGATTTAGTATTACAGTATTTAATTCAAATAAGAACGGTTTGGTATACCCTTATTTTAAGTTTTTTAGGGAGGTTCTTATTACTTTTTATTTTACTGAGGGCCCAGTACCACCTATAATAGGTTAGTAACATGTAGATTAACCTATCCTTCCAGCCCTAGTTGGAGTAAATGAGACGTTAAGCCGCAGCTCCCCCCCCCCCCCCCCCCCAAAAAAAAAAGTATGTATGTGTATATATATATATATATATTTTAGTAAGGTTCTTGAGGTTCAGTCAATAAATACAAAACAACTATTTTGGCGACGTTTCGAGACTATATTGTTCTCATAATCATGCCAATGTTACTGGTGGATATGGTATCAACTAACTAAATTCTAACAATTCTAGTACTCAACTCAATTGTGTATATATATATATATATATATATATATATTATATTTTATTTTATTAATAAATTTTTATACATGTTTTTTTTTTGTAATTTTTAACTCTGATCCTTTTTGGTTTTTTTGTTGGAGTATTAGGTTTTGAATTTGATATAGGATCATTAAATTAAAAAAACAAAACTAAGTGTAATCAATTTTTAAATGAATATATATTGTATCATATAACTTAATAAAATATTTGAGGCTTATAGAATCAAAACCTGCTAAGTCCATTTTTTTTTTTATTGGTTTCATAAGTTCAAATGATGTTTTATTTACTGGCCTGACGATTTTTGCCAAAACCTGTTAAGTCCGCTTCAAAATGACCTTTAAAATTCAGCTTTCAAATCGAGTCCTGCTAAGTCCATTGTTAATCGGGGAGATGGTTGGAGCACTAGGTAGATTCATTATTAAAAAGAAATTTTACGCGGGTGAGTAGACTTTAAATCCTAACTTAATGTACTATCTGGCAAACTTACAAAATGCTGAGGATAAATAAGTAGCAAATATAAATCATTCAGACAATAAAAATGCAAATGAAAGGGCTTTTGTTTAATTTTAATAACAATTATCATAAATATGTTGATCTTTGTGAGAAAAAATATGTAAATACAATTTTTTCATGAAATCCTTTGAAGAAAGTCTAGATTCAAAACCTACTAATTGTAAGTCCACTATATTATTTATTATAGCACACCTGAGGAGTCCCAAAAATCTTTTGAAAATGCATTGAGCAAACTAAAACTCGAATTGTTACATTTTAATCATGGTAGATTGGTTGGGAAATATTAAACCATTTTTTAAGATTTAATTTTTTCACATTTTTTGACCTGAAAATTTTTTTTAAAAGGGACTTAGCAGGTTTTGATTCTAAAGGCCTCATTTGTTTTACAAAATAAAGATGGTCGAACAGTGATGATATATCTTTATAAGGCATGAGAATATCGACTAGAGTATTTTTAAGACAAAAATTAATGATGAATGTATCCCTTATTTCTATTTTCTTCTACAAAGCAATCCCATGTTATCTTGAGTTACACTTTAGAGACCTTTCAATAAATATTAAATTTAAAACAGTATGTTTGTTGCTTGAAATCTTTTCTCTGTTTGTTCATTCATAATTGTACTGTAAATTAGATTTTTTGGAATATGAATCTTGATTTTTTTTCTTTATCAAAATAAAAATTATAAAACTTATTTCTGATGTTTAATTCTTCTCTGTGTAATTTACTTCAAAGAAATTTATCTAGGATTAACTAACCTTTTTCAATTTTAATTAAATATATTTATTTTTTTTTTTTCATGAATAGGGGAAAAAATATTGTTTCGATGCGAAGTGGACTATGATATGAATAACGTCTTCCAATTCAAGAACTCAAGAAATGCAGTATTTAAGAATTTTATTGTAAGAACTGTATCGAAAATTTTTTTTCTCTCCCAACTATCTCAAGAAATAGCTTTTTTTGAGGAAAGATATGTGGCCTTTGTTATAGACAAAGTGTGTTGATTTTAATTGTATATATGATATATGTAAGAGTTACTAGAAATTAAGTATTGGGTAAATAAGCGGATGATGGAGATTAGCTGTAAAAACAAAAACACTCTTAAAATTAGTGGTTCAACATATGTTTTTAGTTGTGGATAACACATTGGATTTTGAAATAAAAGCATTGATCAATATTTGTACATTTTTGTCCTTAAGGCGTAGGGAGGTGGTATACTGATGTGTGATGTATACTAGCATCAAAAGCCATCTAAAAACGTTTACTGAACAGCCAGAGGAAAGGCATGAATTTAAAAAAAAAAAAAAAAAAGCTTTTTTTTTTTAAAAAAAGGCCCCACTAGTTAATTGTAAACTACTGTAGAGTAGTGTACATTTTAAGAAATATATTATATTAAAATATTGCCTAGAGAAGGAGATATTCATAAGGTTCTGTTATTATGAAACAAATGAAGAAAGGTGAGTGCATTGCAAAAAAAAATTATATTAAATAAATATGCCAAAGCCCAAGGATCAGTAATGGATCCATTGCAACTATGTATTTATGTTTATGGAGTGTATCTTTCTTTTAATAAAATTATAAGAACTACTTTCCTTGTTATTATCCTTCCTCTATTAGAAATATTTATTTTAACCATAGTATATTAATTATTAAACAAAATGTAAAGCATTGATAATTGAAGATACTTTAAATTAAAGTCGGACAAACAATTTTTTTAATACATTTGTTTAAATTGATAGCCAATAGCATTTTAAAAAATGATAGGAATTTAAATGAAGATGGAGTTTCTGATAATTTTATATCTGGAGTCTCATAAGTGTGTTATGTTAACAGGGCAAAGTAAATAATATTTTGTTGGTTAGATCGCCAACTCTGTTATGTGCATTTTTTTTTCGATTTAGGTTTTTTTACAGGTTTCATTTTAAAATGAAATTTTGCGTCTAATATAAAAACCCGAATACGCTAATTCAATTTGGATCAGGTTTTGACAAAACACTTTTGTGATTTTAGCCCAAATAATAATTAAACATGTGTATCAAAGCCGATTTTGTATATAATGTCTAAGGTGCTAAAATGCACATAGCAGAATTGGCAATGCACCTCTACAACCCATGAAAAAGGTCTTGGGTTCAATACTTGGAAAAAATTGTTTAGATAATGGTTGTGCAAGCAGGAGATTAACCTGAATCATTCTTAACTACCAGGTTTCTCCTTCTCTCACATTTTCATTTCTTTGAGGCTGGACATGGCACAGGAGGAAATCTCCTAAACTCAGGATACAACAAAATTAACAATTAATTATCTGCCTCAACTGGCCTTGACTTACACTCTGCGAGTTTGAAGTCCTATACACTACCGACTGAGCCTATCCCAAATTTTTGTTTAACGTCACTTTTATGCTGCTATGGCTAATCAGACGTACCCCACATTTATGTAAATAGGAATGTGGCTTCCTATTTACATAAATGTGAGATGAAAATTAGGACATAAAAATAATAAACTTAACTAAAAATTGTAAGATAGTCAATGTAAGCGATATATAATTATCCTAATTATTTATTTTCTTTGTAAATTAACATAAAAAATTAACAATTCTTTAATACCTCTGATGTTCTGTGAACACAAAATAAAATTTTCAGCTTAAATATTTACCAAAAATTTGTAAATAATTTAAGTTAATTCAATTTAATTATTTAATTTTACATAATTTTTATTTGCCATATCAAAACACTATGATCAGTGCAGAAGCAATGAAGGAAGGTAGATTTAATAAATATTTTTTCTTAGTACTAAAAAGAAAAAAAAAATTAAAGAGCTTCATGAAAATTCATTGCAGTAATTTTAGCCTTTTATTGTTTTCTTAAATGATGTATATATCTATATTTGATGAAAAAAAAAAAAGATAAGTTGCTCAGGATTTTAATTAATATTAATAGGTGAAATAAATTCAAGATGTAATACAGTGCTTTGAAGTAGCCCTAGTGTACCACTATTGAAATTTAAAAAATGATTGAATATTTTGTTAAAATAAATGAGAAGATTTGAATAAAGTAAAAATAAATGTTTTAATTACTTTGTGAAACTCAATTTAAATTTATTTACCTTAAGTAGGTATATCAATTAAAAGAAAAATCTTAATCAGTTTTGTCAAAAATATCTACATTAAAATTAATTAGTGAACTAAAATTTTAAAATCCATTGCCTTTCCCCTCATCCAAGCAGCTACAATTTATATGTAAAATGTTCAGACATGCATTTATTTACAGATTGTAAATTAAAAATTATTTTTATTCAATCTAAATTCACTAATTTGGAACAATGTTTAAACAACTGTGAGATGAAAGTAGTCTTAAGTCAAAATTATGTGTGGATTTTTTTTTATCGAGTTACACTTCATAAATTTTACATATTATTATACAAGTATTTATCTTCTGAAAAAATAAATAAACAGTACTATAAGTTTTACTTAATTTGTGATTAAAAAGTACATAGAAAATTAATAAAAATTATAAAGTAAATATAAATATGTCGACAAATTATATTAATGCTGTAGTATTTTGGGTTTAAATTTGTTGTCATTTTATCTCATCAGGATATCAGATGATAGCCGGACATTTATCTGAATTCTATTTACTTTTTAGTTGGAAAAAAAAAAGTTTATGTAGATAATTTTTTTATTTAGGTATTGTTTTCATAAGAAGAAAAGCTTTAAATCATTTAAAGGTAATTAATTATTTATAATTAAATTAAATCTATTGGAATAGACTGAAAAACTTTGATTTATTACAAGGTTATTACAATTTTGAAAATCTAGTTCTTGTTTATTATTGCGATAGGCTTAATATTTTTTTTAATTTTTGCTGTAAATTAATATTTTCTTGTGTGTATCCTGGTTCATCTCCTTGGTACTTATTTGTACTTGTATATATCCCTCATATTTTATCACTCACAAATTTTATAATGCAAGTGGAAAGAATAATTGCTCTACTTCAATGTAAATACAAATTACAAAAGTAATTTCAACTAGTAAATTTTGTATTACCTCTGTTTAAAAAAAAACAACAAAAATTATTATATTATCAACAGATAAATATTGTAATTTAATAATAAAATGTCTGTGTTAACAATGTTTAAGTATGTTTAAAAAACCATTTTATTATTGGTCATAACTCTTTCTTCTGATATATTATTATAATTAATATTTTTTTTAATGCAATTTAAAAAATTTATTGAAATTAGTAGCTTATAGCTTAACCTCTCCAACTTCTAGAAAATCTTGGGTTTGCTATAGTTTTATGTATAAAAGGGAGGACCTATCAGATGGATTGTGAAGAAGGATATGCCAAAGTAATAATAATAAATAAATAACATTAAAGCCAATCCTCACACCTTATTTGAACCATCTCCACATCTGATTTGTGTGCCATGTTATTACTCTAACACCATGGCCTCAATCTATTCTTAAATTACCATGATACTGGCTGATAAGCTCCTTTTTCATTTCCTAATAGCACTGCCAGAGATGCCTGGCTGTTAGCAATATTTTTTTTTTTTTTTTTTCTAACCCTTACTTCAAAGTTAGCCTTTTTTAATTAAAGAAACAAACATTTTTTACCATTAATGATTTGTTAAGCTGCTTGATAGCTGAAAATTATTAATTTTAACAAATCAATTAATTTTGTAATGACAACAATACAACTGATTTTTTAAAAGAATATATTAATAAATGGCTGCAGAAAACCCTCTATTCCAAATAACCCTCCAATATGTCTGAAAAGAAAATAGCCCCTAAACCTTCCACCATCAATATCATCATCACCAATCATCACTGGATAGTTTTTGAAAGCCGACTTTTTCAGCACATTTTCTAGCTGTATTATTAAAACGTTCTTTCTCATGAAAATAATTCAAAAAATATGTTTTTAAAAATTTAATGGGATCAAAAGATATGAATAATTAATATTCTATTTATTACAGTTAAGAAGGCTCGTTAATCTTGTTATGAAGAATACACTGTGGATTTTCAATGTTTTCTTGGTCATTGGACTCTCAAAAACAGCGAATATTCTTATCCTTCTTCCACTTCCACTGTTTAGTCATACAAATACTTTTTTGCCAGTGTTTAAAGAATTAGCTGTACGAGGTCATAATGTCACTATGGTGTCACCATATCCACAGAAACAAAATATGTCTAACTGGACTGATATCACGATTGATATATCAATATTTAAGCAGCTTTTAGGTATACATTTATTTTTAATAGATACTCTTCTTTCTTCTTAATTTTAAATTAGTACATATTTTTATGCAATTCATTCAACTAAACTATGTCAAATGTGTATAAATATCACATATAATTATATGTGACATGAAATAAAATATTTATTGAAAATAGGCTAAAATTCAAAAAGATTTTTAAAAATTTTAATTTTCTTTTTTTTAATTTATATTTCAGATGAAACCGTTAAGAAATTTACGAATTATAATGTATATTTATTTCACTTTGAGTTCTGGAAGTTTTGCTCAAATGTTATGAAATTAGCATACCAAGATAAAGCTCTTCAAAAACTTATTCATACCAAAGAACTTAATTATGATCTGTTAATTCTGGAACCATTTTTTGCTCAAGAATCACTTATAGCATTTGGACACAAATTAAACGTGCCTGTTGTTGGTCTGCATCCCATATCTCTTTCTCCTTGGCCTGCTTATTTGAGTGGCAATGAGTTTTCATGGTCTTTGTCACCAAGTTTTCGTACAGGATATACCAGCCATATGACTCTTATTCAAAGATTAGACAATACTTTAATCAACTCGATAGAATTCTTCTCTGCCTATTTTCTATATTTGCCTAAACAGGTAATCATATTATGAAATGGACCACAAATTTGCTTACTTCAGCATAATCTTAATTTTTATTCCTTTGTAGGAAAATTTAATGGAAGATTATATGGTGTATCCTGGTTACAAAACAAGGCCACCCATTCTTGCTATGTTAAAAAATGTATCATTAACTTTACTAGATTATCACCATTCAGTTGGGTATGTTAATCCCTTACAACCAAATACAGTACCAGTAGGAGGCCTGAGCTTAAAACATGCTACTGAACTGCCTGAAGTGAGTATGCTTTGGAAAAGAAAACAATTCAATTTTTCATTGGAAAATATAATAAATTATTATTTACTATTTAAAATTCCAAAGTCAATATAATAGCTTAGGAAACATCATGAATGTATTCATTGTTGACGAGATAGAAGTTTTTGGATCTAAAACTTCAATTATTTTGATCAAAATTCTTATCAACTGAAATTATTCAATCATTAAGTAATAATAGTAAATATTTCATTGACATATGAATTTTAAGGATCTACCACTGTATGCATCTCAGATAGGTGACTACCTTTCTCCTCTAGATGCAATTAATCTAGGAGCAAGTTTTTTTATAGAGATTTTGAAGTGCAGTTTTTATTATACATTTTGCAGGACCTAAAAAATATTATTGAAGAGTCAAAAAGTGCTGTGATATATCTCAGTTTTGGTTCCCATGTAAGTGGAGGAGAAGTGTCTGAGAAATTGCTGAAAGTATTACTAGAAGTTTTTCAGGAATTAGATCAAAGGGTGCTTATGAAATGGGGGGAAAACGAAAACATTCCAAACAAACCAAAGAATGTAGAAATTAGGAAATGGTTTCCACAAGCAAGTGTTTTAGGTATGGACTTGTTATTCATGAATTATTTATATTAGAGCCTTGTGATGAGTTGGTAAATTAGCTTGCTCTAGATAAATATTATTTTGAGTAATTAAAATAACTAAGAAAGTTTTAAACTCTCTGTATGTGATAGCAAATTTTAAATAGTATGGACTGATGTGTATGATAATATTAAAAAGATTTCCTTATATATTGGTAATTCTAACAATTAGCATATTTTATTTCCTCAGCACATCCTAATGTAGGACTCTTTATATCACATGGTGGTTTACACGGTACCACAGAGGCTTCCTTTTTTGGAGTTCCAATCCTTGGAATTCCTTTCTTTTCTGATCAAGAATACAATTTACGATTTGTCGAACAAGCGGGCACTGGTTTAATTCTGCTTCAAAAAGAAATTTGTAAAGAAAGACTTCTTGGAGCAATTCATGAATTGTTAAATAATTCAAGGTAAGATATATTTTTCACTTTCCTTTCGATCTTAAGAATTTACTAAACAAATTTTTTTCAACTTACTATTAAATGTGGGGATCATGATGGCCAAGCGCATTGAAGCGAGGATCCAAAGCACCTTGATAAGATGGGTGAGCGTTTGATACCTTCTAGGGTCAGTTATTATTAATTCAAGGCAGTCTCGAAATAACCCTGGTTATTACCAATCTCGGTAGCCTTCATGAGTTGGAAAAAATGACCGATAAAGCCATTTCCTGGACTAGTTCTCCCCTACAGTATCAACACCATCATTATTAAACGTTTTTTAGTTTTTCTATTATTGTAAAATAAGTATATGTTCTGCCCAGCTTAGTCAATGGACCCTTTCCATTGTTATAATCTGCTGTGTCGAAAGCCTCTTCAACTTCTTATATTTTTGTCACCAGTTCTGTTAAATCAACCTTGATTAAACCAGCTGTTCTTCTCATAACTTTTTTTTTTTTACAAATATTTATGGGAGGGGGTCTAGGTATCTTGCAGTTATCAATAATTGCTCTAAAATAATAATTTTTTTTGTCTATGATTACAACCCAATGGCATGTAAGACCATCACCCTATTATAAACCCCTGTTAGTATGAAAAGATTTCTAAAGCCCGCCATGAAGGCCTACTTAACACTGCTCAATAATCTAGCTAATTTAATGTAATAATTGTTAATTTCTTTCTTGATTCATTCTGTTTTTGACATTAATATAAATATAGCTCATAAAATAAGCTTAAATATTGTTTCTCTAAACACTTTTGATTACAAAATAATAATTATGTGTTAAAATATATACCTACTATGTGTTCTTACACAGCTTGGGGTTCCTCAAATCTTTTACCATTACTAATGTAGGTCTTGTCCCTAGTGACACTATAGGCCCCACCTATATTGGTGTCTGGTCTATCTGGTTTATTGGATTTTTTCTTAATGGTATCATACTTTCCAGTTCAATTAAAATCTGTGGATTTTAGGGAATTGTTAATTTATTCAGATTTATAAGACATTTTATTTAATGATATTTAAATTTAATAGTATGAATCTGTGGATTATATTAAAATTAATCTACTTATTGGTCATCACTCAATTTACATCCTAAACTTACTTCTGACTACCTATATTATTTTGTATTTATCTTATAGTGCTAAGGTATAAGCCAGGGATTATAAGGTCATCTTACATGGAAGGACACACTCAGTCTCTCATGGATCTTGTTGGCAATTTTTTTGGAGGTTCCTGGTCAAAAAATATTAGACACGTATTTTGCCGTTTCGACCAATGGGCCCTAGAAGCCGAGAAAAAAAATAAAATAGCATTAAACTAATTAATTTTATATCTCCAGTTTAAGAAATGATATCGACATGATTCTTGCACCAAGATGTTTTTGATTGCAAATTAAAGGAAAAATACAGCCACTCCATACATTTTGGTTCAGGTTAATTAAATTCTAAAAAAATGATTAGATTTTTAAGCAAACTACCTCTCTAGATTTTTTCACACTAAAATTGACGTCAGATTCTTATTCAGCCTCCTAAACAAACATTGAAAAACACTTATTCAACAATATCAAAAAATATCATTTTTTTCACGCTCTTCAAAGAAAATGAAATTTTTAAACCGATTATTGGTTACATACCTTTGAATCACCATTACTTTGTCACACAATTCACTGGTTGGTATTGCTGGCTATAGGAGTGCCTCAGCTTTCGTTTGATGTATATAAATGTAAAATTCGATGAACATAAACCTATTAAAAAAATTGGAAAATCCAAAAAACATTTTGATTTTTAGCTTGAGTTCGAAATCAGATAGGATGATGAAACAAAATACATTTCAAGTGTATTACCACCCTATATTTCATGTAAAAAAATAAAGTTGATAAGTTTAAAGTTTAACCGTCTAAACGTAATTCACGTTTTTGTCAATTTTAAACAAAAGTTGCCTACCATTTGGTCAGGCAAATTTTGAAGCTTACGAATTTTTATTTCTCTATTTGGATGAAATTTTGTATTTAAGGGTTCTTTGAAATGCTGAATTCGAATCCGATGTCGGTTCTTTGGAAAAAAATATATTGGATGCACTTCACTTGAAACATTTTAGCTTTTACGTTTTTGTCAATTCACGTTTTTGTCAATTTTAAACAAAAGTTGCCTACCATTTGGTCAGGCAAATTTTGAAGCTTACGAATTTTTATTTCTCTATTTGGATGAAATTTTGTATTTAAGGGTTCTTTGAAATGCTGAATTCGAATCCGATGTCGGTTCTTTGGAAAAAAATATATTGGATGCACTTCACTTGAAACATTTTAGCTTTTACGTTTTTGTCAATTCACGTTTTTGTCAATTTTAAACAAAAGTTGCCTACCATTTGGTCAGGCAAATTTTGAAGCTTACGAATTTTTATTTCTCTATTTGGATGAAATTTTGTATTTAAGGGTTCTTTGAAATGCTGAATTCGAATCCGATGTCGGTTCTTTGGAAAAAAAAATATATTGGATGCACTTCACTTGAAACATTTTAGCTTTTACACTGTAAAATGTGATAGAAAATATTTTAGCCCTAGAATTCCATTTCAGCACCCTCAAAACTTAGGTAACGTATGTATACACAGATATCAATAAAAAAAAAAAATAATATATATATATATATATATATATATATATATATATATATATATATATAATAATTTATAAACTAAATAAGAAATAAGTTATTACTTTAATAATAATAATATTAAAGTAATTATAATTATTTATTATTATTGTAATATTAATTTATAACAAATAATTATTTACATGACAGACAGAACCATATTTTTAGTTATGTCTGTATATCATGTAAATATTAATTGTAATAATTATTATTTACAGTAAATAATAAATAATTATAATTACTTTAATATTTATTATTAGAGTAATAAATTATTTCTCCTACATAGTGTTTATATATATATATATTTTATGTATTGATATCTATGTATACATGCGTTACCTAAGTTTTGAGGGTGCTGAAATGGAATTCTAGGGCTAAAATATTTTCTATCACATTTTACAGTGTAAAAGCTAAAATGTTTCAAGTAAAGTGCATTCAATATATTTTTTTCTAAAGAACCGATATCGGATTCGAATTCAGCATTTCAAAGAACCCTTAAATACAAAATTTCATCCAAATAGAGAAATAAAAATTCGTAAGCTTCAAAATTTGCCTGACCAAATAGTAGGCAACTTTTGTTTAAAATTGACAAATACCTGAATTTTAGGAGGCTGAATAAGAATCTGACGTCAATTTTAGTGTGAAAAAATCTATAGAGGTAGTTTGCTTAAAAACCTAATCATTTTTTTAGAATTTAATTAACCTTAAACAAAAATCTATGGAGTGGCTGTATTTTTCCTTAAATCTGCAATCAAAACTAAACATCTTGGTGCAAGAGTTATGTCGATATCATTTTTTCAACCCGAGATATGAAATAAATTATTTTAATGCTATTTTATTTTTTTTCTCGGCTTCTAGGGCCCATTGGTCGGAACGGCAAAATACATGTCTAATAATTTTTGACCAGGAACCTCTAAAAAAATTGCTAACTAGATCCGTGAGAGACTGAGTGTGTCCTCCCCCTGTTAGTGTTACAGGCAATGTTGGGCAATCTTTAGGTCTTTATCTTCTACCCAGAATTCTCATGGCCTCCTCCAATCTCTAAATCCAAAATAACTCATCTTATTTTCACCATTCATAGTACAGAGGCTATACTCTAATTGGGTGCACTACCTTAATACTGTACTGAAAACCTTTCTGCTAATCATACTATGTTCCAAATAGTATGATTTAATATAGAATGATTAATTATATAGTTTGTTGTTGTCTATCAGCTGAATACATTACACTGTATATCAGGTAATGAAAAAGGGTTCATACATTGCAGTAATGAATCCATTAAATCTTTTGTATACTAAATATCATAAAATAAAGGTTCTAGAACTGTTCTGCATATTCTAACGGTATCTGGAAAATCACTGCCTTCTTATTTTAAATTTTAAGATATACTAACTGAATTTTAACTTAACATAATATATATATATATATATATATATATATATATATATATATATATATATATATATATATATAAATCAATGTTATTTAGTTACAGAGAAACTGCAGCAAAGAGGTCTCAGATTGTTAAGGATAGGCCACATACAGCACTTCAGACATCTATTTACTGGATTGAATATGTCCTGAGACATAATGGAGCGAAGCACCTCAGACCAACTAGATTAGATCTTTCAATTTATCAGTTTCTATTAATAGATGTTGTGATTTTTTTCTTATTTTTATACTAGTAATAGTTACTTTTTTGTTATTACTGTGTACAAGCGGCTTACTTTTATTGATGAGAAAAATGAAGAGAAAAAGCAAAAATGACTAAACTTAGTTTATTCTCATTTTAATCTTGAACCTATTATTGAATTTGTAACTATCGGTTTTTCAATTTTCTTATGGATATGATAAACGTATTAGATACTAAGGTAACATGAGTTAGCTTTATTGCTGATTATTTATATGTATTGTAACTGTACTAATATGTAAGGACTAAATTAATTATTAAGTATATTCATATTAGCAATACCTTACTTTTTTAAATATGTATCTTTCTTAAAACCTAGACGGAAAAGTAAATTATTTTTTAAAAATTGTTTTTCTTTATTTAAGATAATTCTTTTACGTTAATACCCCCATTGTACCAAAAAGTGTTAATGCTTGTTTATATTACCTATTTATGTTTTTCTTCTTTAGCCTTTGTTAGATAAAAATGGAACCTTTTTGTTCATTGGTGAGTTTATCAATTTCACTTTTAGTTAAAAATTGTTTATGACGCATTCATGTTCCAAATAGTATGATTTAACATTTTTAATGTATTGTAAAACTTCCAAAAATTCTCATTCAAACCAAGTGGAAAGACCATGTTGATTTTGTTTTGTTTATTGGAGTTAAACATTTTTTATTTAATTTAACCATGGCAGGAAGAACTGTTTGTCCTATCAATTATTGCCTTATTTTAGTCAAAATTAGGAGGCCTATTTCATTTTGTGGGTCCATCGTGAAATGAGTCAAACCACTAAGGCCCAATGGTGCAGAGAATGCGACCTCAACTTGAACAGGAAAAAGCTGATTTCCGATCTAAAAGACTGACCTGGTACAACCTATTCTTCCAGCAAACGATTTGGTCTCAGATCCTTCAAAAGCCAAGGACTGAAGGAAAATTTTTTTTTTTTTGATTCTTGAATCAGAAGGTAAGCTTCGATTTAGTCCCGTGCTAAGAGATTTGGGATGCACTGCATAGAAAAAAAGATTCCTCCCAATCTGATATAGACTATAATGTCAACCTACAAGGATCCTAAGTTAGTGGCCCGCCTCAGTGTGAAGGATTGCTGAACTTTTAAAACATTCAATGTCATGATTCTCATGATTTGGAAGAAAAGGACACCCAGGACAATTGATATTGAAACCTTATTCCGATTTTAGTAGTTATTTTTATTTGATATGATATAGTGATTTATGCTGACTCTAAAATAAACATACTGAAAGGATTTGTAAAGCACATGAGAAATAATAAGATAATAAGTATTGCACTTAAATTTCTAAAATGTAAAAAGATTTCATAAATATTATTTTGCTGCTCTCTTTTTCTGCTTAATTTAGTTTATTATTATGCAGTAAAAGCTGAAATATGATTACTAGCACCTTAAATTATTACATGTTTTAATAGATCTCTTTATAGATTTATGTAATAAATCTAGAATTTTAAATTGTATTTGTTCTTACTTAATCATTCCAAGGAATCATAAATAGGTCAGAAAAATAATAATAATAATAATAATACATACATATATATATATATATATATATATATATATATATATATATATATATATATATATATATATATATATATATATATATATATATATATATATATATATATATAAAATAAATAAATAAAAATTAAAAAAAAAAAATCAGAATTTCGGGGCCTATATTTTGGCCTACATCCCTAATCTGTTCTTAACATCATTTACTTGAAAATATATAAAAGCACATCCCTGAAATAAAAACACTTTACACCCTATGCCTATATGAAACCACCCCTATGATTAAGAGTACTTCAAGCTTAAATTATTATTTCTTTTAATAGATTTTTATAATTAAAGTGAGATTCAAATTTTATTCATTCTTTATTAATCATCCCAAAGAATCCTTGGGCCTCAAACAAAACTCAAAATTTTTAAGACCAGTGGGCAGTGTGATTTATTAGTTGTTTTTTTTGTTGCTTCTTTGGCAAAGTTATCGACAAAATCCTTTTAGTTCCTGTTTGTTTGTTTGTTTAGGCTTTAAGGCGTAAAATCCTAATCATTGTTTTCGTTTTTCCTATCAAATGCATTTTTTACCACAGTGAGTTAAATATGTCTGACAGTGAATTAAATGACTTTTTAGAATTTGAAGAAAAATCTGGAAATGACACTTTCCCAAGAAGATATTTGAGAGACCAAGAAAATCCACTTGAGTTTTTCAATGAATGTCAATTCAAAATGAGATTCAGATTCAATAAAGAAGAGTTGTTAACAGTTTAATACCACTGTTTCAGGACAATAATAGTACTGATAAGAGAGGATTGCCTTTGCCTCCAATGTTAAAATTATGCACTGCATTAAGAAATTATGGAACTGGATTATTTCAGGTTAGTAATATAAAGGTTAATATCTGTGCTTGTAATTTGTTACTATAAAAACAACTTTCATTTAGTCATAAGGTTTTGATAGATGATTTTTAACATAATTTTGGACAATAGTCAATTTTTAAGTAATTCTCTTAAGTCTTGACAACAAAATCTTATATTAGGTGGTGTCAGCAGATTTGAACATAATCAGCCAGTCATTTGTTTGCCCAATAATCCAGCATACATCTGAGATTCTGACTAGAAATGTTATAAGATTCTTCAAATTTCTAAATAGCATTGCAGCTTTTAATATAATAAAATAAGACTTTTATACCAAAGCTCGATTCCCAGGAGTTATTGGCCTATTTGATGAAACACATATTCCAATAAAATCCCCTGGAGGAGACAGCGCAGAAGTTTTTCGTAACAGAAAAGGTTACTTTTCAGTTGCAAAAAAAATTATAAGTGGACCAAATGAGGAAATTTTGAACATCGTTGTGGGATGGCCAGGTTTGGCTCATGATGCTCGAATCTTTGACAACTGTTCTGTAGGGGTTCATTTAGAGGATGGTCGGTCAGCTACTGGGACATTCGCTTGGTGACAGTGGATATCCACAGAGGTTATATATTTACACCCCTGTGAGCAATCCAAGATCACAGGCTGAACTAAATTATAATAAGTCCCATGAAGTGACAAGAAGCCAGGTTGAAAGAACAATTGGCAGATAGAAGCAAAGGTTTCCTTGTCTGTACAATGAGATGCAGTTAAAACTGAAAAATGTTACTCGCACAGTAACTGCATGTGCAGTACTCTATAACATTGGGATCAATGCCAATGATGCTTGGTATGATTTGGAAACCGACGAAGGGCATAGAATTAATGAAATACCAGCCTTACCATTAACAGTAACTTCAAGAGGAACTATGATAAGGAATATTTTCATTGAAAGACATTTTAATTGAAGAAGTATCTATTTTTTTTTTTTTTTCATACATAATTATTGTAACTAAACAAAATACAAATTACTTATTTATGTGGTAACATGTATCTATGTAATTAACAGAGAAAATTGAATCCTAGATGTTCTGTTTGGCTTCTCATTATATTATATTATTTATTTATATCTTTCATCAATAATGCATCTTTCAATTCTAACATCTTCAGCTCCTTCATCACTACCTCCTTTTTCAACCTCACCTTTTCTTCTAATTACAATTATTAGCAATGACAAATGTAGGTGCCACAGAGCTTTACTACTGTAATTGGCTATGAAAAATAATTTATGCTTACTGAATTTATAAGGGGTTGGAATCTCATTTGCTTCTTGTTTTTGAACTGAAATCTCTGCTTCTGTAAAAATAAATAGTCATTGTAACTAAAAAACAAAAAAAAAAACACGTTTTTTATGATTCCAAATAAATCTAATTATTGAATTACAATATATAGCAATGGAAAATGTAGGTGCCATAGGGCTTTACTACTGTAATTGGCTATGAAAAATAATTTATGCTTACTGAATTTATGAGGGGTTGGAATCTCCTTTGCTTCTTGATTTTGCACTGAGATCTCTGTTTTTGACTCTGCTTCTGTAAAAATAAATATTCGTTGTAACGAAAAAATACATGTTTACTTTGTGTCCAAAGAAATTTATTGAATTACTATTTAGAGTAACAAAAAAGTGGGTACTTTTCCTATTAATTCAAATAGAATTGTGTTCTATAGCAGAAATAAATTCCAATTTGGACAAGTGACTTGAGTAGCAATTATTTAAGTACATCTATAAGAAATATGCTTTTAATAATTCACCTGGAACTGGAATTAAAACTCCCTCAGTGGTGATGTTATACCTCCCTATCACCACAGATTCATTATCCAAAGCATCTTTAATTTCAATGTCCACCCCTCCCATAGCCTCCAGTTCTGGATCATCTTCATTAGAGGAAGGTGTGAAAGGACCACCTCCTGTCCTTATCAGTTTCCTCCTCTCTTCAGCCAATTCCGCCTTTTGGTGGAATTTTATATTCTCCCACAGCTTTTTAAGTTGGCTTACAGTTCTCTATAAATATAACACAGAAATTAGAATCACTTGAGGTACGCATGATGATATAGAAGGATCAATACAATTAGGATTGATGAATTAAATGCCACTTCTATTGAGATTATTTTATTTGAAAACTAGTTTCGAATGCTAAACATTCATCTTCAGTTCTAAAACATACAATAAAATTTTCAACACATCAGTACTATGTTACATAGATTAAATATACTAAGGTTTTTAAAAAGATAAGACAAGAAATCAAACATAGGCACTCACCTTCGAGGTAACTAAAACACTGATATTGTGAGAAGTAAAAGGGGGGGCAGGTAGGTTAAGTTTTAGATTTACAACGGGGTTTCCCTTATGACTCATTGGGTTTTTTCGTTCCTATGGGAAATAAATTTAAAATGGGGCTATTGGATATGTTAATCTGATCATTTAAACAAAAATCTGGATCGGTTTTAAACAATTTTATTATTTCTAGTGATTCAAAAGTATTTAATTTTAGGCTATTTTCTACTTGATGTAATATTTTTACACCCGAGTCTTTATTAAATTTGTGGTTATTTTCATTTAGATGAATAGCGAAATTGGAATTTTGGGTCTTATTAGTGTATGCTCTTATATGTTCATTTACTCTTTGATTTACTGATCGTCCGGTTTTTCCCATGTATTTTGCTTCACAGTCATTACATTTTAATTCGTATAGGCCGCTTTTTTGGAAAGGGTTTATTTTGTCCTTCGAAAATAGACCCTTTCCAAAAAAGCGGCGTATACGAATTAAAATGTAATGACTGTGAAGCAAAATACACGGGAAAAACCGGACGATCAGTAAATCAAAGAGTAAATGAACATATAAGAGCATACACTAATAAGACCCAAAATTCCAATTTCGCTATCCATCTAAATGAAAATAACCACAAATTTAATAAAGACTCGGGTGTAAAAATATTACATCAAGTAGAAAATAGCCTAAAATTAAATACTTTTGAATCACTAGAAATAATAAAATTGTTTAAAACAGATCCAGATTTTTGTTTAAATGATCAGATTAACATATCCAATAGCCCCATTTTAAATTTATTTCCCATAGGAACGAAAAAACCCAATGAGTCATAAGGGAAACCCCGTTGTAAATCTAAAACTTAACCTACCTGCCCCCCCTTTTACTTCTCACAATATCAGTGTTTTAGTTACCTCGAAGGTGAGTGCCTGTGTTTGATTTCTTGTCTTATCTTTTTAAAAACCTTAGTATATTTAATCTATGTAACATAGTACTGATGTGTTGAAAATTTTATTGTATGTTTTAGAACTGAAGATGAATGTTTAGCATTCGAAACTAGTTTTCAAATAAAATAATCTCAATAGAAGTGGCATTTAATTCATCAATCCTAACAGAAATTAGAGCCTAGCATACTGTAATTTGGCTTGAACACCAGTCTAGTTGAGAACTATGTAAATCAGTATATAAGGATTATTAATCAGCAATATTATCTCCCATTTATGATCTTATTATATGTTATGATCTATATATTATGATCTTACTTTATGTTATTTAATGTTATTCTTAAGGGACTTTGTCCCAGAATAAAGTTTTCTTTCTATTCTATTCTATTCTATTTTAATTTTATTTAAATAGTTATATAATTCTTTATTTAGGCGACGTTTCATGGCCTTTACCACATTTTCAAGCCCTAACAACATAAAAACTCATATGGGTAATATATGAAAATTAGCTATGACAACTTTTACTCTACTATTGTTCTAAGTAATAGCTAATTTTCATTTATTATCCATATGTGTTTTTATGTTGTTAGGCCCTAAAAATATGGTATAGGCCATGAAACATCGCCCAAATAAAGAATTATATAACATAATTGTTTAAATAAAATTAAAATGAGAGATAATATTGCTGATTAATATTACTTATATACTTAAATCTCCTTAAGTAATATAAAATACAATGTGTAAATCAGTTTTATTGATCTTGTTTAATATCATTTAAGTTAATTAATTTATATTACACTTTTGTTAAATAAAGAATAGTGTACCTACTGGAATGTTTCTTCCTTGGGAATTAAAACTCCTAGCAGCTTCTTCCCAAGCTTGGGATTTCTCCACATTTGACACCTTTTCTGTCCGTTTGGAGGCCATTAGAGTTTTTGATGCTAACACAGATTCTTTTAAAAGTAATCTCTCCTCCTCACAAAAAACTATTTTCTTTCTCCTTTCTTCCATTATAATATTTAATTTAATATGTAGCTCTAACAATGTCAACAACCCAGTTTGGCTTGGAAACCGACACGAAACCTCATAATTTTGATAATTCATAGTTTTTTCAACAAAATTTACTATCGGCTTTAAATTCAAAATAAATTTATTAGTTCACGAACAAAAAAAATTAAGTTGTACTGCCTTATTTTTTCTGTTTTGTAATAATGAACTACTTGCCGCGAACCGCAAATCGTATCTGAATATAATATATTATTAATTATAAATATTATTAAAATATTAATATTTCGTTATATTAATATTTTGTAACATTGTATGAAATCCAATGAAAGAATTTTCCCTACCCTATCTTCCGGCGTTACGGTTGTTGGCAGCTGTGGGGTTAACGTATTGTTATGTTATTGCTATTGATTATTATTGCAAACAATAATAATTATATTGTGACTATTTAATTTATTAATATGTTTAATGTAGATAATGAAAGCTGTTAACCGATTATTAATTGTCGTTACTGATCAATGAACAATGAAGTGTCCGTTAGAAGAAGCATCCAGTAACAGAAGTGTTATTTCCTCCCTTCTTTGTGTATTAATATCAATTTATAAGTAAGACGATCTATTTACCTTTGTTTTTAGTGAACAAGTTTCTCAAAAGTATTGATTTTAATAATTTTGTCTGCCTACAGTGATAAAAAAATAGCTTTATACTATATTTTTAGATTACACTCTATATATAAATGTTAAACGCCTTTGAAATAAAACGTGTTTCTACAAAAGGAGTCAAATAAGCGTAATAGAATGAACAGGTTACTCTGACTGTTATCTTGGCCGTAATATTTTACTTTTTCTAATTTACATTACATTGTACACTATTGCTATAAGATAAGATTGAGAAGCTATCTTATGCTCTTAACGCTGTCTGTAGTTGGAATTGTCAACTCAGTTACAGACACAGTGATAATTGTTAACAATTATATTTTATTTGTTAGGTGTTAAGGAAGTTTATCTATATATAAATTATTATATACTAGTATGAATGTATTCTTCTTATGCTTATGTTTTACATTGTGTTCATCTTCAAATATTTTGTTGATGTTTCCATTATCATTGAAAAGCCATGTTAATGCTTTCTTCCCGCTTTTTAAAAAGATGTCTGAAAGAGGACATAATCTTACTATGGTAATCAACCATAAACCAAAAGTTATTCTTGATAATTGTACATACATAACAGTAAGAAACATATTTGAGGAAGATATGTTGACTTTAGATGGTAAGATTTTCAATCCATCTTGTCCTTTAGAGCAATTGTTCACCTAATTAAATACCTTTCATTTTAGGAAAACAGTTCCTTCAGGTGTTCAGAAGTATGAATGGATATAGATTTTGGCCCACACTCTGGGAAATGTATTCTAGATACCTTGAAACATTTCTGAGGGAAGGATGTTTAGATGAACTACGCATTGGGAATCATTCTTTTGATTTAATGATATCAGAAACTCTCTATTTACAGGAATTGTTTGTTGTCTTTGGCTATATTTACAATGTTCCTATTATTAATATTGATTCTCATTCACCAAATGCGTGGTCTTGCTATCTTACTGGCAATGCCAATCCATATGCTTTTATACCAAACATTAAATTACCATTTACAGATCACATGACATTTTTTGAACGGTTGGAGAATGTACTATTAAACCTGTTTGAGGTTGTTGGGTCTTATTATTATTTCTTACCTAAGCAGGTTAGACACTGAATAGTTATATTTTGTTAATTATATAGTTTTATATTAATATGAGTAGAAACATAAATGAACATATGTTTAAAGGAACGCACAATAGCTTCATGTTTTGTATGCATTTTTTTTTTTAATCAGGAAGAACTAATAAATAAGTATTTGGCTTATGAAAAAAGAAATTTTCCTCCTTTGTTGGATATGCTGAAAAATACTTCTCTGACTTTAGTTGATTCCCATTTTTCATTGGGATATGTAAGACCATATTTACCAAACATGGTAGAAGTTGGAGGGGTAACTTTTAACTCAGATTTTTATCTTAATGAGGTGACATTATAAAATATTGATATCTTAATATCCTCTCTGAATAACCTCTTTCAGAAAAGTTTTATATACTAATATATAGCCTTTGATTTTCATTATTTATAGGAATACCAACAATTTATGGATAGGTCAAGTGATGGTGTTATATATGTTAGTTTCGGCAGCCTCATGAATGTATCTTTATTTCCACAAGATATAGTGGACACTTTTACGTCTACATTTTCTCAATTGAAACAAAATGTAGTTATGAAATGGGAAACAAGAGAGCTTCCTCAAAAACCTAAAAAAACGTTAAAATATCTTCATGGTTGCCTCAAAATGCGATTTTAGGTATTGATAATAATTCATTATTATTATATTTATTTCCTGTCAATATAATAATATTTTTCTCAATAACAGCTTAATAATAAATAGCTTCATTTATTCAAGGGTTTTTTGATTGTTTGGTAGTAAGAGTGAATCTTTTCTCATTTATTGGTCCCTGTATTTTTTTTTTTTTGTTAGATTTACATTTATTAAAAGGAATAAAAACTGGTGGCTTAGCACTTGTGTTAAAATTAAACTTGAGACAATTTAAATTGAAATTCAAGAGGTCTGATTTACAGTTTTATTTCAGTGTATATAATTATTCTAATCAAGCTTGTATGGTCTTAAATACAATTCTATCAAAAATTATTTTTATAAAATTTAAGACTAAGTTCTAGCAGCATTATCAAGAACTTTTGATTCACTGTATACAATTTTTAAAAAATATCTTATCTTGACTATTAAATCATAAATCGGTTTTAAATGTTATTTATTTATCATGAATATCACAAGATATGATATTAGGTTTTACTCATGCCTCTTCATTTAGCCGTTTAATTAGGAGAGTTATGGATTTATGATTGAACAGTCTGTACTAGAAATGAGTTTGATACTTTTTACCGAGTTTATCAAAGTGCTATCAGGGATGTTTTTGCAATCTTATCTGGTCCTTTATGTACTGGATCTATGGCTTCTGAAAGTCAAAAAATTCATTCACCATGATCCTCTACAAATTTCCAAAAGGATCAAGGTCCAAACTAAGGGCTGGCCAATCCATTGTAAACTTTACAGCATTTTTTTCTTTGTTAATTATAAGCTAATAATGATTGAAGTTATTGGAAGTATCAAGATTAAAATTGTTTTCTTCACTAAAAATAACCTTGAACAAAAATTTATCTTTCCTTTAAAAAATAAATGAGAGCCCACGAAACGACTCATTTATGCGCTCTCATTTGGTATAAGTCGACACAAAAACCTGCCAGAAGGAAATCACCACAGAAATAATTGTGTACCAATTTTACCTCACCGTACTAATGTGATCCCATTTTATGGTATTGATGGGTTATTTAATGTTTTATTTATTTCCTACATAAATGAGGTTTATTTATGTGATATTTAGTTAGATTATCAATTAAATCAATGACTTTTAAATGATTTTTTCAATGTAAAAATATGAAATAATGTTTAAAATAAATGGTTAGTTACTTATAATTGTTAATTTTTATTTATTTATTAATAATTTTTAATAAGATTTCACTTTAATTTACTGTATTTTTATTGCTGCTCATTTGAATCATATTGATATTAACATACATATCAAAAAAAATTTTTTCTTGTTTGCCTTATTTCGGAGTTAAAGTAATTTAATAAGAAAATGTATGCCAATAAAGTCTGGGTATGTTATTCATAGACTGAAAATGTCCTATCAAAACTTGTTAATCCTCTGGAGGATTACTGACATTGAGCTCTTCTGAGCTATTTTTTGTCTTCTGATATATGTTACCGTGCAAGGAAGTAAATTAAAAATTATATTTGTTCTCATTATGGAGATTTTCATAGAAATCAGAAAATTAGTCAGCATTTTAAGAAAGGAAATAAAGTCTTTGGGAGAAGTAAGCAAATTAATTTCTGGAAATCACTCTACAATTCAGAAAATCATTAGCAGGTTTGAAGAAACTGGGAACTTTCATAATTCGATAAGGTCTGGACATCTAAAAAAAAAACCTCAAAGGGTGCGAAGAAGATATGATCCACTACCAAGACTCGCTGCACTTAATTTTAGGTTGTGCCGTAATATGTCCACATAAACATATTGGTCCATAATTATGTCGATCATTTTTTCTCTGATTTCTTTGAAAATCTTTACAATGAGAACAAATATAATTTTTAATTTACTTCCTTAGATGGCAAAAGATATTAGAAGACTAAAAATAGCTCAGAAGAGTACAGTGCCTGTAATCCTCCAGATAATTAACAAGTTTTGGTTGGATATTTTCTGTCTATGATTAGGGTACATAGACTTTTTCGGCATATTTTCTCATGAAATTACAATAATTACAAAATTACTCCCCCAAAAAAAGAAAAAAAAAAGAAGTTTGATGTGTAAGAGTTGACACATTCATTTGAATTACATCCATAAATAAAATTTCCAAATAAAATTACTTAATTAAAAAAAAACATGAATAAGTATTTCAATAATGGGTGCACACAGACTTTTTTTTATTAACTGTAGATATGAGTAATGTAATGTTTTACTCTTATAAAGTTTCCATGATTGAATGATCTTTGATTAATTGTTATATTTTCAAAAAGAAAGGTTATTGTTTATTTTTGAATTTTTATCAGCTATTTTATAAGTATCTGATATTAATTTAGTTCATTATAATTTCTTCTCCTTGAAATCTGTTTTTTTTTTTTTTTTTTTTTTTCAGTTTAACAGAAGGAATGTTTTTATTTGGTCCGCAAGAAAGTCATTTCTGTTTTGCTTGGTTGCTTTGTCAATGCTATGTTTGTAACTTCCGCATTCCTTAACTGCCTGATGTACTCCCTGCCATTCATGTATTTTAGTTCTATTTTTGAACTTTCTTACTTGTTTCTTTGATTAATATCTTAAATTTTTTAGCTCATCCGCATTGCCGCTTATTTATAACTCATGGTGGAATCCATGGATTGAATGAAGCTGTTTTCAATGAAGTTCCACTCGTTATTATTCCATTTTTCTCTGATCAGTATCACAATGCTAGGTTTGCTGAAAACGAAGGCTTTGCTTACATTTTGAATAACCATAACTTAACAACAGAAAATTTGTTATATGCAATCAATACAGCTTTAGAAAATCCTGAGTAAGTTTTATTAATGTTGTGTTTTACCTTTTGAATTTCTTACTTTGATTGTTTAAATAATATTTTTTATTTTAAGCTTTAAGAAAAACATACAAAGGAGATCGCTAATTTTGAAAGACAGAGACCAAAGCTCATTGGATAAAGCAGTATATTGGGTGGAGTATGTTATACGGCATAATGGAGCAAAGCATCTAAGACCAGCTTCTTTAGATTTAAATTTATTTCAGTATTTTTTATTGGATATTATATTTTCATTTTGTATATTGCTTATCATTGGATTTTTAATAATGTCTGTTATCTTATTTATTTTAGTCAAATTATTTAGATCTGTTAAGAAATACAAACAAAAATATGACTGAAAATGTTTTTTTGTTGTTTTTTGAATGTCTGTGAGACAGCAGCGTCTTCCTTTTTCCATGCATAAACCATTAACTTAATCAAGCTTGTCATATTTGGTTATCTAATTGTAAGAAAATATACTTTTTAATCATATGGTTACTAACTTATGTATTTTGGGTATATTTTTATGGTGGTCATTCATATTTGATTTAATACTAATTAATTTATTCATGTTTAAAAAGAGTGAATAAAATCTCAAACGGAAAATTTTCTGCTAGTGTATAGTTGGTATGTAAATAAAAGCAATAGAAATGTTAGATTTTGCTACCACATTATTTTGTTCTCTAAAAAAATATTAATGTTGGTTCAATCTTTTGTTGTGTCAGTTTTGGATGTTGGATGGAATTTTTGTAACTTGTAATTTTTTTAGGACAGGTATAGCCTCAAAAGTGTATGTTTATTTGTATAGCAGATACCTTTTAATGGGTTTGAGTAATGATCACATTAGGTGATTGAGTAAACCAAATTATTAATGTTAGGACACATGTGCATTAAAAAAAAATTCACTTGGATTAAACTTCATCATCCAATATTCTAGGATGTTCTGCTGACCAATGTGTTATGGCCACAATGCACCTATTTTAACATTACTGGGATTCTTGACCTACAAATGCTATACTAGTTGAACTTCATAATGAAGCTAATATTGCAACCTCTATTGACAGAAGAAGGTTTAGGTGAGCAAAATATTTGGCAAAAGAGAATGCCCCAAAAGAGTGAAATTGAAAAAAAAAAACTGTTCTGGGGGGTGGGTTTGGCCGGGAATGATTGGTCAATGCATATGATTCAGCGGTTTGAGAGCAGCAGTGTTAAATAGAAAGGATTGATTCTCTTTGTTGTCCTGAACCCTCATGGATTGTTGAGCAAAACAAGAACAAGAATTAAATGATTTTTGATTTCACAAGTAATTTACTGATGATAGCATGGACTATTGTTCATGTGTTTAATTGATATTTGTGATTTTGTTATAATTTCATATTTTATAATAAAACAAAACTAAAAAATAATAATAGCTATATTTTTCAACTTATTGCTTTGTTTCCTTGAATTTTTTCTTGAATAAGTTAAGTTAATTTGTATGTAATTTATAACTAGGTCCCTGTATAATAACTAAACCCAGCTGGCTGCAGTTACAATGTGTTTTTTCTCTAGCTTACTTATTCATTTCCAAATAGAGCTAAGACAACTGATAGCTGACTTTTGTTGCATAGCAAATGTGTACAATGATTTAGACTAATGAGCCGTAATTTAAAAACTATTTATTTATTTATTTCACATCTACTCCTATGAGTCATTGGTAAAATCATTATGTCGTTTCTAGAAATGTTTTGTTTTAGTATTTTTATTATTCTCTCTTTTGCCTAATTTTTTTTTTGAGTGATATCTTATAGAGCATGTTTTACAATTTTTATAGTCTTACGTTTTTGACTTGTGGAAACCCATAAATTATGCAGAAGATATACATGTGAAAACTCGCAATGGCTAATGGTTAAATCTGCTTTTGCCACTTCTGTGCTGAACCACTTTGTTGTCTCTGGACATGCACTATTACTACTTATTACTACTGATTATAAGTCATAGAGTACTGAATATCAAGGTTTCCTATTGTTGCTGGCAGCAAAAAGTTTGGTTCAGAAGAAAATTTTTTTATTTTAATTTTAAACCCCATAGGACAATACTCAAATAACAATAGTATTTTTCGACTACTACAGCATTTACTAAACAAACATTTAAAGCTTCCAATTCATTATAAAAGATTCATTTACATGACAGTAATTTGACCCCTTGGAGTTCCACTAAACCTTATAATTCTTCACGTATCCAATCCCTAAAATCCTTGTGAAATCCTCAATGCCTCTTATCGTGTTTCAAATAAACTTATTCTTAAAGATCTAAATGTCCTATATGTTGCGGGATTGGCCAAAACAAGATACCCATCCTTCTATGGGCATATGATAAGGAGATGGCTTTGGAGCCTTCTAAAGTACATTATGTTGAAGTGCTTCTAATGGGTATTTTTTTTTCTTTTTTCATTGACATGTAACAATTTGTTAACACCTTTAATTGACGTATTTATTGTATATAGTTATTAATATCAATAAAAAATCATAATAAAAACAATGTTATTTAGGAAAAATTTTTTAGTATATAAATGTGAAATGTTTATTTTTTTTATCCTTCACGGAAATGTTATGCAAGCTATGACTACTAATATCATTTCAACTAGTACTATTGCTAGGCCAGCTGAATAAATAGCAGGTCGTTGGAACAATTATATTTACGACCCAAGATAAGCATGATTTATAAAGTGTGTTAGTTTTATAAATAATATTGAACTAAATTGTTTTTATTTTCAGGTTCCACTTTATTTGATGTATATATATGCTCTTGTTTCTGTTGGTATTGTTTCAAAACTATATTTTGTTCGTTATTATGGAAGCAGCATATTATTTATGATTTTTTTTTAGGGATGGCAGGGGTTTAGAAAAATCTATTTTATTCATTCAAAAAAGAGTTCCTAAATCAATTTAATTTTTTAAGGTTGGTCTCTTTCACTAATGCTTATTAATTTTTATAGAAAATTTTAACAAATTTAAGAAAAAAAAGTTTTTTTTTTTTTTTTTTTTCTATATAAAAATAAGAACAAAAAAAAAAAAAAATGATGAATCATTGTGTTTCAGGATCCTAGTAAAAGTTGAGTTCTCGTATCTTTTAATTTTTTTATGTTTATTATTTTTTTAAATTACTTTACTTTGTCCAGCCAATGTATGTACTTATTATTTATTTTATTTTTTTAAAAGACAAATTATCTGTTTTCAAATAGTTTATATTAAATTATATTTTTTCTAAACCTTTTATATGATATTCTCATTTTGTTGAAGACATACTCAGCTAGCAAGTTCCCCCTCAATTTGTTTCTTAAATCATTACCTCTCAAATACAATAGATATAAATAAGCAGATTCGGCTTGATTATGAACCTAAGAAAATGGGGAGTCAGACATGAGAAGAGATAGCACACTTTTCACCTCTTCCATGGATTTGTTTTATTTACTTGTTTATGTAAGTAGATCTCTCTTCCTTTCAGGTTGGTGTTAATTTCTGTTTTATTTTAAATTTAAATTGTTTTCTGAGTAGGGAGAAAAACATTAGATTCGAGCTGCAAGTCCAGGGAAAGAAATTCTGAAAAGGCTTAAGACAAAAATAAATAAAACTATGTTTTTTGGAAATACGTTTTGACCATTTTTTTAATCTAAATTCTGAATTTGTTATGGTACTACCAAATAACTACAAATCCTTAAAATGTTTGCCTTAAAACATTGGAAAACGGTGGGAACGTTAGTATAGAAGACGCCGACAGTAAACTAATTCAATAAAAAATTAATTCAAAACCCAATTATCACAGTTGGGGTTTAGCGTTAATTTTTGATTGATCGATTTTTTTTTAATACTTTGGAATAAATCATGGATGAATATATATATATATATATATATATATATATATATATATATATATATATATATATATATATATATATATATATATATATTGTATATAATAAAAATATAACTGATATTCCACAGTAAATTGTCCAGGCCTGGGGGAATAGCTGATCAAGATTAAAAATGCTTGCCTGTTTAAAAATAACTTTCAGATTAATAAATAATCATAAAAGGTACGGGGTATCTCCAATAAATACTCGACCGGTAGATCTTTATGTACAAATCGAAAATAATTTTATTTTTGAAGTACCTATAATAATGTAAAAGTGTAAAATAATATATGAGCATGTATTTAACGCCTAACACGTAAGTCTTAGCTTCAAATAATATTTACAACTGGAAGATTAGTAGTGAACTATTCAAAGTACAATCCGTAACGTTTAAATATGTTAAATTTGATCTCAGATAAACAATCTTATTTCTTAACATACACATTTAGTAATCATAAATAAATCATCAGAAAACATGTTTATCTGATTCATTTAAAACCATTTCCTCTTTGTGGAAAAGTTTTTGTAAGAGAATTTCTTGTTGGAATAACTATTAGTTCTGACTTATTGTCAGTAGATTTAGGTTATGGCGGGTATGTTGATGTTATCGAAATCGAACAAAGTTTTCGTTAGGACTTCTTATTATTATGAAAATTCATTTTTTTTATTTATTTATTTTTTATTTTCTAATAGTATGTGTAGACGTTTAAAGTTAAATGTGTCGATTTTAAAATAAATAGATTCTCGATACCAGTAAACCGTTTAAAAAAGTATTTTTGAAATAAGCTACAATTAAAAAATCTAGTGATGTCAGAGTCAATAAAAATATACAAATATACAAGTTTATATATATATATATATATATATATATATATATATATATATATATATAGAGAGAGAGAGAGAGAGAGAGAGAGAGAGAGAGAGAGAGGAAGAAATTTTTTTATGTTTTAGTTGAACTAAAACAAGGAATGGGTGGTGTTCGAGACTGTATAAATGAAAATCATAGTTATCGACTAAAAAAAATTAGCCGTTTCGGTCGTCTGTGGGAAGGGGGGGGGGGCTTCAGCCCCCAAGCTCTCCCTTGGTTGCGCCAGTGTACAGTATACAATAATATACTGTCAGTTACAATTATAAGTTGCTCATAGACAGAATTTTTTTTTCGAATTCTAACACATTACTATATCTGTCGAGTACGAACACCCAATTATGTCAGTTGAGGAACGCATTATGGTAGAGAAGGATTAAAAGAATTAGGAATTGTTAAATTATTTGCTTTGGTATTTTGTATATTTGAAAACTAGTTTCTGCATGATAAACATCTACCATCAATTAAAAAATATAACAAAAAAAAAATTAAATCAGCAATTTAATAAACACATACAGGGTGTTCGGAAGATCGTTGGCCAAAAAATTATCTCGGGTAGGGAGGTTCATTTTGAACCTATTTAAGGTCACTTACCTATATACAAAGTCTTACGGTTTTTTTTTTTTTTTTTAATTTTTTTTTTGTGTAAATGGCCGAATCCAAACATTTATGCCTTATAACTCCGTTGTTTACTGATATATCAACGCCATTTTTCCCCCCCTGTAATTACTAATACATTGTCCATGTAAAATAAAAAAGATATGGTGCAAAAAACAAATACCAAAAAAGCGGGAGATCGTTAAATCTCCAACAACAACTTATTCAAAAAATCAATGCCGCATATACCATAATGAAGGAAGAATTTGTTTTAAGAACAACCACCACAGAAATAAGAAAATATATCGTGCTTGTATTAGAAATAGTGGAGATCATTTTGAGTAATACCTGTGATACTCTACAAATTAAATTTATGAATAATTTAAAATGGTTTAATTTTGTTCCCTGATTATTGTTTACAAAAATGTAGATAAAGTTTACTCTGATAAAATCGAAATTCCGAGAAAGAAAGAGAAAATATGCAGTTTAACCTATCCTGTAAAGAAACACAAACTATTTGTTACTTTTTGCATGAAAAATATGATTCGATTCATTATTATTGTCAGTGTGCGCTGGTGGCACCCTTTTGTTACTTTATAAAAAATAAAAAAAAACTAGATGTGCTGCGTGCCTGCAAATGGTATTTTTTAAAGAGTATTAAATAGAGAAGTTTTTAAAACAATTTGGATTTGGCTGTTGCGCTTACTTTTTTTTTATTGAACCTAAACTTGAAGCTCATAATTTTTATTTTTGCCTTTGATTAGATTTAACGATCTCCCGCTTTTTTGGTATTTGTTTTTTGCACCATATCTTTTTTATTTTACATGGACAATGTATTAGTAATTACAGGGAAAAAAATGGCGTTGATATATCAGTAAACAACGGAGTTATAAGGCATAAATGTTTGGATTTGGCCATTTACACAAACAAATTCATTAAAAAAAAACCGTAAGACTTTGCATATAGGTAAGTGACCTTAAATAGGTTCAAAATGAACCTCCCTACCCGAGATAATTTTTTGGCCAACGATCTTCCGAACACCCTGTATATATATACACATAAACAAAAAAAATTGAAGCAAGGGAAGAAGTGATTAATTATAAATTGATTTTAAAATTAGGTAAGTTAATATTGAGTAAAGGAGGGTTTGATGTTAAAAATACATGTCTTAATTTATCATTATGATTAAACAATTGTGAAAGGAATTTTTTTGTGATATAATACATTTTTTTTTTCTTGAGTTCGTTTTAGTTTCTTATTTTCACTTGTTCATGCACACATTGTACAGTTATACAACATTATATCTTAATCAAAACATTTTGTTTCCCGTTTATTGGGTTATTAAAATTAATTTGTCTGGTATCCAGATAACTCGAGAAATAGTGAGGTCTTAAAATTAGAGCTCACATCTGGCGTTGTATAAAAATCATAAAACATATTATAAGTTATAAAAATCAATTAGAAAAATATTAAAACTGAGTAAAAATATATCAAACAACAGACGTTAAGCCGGTGAATTGTAATGTTCATAACAAAGGTTAGGTGTTTATAAGCAATGTAAGTAAAAGAAATGACTGGCTAATTGTTAATAAAATAATTAATTACCTTAAATTACTTGTAAATACAAACTTTATCACATCAAGAAAACCCGTTTCTAAAATTATTAGGTATGATAAATAACATGAAGATGGCCTCGGGACCTTCTAATATAGAATATTAATTGAAGTGCTACCAATGGGTAGATACTTTACAAGTTATTATAATTATTTTTCTCATATTTACTTGATTTATATATTCATTGGCAAATTTAAATAAATAAATTAAGTAAATATCATAAACTTACATTTTCTGATCAATCCTTAAGTCATACTGATTTTATTTTTATCCTCTTCTAGCTTCCTTATCGTTACGCCTGTGTTTACTTCTTAACTCGGCAGTATATCCATGTGTACTCGCTGTTATTATTATTCCAAGTTGTTCAGTAGGCGCGTGGGTTTTTTTCGAGGAAGGGGTAACTAAAATGAGAGTGTTTGCATTTTTTACTCTATTTTCTGCGTGTTCGGCCTCTAACATCCTGTTGATGTTTCCTATGTCGGCCAAGAGCCATGTCAATTCTTTCGTGCCGCTCTTCAAGAAGCTTTCTGAAAACGGCCACAACATTACCATGGTGACATCTTTCATACCTGAGGTCCATATACCGAACTGCACGTTCATTATGGTGAGGAACATCATGAAGGATTACCTTGCTGAAAGTCACGGTAGTAAAAACATAACAAATTATCAAAGAGCTGCATGAATTTTTAACAATATTGACAACAATTATCTTCTTTTTTTTTTCTTTTTTTTTGTTATTTTAGTACAGGATACTATAAAGGTTTTTAGGGAACTTCGGCCATTTTCTATTTGGCCCATCGTTTGGAATATACATTTGAATATAATAGAAAGATTACTGGAAGATGACTGTTTGCGGGAGCTGATGGTGGGAGATTACTCATTCGATGTTATGATATCGGAGACGCTTTATTTGTTTGAAATATTTGTTGCATTCGGCCACATCTTCAACGTTCCAGTGATAAGCATTGACGCTCACCCGTTATCTGCTTGGTCGTCCTACCTCACTGGAAATGTCCATCCGTACTCTTATGTCCCGAATTTCAGGTTACCGATCACCGATCAAATGTCCTTTTTGGAACGAGTGGAAAATACACTCCTGAACCTTGAAGAAATGGTGGGTTCTTACTACTACTACTACATGCCAAAGCAGGTAAATAAATTAAATTAAATGTTAATATTTTTAATAAATGTTGATGGGGGTCTATAGTTTTCTTGTGTAAGGTTTTTTTCGCCCTCAAAATGTGTAACGTTTTTTTCCACTCTCAAAACTGTAATATTTTGACACGCTCTAGCTCTGTTGGTGTTGCTTGGATGAAAATGCGACAAGAGTTATCCAATCAGAAATTTAATGGAAAATATTTTTTATTATATAACATTTATCAGTAGGACTGGCCGTTTAGGACCTATATTGGTTTGATTGAATTAAGTCACGTTTTGCCAGAATTTATTAAATGTTGGGGTTTTTTTGCTGAAAATTTGCAGACAGTTTCCTAATAAGAAGCAGTAGATTATAGATTGACAAATCCATGATCTACTGTTTTTCTCCGTCAGAGAGAAATTAATTTTTTTATTTTTTGTTTTTAACAGTTGCAAATTTCAATAATTAGATGAAAATCGTATTAATTTATTTTTAATAATGAATAATATTTTATTTATAGGTAACTTTATTTTGAAATTTTCGATTTCTTAGTAAGTTTATATCCTTAAGATAGAATTGAAAGGATTTATACAAGGTTTGTTGTTGATGCTTGATTTTAAGGGCACTGTTGATGGTTAGTATCCTTATATTTGAACGTAATTATACTGCCTGCATTGTAACAATAACAGCAAATTTTACATTACCATACTAACTATAAATTTACCTTATTAACTTCTTAAATTGTAGTAATAAGCAACTTTAACGTAACTCTTCCATCTAAATATAACAATATCAATTAAAGTTATAAAAGTAAATAAATATAGTAATAACAATAATAATATTTATATATATATATATATGTCGTAGTCGTGCGTTAGACGTTAGTGTCCAATTCGTAATATACAAGGTTTTATTTTGCTTGTTTGTTTTGGGGTAGCAAGTCAACCATGGAACGCCCAGCTCTACCGATAATCCTGGAAATAACCGGAACAGACATAAATGGGCAAAAAATTCCTTACCAGTAAAAAAAACATTCTTATGAAATGTTTGGATTAAAATGTTGGATTAAATTCTATATATATAATTCAGAATAAATAAAAAAAAAAAAAAAAAAAAAAAAAAAAAAAAAAAAAAAAAATATATATATATATATATATATATATATATATATATATATATATATATTACAGTTATAAGAATAAAAGTCTATTCTTTCGTAACTAGGAATAAATGTTGTTCACTCTGGTCTGTGTAGGATCGGTCAAGATGAATAAAACCTGTTACTAATTTTATATGCTATTTTCCTCTCGAATCTCCGAATTTAAACCATTTTTGAGCTACATAAAGAGATTTGATTGGTTTTTAAACTATGCGAATTTCTAAAAAGAGTTTTATGCAAGGATTTTTTTTTTTTTTGCATATTAATATTATATGGCGAAATTTTATTAAGCTGCTGCATAAATTTTTAATATCATTATTAGATAAAATTACAATTGTTTCTATTTGAAAATATATAATCGAAACACTCATCCTTTTATCAGAAAAATAAATTTTAAACACAAATACATGTATATCGTTGGGGAGGCGCGGTAGCTCAGTGGGAAGACCCTTCATGGGTTGTAAGTGGTACGGGAATTTTTTTTTTTTTTTTTTTTTTTTTTTTTGGGTATAGAATAGAGACAAAAATAATAACCATAAAGTATAAATATGATATAAAAGAAATGCAATCTTTTGATGATTGAGAAAATCAAAGGTTATGTCAGTTTTCTGTTATTTTTTTTTTCATCATATATTCTTCTAGTTTAATTTTTGACTATATTCTTTGTAATATTTCCTTTTAATTTAAAATCGAAAATCGACATATATCGTATTACTTCATACGTGGTCAAAATTTGTTTTTGTTTGTGTTTTAATAGGTATTTATAAAATAAAGGTTTTATTTTTTTCGTTTGATCTTTTTTTGCGTAGGAAAGATTAATTTTTAATATTTATATACTAATTTTTACCTAATGAAGACCATCCATTAATTTTTTTATCTTAAAAGTTATAAATTTCATATCGTCGGTGAAATTGACAATTCCGCTATGCGCATTATAGCACCTTCTATGAAATTAAATAGAAAATATTCTTTGATGGACATGTGTTATTATTTTTTTTGGGCTAAAATCAAAATAGGATTTTGTCATTACCTGATCCCAGCTGAATTTGCGTATTCGAGTTTTTACATTAGACGCGGAATTTAATTTAAAAACGAATATTGCAAAAAAATCTAAATAAAAAAAATTGCACATAACGGAATTGACAATATCATCGACGATATATTATAATATTGGAAAATGAATTAAAATTACATTTTTAATTGATTTTGGTGTAAAGGTAATCTTAAAACTTTGAAATTACACAGAAAAATGGTTTAATAATAGTTTTTCATACAATGGTCTTCACTCCGTTGGTCAGGCCTCTGGAATTCCACAGCTTTTGAAAATATTTAGCCTGGCCCACAAAATAAATTTCGATTTAACTATGGATCAAATGTCCATGTTACTTACTTATATTACTGTGAATTATAATTTTTTATTTTATTTTTTTATATATAGGAACAGTTAATGAGGAAGTATTTACATTACGGAAAATACGATTTCCCTCCATTATTGGACATGCTTCAAAATATATCCTTGACGTTAGTGGACTCCCACTTCTCACTGGGATACGTTCGTCCGTACCTCCCTAACACTATTGAAGTTGGAGGATTAACATTCGATGAAGGTGGTGTGCTGAATGAGGTAAATCATTTTCGTATAGTTTTTTCCTACAAACCACTATTTATCACCATTTAATATATTTGAGGAAGATAAGTAACAGGTATATTAACCTAAAAAAAAAAAAAAAACTACTTGTTTCCAAATTAAAAAAAAAAAAAAAACAATCTTGTTACCTAAGACGTATAAATCATGATTGCCAATGATGTTTTGGTTATATTTCAGATGTCATGGAGACATCTAAAGTTTGAGACGGATATAATTCAGATTAATTTCTATTCAAACTGACTGCGATTCTTAGATTATCTTGATATTTAACAATGTCTAAACAATGTTTTTACCGTGTTCTTTTTTTTTTTTTTTTTTTTTTTTTTTTTTTTTTTTTTTTTTTTTTTTTTTTTTTTTTTTTTTTTTTTTTTTTTTAGGATTTCCAAGATTATTTAGACAAATCAGAAAATGGATTCATATATTTCACTTTTGGAAGCATTATTAATATTAAGTCAATCCCAAAGGATTTGCTCGACGCGTTTAGATCTGCTTTCGCACAGTTGAAACAGAATGTTGTAATGAAGTGGGAAGATGATGAGTTTCCTAATAAGCCAAAGAATGTCAAAACAATGGCATGGCTGCCGCAAAATAGAATTTTGGGTAAAATATATTTTATTCAACATTTATGTTTATTAATTAATAAATTCTTTGTTTTTAACATGTTCTTGGAATTCCACTCATCTGGAGATACACAGCCCTTCCTATTTATTTGAATTTTTTTTTTTGTTTTAATTCTGATCTCTCTGGAGTCTCAAAAAACACCTTTCTCCTTTCATTCCACTTGTGTATTCAAAGAAAAACCACCCATGTAGGGTGTTGGGCTTAGTGCATGATTTTGTTTGATAGTTTTTAATGTTTTTACATATCTCAATGAGCTATCTGATCGAGTCTCAAGGGTCTCCTGAACTCAGAATCGATCTTTAGCTGATTTAATATACACTTTTTCTACTCTCACATGGGATCGAAGCTAGGCCCAGAAGATGGTAGTCCCCAATAAGCCACTATCATCAACATTATTATCTTGAGGTCTAGTATCCATTTCTGAATCTAGGCAGCCTCAAGAAATCAGTTCCACTTTGGCTTTGTCCGCGTATTCTTCCCATTTATCCAAACAAATATCATGAATGATAATAATAATATATAGGAGATGTAGTTGGTTAGGGTAGGCAGTCAATGAACTCAGCAAATCAAAACAAAATGTTTATTTTATTTTAATTGTCAAAGCCGACGTTTCGACTTGCTTTGCAAGTCTTCATCAGGGCTAGAAGAACAGAAAACAAGCAACAAGGTATGACTACATTGACTACATGACTACAATGTAAAATATATGAATAAACACACATCACAAAACATAGGAATGATTGAGAAAAAAATAAATAAACATAAAATGATACATAAATGACTGTATAAGAGTAAGGATTTATATTTATATTTTAGGATTTATATTTATATGTTTATTTATATTTTTTCTCAATCATTCCTATGTTTTGTGATGTGTGTTTATTCATATATTTTACATTGTAGTCATGTAGTCAATGTAGTCATACCTTGTTGCTTGTTTTCTGTTCTTCTAGCCCTGATGAAGACTTGCAAAAGCAAGTCGAAACGTCGGATTTGACAATTAAAATAAAATAAACATTTTGTTTTGATTTGCTGAGTTCATTGACTGCCTACCCTAACCAACTACATCTCCTATATATAATTCACAGTCAACTATAACTTATGAATGAGGATAATAATAATATGATGAATGATAATCTTTACTGTTAGTCTTCAACCTACGACTTCCTGTTCTACTGTATCCTTTAATTTTATTCCATTCATCCCTGTTGAAAAGATCCGCTGCCAAGACAATATCGAAAAACAACTGCTCGTCGTTTTTTAATACTCCAACATTTATTAGAAAACAATTCAAAGCTCTCAATTAATTACAAAAAGACTCATTTACGTGACAGTATTTAGACCTATTTGGACAATTGGAGTTGAGCTTTGGGGCTCCACTAAACCATCTAATTCGTCTCGTGACCAATCCTTAAAATCCAAAATTTTTCGTAAAATCCTCAATGTACCATTATGTCACCGATAAACTATATAAACTATAGATAACGACTTAAATGTCCCACGTGTTGCAGGTTTAGTCGAAACAAGCTACATATCCACTCGAATCCATTAATCTCACAACTTGTTTCTCGCTCAATTACCGATAACCTTCCCAGGCGTCTCAATATAAGATGGCCCAGAGCCTATCTATTGTAGAACATTTATTGAAGAGCTACTAATGGGTAGTTCTATTGATTTTTTTTTATGAAATACTCCTATCATGTATATAAATATTCCTATCATGTAACAATGATATTCCTGTTTATTTTATCATTTCAGTTAATTTATTTCACGAATGAAATAGGAACACAATTATTTCAACTGTTTAAAATGTAATTGTAGTTTATTATGAATTAAAAAGTAGGGAGTAGGTACATAACTTAGATGTGTATCAAGTGACAACCAGTACCAGTCTTGCCAACTGTTCAAAACTTTCTATTATTTATGAAACCAGTTCAAAAAGGTTTTGTTACGTTTTTAAAATATATATATACCTTTATGTTGTATTTTTATAGTACGTAGAAAACTTAATATTTATACGAAAAACATTCAAAAGAAAAAATATCGGACTGTCAAGGAAAAATATTTTTTTTTGATATATTGTGTATCGATAACAACATATCTTTCTCAATAAACTTCATCTCTTTCCTTGGATGACTCACAATTTAATAATATTTTTTCGCTTGTTCTAGCTCATCCAAATTGCCGTCTTTTCATTTCGCACGGTGGCTTCCATGGAATGACAGAGGCAATATACCACGAAGTACCCTTGGTCGTTATACCCTTCCTCTCAGACCAATATTACAACGCTATATTTGCAAAAAAAAGAAGGATTTGCATACGTTTTAAATAACCGAAACGTTACAGCTGAAAATCTACTTTATGCTATCAACACGGCCATGGACAATCCGGAGTAAGCTTATCTAATGCTTCCTAGGTTTAATTTTTGGGTTTTTTTTCCTGTTTGATAAATTATTTTTTTTATTATTTCTTTTACAGATATAAAAAGAATTTAGAAAGGAGATCGCTGATTTTGAAAGACAAAGATCAAAATTCGGTAGACAAGGCTGTCTATTGGGTTGAGTACGTTCTGAGACACAATGGTGCAAAGCATCTGAGACCAGCCTGTTTGAATTTGAACTTGTTCCAATACTTTTTATTGGATGTTATCTGCGTGATAATTTTGTTCTTGATTGGGAGTTTCTGTTTGCTATCTCTGGTTTTACATGTATTAACGCATTATTTGAAATATGTAATCATACGGTTTAAAGATAAACTTATGGAAATAGTTTCTAAATTACAAAAGGGTATGCAAAAGCATGATAAAAGACCGGGAGTGCGAAAATCAAGAAAAAGAAGGCAAAGGAAGTATTATTAAGTCGTTATGCATATTTTATTCTTAGTATCTAGTATTTGTTTTGTAGAAATATATAAGTGTCATTTATATATACCTTATATCATATATATATCTGCATATAATGTACCTGTAAATATGTATATAATAAAGTTGTAAAATGTTTGTTTCAATTATATTTGTTTCTTAATGGAACCTTTTTTTTTTTTTTCTCAATATTATATGTGTTCAATTAAAGCAAAGTTCAAAATAACGGTTACACCCAGTTTCGGTACACTTCAGCTATATCCTCAACACCCTTCTTTACTATCCAGTGCTTTTCCTGAATAACCTTCCATCCATTTCCAAAATTCTATTAAAAACTATACCCGTCAACTTCTAGTGTCCTCTCTTATTTTCCCTTGCTTTGATTACGGTTACTTGGTTTATGGGGGACTGTCTGGTGGTCTCTAGATGAAGCTGAGGAGACTGATGAACTGTTTCCTTAGATTTATCTTCGGGATCCCCAGGCGGTCACATGTTACTTGCTGTTATTCTGAGCTTGGGTGGTTTCTTCCAAATTCCTACGGCAATACTTTCTGAAAACTTCCCTATTCCAGTCTCTGAAAACCAAAAAACCCTCCTATATTCATGACCTATAAACTCTGCGTTCTTCTATCCACCTTCTAGATCCCAACTATTTAACCTGTATACCCCCTTCTTTGTAAAATCCTTCATCATTCGTGCTACCTCCGTGGTTTAAAACATTCTACAAATAGATTAGAATTGTTAATTCCTGTTATTAACTAAAAGTATTTATTTATAAAAAAAAACTGGGATATTTTTTAGACCCTGATAATTCGTGGGCAGGAAAAAATTTCAATTTCCTGCTCTCGCAGATTTTTAAGTATTTGAATATGAATTGCCATTCAAATGGTAAAATAAAATGAGAAATTAAACACTTCATTTTTCATTTTCCTTAAATAATTTAGGGTAAAGGCACCAGTAGTAGGCACTGTTGTGAGACTTCCAGTAATTTTAGTTGCAGTTGAATAAATTCTCTCATGTTCCTTTTTTTCTCGACATATGCCCAATAGAAACTCTTATTGGACCTAAACTCTTCTTAAAATAACTCTCTTATTATTGTAAAGGTCGTTTTAGACATTTTTAAGGATTTTTTTTTCATCAATAGTGGACACAGAAACGCACCAGTAGTTGACACTTCACTTACAAAAATTTATTTCTCATCAAATATGCCCCCACGTATGTTGTTTTTACAAAGGATCTTGGATTTTAAATAATAAAACTTTATTATAAATTAAATATTTGTATTTAAATTAGTAACTTAAAAAAAAAAAAAAAAAAAAAATTCAAAACTTCTACTTTAATTATTGTTTTAATGATTCACGTTCAGTTTCTTTGCTTTCTTAAATAAACTTCGATCAGGAATAATGCAAGTAAAGGTTTCACAGTATTTATTATGAAAACACTTAGGTAGCTTATACAGGGTGAGTATATCTTCGTGTAAAAAAAAAAAATGGGTGAAACTAGATCAAAAAATGTAGCAAAATGCCGCGAACTTCACCTTTCTATTCCAATCCGTAGCAGATATACGATAAATCAAAGAATTTTTTGAGGAAACCACGTTTTTTTTATAAAAGCTGTAATATCTCCGTTTTGTTTAAATATTTTTCAAATTTTGACCACATTTTCGGATTTAGCATTAATTTTTCTATAATAGCTGAGTAACTGTAACCTTGAATTTTACAAACATGGTATCTAAAGAACAGCTTGATCATAACCTTATTTGGGGAAGTCACAATTTCTTATATTACTTCAACGCTCACCGTTTTTCGAAAAAAAAAAACTATCGACAAACCGTCAAATCTCACAAAAACTTGAAAATTTAATAAGCTTTCGAATGTATGTTAAACGTAATGATTTTTGTTTCGATTTCATGGAAAAATTCACTTTTGAAACCGAAAAAAAACACGGTGTTCTCATTTTTCATACAAATTAGTTACTTGTGTAAATAAAACATCTTGACAATCCCTTAATGGAGATGTGCACTTTAAACATAATAAAATCTTCATTGGATTAAAAAGCAGAGAAAAAAAAATATTGTTAAATAGATTTAAATAGATTTTAAATAAATCGACACCAGATCAGAGGATTTTATGTTATTACATTTATTTATTTATTATTATTATTTATAATTTATTTGATTAGATTTTCAATGTAATGTTCATTATCATTGAGTTTTTAAACCTTAAACTTTAAACCTAAAATCTAATAAAAGTAAGTCCTAATTAGTCTAATCCTAGCATTAGACACGTTTGTCTACTACTTGAACAAAGAGATAATCAGTGTGCAAGTAATAGACCGTTCGTTTTTGAGCTCCTTCAAAGAAAATTACCATAAAATATACATTACTTAATGAGTTAATAGTGTACCATATCTTTATATACAAAAATTGTAACAATAAAAGAATAATTGATAAAAATCAAACTAAATTATTTAAGCTAGTGTGGTTGAGGGAAGAGCCTTTTATGGCACTGCCAATTAAAAACTGACCTAACGTTTCCTCTTCTGGGATAATTTACTATTGCTTTATAGTGGTAGCTAAGGAGAAACTTAAGTTCAAGATGGTGCCAAATTCAAATCGTTCTGATGGTTATAACTTTTATTTCTTGATGTTTAAGTTTCAAGTGTCTACAACTGACCCAATGTCTGTCAATGTGGCCTTTATCCTATAATTGAATAGTATTTTTTGCTTAGGAAATTAATGGTTTGTTCCAGGTCATCCGAATTTCCACCTATTCATTTCCATGGAATGGCAGAATATACCACGAAGTGTTCCTATTTGTGCAACACCTATCTCTAAGACCAATATTACAATGCAATAGTTGCAAAACAAGAAGGATTTGAATATGTTTTGAATAACCGAAACATGATTCCTGAAAGTCTACTGTATGTTATCAAGACGGTCATGATAAACCCAGAATAGGCATATCAAATGCTTTCTAGAATTTCTTCCGATTGACCTATTTATTTTTTAATTCTTTCTTTTAAAGATAAAAAAAAGAACTCGGATAGGAGATTCCGAAAAGCAAAGATCAAAAGTCATCAAGAATACCAGAACGATAAGACAAAAAAAAAATACTTAAGGAACTAACTTTTGTTTACAAAATAATGTTTGAGTGGCATTGTACTACTTGCAACTTGAGTGGTTATTTCTAACCAGTTACATATATAATAAGTAGCTGTTTGCTAATTTACAACCCCCTCCTTCCCTCAGCGTAATATTCATACCGGAGCTAGTTATTTTGTAAAAAAAAAAAAAAAAAAAAAAAATTTAGGTATTTCAAATGGTATATGTTTATTTTGACTCTTGGAGGCATTGTTACATAGTCTAAATAGTCATACAATAAAAGAGAATAAAAATGTTGAGATCTTAATTATATAGCTGCCTCTTATTAGGCCCCTTTCACACTGCGATACCGATTAGCCGATACACGTATCCGACGCTGTATGAGAAGCAAAAAGTATCATGATTCAGTAGCCTGGCGGCTCCTTCTCCCACTCTCCCCCTTGCAGCCGACGCTGTATGAGACGCTAAAAGAATCGTATCGGCTTCTCGGAATCCTAGTGTGAAAGGGGGAAGATACTTTGCGCATTAGACTTTATTCACACTGAGATTCCGAAGCGTGCTACTTCACTCGTTTAGGATTTTTGTTGTCTGTTTAATGATTCTAATAGTTTTAATTTAATAATTTTAATAGTTTTAATTTAATAATTTTAATAGTTTTAATTTAATAATTTTAATAGTTCAATAATTTAATTTTTTAAAATGAATACATTTAAAAAAAAAATATATTAAACATGGATACTTGTTGTGTTCAAAAATAAAATATCGTTAAATATTAATTGTTTTTTATTAATTAATTACCTTAACGTTAAACAAAGCCTTTCTTGCGGCGAAATACTCTTCCTTAAATGGGTGTCTTGCATCTGAATAGACATCCGTACTTTCTTTAGAAGTTCCTCAAATGTTGATGGCATCATCCGAAAATAATTAAAAAACTTCGTGGTGTCATCTATTAGCTCTTTAAACAGTAATGCGTAGGAACCTTTTTCTTCACGGCTTATATTTATTCCGTGAACCCACTGCCTACGTATTGGTCACTCTACATCTTTTCTCAGAATTATAAAATTTTTTTTTTTATAAAACATTTAGCTTTACTTTTTTATAAACCCACTTAGGGAAGGCAATTCAATTAAAAAATATATAATGAAAATAAAATGTAAGTGTTTTGCTTGATTGTCAAAAATCTATGACTGGTTTGATGGCCACTATTGTTGATAAGACATGGTTAATTATTACTCTTGCCATCCTTTATGACTAATTCCTTTAAAACGACCTTTATCAGTGTTATACATGTAGGCGACCTTATCATTTTGTCTGATATCGCTGTTTAAATATTTATTGAGGAACTTTTACGGTAAAAGGCGCGTTATGAACGATGGTCGACCAGTTCTAGCTTAGTTTGTATGAAATTATTTTATTATTTCGATATGATTTTTTTTACTCTTTTCACTCTATTTTCTGCGTGTTCGGCTTCTAACATCCTGCTGTTGTTTCCTATGTCACCTAAGAGCCATGTAAATGCTTTTTTTACCTCTCTTCAAGAAGCTGTCAGAAAATGGCCACAATCTCACTATTGTGTCACCATTCAGTCACACTACTCCTATCCAGAATTGCAGCTACATAAGGGTGAGAAATGTACTTGAAGAAATGATTAATGAAAGTGAGTAAATAACACGTTTATAGCTGACTCTGAGCTTAATAAGAAATATTCGATTTTATAGTAATTTTATAGCCATCAGATAAAGATAAACCTTTGTATACATCCTACAAGATCTTAGATTGCAATACGTTTTGCAACCGTAACCGCTCATAATCCAATACCTTGGATATTATATATATAACCGAGGTGGCCATAAATAAACAAAAAATGATTTCGACAATTTTCGTTTAAAGTAAAAGTTCTAAAAATAAAATTACGATAAAAAAAAATTGTAGCTACATATTATTCACCCCCCCCCCCCCTCCAAAAAAAAAAATAAAATCTTATTTCACGTTGAACGAGATGTATGTTTTGCTGCACGTTTAATTATCCTCTCGAATGCTTAATATATTAAGCAGAATAGGTTCTGCTGTAAGTGTGAATATTATGTTTTTAATAAATCACGAAAAGTGAATAAGGAACTAACAGGCATTCAAAGGTAGAAGTGCTTGGTTTACCAAAATTGTTATCGTGTCATACCGCTGTTTTACACAATGCTCTAAATTCGTCATTTTTATTTTCTTCTAGTTCGTTAAATAGAAGTCGAATGGAAAAAATTGCTAGGTTGTTTCAAACGCCCTTTTGTATTAATAACTGCTTCATTTTATATTGCATATTCTAAACATTATGGAGCACTGATCTTCTTCACTACTTTCACCCATCTTTCTGACAGTAATTGGACATGATGCCGGTACTACTACTTTGAGGCAAAGAACTCTTCCCATACAATTTTTATCAAAGATCTGACCTTTAAAAAAATGAGCCATTTATCTAAACGAATAATAATCTGATGCTTCTAATATTATTTGTCATTATTCGTAGTGTTTACTGACATGTGTTGATAATCAACAGTTTTTACGTCTGTGAACAGCAAAGACCAACCAAACCATCAACGTTTACCCGTTGCGGTTCCGATAATTTTTCCTTGGTAAAATGAGCACAATATGCAAATGCATTGTCCTGTTCCTAAATGGTTTGGTTCCTGTCTACCAAAGCGTGTAACTTAGCACTCAAAACTAAATAAACACTGCCCAGCTATTCACATTAAACATTTGAATCCACTGCCCGATCATCAGAAACAAGCTCAACATCTTCTCTCTACAAAACGCCTTCGAAGTTCCACAAAACAGAAAGAATCACTTTTTTACCAAACAGATCCAGAAGTGTGGCAGTATTTCGATAGATAAATGACTCTCCTTTCAGATAAACATCCTTTCAGTTTTACTAAATAGAACAAATAACAATAAAACAATATCCCTTTGCAAAGTTTATTTAATGCTCTCAAAAAATCACCGGATACAAAAATTCATAAAAGAATTCCTTATTCCATAAAAGAATTTTAATTCTTAAATAGTGATTATAGATCTTTAACTATTTCCCAGAGACTAATTGATCATCATCGGAGTAGCCTAGATGTATGTAGATAAAGGCTGGTTATCTTAATATTGCTAGCTTGAGTTTATGGCCGAAAATGTATGGATAATATTTGTGTAATGCCCTGTAAAACTGTGGGTAATTTTTACTTTTTAATTTTAAGGGGAATAATCCACTAGCATTTTAAGTTAAGTTTCTCTGTATCCGCTAGAGTACATAGAAACTTAAAATCTGATATAAAAACAAACAATAACGATCTGCAATAATTTATTCATTAAATAAACAGAGATATCTAGATATGAAAACACTTCAAGCTAAATTAAATTTGTTAAAAAATCCTTATGAAATATGTCTAGAAAATTAAATAATTTTCAACAAGCTTGGTCAATTTCCACTTGAAAAAAATAATCTGATGTAACTAATAAGGAGAAAAACTCCAATCACAAATTTATTAAACACTGAAAATAAATATATGTAGTTATAATTATTAACTAAAATGTTTCCAAAAACACTAATGAATCATTTTAATAATGTTGAGTTAGTATCATTTCACATTTTTATTTAAGTTTTCAAATTTCAAAATCTTATTTATTTAATTTTAATATCCATTTCATTATTTAAGGAAAAATATTGTTATTTTGTGACAAAATTTTTAAATAGTGGAAAACATGTATTTTTTTAATATTATGTAAGCCACCAATAGGGCAACATAGACAAATGTGTGTCCTTTTATTATTATTTCTTTATTAATATTTTCTGAATTATAAAAATATTGTTATTATCATTTACTTGTATCTTCATAATTATTTGTACATTATTGTCACTCAGTATTTAATTGGGTTCTTCTAATTGTATATCTTTAAATTTCATATTACCTCAGATATTCAAATTTAATTTAATTTTATTTATTTATTTGAGATTTTTTAGCGTAAAACCTAAGGGTCATCAACACTCATCTGTTCTTAATAGAAAGTTAATTTCATTTATCTATATTTTATGATATAACTTTTCTCTGTAAAGAAAGGCTATCTATATAATAATAATAATTTATATAATTAATAATTATAATGATAATAATAATAATAATTTTTTTCATTGTTTCCTAGCACCTTTGAGATGTCTTGAGATATACCTGATTCAGTTAACCTTTTGGTGTAGTAAGGGCACTTGGTAAACACATGGTGTATTAAAAAACCAATGCCACACATTTCATATTTAGGAGGAGCCTCTCTGGTTATAAGGTGAAGGTGCCTAGTTCTTGAATGGCCAATTCTTAATCTCGTTAGGATCACTTCTTCTCTGCGATTAGTACAACAGGAACTGCTCCATGGTTTTATGTCTTTCTTAATTAACTTGAGTTTACTTGGTGGGCTATGATCCCATGATGCTTGCCACTCTTGAGAAATCATCGCTCTAAGTGGGCGTGCCAGTTCTGATGCTGTTATAGCCTCTTTTACTGCTTTATCAGCCATAAGAGGTAACTTATATTAATATGAATTGGGGACCAAATGAAGTATACCGATTTTCCTCCTTCGTATAGTTTTTTGACCAGATCCAAAAATTTACTTTATATTTATATTAAATTAAAAATAAATTATCACCCCTTTATTTTTACTTTAAATTATTTTTTTCTTATTATTTTTTATGTAACTCTTATGATGATCTACTCTGCCAAACAAAAAAAAAGTTCCTGAATTTCTCGATACTAAATAACTTCATTATGAACTGTTTATAACTGAATTAGATAAATTACAAGAAAGAACTTTTCCATCAAAACCATCTAAATTCTTTCTCCAACAAGCAAAGCTCATAGCAAATAAATCACAATATAATTATAACAAGAAGGACATCTTCTGTAGCACTACAGCCCTGTGTAGGCCTAGGCTCTGAAAATAGTTAATTAATTTAAGAGTACATGAGGTTATTAGAAATTAGAAAGGACAACTGTATATGTATTTTTGACAAATATTTTTTTTTAAATAAATTTTTTAAAGAATATTTTCTTTAAAAAATCAATGAGATGGAATAGATTGGACTGTAAGATAAATTACACTAATACAAAATTTAACGCTGATAGCAGAAATGATCTGAATTAAGAACAGAAAATAATGTGAATTTTTTTTTTTTTTAATTAAGCTCCTTTAGTTGTAACATTAGTAACTTAATAAATTGGCTCCTGAATGAACTCAATTTTGTATTATTTGTAACCTTTCTGCAACTTAAGAATCTCATTACTTTACTATCATTTATTTTTTGTTAATATAAATGATCTTTTTTTCTTTTTTTTTTTCTTTATTTATTTTAAAGGAAAGATTAATGCAGAAGTATTTAAGCTATAATGGCAAATATGATTTTCCACCATTGTTAGACATGCTACATAACACTTCCCTCACATTAGTTGATGCCCACTTCTCATATGGATATGTTCGACCTTATCTTCCGAACATTGTTGAGGTTGGAGGTTTAACATCTCATCCTGGTGGAGAACTGAACGAGGTTGAGTTTTACATATTTCATATGTTACTAACATATACATTTATATTTTTTTTTAAGTTGCTCATTATTTTTTCTTTACTTTCAGGAGTTCCAACAGTTTTTAGATGAATCAGAAAAGGGCTTAATATATTTTACTTTTGGAAGCATTATAAATACAACTTTTTTTCCACCAGAAGTTATTGATATTTTTCTGACCACGTTTAGACAGCTTGAGCAAAATGTTATAATGAAGTGGGAAGCAGATACTCTACCAAACAAGCCCAAAAATGTAAAAACAGCAAAATGGCTACCTCAAAATGGAATTTTAGGTGGATTCTTCTTGCTTCTAGTTTTTATTGATCATATAAAATATTTATATGGTTTAATATTCACAAAATTTCTTTGATCATCTTGTACAGCTTTATAGACCTATTTTCCAGTAAAATCCATCTTAACATTTTCTATTCAATCTCTATCCGTTTAATATCTCATCCACTTATTTTAGCAATGTTCATGACAGTTATGGCCATAAAAAAAAAATAAATAAAACAAAATTAAAAAAAAATAAATAAAAAAAATAATAAAATATCTTGACAAGAAAAACTTTTACAGAATTACAATTTCTTGTAATATTATCATTTTTGTCAGTATCTCAGGTTACTATAACACCAGCTTTAATTTAGTTCGTTGATACATATTAAATTTTTTTAAATTAATTTATTTTTATTTTTAAATTTTATCATTTTTTTCAGAATGTTTACTTTGAAAAGTTATTTGTTAAGCTTGGACTAATTTAATATATATATATATATATATATATATATATATATATATATATATATATATATATATATATATATATATATTTTTTTTTTTTTTTTTTAATTACTGCAAGTTAAAAATGTTGTGTTTTTAATTAATTATTCAGACTAGCGAAAATACTGAAAATAGAAAGGAAGAATCCTGAGGAGAATCGATGGGCCTATGAAAACAACGGAAGGCTACAGGTTAAGACCAAATCAGGAAATCTACTGGGAGATAAAAGTCCTAAAAACCAAAATAAGAATTAGAAGCCTAAGATTCTATGGGCTCATGAGAAGAATAGACCAAGGGAGACTAAACAAGAAAGTCTGCCGTGAATACAAGAGCATAGAAGAGTATGTAAAACAAATGAGAGAAGAAAAAGAAAAATTAAAAGTAACAGACAAAACTGACTGATAGAGAACTATATGAAAAGAATTAAAAGATATCAAGGTTCTTGTGGAAAATAAAGAAAACAGAAGGGTAGTGTGTTGTCGAAGGAAAGGAAGCTAAGGCAAACAGAAATTATGAGAAAATACTGGAAGAAAAGAAGGGGGAAATAAGAAAGGAAATGATATTTGTGTCATCTTAATAAGCTGTTTCGTGAAAAATAATAATAATAATTTTTTTATTTTTCTATTTTTCACCTTAGCGACATATATTTTTTTTTTTTTTTTTTTTTTTTTTTTTTTTTAATAAGATGTTAATGATAATATTTAACTTATGTTGATAATCATGTTTGCTTTGGTTTTAGCTCATCCTAACTGCCGCCTTTTCATTACCCATGGTGGTATTCATGGGTTGACTGAGGCAATGTTCCATAAAGTTCCACTTGTTGTGTTACCATTTGCCTCAGATCAATTCTCAAATGCTCTTTTTGCAGAAAGAGAAGGATTTGCCTATATTTTAAATAATAATAACCTGACAACTAAGAATTTATTGTACGCCATAAAAACGGCTTTTGACAATCCTGAGTAAGCTTTTTCATAAATGTTCACTGTTTTGAATTTTAATTCTTTATAATAATTAATATTTCTTTTAAAGATTTAAGAAGAATGTAGAAAGGAGATCTGCAATTCTGAAAGACAAAGACCAAGACTCTCTAGACAAGGCTTTGTATTGGGTGGAGTATGTTATACGGCATAAAGGAGCAAAGCATCTAAGACCTGCTTCACTAAATTTAAATATATTTCAATACTTTTTATTTGATGTAATTTCAGCTATAATTTTCACTATATTGGGATGTTTACTCTTAGTATTTTTCTTTTTACGTATAATAGTGAAATGTATAAAGCCTATTATTATGAGATCAAAACAAAAAAAGGACTAAAATGTAACATACAAACATTTTTATAAAATACTCAGTAAATAACCTTCTTCTTCTTCTTTGTAACAGCGTTTCCCTTCATTGGGTTTCTGTTAGGTCAAACTATCCTTCCACAGATAACCAAATATTAAAATATCTTATATTAATTTATTTTAAAGTACCTGTAAATATTTGTAAAATGTTGACTCGAAAGAGAACTGCATTATTTAATTATTTTTTATTACAATTATGTAATAAAAACCACATTTTTCTATTATAATGATTGTATTTCCTTATTTTCATCAATATTTAAATTCCTAATATTTTTATTGCAGGTTTCATAATACTTTAAGCCAATTTCAAACAAAATTTGTAAACTGATAAATTCTGATTATTGTTTATATCCGAATTAATATTTTTATTTTCTATGAAAATTTGAGATTGTAAAGATAATTTGATAGATTGTATACATATTTGTATTTTTTTTTATCTTGGAGGCCTTTAGGTTCTTAAGAAAATATGTTTTTCTACAACAAAAATTATTACTCACTTAATATTAAAAATTATAAGATCTCTAAATTCATGAAAGAAATTTCTTGAGTCACCCCGAAATACCCAGTATGCTTATTACCAAAGTTGGGCAGATTTCAGTCATATTGTAAATTCAATTGATGTTTGAATTAAAAGTTGTTTTTTTTTTTTTGTTTTTTTTTTCAATTTATTTCAATTTACAACTGTACAATTATATACATTAAGTAAACGGGCTTACAATGATTACAATGACATGTCAAAGCATGTAAAGAACTACTCATCAGTAGCACTTTAATAAAAATTCTACACTAGAAGATCTCTAGGCCATCTTCTTTTCTTTTAATTTATCTAAGTCATGAAAATAAATGAGACTCATCCAGATTATTTATTCTTTGAAGATAACATTCCCAATTGCTAAGTCTGGGCATAAGATTTTGAACAAGTTAATCTAGTGAATTTGTGACAGGTATTCAACAGAGGCTTTCTTTTTATTTTTTTTCAGAATATGGTTTTTGACTTTTTAAATAATCTTTGGGCATTAATTACCTTTATTTGAACTCTTTCCACTTCTTTCCTTTCTGGTACTTTTTCTGTTTTAGAGGGGTTAGAGAAAACTTAAAGGATATAAAGTATTTTTGACATCAAAACAGCTGACCTCCTAGTTGAGTGATATATTTTATATGTCTTTATTTTGTTTAAAATCAGCAACAGACAAAAATCTATTTTATTTGGTGATCTTTCTTCTTGTACAACAAAGAAATCAAACAGCGCTATTCTTCAGGGATACACTTATCTATTTTTGTATGTGTTTAGAACTATACTAAACATATAAAAAAGTAAAATTGTATTTGATGGTTTAAATTTCTGGAGTATTAAAATAATTGTAGACAAAAACAAGCATACCTATCATTTTGAGGAATGTATTAATGGATATGAAAAAAAAAATTACAAAAAAAGTGCTAACTTTTAAATTATGCAATTAGGATTGATCCTTCTATACCATCATACGTACCTCAAGTGATTTTAAATCATGCCTTAAACAAATACAATATTGCATCAGGACATACATTAATAAATAAAATAAAATAAACAATGATCAAAAGCCCTTATCTTAATTTAGATATTTACTTAAGATAATAATTGTAATTTACTGAAGTGACATTTAACGTGAAATTGGTAATAATGACTCACTTTATTGTTGATCAAGTAACATCTTTTATATGATATTAGGTTCGTGTTTGTGTAAAAGAATTTTTTTTTTTTTTACATATAAAGGTGTTATATGCTTAATGTATCACAAAAAACCCAAAATTCTGGATTTAACTTGATTTTTTAGGGGATGAAGGCACTGCCACTTAATTTAGAGTTTGAAAATTAAAGATGTTACTTTAAAAATGTAACTTAGCACCCCTTTTCAGTCATTTTTTAAATTATGTTAAAAATATATTTTATATTTTTCAATTAAAAATATTATAGTTAAAAAATAATTTAAACTAATTTTGAATTACTTATAGAAATAAATAATAAATGTATGGAAATTTATTTTGGATCTTCAATATTTCTAAACATTGTACCTTTTTTTTTTCTTATGGAAATTAACACTGAATAGATATAGATACACATGTCTAATAAATAAACTGATTATAAATCAGATATCAGATATTGTTAAATATTATATTAAATATAAATATTAAATAAATAATAAAAAAATTGTTGTTAGTTTTTTAAAATATTATCCTTTAAGCTCCACTAACTTAATACAAGTCTTTGGTAACATTTCATTTCCTTGACAAAAATTATTTTCTTCTTTGCTTAAAAACTGTTTCTCCATAGCTTCTTGGACCTATAGTCAGTGTTAAATATCCTCCCAGGAAGGTCAGATTACAACATTGAGGCATTATACCCATATAAAAATTTATTGCAGTAGCGACCAAGTTCCTCTTTTTGAGAAGCTGAGAGGATTGCTGGAACCCATCTTGCATTCACCTTGCCCTTATGCAAATGTTGTTTATGATCCTCAGAACACTTATTTTCGAAAGCACTAACCTAGTCACTATTTCTTTGGTCTTTAGTCGCTCATAAAACAGTAATTCAGTTTCGAGTCGGATTATTTCGGAAGTGACAGCTTCCAATTGGTGGCCAGGATGTGGGTCATTATCCAACCTTCCTCTCTCCAGCTTAAATAATTTTGCTCATTCTTTATCAGTATAATATGAAGGGGAGAAATGCCTATATACATCATCCATGCGCTCTTTATTTTTTGCAGGAGTAGTGTTCTCTTTTCAAAAGAATTTAGTATCTGCCCGGTATTCAATCTCGAACATAATGATATTGAAGAGTTTCCTCTAAGTTTAGAGACAAAATGATAGAACTGAGGAAGTGTAGGCATGGACAGGAGTGGCTGGGCACGTCTCCTCTACTTGCAGACAGAGGTTAAAGTAGGCCTGAAAACATTTTCACATTATTATATGGATAGTTATTAGATTATGGGCAATTTTCATTACAAAATTTTTAATCACTTTTACAACAGTTTAATAAAAAAATTTAAATACCAGCACTTTCTATTGTCTGTCAGCTGTTAAAAAAAACCAATGGACAAGATCAAAAACTATATTTACATGAAAAATTAAAAATTTTAATAGCACGGTAAGGACCCCTAGATCTTGGTAATGACAATATCAGATAGGTAATGGTAATCTCTAGAACATAATTTTTTTAAACAAATATTGGAGGTGAGTAAAAAAGTATACTGGAGGATGAGTCATTGTTGGTTTTGTTATTGAGGGTCTAGGAAAAAAATAAAGAAAAATCTTAACTTTTCAGGCAATATGATCAAAAATTCAGGGCTAAAAAAAAATAACATACTAAATGTACAATTAAAATTAAACACATTTTATTCAGGAGACCCATCTACGAATCTGAGGTAGCAAGGGATCAAAAATTATCATTACTGTGCTAGTAATTCATTTGTATATCTGAGAACTAAGAGTGGGACACAACGTTGTTATGATATTTTAGAAGCTAAAGCAATCCTAAAATCAATTTACTCTTTTGTATTTTCATTTTAATGTTTTATTATGAAGAAACATTTTTTCACCGTTATAGCAGTGCACAAAAATTAAAGTAGGACTTGATTAACTGACAATGAGTGAAAATTTTAATGGGCGAAAAATTAACTGTTACATGAGAATCACCCTTATATTCATCAATTATATATGGAAAATGGTGGGAATTCTTGTTATAGTGTTCCATGGTCTTTTGTAACTTTAATTTTTGGTAATGTTTGGCTGTCATATTGAATACTTCTTGAATTTGTTCAAAATTTTGTCTTCATTAATTGAATCTTCTATGTTCCTAAAGGCTATTGAATGAAATGTGTCACAAGTTTTTCTTTTTTTGAGTCTTTCCTCACACCCCAATGTTCCAGTATTTCTCAGGTGTACTATTTCCAAGTAATTTAGTTTAATCCAGTTGTCAAGAACTAAGGAAGTAAACAATGAGTGGCCATGGGTGTGATTTTGAATGGAGATGTTTTAGAAATCATTCTTTAAAAATATTTTTGCAATGGATAATTGGTACTTGCAATGAATATTCGTCAGGCGTTTTAGGATCAGCTCAGACAATGAATTAGCTCCCTTATTCTTTGGCACTAAGGCCTTTCATTCATGCATAGTTAATTTTTAGATGTCTGTTAATTAATTTTACTAACGTATTATCAAGTCAGTCGATTAATGTTCGTTTGTCCAGTAAATGGTTAGTGTGTTTGTCAAGTGGTTCATGGTATGTTTTATTCTGAGCCTTTACTTTTATGGGTAGTTCTGAACAATGAAATGTTCGTAAGATGAACTGAATTCGTTAATAAACAATTGATAAGGTTTTCATTAGATTTAGAAATTATTTTTATCTTATTTCCTATTTCGTTGGCATCTGTCTAGATACGTTATCTCTCTTAATTGCAAACCTGGTCAGTAGGATCAAGCAGAACTGTAGAACTTTTGATATTTGAGCTGTGTAACGTTTGGTGTGTTATCTCCGAGGTAAGTTGAACATATACTATTAATACAGAAGGCATTGTTTTATCGCGGTTTAATACCTAGCTAATTATCGTTTCATATTATCAGTGAATAAATTTCGAAATAATAAAGTTGAGTATCTCATACATAATTATTAAATATTTTGATGTATTGGTATTAGAATTTTGACCAACTTTTATTTTTATATTGTCGGTATATATCATCTTTCTGGATGTCTATTGAAGTCAGTGAATTCATGTAAAATCTTATCTTGCATCTTTGAGGATAAACGCTAACCGAATATTTTGATAAGAATGATGAAACATTTTTGTATATTATTGTCATTGAATTACGTTGTTATATTAGAGTGCTGGATTGAAAAATATATAATAATTGTTATTATATGATAATTAAGGAAAACCTATTAGATTATTTGCTGGTTGTTACACTGTTTACATAGTTTACTCTTCAACAATCTCTTTTGTTTTTTAAAATTACTTTCAAAGATGAAAAATAAATTTTAAAATATTTATTTTTATTAAATACCTAATTAATTATATTTGATTTATTAAAAAACTTTTTTACGTTTTTCCTTTTTCCATTACAACTGATAATTTATAATTTTTTCCAGAAATATTTTCATTTAATTTATTTCGAAGCTTTACCTTGTTAGTAATACATTTGGTAAAAAATAACTAAATATATATTTTGACCATTTTATTGTTTATTGTAACACCGTTAAGTAAACATCCGAATTCTATTTATTGTGTATTAAATGTAATTTAGATTGGTTTTGAATAAGAAGGTAACGGAATAAGCTTATAATTAAGCTTAATAGTAATGATCAAATAAATATAATAACGAGAACCTAAATTGACCCGTGACCATGAAAATACTTTTAAGCAACGTGAAATTTCATTAACGTCATAAAGTATTCAGGTAAATTTAAACATTTTGTTGTTTCAATTCTACAAACAAGTGATTTATAAAATTTATTTTTAGTAGAACTAACAATGACCCAAAACAAGTAGTTATTATTAATAAAGCGTTTGAGTAGTAAAACGTTTGATAGTCTAATGTGTCATTGATGCAAAGTTGGCAATACAACAACCTATCAAGTTATATTTAAAAAAAAAAAAAAAAAAAAAAAAAAAAAAAATACATAAATGTAGAGATAAGTTGTTTATAAATTTAAAACCAGTTGCTTACAGATCAATGAATAGTTTTTTATTTCATAAAAACCTTCAAAACTGAAGATGACGCCACTCAGAATCTATAGATATGTATGTGCTCTGTTTACATTTTAATATTTGACTAATAACGATAACTGATAGCTTGACCTTGAAACATTTATCCATTGAAAAATAAATATTTGTTTGCAATTTTTATTTTTTTATTCTACTTAAGTGCTCATTAAGTCCAGTTCTCAACCCCATATCCAACACAAGATAATAAAAGTCTTTAACAACTAAACTGACTGAGAACAAAAGTTTTCAGTACTTTGTATATGACAAAAATCTACAACAAACATCAACCAAAGATCGTAATATAAATTATGATTATTTAACTACGTTTTACAACTTTATAACTACAAGAACATTACAATGAATGATTGAAGATAAATAACACGAGGAGGTAGCAGAATGAATATGCTACACTTGACTAAGTGGAGTGCAGAAATTATAATAATATAAATATATATGAAGTAAATGTAAAAAGATATATATATATATATATATATATATATATATATATATATATATATATATATATATATTTATTTTATTTATTTTTTTTTTTTTAATTCTACGATGTTTATGTACTTTCAATCGTATCATTTCCTTTGTTAGCTTTAGTTCAAGATCCTACCTTGATAACTTACACCGCGGTCTTCTAACTTCTGCCAAGAACATCTCGATAAGTCGTTCGTTTCCACCTTGATAACGAATCAAGTAATTTCCACATCAATTTCCAGACGTTGGGGCTAAATCTAATCTTTGAGCTCCGAAATGTATATGATTTACTCCTGGAATTCTGAAGTTAGTCTACACAACTAGTCTTTGAGACGAAGACTGTTTTAAAAAAGGAAAATTATGTGGTTTGATTTAGATTCGTGGAATCTAAATCAAACCACCTCTATTTCGGTTATAGGATGAACTTTTTTGTGACGATGAACTGCTGTCATTTATTTTTTTTTTCAAAGACAAAATATGATGGTTTAGCTTGTTTTCATCTATGCCGTTTACTACACCTGCAAACGCTAAAAACGGCATTCTAAAGTACAAAATTTTTATTTTAATGCTTCTTTATTACCTTAATCCAATCTGAATTGGAAAGTATGGTTGGCAGGTAATCGGCTTTCTTTAAATCAGTCTAATTATGAAATAGAGTTTTTGAAAAATGACACAGATTTCAAATCTTAAATTTACTTGGTGGTCAATAATAAATAATTTTCCACAACTTTTATTTTTCTCAATGGATTTACTCCTTAGTGTTAAGTTCACTGCTAAACAGTAACTTATACTCAAGAAGTTACAGCCTCTAAAAACACTTGATTACTGCTGGAGTCAAATGAGATTAGTAGCTGATTACAGCTTTATAGTAAATTTTATTCACTGATAATAGTGACTGCTGATCTGATATTATGTTGATAATTAAAAATTTCATTTTTGAGATTTATGATTTTGTGATTTCAGGATGAAAGTAGCAATCTGTTTCTTGATATTCTCCATTTTGAACTACTGCCATGGTTACAACATTTTGGTGATGATGCCTTTCCCATTGTACAGTCACACTAAGTCTTACTTGCCGCTGTTTATCGAATTAGCAAATAGAGGACATAATGTAACAATGGTCAGTCCGTTTCCATTAAAAAAACCAGTTCCAAACTTCAAAGAAGTTGTCATAGAGGATAGTATGGAAGAAATGAGTTAGTATATATTTTAGGATGATATTTTATGTATGTAAGAGTGAATTTAATAACTAAGTAATTTTAATAAAAAAACTGAACTAAATTTATATTAAATATGTCTGTCTGAGGTTTTACGATCCAAGAAATACATTGTATATTAATCTATCAGAAATTGTTATATGTTATTTCAGGAATAGATTTAAAATTATTTTGGATTGTCAATGAACAGTTCTTTGTTTATGAATGTTTGGAAACCTTGATGGTATTTATCATACTTCTAATCTAGCCATTTAATGGATCATTAAAATTTCCTTTGATTTGGCTTTATTTTTCAATAATACTATTATATATTATATTATTTAATATGATTATACATTTTAATCATTGGATGGTTTAGTTATATTTCATATTATCTCTGTGTAGTGGAAAAAACAGAGAGAAATCCAGTGCCTGATAATTATTTAGACTAAAACTTCTCTTACTACAATAATACTAATTATTGTATAAACACTGCACCTCAATGATGTTTGATATTCATTTCTTTCAGAGAAGGGCAAGTTTGACCCAAGAGAATTTGAAGGATTTTTGATTAAACTATTTGGTCCAAGAATTTTTTCTAAGATGATGCTTGATAAAGTATTTGAATCCAAAGGCTTGCAAGAATTTCTAAATGAAACAGATTCAAAATTTGATATGGTCATTACCGAAACATTTTTCTGCCAGGAGGTATTTATAGCTCTCGGACACAAATACGGTGCTATTCAAGTTTCTGTTCAAACAGTGAGCATATTCTCAGCATTAGCTGGGGTAACTGGAAATCCACATAATCCAGCTTATGTACCCTCCGCAGTTTTTCCATCATCACATCACATGGATTTTTGGCAGAGGTCAAAAAATACATTAGTTAACATTCTGGACCATCTTATATCACACACAGCATGGATGTACTTGGTATTTATCTTAAAACTGCTTTGATCAGTTATACTGTTTATTATTTTGATTACTATTATTTGATTATTGTTTCAGGATTATTATATGAGATCACAGTTTTCAAATTATCCTGGGTTTGAAAATCTGCCACCAATTGTAGATATGTTCAGAAATATTTCTTTAGTTCTAGTTGATAATCATATGGCCATTAGCTATCCTCGTCCATTCCTTCAAAATATAGTAGAGTTTGGTGGACTGACAATCAAAGAAGGGGATAAATTGGATGAAGTAATGTAATTTTCTTTAAAACAAAAAAAAAAAGGTTTAATTTATCACTTGTCACTTTCTTTCACAAGGTTTAAAAAACACCTATAACAATTTTAGGAATGGGAAAAATATTTGAATGAATCTGTGGATGGGGTAATATACTTTAGCTGGGGATCTCATTACAAAACGGAAAATATGAGGCCTCATGAAGTGGCGGCTTTTATGTCTGCATTTGGAAAGATAAAACAAAGAGTTCTTATGAAGGTAGATGATGAGACCCAGGCCTTCCCAGGGCAACCCGATAATGTAAGGCTAGCCGAATGGGTACCACAAGCAAGTATATTAGGTAACTATTCAATATTCATTAATTACATAAATGTACAATTAGAATAGATATATTATTGGCTTTGAATTCATTTAACTTTATCCACACAAAAGAGACAACTTTAATAGGTTGCTGCCATGTTAGTCGGCATATCACACCTATATATTGAGACTTTATCAACTTGATATAGGAGTTTATTTCTTTAGATTCTTTAAAGTCACATGAACCACTGAACGAGATCTTTCAACACATATATAATTCATTACTAAAATATTGATAAAGCTGGTCAGTTTGTTCATATATTTTTGAGCGATTCTAGTACTCTCAGAAACTTTATTGTAGCTTTCTATACCTGAATGCCACTGCTTTATTAAATTACCAGTTCAGTAATTTTTGAACACATTGCAGAAATAAGGCAATGGTAGTAGGAATTAACCCAAATACCATAATTATGAATGGAATTGTTCTTATATATTAGAATATAGATTTTTTTTTTTTTTTAAATCAATCTATTGAAATTTACAACTGTACAAGTATACATCAAGTAAATGTGTTTAAAAAAAAGTCTACAATAACATGCCTAACTTGAGAAGAACTACTCATCAGTAGCACTTAAGTAAAAAAAATAAAAAACAAAATCTACACAAGAAGATCTCTGGGCCATCTTCTTTTCAGACGCCTCGGAGGATTATCGGGAATTGAGTGGGAAGCAAGTTGAGAAACTAAGGGATTTGAGTGGTTATGGAGCTTACTATGAAAGGATTGGTATCTGGTTTGGGCTAAATCAGCAACATATGGATTGTAAGGATTGGATACGGGAAGAATTGGATGGTTTAATAGAGCCCCAAAGCTCAACTCCGTACGTTCATATAGGTCTAATCACAGTCAAGTAAATGAGTCTTTTGTAATTAATTGGGAGCTTTGAAGAATATAGATTAAATTCGGTTTTAAGAATCAGAAACAAGCAGATCATGCAAAAAGTCTTGTAAAGGATAGGTTGACTGGTTTAAACTTCCACCAGTCGCGCCAATTTCCGCAACATGAGCGGTCGCGCGTTGTACAATGTACAACACCCTGTTTTTTTGTTATCCCTTTTTGTCCAAATTTTGAATGAAATCTATTAAATAAAATATTTTTCATTTTACATTTAAAAGAGAGTTTATACACAAAATATTATCTGAGAGAATAATATTTTGAACGTAAATGAAAATATGATTGAAAATAATAAAAACAAAGATATAACTAGATAAATTTTTATTTATAATATTATGATCAGCTATAATTATTTTCAGATCTAAAATGGTTGTTTTAATGATCAATTATTGTAAATAAAGTTTTTTGAGGATTGATTTTTACAAATAAAATTTAGATATCCACTGGCTGCCCCCCCCCTCCCCCCTCCGCGTCATCTCCATTACTACCCTCTGCATAGGTTTCTGTATTATGATCTAGAACATCTTCCGTTTCCTTTTTACTCAATTCCAAATTTTTGTTTGATTGTAAGTTTTTTTTTTTTTTTTTTTTTCCTTCGTCTAGTTCTGCAAAATACGAGGAATATATTCCAGTTTTATAGGTTTCCAACAAATCAAAACATTCCGAATATTATCGCTGACTAAGATAAGGAAAAGCAAAAATGCAAAAGTATCCTATTTGCATTATATCGAATCTAGCTGATTGCCGAGAAAGGTACGACAAAAAAAAAAAAAAAAAAAAAAAAAAAAAAAAAAAAAAAAAAAAAAAAAAAAAAAAAAAAAAAAAAAACGAGAGCGGTAGCTTGTTGTACTTTGTGGTGGCAGCAAAGGAGTATATCGAGGGATAGCTAAAGCAAATATCCCGGGAATAGGGGTGAAACATCACTTTCATGTTTCGCCCCTATGAAATTATTCCATGGTTATGTAACGCCATAACTTTTATGGCTTTTAGTTAGCTTGGCTTTTAGTTTTAGTTAGCTTTTAGAAAGCTAACTAAAAAAGAAAAAAAAACACGGGGCGAGGAAGTGGCGTGCCCCTTGTACGCCAGGAGAGACGCAAAGAGACGTGGCGAAGGCGTGGCGCGGACTTTTGTCTCTTCCGCGCCTCTCCTATAAAACAAACGTTCCAATTCACACAAAACGGACGTGGCGCGGACTTTTTTCAAAGGACAAACGACGAAGAGACAAAAGCACTATGTCCGCGCCACGTCCGTTCTGTGTGAATTGGGCCTTAAGAAGAACGTATTATGTTTAAAGGTAGGAATACTTTTTTACATGTCCTTATGTTCATCAAAACAATAAGAATTTCAATTTTTTTTATTTTTATTTTTATTTTTTTATTAATTATTTTCCAGGCCATCCCAATGTCGTAGCTTTTATGAGCCATGGTGGGCTTCATGGAGTTTTAGAAGGAACATATCATGGTGTTCCTATATTAGGAACACCACTTTTTGCTGATCAACAGACCAATATTAAATTTTGTGAAAATGCTGGTTACTGCATAAATATAGATCTTAATACTGTCACTGAAAAAGTCCTGTTGGATGCCATTAACAGCATACTGACAAATTCATCGTGAGTATATTTTTCTAATTTAAGATGATGTTCACTCATAAGTTAAACATGGAATAAAAATTACAAAAATATGAGAAAATTTAACTTTAAGGACCTTCAGTATATTTATAGTATAATCCACGATTAAATCCCTCATCTGAAAATTTTATTTGTCAAAGAAAAAGTTTGTTGTTGAAAACAGTGGTTAGTTGTGAATTAAAAGAACCATTTTTTTTCTATAATGATTAAATTTTCATGATGAATAATTTCTGATGTAATATTGTTGCCTTTATACATATGTATAATATAAAAGGAAGTAGGTGATTGGAGAGTGCAGTAAAAAAAAAAAAAACAATGACAGTAAAATTGCATTAATTTATTGTGTTGAAGTTTTGCCTATCAATGCAATCAAGGCTAGGAGAAAAACAAAGATATGAAAAAATAAAGATAAATAGTATGAAAACTAAAAATACATTTGAGGTAAAAAAAGAAGAAGAATAAAATATATTATAACAAAAGATGAATAGAGATTGTTAAAAACAGAAAAATATAAATATTCTTTCTCACCCTCTCTCTCTCTCTCTCTCCCTATATATATATAAATTGGGTGAAACTACATCAAACATGTAGCAAAATGCCGCAGATCTTACCTTTCTATTCCAATCCAAAACAAAGACTTTTTTGAGGAAACCACGTTTTTTTCTATAAAAGCTGTAATATCTCCATTTTGCTTCTATATTTTTCAAATTTTTACCACATTTTCGGAGTAAGCATTAAATTTTCTATAATAGCTGAGTACCTGTAACCTTGAATTTTACAAACTTGGTATCTAAAGAACAGCTTGATCTTCACCTCATTTGAGGAAGTCACAATGTCATTTACTTCAACGCTCACCGTTTTTCGAAAAAACTATCCACAAAACGTCAAATTTCACAAAAACTTGAAAATTTAATTAGCTTTCGAATGATATGTTAAACGTATTGATTTTGTTTCAATTTCATGTAGAAATTTACTTTTGAAACCGAAAAAACATGGTGTTCTCATTTGGCATACAAATCAGTTACTCGTGTAAATAAAACATTATTACAATCCCATAATGAAAATGTGAATTTTAAACATAATATACTCTTCATTGGATTAAAAAGCAAAGAAAAAAATCATTCTTTAATAGAAAATAAAGGAAAACTGACAATAAAGCGACACCAGATAAGAGGATCTTATGTTATTACATTTATTTATTTATTACTATAATTTAGGATTTTATTTTATTAACTTTTCAATGTAAGGTTTAAAACTCAATGATAATGAACATAGACCATAATTTGCTATTAGCTTCTGAATGCAGATGGATTAAACAATACCACTTTTTGAGATGAATTTTATGGACAGATGAGTTTTTACAGGGGAAGGCATTTCTACCATTCCATGTGGAGTATCGTTAGTTTATTCACTTTTGTATTGCTGTCGAATAGTGTTTGTATTGTAGTCGAAAATCAAAGTTTGCCCAACAGATTGAATGATGATATTACTAAGATTTGTTACAAAATATCCTACCACAACTCCATCACGATATTCCTCCTAAGTTCGGCAAAATATGATTTTCCAACACCATGGTGCTCCTCCACATTATTCCTTCTCCTGTAAAAACAGTCTCATCTGCCCACAAAATTCGCATCAAAAAGTTGTATTTTTCAACACAATATGCAATCACTAGCTAACCGCAAAATTGAGGTCTATGTTCATTATCATTGAGTTTTAAACCTTACATTGAAAATTTAATAAATTAAAATCCTAAATAATAATAAATAAATAAATGTAATAACATAAGATCCTCTGATCTGGTGTCGCTTTATTGACAGTTTTTCTTCATTTTCTTTTAAACAATAATTTTTTTCTTTGCTTTTTAATCCAATGAAGAGTTTATTATGTTTAAAATTCACATTTTCATTAAGGGATTGTCATAATGTTTTATTTACACAAGTAACTTATTTGTATGCCAAATGAGAACACCATGTTTTTTCGGTTTCAAAAATAAATTTCTCCATGAAATCGATATAAAATCATTACGTTTAACATATCATTCGAAAGCTTATTAAATATGCAAGTTTTTGTGAAATTTGACGTTTTGTGGATAGTTTTTTCAAAAAACGGTGAGCGTTGAAGTAATATAAGACATTGTGACTTTCCCAAATAAGGTTAAGATCAAGCTGTTCTTTAGATACCAAGTTTGTGAAATTCAAGGTTACAGGTAATCAACTACTATAGAAAATTTAATGCTTACTCCGAAAATGTGATAAAAATTTGAAAAATATTTAAGCAAAATGGAGATATTACAGCTTTTATAGAAAAAAACGTGGTTTCCTCAAAAAAGTCTTTATTTCATCATATATCTGCAATGGATTGGAATAGAAAGGTAAGATCTGCGGCATTTTGCTACATGTTTGATGTAGTTTCACCCAATGTATTTTTATACACTAAGAGATACTCACCCTGTATATATATATATATATATATATATATATATATATATATATATATATATATATATATATATATATATATATTATTATTTATTTATTTTATCCATGATGAAGACTAACATTATGAGCTGAAACTTGGCCCCAATAAGTTAATTCTTTTTTATCGTGATGAATAATTTCTTTTATCAATAATTTAAATCCTATTTTGTCATTATTACAGTAATTAATTATATATATTTATATAACCTCCTTGCCTTATGGCAACAAGGCTTTGGCTTGGGTTATATTCTATGCTAATAAACTAATGTTTATGCCATCCCTGCTATAAAACTAACATTTTCACTTTAATTTAGATGGTCTTAAATTACTATTATTTTCTTTAATAAACTTTATGTTGATTAAAAACAATTTTATTTTAATAATATTTTTTATTAAATCAACATATAATGATAAATAGGCCTGCTATGTTGTTACCACAGCTTGGGGTTTATTAAATCCTTTACCTTTACTAATATACATCTAGTCCCTTGTGACAAAATAGCCCCAACAATGGATGTCTGAGTTATTTGATTTCTTTGTAATATTAACCATTTAACCAATTCTACTGTAATTAGTGACAACTAGGAGAAGAATAATTATTAAGATTTGTGAATAGATTTTTTAAAATTATATTATAAAGTTAAAGGTTATTGTGGATGATTTTACAGTTACTATACTCTAAGATCAGCAAACAATTGACATTATACACTTATAACATGCTATTAACGTTATATGGTACTTATCTAATTAGTTAAGAATGTGACTAATCTTGGTCCACTTCCTACAGGGCTTATCGTCTCTCCACCATCTCTTCTCCATCACCAATTCCCCTAAAAGGAAATAGATCTCGTCTAATTTCCTGAACATATCTTAAATGGGGATATATCCTCTCTATCTAACCTTTGCATTTCTTCCTTTGGTTTTTTGACTCCTTTGTTTAAAAACTTTTTCTTCAGGAATTGTCAGAACCGGAAAGTAGATCAGAGGCTCCTAGTAGAGATAAGTATAATTGGGTATCTTGCTGAAAGTCAGCCCTATAAGGTGTTGCGCACCCTCAAGCTTTTAATGTTCATAGCAGAGATAATTATACCTTAAGGTGCCGTTCTCCCTAAGCTTTTAGTATATAGTAATTGTTAAAATTATTTATTGACTTGGTATTAAAAAATACATTGCAGGCTCTACAAGTTTAGTATCCTAAAGAATCCTCATCAGGAGCAAAATACTAATAAAAATTATTGACATGCAAACAGGTGCAATTTCTTTAAGCATTGGTCGATTGAAGTCTGCAGTAATTTTGCTGGTAGTTGTATTCAGTCACCATCTTATGGAAGTTCCCCTCATTTAGAACATAGAGTAAGGTATAGTTTGACATTCAGTGTCTCATAGGCAATGCAGGCTATTATGATATGCTAGACAATCTCTGATGTGCTGGTCTATGTCCTTGCTATATTTTTGGAGCTTTGACCAGAAGCCCACATGCCCTATGAGACCAATTAATCTAGCAGGACCCAATATGCTGCCAAAGGTGGCAATTCAGAGTTGTTACCCACCATCGGTTCCATCTCTATTTCACTCGGATCTTCCCAAATAATCTACTTTCACTTCCTGCAATCTTGATCAATGATTAAGAGGATATTACTAAAAGGCCCACTGAGCCTTCTCTCTTCAATATGACTTTAAGCTTGTCTTCTTGTCTATGGTTCCAAGTTGATTGTTAAATTCAGATTTTCATGAAAAAGGGGCGATGTATTTTGAGACTTTATACTTTATTTTTACTCAATTTTTTTCCATAGGAACTATTTTTATGAGGAATAATCAGCATTTTAAAGTTTCTCTTTCCTAAATAAAAGTTGAAATGTACATTTTCCTATATATATATATATATATATATATATATATATATATATATATATATATATATATATATATATATATATATATATATATATATATATATATATATATATATATATATATATATATATATATATATATATATATATATATATATATATAAAATTTTTTTTTTTTTACTGTATAACAGCTTTACTTAAAGTCATTGTTTCATTAAATGAAAATGGTACATATTAATTCTTCTTACAGGTACAGAGAAAATGCCCTAAAAAGAAGTAGGATAATGAAAGATAGGCCAATGAGTGTCATGGACAACGCCGTTTACTGGGTGGAATATATACTAAGGCACAAAGGTGCTCCTCACCTGAGGTCAGCAGCTGCGGATCTGTCTTGGTACCAATATCTGCTACTTGATGTAGTAGTAGTTTGGGGAGTAGTATTTGTAGGAGCCTTAGTATTACTAACAAAAACTATCAGATGTGTATGTAAAGCTAGGAAATCAAAAAGTAAAAATAAAAAGGACTGATGGAAATATCTTGTTCATAACAAGAATTTGCTGTGAAAAGGAAATCTAAATAACATTATAATGTAGTTAATCGCCTAATATATATATATATATATATATATATATATATATATATATATATATATATAAAAACAAAAAAAAAACTCTATTTATTGATATTTACAACTGTATAAATGTATTGTGAATTAAATGACATGACAATGTTATGTAAAGCAACTTCCTACTGATAGCATATTAATAAGCCTAAAAAAAATAAAACACATATTTGTAATAATTTACTGATTTAAAAAAAAAAAAAAAAAAAAAAAAAAAAAAAAAAAAAAAAAAAAAAAAAAAAAAAAAATTTAGTATTTATTTATCTCCTAACCAAATTTTATTAGATATAAATATAATTAATATAAAATAAATGTATGTAATACAAATGGATCATGTCTTATAAAAACTGGAAAATAATAACCTACATGTAAACTACTTACTTAAAACTAGGATGCTGATTGTATTATTGTTTTGTTGAGAAAGATGGAGTAGTATTTACAATGATCGTATGTATCGATCATAACATATTTATGAAATCCAATCATTATTTTAATTAATTTAATTTAATTATTTATTAGTTTTCTTTGTAGTTTTGTTTAATTTTCTTTTCTTTAAATTTTTACAAACCAATTTTAAACTGCAATAATTAGCAACCATAATAACATTTTTAAAACTATTATTTTATCAAGATAGAAAGTTCCTTGATTATCAAGTATTCCAATCAGACGAAAACAAACTTTACAGGATAATTTTTGTTAATATTGTGAAGCAGCGACTGCTCATTAATTTATTCATGGAGAAACCTGAAGTATATTTTGTGAATAATAAATGCAAAAAGGCTTTCATTATGCCTGTAAGATCCGTTTTCTAACAAAACATTAGGATACAGGAGGCAGTTTCTTAAATAAATTACCAGGGTTAATTTAAGGATAAATGTACCTCTTCTAAGCAATTGTAAAATGAGGAAATTTCAGTATCAAAGGCTTTGTCAGTTTTTTGGGTACTCCTCACCAAGATATTATCATTGAGCTCTTAGTTCAAATAACAATTTCAGTAGAACTTAGAAAAAATTTTAAGTTATATTGAACATTTCTGTTAATGCTAATAAATAGTAAATAGTCAATCAATCAGTCGAAACATCGCTATAACTCATAGTGAGTCAAGGCCTCCTGTAGCATGGACCGCCAGTTATCTCCGCCAGTTAGAGTGTTGCTACTGCTCTCTAGTTCCATGCCCCTAACATGGACAACGCATCCTCTGCCACTCCATCGACCCATTCAATCTTGGTCTGCCGACTCTTCTCTTGGCATATATTTTTTCTCTAATAATTTTTTAGGGACCTCATCTGGATTCATCCTCGCCACATGGCCTGCCCATCGGAGCCTTCCAATTTTTATATATCTTACAATATTTGAACTTTGAAATTGCTGTCCGAGCTCTGAATTGGTTCTCAGCTTCTAAGTGTTGTCTCTGAAAACTGGTCCAAAAATTCTTCTTAGAATACGTCTCTCGAACCTCAGGAGTAAGGTTTCCTACATTTTAGAAATTGTCCAGCATTCAGAGGCATAGGTCAGAATAGGTCTTATTAAGATTTTATACAGCTGAACTTTGGTTTTGCATGAGAGGTTTCTACTTCTAAAGTGCTTCAGGAGTCCAAAACAACACTCTTTTACAGAAATTAATCTTCTATTTATTTCCTGCTGCATGTTGTTGTCAGAGTTCACATGAGTCCCTAAATAAATAAACTCTTTAACTTGTTCGAATATGAAGTCTCCGATTATTATTTGACTCTCCTGTCGATCCCCTGCTTGCGGGCCAGTTATCATGTACTTGGTTTTTGCCTGGTTCACCTCCAGACCCACTGAGCTGCCTCCTTATAATAGTAAATAGTAACATTATAAATAGCTTTAAACTGTTTAATTTTAATAGATTTAGATATATTCTTTTTATTTATCTTTAAAATGCTTATATTTATTGATAAGTATAAAATAAAATGAAAACTATAATCTAGTATGAAATAAAATGAAAACTATAATCTTTATTCTTTTACACATCGCCCCTCATAAAATGAAATATAATTTATAATTTTATATTATAATAATTGTATATTATAAAATATAATAATATATTTGTCTGGGTCCATTAATTGCCCATGATTTTTTTTTATGACAATTATAATATGGTACCAGCTCTTACATTAACTATCACAATTTAAGGTTAATTATTAATATCCTTTTTGTTTATAATTAGATAATGAAAATGTGAAATGAAATGAAATCTATTACACTGGATCAATATTAAAAAGTAGATAAACCAGGAATGTTGAGGTAAAAAAAAAAAATTAAAAATAGTAAAAAAGTTATTGGAATGCTTAATTCCCTCTATTGGAGTAGTTACAATGTAGGAAAAACCTAATATATATTGCACATATTATAAAAGAAGTACTTTATGAGGTTCTAAGACATAGACCTTTAATAGAGAACAGGAAAAATACTGCTAGCAGTGAAGATGGATTTCTGAAGGAGAGCAGTTAGGGCTTATAGGACAGAACACATCAGAAACAACAAAATTAGTCGATATATTATAATAAAAATAATCATCTAAGAAGTAATCGAGAAAAAAGAATTAAAGTGATATACCGATCCTAATGAATAAATTTAGATAAAATTTCGAACAAAATTATGGAATGAGAAGGTGAAGGTAGAAGGTAGAAAGGAAGACTTTATTTGAAATGAAAAGATGAGAGCATGGCTTGACCTGGATTAACGGAAGAGGAGGCACTAAACTCATAGGAATGGAGAAGGAAGTTAGAAGAAGGATGTAGTTGAGAACATGAATTGTAACTTTAAATAAAAAAATAATTTTTATTTTATTTATACTAATCCTATAAAGAAATAAAACATATGTGTATCCCATTTTATTCCAATTAAACATCCCAAATTTCAAAATATTGCCAGGGTTAATTTTAAGATAAATGTACCTCTTCCAAGCAATTGTAAAACAGGGAATTTCAATTTCAAGGGATTTGTCAGTTTTTTGTGGACTCCTCACCAAGCTTTTACAATTGAGCTCTCAGAAAATAAAATAAATGTGTATCACATTTTTTCCTATTAAACATTCAAAATTTCTGTACACAATAGAAATTAATGCTAGAAATTAAAAAAATAAATAAAATGTATTCATACAATTTATAAATCAGAAGAATTTCCGTCATCAATATTTGTAACTTATTTATTTTGATTTTATATTTAATTCTTAGCAAAAATAACCAAGAAGAAAATTTGAGAACAGAATACTATGAAAAATAAATTATTAAGGCAATCAGCATTCACTAATAAAGAATTGATAAGATTTTCATTAGATTTATGTAAAATGTTTTTATCTTATTTTCTAGTTGTCTGGTATCTGCCTTGATAAGTTATCTCACTTAATTGCTAACACATTAGTTAGTAAGTTTAAGTTCAAGCAGGATTGAGAAGGCGTCTGGTGCGTTTTTTGCAGGTGGGCTCCATAAACTCTGTTAATGCTGAAGACATTGGTGTATCACTGTTAATATATAGCTGATTATTATTTTATATTTAAGTATTATCTTGAATAAAAGTTAATAAATTGCAGAATATATAATGATGCATATCTAGCATGCTGCTACAATAGTTCCCTTATTAACAGGTGATAGATATACTTACATATCTTGATGTTTAGTATTGGTTTTAAAAAAGACAAATTTTTAAACTCTTTCATAATTATATGGTTTATCTATTAACATTCATCCTAATGTATATTTATATCAAGTACACTTAAATGAAATTAAGTCGAATCTTATTAAATAAATTTTAATTTAAGAGTATTTCTGTTGTCTCTGTTTATACTAGAAAATTAGGGGATTTTATTCATATATAATGTACTGAAATTCATTCGTATTTGATCATTGCAGCAAAATCATTCATATTTATTGGACAGCAAAAGAAAAAAACAAAACTTTTCAATCAGTAACAAATATAACACTGGTTTATACTTAACTAATAAGTAATGAAAATTATATTTTCCGAACAATGCATACTAAAGTATTACAAGGATTTAAATTAGATATCTCAGTAAGTATTGATCTGAAATGGTAAGGAGGATATTAATGGCATTATTCTTCTCATGTATTTGTATCCAGGCTTTCAGTACATTGGGTATGAATGAATGAATGGGTATGATATTTTGCCAACGTAAAAAAAAAAAAAAAAAAAAAAAAAAAAAAAAAATTAAAATATGTTTGATTTTTGCAAAATAAAACAGTTTTAAAATTTAAACTAATGCAGAAATAAATTTATCTGTAATATTGAACATTTTTTACTTTTAACTAGAAATATAATAATTTTTTTTCTTCATCAAATATTCTGAAAAAAATGCTATCCCCTCTCATCCCCACCCTATCATCCCAGCAGCCGATATATTTGAGTGTTCTGTTTACATACCTGCGACAATTGTTTAGTGATGATAACTGATAGTAGAACATGGAATATTCATTTGAATACATCATTATATTCTTGATTATAATATTATAATATCTTGGATTTTTTAATATTTACAAAAAATAAATGCATGCTTTTTTAGAACGTCTTTGTATAAAGGAAGCAGTTATAGAGTGAAGTTGTTACTTCTGACCAGTCCAATTTAGAATGAATGCTAGTTATATTCCCAAAAACCTTGTACAGGTGTAAAAGTAACTCGATGAGTTTATAGTCAGAGTATGAGCACCATTCTTTGTTGATTTCAACAGCAGGAAAAGTCTTCTCACACTTCAGGATCAATTGTAATTCTAAGCATTTCCTTAACAGGTAGTGGTGTTTACCTGCTCATGAAATTTGACATGATTGAAACTTTAATGAGTAATTAAGACGATTAAAATTATATTCCTCCAAAAATTTTATTATTAAGGTGTATAAATTTTAATGTTTCAGGTTTTCAAGATGAAAGGTGCTGTTTATTTCTTGATATTCTCTGTAGTGAACTATTGCCATTGTTACAACATTCTGGTGATGATGCCTTTACCATTTTATAGTCACACCAAATCTTACTTGCCGCTATTTATCGAACTAGCGAAAAGAGGACACAATGTAACAATGGTCAGCCCATTTCCATTAAAAGAACCTGTTCCAAATTTCAATGAAGTTATCATAGAGGACTGCTTGGTGGATCTAAGTTAGTATCAAAATTCAATGTATTATTTGTGTGCAGGATTACATTTAAGGAATGTAATGAAAAGAAAAAGGAGTTATCCTGGGAAGAAAGTCCCTTTAGGACAGTTTAAAATGCAAATATAAATTGGCTTAAGCAGTTGGGCCTGAGTTTTAGTATAACCCTTTATAAGTATATAAAATATATTTTTGGAGATGTAGATAGTTAGGGAAGGCAGTCATAGATACTCAGCAGATCAAAATAAAATTGTTATTTTATTTTAATTGTTACAGCCAATGTTTCGACTTGGATTGCAAGTCTTCATCAGGGGTTCTGGTAATAGTAAACAAACAAACTGAAGACCAGGAATATTACTTTACTAGACAGGAATTTTATTTTGATCTGCTGAGTATCTATGACTGCCTTCCCTAACTATCTGCATCTCCTATACTTCACAGTCAACTATACCTTATGAATAAAATTATATTTTTTTATGAGTACAAAATGCAAAATTCCTTATTCAAGAAATTATGCTCTTGGAGAGATACGGCAACCTGACTTAAATAGAATCTCCCTGAAGAAGGCTTGCAATGAAGGCTGAAACATAGGCACTCGATTAAAAAGTTTTTAACTTGGAAGTGATTATTTTTGCTCATGACTATTTTCTACACTATCCTATTTTCACCCTACACTTTTTTCTTTTTCAAATATTCTACAGCCAACCATATTGTCTTTAAAATGTTTGTTGATCTGGAAGATTGTTGAATGATTTAATTTTCTTTTCATATCCATTTAAATTTCTGACTGTATAATTTTGAGATGGAATATTCAGTGTAAAATAAACATGCAAAATAACTCCCTGCGATCCATTTTTAAAATTTTCTTGAAAATTAAGAGATTGTATACCTATGAAGGAAAGAATGCTTTATGATTGAGATCCAACCAGGGTATTTACTTGTGATATTTGTATAGGCTTTATTAATTAATGTTACTATTATAATATTTATAATAGAAAATTATCCATAGTAACAGAAAGACATTGTTTTCAGATGATGAAAAAATGGATCCTAGAGAAATGGATGGATTTTTTTTTAGACTGTTGGGTCCAAAGCTATTCTGTACATTTTTGCTCAATAAAGCATTTGCAACTGATGGTTTGAGAGAATTTTTGAATGAGACGGGTTCCAAATTTGATATGGTTATTGCCGAAACATTTTTTTGTCAAGAACCATTTATAGCTCTAGCGCATAAATACGGCGCTATTCATGTTCCTGTTCAATCAGTGAGCCTATCCTTGAGCTTAGCCGAGGTGACTGGAAATCCACACAATCCAGCTTATGTACCATCAGTATACTTTCCGTCATCACATCATACGAGTTTTTGGCAAAGGTCAAAAAATACAATCGTTGAAATAGTGGATCATCTCACAACCCATATATTATGGATGTACATGGTACTTTTTATGTAGTTATTATGATCCATATTGTTCATTATTATTTTAGTGATGATTATTTTGTTATAATTTCAGGATTATTATATGAGAACACAGTTATCAACTTTCCCTGGCTTTGGAAATCTGCCACCAATTCTAGGCATGATTAGAAATGTTTCTTTAGTTTTAGTTGACAATCATATGGCTACAAGCTATCCTCGTCCATATCTTCAAAACATAGTAGAGTTTGGTGGGCTGACAATTAAAGAAGGGGATAAACTGGATGAAGTAATACCATTTATTCCTATTATTTTTTTTTAAAATATAAATTTATCACTTGTTTAAAAAACCTATAACAATTTTAGGAATGGGAAAAATATTTGAATGAATCTGTGGATGGGGTGATATACTTTAGCTGGGGATCCTATTACAAAACAGATGATATGAGGCCACATGAAGTGGCCGCTTTTATGTCTGCATTTGGAAAGATAAAACAAAGAGTACTTATGAAGGCAGATGAGAGCCAGGTCTTCCCAGGACTACCTAATAATGTAAAGCTTGCCAAATGGCTACCTCAAGCAAGTATATTAGGTAACTAATAATTAATATTATATTCAAAATTAGTTATTCCCATGTAGATTTTTTAAAATGTATCTACTGTTCATCCCGTATAAACAAAGATTCTTATCTCTTCCCCTTTCTTTGCTGTCTCTGCAACACAGGGTTTCCCAGCCGTGAGGGTGGTGGCCTGTAATGTATTCACACTCAATGTGTTCAAAATTTAAGGCACTACCACGTACTTGTGACCTATAGCTCAGCGAACAAGTATAGAAACCATCTCTTCATTAGGAGCTCAAAATCATCTGATAATTAAATTTTTATAGATAAAATTCTGTGTTTTTAAATCACTAAAAAAAAGTTGACTTAGTGAACAGGCAAAACCAAATAAAATTTCCTTGTTTATAAATTTACAGTTTAAGATATGCCACCGATAAAATATTGAATTCATATTCAAAGATTTTTTTTTTTTTTTTTTTTCCAAATGGAGACCTTCATTGTTTCCATTTTTCTTTTCTACTTAAAGCGATTTATCCTTCGTGGTTATTCTGGTTTTCTTTCTATTTCAGAATGGCTCTAAATGAATAAAAGAGGACTTCCCACATTAACATCAGTTTCATAGATCTTCAATATCGTTCTTTTAATACCGGCCTGAGGAAACATTTACCGATTATTTGCCAAAATCAGCTGGTAAAGATTGTTAATTCACTTTTAAAACAGTATCTTTTTCAGGTTGTATTTAAAAGTTAGACTGGCTTGTATAGGTTTTACGTTTCTCGTGATTTTAGAGTAGTCAGTATAGTTGGTCGTAGTTAGTGTCAGAAGAAACTCCACTACCGGACCCAATTAAATTAAGGTCTCAGAGTGGCTGTCAGTTCCATCCATTGAAAGAGTCATATTTTACAATATCTGTCTGACCTGCCAAATATTTTGCGACAGGAAATTTTATATTCTGCTAGTTGAGTCTGTCATACACTGCCAAAAACCTTCTCATTACCATTACCTCAATACTCGGTTGGCAGCTGCATAGAATTTTGGCATTGAGGAATATTGTGACCGACGAAAGGGCGGAAAACCTTAGGCCGGAAACAAAGTTTTTTATCGGAATTTTCACTGTCACCGCTCTAACATAATTTAGCGTTTACATACTGGGCGGTAACATATCCGTTGCTGTAAGATCATCACACCATGTACGCCACCATTTCGAGGAAGGCGGTAAATAAACCCGTCGAATATAGTGGTAGTGGCCAACTGTATTGTTTCCTTTGACATTTGCGTTAAATAATCCGATCGTTCATTTTTCTGTCCAATGTGTCCGCCGCAATTCTATCATGGGCGCCCCTACTGCTATGGAGAAGACGGTAAAACCCGATCGGGGGGGGGGGGGGGGGCAGTGTGTTTCAGGCCTTACGGTCCAAGAGTCAGTTTAGGAGCATGCGGAAAAGAATTGTAGAGAACTCCAAGTATTTGCTTTTAGCCAAAGCATGTATCACGATAAATCATTGTGCCCTGTAGGGCTCATTAGAATGGAATGAGGTATCAGCTCGCTTCGTCGATTACGTAAAGGGAGTATATCTCTCAATCAAAAGATCAAGATAATTTTAAAATAATCTATAATTACCACTAATGGAGGTAAATTTAGTGATCCCGTGAGATGTGACTCAAGTATCAGGCAGGGTTCCCTGTTCTGCTAAGGTTCTACCGGAAATCAGTTCAGAAGGCAGATACATTTTGAATGTTACTCTACAGTATGATGGTAAGGCTGGTAAAGATTTCACCACAGTGATCATGGAGGCTCTCGGCGGAGCCTGCCTGCTAGTGAGCGCGTCTCCCGGGTGGCGGATGGAGGATCCCTCTTAGAAGGGGTGATTAGAATGTACCGATTAAAGACCCGTGGACAGGTACCCAGTGCTGGGGTGTATAGCCCGGCCACCCTTCCTCATGAGGGAAAATAAATATTCAGGAGGCCAGTTGTCCCGAGGATACGGGCCCTCTTCTATTGGTCTAATCACCGAGAACATATGATTCAAAGCTACTTAAATTGCCTCGGACTTGGACAAGCTCATCGGTTACGACGCGGTGCTCAAAAAGACAAGCGACTTGGAATATGGAATTGAGATTCTACAATAATTACGGCAAACCTGAAATTATTCTAGGAGATACTAGATCCAAATTTTCTACTTTTGCAAACAGACTGTCCCGCATAATCATTCCAACACCTTCCTTTGCCCTCAATCCTCCAGGAACTCCAGAATAGATGAGGACATGTTGTTTATCTAAACAAACTTCTCTGTGGCCCTTCTGCTTCACTTCACTGACGCCCAGTAGATCTATTCTGTAGGACTTCATCTCCTCCACCAATTCCACTTCTTTTCCAGTCAATGTTCCAATACACCATTGGATATAGACTAAATATTGTTTTAATAAGATGAAACAAACAATAGACGAGGTAGCACGTACGAAAAATCCGACAAAAGTTTTTTTAAATAACATTAGAATTACCCGATTTTTTTACATTCCTGCTCATTACTTTTCAGGTCATCCCAACATTCGTGCTTTTATTAGCCATGGTGGACTTCACGGCCTTCTGGAAGGAACATATCATGGCATTCCTATCATAGGTACTCCACTTGTTGCTGATCAACGAGGCAACATTGGCTTTTGTGAAGAGGCCGGATATTGTATACATGTGAATCTCGATACTATCACTGAAGAAATTCTGTTGGATGCTATTAACAGGATACTAACTAATTCAACGTAAGTTATGTGTATATATGTGGTACAATAGGTATTGCTGAACAACTTTTTCAATTAGTTTTGCTCTGCATTCAAGCATTTCAATGCGATTTTTCAAGTCCCCTGAACACGAATGAATCTATCCCGCGAGGTGTTACTGTAACCCAAAACAAGGTTTTCTTTTTGTTTCTTTGTTTTAGAAATTATATTATATTTAAATTGTACCCTTAAAACCATTCTTAAACCCAATTGTTTTTATTTCATATTTAGCGCACTGAAATCTACTTCTTATTAACATCTAGTTTGGTCATGATACGAGTAGTACATATTTTTTTTATTGATAGATATATGCTTTTCTTTGGATTCTATTTCCTGATTATCTCCACTAAATTAATACAAACAAATGATTGACCATGATATAAAACAGTAATAAAAAGCTTCTATACTTTTATAGTTATAAAGAAAATGCTTTAAAAAGAAGCTCAATCATGAAAGATAGACCTATGAGCGTCATGGACAACGCTGTCTACTGGGTGGAATATGTACTGCGGCATAAAGGAGCTCCACACCTGAGGTCTGCAGCTGCAGATCTGTATTGGTATCAATATCTGCTGCTAGATGTAATAGTAGTTTGGGGAGTAGTATTAGTAGGAGCCTTAGTATTAGTAACAAAAACTATTAGATGTATATGTAAAGCTAGGAAATCAAAAAGTAAAAATAAAAAAGACTGATGGAAAATAAGGTATATATATATATATATATATATATATATATATATATATATATATATATATATATATATATATATATATCTGTGGCACCTGTGCATAGCGGGCTAAGTCGAATTTTGTGAATTTCGAGCTATTTACATCACCAGAATCGTAATTTCTATCTCTTTTCTTGTTTCTAACGGGCTAAGTGTTCCGTCCATTGCAATGAAGAATATTCCTTTGCGAATCATGGGCTGATACTCTAATCTTGAACTTTTATTTGTGAAAAGCAAGTCAAGCTTAGTAAGCCCTTTTAAAGGCCCTATTGAACATCCCCATGATTGGGCTCAAATAATGCTGGACACTGGAAAGAAAAATAAATTTATTGTTATAGAGATGGAGAGTTTCAACTTTTAATATTTTTCGTCACTTTTAAAAATCGCCTGTTATTAGAAAAAAAAATTATGAAAAGGGCACTATGCATTAGGGGAAGGTAAGATGGCTTAACTATAAGAAAGATAGCTGCGGTGTTCTCTACAAGTCGACTCTCGATATAATGTTAATTTTAAAACAGTGAGTTTTTTTAATAAGGGCAGGCTACAAAAATTAGAACCACCAATCAAATATGTTGAATCACTTCCCGTAGCAGCAGAAAAGAAGGAAGGTCTTCTTCCCTACATAAGTCCAGCATTTAGACGATCCAATGAAGAGCTGAAATCTACATCTGTGCAGGATGTGTACCCAGATTTAGGTTAAGAAGAAGACGAATGAAAGAAAATTATAGGTGATTTGTTTTTTTTCAATATTTTAAAAACAACCAATAAAATAATTATTTTTTCTTTAGGCATGCTGTGTAAGTTATTTTATTTTCTTTTATGTCAAAAATAATTTTTTTAACGACAAATATTATTTAATGTATACATAATTTTCTCAACTCAATTTAAGTCAAGCAGAAAATTAGTTAAGCACTTGGCTTTCAGAGGTCAATCAAGTTAACATTAATCACTTAGCCCATTTCACACAAAATCGATTAGTGTAATGGGGCTAAGAGTTCGATTTTTTTGGAACGATTAGTATTAAATATTAGAATATTGGCAAGAATTGAAACATACCTTACCAACATAAATTGAAATGTACTATCAAGAGTTTAAGCTCCACGAATTTGATTTTTTTTTAAACTGGACTATTTTGGAAAAAGTCTCAAACATTCAATTCAGTTTTCCCAAAATCGCAATTTTCGCACTTAGCCCACTATGGCACACAGGTGCCACAGAAATATATGTATGTATGTATATAAGGTATATTCAAAGAATAATGTATATAATTATCTAATTTTTATAAAAACAAATTTATTTAATGATCACTATGATTGTATAAATACAATGGTAAATGAGCAAAATATTGCATTTAATTAAATGGAAATAGCTTTTATCAGTTTGTGATTAGCTTTATAACAACCAACCTTTCAAGGCAATCCAATGAATCTAATTATGTGGAAGTAAAGATTTAAAAAAAATACCATTTAATATTCATCTCCTTACAATATTTTATAAGTTATAGGGTTGATTTAAACAGATTTTGGCTATGAAATAATAAAAAATAATAATATTTATGTACATTAGTTACAGTCAAAACTCGATAAGTCGAAGTTGAAGGGTGAACAAATTTTCTTTGAGCTATCAATTTTTAAGATAACAAATTTTTGAGATATCGAGTTTTTTCTGTAATGTAATAAATTACATAATTTAAAATAGTTTGTAACTTTCTTAAATATATACGTAGGATTGCGGCGATCTATCCCACGCTGAATTGGGTGTAAAGCAGCAAAGACATCAGCTTCTACCTCTGGTAGCCATAGCTAATAAAAAACTTACACTATAAACGTCTGTATTGTCCCCGAAATGGAACAGTACTGAGGATAAGCGAGGATAGGTTTGAGATAGACTGATTTATAAATGATAATGGTCCTAGGAAACTTCGACTACAGAGCCCCCCGCCTCAGGAAATTCGACTTAGGGAGTTGTGTACATAAAAATTTTACTTCGAGCTAACGATTGTTGGTACAGTACAGTTTATCATATAAACGCAAGGTTCACTTCTACTTAACGAGTTTCGACTTACCGAGTTTTGGCTGTACTTTAGAAATCACCTTGCAAAATGTAGTGTACAATATTTTAATGAGGTCCCTAGTTGAGAGACTCAAAATCTAAAGTGAAAGATTACTTAATGACTACCAAGGCGGGTTCGACCCAGTGTAGCATTATCAGACCAAATATTTTCGGTTAAATCAACATTAGAAATTTGCTACAAGCCTAATATGAATGTCCATAATCTTTGACTATAAGCAGGCCTTTGATCGTATCATTATAACTCAACTTTTACAAGTCCTAAAAGAATTCAAAATTCATTTTATGTTAATAAACGATGAAAACCATAAAGGAAGCAAGTGTCCTCATTGGTAATCGAATCAAGCCGTAACATCACGCTTAATACCAGCGTGAGGCAAGGGGATGCTCTATCAGCTTTCCTCTTTAATCTGATTCTTCACAAAGCTATTTGTAGCATTACCCCCAATGGTAACCTAGCAATTTGTACATTGAAGAGTGTAACATGTACAGATGATATTCTCATATAAAGAAGAAGCGAAAATGCTTTAGAAGAGATACTTCTCACATTAGACAAGGAAAGCAAAATGTTTTTCCTAGACATTAGAACAAAAAAAAAAAAAATATTTTTTTTGGGCAAAAATGAATGTAAAAAGTATATAGACTTCATCCAGGAACCGATTGTTGAAAAAGGAGAAGACCTGACTCAAGTGGGGATTACTTTCAGAATAACTATGCACCTCCAAGTCCACACTAGTCGTATAAAACATTTTTTTTTGTTCATATATCCATTTTACCCTATATATCCCGATCGCCAGATCTGAGCATTATTGAGAATTACTGGGAAGAACTTTTTCAAGCAGTTTATGCTTAAGGGAAACAGCTTAACTACATAGAAAAATTAAAAACTTGCACCTTAGAAAAGTGCGCCGATATTCGATATTCGTCAAATTTGAATAAAGAAAGTTTTTAATTTCTTCCAAAATAATTGGCTTAGAAACAGTGGATTGAGAAGCATATCTACTAAGATATAACAGATAAGTAAGTTAAGTGGCCTATATCTTTGTCGTGGTGATTTGTGTGTTTTTCTTTCTATTTGAATAAAAAATAAATTTGTGATATAAACTTTTTATTTCATTCTGCTCATGGCAGTTTTATCAGAATATAAAAGAAATGCATACCATGCCTTTTTTCCCCTAACAAATCTCCAGAATTTAAAAGAAAATCAAGAATTAAGTTGATTCATAATTAACAAATAATTATACATTTTTAATTTTTATTCCTAACAAAAATAACTATGCATAAAATTTGAGTACAAAATCAGACAAAAATAAAATATAAGTAACGTAAACATTATTCATTAATATAGATTTGATAAAATTTTAAATATATTTAGATATAATATTTTTATCTTGTTCTTATCTGATATCTGTCTCGAAAGGGTTATCTTATTTCATTACTAACACATTAATTAATTAAGTCAAAGAGGATTCTCTAGATGTCTGGTGTGTTTTCTCACAGGTGAGCACCATAAACTTATATCTGAATATCTTGTATTTAGCTACATTTCCATTTACAACATCTGTTGATATTTTCTAGTTACCTTGAAGTAAGTATTTTTATTAATTAATACCAAATTTTTAAGCTATTTCATAGTTTATTTCTTTACCATTCAACATTAATCCAAATGCTTATTTATAACAAGTACATTAATAAAAAAAACAAGTCCAATCTTAGTAAATAAATTTTAATTTAAGAATATTGGCGTTTTCTCTGTTTTTAAGAAACAAACATACCAAAAACCAATCATGTTGAAGCATTGTATATTTAGGGGACAGCAAAAAAAAAAAAAAAAAAAAAAAAAAAAAAAAAAAATAAAATAGAACTGATAAAGAAAAAAATAAAAGAAACCGACAAAATATAAATGTTTCAATCACAAATATAACTCCAGTTTACACATTATTACTGATTAATGAATATTTGAATGTGAAAGAAATTAATATGAGTAATAAACATTTATGTATTGCTTAAGGAGTATATTTATGAGAGATCTTAAATATTGATTAGTAATTGATAAGAGGATACTAATGGCTGCAGCATACCTGTTATTGTACTGTACATGTTATTTGTTTTAGTTTTCAGTATATTAAATGATTAATAAAAAAAACAGCAAACTTATCAAAAAATTAAAATTTTAAGCTGAAAAAAAAACAACTATAACTTTGATAATTGCTTGGGAATGTTTTTTTATATTACTCATCACTAGTTCATTTTCGACTTTATTTTAAATAAATATCTTGTATCTTCTGTTTTATAATATTTTAAAATTAAAAAAACTGATGTATGTTAACTGTTTGAACTTAAAATGTCCAATGTCCAAACTACTCCCTTTATGCATCCATATTAGTTTTAATAGAGCTATAGACAAAATTTTAATAAATCTCAGTTTTGCAATGTATACAATTTTTTTGAGAATAACAAGAATAATGTTATGTTTATTTTATAATTGATAATTATGCTTTCTTAATTATTCTATTCATAACTTTGGTAAAGAATTATTTTAATTAAAGTTATTTTCTCATTGCAGTTGTTCACAATAACTAGATTATAATCACATATTTGGAATGTTTGTTGTATATATGCTATTATGATGTCCTTAATGCATGAAAATCTGGCCATGATTACTAGCAATTCATTGAAGTTTGTAAATGTCAAAATAAATAAAAAAACATAAATATTATATATAAATGTAAATGTATGATTTATTATAAATGTAAAAAAGTGAAATTTACTGTAAGTACAATATAAAAATCTAAGTATTTGTGTCTATAAATTATACGGTAACACTTAGTTATGGCATAAATCAAATTTTGAACATATAAAAATATGTTGAATATAATTTTGAAATTCTAAAATGAACTATTAAAATACTCTATCACTTACATTATCCTAAGATTAAAATGGTTTAGCTAAAAAAAATACACCAACAAAAACTATCGAGTTAAAGAAGAGAAATCATATAGAGTGGTGTTGTGGGGTCTCCATTATACAACCCCAACAAGCACATTAAAAAATGATATATTAGAAATTGGTTATAACATTAGACAAGTGTCTGGTGTGCCTCACCCAACAGAATTATATCCATTGCCATAATTCTTTGTTGACCTGCAGCCACTTCTAAACAAATAGGAAGGAAATATTTGAAGTAACAAGACTTGTATATTCAAGCATAAGTTTCCAAGAACGATAGGAGCCAACATTAGTCCAGTGTACTCAGTGTACACCGAGACTTAGTGCCACCAATTATCAGGCCAAGTGCTTGAAATGTGCTGGCCTAGATGCCTGGTCTATTCTAAAAATCATGCTGTGCCTGTTTACACGTCTGAAGCACATACCTTATCAGCCGAACATGCTGGATTATGGGCCTCAGCAGTATCTATCTGCTGCATAGTACCTTATGCTGCAGCTGTGGATTTGATCCTAAAGTAGTTTTTGATCTTCAAGCATTATTCTTCACGACTACATCCTCGGAACTAAAATAAGGAAGCTATCATGCATGGATCTTCTTTCTTTATGGTACTGTAATGAGTAGCTAAAAACATTTAAATTATTTTCATTTAATCTAATATATTCAACTATTTAATTATTAAGATTGATAAATTTTGTAATTTCAGGTCTTCAAGATGAAAGGAGCAGTTTTGTTCTTGATATTATCCATTACACACTATTGCCATGGTTACAACATTTTGGTAGTGATGCCTTTACCATTTTATAGCCACACCAAATCTTACTTGCCATTATTTATCGAACTAGCAAAAAGAGGACATAACGTTACAATGGTTAGCCCATTTCCACTAAAAAAACCTGTTCCGAATTTCAAAGAGATTGTTATAGAGGACAGCCTTACAGACCAGAGTTAGTATTAAAATATTGATGTATCAGGTATTTGTGATTGTATTTAATGAATATTTAACTGATAGGTGTGCAGGTTTATATGGATAGTGAAGGGTCATCATAAGGTGCCTCAGTTATTATTTGAGCATTTCTAGGTTATTCCCTAAATGGAGTTCTCTGAAGGGCATTAAACACTTACTAATTTTAATATGCTAAATTACAAAAGACTCAACGACAGACGAACCAGGGGCCGGATTGTATCTTGATAAAGCTAAGGAACTAGTCAGCAAATTTCTCATACACCATTCACCCCTTATCCTTTATTTCTTCCCACCCAATCCAAAGGACTTGAAGAGTTATTATATTCTCCCATTCCATTTGTCTTATCTCACAAATCAAAAACTAACAACTCATTATGACCAATCTCTCACTCTCTGAAACCTTAACTAAAAGTTATAATATTGCTTACATATATGAGTACATGCAACATAGGTACTAACCAGAACCCAGATTTCTTGTTCCATGATATCAAGCCGTCATTATTGTTTTCCTGAAGTCAAGTAAACCACAAAATAGTACTGACTATTATGAACAATTTAACCTACTTCCTGACCGTTTCTTGTCCAAAATTTAATTTCATATGTTTCCTTTACACAAATTTGGATTCGGCCCAAGGTATTCCACAGCCCAATCCCCAACAGTCTTGTTAATTATATATCTTTGGTTCTTGAAACCTAGCTATATTGCTCAGATAAATTCCTGGACATAACACAAGCTTTTGACAAGAATTGAATTCCAGAAAGCTTACAAGCTTAAGATGCAAGTACTACTAACACTTTCCTGATACTTCATTCTTACCTCATAAACTAAACTAGGTGCACTTTTTTTTTTTTTTTTTAGATCTGGTTCCTGACTGTCTTTATTCTATAAAAGGGGTATGGTGTAACAATATATATATATATATATATATATATATATGAAAACATGTATATTTTGGGCTACTGTTTATAACAACCGACGACGATTTAAAATAAGTAAAGGGAAACTAAATACAATTTCAAATCATAAAATTACGAGTATAAATCAACATTTAGATGTCTAAATAAGAATTTGACCAGATTTAAAATCCTTTGATTAAAATCGTTTTGATTAACGGGGTAAATGATTAAGTAAATGATGAACGGGGATAAAACAAAATAAACGACTAATGACAGGTGGCAGACTGACCCGACCATCCAAGTTGGCTGTTGCAACTTCGAAAAAGGTGATAGGTTCAAATATCTAGCCTGCATGGTAACTCCGAACAACGACTTAACACAAGAAATGGTATAGAGACTTACTGCGGCAAATAGATACTAATATGGTTTATTAAAATACCAAAAACGTTGTTCCCTCCCTAGGAGCACCAAATTTCTCCTGTACAAAATCCTTATACGCCCGGTCCTGACATATAGGTCAGAAAAATGGACAACGACGAATGCCATAGAACGGAAATTACTGGTTTTTGAAAGAAAGGTTTTAAGAAGGATATATGGCTCTGTAAATGAGAATGTATAATGGAGATCTAGATACGTATAACCATGAACTAGCCAACTTATATAAAGAGCCGGATGTAGTAAAATACATCCAGCTGGCAAGACTTTGATGGGTGCGCCTCGTTGTTGGAATGGACTATAGGCAACTCGTCCCAAAGAAATTGTTTAGAAGCGAACGACTTGGTAAGAGGAGGGTGGGTAGACCAAGACAGGGATGGTCAGAAAATGTGATCAACGATGCCAGAACCCTGGGCATCAGGAACTGGTGGGCAGCTGCTCGGAATAGAGAAGAATGGAGAGTGATTCTTGTGACATCCAAGATTCAGTGATGGATTGATCAAAAACTCAGGATGATGAAATATCTCAAAAACTGCACCACGTGTTTAGAAAGAGAGTATGAGTGTTGTTTGGTTAGATCAATGACTTTAAAATATTGGATCTTCGATAATTACAAAGACGTAAAAATTGGTGTGTAGAGAGTTCCTTTTATCAAATCCAATCACTGGAACAAACACGGGTAAAAATCGTTGAAAACTTTACTGTTTTAAGAACCTAGTAAATAAGGGGGTGGATGTCTAATTTATACAGCTTTTATTTTTTTTTTCCTTTAACTGTGGCAGAAAGTAATGTTTATCAAAATAAGATTTTCTAAATAATAAAAAAAAGGTAAAATAAGAGAGTTAAAGGAAAGAGTAATATATGATCGAGAGACAAGCGATTTTTACACTTGTGATGTATGGTCGACATTCATTAGTCATAAGTTTTATAAAAACATGTCTTCTTAGTAACAGAAAAACGCTTTATTTTTTAGACACAAAGAGGGACCCAAGAGCAATGAGTGTATCCTTTTTAGCATTTCTTGGTCCAAAGCTATTTTGTAAGCGCGTGCTTGATAAAGTGATTGAAAACGAAGGCTTGAAAGAATTTTTGGGTGATACAGATTCCAAATACGACATGGTAATTACTGAATCATTTTTTTGCCAGATGCCATTTATAGCTCTTGGACACAAATACGGCGCTGTTCAAGTTTCTGTTCAAACTGTGAGCATATTCTTGAGCTTAGCTGAGGTAACTGGAAACCCACATAATCCAGCATATGTACCATCAACATTCTATCCATCATCACATCACATGAGTTTTTGGCAGAGGTCAAAAAACACCATTATTAATATTATGGATCATCTTACAACTCGTGCAATGTGGATATACATGGTACTTTCTATTCAGCTACTGTTATCAGTTTTAGTATTAAAATTTGATCCTAATTATTTGATTATTGTTTCAGGATTATTATATGAGATCACATTTTACAAATTATCCTGGTTTCGAAAATCTGCCACCAATTGTAGATATGTTCAGAAATATTTCATTAGTTCTGGTTGATAATCATATGGCTACCAGCTATCCTCGTCCATTTCTTCAAAATGTAGTGGAAATAGGTGGACTGACAATTAATGAAGGGGATAAACTGGATGAAGTAATGCAATTTTGAAAAAAAAGTTTCAATTGGCACTTGTCACTCTGTTACCCAATTTTTTAAAGCTTTAAATATTTTAGGAATGGGAGAAATATTGAATGAATCTGTGGATGGGGTAATATACTTTAGCTGGGGATCTCATTACAATTCGGAGAATATGAGGCCCCATGAAGTGACCGCGTTTATGTCTGCATTTGGAAAGATTAAACAAAGAGTTCTTATGAAGGTAGATGATGAGACCAAAGTTTTCCCAGGGCAACCCGATAATGTAAGGCTGGCTAAGTGGGTACCACAAGCAAGTATATTAGGTAACTATTATTTAATATTATATTAATAATTAATAATTGTCGAGTACATCTTGTTTAGCTTCTACATCTTCCAAACATCGCAATCTTGGTCTACCTTTTCCTCTTTTACCATGCGGGATCCTTTCATTATCCCACTTGGGAATTTTTTCTGATCCATAAAATGTACATGTTTAAACCATATTATCCTAAGGAATTTTCTCTCCCCTGTTCTCAGGTATTATTGTTTGCTTTGCAGGGTTAACGCCTATCCGTCGTACATCACTACTGGTTGAAGGACCGTCTTATATGTTCTTACTTTGCTCTCTGGAGACACATCTCGGTTTATAAAAATTGTCTCAATCTGACTCTTCTATTGCTTTCTTGTGCAGGCATGATTTATGGATGTTTTGTGTGGGAACTTCGTACTACTTACATGTAGATTATTTGCAGCTGCGAAATTAATGTATTGTTCAATATTATCGCTGCTCATGTCGAGTAGGCTGTGTACTCTAATCGTTGGTTGAAAATGTCTCCCTATTTTGGCATCCATTAGGTAACAATATTGACATCATGTCTTTAAATTTAGTCATAGATGTATTCTAGTTGATCATAGAAATCGTTTTTGATTTATTCGTCTTTTTCTTCTTTGTCTAAGGGTACATACACCTTGATGATCGAGATATTAATCCATTGACCTCTTATTCTTAAAAAAGTAATTCAATCATTTATGGGTGTGGAGATCAGGATTCTCTAGCCATTGGTTCACGGAGGATGCTGTACTTTCAATTTCACTCATTCCTTTCAACTGTAGAACAATATCCGGTATAGCTTACCTTTTGTAGACATTTATATGCGAAGATTTTATTGGGTTCTTAACCTTTCCACTATAATAGTTATTATTTTATAGGGCATCCTAATCTCCGTGCTTTTATTAGCCATGGTGGACTTCACGGCCTTCTGGAAGGAACTTATCATGGCGTTCCTATGATAGGCACACCGCTTTTTGCTGATCAGCAAAGTAACATTGACTTTTGTGAAGAGGCTGGATATTGCATCGAAGTGAAACTCGAAACTGTTACTGGAGAAATTCTCTTGGATGCTATCAACAGGATACTAATGAATTCATCGTAAGTTATAAATAAATATATACGCACACGTAGTACATGCAGTAAAACATCGTTATAACGCTCTTCTAGGGAGTAAAGAAAAAGAGCGCAATACATGGGAAGGTATTATGAGCGGGGGAAAAAATAAAACGGCTAAAAATGATAAATATAGTTATTGTAAATTGATAGACAAATATTGAATTATAAAATAAACAAAAGTAAACAGGAAATATGAAAAAATAATCATTATGTTTGTATAATTATGTACGAAAGATTAAAATTACTTAAATGAAGACGTGGTTCATGGATTATTTATCTTTTTTTTTTTTCTTACTACAAACTAACTTTTTTTAAAAATATGCGATTTTTAATTCATCAATATTTTATATATTTTCGTCTACTACTTCCGTATTGCACACAAAAAACCTACGAATGTCTTTAATGCTTCCAAAATGTCCACAATTTAACCAAATTCATTTCGTAAAAGTGTCATAGGATTCGGGGAAATATTTTGTAGGTGGTCGACAAAATTAAATAAAATTCTGTTCTCAGAATCGGTTAGATCATGAAACATGTTTCTTTTCCGGTTATAATTCAATTGTACACTTAATTTATTTTTGTGAACACAAATATAATTTAATTTTGACACATTATCTAATAATATTGACAATGTCGTTCGAAAAAATGTGTTTGTACCTTTCATCATAGCGTTAGAAACAGGAAATCTGTGCGTTTCAGCTTTCATTCGAAAATTTCCTATATTCCAGGGACCAGGTTAAAAAGTGTTATATTCAAGAAATTGTTTTAAACGGGAGCGTTATATCGATGTTTTACTGTAGTAAAGAGATTTTACTTTTTATTAATAAAATCAAAATGTTTACTTTTAATAATCTTTACAATTGCTGCAAGTTCGAACGTTCATCTATTTCTCTACATAATCCACCTTTCGGTTGATACATTTCTGTAGATGCTATGCCAACTTTTTTATGCCAAATAAAATTATAGCTTAATTTATAATAACTCGCAACCGTGTCGTCGAGGAATCGTTGAACTTGTTCTTTCATCTCAACGTAGGAGCTAAATTGTCTTCCTGCCAAATTTCCCGTCAGTTTAGGGAACGGGGATCCAAGTCCGGACTATTAGGTGGGTGAGTGATGTCCTAACAAACTGTTAGACAGTCGATGTGTTGACGAACCTTGTTATAGAGAATGCTCACGACCTTGTTTAACATTCATCTTTTCCGCGTTTAGTGTGGTTCTAGGAGCCATAAAGTCGACTAATAGACCCAAAAACACACAGTTGTCATAATTTAAGAGGCAAAGAGTTCGATTTCTTTGGCTTCATAGAAATGCGGCCTCTCCTGAGATTGTTGTTTCTTCTTAGTGATTAAATGAAATAATTCATCTCCTGTAACAATCGGGTCCAAAAAGTCTTCGTAGTCTGCACAGCGGCAACATACGATTCCTCAATGATAGATGGATAGAGTTGCCCCAGCGTCTACAAAAATACAAAGATCGAAATAGAAATTATATAGAGATCAGGTGAATGTTTGTCATTTACAAAAATAAATATATTGTAAAAAAAAAAAAAAAAAAAAAAATATATATATATATATATATATATATTTATATAAATTATGTATATACAGTAGAAACTAGATAATTCGTCATGGATGGGGGAGAGAGGTTGACGAAATAACGGAAATGACGAATTACAGAATTTTGCTGGTAAAGTAACAAGAAAGCATTAAAATGCTTGTAAAAATTGTATTTTTTTTTTTTTTTGCAATTGTGTCATCTAGTTGCAATTGCAGTTGCATTGTAGTTGCCTTGTTAAACCTGCGTTTGAAAAACACAGTGTGCTGCAAAACCGGCCAAATCCTTCCGTGAGTGTGTTTTAAAACCGGACATCTCCACATCCGCTAGATCGCGCTGTTGTTCCAGTTCAAGAAGGCCTCTTATCAGGTAAGTATCAGTTTGCTCCTGCTTTTCCTGTAGTTAACGTTTATGTCTTTATCGTTTCGTACACTTTTCATTCGATTATGGAGAAGTTTGTAGAAGAAGTTCCAGCTAATTTAACAAGAAAAAGACAAAGATACCATGCAACATGAAGAAGAAACAAACCCCTCCAGATCGGGTTTTTACCCAAATTGAGAAGAAGTTAAAGAAAATCGAGTCTCGTTCAGCCTTCAGAGTTTTTCGGCATTCGCTCGGAAAGTGAAACTGTGTTCAAGCCAGGAAGAGGAAGAGGCTACACAAATCTTGATTGGAAGAGTCCCAGTAATGCCCTCCTCAAACCCCCTCCACTATGGCACTTCAAAGTCACCCCAACGAAGAGATTTTTCAGAACCAAACAAAATAATAAGGTGCTAGTTCAAGGGGAGGTTTTCTACAGATCGTTTGATTTTTTACTGCAACGTCGTAGCATTAGCTGCTCAAGAAGGAGGAAGCAGACAAGTAGATGAGAGGGATGAAGAAGAAATATCAGAAAGAAATGTGTGAGCCTGTTGAAGACGATACCACAAGAGTATATGTTTCTGAAAGTTTATATTTTTCTAAATTACTTTTTTTAGAAATTCTTCTTTTTCTTCTTCTTTAAGCTCAACAGACAACATATAGTGGCCCCTGGCTTTTTCAACTTCTGCCTTCCATTTCTCCCCATCCATTTTCGGAACTTATTACTTTAAAAATAATTCTCGCCAGTTTTCCGCCTAGATGTTTGAGTTACACCACAACATTTCAGAGTTTAATTTTTTCAAATAATATTCACTTATTGAAGAAACTTTTGTTCATTTGCATCCCAAAAAACCCAATATTTTCATTAAATTTAGTTATTTTTAAGTCCTAATTCATTGCAAAACCGGCCAACTCCAAAATGAGTTGCAAAAGCGGCCAAATCCAAAATAAAACATTAAGTAACTCACCCCCTCCACTTGCCCCTTTCATTTCAAGAAGTGCTTTCAAACACACTACCCTTGTGCCACTGAAAACCGAAGAGATTTTCTTCCTACTTCGTTTTGGCGTGATGTAACAGAAAATCAGCTCTCCTGAAAAATTTTGGGTTTTTGGAGATGGCCGGTTTTGCAACTAGACGACACAATTTATTGAATGTAAAAACGAACATTATACACATTAGAATTCAGTCACAATGACATAAAACACAAAAAAAGCTAAACACTTGCCGCATCCCATCAGGTATGAAATATCTGATTCACATTGCTGCTCGAAAGCACTCAATGCACTTACAATTAGTTAACATTTCCTCTACTTCTTTGCCTTGAATAGTGGAAGAATTAGAAACTTCATCGTCAACTAGCTTCATTTTGAGCACTCAGCATTTGTTCTATAATTCAATTGTGATTTAAAATTTCATATTCTACATCCGTACTATCCATGTTTAACCAGCTGCTTACCTCTTGCTTATCTTTTCTCATTTTATAACCTGGAGCAGAAGTTGCTGAGCCAGTTGCTAATGTTTTTGTAGGAATAGCTTTCTAGTATTAACTTAACCAAGAATTCGTTAACTGCACTCATACTTCCTTAGTTTTTAGTGACAAGTCAAATGATGCGGCTTAAAGATTAAATAAGTAGCAAAGGCGGGGGGGGGGATGGATTACATACGTATTAAGTTTGTTATTCATAGTTGCCAATTAAACAAAAAAAAAAAAAAAAAAAAAAAAAGAAAAAAAAGACTGACGAATTACAGAATAAGACGAATTATCGAGTGACGAAATAAAGAGTTTCCACTGTATTTGAGGAGATTGAGGGATTTTATAAAACAACTATTATTGTAATTTCGTTGGTAGGTAAAATGTAGGAGGGATATTTATCGATCTAATTGCCTATATATATATACTATTATATAAAAGGACAAGCCATTCTTCGCCTAACCGCGAATACTACAGAACCCATCTGTACCAAATTTTAACAATACCATCTTAATAGTTCTGGGAAGGTTTGGCCATAATTAAATTCACATTAAAAGAAATTTAAATTTACAATGTTGAGTGGCAGAAACGAAGTAATGGTTAGAATTAAAATACAACCAAATGAAATCAATAAAATTATTTCTGTCGAATAAAAAGTATTGCCAAATCAAAATGTCGAACCTTCGCTTTTTCGATATAGAGTATAAAAATATGATTAAGCAATTTTAAAGAGGCTAAAAATATCATTGAAAAAATAATGCTCAATTCCATACTTCAATACAAGATTTTTATCGATTAACAAATAAAACTTCAATTATTAGTTAAAATTTTCTAAGTTATTTACTTATGGGAGAGGGCAAAGCCGCGACGGGGAAAGATAGTAAATTATAAACAGAAAATTATTTTTGTAGTGAATACAAAATTTTTGTATTTCTTAAATAAAATTCCAACAAAGTTAACATTTGAATTAAACATTTAATAACTAATCCAACATAAATAAAATTAATGTTAGACTAAATCTTAACCAATTTGTTTTTTCCTCACAGACTTCTTGATTACCACCATCATTTTATCTGATCACTACTTGTATTTAAAAAACAACATAATATTTTAAAATAAAATTTGAATTTTTAATTAATTTTAATACAAATATAAACACTTATCTATTGAAATTTTCTTTTTATCTATTATGAATGAGAACAGTATTAAACACTGTTTAAATTTTGTTAGACCAGTCAATTAAAAAATTAATATTTTAACCATACCGCTTCCTGTTTAAGTAATGTTTGTATAGCTAAATTATTAATTTAAAAATGTTATGTTAATTTTCTTTTCATTAACAAAACAAAACAAAAATTAATAATAATTAAATAATTAATAGAATATAAAGTATAACTATTGAAGAGAATGGATTTTTATTATTAAATTACTATAATAAAGTTATAATTAAATATTGAATATACTATAATTGGAATGTATAGCTGAATATTGTACTTTTGCCTTTTGTAATTGTTATTGCAGATCTGAATTTTTGCTTCGGATTCTAAGTAAACCTCGTGAATCCTAATATTTAAGTTATAATGATTGAATAGATGCTTAGGTTTGGATATTTTAATTTTTACCTTAACCTCAAAACGAATCTATTTCTGGTTAATATATACTGTGACAATAGCAGGAGAAACTACTATACCTAAGACGAAATTCATATATTCATAGTTCTCGGCTATTGGGTAACATATTATCACTTGATAAAATGCTCAAGTCATTTGAACTCAACTTTTTTTTTTTTTTAATTGATTGTTCAAATAATGTGTTTTTGATTAATCAAAGTGGTGATGAAATTATTTTGATAAATCAAAACGTTGTGATGTAATTATTGTCCTTGGGTACAACACTCTGATGTACCTTAGGAGATAAGATAGAAAAAACATCTTTAATAAAATATACATACCTAAGGACACATATAATTGATTTGGTCTATCTGAAGAACTAAATATAAAGTGTTTTGCCCCAATAGTTTTCTTTTTACAAAGTTCTTGTCTTTTGATCAATAGAATAGCGGTTTTCTTTTTATTTTATCTCTTAAGTTTTGACTACTTTTGAGTGCCCTCTGGTACAACCAAAACCATTTCGTTTTCTTAAGTACCACAATAACTAAAATAAATGTTTTAAACCTAATTATTGCTACTATGATAAATAATGATTGAAAATAGAAGAAAAAATAAAGGTGCTTCACTTTATTTTGATTTAACCTTAAAAAAAAATGGTAAAAATATATTCACATATTTTGGAGCCGGCTTATCTAGTGTAAAACCATTTAATTTACACTATGGGTTATCATCCTGGATTCCTTGCTGTCTTCAACTTTTAAATACCTTATTAGCAAAAGTCAATTTCCGATTCAACCGATTTTCGAGAGTATAATTCGATGATTTAAATTCGATTCCTAGGAACAACTCGCTTCCGTTGATGGCGAATTTTTGTGATACCTATTGGTGCATTTACACCATGATTTTCCGTCATAATTATGATCCATGATTTTTTGGTGTTATACCAGAGTTAGGCAAAAGTTAATCGTAGCTAAAATATAATCAAAATTGAATCATAGATATTTGACTAATTTCCTGGAATCAATCACCTAATTTAATAATGATTAAATCTTGCAGTTAAATGACAGAAAGATTTAATCATTATTAAATTATGTGGTTAGTTCCAGGAAATTAGTTGTCAAATAGCTATGATTGAATTTTGATTGATTTTTAGCTATGATTGAATCTTGCTGAACTCTGCTGGTATCCAAAACATTTTGTTCTAGGGATGGGTAACGATTCACGATATATCGAAATATCGATATTTTTCTTTCGATAAACCGATATTTTAAAATAAATTGTATGGACAAGTATGCCACAGGGATGATGGCCAGAAGGCTAGTTGGTTCTTTGAAGGAAGACAACCCAGAGGAAGGCCCAAACTTATCTACCATGAATATATAAAAATGGGGGAGCTGGAGGGAGCACTCTGCCAGAAATGAAAAAGAGAGAGAAGAAAAAAGGCCAGTGGTCAAAATGGGCTGAGGTGTTTCCTCCACACTGAATGACAGAATAATGATTTAGTGAAAGAAAAAGAAGTCTATCGATACCCATCCCTAGAAAGTAAAAAAAATTATTGTTCGGTCTTGGTTTAGAACTAATTACTAGGATTACAAAAGATAATTTTTTTTTTTTATGGACAAAGATCTTCTGTTCTTTTGATTCAACTATCTTATAAAAACCATAAGTTTTAAACAAACAATTAATAAACTATGACCATTGTAATAAACAGCTCTCTATCTTTTAACAGTTATAAAGAAAATGCTCTAAAAAGAAGTAGAATCATGAGAGACAGACCTATGAGCGTCATGGACAACGCTGTCTACTGGGTGGAATATGTACTGCGGCATAAAGGAGCTCCACATCTGAGGTCTGCAGCTGCAGATCTGTCTTGGTACCAATATCTGCTGCTTGATGTAATAATAGTTTGGGGAGTAGTATTGGTGGGAACCTTAGTATTAGTAACAAAAACTATTAGATGTGTATGTAAAGCAAGGAAATCAAAAAATAAAAATAAAAAAGAATGAGAGCAACTTTGGCCTCCATGTTAATAAATGATCTTCAATCAACAATCATCTTACAATCGGTGAAATACTTCAATTTCAAACATTACTTCACTAAATTATATTTATTTTACTGAATTTATTTATTTAATGTTAGTTTATATTTAAGAAACAACATGTAAATAAATGGAAACTTTAATTCTGTATATTACCATATTCCTTTTTTTCCCTTTTAAAAAAAAAAAAAAAAAAAAAAAAAAAAAAAAAAAAAAAAAAAAAAAAAAAAAAAAAAAAAAAAAAAAAAAAAAAAAAAAAAAAAAAAAAAAAAAAAAAAAAAAAAAAAGTAATGAGTTCTTTATTCGATTGATTCAAATAATCAATACCATTCATACTTCCTATATTCACAATATGCTTCAGTTTTTTCTTAGCTCCTAGTTAGGATGGTAAGTGATTAAATTAGTTAGTTAGTGATGGTAAGGTATTATATCTCTAGTGCAAAACCTGGATATATTGTGAAAAGAATACATCGCAGGATAATGTATATAATTAACTGATATTTGTTATTCAAAAATTATTTATTAAGTAAAGCAGAAATGTGAATTTAATGAAATGGCAATAGCTTTCACCAGCTAGTAACAATTTTACAACAACTATCCTGATATATTTTCAATAAATCTAATAAATAAAATAATGTATTAATAAAGATTTAAAAAAATACACTGTCACTTAGTATTCATCTCCTTACTGTATTTACATGGTTCATATAAATTGGTTTCGTTTTTATAATAATATAAAATAATAAGGTTCATGTAAATTAGTTACTTAAGGAACTACCTTGCGAAATGTAGCATACAAGATTTTATTGAAGCTCCTAGTAGAGACCTTAAAATTCCATTTAAGTTAATAAACAATAAAAATGACAATGACCCAAACAGAAGCTAATGTCCTCTATGGTAATCAAAGCAGCCACAAGATTAAATTTAGTGCCAGTGTAAAGCAAAAAGGTGCCAGATTTGCTATTCTTTTTAACCTGGAACTTCATGAAGCTGTTTGTAGAATTGTCCAAATTGGTAACCAAGCAAGTTTTACATTGCAAAGTGAAGCATATGCTGGTGATATTTTTACACTAAGCAGGAAAAAATGCCCTAAAAGTGATACTTCTCGAATTAGGGGAAGTGAAGAGATCAGTAAGTAGTAGCATCATGACAGGAAATAAAGCCTACTTTTGACTGTGAAAACTTTTGAAATTAAGTCTGTTAACCAGACAAACCAATGGTAAGCATTACAGTAGACCGTCGAAAATCCGAACGCCTTCTGAGGATTTTTTTGAATATTTAATTAGGGCGGAAACAACGGAAGTTTTATAATTTTGCTAGCCAAACTATCGTCCGTGGCATTAATGAACGGAATAAAAGTTAAAGAGATCATGGAAGATAACGATATTGCAACTTCAGTTCAACAGTCAGAAAATACAAATGGAGGCAAAGACAGTGAAAAAGAATCGGCAGACTTCGACTCAGTTCTTTCACATTCTGAAGCTTTTACGGCGTTAGATGACTTGGTACGAATGTAGTACAGCCAGAATGTAGTCAAGTTCAGCTCTTGCTACTTAAGCGAATGAAGGACTTGGCTGGCAGAAAACGAGTATGGAAGCAAATGCAACCGAAAATTAGCGACTTTTTAAATTTAAAATAGATACATATACGAAAGTGATTTTTTACAGTTAAGTTTAGAGTTGTTTTTTTGTGTACTGTGACTATTCAGTGCTCTGTTCGTTTCCATTGTATATACTCTACACATTTCTTTCAGAAACCAACTACAATAATGTACATAATATATGTATTTAAGTGCTTAAAATCCATTTTTTTTATTTCCTGTACTGGATTCCAGAACTGTATTTTTAATTATGGGTCTAAGCAGGATTTCAAGGTTATGATTGCCAATCCGAACTATATGGTCCCAATTGGTTCGGATTTTCGACTCTCTGCTGTATATGCTACTTCCTTAATAGATCCAATGATGATTGATTTAGTTATTTTATAACTTTGTTTAAAAATAATTTTTCTTATTAGTTACAAACCAATTTCAGTATAGGATACAAGAAACATATTATATAAGTAAGTTAAACAGCATTAATTAATATAGAATTGATAAGATTTTAATTATATTACGGTAAAATGTTTTTATCTTACTTCCTAATGTGATAGTATCTGCCTTGATAAGGTATCTCACTTAATTACAAACACAATAGTTTGTAAGTTCAAGCAGAGTTGTGGTGGCTTCTGGGGCGTATTCTTGCAGGTGAGCTCCATAGACTTGTTTAAACATTTCTTGTTTGTAGCAACAAAATTTCCATTAATAAGAGGTAGTGATAGTTTTACTTACTTTGATAAGTATTTTTTTTTCAAGAGACCAAATTTTTAAGATATTTCAGAATTAGTTTGTTTATCTTTTAATATCTGTCATAATGAATATTTATGTCAAGTATATTTATATGCAATCTTATTAAATACTATTTTAAAGAATATTCTTGTTTTCTCTGTTTCTGAGATGAGACAAAGACAGCAATTTTATTTTTATTCAAATATATCAAATATTATTCATATTGAATGACATATTGCTTATTTACGGGATAGTGAAAAAACAAATAAATCAAAGAAACAAACAAACATTTCTATATAACACTGGTTCACACATTGTTACTGATCAATGAATCTTTGAATGTGAATCAAATGCATATGTGTTATGAACGAATATATGTTATATAGGGAGTATTTACATTTCAACAATTTTGGTAAAAAATTATTTTAATCAAATTTATTTTCCTTTGAGGTTTTTTTTTAAAGATAATTGGAAAATAATCACAATTTTGGAATGTTTAGTTGGATCTATTTAAATTTTTGACAGCATATTTTATAATATTTTCATTGTTTACAAATCCTCCCTCTGGTTATCAGGTATTAAATGCAGTTTGCAATAAGCAAAACTGAATACAGAAAAAACTTATTAAAAGAATAATTAACATCATTATGTTATTAATTTAAAATTTGAATTCTACTTAATACTTTTTAATTTAGTGTTAATAGATTATACAGGGATAACCAGTAATGACTTAAATAACTTAAAATTTACCAAAGAATTTTATTTAGAACCTAAATTAATCTAAAACTATGAGAATTTATTAGGAAAATTTTTCTATCAAAATAAAAAATTATCATTTTGGTAAATTAATCGAGAAATAAACGTATTTTTAACAGTTTACCTGCAGCTACCTAAAGTTATAGTTCTGAACCTGAGTATGGTGCCTCTAACCAAATGTGGTGGTACATGGCACCAAAATGTAAATAAATAAATAACCTAAAGAAAATAATAAATTTTTTCCTCAAAATTAACTTAAATTTTTTATTATAACCTGACTGACTCCAGTGGTGTCTCTACCAACTAATTAGTGCTACCTTCATCCAATTGATAGTCCACTCTGAAACAAATACATTAATTGCGTAAAATAATAACCAGAAACTCTAATAACCAAAATATAATGGTGATAACCATAAACTAGAAATAACTATAGAGTAATGTATTGGGTCCTACGGATATTGACGAAGGTTTATGTTTATAAAACAAAATTATAAAATAAATGGTTAGAAAACGTTTTTAGTAATCAAAATACGCTTCATTCCCGTCAATACATATATTCTGTTGGCTCCTCAGAATAGAATTTTGAATACGTTTGGGACTAGATTAAGCTAGTCTCGATAAACAGAGCGTTCTATGTTTAACAAGAATATGTACGAGGACGGTCTACTGGGAAACGAATTGTCAATTTCTCATGAAGAAGGGTTTGAAGGGTAGTAGAAGGCACTTAAATATCAGAAAGTCATAACTGATGCAACATCATTCGACCTTATTTATGGCTTTTAGATAATGGAGAAATCGTGCGACGGCAGATAGAATGTCAATATTCAAACAAAAGAAAATTAGTGGTTTTTTCAAGTCATAAACTTTTTGATTTTCATAAAAGAGCACTACCTCACAATAAAAAAACATAAAACAAATAATATTTATTTGGATCGAGGTACAAATGGGAATTCCCGAAAATGACGAGGTAGACCGCCTTGCAAAAACTTCCGTCAACCTAACGCATACTACTGACATAAAACTACCGTACTTGGAATTCTTTTCGATGTTAAAAAAACATACGCTTAATAAGTGGGAACAGTATTATCAGGAATCATCCACAGGCTTATACTTTAAGTCTATGGTACCACAAATTTTAAAGGAACCCTGGTTTTTTCGATTAAATTTAACCAAAGATGTAGTTAAAAATTTTGCTAGACTTAGAACTAATCACGGTTTATCTTCAGCGCATAGGAATTAAGAAAAGCTCATAGTGTGATAGATGTAGTAAAAGAGAAACCCTCCAACACATAATCACAGAATGCCCGGCTTACAAGAACCAAAGAGAAAAGTTTCTAAATTTTTTAAAACCTTATAATAATAATATTCGATATAAAAAATTTTTAGCAACAGACAAACCAGAGGAAATAATCATCATAACCCAATATTTATATTCAATAAATAAATATATCTAACAATTAAATAGTAAAGAACTAAATAGATAACATAATAATTGGCTGTATGGATAATTGCAATGCCATATTAAAAAAACAAAAAACTTTTTGATTTGCATATGTAATAATGTTAGTGATTTATATCATTATTTCATAAATAATAATTAGTATTTTATTAATTAATAGATGTTACAAATACGTCTAAATTATTAGAAGTAAAGCCAAGCTGCTCAGAAAAGTGGCAAACAGGTTGCAGGGTATCCAGAAAGAAGGAAAAATTTTGTGCCCCAATAGAATCGGCCATTGTGAACGCTACTATGGTTACCTTCTCCGTGGCTTGGAGCTCCCTTCTTGTGTCGACTGTCAGGAACCCAGGACAGTAAAACACATATTAGTAGACTGTCAACAGTTTTCATCCGTAAAGGAAAGACTCAAAATGATATATTCACTGAAAGAAGTTCCACAGGATGATGAAAAGTCAGTGTGGTCATGGTTGGAGTTTATGGAAACCAACAGGTTTTATGGATGAGTATAAAAAAAAATTAATACGAACTGCCAATGACCTTGAATGATAGAGGTAAAACAAAATAATAATAAAAAAAATGGATGCTTTATGTACGTTATTTTTTCTTATGTTCAGAGTGGATTATCAATTGGATGAAGGTAGCACTAATTAGTTGCTAGAGACACCACTGGAGTCTGTCAGGTTATAATAAACAATTTTTAAGTTAATTTAGAGGGAAAAATTGTTTATTTTTTTTAGCTAGTTGCAGGTAAACTGTAAAATACATTTATTTCTCGATTAATTTACCGAAATGATAATTTTTTATTCCAATAGAAAAATATTCCTAATAAAATTCTGATAAAAGTATGGATGACTGGATGATGAATGGAGAAGAAGATAGTCAGGGATGCAGTCAAAGTAACACCACGTCAAAGAAGAATTCTTTAATACGTGCCAACGTTTCGACCTGCGTTGCAGGTCTTCTTCAGGGCTATAATGAACAAAATACCAGAAGTGACACAGATGTGACAAAAATAACAGACCGATAAACAGATGACAAATGGAATACAGAATGGCATAGATAAAAAAAAACAATATACAAAAACCGCATAGAAAAGATCAGATACATAAATAACAAAGAATACAAAGCAGCAAGTTAAGAATAAGGACAAGACAGGAATGAAAAAGGAAAAAAAAAAAAAATAAATAATAAATAATACATAAATATATATATATATATATATATATATATATATATATATATATATATATATAAATAAAATAATGAAAAAATAATAATAATAAATAAATAAATAAAATAAGTAATAAATAAGTAATAAATTAAAAATATGGAGATAAGAATTCTTCTTTGACGTGGTGTTACTTTGACTGCATCCCTGACTATCTTCTTCTCCTAATAAAATTCTTTGTTAATTTTTTGTAATCCTATGACCCTGTGTGTGATTGTGTTGAAAATTACCTTAATATTTTATTTTCTAGTTAATAAAGTTTTAAAACCATATATAACAAATTTTTATGTATTAACGTGTTATTATGTATAAACTATTATTTATTAAGCTTGGTATATTTTGTAATTTCAGGTCTTCAAGATGAGAGGTGCAGTTTTTTTCTTGATATTCTCCATTGTGCACTATTGCCATGGTTACAACATTCTGGTGATGATGCCTTTACCATTTTATAGTCACACCAAATCTTACATGCCGCTATTTATCGAACTAGCAAAAAGAGGACACAACGTTACAATGGTTAGCCCATTTCCACTAAAAAAACCTGTTCCGAATTTCAGAGAGATTTTCGTTGAGGACTGCATGGTGGAACTCAGTTAGTATTTAAATATTGCTGTATCAGGTATTTGTAATTGTATTTAATGGATAGAGCTGATATGTAATCCAATTGTATTGACCAACCATTAACACTACCTCCTGTAGACTATAAATAACGTACTTGCTATAATTCCAAAACTTTACGAAATATCGCCCCCCTGAAACGTATCTTATCCAAAGTTGAATATCTTAGTTTCCTTGGACTTAGTATAAACTACTAAACAGGTTTTGTATTTCGAATTGCTTTTAAGCTTAAAATGTAACACTTGACCTCATATTTTGTTCTTATTTCACAGATTGATGTGTGCCTCATCCTGCCAAAAGTTCTATCTCACATATAAAACGCTGCCTTTTGTAATGTTGAAAGTTATTAGATGCCTCTATTCTTAATCCTTTCTATGTCCACATGATAAGGCACTGAAATAATACCAAGCTTCTCAGTTACAATCTGGTTTTTGAAATTTCTAATAAATCGTGTCTCTATGCTTTATCCTGCTCAGAAAAATCTCCTGGCGAGATTTTGAAGTTGCTCAGGCCCTAGGGATCTGTAGGCGATTCGTTTATAGGATCTTTGATGGAGCCTCACCCAATCGAAGATTGGGTTCTTTCAGGTCGTTCAAGAAGGACAGCAGCAAAGCTTAGAGTGGTTAAGAACCGGTTTCTAATAAACCCTCTCTTTAAGCAAAATGTGAGGTCCCGGGAAATGAACATGTCTGTTCGGTCATCGTCCCGGCTGTTGGGAGACCTTAGATTGCGGGCATACAGACGGTATACATCGACGTTTTTTTACTGATAAAAAAATGTTTACAATTGAGAAAAAATTCAACCTACATAATGACAGGGTATATGCTACTATGCTACTACTGCTCTATGTTCCCGAGAAGCCTCTCACATTGTCAAAAGGATCCAAAGAGGCCACCAACCTGCACGTATAATGGTGTGGTGGGGAGACAGCTTGAATGGGGTCATAAAACTGCATTCTTGTGAATCTGGAGTTAAAAAAAAAACATTTTGAAAGAAGTTTTTCAATAGACCTACCTTAGAATAGATACGTTATTCAACGGGGAGCACTGCGTCTTTCAACAAGATTCTGCACCATCTCAGAAAGCAAGAACCACTCAGGTGTAAACACTTTTCTTGAGTTTATAAGTTCAGAAGAATGGCTCTTCTCCAGCCATGATCTTAATCCACTCAATTATAAGTTGTGGACAGAATTGGAGGCCTTGGCTTGCAGACACAACCACCCCTCCTAAGAGGAATACCCCTTCCGCCGCATGGGGGACGCGCTCCCTAGCGGGCAGGTTAAAATGTTAAGCTGTATATGTTCAAAGCTGTTTACCTACCTACCCTCCTATATGGAAGTGAAAGCTACTCTTCTATAGATAAGCACCTAAGCAGAAGTTACTGCAGCGCAAATAGAATTACCTACGGAAAGTAGCGGGCCGAACCAGGAGAGGTCGTTTCAGGAATGATAGGACTAGAAAGGATCTAGGTGTTATCACTCAAAAGGAAATCCTTGAAAAGGCTTGGTATGCCTGGACAGAGGCACCTCCACGCTGAAAGGCACTAAGAAGGAAGAGAAAGAATAACAAGAAGAAGGGACTGTAAGAACAGCTTGATCTTCAACATATGTAGGAAAGTTGAGAAAGTTACAATTTCTTATAATACTTCAACGTGCACCGTTTATCTAAAAAAACAACCCGCAAAGCTCACAAAAAACTTGAAACTTTAACCAGCAATGAAACAATTTTCTTTTGTGTTTTTATTAGCAGATGCCGATGTTTATAAAGAAAAAAAAAATCAGAAAAAAATTAAGTAAGAAAAAATTAGTTTGAAGGAAAGAACTGCATAGTTCAAAGACAAGCAATGTTTTAACTTGTAATATTTTGCTGATATTCATTAATCATAGCTTTTATGAAATATTAGTAACAGAAAAAAAAACCTTTTTTTTTTTCAGGAAATAGTACAAACATGGACGCAAGAGCAATAAATGGATTTATTTTTAAATTGTTTGGTCCAAAGCTATTCTGCAAGTTTGTGCTTGATAACGTGTTTGAAAAAGAAGGCATGAAAGAACTTTTGAGTGATACAGATTCCAAATACGACATGGTCATTACTGAAACATTTTTTTGCCAGGAACCATTCATAGCACTGGGACACAAATACGGCGCTATTCAAGTTTCTGTTCAAACAGTGAGCATATTTATGAGTTTAGCTCAGGTAACTGGAAACCCACACAATCCAGCATATGTACCCTCAGCAGTCTTTTCATCATCACATCACATGAGTTTTTGGGAGAGGTCAAAAAATACTATTATTAACATTATGGATCAGCTTATCACCCGTACATTATGGTTATACATGGTACTGTTTCATTAACCTTTAGTTATCAGTTTAATTTTTTAAAATTTGATATTAATTATTTTGTTATTGTTTCAGGATTATTATACAAAAACAAAGTTATCAGGGTACCCTGGCTTTCAAAATTTGCCACCAATCGTTGATATGTTCGGAAATATTTCTTTAGTTCTGGTTGATAATCATATGGCCACTAGCTATCCTCGTCCATTTCTTCAAAATGTAGTGGAGATTGGTGGACTGACAATTAAAGAAGGGGATAAATTGGATGATGTAATGCAATTAGCTATAAACAATAACAACAATTGTTACTGTGTTACATAGTGTTGTAAATATTTAAATATTTTAGGAATGGGAGAAATATTTGAATGAATCTGTGGATGGGGTAATATACTTTAGCTGGGGGTCTCATTACAATACGGAGAATATGAGGCCCCATGAAGTGACCGCTTTAATGTCTGCATTTAGAAAGATTAAACAAAGAGTTCTTATGAAGGTAGATGATGAGACCCAGGCCTTCCCAGGGCAACCCGATAATGTAAGGCTGGCTAAGTGGGTACCACAAGCAAGTATATTAGGTAGCTATTATTTAATATTATATTAATAATTAATTATTGTCGAGTACATCCTGTTCAGGCTCTACATCTTCCAAACAATCATGGTCTACCTCTTCCTCTTCCACCTTCCGAGCGCTCTTGTTGGGTCTACCCTGATCCCTAAGAGGTACTTGTCCCAACCTTCCTAATATATCAAACCAAATCTGGGTCCATATACAGGTCCTTAAGTTCGCTGTTAATTATGTATGCATTTTCCAGTTTATATGGATCGTACTTATTTCTAATGATTTTTCTTAGAAAATATGTCTACGTTATCATGTTGCTTAACCGAATCAATGGGCATGATTTGTCAATAGCTTGACAAATAGCGAAATTGGGAAAATTATATTAAAAATCAATAAATTAATAATTCCATCCACCTTTTGCCAGTCTGGTGATAGATATTGCGTAGTTCAGGATTTCCTATCCCAATGGAAAATCGTTGGCTGCTTTTCTCGATTTAAGGAAATAAAAAAGTGCTTGACGGCTATTGATTCGTCACAATTTGCGAAAGATCCCGTCTTACGACAACTATAAAAAAAAAATACCCGATAACTTTGACTTCCACAATTTTTCAATTATTTCCGTGTTCGACCAAAAGGAATGCTGAACAAAAGGACGTACACAGTACGTCTAACCCGCAAGGCGCCGTGAATATCTCTCTTCTAGTCCAACAGATGGAACACGTACGATTTAATAAAATAAATTTTGAAGTGAAAACTTACAATTAGTGCAATATATATATATATATATATATATATATATATATATATATATATATATATATATATATATATATTTTTTATTTTTTTATTTTATTTTTTTTCAAGAGGTAGAAGGTTTTAAATAAGACCATGTAAAGGACTTGGTGGTTAGCACCAGAAAAATGTTTTTAAGGTAAATTATATTATAGCTTTATTGCAGTTCGGATAAATTGGTTATGTTGATTCATATAGTGTTGTATTGTTTAAATGTAAATGAATAATTGTGATGTATATACTTTTTCAGTATGAAGATGGGACCATAATCCCGAAACGGTAATGATTGTTAAAGTGAGGAGTAATGCTGAAATCAAGAATATTGAATAATTTAATATTAACGCTCCTTTATTAAAGAAATATATTTTTTCAATTTTAAATTGGCTCAAAGAGTAGTTGTATCCTAATAAATATTCTACGTAGTATTTTATTTTCGAAAACTTGTTCGACAAACTTAAGTAGACCCTAGATATTTATGTTCTACGTATTCAAATTTAATCCGGGAAGTATTTGAATCAGCGAAATTGTCATCGTTTATATTAAAAACAATCCTTGGTGGTGGTATTGCTTGCAAATGTATTTATTTTTCTGAGAACAAGAGAAGTTCTTGGACTCATGTTTATTACTTTCTAGGTCATCCCAACCTTCGTGCTTTTATCAGCCATGGTGGACTTCACGGACTTCTGGAAGGAACTTATCATGGCGTTCCTATGATAGGCACGCCGCTTTTTGCTGATCAGCAAAGTAACATTGACTTTTGTGAAGATGCTGGATATTGTATAGAAGTGGAACTCGATACTATCACTGAAGAAAACCTCTTGGATGCTATTAACAGGATACTAACTGTTCCATCGTAAGTTGCATATATAAATATATATACATAATTATATTATACAAACAATAACTGTTCATATTTTACATATGTTGAGGTATATATATTTCTGAACAACTTCTTCAGTTGATTTTTCGCTTAAACTATTATTGAATCAATGTTTGGTGGAGAATTGCCTGAACCTGAAACAAGTAACGCCTTATCAGATCTTTTATGGGAGTTCATATACTACAGTTGTATTGTAATTTCAAAGCATACCGGCAGATTGTACTTTTGCCTTTTATTTTTGTTATTAGTGATCTTTGGATTTATTATTTATTTTTACTTTGGATTCAAGGTAAATCCAAATATTTAAACAATGATAATTGAATAGATTTTTATATTTGGGTATAGTGTGAATTATTATAATATTTAATCAATTTTTACCATAAGCATACTGAAAATCTGTGGTTATTACGAAATTGGTACATTTATGGTTCTGTCACTGATGAACAATATTTTCACTTCGGAAAATGCTCAAGTAATGCTCTATACTATTTTGAATGAATTTTTTTTTTTTTTTTTTATGTATATATTATTCATTGTTTTAACATAAAACATAAAATTGTAATTACAAACTGCTTATCTTTTTTACAGTTATAGAGAAAATGCTCAAAAAAGAAGTAGAATCATGAAAGACAGACCTATGAGCGTCATGGACAACGCTGTCTACTGGGTGGAATATCTACTTAAGCACAAAGGAGCTCCTCACCTGAGGTCTGCAGCTGCAGATTTGTATTGGTACCAATATCTGCTGCTTGATGTAATAGTAGTTTGGGGAATAGTATTTGTGGTAGCCTTAATAGTAGTAAGAAAAACTATTAGATGTGTATGTAAAACTAGGAAATCAAAAGGTAAAAGTAAAAAAGATTGATAGCAACTTTGGCCTTCATGTTAATAAATGATCTCCAATCAACATCCAAGTGACAATCGGTGAAATATTTCAATTTCAAATATTACCATTCACTAAATTGTATTTATTTTACTGCATTTATTTATTTAGCGTTAGTTTATATTTTAAGAAACAAAATGTAAAAAAGAGAAAACTTAATTATGTATATAGCCATATTTCTTTTTATCCCATTTAATAATAAATAAACTAAAAAAAAAAAAGAAGAAGAAATGATTTTTTATTTGATTGATTCAAATTATCAATACCATTCATATTTCCTATATTTACAATATGCTTCAGTTCAGATCTTCTGTCAATTCAATGCACGCAATTTTTTTTTTTTTTTCCAAGCTCCCTGATAGGAAAATAATCGTGACACAAGATCCCGTCTTTCTGCTTTATAAAACCCATACTATAGAACTTCTGCATTGCTTCTTCCTCTGCTCAACCACCCTCTGGAATTCTATTCCTCCTCATATTAGGTACGCAAAATCCCTTAAAATATTTAATACAAAAATACCTCCATTTTCAGTTCTTCATTCTTCTAAGGCGATGTTTGCCAACTATCTTTCTAATAAATTAAATTATATAATTCTCTTTCTGGAGACCTATCTAAATCAATTTGTATAATTTAGATTCCATTTAGTTTAAATATTTCTTATTCTGAATATAAAATTTACGTGCTTTTATCGTATGTTTTGCATAACACTAAGCATTGCATCAAAAGATTTTATTTCTCATTTCATTTGTAGAGTATTTCCTTATTTTACTATTTTTACTTTCCTTATTTTTCTATCTATATATTTAGTTAAGATCTATGTATATATTATCATTATTATTGCTATTGTTTCTTTATTTTTTTTCATTTTAATTTGTCTCTGACCTGATCTAACTATATTTATTTCTGTACTTGTTTGTTATTCTTAAGGAACCTTGCCGCAGGATAAAATTATTTTTCTATTCTATTCTCTTATTTTCTTGTTACCAGAGGTGCATTTTAAGGAGGTTTTGAGGAGAGGAATGGTTTCATAAGGAAATCATCAATGATGATGCCCACTAGGGTTTTGGAATGAGCTAAAAGTAAAAAGTTTTAACTTAGGTCAAACGAAGCTAGTTGACATATTTAAACCACCTGTGAGTTAAATAAGGAGTTTCTCCAGTGTCGAAGGCTTTTGAAAAATCTGACGGCTCCTTGAGAAAAAGTCTTTCTCCTTTGGTCAGTTTAGAGTTTATTACATAACTTCTTGTCTTGTCTCCAACCCTCAACAATCCTGTAATATTATAATAGATAGAATAGAAATATCCAATAATATTCAGAGAAAATTCGGATTCAGCACTCCCAAAATTGTAAAAATCAGAACTCAGTCGTAAAACTGTGTGTGGGATGTTTACTAACATCAGAGCTTCAGAAACGAGAACTGGGTATACTACACTTTTATATCGATGGTTGTCGTAAAAAAGTTGATAAGTTGAATTAACTTGAAAAGGAGCATATTTCACTAATATGCCTATTTTAGTGCAATTTGTATCGTAAAAGTAATTACCGGATTTTGGAAAACTATAAAAAATTCCAATACGCATTCTGCTCAAATTATGTTTATCTTCTCTATATCCAGGGATACATTATCAATTTTAGGCCGAGTGACCACAGTAGGTGATACAGTTTGTAAGACTGTGGTCAGTGGCTGGATAGTGTGAGATGCCGCTCGAAAGCGATGCCCAAGTGTACTATACTGCCCGCCGCAAAATTTAATTTTATTCCGTGTTTCCAAAGTTTAATTAGTAAATGCATACATATGATTTTTTTTATTTCATGTTCCTATTATTTTTCAAAGGTTGTATACGAGATTTTTATCTTCTGAATAATTTTTAAATATTTGTTATTACTATAACAATTTATTGCGTCATAAAGTAATAAAAATGCCGTAATATGTGATTTTTGTGTTTACATGCAGTAACCCATCGTTTTCAGTAAGCCAGCACTCCTTTGGTCCCATTTGTGTCGGACTATCGAGATGGCAGTATATTATCCTAATGGCAATTAGTATTATAATTTTATTATTTTTTGTTTAGTATTATGTAATATTATTACACAACCTCTTGTTTTTAACCAAACCTCGTTATTCGTATTGGCGCATAAAATCACGTGATTGAACCTATCCAGGAAAAGCTAAACATTCTCTAGTACTTGTTTAGACTTCGGTCTGAACGGTTGTATCTTCGGCTCAGTAGAAGACAGATAAGCTTTCAATTTTCTTATTTAGTATATAGAGTAAATTATAAATTAGTACCTTTATTACTTTAAACAATTTTGTTATAATTTTCAAGTATATATTATTACTTTTTTTTATTTTATTTTTTACGTCAATGAGAAATAGGGCACGATTCGGACCCACTTTATGCCTAGAGCTAGATTAAAACGTCCTTGAAATAAAATTCTTCTCGAAAAATTTTTTTTTACCAACACCGTTAGTCCATATTTACCTAGTAGTGAAAAAAAATGGACAAGAAAGATTTTAATTTTAAGATTATTTGTCTCTCTTTTTCTTTTTATAAAAATGTTGGTTATAGGTAATTAGATAGAATTAAAAACATCAAAAAATTAAAAGAATATCCTTTATTCATAAAACCTATTGATACAAAATGATCCGAAACTTTAATGCTTTGTGAAGATTTTGGAGGTAAATACCGAATCAAGGTATCTCTTCTTAATACCATTTACTGCCAGTTTGGGCATATTATCTATTTTCATTACAACGAAATCTAAAAAATATTAGATGAGCTATCTTCAGTTATCTATTACATATACACACATACACAATATTTTTTATAGCTGGGTATTTTTTATTGTTATTTCTTATTATTATAATCGATTATTCCTCTAAAGGAGAGCTTGAGAACTTGAACCAAACAGTACATATATATATTTATGTTATAATCGAAATTTTGTTTGTTGACCTATACAAATACTCATAAAATGTTTTACTATAGACGGGTATTATGTTTTTTGCATACACTTTTTTAAACGTTTTCAATATTATTAAATTGATATTATTTTGACGCTTCGATCCAGAACGACATGGGATCCTCTTAAAAAAAAAATTAAAAATCTCTCATAACATCGGTACTTATCTAGTAAGTAATTAACTAATAAAACAATATTAAAAACGTTTAAAAATTTTTAGAAAAAAGAATATGAAAAAGATCTAATACCCGACTACAAAAAATGTATGTTTAAATATATCAGTTGTCGACTTTCAAAATGGGTAATTCAAAATCGTAAAAACATTTCAGGATATATAAAAACCGGCATATCTAGAATTTCGATAGTTAGAAATACCTTGTAGACCTTATAATAATTTCCTTGTTATTCATGATTTTCCATGTATTACCTACAAAACATTTTTTAACGTGTAAAAACCTTATCATCAAAGGAGTAACTGGGACCCCTGGATTAATTTATGTAAATCATTTTATGCCACTGGTTAGGAGGTTTGAATAACTTAAATTATTATTAAATTTACTTCGTTTTATACGGTAAAAATAGTAAGAAGCGTTAGAACAGAAAAAATTTAACTAAGAGAATTGGTTTTGGTAGATATTGCATTTATTCTATTTTTAAAGTTGACACCACTATAGCCACCAGAAAACCTTGAAATAGAGCACAAAATGTTTATACTAATATCTTCCAATTTTTATACCTAATTAAAATCTATTATAACACAAAGGGGGAAAAAATACTTGTTTTCGAAACTAATTCTTTTCAAAACAGGTTAATATTTTTTTTAAATATAATAAAATATGAGAATCCTTAGAAAGGATTATTATCCAAACGGTCCTCAAACTTAATACTAAATCAACAAACACCTAATCTTATTCACTTAAAATTGGACTCTAATATTACAAGAATCTGTTTAAGTTCATCGACTGTTATACAAATCACTGAGATAAAATTAATTTAATTGATAGGATTTAAATAATCCTTACACTGGGATAGCAAAAACGCGCTAAGAACAGTCAAAGAGTATAATAAAATAGTACTATAGAGCGATAGATGAGAACAGATGGAATAGAAAAAAACAATCTAAAGATAAACTAAATATAATATGATCCTAACCAACCTTCACGCCCAATATATAAAATATATAAATCATTTTCAATATGGAAAAGCAATGTGTAATATCACATTATAATGTGATTGTCCTTCAATAGCACTTCAAATATAATACTAAATAAGAGAAATATAAATTTTTCAAAAATTACTATACAAATATAATAATAAAAAAAAAACAATAAATTTTGCAATCTTGGTAATAGTAATATATATAACAAATGATTTTATAAATTGTTTGCATAAATATGCTGTTAATAATTGATGGTTCATTTAGTTGAAAAAAAAAATTATTGACAATGAACCAAATTTAAGGTATACATAATGATAATATATATATATATATATATATATATATATATATATATATATATATATATATATATATATATATATATATATATATTCTTTTTCTCAACCCATTTGTTGTTAGAATCAGTTCAAATGTAACCTTTTTCTTTTGAAAATTAATAGAACGTCTCCATAGTTTGAATCCAAAATTTCCAGAATTCCAGGCCTAGATGGCCCTTTAATTCATTTCTCTGGATTTTCTTTTATTTTTCTGATAAACATTTCACTATGCGTTTACTACTTTCAAGATGTAAACTAAAGGCTGTTCTTGCATATATTTCAAAATGATTTTCATTTTTTTATAGAGCATACATAACAACGTAGGCTTGTATAAAAGAAATAACCTTTATAATAAGGTCCCTCCATTAGTACACACATAATCATAGAGGACTAATACTAGGTTTTTACATAAGTCCTTGAGCATAAGTATAGTTTTATTTTAAATTAAATATTTTAAACATTATTAAATACTACTTTGCAAAGAATCCATTGTTTCCAACTACTTTCACTCGTCTTTCTGCCAGTAATAGAATTTGATAAGGGTACAACTCTTTTGGTTTTGAGGCAAAGAACTCTTCTACGTTCTTATAATTATTGATCATTCAAAGTGAACAGTACTTATCTCCTAAACTTATTAAAGTGCGGCAGTATTACGATGTTTTACTGACTATATTCCAGTCAATGAGAGCTGAAATAAAAGGTGTAGAGTGCATGGCATATGCGAAAATATTTGAGTTCTAAGCTTCGTTAGGAGTTGTTAGAAGGTAAAAGTACTGAAACACCCCGCCTCTGGGGGTGAGCTAACGGTGGGGGAGAGGGGAGAAGTCTCATTTCTGGGTTTTTCGATTATATCTCAAAAACGGTGGACTCTAGAATAATATGTTTCAGATAAATTTAAAACCAATCATATTTCCTATAAAATTGAAATTATACATATATTGTCGAACTCCCGTTTTCGAGATATACGTCATTGAAAATCGATAATTTTCGCAAACAAATAATTTTCACCTCACTTTTTGTCAACGTTTCTAATGGCTTCCACAATCGTTCATCAGAAAAAATGCAGGAACCAAAGATTTAGGGCAATAAATTTACTTTAATTTCATATATACGTTTCTGGCACTTGAAGCAAATGTTTGACAAAAAGTGAGGTAAACATTTTTTTTTCTAAAAAATTATTGAGTTTCAATAACGTACATCTTGAAATATGTATAAGTTCGACAAATATGTATATAAACAATTTTATAGGAAATTAAATTAGCTTTAATTTTGATTGGTAGCATATTTTTCTAGAGTCAACCGTTTTCGAGATATAATCGAAAAACCAAAAATATTGAACTTTTCCTCTCCCTCCCCCAACCTTAAGCTCACCCCCCGGGGGATGTTTATTAACATAAATAGTAGAAACAGAAGCATTCTCATAGGATTAATTATGAGACTCGAAATTAATGGCTAATGGCTTTTGAAACAACATGTAATGAAGAACAATACAAAAAATCATGTAAATACGGAATTAAATTAATACACAATAATTTTAAAAGTTTAGTTTGCGAAAGATTTTTATACCATTGTAAAATTATCATTATATTGTTCTCGGTTTTCACCGATATCGGATTTCGCCGATATGCTATCTTAGCAATTAGTGGAATACCTTAGTAGGGGTCTGTAGGTTTGGCAGTGCTTATGGTGTGTAGGTAAGTTCTAAATCCTATTGACCACTATGTATTATTTTATAATTTATCGTCTTTCTTGTTACAATTTCAGCAATATATTTCAAACATTTCGTCTCTTTTTACAACAAAATTCAATGATCCTTTCGATTCACTTTCCCTCTTCCTCATCGATTCAAGAACGTTTCGATGGATTTAGATAAAAGTTTCGATTCGATTAGTCGCTTCGGTAAACGTGATTTAGTAATCTAATCTCATAGAACATCACAGTTGGGCATTCCTCGAACACATTTTTAGCCAAATAAAGAATAATGTTTTTCACTATTTAATTTTTTCGTTATTCGATGACAATATTATTAATTTCGAGACTTTGAATTTACAAATAATCCAAGTTTTAGAGATAATGGTCTGTTACTGTAATAACAATAAAAGCCCTCTCAATGCCTTTTCACTTATTTCTACTTAATTTTATTGGTGGATTTTACTACAAAATAAAAATAAAAATAAATAAATAAATAAAATAAAATTAAAATAAACACTCATAGAGTGTGTTGGTGTGTTGTCATGTGATGATCCTATATGATTTTCATAATATATATATATATATATATATATATATATATATATATATATATATATATATATATATATATATATATATATTACTCAAAAAAATAGTGTTATATTGACAGCCTAAAACAATGGTTGAAGATGGTAAGCCATAGAAATGTTTAAATAAAGTTAATTAAAAAAAAAAAAAAAAAAACAATGAAAAAAACAATTTCAACATTAAACATAAGGTACCATCTTGAACAATTGTCTCTGTTGACTTCATTGATTTTTGATTGTTTCTTTTGATTTCGTTTTCGTTGATTTTCTTAAAAAGCACCGAGTTGATTTCAATGATATTTTTATGGGACCACCTCTAAAGTATAACACCGATCAATAAAAGAATCATCAAAATCTATTCATAATTGGCAGAATGATTGAGTAACAGAAATAAAAAAAAAAAAAAAAAAAAAAAAAAAAAAAAAAAAAAAAAAAAACAGTCGAATTGAGAACCTCCTCCTTTTTGAAGTCGGTTAAAAAAGGTGTATTTCGAAAATCTACTCTTCATTAAAGATCTTCTTTTGTTTAGTTTGTTAGTTTCTTTAACTTATTTTCCTCCAGATTTGGCGAAGACTGAAACTGATACTAAAAATGAAGTTTATTGAGAATAATCAAATATTAAAAGCCCCCTGTATATTATTGGATAATATTTATCGATTAAAATATTATCCAAATTAATTTGTATTTTTCGGATAAATCGTCGGCTAAGACCTGATTCCTCGTAAGTGCCAATTTCCAAAAAAGAAGATTTGGAACCACCATTCTCACAAAAAAAATCGATAAAGTGAGACCGCGTATTACAAAATCAACAAAAATATGGTTAAAATGTACTAATTAGTGAAAGAATAATTCAAAATGCCTACTTTATTTTATAAAGAGTTTTTTGTTATTCTGTAAAATCGATATTTTGCACATACATGGCACCACATATTAGCCAACGAAATGCTTAATTTAATATTTCTTAGCAAAAAAATACAATTAAAATGACTGATTATGACATTATTTGTCTGCTTAAAATCGTGAAATTGATAGTTTGTTATTCGTAAAAAACAAATAGATGATATTGTAATAAACAGGGGGTTTCTTAACACAAAAGATTTATTAACAAGAACTAACTAGAACACTTACTACACTGCACTAACAAACATGACTTTTTGTACAAAGTTTCACACTATTCTTACTGTTCTATTCAATACCATTTTGCATAGCAACGAGAAGCTATACGTTCTAGAGGAGTCTATGATTGCCTAGCAACGGCTGCTCTCGCCAATTTCGTTACACTGTTAATTCGTTATTTTGTATTCCTTATTCAAAATAAATTTTTCCCAACTCTCCTGGCGATTATTCAAAAATCTAAAATTTATTAATGTTAGATCTATATCTGCCAGGCTCATTCTTATTTATGTTACAATGGTTTACACTCGAAACTTCAACTGAATACCGAGGTGACATGACTTTTTTTTTTTAATATAAGTTAAGCCCATCTATAACAAATAGTTTTAACTGGTTTTAACTTTGGTAGTTGGGACTAAGATTTCAACATACCTGTAAATTTCAACCGATCCAACCCATCAAGGTCAAAAATTCCAGCAGAATCTAGGTCTTTTTGCACTTTATTAAGCCACAGACTTCGAGTCTTATAGCTTTTAATTAGCGAGAAGATTTTCTTGGTAAGCCTGTTGTTGTCCATTCCCAGCAGGTGCCCATAGTACTCCAGCCGCCAGTCTCATAATAGTGTTGGCTGTTTCCAATTGTCGGCAGAATTCATGATTCACCTTTAGTTTGTAGGATACATCTGGGAGAACTCTCGGTCCATGAATATGAAATCTTTATAATTTGGAATACCTGAAACAGCATTCCTTTTATCATCATCTTTTTTACTGTATAATGGTTTTTTTTTTTAAATTAAGACCTTTGTTTTCAAGACATGCATTTTTGGGAACTTTATACATGTTTTCAATATTTTTTAATAACCAATTTTGCTTACGTTCAGTCAACAAATATGTATTGTTTTTTGGGAAAAGGGTCTATATTTTTTTTATTTAAAAAATTACACTGAAAACTAAGAAAAAGTTTTGTTATGTTTTTACTGAATCAAGTTTTTTTTTTTTTAAGAACTACATAAAATACTAATATTTTTTAAAAACCAACTTTAAGCAAAGAGACAAATATGCAGACCAACTAAGGACCTCGGTTATATACTTTCTTGTCTTTTCTCTTTTTTTTCTTCTTTCCGCCAATATCCTTCTCATATCCTCCTCTGTCTCCCTCCTTCTTTCCTCTGTTCATCTCTTACCTTCCTGCCTCTTCCTCTTCACTAAAAGAATCTATATGTTTCTCACCATTTCTTGGTATTATTCCGTATTCTGGTTAGTCCTGGTAGTCCTCTCCAACGCCCATTTTCTCTACTTCCTACTTTATTTTCTTCGGATATACATTTAAAACAATAACAGGTACAACAATCAATGCAGTTTCCGAGGCGTACAAAAAATGTGAAGGGGCAGCAGATAGAATAGGGCTCAAAATTAACGAAAATAAAACAAAATATATGTTATCATGCAAGAAAGACACGCCTGGCAGATTCCAAATAAATGGTGGATGCACATTTGAAAGAGTGAAGAAATTCAAATATCTCGTCACGATTGTGACTGAAAATAACAATATTGGAGAGGAGATAAAAGCCAGGATCCAAAATGGCAACAAATGTTATTGGTCACTTAAAAAGATTTTTCTAAATCGAGGAGTGTCTCGAGATATCAAAGTCAGAATATACAAGACGGTCCTTCGACCAGTGGTAATGTATGGTAGCGAAGCGTGGACCCTCATACTTCAACAAGAAAATCATTTAAATACTTGGGAGCGGAAAATCCTGAGAAAAATATATGGCCCAACCAAAATTGAGAATAGATACAGGATAAAAACCAACAGTGAACTGAGAGACCTGTATGGGGACCCGGATTTGGTTTCCTGTATCAAGAAAGGAAGGATTAGATGGTTAGGTCATGTACACCGGATGAATCAGGAAAGGCTCCCAAAGAAAGTGTTGGAAGGGCGACCGGAAGGTAAAAGAGGAAGAGGTAGGCCTAGGCTGCGGTGGTTGGAAGATGTAGAAGCTGACCTAAGGCAATTAGGTGTAAGAAGATGGAGAAGAGCTGCAGAAGACCGTTCTGAATGGAGGAGGATTGTTGAGGAGGCCAGGGTCCTTCATGGGCCATAGCGCCAAAGAGTTAGTTAGTTTATATTTAAAAATATTTAAAATGGTAAAAATAAAAAAAATATTAATTAATTTATTTAATGGAAAATTGTGTGAGGAAAATTGAAAATGTCCAAAAATAGTTAAAAATTATTAATACGCATAGCTGGAATAAAATTTATGGAGTATATATGGTGTGGAGTTATTGCAGCCAGAACATGTATTATTTATTTCATTTGGCGGAAGAAAATGTGATCAGCATGCCGAATGTTTCAATGTTGAACGCTAAGTGGGCAGTGGAAGCGTCTATCAAACGCGGGCGGTTTAACCAAGACGACCTTCACTGCCCGGCTGCCACTCAACAATTCCACTCTAAGATTAGTCAATAAACAAATAATAATCCACTTTACATTAAGAACAATCATTTATTGTGAAACAGTACAAATTTAAGAGTTGTCTAACTTAAACAAATATATAGTGTGTGGGCTGGCTATCACGTTCCTCACTGTGGATCAAATGATAAGATTACTACCTCGAAAATATTTTTGCTGAACAGTGATCAAATAATGACGAATCAGAATTAAGGCTCATATTCTCTTTTATGTGAATTTAGTTTCAAATACATTCTAGTTTTGACAGACTTTTGTAGTCAAATTTCAGGTGCCCAAGAGTGCGGAACTATCATTTTTGTGATAAGGCTTGTAAACCTTATCTCTACTGATTAATCATTCATTCTGGGTTGGGATTTAAACAAGTTGAAACATCAACTTATACATGTTATTTATTTATATTACCATTTCTACTTGAAAACTTGTTCTAAAAACAACTGATATACCAATGGAACATTACCAAGCATTTAAAGTAAATTTTAAAATTAAGATAACGTACTTTATAAGATATATAAATATTTTTGGTCTAGAAGTAAAGGTAACGAAATAGCATTATAATAAAATAAATACTGATTATAATTTTAGAATTAGCCTTGTTGTAATAAATATATTTGTTTATTTGAATTAATTTCATTCGAAGTGCTGAATATTTTTTATTCAATATTTTGGGACAATTACCTTCCTGGACAAATCCATATAAATGAAATCAAATGAAAAAAAATGAAAATAAGCCCAGTCACTTTTGTCTCTCACAAGCCTAAATCAAGAATAATTTTATTTTAAATTATATTAAATCTTATACAAATATTTAAATGGTTTACAAATTTCATGTTTTCAGGTCTTCAATATGAAAGTCGCAATATGTTTCTTGGTATTCTCCATTGTGAACTATTGCTATGGTTACAACATTTTGGTGATGATGCCATACCCATTTTTTAGTCACACCAAATCTTACTTGCCACTATTTATCGAATTGGCAAAAAGAGGACATAACGTAACAATGGTGAGCCCATATCCATTGAAAGAAACAGTTCCAAATTTCAATGAAATCGTCTTAGATAACTCTTGGGAAAAACTAGGTTGGTATACATTTCTCTTCTAATACTCTCATAGTATGTATGGTCTTCAATTTATTGACTAAGTTTACTGAAACTAAAATTATAGACAATATAACGTTTATAGTGTAAAACGTACATAAATAGAGATAATTTGAAATTAGTGTATGATGTAATTTCTTATCAAGGAGGTGATGGATGGTCTGTGGCTAATCGAAGAATGGGTAATAATATAATTCACAGTAGTAATCATTATATGGCACCACTTTGTCGACTTCTGTTAGTATTTAGAGCTTCAAATGATATCAAAATTATTATAAGAGTTGGTTCTAAAAGCTCCTTAACATTTAAAAATTTTTAACTATTAGAATAAATGATTAAAATTAAGTAACGTATATAACTATATCATAAGGTATGTTAAATTATACCATATCCTTGCTTAAAAAAAAATTTATTTTTGATTTCGACAAAATTTAGTTTCTACGTGTTTTTTTGAAAATTTTAAACTAAACACTGATATTATTTTCAGATTCCCCATCTCAAAAAACATGTAGAAACTAAATTTTGTCGAAATAAAAAAAAAAAATTTCACCTTTAAAATTTTGTAGGATTTCAGAAGGCAAGATGATGCTGTCAATTTATGAAATAATTTAAATAATTTGCGCTATCTCACACATTTCGCCACCGATTAAAACAAAATTTTAAGGTCATTTAGAAGCCGTAAAACTGCACAGTTTAGTTCAAATCCGGAAGGATTTCCCCTAATTGAAATATCTCAAGTTATAACTGACCTCGGATTGTTTCATTCACATCAGTTTTTGTCCACTGAAATCTGGAGTAAAACAAATGTTATATGCATGGATAAAAAGAAGAATGTATGCTGATTCTTTTGATGTTATTACTATTGTAATCGGTTAAACGCAGCAGTTGTTATGGCCGTTAAAAGTTGTTGATAAAATCTCAACTTCAAAATTTTAACCTCCTCGAAAGAGGTAAAAAAAATCAATATTTTTTTATTTTGATAAAATTTCACATATAAAGGTTTTATGGTGTGTTAAATCGAGATTTGAGGTCAGTTGTTCATGAAAAAAATGTTCCACTGATTTACAGCGGATTTCCTTGGAATTTTTTCATTTTTTTTTTAGTTTTGCAGCACCCTAAAGCCGGGTCGTATCTTGAGCAAAACGAAAGTATTTTTATTTCAAATAGCATACATAACGGCTCCAAATGCTCATTGGCGGCTATAACTCAAGTTTTGCACTATTATAGGTCCCTACTACCCACACAAAAAATCGGCGTTCAAATTTGTAAGTTACAACTGCAAATGTCCCCTTGTAAGTTAACTTTTATCAAGTTTCATCATTTTTAACATATTCAATTTTAAGTCACCTAATCAGTATTTTAGTTTTAAAGAATTGAGTCAAAATACAATTAACAAAAAAATTATAATTATAAAAAATCAACTTAAGTATATTTATTTAAAAATGAAAATACCATGTTAAAACTATACTATTTTAATGAATGAAGATAAAATGAATGTTATAAATGATAATTTTTTTTGTATTTATAAATTTCTTTCAATTACAAACGTAATGGAAATTGAGTTAGCTGGTGATATTTACAAATATATGTGTATAATAATGTAATTACAATGGAAAAAATAGACATATAAAAAAAAAAAAAAAAACAACACCTTTTAGTAGTATATAATAGTTCATAATTAATAATTATTACAATAACAATAATACATATTTTAAAATTGTAGTAGCAATAAAAAACTAACATCCCTTCATGATTACTCGTTAATATATTTATATAATTAATTTTTCATTTACTGTAAGTGAAGCTTTTCTTAGCTGACTAATGATTCTCAGTTTGGTTATATTGATGTTTTAGTTAAAAAATCTTGGCTAAGGGTTTGTAAAATTTGAAATTTTCATATACAATGGGTTATAACTATAACCCATTATATATTTTATATATAAGGGCATGAACAATATAAAAATGATATTATTTAACTTTATAATAAACAATGAATTAGTTCTTCAGGAACAGAACACACGAACTTGACGAGTCAGGAAATGTGCTCAAAAAATAAATACGTTGAATACATATTTAGTTGGCTGTTGTCCACTGAAAGGGTTTGGCAATAATTGCCATGTTCTTAATGTATCTTGGCAATTTTTTAATTTTTTAAGATAGTTATAATGCTTTTAATTTTTTTCATTTTAAAGTTTGCTACAGTCAAATGCCCTAACTTGGGCAGATATGCACTTCAATCTGAAATAACTACTCCTTTATGAATTAAAACATTTCATTTTTTTTAAACTATTTATTGAATGACTTGTCAATAATTTAATTATAGTATAAAAGAAAAATAAGTATTTGGAAGGACACCCAGACTCTGCATATGTCACCAGAAGTTTATTCTAAATGATAAAAAAAAAAAAAAAAAAAAAAAAAAAAAAAAAATCTCAGATTGGAAGCAATGTCCAAGTCATCAGCATTATCAACCACTAGAACGTTAACACTTTTTGTTTTCATAATCATAAACAAAAAATAAAATAAAAAATTCACAAGTAATTCATATTTTAAATTAAAATAAAACAATTATATTTGATGTTTTGAACTTGGGAAACAGTTTAGATGATTAACAAAACCTTTCTTATTTATGTCAAGATGTACCAAACAGATAAACTAACAAAAAAAACCATTGGAACAATGTTTTCAACTCGAAACATGACACATTTCTAAAAAACCTTAATTCAAAAATAAAATGTGCAAGAAATCTTATTATTTCAATATGATTAAACCAATTTTTGTGTATTGAAAAAAATTCTCTGTTCCAAACATGCCTACACAAACTCAGATAACAAAAGTGGTAATTCAAACTAATTATTACAATTACAACTAATTATTACAAGCAGTCACAGTGCTACCAACATAATTTTATACATTTTTTTTAGTGTCCCAGCTTTAGGGCACTTCACTGTGTATAATAATTTTTAATATTTTATATTACAGAAATAAAAAAATCTATATAATATGCTCTGCTATAATCATTATAATTATAAATAATATATAGAAATTTTCATTTTTATTATGATATTTTATTGTTATGTTAGATTTTTAGTTTTTTGCTTCTTACTTGAGTATTGTGTAGCCCTGATGATGGCCCTCACAATTTTAGCTGAAATATAGGAGTGAAAAAATGAAATGAAAATAGCTCCTTAAGAATAATTGTAATGTACAATATGATGGAGGCTTAGCTGCTATATTTATAATTAAGAATAATATACTGGTAACAGATAATGAAAAAAGCAATTCAATCATGATAATATAGAAATTAATAGGTACTAATTACAAATTTTTTATAAGTAAAATAAAATGAAGTCTTTAAATTTAAAAACAATGTGTGGAATGAAATAAAGAATAAAAAATAAAAAAATATGGGGAAAAAGGACAAAAAATAAAGCATCAATTATTAAATGAAAAACTAGTGCAAGAACAATAATCAGATAATAAATAAATCTTTATATTGTATCAGATTATAATATAAGTAATAATAAAACCAAAAAATGAAAACAGCATTATATTTTGAGCTTACATGTTTCATTATAAATATATTCTTCTTCTATAAGATCATTGAATAAAATTTGTAATAGGTAGAGGAAGAGTCTCAATTTTAAAATGTTGAGAGTGGAATGGTGGGGTATCTTGGATGTAAGGGAGTTCCAATAAAATTCTGTGAAATCGTTAATAATTTTTTTTTTCTTCTTTTATCTCATTCATGCTATTCATCCTAATTCACATCTTAAATAAAATCTGATTATGATTAAGTTTATATTTTTTATGTAATACATAATTTATTATGCATTTATTTTTTGCTGAACTTTCAACATAACACAATGTAAGATAGGATTTTTTTCTTTATTTATTTTTGTTTCAAGGTTTTGAAGGAGTGGATCCAAGATCAATGGACGATGAGGAAGGAATTCTTTTTAGACTTTTTGGTATAGAACCATTTTGCCAAGTTCTGCTTGATGGTACATTGGAAACCGAAGGCTTGAAAGAATTCTTGAATGATAAAGATTCCAAATTTGATATGGTCATTACTGAAACATTTTTTTGCCAGGAACCATTTATAGCTGTAGGGTACAAATATGGTGCTATTCAAGTTTCTGTTCAAACGGTAAATTTATTCATGAGCTTGGCTCAGGTAACTGGAAACCCACACAATCCGGCTTATGTTCCCTCATTTCTGTATCCAACATCAGATCACATGAACTTTTGGCAAAGGTCAAAAAATACATTGAAAAACCTTATTGACTATATTGGATCTCGGGCAACATGGATACACTTTGTAATTTCTTGAACTTATTATCATGAGTTACTTTCATTAATAATTATGAATGTCAAAAATTATGCCAGTGATTTCTTAATTATTTTAGGACCGTTATATGAGAAAAACATTTCACTACTTATTCTGGTTTTGAAAGCCTGCCTCCAATAGAAGATATGTTTAGAAATGTCTCTCTAGTACTGGTTGATAATCATATGGCCACAAGTTATCCTCGTCCATATCTTCAAAATATTGTAGAAATTGGTGGAATGACAGTTAAGGATGGAGCAAAGCTGGATGAAGTAATTCGATTTGAAACTAAATTTTATTAATATAAATATAGTTTTCTAATAACCTAGGTTCTTATTATTTTAAAATATATTTGTTGATTATACTATTTTAATTAAAATAAACCCTCATATGGACATAATGAATTATTGAGGTGTAAATTATAGATTTAAATTATAAAAACTTAATGAATGGCAAATATTTTCAACGTTCTGGATCTGTGTTTTTAGAACTAACCAAACATTCATTTAATCAATGAAATATCCAATTAAATTTACTGAAGTTCAACTATTTATTAACATTATTAATTCCAAAATTTGAAAATTCATAAACTTAGTAATTAATAAATACACTTAATTCCACTCATTAATGTAAGTGCATGTGTGTATATCGTTTAGATAATTATTAATAAACATATAGGCATATTTAATAAAAATACTGAAGTTAAAATTTTATGGACTAAAATTAGTTTGTTTATTATGTTATTTGTAAACATTCTTAAACATAAATTCAATCAATATATTGAATATATAAATCACATAGAATGTTTCACCGTTTCCAATATTGAGTATTGCAATCGCTTAAATATACAAAACTAAATCTATTTTCTATTCTGTAAGCCTTAATAATATTGTCTCTATTTGGATAAATTATGGTCAAAAATTTCAGTTTGTTCTTTTGTCTAATCATATAATCATTTATACAAAAAATTTGTATAAGAATTTGGAAATATTTAATCACTTCACTTACATAAGTTTTATTGATTATCTTAATAATAGATTATATACTGCTGATTTCTTTTTATTTAATAATAAATAAAAAGGTATTAAGAATATTTTAAAATACTTTCTAAAGATTATATTTGGAAAATCCAGAATAAAATTCAATAAGCATATTTAGTTAAAAATAATATATTTTTCATAATTTAGTTGTATTTAGTATTTTCACCTTATGAGTGGCAGGGTTTCCCATAGAAAAGATTTCCGAGGACAATTTTAAGATGAACCTTTTTCATATTGTATTATCAATGTCTTCAAACACTTTGATGGTTTACAGTAAGTATGACATTATTTTAAAGGGGCTAAATCATGCATTAAAACACATTCAACGTTCTGACTATGCTGTAATTATAGGGAAAAAACAATTTGTATCTATGGATGGAAGTGTTTAATTCACTAAAAATAGTTGTAACCTTGAAGAAAATAGTTCTGAAAATTGATATTGACATAAAATTTTTAGAACCTTAACTTTTATTTTTAAGTTAGAATTGGTTTCACATTATTTTAAGCTAAATTTTTATTTCAGGTTACAAATGGTTAAGGAATAGATAAAAGGATTTTTTTTACATTATATCGAAAAACTAGAATTAATTTGCAATAAAAATGTTTTAATTCTTATTTCTGTATCTTTAGGAATGGGAAAAATACTTGAATGAATCCGTGGATGGTGTAATATACTTCAGCTGGGGATCTGTTTACCAAATAAAATTTATGAGACCTCATGAAATGGCAGCCTTTATGTCAGCTTTTGGAAAGCTAAAACAGAGAGTTATCATGAAGGTAGATGATGAGAGCCAAGTCTTACCAGGAAAACCTGATAATGTAAAAGTGGCAAAATGGCTACCCCAAGCAAGTATATTAGGTAACTATTATTTAGCATTTTTTTCTAGCAGTTTTATTTCATTTGTGTCATATGTTGAAGTTAACAGTTCATGTTCTGCTTATTACTTTCTAGCTCATCCCAATATTCGTGCCTTTATCAGCCATGGTGGTCTTCATGGCCTTCTGGAAGGAACTTATCATGGTGTTCCTATCATTGGCACTCCACTTTTTGCAGATCAGCAAGGCAACATTGACTTTTGTGAAGAGGCTGGATATTGCATAGAAGTGAATCTTGATGCTATAACGGAAGAAAACCTCTTGAATGCCATTAACAGAATACTAACTATTCCATTGTAAGTAACTGTAGAAAAAAACAAATAAATAAATTAAAAAAAAATATATATATACATACATATATATATATATATATATATATATATATATATATATATATATATATATATATATATATATATATATAGAGAGAGAGAGAGAGAGAGAGAGAGAGAGAATATACTTAACTTTGTAAAGGTATTTACATTGTTAAATAACGTATTTAGTTAATTTTTGATGATGATTCTATCATTGACTGTAGGATGTAAGCGAAGAAATGGTCAGGGGTGCAGTCAAGTAAATAAACTCATCCAAGTTTTTAAATAAAAAACTTTATATTCGGTATGCCGACATTTCGACCTGCCTTGCAAGTTTTTATCAGGGCTAAAATAACAAAAAATTGGATGTGACCAAGAGGATACAAACATTTTAAAAAAAATAAATTAATAAAATTAATTTAAAAATGAAAAACAAAGAGAAATAATAATAATACAGAGTAAATTAGTCAATAAAAGAATTAATAGCTGCTTACATAATTAGAAGAATATCTGAAAAAAATTAAATAATTGAATACAAAATAGTAGCAAAGTCTAGTCACTGATAAAGTTGTAATAAAATAATTAAATAATTTAAATTGAGTAATACAAATTTTAAATTGTGTAAACTAATACAATGTTACAATTTTATTAACAGATGTTTTTAATAGGAATTTAATCCTTTCCTTGATCATCTCCAAGTTACTAGAAATCCTGACCACACTGTATCCACTGATTGGTACACAAAACCTACCTACTCTGACAGACTGTTAAATTTTCATTCTCCAAGAATCTCATCCATTCCTGCCCCGCCCTATCTGATCCCCAATACCACACGACTAACATACTACGTATTAAACAAATTCTCCAATCTAACAGTTTCCCACTTAACACCATCAATTAACTCCTTTCAAATTACCTCAATCTTCCGACCCACAATCTTCCTTCTTCTAATTCCCCCGCACCTCCACCCTCTGTATTGTATAGGATTCTTGGCAACATTGATTTTTTTATGATAAGGGTGTTGAGAATGAAAATTTAAGTCTGCCAGAGTAGGTAGGTTTTGTGTACCAATCAGTGGATACAGTGTGGTCAGGATTTCTAGTAACTAGGAGATCTAGGAAAGGATTTTATTTTTTTAAAAATGTTTGTATCCTCTTGGTCACATCCAATTTTTTGTTATTTTAGCCCTGATAAAAACTTGCAAGGCAGGTCGAAATGTCGGCATACCGAATATAAAGTTTTTTATTTAAAAACTTGGATGAGTTTATTTACTTGACTGCACCCCTGATTATTTCTTAACTTATTGTTAGTTAATTTTTACATTGAATTGTCATTAATAGAAGTAAATCAGTACTAATAGACCTATCACACATACTGCAATTAAACAAGTGAGTTTGACTGATTTAGTTAATAGGATTTTGAATGAGTGGCATGAAGGAAGGTGTTTGGTCAGGGAATGGTGATGGCATCGAGTCTTTCAGTTTGCTAAGCCTTTTTCTTTTCTTCATCTTTAACTGTCTAAATTGCGTGTGCTGAGACAAGATTATTTGATTGAATGAATTTAGTGAATAATAACATAAAATAGTGACAAAAAAACATATCTTTTTCATAAAGAAAAAAAAATGTGTACTGTTATAAAGAATCTATCTTTTTATAGTTATAAAGAAAATGCTGTTAAAAGAAGTAAAATCATGAGAGACAAACCTTTGAGTGTCATGGACAATGCAATCTACTGGGTGGAATATGTACTACGGCATAAAGGAGCTCCACACCTGAGGTCTGCAGCTGCAGATCTGTATTGGTACCAATATCTGCTGCTTGATGTAATAATAGTTTGGGGAGTAGTATTTTTAGGAGCCTTATTATTAGTAAGAAAAACTATTAGATGTGTATGTAAAGCTAGGAAATCAAAAGGTAAAAGTAAAAGTAAAAATAAAAAAGAGTGATAGAAACTTTGTTATCATGATGTTAATAAATCACCTCTAGTGAATAATTGATAATTAGAGTTCAATTTAAGTATTTATATCCACTAAAATGTTTTTCTTTTTTACCTAAAAGTCATTAAGTGTTAGTTTATATTTAATATATTATATTTAATCGCATGCTGATAGATGAAAAATTAAATTTTGTGCATTGATTTATTTGCTTATGAGTATGAAATAAAATATAAAAAATATCAATATTTATTCTTATACATATTTTCCTGTAAGATTAAAATAAATGCACAGTTCTGGATGCTTGGGGAGCCAGTAAGAGATCGACATTTATGTTCCGGCCTCATATCTACAATACAATCTTTATCAATTCTGAACTTAGGCTCTAAAGGTGTCTCTACATGATTACAATCTTGCATATTATATTTAACTAAAATATTGTTCAAATATTCCTTTTGATCAATCCATAAATCATTTCCAACCTGTTTTATACAAATACCTAAGTATCTTAGATTATTTTGACCCTTTTCTGTATGATTTACTCCTTTGTCTTCCTCCTTGATAACTTTCTTTTCTGTGTTTTCGACATTGAAAACTTTTGTGGCCTGGCTCTTCACAATTATAACAAAGTGAAAAGGCAATTTCTGTGGGCTGTTTTTCTCTTTCTTCTTTTTTTCTTCTTTATCTAGAAGATTATTTTTAACTTGGTCCCATTTAAGCTCCGGTTGAGTTTCCAGGGCTGTCACTACTTTGTCATAACTCCTAGGCATAGACACTATCAAGTAACTTATTTTGTCATCTTCCGACACTGTTGGCTTCTTTTAACTGACAAGGAGACTCACAGATTTGAATGCCGATTTTTCGTGTAGGTAGTAGGGATCTATAATAGTGCAAAACTAGAGTTATAACCACCGATGAGCATTGGGAGCTGTGAAAAAAAAATATAGAGAAATGATTCTTTTACGCTAAACTGTAGTTTTGTTTCCTATTTGAAATAAAAATACTTTCGTTATACTCAAAGGACGACCCGGCTTTAGGGTGCTGCAAAACTAAAAAAAAAATACAAAATTCCAATGAAATCCGTTGTGAATCAGTGGAAAATGTTTTTCAAGAAAAACTGACCTCAAATCTCGATTTAACGCAACAAAGAAGCCTTATATTTGAAATTTTATCAAAATAAAAAAATATTGATTTTTTACCTCTTTCGAGGAGGTTAAAATTTTGAAGTTGAGATTTTATCAACAATTTCTGACGGCCATAAGAACTGCTGTGTTAAACCGATTACAATAGTAATAGCATCACTAGAATCAGCATGCATTCTTCTTTTTATCCATGCATATAATATTGGTTTTACTCCAGATTTTAGTGGACAAAAACTGATGAGAATAAAAAATTCTGAGATCAACTATAACTTGAGATATCTCAATAAGGGGAAATCCTGCAACCTCCAGATTTGAATCAAACTATGCAGTTTTACAGCTTCTAGATGACCTTAGAATTTGGTTTCAATCGGTGGCGAAATATGTGAGATAGCGCCAATTATTTACGCTTTTTAAGAAATTGACCCCCTCCTCCGCCCAAACCTGTTTCAAGGAAGACTTTGTACCCTAATTAGAGGTAATGGTGGCTAACAATTTCCAGGAGTCAAACATTTTTATTTTTTTGGTTCAAGGTTCAATGCTAATTTCCCTGTATTATGTCAGGGTTTAATGAAAAGTCGTGTGGCCATTTTAAATTCATGTATCTTATAAAAATAACTCAAGATAAAAAATTGTATGTTTATTCGTATTTGAAGATAACTCTTGTTGTTATTTATTTCATCAACAATTGTAAAAGCGTTCATTTACAAGTTAATAATCAGACTAATTGCTAAATACAGAATAGATCTTTGTGATTTCACTAAATAAATGCTTAAAAAATCCTACAAACTTTTAGGGGTGAAAAAATTTAATTTTTGATTTCGACAAAATTTGGTTTCTACATGTTTTTTTATATGAAATGAAGATAAAAAATAATATCAGTTTTTAGTTTAAAAATTTTCCTCAACTTGCGATGGCGAAGGCCTTGCGGTTTTTTGACAGGAGGCTTGGTTTATAGACTTCAGCACAGCTATGTTAAACAATAAATGTATATAAAATATAAAACTACTACATTTTTAACATATAAGCGATTATATACTCTCAGTTACTTGTACTAATCTATATGATTATATAATAGGACAAGCCATTTTTCGTTTGTGATCACTAACCACAAAAGTACTGAACCATTCTTTACCAAATTTTAATAACATTATCTTTAAAGTACCAGGAAGGTATATCAATAATAAAATCTATCGATGTACAATTAATTTGTTATTATGAGAGGTTACTAAGTGTTATATAGAGCTTGAAATAAATAATAAAATTTACTTATATTCAATTATAGCTGTACCTAACTTTCACTGCATCATCTTCATATGAATAGTTAGTTCTAAGAAGGTTTAGCAATAATAAAGTTTACAATAATAAAATCTTAAATGTACAATGCTGAGGGGCAGGAACGAGGTTTACCACACTCTCATATACTCTTATGGTAAGAAATTAAAATCCAATCAGATGAAATCAATAAGTTTATTTCTGTCCAATAAAAATATTACTAAATTAAAATGCCGATCCTTTGCTTTTTGATATTGTCTGTAAAAATATGATTCATAGGCCTATAGTTGCAAGCATTTTACTTAGTAGTCTCCGTCCATCTGGATTACAAACTCATATATTAAAATTAAAAATTGAATGTCAAATTATGCTTTTACGTACCCTTCAACCACCTACTCTGTTCAATTTTAAACAGTTTAAAAAGATGCTATGCGTGAAAATATCATTGAAGAAATAATGCTCATTTGCAATCTTTAATACAAGATTTTTATCGGTAAACTAATTAAACTTCAATTATTAATTGAAATTATATAATATATTTACTTATGAGAGCGGGCGAAGCCGCGACGGGATATGCTAATATAAACATAATTATAAAATACCTCTGTATATTTAATTAATTTTATTATCTAAAATTGTCGATTATATGGAAAAATTCATCTTGACTTTTAATAATCGAACTTTAATTTCCTTAAAAAAAAAAAAGTTTCTTACGATGGTCTTAATTGCCTTACATTTCAAAGAATGTAAGAAACTTGTAAGCAAGCTCAGAATTGAATTGAAATGAATTAAAAAAGAAAAAAAAATCCTGGAGTTCGACGAAGCTAAAAGAAAGTTAAATGAAATCCCAAAAGAGGGACAAAGAAGGAAAAAGCTATTGTCGATCTTTATTCAACCACTCCGGAAAATTTCTGCTTCCCTTTTTATTTATTTTTTTTTTTTTACTTCTGGAAAATTAGTTCAAAAGTAGGCTTTATTGCTTCTTAAGTGAGATTATTAAATTGTATGCAATATTGAACGCTTTACCCTTTTCAGATCTTAATTGGAGTTTTTCAACAAGAGAAACAGGCTTCAGAAGAAAAAAATCTTATACCTTATTCATATCTCGAAAAGAAAAGAAACAACCCCTTCAATGAAAACAACCCGAACCGATTCCGTTCCCCAAACAGGCATGCCAACACAAACACCAGTACCTATCCAATGCCTTATGAATAATTCTGTACAATTTTTAGACAATCGGATCCTCCGCGCCCCCTCCCCCTACAAATTTTGCTCTGTCCTCTCGGTCCGTACTCGTATTTAAATTTTAAATGATTGTTGTTTTATGGCAATGTGAACAGGGTTCAGCGATATCTTCATAGATGAAACCAACGTGTTCATTTGTTTTTCTCGACAGCATAATTTAGTGAGCAATAAATTCACACAAACATTTGAAAAAAATTTCTTTTATTGGATTTTCCGGAAATTAATGCAGAATCCTCACGTTTTCATTAAATTGCCAATCTAGATAATAAACAGTTTTTCGTTTGATCGGTATTTCTTGTATGATTGTTTTTGTTTCATAATTCTCTTCAAAACAAAAGTGTTTGTGGCCTCTGTAGCATCCACTACTTGGATATAATCCAGTTTGTACTAAGATGTCAAAGCCTGATTTTCTCATAATTTCGTTAAGTTTATACTTGATCGGAACGGGACCCAAACGGACAACAACATTAAAAAGTTTGGGATGTGATTGCAGTGTGAGTGCACCGTTCAATGATGGTTTATAAAAAATCTTAAGGGAGATTTCAGCCTTGAAGACAAGGCATATTGCAGGAAAGGTAGAAATATGAAAGGAGACTTCATTCGTTGAGGATGATGTTCTGAGAGCATTTGTCAAAGAAAACCCCACAACAACTGTTCAAGAACTTGCAGAGAAACTCTTCTTCAACAAATTGACCATCACTAACCACATCAACATTGATACATGGCTACCTCATGCATTAACTGGACACCAGAGAAATAAACCTAATGAAGTTTGCTACTTCTTTGCCGAAAAAGAATCGAACCTTTTCTATACAGAATTATCACTAGCGATGATAAGTGTGTTACCTACGACAATTCTAAACGTTCTGGGCAGTGGTTCGGCAAGAATAATCAATACAACTTTTGTGGAGCCCCCAACTCATCAAAAGAAGGTAATGGTTATCGTATGGTGGGCTTCATTTGTGCTGATTCACTACAGCTTCTTAAATCCTGGCAAAGCAGTCATTGCAGAAATTTATTTTTCTCAAATTTATGCTATGCAACAGTAAGGGGTATTAATGAAGCCATCTTTGGTAAATCGTATAGGTCTTATTCTGTCACACAATATCTGTAAATGAATTTTTGTATGCTTTTAAGACGGGTGATGTTTTTAACAATAATGGATCTAGTTTCTGAATAATCACAATACCGATATAAATAATAGATAATTCATCGATTCATAATTATCAAAACAAGAACTTTTCGTAGGTTTAAAACGAAATGCCAAAATTAAATGTTCAAAGTTTATCATAAATTGTTGGAAAAGAGTAGAGACAGATATTTCAAAGAAAGTAAGGAAGCAATGTATGCAGTGACAAATGGTCTTCGCTCACGGTCAGTACTCGAGACTCATTCCAGAGCGAGTTACTGATTGCAAAAACTAGGAAGGCAGCTGACGTGGATTGATGCCTTTCATGATTGTTTCGATTTACCGAGTCCAGGCGCTCAACTTACTCTCCTCAGCGATTACTTCCTTCAAAAACAGAAAATAATGTATTGCATATATCTTAGTCTTAAGAAAATACTCAATGAAAAAAAAAACTGTTTAATGAACAATTTTCTTGATGAAAACTATCCAACCCTTCATACATTTTCAAGAAAAAAATTCCACTCAATTGATTTTTCAGTTTCTCCGCCCAAAGTTTCATTATCGCATTGGGGTGTAAATATACTTTATCCAGGACACATGAAACGTATTAGGATTATAAACAAAATAATGAAATAAAAGCAAGTAGAACTTAAAAAAAAAAAAAAAAAAAAAAAAAAAAAAAAAGGCAAGCAATTTTAAATTTATGGAATTTTTTAATTTATAAGGTTTATATCCGCCCTTGGGCTAATTACGTCTTGCATTCGATGCGGTATAGGTGTAATGTGATTTTGAATAAATTCTTGAGAGATATGCCCCTTCTAATAAAAAACTGCAATAAATCATATTAATTTAATGTTTCATAATTTGTTGTTTTGATATTGAAATGAAAAGAAAAATAAACTTTATCCTGGGACTTACTGCTCCCTAAGATAAAGAAAAATGCATAGTAACAGGTACAATCTGGCCATAATACTTAAAATTCAATGGGTCAGTAATTACGGGACAAATTATCGACAGAAGCAAAAAAAAAAAAAAAAAAAAAAAAAAAAAAAAAAAAAAAACGACTATATTTGAAAACATAATAATAATAATAATAAGCCTTTTATTTTGTTCATAACTCAACAAACCTGTACCACTTACAACCTGTGAAGGGTCTCGGGTTCAGTACATTGGTAGGCTGTACTGTTTCTGGGCCAACAGATGTGTAAGGAGGTGATTTAGCCAGAATTCTCACTCAACTGCCAGTGTTTTTCCCCAATTAAGGGTACCCACTTTTTAAGAGGTTGGGTCTCCCGACCTGAAATCCGATCCACGGCTGAAATGACAGAATATAAATTTTCTGCCGTCAGTCGGACTCGAACTCTGGCCCGGGAGCATGGTAGTCAAGCGCCTTGCCCACTGAGCTACTCAACAAATACTCCTATAACTCAACAAAATAAACCTTAAATTCAAATAAAAACAATAAATTTAGCATATTTACAGATAATTCCACAAACATTATCATATTTACAAATAAAATTTTATTTGAGCTTGAACATGGGTCTTCTCTCATACAGTATAGGTTTAGACTTTCCCAGATGACCAACCTACTGGGAAGCTGAGCTCGCGATCTGGATCTACTACTCTTTCCATGTATCTCTCTTCTTTGACATTCTCCACCATAGTGGTCCGGCCTTCTTTTTAAAGAAGTCGCTCTATCTTTTCATCTGTCGTCCTCTTCGAGGTTTGTAGCAATAGGGTGTCCAAACAGTCCATTGACCACCTTTTATCACTTCTTAAGATGCGCCCTGCCGATTCCCATTTTTGTTTCTTCATATGGTGAATTATGTCTTTCAGGGCAGTCTTCTCACTGATGACATAACTCCAAACTTTCTCCTTCCTCTATATTATTCATATTTCTTTCGTTACTCTTTGCCAGTTTATCAGTTTCCTTTAATATACAAACATAAAACCACGATAAATATATACTTAACTATATACATATTTGGGGAAGATTGATTATCCAGGAGGTGTAAGAATAAATGATGCTTAAAAAAAGTAAGGGAAGAAGCTTTACGGATAGGAATGGGTAAGGAATTCCAGAAGGAGGTAGCACGAATGATAAAAGATTTTTCAAAGGAAACAGTTCTATGGAAGGGGGTATACAGATTGGAACCTTGTGTTCATGTGTGGATAGAAGAACGCAGAGTAATTATGGTAAATCCAGAATATTGGAAGGGTTTTCGGTTTTGAGTAATTGGAACAGAAAAGTACTGAGTAAGTATTACCGTCGGAAATGAGGAATAAGGCACCCTAGCTCAGAATATCGGCAAGCAACGTGCGACCGCTTGGGGATCCTGAAGATGAATCTAATGAAACAGTTCTACAGTCTCCTTATCTCATCTCTAGATCATCTGACCCTATACACCAAGCAACCGTAATCAAAGAAAGGAAATATATGAGAGGACACCAGAAGTTGACGGATACTTTGGGGAAAGGAATCTCGAAATCTATAGAGCTGTTTGAGAATTAAGATGGATCATCTGAAGATTTGAGCGATATGGTAATTCCCGGATAGGTAATGATCGAAGGTAAGTCCGAGGTTTTTAATAGTTTTCGAACTGAATGGGAAGGCTACTAAGGATATTGTTTGCTTTTATTCAACCAATGTTTTTAATTAACCCAATTAATTTCATATGCCCAAGTTAAAGAATATGGGAAGGAAAACAGCATGAATAAAAATGAAACTTTTGTGAGAGAAAATGTAAAAAAACAAAATGGATGGAATTTTCCGCCTGTCAGTATATGTTTAATATAAGTGATGGATTTATGAAAGTATATTATTAAGCAAACAGCTTATATTTAATATCAAGCCTTCTAAGAACAGGCTGTACTTCTAGATTTAAAAAATATATTAAAAATAACTTTTTTTATTAAAATATCAATAAGAAAATATTTTCGTTATTCTCTTACCCACCCTAAGAGGGCTCATAATCATAATTGTTGGCGTTCTTGAAGAAAACTGAAGGTCTGTAAAAGTCGGAATTGTTAAGCTCTCGAATAACTTTTACGTTGTCTGTTCCCTGGATATTGTGAAGAAATTAATGTCAAAAATATGCACTTTTCTATAGATTAATATTGATCGTTTTCCAAAATCGTATAAATACTTTAAAAGTACAATTTGCACCTAAATAGATACTTTAATAAAACCTTATTTAGAAGCACGACTTTACCAACAAAAGCAAATATCAATCAACGTTCTTGTAGTTATAGTTTTTTCTTTGTATTCATCTTTTCTTAATTATTCATTATTATTTTGATTTTATTTTATTTATTTCTTATCTATATTTCTCTTTCTTGACCATATTGTTATTCTTTTTATCCCTATTATTATTTTATTTATTTTTTTTTTTTTTTTTTATGTCTTATATATGGAGTACACAGGGTGTCCCGAATTTGAATGGAAAAACTTCAGGAACTTATAGGGGACCGAAAAACTAAGACAAAAAATCCTTTAGAGATTTGCTCGTTTTTGCTTAGTTTTAGAGAAAATCGCAAAAAAAAAAAAAAAAAAAAAGAAACAAAACAAAAATGTTACAGGTAGCGATTATCACCTTTCAAAGATCGTCAGGCTAGGCAGTGAGATATGTAAACACTTAATGTTATCCTTTACATTCTTTTATTTGTTTACATTTTAGCTTCCTTCTAGGATTATAATTCCTAATTCAGTCTTCAGTCAGTTACTCAGATATTTTTGTGTGAATAGCATCAGCCACAATGCCGCATACATATTCTAATGTTTAATACGCTGATGATTTTTGTGTATGGTTTCTGTAACGGTAATGCTTTAGAAGCGGTGCGGGAGTATGCGCGCCGATTTCCAATTAGAAGAGTGCCTAATCGACGAGTCTTTTCGTTAACTTTTAATAGACTACGAGAGACTGGGTCATTCCTAATACGTAATGAAGGCGACCAATTCCAGGCAGCAATAAGAGCAGATTATCGGAGAAGAAATTGTGTCCAACGCCACTTCGATAACAATCCTGAGACTAGCATCCGAAAAGCATCTGCTGCATTAGCAATATCGCGGCAAGCAATATGGTGAACTTTTAATGGTGATAATCGCTACCCATACAATCTTCAAAAAGTTCAGAATTTATTACCTCAAGATTATGCTAAGAGATTGAATTTTAGTAACTGGTTTCTTGACAAAATTTGCGATGATAATTTATTTCCATTAAAAATTATATGGACCGATGAAGCTACCTTTACAAGAGGAGGAATTGTCAATCAAAGAAATTATCATGACGTTTAGTCAAAACGTTTGAAGGGTAGGGTCTATATGGTTGAGAGATTTTCTCCAAACTCGCGACAATGACCAAAAAGACAAAATCCAAAGTATCAAAGAGGAAGGGAGAGTATCCTTTATAAAAAAAACGTAATAATTAATTCAAATTTTATAAAGGACAAAAATCATAAGATCCTGGGAGATCTCAAAATAGTATCCTCTGGTGTCCTGTGATAAGTATCAAACGGGAAGAGAGAAGGTCCTTTTAAAAATTAAATCATTTTCAAAAGGACAAAAACTTATTTGTCGGGAAGGAGAGAGGTCAAAGATGTCCTTCCTTATTCTTTATTGAGGAAATTGTTTAATTAATAATTCTGGTAGAACATTGTTGCTATCATGGGCGTATTATAGGGGAAGGTTTAAGAGGGTTCAGACCCTCCCTTTAGTATACGCCGGAAATAAAATATTCCTGGAATATTTACATTTTATATTCGTCACGGGTAATCCATCTCATAAAATATATACAGTACGCTCTCTAAAAGAACCTACTATATAATTTAAAGCATTTATTTTGCAAACCAGCATCCCCCGTTACGGCTCCGCCCGCTTTCATAAGTTGAGATAATTTTAACAAATAATTGAAGTTTTATCTGTTTATCGATAAGAATTATAATGTAGTATGCATTTGAGCATTATTTCTTCAATGATTATTTCACCCATAGCAGTAATTATAAAAAAAAGTAATGATCATTAATATCATTTCGTATTGTTATCTTAGAAGTCAACCCTTTGTAAGAATATATAAATATTGTTTTTAATTTAATTTGCTTTTAATGTCACTCTTAAAATAATTCACCAAGATTACTTTTTCTTTATAATTAAATTACCTTGATTATTTGGCCCCACGTATCAAACCTTTGGAGAAGATCATGTTAATAATTTTTTCTAAAATAATTTATAATTTGTTAGGCGAGTAGGTCCTTACTGGCATCCCTTTAGACACGACCAACAGCCGAGACCATAGCAATATTGTATGGTTTTTTATATTATACTATAAATATATTATTTCTTATAAAACCAAACATATTATATATTGCACAGATTTGAGGTAGATTGTAATAATTATTCAATAAAAGATTTTTTATCAATTTATTGAAATTTACAACTGTACAAACAGATTCATCAAGTAAATGTGTTAATAATGATTACAATAACATGTCAAAACTTCTAAAGAACTACTCATCTGAAGCACTTAATAAAAATTCTACACTAGAAGGTCTCTTCTAGGCCATCTTCTTTTCAGAGGCCTCGCAAGATTATCGGGAAAGGAGTGGGAATCAAGTTCAGAAACTAGGGGATTTGAGTGATTATGGAGCTTACTATGAAAGGATAGGTATCTGGTTTGGGTCAAATTAGCAACATATAGAACATTCAGATCATTGTGGATACGTTTATTCGTGACAAAGTAATGAGCATTGAGGATTTTTACTTGTAAGAATTGGATGTGAGATGAATTGGATGGTATAGTGGAGCCTCAAAGCTTAACTCCGTACGTCCAAATAGGTCTAATCACAGTCATGTAAATAAGTCTTTTGTAATTAATTGGGAGCTTTGAACGTCTGTCTATTAAATGTTGAAGTAGTCTGTGACGACGAGCAGTTTCATGTCGTTGTATTCTTGTATTTTGATTTCAAGTAAGACGTTTGTCCAAGTGGAGTCCTAGGTAGGGGATCTGTTAAACGGAGATTAGTGGAATATCATTAAAGGATACGGTAACAGGAAGACGTAGGTTTACGACGAACGGTAAACGTTATTTGGTGAGATTTGTTTGGATTTATTTTGATATCCATTTTTGACACCATTCTTGAATGTTTAGGATATGGGATTGGAGTGTTTAGGAGGTAATGAAGAGATCATCGTTTACTGATAATGCATATGTGTCATCAGCATAAGTGGTGAGGACAGTAAAAATAATAAGAAAATATAAAAAAATATAAATGTTTGTTTAATTTCTCACTGGCTTAGATTGGTGCTAATATTTAGCATTTTCTTCACGAATTTCCGGCAAAAACTAGTTTATCTACATTTTTAGACCCTAGTGTGAGAATGTTTAAGCTACACCAATATTCCTCAAAACGCATTTCGTGCTAGATTAAAAATAATCAACACAGAGGCTGAAACAAGCATTGATAGTGTTAATCAACGAAGTAATGATAAAGTTGCAGCTAATTAATTACGTTAATCAAGATAAGGAAGACAGTAGGCACATGAGAGGCCTGCGATGTACAGCCTCACCTTATCGACCCTATCTACTAACCCACAGCTTCATTAAATATCCAAGCTAACCCATAACTTTTGAACATATTTCAAGGTCTATTAATTTTATGATAAATTATTTTAAATATTAGCGTGATTAATGTCAAACCTTTGTGATCATGCATGAATCATATGAGTATCAAGAATCAGCAACATCGCTGACCCTAATGATATTTTATTTTAATTTTCAAATATGTGCTTGAAACCATATACCTATCCTTTTATAGCAAACTTAATAATCATTCTTATCAATTAGTATCACAACTCTCTTCCCACTCTATCCCAGATAACCCTCCGAGGCGCCTGAAAAAAAGATGGCTTCGGGACCTGCTAAGATACAACTTTATAATACAGAACATTAAGAAGTGCTACCAATGTGTAATTGCTTTCAAGCAATTAATATATCATTTTTAGAATCATCATCACACTTACTTGTTGTATTTTACATATATTGTATACAGCTGTAAATTTCAATAAATAGCTATAAATAAAAAAATAATGTGCTTGTATTGCATATTAATTTTAAAAAATCTATGGTAAAAAAATCCTGAAGACAACTACCATTCAAATGAAGCATAGTGGGTCAAAAAAACTAAAAATTATGAAAAACCTATTAGTACGTAAAGGAGTCTTATTATAAGCATGAAATTATTAATTATACATTCATGCGGTGCTGAATCAAATGAAACCATAATCGGATCATCAGAAAAGGTCAAAATTAGAGGGCGAAAATACAAAAATTAAAAAATCATGTTTGGTGTCGTTCTATATCTTGATTAGTGTGCATAATCGAATAAAATCATAACTAGCTTAATCTGATCGTCAGCCCAAAACTAAGTTTTAAGATAAAAATTGGTATTGTTTGAAATAATTTTATTTTGTCTTTTAAAAAAGCCATATCGAACTAGGTTATATTTATCAAGCATATATATAAAATATATACATGTAAAATACGGAGAAGATATAAAAAATTGATGATAGTCATCGATTGTCTCCTCAACTGTGTGGTGCGGAGGCCCTGAAGAAGACCTGTAAGGTAGGTTGGAACGTCGGCATTCCATAAATGTGTTTTTACTTGGACGTGTTTTTTTTTCTTTCCTGCTGACGGTATCCCTGATCATATTTTTCTTCTATTTTATTACAGTCAACAATATATTTCCTAAAATATGTAAATATTTAATTAAACAGAATATTAAAATCGAATATATAAGCAGCAAACCACATATATATCCTATTCATAAAAAAAAAAAAAAAAAAAAAAAAAAAAAAAAAAATTGGTATATAAAAAATAACATGTCCAAAAATCAGTTCCTATTGAACGAAATATAACAAACAAATTCTTCTCCTGAACAAATACGGCCAAGGTCGGGATTTATACTAACACTGTTTCCCAGACACCTGTACTTCAATTTGGAGCCCCTACAGAGAGCCTAGTTCCGTGGAGCTTTTTTTGAAAGACCTAGTGAACTGAAGGTACAACAGATTTATAAAACTTTGAAAAGGCCTTACAGTCAAGGTTTTACCTTATTTTGACGACGTAAAAATCCTCCAAAAACCTGTACACGTCATAGTTTCGTTCATAGGGTTTTCCAAAATTACAAAGAACTTTAAAAACGTGTCATTTTCTTCACTTCAAAGAAGCGCAGCTTCAAGGACAGATCCTAGTAATAAAATAATCAAAACAAGTTCCACAATCCTATGCTACCTGTATTTAAGTATTCAAAAGTTACCATTAAAAATACTGAAAAATATTTATTATTAGGTTGTTTTTATTTACTGGTGATTCCCGCTGCATCGCGTTGTGTCTATTCCATTGCCAGGATCTAAACACCTCATTGAAGTAGTACTTTTCCGTCATGAAGAAAATAGCACTGTTTTAATATTCGGTTGAAATAATCTTTTATTCTAGAGGATACATATGTCCAGGTTTATGCAGGATTTTCATTTCGTTAAAGTGAGTATAACAGTAAATGTTAAGAATTTTCAAAGTAAGCTGCCTCGTAAATCTAAATTATCATCTTCATTTCATTTGATATTTTACAAAAATTTCCATCGAGCTTGGTTCTCTATACAGGTTTAAATTGAAGTATGGCTATCCGAGAAACAGTCCTATAAATTTCAATCCCGGAATCGGGCGTAATTTTCCAGGGGAATAATTTATTTGTTATTTTCCGTTTTATAGAAACCAATTTTTGGACTTGTTATTTTTTTATATATGTACGTATTAATTTTTTGTATGAATAAGGTATTAATATTGGTTTACTATTTAATTATTTTTTTTATTTAACGTAAAGTGGCTTTCCTTGGAGGATGGTCACCCATCCAAGTGCTAACCAAGCTCGACTGCGCTTAACACCGATTATCTATTGCACGTTAAGCCATCCCGAACACAGATAATTTCCAAGATTTGTGAAATAGCTGTAATTTTTCCATTTTTCTAGAAAATACATCATTTAAGATATTTTAAATGAGAATAAGAAGGAAGGTAGAGGCATTACTAGAAAAGGAAGTTTCTGGAAAATCAAATAATTGGAGATCTTATATTTGCTATGCGACAGCTCTTCAAAAAAGTTATAGAGAAACAGAAAAAGCTGTCAAGATACTTTGTAGGAATTTCGAAATCCTCCAACCAAGTAAAGAAGAGAGACATAAGAAGGGAGTTCTTGAGAAGAAAATAAACAAATGAAGGACTTTCCTCGACAATAGAATGTCTCTATCGAGAAATAAAAAATAAAAAAATAGAAAAATCTTTTTTTTATTAATTGTGATCCTTACCAAAGTTCTGAACCCCCATCTTCACTCTTCATTGTAGTGGTGCATGTTTTTTATAATTCAAATATTTTATCTGCTCCTATCTCAATGATAAAACCTTCAAATTTTATTGAGAATATACTCCCATTGTTAACCAATCTGCAATTGTTCCTCAAGGTAGTAACCTTGGTCTCATCCTCTTCACGGTATATAAATCTCATGGCTAAATAGTGTTATCAGCAAGTAATGATCCTTTTACAGCAATCACTCTAATCTCATATAAATCCGCATGAATTGTTCATTCAACTGATGATCAAAATAAATCCAAACGAATCTCATGATATAACTTTTACTCTCATCAAATACCTAGGGCTTTCTTCTTCTTTATTGGCGCGACAGACGCATGGACCTGTCCTTGGCCTGCTCCACAGCCCTCCTCCAGTCGTCCCGATCAGCTGCTCGCTTTAAATATATTTTAGATAATTTTAACCATCTTCTCTTCGGTCTTCCACGAGGTCTAACTCCATCCGGTCTATCCCAGAACAATTTTCGGCATGTTCTGTTCTCCCCCATCCGGTATACATGCCCCATCCATTTTAGCCGTTGAACTCTTGTGAATACCGTCAATGGCAAGTTACCATGCAAATCGTATAGCTCCCGGTTCTTCCTTCGCCGCTACATACCGTTATCTATAATATACGCCTCATTCCTTTCGATACAGTCCAGTTTCGTGGCTACTGACTTATTAATAGTTCATGTCCACCTAGGGATTTAGATTTATAATATTCAATATACAGTATATGCTATCTAGGACTCCATCTGGACAAATGTCTTACTTGGAATCAATACAAGACTAAAATGACAAAAAAACTGCTCGTCGATTCAACATTTACTAGACAACCGTTTCATGCTTTCAATTAGTTAAAAAAGATTCATTTACGAGACAGTCATTATACCTATTTGGAAAAGAGCTTTGGTACGCAAGTAAACAATTCAGTTCATCCTCACAATCCAAAATCCTTCCTTAAATGCTCCTCGATATGTCAATAATATACTCATCCATAATGAACTCAGTGTCCCATATTTTGCCGATTTGGTTCAAAATCATATTCCCATTCTATTCCCGATTACCCTTCGAGGTGTATTGCTCTGAAAATAATCCAGAGGACCTTATAATATCTATCTATTGATTTGATACCAGAGGGTAGTAGCTTTACAAGTCAATAGTTCTGAAGACTGATACAGCGGTTATTTATTTAAAAAGTTACAAATTGTACTAAAATAACAAGTAAATAATGCATCTAATGACTACAGACTGGGAGTGACGCCATCTTGCTCCTGACAGGGGTTCTTATAGGCTCCAGGGCGCTGACGCCGTGTGAAAAGGGATGTGCGTAGTTTACCAGGCTACAACGGCTCCCTCCTGAAGGTCTTTGCTGTCCTCAGCAAAGAGTTGTTGAGATGAGGCGGTGAAGTCCTTTGTTGACGGTTTTCAGTTGGTAAACAATAGTTAGTAAACAACAGGTGGCGATAATGAAAGGATAACAGAAAGATAACTAATAATAGACCTGATAGAAAAAATAAAAATAATACAATATGCGTCTCTTGAGGAAGTTCATCTAATGTTAACAATGGTTGAAAATTTATATTAGCAGAGTGAACTTGTTCGAAAGTAAAATTAGTAGTATGTTTAGGTATCATAGAATTTTGAGGGGATACAGATACATAGCTTTCTAGATATATAAGAGGTTTTGGATAATTTAACAATGTTTCGTTTTCGTGTAAATACAATAGTTGAGTTAATTTAGGATGAATAGAGACATTATAGTGAATATTGGTAATAACTAACTGGTTAGTATCATATATTAAATACATATTAATAATTGGAATATATTTTACAAAAGAGGTGGCATTTCTTAAAACTAAGCTTTTACAATCAAGTAAATCCTTATCATCTAATATTTGATTAATACATTTATTTACAATTTTTGTGACATTTTTACAATAATAATTATTGTTTAATAATAAACATTGTCCAGTAAAGGTCTCATCATACCTCAGTATCAGGGATGGATGTTCATGAATAGTTAATATTTCATTATTTTTCCGTATAGGAAAGGAAAGGAGAAAAATTGTTTCATACAATACAGATTTGAAAGGAAATTGTATAAAATAAGATAGGAAATTATCATGTCAAGGACAAAGTACAGATGCCAGTTGCCATAATATATTAGTGTTGTTAGAGATTAGGAGTACCTTCAATTGTTTAATTATATATTCTATCTCCTTGTACGTCAATATACTTGAATGTAATATATTTAATTTGCAGAACTCCAGGCTGGTGTCTATATCGCTGATTTTGTTATATAATAGCAGAAGAGTATCAAATAAAAACAAATATTGTTGGTTAAATTCTAAATCTGATGTTTCATTGGATAAGGTTTCAAAATAATTACTAATTTTTAAATTATTGGAATGAATAATTTTGATGTCCTTATTGAATTCCTCCGTTAGTCGTTTATTGATAGATAATTGATTTTCTACATTGTGTTCTAAATGATATTCGTTTGTCTCTACTTTTTGTAGTATTTCGTCATACTTAGCTTTGTCGTTCGCGTCCATGTTCCCTGTAACCCAAGAGATAGCCGTCCCGAGGCCATTGAAAAGTCCTCTTTTTACTCTATAATTATTAGGATGTAGGTGATTTTGCTAATTTTGCTCGAGTGTATCTTAGATGAGTTCTGATTAGGTTAATTTGAGAGATGTCATTATGTTTGGTGCTAAGGATTTTTAGAGCTGTCTTTATATTGTTTAATTCAATTTGTAGTAATTTGATATTAATGTTATGCATGTACGTATATGTCTTGTTAATTACATATGAGTCTTGGATCTTGATGGGTAGAATTCCGGCTGATTTGCTAATGTCCGTTAGTTTGTATGGGGTGACCGGGAGGATTAGTAGCAGGAGAAGAAGCATTTTCCTGAAACAAAACTTTATTTTGGAATTTCTTTCCTTGGACGTTTAATTCGATTTGGGTGGACCTTAAAAGATTTTCCGCTGTATTTGCCACTGGCAAGTTTTCTTTTACGATCGTACTGGACGGGAAAGTATTTTGGTCTGTCCTTTTTATTCGTCTGTTTTTTCTTCCGTGACTAATGTCTCTTAAAATTAATATTATCTTTTGACTTGACTGGTAATTCTATTTGATTGATTGATTGATTGATTTTTATTGCTTTATAAATACAATTTTTGGAGCAATGAGTTGAGAGCTGTTATACAATTTAGAATTATTTTAACAAAAATAAAATAAAATAAGAAAATTATTTACAAACTAAACAAGAGATATTAACCCAAAATTTTATCTAACTATATACATGATAAATTAATGCATAAGTATACATAAAAATGAAAAAAAACAAATGGCAAACTTTTAATACAAAAACAAAAAGTAAATGGAAAACTAGTAATAAGTTAAAGCAAACTATTTCTTAATTTCAGACAATATTTCATATAAAAAAATAAATTATTTAAATGTTTTTCATTATCTATTGTCAGCCATGAACATAACCAAAAGTCATCATCTGCGGAACGAATTCTTCTAAAAAACCTTTTCCTGTATATTTCATAAACTGAACAATTCATTATTAAATGGTGAAGAGAATCTGGTCCCGAGTTACACATCGGGCAGGGATTTTCTGTATTCAAACTGTAGCTTTTTCTATTGTAATATATTTTGGAGACCCTGGAGCTAGCTAAACGGAGTTGTGCGATAATTCTTAATTTCTGGATGTCTGAATCCATGACCAAATACTTTTCACCACCTCCAAGAGAGCTAAGGTGTCTGTAATGGGTATTGTAGTGAGAGTTGACTGCATGTTCAATGTCCACAGACAAATAATGACTCTCAAATGCCATGTTCAGGCTTGAGATATTTTCTTTAACAACATTCGCATCCTGTTTATTCCATATGTCAATTGCGCCGATTCTTTCCAATTGTAGCATTAATTGTTCTGCCCAATTAAAGGGCACGGAAGGATTTCCAATCAATTCGACAAGCCTGCCGTAACAAATCCTTGGAAATTCATCAGTTGCCATATTTAAAATTTTGATCCACCATGTTAACATCCTTGCAAAAACTTTTACCTGGGTGTGTTTTGTACCTGTTTCCAGCCTGACATAGGAATTTGGGGTGTTTTTCTGAAGATGTAAAATACCCTTCAGGCCAGTTCATCAGATTCTTGGAATTCAAAAATCACAATTTATGAATCCTTGTCACAAAGTGTTTTCTTGTACATGTCAGAAGTGTGGGGCATGGCTTCCCCGGACATAATTGAAATTAATATAATGTTATTTCTATCCAGTTTTAATATTATTTCTTTTGTATTAATTAATCTTAATAACTTTTGTGTTCCATTACTATATCTCAATAATTCGTCATTATAATCAAATATTGCCTTAAAGTCATGCAACGTTTCATCTCCTAGTAATATGTCATACTTTTTTGAAAAATTAAAAATATATAATTTTATCAACTTATTCTGATCAAAGACATTTTCTAAATTAAAATAAATAAATTCTTTACCTGACTCTTCTCCTGTAGGCGTCCTTACTACAAAATCTTTCTGGTACCTAGGTATGTCTGTACCTACTATTGAGGGGTTAATGTAATTTTTTAGCGATCCGGTGTCAACTAACCATTTCCTGTTTTTATAGTCTATAAAGTGAGGTAGGGATTTGTTTAAAATATTTAATTCGAATGTCCTGGGGGGTTTTCTTGGGGTGACGGGCTTAACCCTAAAAAATGTTCAGATAGTTTATTGAAATTTTCGCGTAGATTACTCAATTCTTCTTGCATCTTATCCTTTTTACGGCTTTCCTTTTGTGTTGGTTCTGTTTTCTCTTTAATGTGAGTGATTTCTTATGGGGAAATCCAACGTTTTGACGAGGTTGATTTATTTGATCTTTGGGTTCTCATAGATACGGTAGGAGGGTATTGGCTGTTATCATTATTATTATTATTACATTGATTATGTTGTTGAAAAAATGGTTTTTGATACTGAAAATTTTGGAAATTAGGTTTCTGTTGGTAATTAAAATTTTGAGGTTGATGATTAAATGTTGGTTTATTTTGGAACGGATTGTTTTGCTTAAAAGGGTTATAGTTTGGAAAAGGATTGTATGGTTTTACTTGATTTGTTTTGGGGTCGTAATTTGGAACTTGATAGGGGTGTGTATATTTTTTGGAATCTATTTTATAAATCGCATCAAGTGAGGTATTGTATCTTAATTGTTCTAGAACTATACTACAATCGTTAATTAATTTATTCCTTGCGTCATCTAAATTTTGTATTTGGAATAATTGTAAATGTGCCCCGAGTAGTGGATGTACCCCGTGTACGAAAGTTCTTACTAGTGTCGCGTCAAGTTGGTGCGTCATATTGATTAATATATCCCCATTAATTCCGTCCAAGTTGTATCTAGTTATAATTACAGTCCGTTTTTCATCTAAACGGTTAAGGAATTCAACAGGGTGTTCCTTCGGGTGTGATTTTAATAGGGCCAATTCTGCTATTAAATCTGGCGCAGTCCTGTTGTCTGCAAAATTTTTCTTTAACGTACTCAATAATGTTATTATGTCATAACAATTATTATTGAGAGCCACAGCCTCTGCTCGCCCGTCTAAATGTCTCATAGCAGATTTAAATAACAACCAATGGTTTGTGTCCCTCTCTCTAACATTTTCGTTACAATATAGGGCATACAGTTCTTCACACGTCTTGACAAAATGGTAAAATTTGAAGGAAGTACCTTCATATTTGGGAATGAGTTTGCAATATTCCGGAGTTAATATTTTTGAAACTTCGTTAGGCATCTTAGCTATTCTATTGTTTACAGTATTATAATTAGCAAAATCAAATATTTTCCCTGATACTTAATTGAGATATGTGAGTACTCACTCTGATGCTGTAGTCTTCTGGTCGCTGGACCTGGCAGTCTTCTGGTTCTTTACTTCTGTACTGCGAATGAGGAGTTGAAACTCCAGTACCTTGCGGGACAAATGGTCACGCAAAATGCTTGTTGAGTTTGGGACAATAGGTCACAAACTTCAACTGGAACCTTCGCAGTCCCTGTTCGGGCGCCAGTTATGAAGACTGATACAGGGGTCGCTTTTTTTTTTTTTAAAAAAAGGAATTTATTTAAAAAGTTACAAACTGTACTAAAATAACAAGTAAATAATGCATCTAATGACTACAAACTGGGAGTGACGCCATCTTGCTCCTGACAGGGGTTCTTATGGTCTCCACTCCAGAGCGCTGACACCGTGTGAAAAGGGATGTGCGTAGTTTACCAGGCTACAACGAATGACATTCTCTTAATTCACAATTTCGCTTATTTACTTGTTTTTTGTTATTGTACAGTTGCAAATATAAAAAATAAATAAATAAAAAAAAAATACTTTAACCTAAATATTTTGTCTGTTTGAAAAAAAAATGTTGATAGGTGGCACTGATAAAGAATTTGATGACTTCAACAAACTCATACAAGATATGTCCTCAACAATCATGCACGACTATAAACGAAGTGCGTAGGAAAAATAACTTGATGCCTCTTTCATGCCATACTCGTAAATATTTCACTTTTATTCTTACTACATTCGTTGGTAGCCATTTTTTTTCTATGGAAATTTGTGAATCTAATCTAATCAGTAATAAAAAAAATGTTGAAAAACAATTAAAGATTTAATTGCATTAGTTTAATAATCTTGTAAACTGCTCAGAGCAATTACTTTAAATGGGCCTGCTCGATAGGAAGTAAGTAGTTACTTGGGAAATCGATTAGTCGGGGGAGGGAGCTTACATTTAATTAACGACTTCAGAGCCGGAGAACAAGTTGGATTACAAATTATCTTTTCTTTGGCTCAAGTTACAAACGAGACAAAATTCAGTACTTCTCTAACTTTTTTAATCATTCTCCTGAATTATAGCAAGAACTGCTTCTATACTAGATAGCAAGACATATGACTGCCCCCTGATAGACAAGCATAGATATACACTAAACAGCACTATTATGCTGAAAGGTAGACAATAGCGGCTCTCTAAGAGGGAACTGTTACTTCTCTATAGCTATGAATACTATGAATTTCTGGAAAACCTAGACAGAATACTGTAGCAAAGAGCGACATCCTAATTTAATAATAATGATGAAAATACATATACTTAAATATACATTCATGTATCTATGTTTATTTATGTAATTATCATTATTTATTTAGTCTTCTATTTCTATTATTATTTATAATATAACAGTAGGCAACTGTGAGAAAACATAACCAGCTCTAAACATGTCCGTTGTGAAGAGAACGAATTTCCTTATACTTGATGGGGAAATATAAAAGTTGTCCTTGAGTAAGGATGTCCGTTATGAGAGGTTCCACTGCTCTACTATTTGGGAGGCTCGGTTGTTTGTCCATCCTGAACTGTATGATTACTTACAATTTTTGGCTTCTGATCTGGATTAATCGTTAAAATTGGTAATTTGAAAGAGTGAACTCATAAATGTTATTATAATAACTAAGTGAACGTAAAGTATATAAGACGCATATATTTATTGTTAATTTGTTTATTGTAATAATGCTATATAAAAAGGAATACTTGCAATATTGCAAAACATGAAACACGTAACAGTAAAAAATTAACATCCTGTAGGGTTCACTGAAAGGTGAAAAAAAAAAGGATTTAAACAGTATATAATAGATTATAATAGTTAGTAATCAGAAAAAGTTTTATAAATTTAAAAGTAAAGTTTAAGGCTTTGATAGCAGAGAATGCAGAGGTCCCAGCTCGCCGGTCTTGGACCGCTGTAAATTACGATTCCCATCTGGTGACAATATTTATTTCATGGCGGTCCGGAACCGTGACATTATCTCACAACATACGGTTTTTTGTTTCCATATTTATTTATTTTTAGACAAAATATTGTAGAACATCATACAAGTTTATATCCAAACTAAACTTCTAAATTATTCGTATATACAAGGTCGAGATTAAATTAGTCGGTCTAAATTCCAAGGCCAGACGTTTTATCTTTGAGGATTATGGAAAAAAAGGTTTGATTTGAGGTGTTTTGAGATAAGTTTAATTTGTCCGACAAACATTTTAAATTGATTAAAGATCTCATCAAATAACCTTTACCCTTCGTCATAAAAACATACTACTCATTGACCCACAGTATCCTTTAATATATACCTCTGATCACCTTTGAATAGTACCGTGACCTAAGGACTCCGTTACGTAAATGACAAGAAACAGCTCATCGTTTTCGACTTCTCTAACATTTACCAGACAAGCGTTAAGAGCTCCCAATTAATTACAATAGACTTATTTACATGGCAGTAATTACAAACATTTAGCCATATAGAGTTGAGCTTTGAGGCTCCACCAAACCTTCCAATTCTTCTGCTATCTTATTTTTAAAATCCAAACTCTTTCGTAAAATCCTCAATGTTCCTTACTATGTCACAAACAAACTTATTCATAAAGATCTTTATGTTCCTTATGTTACTGATTTGGCCCAAACGAGATACCGACCCTTTCATAGTAAACTCCATACACATTCGAATCCACTAGTCTTCCAACTTGCCTCGCACTCCATTCCCGATAATCCCCCGAGGCTTCTAAAAAGAAGATGGCCAAGAGACCTTATAATGTAGAACTATTGAAGTACTACTTGTGAGTTGTTCTTTACACGTTATTGTAATCATTTCCCTCAAATTTACTTGTTGTATATAATGTATACAGTTTTAAATATCAATAAGTAATTAAAATATATATACAACAACAACAACAATGGCGCTACGGTCCATGCAGAACCTTGGCCTCTTCCACGATTCCCCTCCATTTATTTCTGTCACCAGCTGCTCTCCTCCAATACCTCACACCAAGTGTCTTTAAGTCTGCCTCAACATCTTCCCTCCAGCGCAATCTAGGCCTTCCTCTTTCTCTCTTGCCTCCTTCGGGACGCCCATTCAGCATGATTTTTGGCATTCTATTGGGGCTCATTCTCTGAACATGGCAGCAGAGAATATATATATATATATATATATATATATATATATATATATATATATATATATATATATATATATATATATATATATATATATATATATATATATATATATATATATATATATTGTGCTATATTATTATTATACTTAGAGCTACAGTCTTGGTCGGGCCTCGGATTCACAAAGAATCCACTGATAATCCTGCTTATCTTCCGCTTTTCTCTTCCAACTATTCACTTCCAGTCTTCGCAGGTCATCCTGGACGTTGTCCAGCCACCTCAGGCTTGGTCTCCCCAATCTCTTTCTTCCCGGCCTGTTTTACATCATCTTTTTTGGGAGCTTGTCTTCCGGCATCCGTTGCACATTTTCAAGACACCGCAATCTTGCCACTTTGACCATAGAAACGTATCCTCTCATTCTCCTGAGTCAAAACCTCTAACATTTTAAAATCCACTTCTAACATTTTGGCAGATCGAGACACTTCACGAGACCTTAGAATTTCACTGAGGTGAAAAAGGCATTTTATCACGTACTATACAATGAGACAAAATGTTCTTGAAAATTGTTTGATTAATTAATTTATTTATTTTTTTAAATAAAAAAATTCTCTACCACCAAAAATCCTTCATTCATTCCGAGTACTGTTTTCTCCTTACAACAACCTCTCATGACTAAACGTAGTTCTCTCCTCCTAAGGAACCTTGAGTAAATTTCTCTTTGTCATCCCACCGAAGATAGTATTTGAAATTTAATGAAACCTTCATCGAATAACAATCAAAAGTATTATTTTAAAAGCTTGAACTGTTCTATTACGATCAAGGCCCTTCCAAATAATTTTGCCAAAATTTTATTCCATGAAATTAATATCAGTGTTACAGCATACGTGAGTTTGTTAAATGTGTTATCATGACAGCAATTTGGTAGAGAAACTCTCTCATTTTTCAACTACTAAATAACATGCCAACAGAAGTTTCAATGTTGATGTGTCAAACGCAAAGCACGCCATATTTGCATAGCTTAAATTTGACTAGTCTAATAACTTTTGATAGCCATAATCATCTAGTTATAATATTTAATGTTAATCATTTAATTTCCGTGAGTAAGGTTTCCACTATTGTTGAAATATGGGTATTCAGCTGTCCAAAACATTTCGGTTTTCTTGAGTTAATTATTTTACTAATTAATTAATTACACTCGTTAAAGGAATAGAATCCATACAACATATATTAAAAGACAAGACATTATTCACTTGTGATTACTAACCGAGAAAAATACTAAAACAATCTGTACCAAATTCCAAAATCTAATATTGTATATGGGATTTAATTTGTAATAGCCAAAGAATTAAAACATATTTCCTTAACCAAAATGAATTTTTTTTTTTAAAGCTGAAAATATTCATATTTTTTTTTTGTCAATTTAATCTATCTACTTTTTTTTTTTTTAATATAATTTTATACTTGTTGTACATTTAAGTGATTAGTGTTTTACAAAATTTTTGAATGAATGTATAATTTAACATATATTATAGTAGCCACCGAGTATAAACCATCAAAAAATGGAAAATTTAATAGGATGAATGACTAAGTTGAAGCAAGATTATAGAACCAGCTTTAAGTTGGCTTTTATTGTATATATCTCAGGATGTATCGGAGAAAATATCCCTAAATTCATCTGCATATTCGGTAGTTTTTAATTTTTGTAAAAGTTTTCAGCTGGAAGTTCAAACTTAATTTCAAATTTTTGTTATGAAAGTAATTATAAGCAATGAAACATTTTGGTGGCAATATATTACGTTAAACAAGATTTCGATCCCATAAAATTGTTTTTATAAAATAAAAGCTATAAAAAAAAATACATAATGATTTTATTTTAAAATTACAAACAATTTAAGTTAATTTGTTCCATTATTTTAAGTTTATTAATTGTATAAATTGATTTTCAATTTTTTTTTTTTTTTTTTAGAAATACCTGCGTCACTCAATTACTCTGACCTCAAATAACAGAAGTAAATCAACATAATTAATCGCATTTTAGAGATGACAATTAAATTATGATTTCAGGGTGATTTCCTAATTTTTTTTTTTTGATTTTCCAGTTTTTCTTGTGTTTTTTCCTAAAGTCAATTTTTTTAGGATGGAATTCCAATGTATTTTTCCATTCTAAATTGAACGAGACCAACTGAAGATTTTGTTTCCTTTTTTTGGCCATTTGGCCTCACTGTGCCGTCTAATTATTTAACTTAATCGATGTAATCTATACTATTATATTAAAGAACAAGCCGTTTGTGATCACTAACCACGTCAACCACTAAACCATTCTATACCAAATGTCAACCAGATCATTTTTATAGTTCCGGGAAGGTTTAGCAATAATAAAATCTATTGATTTTCAATTTAATAATTTGTTATATATATAATATGTCATTATAATAGCGATAATATGTGGGTGACAGTGAAGTTTGTAAATTGACCGATAGGTGGCGAACACCATTCTTCATAAGATGTTACAAAGGTACTGTCTTATCTAGAGCTTGAAATTGAAAATAAAATTTACTTATATTCAATAAAATTACTAGAAAAGATTTAAATATGTGGTGCGACACATGGGGCCCTGTGAATCGATCCTTATTTTTTTTTTTGATATTGTGTGTAAAATATAATTCCGCAAGTTTCTTAATAGTCTCTGTCCACCTAGATTACCAATTCATACATTAAAATTTTAAATTCGGTGTCAAATTATATTTTTATTAAAGCCACCAAATCTGTGCGATGGTAACGTGTTAAAAATTACTGCTATATGTGGAAATATCATTGAAGATATAATGCTCAACTGCATGCTTAAATACAAGATTTTTATCAATAGATAAATACATCTTAAATTACTAGTTAAAATTATCTAAGTTCTTTACTTAAGAAGGGCAACGGGGTATGCTAGTAATTAATTATTTTTCTATTAAACATTCCATCTTTGGGTATAATAGTCTGTCATTTAAATTATAATAGGAGTATTATTCATCTAGTGGATGTAATTTCATTATCTTGTCAGTTTGAATAATCTTGTCTACGTCATTGTGTTTATTCAATGCAGGGGCAATCCCTCGTCTCTGCTCTTTCATCCCTTCCTCATCGATTCAACGTTAATTGAAATTAAAATTAAACATGCAAATTGGAATTGGATTAATCATAATTTAAATAATTATTTGTTACAATCAGTATAAAGTTTTTAAAAAAAAGTATTAATAACTCCAAATACGATGTTTGTTGAAGAAACAAATTTCTCTTCATGTTTTCCTGGAATAAATACAATTTAAAATTTTGTTTTATTTAAATTACCCTTCGATTTACTGTATACGTTTAACAGATAATTGTTTTTTTTATGAATGTCAACACTTATTAATATTTTCCCAAACAAAAATTTTCATTAAAGCTCTTTTAACATTTCACTACATGTAAATAATTCAGTCTTCAACTAGTTTGAGCTCCGGTTCAAACAGCCAGAAAGATTAAAAACGTTTAGGGCAATGACAAAGAATGTTAGAGAATGGTGGTAAAAAAACTTTTTTTTTCTAAATATCAACTTATTTATTATTTATTATTTACAACTGTATAAATATATACATTAAGTAAATGAGCTGATAACGATTAAAATAACATGTCAAAAATTGAAAAGAACTAATCAGTAGCACTTCAATAAAAATTCTACACTAGAAGATCTCTAGGCCATCTTCTTTTCAGACACCTCGGAGGATTATCGGGAATGGGTTGGGAAGCAAGTTGAGAAACCAACGGATTTGTGTGGTTATGGAGCTTACAATGAAGGGATCTGGTTTGTGCTAACTTAGCAACATATGGAACATTAAGATCTTTATGGATAAGTTTATTGGTGACAAAGTAAAGGGCATTTAGGATTTTTGGAACGATTTTGGATTGTAAGGATTGGATACGAGATGAATTAGGTTTAGTAGAGCCCCAAAGCTCAACTCCGTATGTCCAAATATATCTAATCACGGTCATGTAAATAAGTCTTTTGTAATGAATCGGGAGCTTTGATCGTTTGTCTAGTAAATGTTGAAGTAGTCTGTAACGACGAGCAGTTTCTTGTCGCTTTAGTCCTCTAAAAAACCTGTTCTAGAAATTGCAGAGTTAACAAATTTAACGTTGCTGCACACCCTAAGGAAATTGAAAAGGTAAAAAACTCGGGTTCCCCACGCAGTAAACGTCAAACGAAAAATTCATCGCTATGAAGGTTGCACTGTAACTGACAAAGTGAACAGACCTACGATTACCCTATTTACAAACGTAAGAAATTGGAAAAAATACTGGACAAATCGATTTTCAAAGCCCTACAGACAAAAACCAATTGCCACCTTCAAAGGATAATCTTATATACCAATACTTTGATAAGTTTGATGCATTTGTGGATCAAATCGACTAGATAGAGCTCAACAACTTAACGGTACACTATAATTCTACCTTATTCAATTTTTAGTTTTAAAGTTTCGAAAATCCTCACCACTTACGCTGATGACACGTGTCTTATCAGTAAATAATGATCCCTTCATTGCCTCTTGAACACTCCAATCCCATATCCTAAACCATTGCAGAATGGTGTCAAAAATGGATATCAAAATAAATCCAAACAAATCTCACCAAATAACGTTTACCGTTCGTCGTAAACCTACGTCTTCCTGTTACCGTATCCTTTAATGATATTCCACTAATCTTCGTTTAACAGATCCCCTACCTAGGACTCCACTTGGACAAACTCTTACTTGAAATCAAAATACAAGAATACAACGACATGAAACTGCTCGTCGTCACAGACTACTTCAACATTTAATAGGCAGACGTTCAAACCTCCCAATTAATTACAAAAGACTTATTTACATGACTGTGATTAGACCTATTTGGACGTACGGAGTTAAGCTTTCGGACTCCACTAAACCATCCAATTCATCTCGTATTCAATCCTTACAATCTAAAATCCTTCGAAAAATCCTCAATACTCCTTGTTTGTCACCAATAAACTTATTCATAAAGATCTTAATGTTCCTTATGTTGTTGATTTAGCCCACGCCAGATACCTATCCTTTCATAGTAAGCTCCATAACCACTCAAATCCGTTAGTTTCTCAACTTGTTTCCCACTCCATTCCTGATAATCCTCCGAGGCGTCTGAAACGAAGATGGCCTAAAGAATTTTTAATAAAGTGCTACTAATGAGTAGTTCTTTTCAAGTTTTAACATGTTATTATAATCGTTGTCAGTACATTTACTTGATGTATATATTATCCAAAATGACAAGAAAAAGAAAAAAAAAAATAATCGCCATTTTCGAGTAATTAGACATTTATTAGATCTATTTATACAAATGGAGTTGATATTTGGGGCTCCACTAAACCATCCAATTGGTCTCGTATCTAATCTTTACAATCCGAAATCCGAATAATCCTCAATGCTCCTCGTTATATCACAAATGAACTTATCCATGATTATCTAAATGTTCCAAATTAAATAGATTTGGCTCAAAACCAGATATCTGTCCTTCCATGACAAGCACTAGAATTCACTAGTCCCAAATATTGGTATTTGGTATAAATATATCATTATCCCTAATTTTATTGATCCTTCGCAACTGAAATGCACTTCGAATGGTTGCAGCTTGGTTTATGAGACTCTTTCTCACTCATCCTGCAATACAAACCACTCGCCACCGACTAAAGTTTTTTTTCAGTCACCTGAAACACATTTTAAATCACAGAATATTTATTGATAAAAAATCTACATAAGAATAGTTTTCTGAATTTATTGATAGTAAATATTCGAAATCTAGTCAGATACAATTAGGCAGATGTGTATTAAGAGTAATAAAGCTTATTTTGATTAATTTAAATGCTTTATTGTTTAATTTATTATATTTATAACAGTTTTATTTAAAAACGATTAACATGAATTATAACAACCCGATAATGTAGGGAACTGCCTTCCATTGGAATAGGCAAAACTGCCAAACCAATACACTATGCTGGTTAGTGTAACTGACCCCCTAGGCGTTGCCCTCAGTAACACAATAGGCACAGAAGTCAGTTTTATTATCCAAGGCTACAAGAATCAACAAAGATAATATTTATACACAACACCATATATTTAAAGTATAAGAATATTATTATTAAAATTGCATTTTTAAATGGAAACAGTACTAAAAATGATTTTATTTAAGTCAAAGCAACTATTATCTTTTAAATTATAATTGTAAACTGTTTTTAATACCATACTAACAACAAAAAAATTATAATTTGTTAATTGTACGTATTTATAGATTTTATTTGTCGTAATTTTAATTTTCTGTCTTTGTATATATATACTTTTAAATCTATTTTAATTTCAATTTATATTTTATACATTTATGTTACTTATATTATTATCTATTGATGTATCTGCCTAAAATTAATGCACCCAGGCAATAGTACCCTGTCCTTATGCCTTGATATTATTCTTAGGGAACTATTAGCCGTATAATAAAGTTTATGTTTTTACTTAATAAATTTTGAATAAATGTATTCTGTCTGTTCTATGTCCACTACACGCATTGTTGTATATAATAATAAATTTTTCTAAAAATTCTGAAAAACATTGTAATATTCTGAAGAGTAGAATTGATTGATAATTGCCGTAATATTAAAAAAATTGTCAAAATATGTTTTTTTCTTTTGTTAATTCTAGAGACATAACTTCAATCTATATTTTTATTTATTTTTTAATTTTTATCGAGCAATACATGGTATATTAAGATCTTTAAGGATAAGCTTGTTTGTGACATAATAAGGATCGTAGACGAATTTGGATTGTAAGGATTAGATACAGGAACCATTGGAAGATTTAATGGAGGCCCAAAGCTCAAGTCTGTATGTCCAAATAGCTCTAATTGCTTTCATGTAAATGAGTCTCTTGTAATTAGTCGGAAGGTTTGAACGTTTGTCTGGTAAATGTTGAACTCCAAATGGCGGCAGTTTCTCGTCATTTTACCCTGATGTGTTATCTACATATACATGAAACAATGAAAAATCTCCACCAAATAATAAAAGTGCATAAAAGCTTAAAACAACGTGCAAAAATGCGTTTGAATAAAATACTTATATTTTTAACAAGTGATTTTAATTAGAAATTATTTAATTTCATTTCGTTTGAATTTAAACATAAAATCTTAAAAGAAGAGTTAAAATTCACAATTTAAAACTATCATAGTGGTCGCTTACTTAAGTCTACAGTTAACAGTACTTCTAAAAGCCCATAAACATTTTAAGGCTATAAAAGGAGAATAGTCTGTTGAAGAAGCCATCAAGGAAATTAGTTATTTCCTCACTAAGTCTTTTCTTTTAGAGAGAGGGATCCAAACTTTCAAAACTAACGATCCGGGAACTTTTGAAAGCTTAACGACTAACCAAGCAACTTAGAGAAAATAAAGTTTCAGCATCGTTTTTGTTCACTGAATCTAGTTCTGCGAGTGGATTTTAAACTGAAACTATCATTGAATCGTCAATCATTTAGTTCATCGCAATTGTTTAATTAGTCCGTAATTTGGTCAATAATTAAAGAACTAAAAATGTATTACTGCTAGTGCTATAAGTGTACGGAACAAGTCCAGAAACAGGGTCTATTGGTTCCTTCCGAGAGATTGTCTAACCAGATGAGTATCTAGAGATTCATTGGCGGAACAGATCAAAAGATAAATATTAACCAGCTCAGGTGGGAATAGAACCCACACCATTTTGAACAGGGCAGTAATGGATCCTAAGGCAATCACTACGCTAGCTAAAAATATAAATTATCGATGTGACTATTTTCTATTCTATCAACTCTTGAAAAAAGAGTCGATAACGAGAATCGATTATCCAAATAGATTCCTTGGAAACGATCGATACCACTGAAGATAGTTTCGTAATACCTATTTATGTAATTATTATACAAAGATCCTTCCCCTAATATTAAAAAAAATTTTGTTTTTTTAATCTTTAGCAACAGAACAATGAACAATTTATTTGAACAAACTATGCAGAGACTTTTTTTCTCTTTATTTTTTTAAAATTCACACCTGTCATTTATCCCGTGACGACAGTCAGATGTGATGATGGTATGCAAGTCAACCATGCCATGCATGAGGGAGGTCAGCACACAGTACTTACTCCTCACATGATATTTATTTAATTTTAACGAAGTAGATCCCTCAACCAACTCCTTTTTAGCCTTCTTCGGGTATTCTCTGGCATGTTCCTCGAGTCACTCATCCATACATAAACACATCCAGACAATAGCACCATTTGACCATAATTTTCTTTTTATTCTTAGAGGATTATAATAATTATAATTTTTATTATCACAGAATGAAGATTATTTTTTATTGCATTATATATTCATATTGGTATTCGAGCCCTGATACAGTATTACAAAATCCAGGTAAATATCAGAGTATTCTTCCATCTACAATATTAATGGAAGGTTTTAGTTAGATTTACAATATCATTCCGAAAAACTTAAACTCTAGTTCGAAAAATCGTGTTTATATCATAAAACATATTACTACATCAAATGATTAAACAATCAAAGGATTTGTCAAGTAATATGTAATTAATAACTAGCAGTTTGGGCATTGCGGCCTAGCTTCTCCGTCGTGGATTCACAGTGTCTAGAATCTTTTGATCAGTGACCTATTGTTATAATGTAACTTTTTTCATAATAAAACGACTGTTTTAGTTATGATTTATTGTTACACTGCTATGAAACCGTGTATCCGCTGAAAAAATTCCGTATCTATATTTATATTCCATATTAGAAATATTCCTCAATAGATCGCCAAGAGTTAACTATTCTTGTCCTTTTAGATTTTTCTAAAGCATTTGATAATGTTGACCACAATATTCTCCTATCCAAACTCCGAAGCCTTTCCTTATCCACATCTGCCTTTGCTTTAAATCAGTGGTTCCCAATCTTTATATTTTATATTCTTTATAATAATTGATGATAATCATTGTTTTGCCTTCTCGCATTTAAGAAACTTGTTATTGTTGTTAATGAAAGACAAAAATCTAGACTTCAAGTTAAAAGTAACTTTAAATCAAAAACAAAAAATAATGCCCGTATTTACACCTTTTCCTCTATTAATTAAACAGTAAGGAAGCCAATTAAAAAAAACAATAATATATTTTAGTTTTCAAAAGTGGGAAAATCATAACGAGCCATGACTTAATTTTATATATCTATCAATCAATACTGAGATGAAGAAATAAGGAGAAGAAAAATGACTTAAAGTTTTCGAATATAAATTATTGCGTTGAATATTTGGCCCAAATAAGGATGGACATACGGGAGAATTTAGAAGGTTACACAATGCAGAACTGCGGGAATTATATCCTGTTAATGTAGTTCAGGTAATAGAAGTGTAAGGTTTAAAATGTGCATGTAAGGTTGTTTGAATTGATAATGACTGAATCTTAAAAAAAGGTGATCAATTTCGAGGAGTCGGGTAAAAGTCCGAGAGGTTGAACGAAGCGTGGATGGGAGGGTGGCAACAGGAATGATCTTGGGGATTCGGGTTTCAGTGGGGAGGTTCGTGGTTTCGGCATAGAACCTTCAGGTTAACAAAGCCTTTTATTTATTGTTATTTAAATGATCAATAATTTCCTGACAACCCAATATTAGAGAAATAGGGTACTTCAGTTTTAGTAATAGCGAAGGATTGGAAGGAGAGGCTGGGTGTATATTATCCAGTTATTATTGTAATAGATGCAAATATTTCCAGAGCGCTGCTTTGAGGATGGCAATAGCCAGCTCAGCTGACCGAGGGTGTGTGAGTGGCGAGTCGATGCGATTTCCGCGCAGGCGCACAGCCTCCGGACCCAGATCTCTAGACCCAGCTTCTACCTCGCCTCATCCTGGGCATGTTCAGCTCCTCTCCCGGAGCCCCCAGTTCTGTGAGTATACACCATCACACGGTCAGCAACAGACACTGTGGCGCGAGTTCTCGATTCGCCCTTGTGTACTTCTTTCCAGTCTTCGTTTCCAACTTTTATTGATTGCGCACCTCGCTATACCTCAGTGCCTCATTAATAAAAGTAATTAAGAACACGCGGATAGTGTGTCATGTTGTGATTCCTTCACCTCTGGCCATAAAGCTAGATAGAAAAACCCCGATCCGAATGAATGATTTAGAATGCCAAGAGATGCTGCAAATGTCCGAATATCCCGGTATTGAGGAATACAGAGGAAACTGACAGTTTTGGTACTGATAGACATCTCTTCTTCATAAACCTTCACCACTGCAGAGCAACAGATCGCTAACAATGTTGAGTACACTCCTGATTTTCGTGTTACTTCACCAAGCTCCTTTGTTCAATGCTCTACCGGACGTGATAAAAATAGGTAAGCATTGTAAATAATTTTCCTCTATGTCTTGATATATAATCAAAAGAATTCAATACAGTTACGTAGATATTAACTTTCATCTTAATCATTTGAAATATATCACATTAGATAATTTAATAAATTAATGGTAATTCATTAATTGATCATTGATTATTTAGAGTAATTTATTTAATATGTATTTAAAAGTTAGTTTATAAATTTAATATTTCATCATTAAATAATTCTCTTTTCTCCTATTATCCGTACTTTATAAACAATGCTCAATGAAAAATACACTAGTAGAATAGTTTCTCTGAAATCCATAATATTCACTCATTTACAATAAATTTCCCCCCCCCCCAAACCTCCCACCAAAAAAAAAAATAATAATAATAATTAAAACTAATACATTACTAACAGGAATATATCAAAACAATAGGTCAATAGCAAAGTATACAAAATATTTTATAGAAAACAACATTTCAATAAATTTATAAAAGATACGGTAGGAAGAAAAACACCTGCCAACAGCTACAAAGGAGTTGGAAGAGGATTCTCGTTGAGAAACAAATAACCTAAAATCAAATCAGGAGGAAGCACTCCTACCAATGAAACTGGTCTTGATCATGCCTTGACTGATATATGCTCTACATGTTCTATGTTGTTTATGTTTAGTTGTTTTCATAACTTTGTAGTTTTTTTAAACGTAATATTTGTTTTAAAATAGGTTCAAATTGAAATGTCAAAATAAAATAAAAATTTATTTTGTGAATGTCAATTAAATTATAGTTATACAGTCTGAAATGTGATTTAATACTCTTTAATTTTAGTATTTATTTTCAATATTTAAACAGCTTTCTCTACTTTATGGTCATCATTAATATTTTATACCTCATTTGAATATTTTATAACTTCCACAAACTTCCAAATGTTTTCTCTATTAATTTTGTTCTAGTATCATTATCATCTATAAAAATATTAAGCCTTAAAGTCAAATAAACTTATAAAATATAGAATATGAAGATCTGATTTACTTTTTTTATTATTTTTAAAAACAAAAAAATAAAAATAAATAAATAAAATCCTGTAACTACCACAACAAACAATGAAGTTTCATAGATTCAATATAGAGTAGGGAACTATTTTTTCATGAACAGTTATACAAGAAGGTGATGTGGTTAGCACCAGCACTCAACCAACAAGTTTTCTGCATAAACCTTATGGCGTTAGGAAGTTAGTCATCTGTTGTTATTATAGAAAATAAACACTTTACACACAAAACTACCCAACCCCTATATTTTATTATAATGTTTTTTTAATTATTTATTCCTAAATAATCTAATATAATATTCTTCATAACAGGAGGACTGTTCCATCCTACAGATGATAAACAAGAGCTGGCATTTAAATATGCTGTAGAAAGGATTAATGCAGACAGAATGATGTTGCCGAGGTCGAGACTCTCTGCTCAGATAGAGAAAATATCTCCATTAGATAGCTTTCATGCTTCAAAGCGGGGTGAACAACATCTTAAATATTATTACATTAATAATATATGCAATTAGATTGATAATGCATAAGCCAATAAAAATTTGTGATAAACTTGTTGAATTCCTAAACCCTGGTGATTCCTTAATTAAAATTATCATTTGAACTATAGGTTTATAAATATAGGGCAGAGTAAGGTAAAATTTAACCATGGTTAAATAGTTGATAGCTAATTTCCTGGAATCAGTCATCTAATTTGATCACGATTAAATATTCCAGCTAATTTTTCAGTGAACTTAATCATTAATTGACTAAAACCTGAACTGAAAGATTTAATCATGACTAAATTAGATGACTGATCCCAGGAAATTAGTTGTCAAATAATTAATCATGATTAAATTTTGCCCAAATCTGTTATAGGGTTGCAAAAATGTCATTTCCATTTATTAAATTATTTAAAACTATCTCATGGTTGAAATTAACTACTGTATTTTAAATGAAACTAGAAAACAAACTATCACATTAAAATGATCTGAAAATTATTAACAGACAAACTGTTCATATATTTGTGCTATAATTTAATGACTGTCTTCTTTTCATATTCTTCAGATTGAGATTTAATTTGGATGTATGGTAATAAAATAATATTAATAATGAATTTGAGGGCTTCGTAAATAAATTATTAATAATTGTGACACAAAAAGCATTTTGGATTCAATTGAAGGGGATCTACCAGGAAATTAATAATTTAGTAGATGTATATTCAAATAGACCTAATTCCAGTCATGTACATGTGATTTTTAAAATTTTATTTTACTTCTTATACATTATTTAAAAAATTAAAAAAACTGTTTCCAATCTCTGCTTTATTTTTATTATTTTATAAAGGAGAATATAATTTATTAATGAATTCACTTTATTGGCATTCACACCTAAAAATTTCTTTTATTATTTATTCACCATAGTAACATGTTTCAGGATACATTTCCCATCACCAGACTATTTTTTCCATCATTGTTTACATACTTGGTCAAATCTCTTAAAACTAAAAGTTTAAAAGAAATTATGAGGAGTGAATGCTGATAAAACGATTTCATTGATTTCTGCTTTAGGGCACTTGTAATCAATTGGCGGTTTGGAGCGTTGGTCTAATAAATTTTGAAGAACTTCAATTAACTATTTGAGCTAACACTAATGCATGTTGGAGTTTCAAATGATAGATTTTTAAATTTTATTTTAGTAAAGGTAAAGAACTGAGGGTTTGGTGGAAGAAAACGTAGTATGTGAAGAAATCCTTTGATGAAGAAATATGTGGATAAAAAAATATTATAGTCAAATATATAGAATATCAATGAAACCTGTGATGTTTATTTTTTTTAACTGCATTTTTTATGGAATAAACACATTAAATATAGGTTCATTACAAAATTATTTGACAATTGTAAGTAAATTATACCCAATATATTAGTGCCATCACATTCTCAATCAGCCTCCACTGGATATTGATATTAGTGACACAACTGAGACAGTGGCATTTGGATTTCTCTGGACCTAGCTTGGACTCTTAATGGGGAGACAAGCTTGGTTCAGGGTTCCCCAGGATGCTTTTATATGTTGTATTTATGAGGCGTCGAATTTCAAAATAGGATAAATCCACTATGTGACAAAAAAAAATTTTTATAAGTTTTATCTCCTCTATTGCTTGGTAAAATTGTTTCCATTCAAACCGTACTTAATACCATTATAATGCAAGATGAGGTAAACATATGAAACTATGATTAAATAATTGTTATATTTTTAATTTTTGTATATTAGAAATATGTTTTATGTTTAGTTTAGAAATGTGATTATTCTATCTGTTATTTTTTTTATTTATTTTTTTTTTTTTGTTTCCCTTATTCCTTCAAAATAGGATAAATCCATTTTGGTTTTCAGGTTTTAACACAGTAAAATTTTTTTATTTTGGAATTCATGAACGACAAGGAAATTATTTGTGTTATGGTATGCAAAGTAGTTTTTAACAATTGAAAGCATTCTAGTTATGCCATTTTTTGTATATCCTGAAAAGTTTTACAATTTACTCTTATCCCATTTTGAACGTCGATGCCTCCTATAGTGTAATTGTATTTAATTTTTTAACAATTTAAGTTTTTTTTTCTTTATACTATTCTTGTTTATTTTATATTATTATTTATTATAAATTATTTTATATCTTGTACAGTCTGAAATTTTTTACTATATATTTTTTTTTAATTTATTTTTTTATACAAATATTGTGTGAATGGTTTCATTGTCATCCATTTTATTTAGCCCTTGAATGAGACAGCTTGTTATATTTACTTAATAAAACAGCAAAAAAAAAAGATATGTTTATAAGCTTGTAACTTAACTGTCATAAAAATCACTTATTATCCTTGATTAAAAATTGATAGAAGAACTAAATAGGCGAGATAAGAAAAAAACTATAATTACATAATATTTAAATTGACTCAAGGGAGGATATTTCCTATGAAAACAATAGAAGATAAATTAATAATTGTAGAATAAATTCTTGATTAAATGGTCTTCCTATAAAGAAACAAAACCTACATCAATGGCAATTTATTTCTTATTTTTATTTCAGTATAAAATTTTAATTTTATTCCAGCATAGTAGAGCGTCAATTATCTGAACTGATGTTGTCAGAGCTGGTTCAGATAATCGAAAATTCAAATAATCCAAATTCCTTTAAAAAAATTATTATGTGTAAACAGCATCTTCCAAACGTTCACTTTTCATTTTTTTCAAAGTTTTACGACTCAAACTGTCCATCTCCCTGTAAAGATTATGTGGTACCTGATGATTGATTTAGAATTATTTTTGATTCCTCTTATTGTCAATTTATCAACCTTGAAATCAATAGCTAATGTCTGACCCGATCCCCTTTATTTTAGCCACCTAGTGATTTCCATTTTGTCTTTGAATGAAAAGAGCTATCGTTTCCTTTTTGTTAGCATGGATGATGACATGTAGGTTTGAAAACAAAAAGTGATCTCAAAGGGGATGTATACTCACAAAGAATGATTTAAGACTTAAGGTGAGATCTATTACTAACCAAACGATTAGGAAAATATTGAGAGAAACAAATAAAATGATCTAATTAAGTACAAAGTTCTGAGTACACAAAATTGTAGGTATGTGTAGAAGTTCATTTTTTGCAATTTCTGTGAAATTAATTGAGCTTTCCTTACAGACATTCATGGTAAAAATAATTTTGTTTTTTAAAATAAAATAATTTTAACAATACAAATAAGTAATTAATTAAATGATCAAAGTAATTAAAATTAAATTACAAAAAAAAAAAAAAAAGGTTCTGTTAATCCAACGTTCCGATGATTGACGTTCGGATAATTGATGCTCCACTGTATAATAATTTGAGCAATTAGGTGTAAAATTAAACTTTACTGCAAAACATAATATGCCCTGAATGAAAACAAATTAATACATACATGATTTACAAACTAATAATTTTATTTTTAGACATTTCACTGAAAATAAAAATTGTTAAATAATTTCAGTGCTGATTTGTGTCCTTTTCCAATTTTTTTATTAGTTGCATTTACTTATCCACAGATGCCATTTCACATAATGTCATTGATAATTAGGAGTTCACAGTATTTGCCAGAAAGAAATCCAGTTCTATAGTGATAAAAGGAAAAAAATAGGGTTTATTACATTTTTTAAGTTAATCTGAATCTGCTCTGTTTAAATAAACAATTTTTTTAGTTTAAATAAAAAATAATCAGTTAATGATTGTTAGTGTGTCACTTGCTGAGAAGTGGAGTAGCAGCAATATTTGGTCCACAATCTCCTCAGACAGCAAGCCATGTTCAGTCGATCTGTGACACAATGGAAATACCCCATCTTGAGACTCGATGGGATTATCGCCTGAGGAGAGAAAGCTGCTTAGTTAATCTTTATCCCCATCCAACTGTACTATCGAAAGTATGTAAAAGTTTAAGGTCAAATTTACAAAATTAGTAGTTCATAATCAAATTTATAATGAATTTAAATTATAATAAATGAGGTGTTAAACTTCTTGAAATTTCAGGCATATGTGCAAATGGTGGCATCATTTGGTTGGAGATCTTTTACTATAATATACGAGAGTAATGAAGGACTGGTTAGACTACAAGAGCTATTGAAAGCTCATGGACCATCAGATTTTCCAATAGCTGTCCGTCAGCTACCAGAAGGAAATGATTATAGGTAATTTTCTTTAAATACTCTAAAGTGTTAAAAGATGTTCTAATCAGATTATCGTAAAAGGGTCATCTAATTTTATCATACTTAAAATTTAAATAAATTGTAGAATCGATGAATTGATTGATTACAAAAACTGTGCCATTAATAAATAGTGATTTTAGAGAAGTATAAAAAAAACCTTTCTAGCTTCTCTATTATGTTAGCTTGTCTTGTCATTATTCTAATAATTTTATAATTATTCTAATAATAAATAAATAATAAAATAAACAAAAATTGTAGCTAAACATTCTTAAAACAATTATTTATGTATAAAATAACAATAAATAAAATTAATTGATATCCTAAAACAAAACCTTTTTAGTTTTTTTATGAACTTGCCGCTTTGCACTGTTTTTTTGCATAGTTCCCAAAATTTTTTGTAAGTGGGTACTTATTGTTTTTATAATTAATAAAGAGTTTTTTAGATAATTTATTAATGTATAAATTAATATAAGGTATACACATTTCTTTATGGATAATTTTAAATTTTAAATTTTTGTGTAGTATGCATAAGTTATAGTAATTTTAAGGCATTTGTTATGGAATATTTGCATTTTTGTAATTAGTTTTAGACATATAACTGAATATTGGGCCTTAAGCAGGCTTTATATAATAATTACTTATTATAGGTTCAATTACAAATGGGAGTACTAACTCAAATGCTAATATGTTTTTGTAATAAATGCTCCAATGATATAATATACAATTTTATTAAAGCTTCTACTAATTTGTGACCACCTGAGTCAAAAGATCTATAATGCCTAAAAATTAACGATCTTAAGTTTAATTTTATATAATAATTTTTTTTTTAAATAGCAAGTAATTACAATTATATGGCATTATAAAGATTGTTGATTATCTTGGATGTATATGCATAAGTTAGACATGTGATGAACTGTTTCATACACTTTATTTAATAAATAACACATTTATAACATATATTTATTTTAATTTACTATTTTACAGACCCTTATTGAAGCAGATTAAGAATTCAGCAGAATCTCATATTGTGCTAGATTGCTCGACAGACAAAGTATACAATGTTTTAAAACAAGCCCAGCAAATAGGAATGATGAGTGACTACCATAGCTATCTGATAACATCACTCGTAAGTATTGAATTGTAAACATCATGAACTAACAACTTTACATTTAATTGTCATTATAATCTATATTGTTTTCTTCTCATAGGATTTACATAGTGTCGATTTGGAAGAATTTAAGTATGGAGGAACAAATATAACAGCATTGCGACTAGTTGATCCACAAAATCCGGAAGTCCAAAGAGTAGTCAAAGAGTGGACCAATTTAGAACCAAGATCAGGGAAGAAAGTTGAGATACAGTCGCCTGAACTCATACCAGTAAGTTAATAGGACTTCTTATCATCATTATAGGACTAATTATAGTTATTAATACTCAATAATTATGATTAAGTATTGGAATACTAAAAAAAAGTATTATTTTATTATTTTAATGGTTTCCTATTTTTTATTGTCAATTTTTTTTAGCTTACTTTTAGTATACCTTCAACTTTAGTGCAGTATATATTAGAATCAAATTATTTCAGATGTTCTTAGATTGGTATATCTAGATTATGAGTATATTTGAAATGAAAAAGTACTTTATTCTAAGATAGAATAGAATAGATAAATAATTTTATTCTGGTATAAAGTCCCTTAAGAATAACATAAAAGAACAGAAATAAGTACTATTACATCTGATTATAGATAGGTTAAAATAAAAAAAATAAAAATAATAATAATAATAAATATAATACTGTACAATGCTTGATAAAGTGCAAAACATATAATAAAAGTATCAAAATGTTTTTTATATACAGAGCAACAAAAATTTGTATTAAGTGGAATCTAAATTATAAAAATAGTTATTTATAGGATTCCAGAAATGCAGGAACATGATATAATTTAATTGAGTAGGCAGATAGCAAGGGTCACATTGGATTAGAATGATGTTCTGAAAATAGAGATATTTTAATATTTGAAGAGATTTGTCTGATATGAAGAGGGATTGAAATTGAACGGAAGAGAAAGGATCATTGGAAGGTAGAAGTCCTATAAGATGTGGTATATATAGAAAACTGAAGCACACTATAAATGTAGAAAGGATGAGTCTATTGATAATTTGGTAAAGGACTGTTCCAAGAAAATAATGTCAAGTGAAAATGGGATTAAGCTGACTTAAATCGGAATAGAGGTTGGAAACAAGGGAGTGCCTATGGATGTCAAAGACAAATCTAGTGAATACTGTACAAACCTACAGTATGCTGGTCAGGAAGATGGGATTTTCTGTGGATTGAACTGACTGCAGATCTGAACTGAAGCATATTGTAAATATAGGAAGGATGATGAGTATTCATAATTTGGTAAAGGAATGTTCTATGGCAAAGATAGATGTCCACTTCAATATAGTATAAAATATAATAAAAAATCTGAATGATTAATTTTTCGAGAAAAAAAAAATAATAATAATAAAAGAAAAAAAAGGTCTTAAGAACATCTATTTTTTTTACAAGGAGATAATGAAACCAAATATTATAAACTTGAAAAAAAATTGTAATATAATGGCATTTGAAAGGAAGGAGAGGGGAGGAATATGATAATTGACATTGTTTAAAGGCTAATTGTACTTAGAGAAGGAAACAAAAAGATAGTGAATGAATGATAACAACACCATAAGAGGTTTGGGGAAAATGGAGTTTCCAAGATATAGACTGCTCTGTTGTAATGTCAATAAATTCATTGCTTTCATATATTCTTAGATTTTAAAGAGATAGATTATAAATTAAAATCTGAAAGGGAATTGTATATTTTTATGTACATATATTATAACAGCTGTGTTTATAATGTTTAAAAATATCATTCTTACAAAAGATTAGAGTGGAATCATTGGAATCCAAAGAAACCAGGATAGCATCAAGATTGAGGTTTATTCGTGACGGCATTTTTCTCCATAGGTTTCTTTCAGTTGGAAGAATTTATATACCTTAAATTAATGAAATGAAATTGAGTAAATTGTTTATGGAAGAAACTTAAGTAATTTGTTAATAGGCAGAGACTGCACTGATGTATGATGCAGTACACCTTTTTGCAAAAGCACTCCATGACCTGGATAGCAGCCAAAGGATAGACATCAAACCGCTGAGCTGTGATGCAGCAGACACGTGGCTACATGGCTACAGTCTTATTAACTACATGAAAATAGTAAGTAACCATTACAAGTGTATTATTAGATCAAGTGTATTATTAAAACTACTAAGACAACACACAGATTATACAGTTGTAAATCATAAAATAAATCATAATTAATGGTATATTCACTTATTCATATACATGTATTAATTATTTATAGGTTGAAATGAAAGGGCTAACTGGTGTTATAAAATTTGATAACCAAGGGTTTCGATCAAATTTTGAGCTTGACATTATAGAACTTACAAAAAATGGTCTCCAAAAAATCGGTTCATGGAATTCAACTGAAGGAATAAATTTTACCAGGACTTACCATGAGATGATTCATCAAATTGTTGAAAATCTAACTAACAAGACTATGATTGTCACAACGTTACTGGTAGGTATTCTTTTCTAATTTAATTAAAAAATTATGACTAATATTCAATTCTGATTTTATTTTGCCCTCATAAAACCTGATAATTTAATTTAACAGTTTTTTTATTTTTTCTTTTAATCAATTTTTAATACAATCTAAAGCAAGCATTAATATTATATGGTCTACATTATTTTAATATCATTTCTGATTATTACTTATTTAGTTCTAAAATCTAAAGGATTATACTGGCCATTAAAACTATTAAAATTATTGCTGATTCTTTTCCTCTCTTCCAATTCTTAAAAACATTTTAAAAAATCCTTCAAGTTTTTCTCTGTATTTACATCAAAATTCTTTCATAATTTCATTTTTGTATTCTATCCTGTTATTTTTTAGTTATTTATTTTCTTTTTGTCTCTTCTCAAATATTCTTAATAAGAATTACTATATTCATGAATGATTTTTTATATCCTACCTTCATGCCAACTTGTTAAATCAGTAACCTTAGCAAAATGTTTTTCTATGTAGATGTTTTCCTTTAATCAAGTTGTCGATTTGTAAAGAAAATCATCTGAAATTTGGGTTGTCCACCAAAGACTAGGCCTTTTGGTTCTTGTGTTACAGGCATTTTGTTCTTTAGAAATTTTTTTAAGAAGTTAGAACATCCATCCATACCATAAGCTTGTTAATTTTAGCAGAATATTTCTTGTAGACCACAAAGCTTTTATTTCATCATAGATATCCTATATAAAAAATCTCAAATATCCCTCATTATTTCATTTTTATAGAAAACTATTATCACTGTTTTTATAGTAACTTTTTCATTTTTCATTTTTATTATATTTATTCCTCATTTAGATTTTTTTCACTTTTATTGTTAAATTTGTTCCTGTTATTCACATAAGTAATTATTTAAAATAAAAATTTTAAAAAATACCTCTGGGGTATTTATTTATTTATTGCATTAAAGAGATTGAAAAATAAAATGTTTGACTATCAAAATTACAGATTAGACAAATTTGAAAGAAGTATCCATCAACGCCACTGCCTATACCTTAATTTGTATATGTATTTTTTTCCCCAAGTATTTGATTTGCAAGCAAAGAATTAATGATCTATAAGATTTCATTTTGAATTTTGAATAAAACGACTGTTTTTAAGAGTGATTCTAAATTTTAGCTAAGTTTCAACTTAGTTGCCATTTTCTTGAAGACCTTTAAAGTAACTTAAATGGAATATACTTACTTGAAGGGGTTTTCATTCACATTTCTAAAGACATACTTCCAAGACAATTTTTGATATCATAAAGAGTGATATTCTTTAACCATATTTGAAGTGGATTCTTTTTAAGTTAATTGATTATTATTATGTGAGGCATCATTACTAGAACAACATTGCATTATTTGAAATCATTCTGTTATGGTTTATCCTCAGTTTAAATTCCATTGTTTATTCTGTGGTAATAATATTAAAAATAATGATTAACTAGAAAAATATTTTCAGAGCGCACCATACTGTATGAGAAAAGACTCCAGTGACAAATTGATCGGAAATGCCCAATATGAAGGCTACAGTATTGATCTTATTTACGAAATTTCAAGAATCCTCCATTTTAATTATCAGATAGTTCTGGTGCCAGATGGGAGGTATGGCTCATTTAACAAGGAGACAAGAGAATGGGATGGAATGATACGGGAGCTACTTGATCAGGTTATTTCCATTATATATTATTTGGAAAATATGATTATTAAGAAAGCAATCAGAACCAGAATGGTTAAACAATAATCATTGAAATAATTAACCAGTATTTTGTCTGATAGGGTAACTAGAATTATCAAGAGTATCATTAAGTTTGTATTATAATGAAGGTGTTTAAACATTACATTACAAAATAAAAGAATGTACTAACTAGGGAATTTACTTTCAGAGAGCTGACATAGCGGTTGCTGATCTCACTATAACCTATGAAAGAGAACAAGCTGTGGATTTTACTATGCCTTTTATGAGTTTAGGTAAATTTAATGTTTGTTTTTTTTATTATAAAATAATTATAATTATGAAATGCATATAATGATTATTATTAACAAGTGGTACAATACTTTAGATATTAGATTTAGTGTAAAATAGAGAATTCTGAATATTCTATAATCATGGTCACATAATCAGGGAGTGCAGGAAAACTGTGATACCAATGGTTTTCCATCTGCTTTGATGTGGTCCTGTTGGTTTAAATGAAGTTATTATAAATTCCTGTCAGTCAAGTTTAAGTTTCTTTCGAACAATCTACTTGGGTTATAAATTAAACATTAGCTAATATTCGTTTGTTTTCTCTTTATTTTTAACATTTCTTGTTTTAATTAATTGAAATTTACAAGTAAGTATAAAAAAATACATCTAGTAAATTTACTGAGTTAAGTATTTAAAGACATTTATATATATTACATACTAATTTTAGCAATACAAACTTCTTCTGAAGGGTTTACTATAGAAGGGAGGGGGAAGGAACTGACATCAAGGAAGGATTTCTTTTTCTAAGATTCTGAAACTTCTCACCCCTTTACCGAAGCCAATTGTGTTATCAGCACAATTTTCCTCAATCTCCTAAATCTATGACTACAAAAAAAAATTGATTTTACATTATGGAAGACTTTAAGTTTTGTAGTTTTTCTTGAGACATTATTGAAACCTGACTAAGTCTAACCTAATTTATTTAACAGATATTTTGATTTCAAGCAAATTAGATTAATTTTTTTCCCCCAACTATTCCCAAATCTCTTGTAAAGGAAGTTTATTTTAAATAATGTTGATGAGGACATAATAGCCAAGAGTGTCGAGAACTTTATCATTCTCTTAACCTTTGTGGAACTGGTCTGAATCTAGGCAGGTTCATATTTATTTCATTGCATCGTTAACCCATAGGATAACCCACCTTTCCTGTCCTAGTTGAGTATATACAACACCTGCAAACAAATAAATTGAGTCATAGTAATGTGTCTCCAGCCTATTTATTTTTGTTATTGTCCAAGGATATGTTGCAGTTTGAGAGTTTTTTCTTTATTCTTTAACTGTCCCTACCAGGCCACAAAATTAAATTAAAGAGTACATAATACAATTTAATTATGTTTACTATATTTTGCTAATTTGTATTTAATTTTGTATTTTTTCTATCATCTAGGTATCAGCATACTTTATAGAAAGCCAATCAAGCAGCCTCCGAATTTATTTTCGTTTCTATCACCACTGTCGTTGGATGTTTGGATTTACATGGCTACTGCTTATTTGGGGGTCTCGGTTCTACTGTTCATTTTAGCAAGGTAATGATATACTTATTGTATCTTTGTCCATATATGTGCTCTTATAAACTTATTCTAATATTTTATTTTAATATAATTTAATTTTAACAAATTAAATTAATTTTACTTTCTTTATATGAGAAGTGAAAAAAAAAGGATTTATATATATATATATATAGATAGATAGATAGGGGAAGGTGCTGTACCTAAAGCACAGTTGTACTAGTGGACTTTTTTAATAAAGAGAGAGTGGGAGGAGGGAAATTGAAATTGTAAGGTTGGTAGTAATGCAAGCATCTCCCTGCAGTTGCACGTGTATTTTCAAGATTGTCAGATCAACAGTTTCATAGAAATTATTATTTTTAAGTTTTTCTTAAAACTTCTTTTTTTTGGTTTCTTCCAAATCCTGACCAATCCAGCCAGTGATTTTTAATTTTTTAAGACCTACACTTAAAAATTTTGTAGTCAGTAATATTTCATTGGGTTTTCCGATAAATATATCATAACTTCATATGTTTTCATATCAGTTATCACTTACGGGTTTTGTGAAACAGTGCTTTCCACACAACATGGCGTTCAGTTGTACCTGTGGACACCATTGCCAGCTGAACCTGTGGACAGATGGTTAAAGTGTCCACTGGTAATTAACAGATTTTTCTCTTTGTTTATTAATTCATTATCTCAATTATAAATATTGTGGAAAAGTTTGTAGGCATTCCGCGTGATATAAAATGCCTAAATTTGGGTACCTACTATTCGTATAACTTTTTTTTTAAGAGGAGAAAACTCACCACTCACTATTTATAACAAAATATTCAACTAGTGAAGATGGTGATTTCACAAATGGCTGATCCATCAAGTGAAGATTGTAATTTTTTGGATGAATTGATAAAAGATTATGAACAAGGTAAAGAAATTGAAGATGAAGAAATATATGTTGGTAGCTATGTTTTGTGCTGTAAAGCATTTTATAACTTTGATCAAAGAAAATGTAAACTCGTTCACGTTCAACATTTGCTACTTGAAGAAAATTTCATCAAATGATAGAACCCCAAATTTTGTTTTTCCGGACATCGCTACTGATTATGAAATTAAAATAAGAGATATCAAAAGAAAATTACCACTGCCATCTTTTATAACTGGCACTGGGAGATTATGTAAACAATTACATTTTCCTTAATCTTTTCATGGATACGATCCCTAATGATTCAATTTTATCCATAAAAAAGTCTGTGATACTTGTTAATAATAATTATAGATACATAAAAGATTTATTTTTGTTAAAAGGTTTAAAAATAAGTAAAGTTTCTATTTACTTTGATATGCTAAATTTATTGTCGTCACCTTTCTAGTTGGCCTTCTAGTTTAATAATATAATGTCGACTTTTCTTGTTTAAATATTCTATTTTGTTTAGTACATTTTATAAAAAATGATTGCTAATGGGTTTCTCTAAATATCATTTCAATTATCCCTATAAACCTATGAAGAAATGAATGTCCATTGTTACAACCACTAGTGTCCACAGGTACAAAGGGGGAAGGTACCGATGGACACTAATCGGTAAGTTACAAAACATTATTTTCTGTAAAAATAAAATTACTTTTCAAACTAAAGACACCAGGGATAAATATAAATAAAGCACCGAAAATTAGAAAAATTTATAAGTGAAAATTGTCCACAGGTACAGCACCTTCCCCTATATATATATATATATAAATTCTTTTTTTTTTCTCTTCTCATATAAAGAAAGTAAAATTAATATATATATATATATATATATATATATATATATATATATATATATATATATATATATATATATATATATATATATTTTTTCTTCAATTATAATTCTAAATTTGTACATAAAATAATTCTAAACTCAAAATTTTAGTTAGTATTTAAGTTTAAAAAATTGTCATAAATGGATAATAAATTTCCAATTGCACTTATGATTGAAAAAAAATCAATGCAAACACTTGAATAAATGTTTAATACCTTATACACAGTTTTATCTGCTAAAAGTCAAATTTTTGTAATATGATTACAAATAAATAATTTTTTTTTTTAAAGTTAATTAGTGTTTTCATATATATTTTTCAAATTAAAAAAATAATAATCTAATAGTATTTGTTGAAATAACAAATATCTTTAATGTGATTAAAGAAAAGCAAAGTAACTGGTTAGTATTTATTATTTTTTTTCTTTCAAATCAACTTTTTATTAATTCCTATACAATATTTTACAGTAAATTGAAAATATTATGTGAAACAAATTTAAAATATAATTAAAATCAGAATTTACAAAAAAAAAAAGATCAGATTTTATTTTTTTAAATAGTTTCTCAATTTGTATCTGTATCTCTTGTAATAAACAAATATGTGAAAATGTGTGCCAAAGTTACCTCTTTCTTATTTTATGCAAATCTAAACAGAATAGTAACAAATTCAAGATAAAATTGGTGCAGGTTCACTTTTTGATAAGTAAGATCAATTTTATTGTAATTTCACTTGAATTGTGATATTTTCCCGCCCCCCCCTCTTAATAGGTAGAATAGATGATAATCTCCATATTAGTTGGATAACATAAGATTCTCTATCCATTGCATGCATGATTCTTCTTATACTTTAATTTCATCTGGAGTTCTTTAAATGGTATTTTTTAAATGAAAATATTGTTATTTTATTTATTTATTTTTTATAAAAGACATTTATTATTTAAAAATGGTAATTTTAGATTTTAAAAAAATGTATTTAAAAAAAAAAAATAAATAAAAATAAAAGAGTTGAAATTTCCTTCTCAATTCTTCAATGGATGTTACTATGAGAGAAAGATGTTGACAGATTTACACCATACGAGTGGCAGAATCCTCACCCGTGCAACCCTAACCCAGATCACTTGGAAAACCAGTTCACGCTGCTCAACTGTATGTGGTTTGCCATTGGATCTCTTATGCAGCAAGGATGTGACTTTTTACCAAAGTAAGAAATTTTTGGTGCCTTTGTGAATCTCTTTATTTCAATTTAGGCTCTCTTCGACAAATATTACCTGTGTTTATATAGTGATATTTTATATTTTATAAATGAGAATATACATGAACGATGAAGTTTTGATTATTTTCTTGACAAACATTTCAAACTTTTATAACATAAATCAAAGGAATAATAGAGGGAGAAGAGAAACACAAAGACACCCATGTTGATAAGATCATTACTAACTGTTTAAAGCGAGTTTCCTCGTCACATGTGTGTGCAGATTCAGTCCATATGAATGGGAGAATCTGCACCCATGGATCGATGGGTCTGACACGGTTGAGAATAAGTTTTCTCTACCCAACTCTCTCTGGTTTACTATTGGCTCTCTCATGCAACAAGGATCTGACATTGCTCCAAAGTGAGTTAATATGTATATAATTTATTAGTTTTGTATGCTAAAAGTTTCGCAATATTAGGAGACTTAGATAACCGCTAAAGTTTAACTAATGCTTGGTTTCGCTTTTAATTTATAAAAGTTATTTTAACATTAGATAATAATACAGTGTGATAGTAATTTTTTATTTAAGCGATTTGAAATATGAAATTCATTTTCTTTTTTTTTTTGGGAATAATAATTTTTAAACAACTCGATATATGTGAATAGATGAACAAAGGATCCTTGTGGGTAGAGCATTGGCTTCCAACACTGAAACAATATGGCCCTGTTTCAGAATCTGGTTGGGATAAAAATGTTTTTTTTTGGATTAAAAAATATAGAAAGTAAAGCTTACTTTAATAGATTTAGTACAAACAAAATTGAAAAAAGTATGATATTAGTCATGGTATATGTGGTTGGACCACAATACTAAATTTAATTACCATAACCTGATAAAAGTTTAAGAGTTATAATTTTACAGGTGGCTTTATCCTTTATTGGCTGTTGAATGACTGAATGAATATGAACAGGGAGAAGCTATTTTTCCAAAGACATAATTTTTTTCTAAGTGGAGATTAGGAATTTGTTACATTTATCTGAATGCATTACATCGTTCATTTAGACATATGTATGTTTTAGCCTTTGTAAAGATTGCCATCTCGTTCACCTAAAATGTATAAATACATAATATGAGCTCAAACTCCATTGAAAAATAAAAATCTATTTCTATTCTTCGAAAATCACGTATATTATACAACAAATTTGCATAAATAAACAAAGCAAATTAGATTCTGTTGCTACCTGAAACCACATTGCTTACATTCATGATCAGAATGTGGAAACACGAAGTTTTATTGAAGTTAAAGTCAAGAAAACTAGTATAGAATATTAAAGGAAAGTAGTAGAGCATTCTCTCCTTCCTAACAATTCAAGAAGTCAGATTACAGTTCACTTTATAAAATTTATACTTTTCCAATTCAGGAAGTGTTTTCATGCAGTACTAGGTTTGGGTAGGAACCATTGGTCAAAGTAAATAAAATAAATAAATATATACAGTGGAGCGTTGATTATCCGAACGTCGATTATTGGAACGTTCAATTAACGGAACCTTTATTTATTTTTTATTTATTTTTTTTTTTTTTTGGAGTGTTATGTTAATTAAATTGATCATCTAATTACTTATTTATATTGTTCAAATTATTTTTATTTAAAAATTAAATTAAAAACAAAATGATTTTTTCTATGAATGGCTATAAGGAATAAAATATCTATATTTATTTCACAGAAACTGCGAAAAATGAACTTCTATACATACCTCCATTTTTGTTTACAGAGAACTTTATACTTAATTAGACTATTTCATTTGTTTTTCTTAATATCTTCTTCACCATATGGTTGATAATAAATTTCACCTTAAGTCATAAATCGTTCTTTGTGAGGTATACATCGCCTTTGTGATAACTTTTTGTTTTAAAAACTACACGTCATCATCCATGCTAACAAAAAGGAAATGAGAGCTATTTTCATTTAGAGACAAAATTGAAATCATTACGTGGCTATAAAAAAGTGAATCGGGTCAAAAATTAGCTATCGATTTCAAGGTTGGTAAATCAACAATAACAGGAATCAAAAATAATTCTAATTCAATCATCAGGCACCCAATAATCTTTACAGTAAGACAGGCAGTTTAAGAAGAAAAACTTTGAAAAAGTAACAGTTCAGATGCTGTTAACACATAGTAATTTTCTTAAATGAATTTCGATTATCCAAATTTTTGATTATCCGAACCATCCCTGACAACATTAGTTCTGATAATCGATGCTCTATTGTATATATTTGTATGTATCAATAAATTAATTATTTAGTTTATGAATTCTGGAAATGTTTTACTTTCAATATACTAGCGTAAATAAATAGTTAATTAAAACTTCATTAAACAAAATTGTTTTATTTAGTTACTCATTTAATATTTGGTTGATACTTTATTTTTTTTGTCAAAGGATTTAATTTCATATAAAGTCAAATTATTAGCAAACTAAATGTACCATTTCCCAACTCTTGGTTTTAGGGATAAAACAAATCATTACAAGTTCTAAAGATTTATTTGAATAAGTAGCTTTTTTTCTATCTATTAAAAGATTCAATATATCTAACTCATTGTTTTATACCATGAACTTAATTTCTATGTATAAAACTAATTATCAATCTGATTGTATAAATGATGTTTCTGATTTAGGGCTGTCTCGACAAGGATGGTTGCTGGTATGTGGTGGTTTTTTACCCTAATCATGATATCTTCATACACTGCTAACCTAGCAGCATTCCTCACTGTTGAAAGAATGGACTCCCCTATTGAAAGTGCTGAAGATTTGGCCAAACAGACCAAAATAAAATATGGTGCTCTCCAGGGTGGCTCAACTGTCGCTTTTTTTAGGGTTAGTCTGTTTTTATACTGTCATAGACATTGCTGTAAAACTATTCAGAAATATAAATTATATCAGTAAGCAGTGTTATTATAAATTATTTAATTTTCAGTAAAGTTTTATACCTTAATACATTTAACAAGATTTACCATACGTTTATATTACTACTACTAAGTTCCATATTTAGTATTGTAGAAGTTATTGAATTTATTTTTGTTAATATCAAGATCTTTCTTAAAGTTCCTAGAATAGATAGTAAACTATAAAGATAAATCTAAAATAAAAATTGTAATCAATTAAGGCCATATTTTCATTTTAATCAACCTATTTTTAAGCATAGAAATATAAATCAATAAAATGGCTGACTAGTCGGTGCTTTTTTTTGCCAGTTAATTAGTCAGCTTTACTGACTCTAATGATTTGTATAATGCAGAATATTGTCATTTATTATCTAGTTGAATTTTAAACATTTTTCAATAATAAATAATAAATAAATGGCATTTTACCTTAGTTATATTTAAACTTGGTACTTAATATGTCTGTTTAATAGTCTTCAGTTTAAAAAAAGTAAAAGTAAGTTTGAAAATAATAACTATATAACAAGTAATGCCAAAAAAAAAAAAACAATAAAAAATTGAAATCAGTGAAATAAGTAATATAAAATTGTCTGTATTGTATTAACAAAAATAAACACATTTAAAATACATGATACAGAAAATTCTATTACCAAATAACATTTTAAGCTCTTTCTAATTGTAATTTTTTTTCAGGATTCCAACTTTTCTACTTATCAAAGAATGTGGTCGTTCATGGAGTCTGCTAGACCAAGTGTATTCACTGATTCTAATTCAGATGGTGTTGAGAGGGTAATTAAAGGAAAAGGAAATTATGCTTTCTTGATGGAATCGACAAGCATTGAGTATGTGATAGAACGGAACTGTGATTTAACGCAAATCGGAGGTCTACTTGACTCGAAAGGCTATGGAATCGCAATGCCGCCTAGTATGTTTTATTTTATGATATTTATAAATAAAATGTTTATTTTGTAAATTGGAATATGAAGGATAAAAATAAAACAAAAGGTACTAAAAATATCTATTACACGATTCATTTTAGATTCTCCTTACCGGACTGCTATAAGTAGTGCTGTTCTTAAGCTGCAAGAAGAAGGAAAGCTCCATATTCTCAAAACAAAATGGTGGAAAGAAAAACGTGGTGGAGGAGCTTGCAGAGTAAGAATTATTTCATTTCTAGTACTTCATCTATTACTATATAATACAGCACAATGATTCAATGTACGCCTTTAAAAGTCTTTGGCAGTAGGCACTTTCCTGCAGGGTTGCCTATAATCACAGATATTCAGGAGATACTTGACATCTTATGCTATTCTGTTTCTTTCTAGCAGCTTTTTCATTTGTTCTAGCCATATGATCTTCTCGCCTCAATCTATTAATCTATTATATTATAAACATAATATTTTAAATAATGTTCTGTTCTGTTCTTACAGAATCACAGTCCATGTATGATCCTCCTCCAATAGTTTGCTGCATTCTCCTCTATTGGCTGCCTTCTATCATGAGTGCCACATTTATACTCTTTTGAGATCCCCTTCCATTTGCTTTGGAAGCCTTCCATCCTTTTCATATCACTTAGCCATTCCAGCCTTATCTTTTTATTAAAGAACACAACATTTGCCTCTTTTTTCAGTTCTTATGGCTCTGTATTCTTCTTTCCTCTCTACTGGTCTCCATTTTTAGCAAGGCCGAAAATGTTTCTAAACATTTTTCTTTCCCAAACCATGAGTGTTCTAATTTCCTATTGTCAAAACTCATTTCTCACTACCACACATTACAATAGGTCAAATGTTTATTATATAAATTATTTATTAACTTTTCTTTCCTTGACAGTCAACTATAGCACAAGGTTGTGCAGGGTGATAACACCTGTTGCAATCCTTGGTTTTATATCAGCCATTACTTCATTTGTCCTGATTAGTGTAGAGTCTAGATATTTAAAAGAATTATGTCTTGGGTATCACCTTTCTCTAATCTGGATAGAACTTTCAAAGTTCCCGTTCTTGTGTTTCATATATGACTAAGTATATATATTTATTAATGAAGTTGATATTTTTCAATAAGAAATAACAAACAAATGAGTTTTCAATCATAAAAGTATAGCTGAATGTTAAGATGGATGGAGAAGAAGACCTGCAAGGCAGGTCAAAAGTTGGCACACAATTAAAGTATTTCTAAAAAAATTATTTAAATTAAATTAAACTTAAATTTAAATTTAATTAAATTTAATTTAAATTAAATTTAATTTAATTTAATTAAATTTAAATAAATTAAAAAAATAGGATTTTTTAAAGGGAGTAAAAAATCCTTAGCTATGCCGTCCTTCGGAAGGGACGTAAAATGGGGGTCCCGAGCCTGTGCGATGTCAGGTACTCGTTAAAGATCCCTATCCTAATTATACCTGGATAGGTAAAATTTAGGACTCCCACCGTAGCATCGTCCGATTAGCCATAGCAGCATAAAGTGACGTTAAACGAAATAAACAAACAAAGTATTTCTACTTAGGCCTGGTGTTTCTGTTTGACTGCATCTCTCATTATCTTCTTCTCTAAATGATTTTTTACATCGGTTGACCCTTTGTTGTTTGATGGCAAGATTTTTTCCAATTCCTTATTATGTCCGTTTCGATTCATTTTTTTATGGGAGTCAATTCTAATGATGTGAAAAATATTTAGTTAGATATTTAAAAGAAACTTAGGAACTTAATTTTAACTATGAAATTTAAATTTTTGGTCATTAAATTGATGAATTTACTTAACTAACATCCATTTATTTCTTATTTTTCTAAGGATGATGCTCTGAAAAGTAGCAGTGCAGCAAATGAACTCGGACTGGCAAACGTTGGAGGCGTGTTCGTTGTCCTGATGGGTGGAATGGGGGTAGCTTGCGTTATTGCTGTCTGCGAGTTCGTCTGGAAATCACGCAAGGTTGCTGTTGAGGAAAGGGTGAGCAGCCCCCTTACTTGACCACTAACCCCCGACCTTGGTGACACGCCAAACTGAACACCTATACTTGCCTAATCATATTTCATTTTAATTTATGAGGCAGTTCTGACTGAAATTATATGTCATGCTCAAAAATTATCTGTTTTTAAGAATTTTATAAATCTTTATATGCTTTTATAAGAGTTATTTTGTATTTTTGCTATTCTTGGTCAATTTCTGTGAAAGATTCTCGAATTACAATAAAAATAGTATTTAAAATGCATTTCATAAAGTCAAATAATGTCAATATCAAAGAGTTTAGTTTCATTTATGCAAATAGAATTGTTTTTTCGTAATCTTAATCTATTTAACCATTTTTTAAGGTTAAGTAAACAACAATAATTTATTGAATTGAGTTCAGCATTTTTTTTTCTTTTATTTATTTCGCGAACTTCCTTTTGAAATATTACAACAAATAACATTCCCTTACTAGTTTTTATAAAAGTATAAATTGACATACATATTGTTAAACTACTCAAATATTTTCATTATTCATTTGATTCTAGTTCTTTTTATTATAATGAACAATAGTTAAATTCTTGTTTGCCATTTTCTAATCTATCTATAAATTCTATTACAATAAAATCAATTTTTCGAAAGAGCTGCATTATAAATTTTAGAAGTTACTTAATTGTGATGGCAAGTATGCCAAAAAAAATGTAAATAAAATTTTGTAAATATTTTGTTAGCAGCCTATTAGTGAACTATTCATGTATGAAAGCTTGACTTTCCGATAGACAAACATTTTTAAGTTGTCAAATTTCATTTGAATTAAGATTAGACTTATATTATATAACAATATATTATCACTAGATTTTTAAATTAAAGTTTAAATTGGAATTCTCATATTTATTTTCAGATTCTATTCAAATCAAAAATTATTTTTGTAAAATTGATTTTGTTAAAAACCCGTATACTAGTGTATTCAGTCAATAATTGAGGGACAAGATTTATAAAATTTTGTTTTAAGTTTGTTAAGTACATTATACAGTATATAAAATAGTGATATATGCTACTGATTTTTTTTAGTCTAATTTAAAAGTATGTTTTATGTAAATGTATCCTCTTATATTTATCGAACTTATTTTTTAATAATAAAGTTTAGGGATATAATAATACATTTATAAAAATATATACATAGAGAGAGAAGTGTTTATGTTATTTTTTAAGATATTATAAATTTATTATTAATGAGAAAAATGGCTACGGCGCTTAGTGTATTGCGGATTTTTTCTGTTTCTGCTTGCTGGGACTTTAAACAGGAGGTAAGATGTTTTATATTAAGTTATAAGCCATCAAAACCATCAATTTTGCTTCCTTTATTTTTCTTCTTCTATATTTAAAATATTTATGAGACATTCTGAAGCACTAATAGCAATCAATATAACTATGAATTGATCAATGAGTTACCACTTCAATAATATTTTGATTATTATAAAACTAGTTTGAAATGAACATTCATCTTTAATTCAAAAAGAAAATAAAAACATTCAGCAATTTGAAGTTGAGATTATATTTATTATATAATGCAAATGTAAGACAATAAATCAAATGTATACCCAGAAAAAACTGGACGGTCGCTGAATCAGAGATTAAAATAACAAATAATAAGACCCAAAATTCCAACTTCGTGATAGATTTAAATTAAAACAATCGTAAATTTAGCCAAGACTTGGGAAATAATTTAATATATCATGTAGATTACAGTCTAAAATTAAATATTAGCAATAGCAAAATTGTTTAAATTCGATCAAAATATTTGTTTAAATGACCTATAGTTCTATTTTAAATTTGTTTCCATTAGAAACAGAAAACTAATCCCTTATAAAGGAAACCCTTAGCATGTTTCCATTTCCTGTGAGCATCTAACCCCCTTTATCACCCATATTTTTATTTCAAATTGCATTGAAAGCCTAAGATTATAATATGAATAATCTAAAATTAATATCAGGTTTTGGTAAAAAAAAAAAAAAAAAAAAAAAAAAAAAAATCCTGTCTTATTTGAAATGTATTGTGTAAAAATTAAATTAATAATAAAAATAGATCATTTTAAAACGTCTTATTTACGTATATAATATATGTGAGGAAAATTTTTAAACTAAAAACTGATATTATTTTCAGATTCCAGATGATAAAATTTTCATATTTTCATATTTTTTCTTGGCTCCTAATGCTCATTGGCAGCTATAACTCTAGTTTTGCACTATTATAGGTCCATACTACCCACACACAAATCGGCGTTCAAATCTGTGAGTTACTACTCCAAACCTTCCCCTTGTGAGAATGAATGTCTGACTTAAACTAGTTTTCTAGTAAACTAAATAGCACAGAAGTGGCATATTAATCATCAGATCCTAAATCAGAATGAAAATCTTAATCATTTTGACTCCTATATTTAAATAAAATATGCTGTATGATTTTGAAGTCTAGTCAAAGAAGCATTTGAAGCTTTTATCTAAACAACAAAAAACTATAGATGGTATAAATAGTTGGGGGTGCGCAGTCAAGGAAAAAAAAAATTAAAAATATTAAGTTATTTAGCTGGTATTTTGGCCTAAAATGTAAGCCTTCATCAGGGCTGAAATGAAAAAAACAAAAAAAAAACAAGTAAATTTTAAAAAAAATAAGAAAAGAAATACAAGATGAAATTTTAATTGAATTAATATTGAGGTTTAAATAGTATAATAAATGAATATTATTTATAATATTATAAATGGTATAAATATAATTTAAAATACTATAAATATAATTTATAATACTATTTACATCTCAATCCGAATCATTCCTTTATTGCAATTTACTACCTAACTGTTATACTTTATTTATGTATTTATATTCTAAAAGACTGAAATGACAAGAAACAGCTGATCATTTTAGACTTCTACAAGATTTACTAGAAAAACGTTCAAACCTTTCAATTAATTACAATAAATTCATTTACATGACCTTAATAAGACCTGCTTGGACATACAGAGTTGAGCTCTGGGGCTCCACTAAACCAATTAATTTGTCTCGTACCCAATCCATACAATCCAAAATCTTTCAAAGAATCCCCAATGTTCCTTACTTTGTCACAAAAAAACTTATCCATAAAGATCTTAATGTACCATTTGTTGTTTATTTAGCTTAAACCAGATACCTATCCTTTCACATTCTATTTCAGATAGAAACCCTCCAAGGCATCTGAAAAGAAGATGACCTCGGGATCTTCTAATATAGTACTTTAGTATTTAGAACTTTTATAAAGGCTACCAATGGTTAATTACTTTACAAGCAATTGACATGGATTATTTAGGATTGTCATTCTATTTACTTGATTTATTTTATTTTATATAGTATACAGTTGTAATTAGCTTAAAAATATATGTATATCCAATCATCTTTTGTTGTATTTTTTTTTTTTTTTTATCTTCATAAAAACAAGATATTTATTTAATTTATTTCATTTTTTTTTTTCCATTTTTTATTTTGTTTTTAAACTTATTTTTTTTTAAATTCACTTGTTGGTCATATGTTTCTCTTTCTAGAACTGATGAAGCTTCATTGTAGGCCGAGAGGTCAGCACAATAAATTAATATTTTTAATTACTTTTCCTTGATTGCACACCCCAACTATTTACATCATAGTTCCATTCCACTACACACATCAATTAGTTCCACATTCAAATAAACCACATAAATACAAAAAAATTATATGACAAAAAATATTTTGAATATAATGATGAAAATATATTTTGTTTTAGGCTTCATTTTGTACTGGGATGGCCTCAGAAATAAGAAACGCTATACACTGTAAGAATAATGACCCGACCAAGGAGGCACTAGAAAGTAAAACCCCTGAAAAAAAAGATGTCCCCGTGTTCCTCCCACAGGGAACGTACTCGCAATATGGTTTCCTGTCTAATGGTCCTTTATAAAGCTTTACAATGTTTTAATTATTATGGTGACAGATGTATATAATAATTTCTGTATCTTTTGCAAAATAATATAGAATCATTTGTAAATTCTCCTTTTTATTGTTAATACAATAATATATCGATTAAGTTAGTATTTTTTGTAAATTGTGTATATAAATGTTTTTAATTATTGATTACCTGATAATTTTAGAAAAATATTGTTACATGTATAAATGATCTTTATATAAAAAAATATGTTCAGCCAGACCCCTATATATCCAACTTTAAGATTTATAGAAAATATTCAAGCCACAAGAACTGCAATTATATTATATTAGAATATTTATTTATGAAGTAAAGCCTAAAAACAATTGCTGCAACTGGAGTTGATGAACTATTTTAAAAGCAATAAAATATTATGTGATCAAAGAAACATTTATTCATACTTTTACTTTTAAAATTGTACACTTAATGTATTACGTACAGGTTTAAAAAAACAAAACATATGTGTATATATATATATATATATATATAAATATATGTATTAATCATGATACAAACATTAATTACATACAATTTTTCCAATTGGTATAATTAAAAATATACACGATTATATATTTACTTTTTAGAAACAAACAATAATTTATGAAATAATATGAAGGAAACTGGGAAAGATTTTATTTGAGATTATAACAGATTTCTGTTTGATATATAGGGGTTGACTATACATATTTCACTTTTTTTTAATGGAACCAATGTAATTAAGAGAGAGAATGTATATATTTAAGTCTATCTAAATAATAGAAAAAAAAAAAAAAAAACAGTCTTATATCTCCTAAATAAGAAATATATTAAATGTATATACTTAAGTAATATTGAAATAAACTTTGTGACTTAAAACTTTTTTTTATTACTCATTGTGGTCAATAAAAAAATTATTTACACAGTGCTTATTTTTTTTTTATAATTTATTTTATATAACCTTCACATATTCCAGAAACCAGATTAAGCTTTCTGGCAATAAAATCATATTTTATATATATATATATATAAAATCAAGTGTTTACAGGAGAATTTGACCTATTGCCAAGACAAAAATAGGTCCCACAACAGGACAGCCTAACTGTGTGTCAGTTATCCAGGGAATTTTTTGATATTTCACCTTATTATGTTTTGATTAATATACTTTTTTTAACATGTTAATAAAGATAGTGTTGATTAGTTTTCTATTTGTTACAAATTCATATTCTTCAGAAGATGAGAAAAATGAAGGAGGAAAAGAAAATGAAGAAATTGTAAAAACTGAAGTTAGAATTGGTATTTTTTATTTGTTTTAACTTTGTTTATTATTCTATTCTTTCCCTTAATTTTGATTTGAAAAAAAATTTAATGAACTCTGAGTTATTTCAGAATAATTCAATAACACTGTGGCATAGTTATTCCATGATTTTGCATCTAATTAAACTAGTATTCATTAAAAAAAAAAAAAAAAATTTAAACTGTAATATCAAATATTTCTTTTAAGAAAAGTTTAAAATTATTATAAATTATTAATATGTTTTCTTATCACTAGTAACAGATTTTATTGAGTATATGTGTGATATGAATATGAGTATAATATGATAATGTTTTGATTATCATATTATCAGTATAACAATACGGTGATATATTTAATAGATAAAGTCTTGAAAATACCATAAACATTAAATAAACAGGTGTAAATTTTTCAAAATGACTTTTTTGTTAAGAGCAACTATATTAGTTAAACTAAATTAATATCTGCATTTGTTTATGAACTATTCCTCATAAAATAAAATAATTTCTAAAAAAGAAAAACCAGATTTTCTATGAAACTGGGTTTCAGATGGGCAATAATTTAAAAACATAACTAATAAATTTTTTAACCTTAATTAACATATTATTAAAGGGAAACATTCAACATTCATTTTATTTCTAAGCTAATATTATGCAATATAATTTAACAACGTTATTAAAAAAGAAATAATGTTGCTAGAGATTTCAAATTTATTTTATTTGTATATTTTTTCATGGGGATATTATTTGTAATGATTTATTGTTGTTTTTCTAATATATTTTTTAAACAATATATTTAAATAAGAATTTTAATATAAATCTTACCATTAAAATGTGATTCCAAGATTGTTTTAACTTAAAAAGATATCTCAGCAAGGAGTCAACAAAGGCTAATTTAGTTTATTTACAAACAAAATGGCAAAAGTTTATACACAAAAAAAAAAAAAGTACCAATAAAAATAACTGTTTAGCTTATAAATTTCATTTTTGAAAATACTAATTTTAAGCTTGAAAAATTGTATTTTAACTAATATTATAGCACTCCTTTACTGTACATTTAAGCAGAAATTTATTTTTATTTTATTTTATTTTTTTTTTTAATGTTAATTCCCAATTTGCCTGCTACAATTCACAAAAATTATATGCTGTACCAAATAAATAGATCAGTCTCAAACTTAAAAAAAATATAACATTGGAAGGTTTTAAATATATCTATATCTGTACCTGGGAGGTACAGAACACTAAGTAACTTTTCCATAACTTTACAGGAGAGCAGTTTAAAGAAAAAAGATTTTATTTCCTGAACAGTTTATTATACTTATGTGTACGAAATAAATCTTGACTTTCCCATCCAGGCTAGAACAGGTTGGTAACCCGTCCTTTCTGTCCTGATTGGAGTACATAAGGATGTTATGCCCTACCCCTAAAAAAGAAAAAGAAAATAAAAAAACATTTTTGTGTAACTTACTTTACAATTAATTTAGAGCATAGAATTCTATACCTGTGTATAAAGGGAAAAAAGGTGAATAAGAACATGCAATAATATATTTTTGGTAAAAAAAAGGACATAGTGTGCTGTACCTCCGAGGTACAGATATAATAACCAATATAATAGACAATGAAAGAAATATAACAGCAATATAAAAAACAGCAGCAATTTATAAAGATGGTGAAATTGATACCTTATGCTGCCAATAGCCCTCAACTATCACTTTCGTACAATTTTTTAAACAAAATACTCTTCATGTTACAATTAATCTAATTAATCTTTTACATTTTTTTGTATGTAAAATTTTCTTAAAGAAATACAAAAATAGAAGTAACCATTTGTTTTCATGAAACATTTCTATATGAAGTACCATTCATTCTTCCATTCCACTGGATATTTTTTTTTTTTTTTTCAATAACTTGAAAGGGTTAAAACTATTTACTTAAGTTGTCAGTTATTTACTATATTTTAATCAATATTTGTTTTATTTTTTATCCTTTTTTGTCTATATATTAACTAATTACCAAACAAACCATAGAATTTGATGTCATACTCCTATGTGTAGTATAAATTATTTCAATTAAAATAGAATTGGTTATAACTAATAAATGCAGTTATATGTTTCATTTTAAATCAGAAATAAATTTTATGTAAGTTAATCAATTGTGAAAAATAAATAATTTACACATTTTTCTAACTTTAAAATCAATTTGTATTATTCAATCTTAAAATCTTAATCAATTTATGAAATATATTAAATTGATTTGTAATTCAAATATTAGGAATTAATAATTTATTTATAAATTTTATTTTAAAATTTGTTAATCTCAACTTATATAAAAATAATTTTTTTTTTTCACTTTATTAACTATATCCACACCTGTCACACAATTCATGACAATAAGCGGATGTGATATAAAAAAAAATTAATCTAAAAATTGGCATGAGGGAGTTCAGCACCCAGCGGTGCCTACTCAGGTCGCATTTTTTAAAAAAAGGTTTATCTTAGGAGATCTCTTAACCAGCTCCTCTTCAGCCTTCGTCATTTTGTCTCTGGCATATCCAAAGTCGCCATGTTTTGTATTAGTTATAAAAATAATTTAAAAAAATAAATCTATTATTACCATGACATAAACCCAATGACTGAAGAGATACATAGTAAGAGGTCAAACTCTTCATTATAATACCATATCAATTATATTTATTATTTTAATTTCTCCAAGTATGTTTGATTTTTAAAATATTTTTTTATCTAGGTGCTCTTTTTGACAAAGATGATGAAACTATCACCAAAGCATTCACGTCTGCTGTGGATTACATCAATAGTGATGAAGAATTGCTTCCAAACATGACATTAGTACCAATATCATTTACAGGACTTCCAGAGTATGACAGTTTGGAGGTTGGGAAAAAAGGTATGGTATTAGTTCATTTCATTCTAGTAATCTTCAGTCTTGTATTTTAGGCTGAGCAAAGTTTAATTAATTCTTAAAATTTTAGCAAAAGGTAAAATTCAATATTTCTAGTTTTTTTTTTACAAGTTTTAATTTATAATTTGGTTGTTGTATTGTCTGAATATAGCAATTACTGTTATTCCACTTTATTCTACCAATTAGTAATTTCTTTACAAGTATTTTTTATTTGTATTATTTTTTTATTTTGTAGTTTTACACCCCCCCCCCTCCTCCCTCCCCGCCATTCAACTTAGATCTTAATCGACTGGAGCTGTCTTTTATGTTTACCTGTAAGTTTCCAAGATTCTAGTAAAGAAAAGCTTGTAAAAAAATTGAAAAATTTCCACTTGCCTATAATATTTCTGTTACAAGGTTCCAACGCTATCATTCATAAAAAAAATATTTTTATACATTTATTTATTGAAATAAATAAAAGTTTCAATAATAACTTGTTTTGAGAAAAAATAACTCGTAAGCAACTACCCATTAGTATTTACTGCTAAGTTCTAGAAATGTATTGATATACAAAATTTTGGATTGATTTAGAATAAAATAGCATTCAAATAGAAAAAAAAAAAAAACTTCATTAGATTGCCAGTTGCAATACCTTGTGACTTTGCGGTATACTCTCTAAATCCTCTTGTTTCCTATCTTCTTTTCAGTCTTTAACAGAGCTAATCCAGTCTTTAAGCACTAATACTTCTTTTTTTTTTTTTTCTGAATTCAATCAAACACTTCTCACAAAATTATTCTTCCTAACCATTCTTTCACAAATGAGTCAATGGTTGTTTTTTATAACTGCCTATATTCTAAGTCAAATGCATTTTTAGATTTATGATTTATGAAAAATTAAAAAATATTTATCGAATGGCATTGTAAAATATTATTAGCTCTCAGGGATCAGAATGAAAGTATTTTATTTAAGATTGTTTGAAGTTAATCATTGAATAATTGAATGATGCAAACTTACTTGATGTTCTTTGAACTGAATCATTGTAAATATCATTCCATATTAATTATATTACCTTAAAATAAGATGTTTGGATTAAAATGTTTTCTACTTCCACAGTTTGTGAGCTCATGAGTTATGGCGTGGCTGCTATATTTGGCCCCCAATCACCATTCACCTCCTATCATGTTCAATCACTCTGTGATACAATGGAGATGCCCCATCTTTCAACAAAATGGGATCTTAGCCAACGGAGAAGTTCATGCTTACTCAACATATATCCACACCCTTCATCATTAACACAGGTATTCTAATTGAATTAGCTTATTAAAAAATATCATTCTATTAAATTTTATATAAACATCATGATGATTTATCTGTTTGTGAAAAATTCGGTTATAATTTTTATTATTTTATATGCTCAAATGTAGGTCAACTCAAATATGTTGAACCTATTTTAAAAATGTTATGTGGAAATAAATTCCGAAGAAAATTTTTTAAAATAAATTGTCCGAAACATGATCCCGGGTAACCAATGTGTTCAAAGCAAGTGGTATGTTTTAAAGAGTAAAATTCAAACTCAAGAATAGTTGACGTTTATGGAACTTAGAATTAAGATTTGAGAATGCAATAGTATTTGAATCGAGAAAGCATCTAGTAGATAGAAAAGTAGAATTACCAGAAAATGATTGAACGACTTTTATCGTAACTTATAAATCTGCCAAAAAGAAAGTAACCAAATTAGTTTTCACTTAAATGTTTCTCTTCCCTTTGATTTAAATCATCCCACTAGTTTAAAAATCATTATAATAAAAAACATCAAAAACTTCCAACCAATTTCAAAATTAATAATTCAGTCAACAAACTTTCAAAAAATATTGTTTACTTGGGAATTAAATTTGACAGACACCTTAATTTTTCGGCCCACTTACTTAATAAAATAAGAAAAGCAAAATTACAATTTTACAAACTGAACCACTTATTATCTGCTACAAATTTAGCTTATGTTTAAAATTAATTATATATAAATGTGTAATCCGACCAACCTTGCTGTATGGAGCACCATTATTTTCATCGATTGGGTAAAGTACAAATTACAAACTTCAATCATTCCAAAACGGTATAATGAGAAAAATTGTAAAAGATACTACAATGCTGTCTATGAAAATATATGAGGAATTAAAAGTTTTGAAAATTGAGGAGTTTTTAGCCGATAGAATAGAAAAACTTTTCAATACCTTAAAAAATATTTCAGATCCTCTCTACAGCAAAATTTAACCCCCAGGAGAACAAAATCGATGGCAAAAATTATTTTAAATTTTAAATTATAGATATAAGTTATTTAGTGTGTAAGGCGTAAACACATAAATAAACGGTTAGCCCCATCATCTAATTATTAATTTAACTATATTAATTAATAACAAAATTATGATAAATCATCTATAACTCCTTAAAATGCTAGAAAGCAGTAAGAGAATAATTTGAAAAATGTTATATAAGGTTATTACAAGAAAGAAATTTTGATTCATTCAATCAAAAAAAAAAAAAAGAAAAGTTAATTCAATTAATAATCAGATATTTTTAAGTTAGAAAACTTAGTTAATAATTTCAATTTAAGTACATATATTCTAATGGGGGAAAATTTTTATATATATATATATATATATTTTATATATAATTTTTTTTTTACATTTCATTATTCAAATAATAAATTCTTCACTAAGTTCTTTCATAATAATTACACTTAATAAGTAAACAAGTTATGATTTATTGTTAATGTAAACTGTTCTGCCACTTATCAAAGAAGGAGATAGGAAAATTAATTATAAGGTTACTTAAAATTCAAGAGTTTGGTTGAGCTTAAAATTTCCTAGATTTACTTTGAATATATGTTACTGTTAAACATTGGTCAACCAGTTATTTTATGGAAGCAACTATAAGACAAAATATCTCAATCTCTGGAATACAGTATTAAAGAATTAAAGTATAAAAGACATTGCTATAATTTTATTTTGTTAGTTTAACATATTTTGTAGAAGCTTTGATTAAAGTATTATTTATTTTTATATTTTTGACCTAGTTTAGAAATGTGAAAAATTATCACTTCTATTACTACTTTTTATTTTTTTAGGCTATTACTGATATAGTGACTGCTTGGAATTGGAAAGGGTTCACGGTACTGTATGATGATTTTGATGCTCTGAGAAAGATTCAAGGAATTATTAAATTAGCTGACGATAAAGGCTATTTAGTCACTGTTAGGCAGTTGGAATTAGTTAACAATAGCTATAGGTAAGTAGAGTAGAGTTAGATAATTTATCAGTTAAAATCTTTATAATTCTATTATCAATTTTTATTTTTGTAATAACTTTCTTGAAAATAAAATAAATTTTCATTTTGATGCAATAACTAGAAAAATATTATTTCATACGATACTACCTCAGTCCCTTAATAGGTAGTTCCAAAGTTCCAAGATCAAAATTGTTTTTGTTTTCTTTCTTTCCCTATCTCCTTTGTGCCGTAAGGCGTGGAGTAGCCACACACCATCTTCTGTATTGTTCTCTATTCCAAGCCATTTTCTTTATTTCTGCCTGAGAGCAGCCCCTTTCGTCTCCAAGCCTCTTCATATAGCAATGGTACGTAAGCCTCGGTCTGCCAAATGGTCGCTGCACTTGTGGTTGTGCTTCCAATAGCAACTTTGCTCTTCATTCATTGATCATTCTCCAGATGTGACCGAACCACTTGAGCTGCTTTTCCTGAAGAATGTATTTGAACGGTCTCACTTTTAACGTTTGGTGGACCCAAATGGTCTCATTCCGCACTCGGTCTCGCCTGGTTTTGCCAATGATTCTACATAGAAACCTCATTTCGGCACCAGCTATCTTACTAATGTGCTCATCTAGTACCATATTGTCCAGCTTTTGGATCCATATAAAAGCACTGGGAGAAATACTGACTTGAAGAGTCTCAATTTGGCTTCTTTGCTTACTTCTTGCTTGGCTGGTAGAGGATTAGATATTTGGTAGAACACACCATTGACCTTCCTCATATGAATCAGGACCTCTTGATCAATTCTTCCATCATTACTGATAATTATTCCCGGAAATTCGTAACGATCCACTTCTTCCAATTTCACACCGTTGCCTAAAATATTGAGCTCCTGTGCCTCTCTCCCAATGTGCTTAATCTTGCTCTTAACTGGATTAATCTCCAATCTTTTCCTTTTTAGTTCCTCTACAGTTATCTGCAGTCTTCCAGGGCTATCAGCAACTATGACAATGTCGTCAGTATATATAAAGCTCTGAACGAGAACTGGAAGTAGATTCCAGAATCCTACAATGGCCCTAGGAGTCCTCCTTTTACATATTTTCCACAATTCATCCATTACAATATTGAAAAGAAGTGGGCTCAGGCAGTCTCCCTGTTTAACACCCTTGCCTAGGAAAGCAAAGGTTCAAAGGAAGCAGATTTCATACCATTTAGGCAAACTATTCCTTTTGCATCTTTATATACAGATTTTATTGCGTTAATTAAATTAAGTTATTTATCGATAAAATTAAATTTTCAATGTTTTTTTCTGGATTGAAGGAAATTATTTATTTAATGTTTTTGAGCAGCCATCCTTAGTTGAAAATTTTCTATATAAATAGATATTTTTAGATTGAACTTAATTTTTGATCTAATTTTGTACTGAATAAAATTATTTATCAGGTTGTGATAATTTTCTTCTAAAATGTACTCCAGTCAAAACCAACCTTTTAATAGAGGAATTCTATAATGTTTATAATAATAAATATTCTTATATTCATTCTATTTTAATCAGAGATGTGCTAAAGGAAATAAAACATTCCGAAGAAACAAATATTGTAATAGAATGTGCCGTGGAAAAACTTTATGATCTTCTGGTCCAGGCACAACAAGTTGGTCTCATGGGTAGTCGCTACAACTATATAATCACTACTTTGGTAAGTATTAGTATAATAGTTACTTTAAATTAACTATTATCTGATAAATTAATCCTAAAATTTATTTTAGGATTTCCAAACAATAAACCACGAACCATTTATGTGGGCAGGGACGAATATAACTGGAATCAGATTGGTTGATCCAGATGACCCTTACGTACAGAATGTAACTCAAACAGAAGAGCGTGGAGAAGAAGAAGGTATGGAATCAACAACAATCAGTTTAGAGGATGTACCAACGACTGAGCCACCTACAGAAGAAGAAGAAGAAGAAGAGGAACCTTCACCAATACCAACAGTATGAGTGTATACATATATACATACATATATATATATATATATATATATATATATATATATATATATATATATACATATATATATATATATATATATATATATATATATATATATATATATATATATATATATATATATATATATATATATATATATATATATATAAAATTAAAAAATAATAGTGAAATAACAATTTTTCATTATTTCAATCACAATTAATAATATATATATATATATATATATATATATATATATATATATATATATAAAATTAAAAAATAATAGTAAAATAACAATTTTTCATTATTTCAATCACAATTAAATAATATTTGAATGTCAACCAACAAAGTAACTTTAATCATCAATCCATTATTAATAATTTAAAATATAAATACATTTAAAAAACTATTTGCGCAATTATCTCACACTTAAACTTGCTCCCGATTTGACTTTGGAGAATCAGTAATCTGTTAAGAGTTCAAATAAAACAGATAGGAAATAGACAAGATATGTTGTCTAATTTTTGTAAATTAAAAAAAAGAAAAAAAAAATATTAGTGTTTTATTTATTATGTTTGACTTAAATATCAGTGAATTTTGTGTTTATATTTGAATTTTTCTGTTTTATCAGATTATGTTTTGTTGTAAGTCAGACCTCCTGTAATTGTATTTATTTATTTATTTTAAAAAATACAGTATATATTCATTTATTCAAATATAAATAAATTCTTCACTAGATCTTGTTTAATAATAATAATTACAATTCTTTTTTCTCTAGTTTTCCTGATAAAATAACCTTATAGGAGGGCCCTGTATGTAAATTAAATTAATAAAGATCAAATAAAAAACACTCAGTTCAAACTAATGGCTGTGTTTTTAATAAATCTTATGAATTTATTAATCAATTAAATTTTATTTATTTTTAAAACCTAATGTTTATTGCAGGTGGAAGCAGCTTTGTTGCATGATGCAGTAAGGCTTTTTGTAAAAGCCCTGGAACATTTAAGTCCACTCAACATAAAACCTTTAGAATGCGGTCCTCATGCAAGTTTGGATTTTGGTTACTCTGTCATAAACTATATGAGGCTTGTAAGTCATTATACATTTAATGAGATGTTAATGATATGTTTAATGATAGCATGTTTATGGGTTTATATTTTAAACACAAAAAATGGGTTAATTTTAAATACACAAACATTTAATTGAAAATAAATATTATGTAAAGTGCTAAAATAGCAGTTTCCTTTTCACGTTCCAACCTATATATATACATTTCCTAAATTTTTTAATTATGAAACAAGACCAAAACTGTGATTTAAAAAATAGTAGGTAATGTAAGTTCTTTTTTCAGTATGAAATGAAAAATAAATTTTGATCTGGGACTTACTGTCCCCTAAGAATAACAAAACTGCACAATTACAGGTACAATTGTCTGGTTATATTATTTACAAGTTAAATGCTTTAGTAATCATGGCATATATTGTCAACACTAAAAAAAATAAAATAAATAATAATAACAAAATACAATCGTATATGAAAAGATAAAGTAATTCTAAATATGTACTTAATTATTTACATATTTGCCATACATAAAGAGAAAATGAGGAAGTTCCACCTTGGGTATGCTAACCTTAGACCAGTGAGTCTTTCTATACTTGCATTCGCTGATGACTGTTATTTTTTCAGACAATGACTGGAATCTGCAATACAATGTTAACAGATTGAAAGATGAACTCCTCAAGATCAATATGGCTATAAACCCCACGAAAACAAAGGTAATGAGGGTTGGGAAGAAACCAAGGAGGATAATGCGTGCAATCAAAACTGAAGATAAAGTCCTGGAACAGGTGAAAAACTTCAAATACCTGGGTGCACACCTCAATAAAAACGGTTACATTGACTCAGAGGTTAATGAACAAATCACAGCAACGAGCAGGATGTTTGAAGCGGTTAAGAGAGGCTTCCTTAATAGGCGAGAGGTGGAAAGGAAAACAAAAGTGACTGTATTCAGATCTACATTTCTCCCCATTCTAACGTACTCTTTGGAAGCATGGACGCTAACAAGAAAGCATCAATCCAGAATTCAAGCTACTGAAATGAGATTTCTCCGAAAGATAGAGGGGAAAACAAGAAGAGATCGAATACGTAACACCACCATCAGATCAAACCTCAATGTTAAACCGAATTAGTAGAGGAAAACCGGTTGAGATGGCTTGGACACCTCCGACGAATGGATCAGAACAGAGTTGCCAATGAAGTCTATAGGGCAAAAGTAGAAGGAAAGCGAGGAAGAGGCTGTCCTAGAACTAAATGGGAGGACGAAGTTAAAAAGGACTTCCAAAAAAGAGGACTCGAATGTAAACGACCGACTGAAGGCTTTATAGACTTCTTCCTCACACTGCTTAAGCGGTTAAATGAGGAATGACTATGATGATGACATATTTGCCAAATATTGATTGTCGAAAAGGTGTAAAAATAAATTATTTTTAAAGAAAGTTAGGGAAGCAGCTTTATGAATAGGAGAGGGTAGGGAATTCCAGAAGGAGGTAGCATGAATGATGAAGGATTATTCAAACGACGCTGTTTTATAAGAGGGGATATACAGGTTTAACGGTTGGGATCTAGTGTTTAGGAAGTGGATAGAAGAACAAATAAGAAGAACTTCGTAAATTGATTACAAAAAAAGATTTCTTATTCCTAAAATAAATAACACACTTCAAAGATGAATCTAAAATAAAAATTACATTTAATAAATGCCATGTTTTCATTTCAATCAACCTATTTTTAAGCATAGAAATATAAATGAACAAAATGGCCAACAAGTTGTTTTTTTGCTGACTATTCACCGACTGGTCACCTACTACAAAAGCAGCTGATTAGATAGTTATACCAACTAGACGCTGACTAGCAGGCTTATCTTCAATTATAATAGTATAAAATTCTAGGAATCATAATTATGGTATATTGGTGTTCATAATTGTAAATTTTTACATTCCTTAGATGCTTTAGATCAACTAAATAAACTTTAATTAAAAAAAAAAAAAAATCATTCAAAAACTAATGTGACCCAAACTCTCCAAAGGAAAGTCAGCTGAAGAACTGAAGAATTGTCTCAGAAGAGTTCCTGACCTCGTCTGGTTTCTCATGAGTGGCTATAATTTGCTTCTTCTTTGAAAGGATTTTTCTTCGCTATCGAAGTTTCCTTCAACCAAACTTTTCCCTCAGCCGGTTCCTCCATTCCTCTCTATCCATTGCTTCTTCTTCTGTTAATCCTCAGCCAGCCATACTTTCAGCCACAACATCTCTCCACCTGATGCGAGGCCTACCTCTCCTTTTCCTTCCCTCTGCTTCCCATTCATAAGCAGGCTATAATTTTCAATGATATTTTTTTATGAGAGTTCTATAAAAACAGAAACATATAGAACCAAATCACTTAATTTTTAATGAAATAATGATTTTATAATTTTATTTAATTGGCCAGGAGTCTGTAGAGTTTTTAAGGCTATCTTTACTGTAATATTATTATTTTATTTTTTTTTTTATCAAAGTTGAACAGCAATCTAGAATGGTGTTAAATGATTAAAATCTACCAAAAGGTTTTCAATTGATGACAAAAAGCTTACTCCTGTTCCCATATTTCTATTTATCTTATATTTGAGAGAAAATCTTATATTAAACAACCTTTAATGTAAAATCAGTTTGTTTTATTCATTTTAGAGTGAAATTAAAGGGATGACTGGGGTTATAAAATTCAATCATGAAGGGTTCAGGACTGACATCCAGCTTGATGTAATTTCTCTGACTGAAGAAGGCTTTAAAAAGACGGGAACTTGGAACACAACCACAGGTCTAGTAATGATGCAACCAAAGGCCTCTCAAGACAAGGTTGTTGATGTAGGAGAAGACCTTCGGAATAAATCGTTTACTGTAATCATAGCTTTGGTAAGTCAGTAATTATATAGCTCGGATTAATTAATGCACTATTTTATTTTTAATTTACAAAAATAAATAGAAAAGTTAATATATGTATGTACACACTTATTTTGTAATTTTAAATTTAGTGATGCATAAAATAAAATTCTTATTAATTTCATTTTTTTTTTTTCCATTGATGATCGTTGAGATTGATGGGCTTCATTTTTGTAAATACTTTCAAGTTTAACTTTTATCATCTTATTGCCTATGAATTTCATATTTATCTGATAAAAAAAAATTTAATAAAATAATATGAAAAACCAAGTAGAGATTTTTGATTTTTAATCAATTATACAATTAACCCAATGAGATGAATATGTACCATTGTGATGGCTCTTGTTTTTCAGAATCAACATTACTTTGTAATCAGTAGGTGTGGCCATTTAAGTAGGTATTGTTATTGAAAAATTTCAATCATAACATTTTAAGATTTTAAACATAAAAGATGGGATGAAAAAAATAAAATTGACTATACAGTCAACTGTACTAACATGGGACAGTTTTACCCTTCAACCAGAAATATCTACACTTATAAAATTAAAAAAAAATCATTATGATCAAAAGTATTTTCTATTGCTTACACAGTATGAGGTAAAAATTAATAAATAAAGGGAAAAAAGTATCCACAGGCATAATTATAAAGTCCAAAAATTGGGACAACTATATTTTTCATGGTATTTTTGTATTTATTGCTTCCTCTATCTAACATGAGACAGCAGGTTTTTCAAAAATATTGAGAATTAATTTCCTACAAATATATATATATATATATATTTTTTTTTTTTTTTTTATATATATTATAATATAGCCCAAATATCTTGTATTTTATTTTTGGTCATCTAAAAGTTCTAAGCTACAATAAAACAATGTGATTCAATCACTGACAAGTAAAGAAATTAATCATACCTGACCATCCCTCACCAATAACACTAGGAATATTGCTTATGCTCCAAGGACAGTACTTCAGGATTCAGTGAAAATGGTTATCCCAGAACTCATGGTCAGGCAGGAAGCAGACAAATCTGCAAGCACCATAGACAACATTTGGTTACAGAATTTAATAAAAAAAAAAAAAAAAAAAAAAAAAATCAAGCAATTGATATAAAAAAGTAAAAGTAGCGAAAAGCGATCACCAGTTTAATAAGTAAAATGAATGGTACTGAAATCATCAATTTTAGGAATTACCATAGTTAAAGGCATATAATTTTGGACTGCTGGAGGGCCTTCTTTGCACTTGGACTTATATGGAAGAGCTGACACAGAATCCGTGAATGGAGAAGAATCACATGGCAAGAGCGTTGACATGTCATCAACCTCTTCTTCAGATTAGGATTGATGAATTATTTGTCACTTTTATTGGAATTTTTTTTATTCGAAGACTAGTTTCCAATGTTAAACATTCATCATCAGTCCTAAAAGCAAAAAATCTCTTCTCTAAAAATGTCCACACATTCAGAAAGTAATATTAAACAAAAAGTAAATCAGAATTCATTTAAAAAAACTACCTAAAATGTAAAGACAACTATCTGCAGTTTTACCAACTTCACTTCATAAACTTTAAGTTAGGGCACTTAACTCTATATATTTGTATATATTAACTTCATGTATGCATCTGTTGATAGACACACCCATACAACATGTTGAAGGAGGACAGTAAAACTCTTACAGGGAACGATAGATATGAGGGCTTTGGCGTTGACCTTATCCATGAACTGTCCCTCATGTCAGGTTTCAACTACACTTTTGTTGAACAGTATGACAAGAACAGTGGAAGTCCCACGACATATGAAAATGGCTCGAGGATCTGGAGTGGGATGATTGGAGAAGTGCAAAAAGGGGTAAGATAAATCAAATTGTTCAAATATTAATCTTATAATAGTTGGCTTATGATAGATACATTCACTGTATTATGAGAGTAATTTATTATAAATAATAAACTATTATATAATTTTTAAATCATTTAACAGCATTATACATATTTTAACTTTAGATTGCACAATCAATAACAGGAGTTCTGAAACTTCATGTTGTCAATTATGATCTTCACCCCTCTCTTCTAACAGTCATTTTATTTATTATGAATGAAACAGATAGAATTCTTAATTCCTTACATTTCTATAGTGAGTAATGAGTGAGGCAGATCTTCATTGTAAATCATGTTGTGTTTTCCCTTTTATTAATGAGCGGAAGAGGTAGTTATTTTTAGAGGTAGTTATTTTTAGCGAATTATCGATTTCCATTCCCATCTCTACTTAAAATTTCTCCACCAGGCCAGATGATTTTTCTTTAGTAAATTATGAAAGATATATATTTTGTTTTACTCCACTCAAACTGTAACAAGTATCCTCTGATAGAATGGTTTCACTCACTGGCATTGCACCAGTTTGAAAATTTTTTTGTATGTAAAAAAACTCTTCAGTTTAATTTTTAATTTTAATTCTTGATATTCTGAACTACAGGCAATAGTTTTGTATTCCTTTTCCTTTAGTCCTCACAGTTGTTGATAAACTGTGTCACTTGTGAATAATATGTTAAGTGCAAAAATCGTATTTTAAGAAAAATGCAATTGAATGTTTGGATTTTTTCTGTAATCATATATAGTGATAAAATCTCAGTTTTAAGACTTGAAACTTTTGATAAATCATTTCTCTTCATGACCATCATATTTTCTTTTAATAGTTGTTAATTTTTTTTTTTTTAACAATTGTTTTAAAATGTATTACTAAAATCAAATTACACTAAATTCATCTGTGAAAAACATGTTAATTGGTAAATTACTATAAACATTAATTAAATTTTCGATCTGAGCAACACCAACAGAATGGGTTTTGAGTTACATTTGTGAGAATGAAAAAAAATTATAGACCCCCGTGAAACAACATATACATGTCAAGATATGAAAAGTTGTTTCTCCACAAGTGAAACCACAATAAGTACAACAAAAATTAATTTTTAAAAATGAGATATAGCTCACATAGCATTAATTCGTAAAACTGAAAGTTTGTGTAAAATGGGACATGTGCACTTGACTCATTTTTCACAGGTGGAAGTTTTTTGAGTTCTAACCGAATATTCATCTTCGTAATAGCCGCATAACTTAGTTATATAAAGATAAAAATTAGCTTTCTGGTGATATCCATAATCCAAAATTCACAAAATAGCACTTAACATACTATTCACAAGTGCCCCATAACTTCAATACATTTAAAATTTCTAAAAATTAGTATAATTTATTTCATAACATCAGTATTCTAAAAAAAAAAAAACGAGTGAAGCCTAAATCAATTTTTGAATCTGTTTCAGAACGCAGACCTGGCCATAGCAGATATTACTATTACTAGAGAGAGAGAAAGGGATGTTGACTTCACACATCCTTTTATGAATCTCGGTAGTCATGTGCATCTTATTAAACAAATATTATTATTTTTTCTTATTTATAATTTCTAAAGGCATATATTAATGTATCTGACTTGGAATTATTAGTAATATTTAGCATCGGTATTACAAAGTCATTGTTGAAATAATTAATATAACAGTAATAACAATTCAGGATTATTAATATATAAAGGATTGCTGACATTATACAGTAAATTATGAAATATATGGTTAATAAATACAACCATCACATGTTTTATCATATAATATTTTTTTATGATATTTTGAAAGGGTTTCTAAAATTTTAGAGATTATTAAAATTAGTAATACATCATTATGGTCGGTTAAAGGAAGGATAGCAACCCTTCCTCCCACTACCTTCAATGGTTCTTTGTTGGGAGAGTTTTATCCATTCAAAGTAAAGCTAATCCATAGAATAATTATTATTTTACAGAAATATTATACATCAAATAATTGTGATAGTGTAATCAATGCTTTGTTTGATAAATAGGTTTTAAAACATCAAATGACAACCTTGGAAAGAAAATTTAAAAACTCCTTCTTTCACTCTGTTGTGATTAGTCAAAATCAGTTAAATTTTTGAATCCCCTTATATTGGCAAATTATGTATTATAAAGATTTTAAAAAAAAATTATTTGACCGTTTACAATTTAAAAGTAATATCTTATAATTTGTAATATAAAAAGTTTATCTTAGACAAAAACAAATATCAAACATTGTCATTTTAAATAAAACAAGTTTTATTGCTCTGTTTATTTAATGTGATTCAATATTTATCCTATAAGATACAGTTGTTTTTGTTTTTTTTCGAAAAATTTGAAAATAATTAACCATTAAGTTAAAATTCTTTACTTCTACTTTTTATTAAAAAAAAAAAAAATTAAAAATATTTTTCTTGCTACTTTGGACTAATATGAGGAAGATGGTCTATTTGCTATAATATTTTATTTTATAATCATTAAAAAGTATTAAAAATTACTAAAAAAAAAAAGTATGGCAGATTTTTAGTGGATCACTTCTGATAAACAAATTATTAGTTTACTAAAGGGTAATTCTTCTTGAACAAGTAGAAGTTCTTTAAGTATAAATTATTTTTCTCAAGAACCACTCATAATTGATTAATGGAAAAATGGAGTGCCTTTTTTTTTTTTTTCCTTTAAGCAGTAAATAGTTGATTAACTTCTTACTAGTAATTATAAAATATATATATATACACACACACATATGTTTCTGCATTTTTTTTTTTTTTAACCTGACTTCAGTACTAACTAATTGAATTTAATTTGTCAATTTTTCATTACTGACTTAAAATATGTATTTGAAATTTTTATAGATGAACAGTGGAATTTATCAATGAAATAAACATTTATCAATGAAATGGATTTTATTGAAGAAACAATTTCAATTTTATAAATAATAATTTTTATTTAAGATCCAAATTTTTATATTCTTTGTTAAATAATTTCTTTTTGATTTTTAGGGATCAGCATCCTCCACAGAAAACCATCAAAGGCACCCCCTGATCTGTTTTCATTTCTTTCGCCCTTTAGCAATGACGTTTGGGGGTGGATGTTGGGAGCATATTTTGGAGTATCTTTGCTATTATTTGTTATGGCTAGGTAAGAAATAGATTTAATTATCATCTTAAAGACTGTTAAATCATTTATATAAATTAATTAATTTGATGTATCAAATTGAATTTTTGATCAATAGACTTAGCCCTTATGAATGGACCAATCCATATCCATGTATCGAGGAACCGGAACATCTAGAGAATCAGTTCAGTCTTCTGAATTCATTATGGTTCACACTCGGTTCAGTGATGCAGCAGGGTTCTGATGTTGCACCTATGTAATATAATGTTTATTTTTATTTATTTGTGCTTTTATATCATAAGAAAGATAACGAATTTCTTTTCTTAATATAGATCTGTTTCGACAAGAATGGTAGCTTCAATTTGGTGGTTCTTCACACTTATTATGGTTTCATCATACACTGCCAATTTAGCTGCCTTTTTGACTGTGGAAAACAATGTTTCTCCCTTCAGCAATGTTAAAGAATTGGCTGAGCAGACAGATGTAAAATATGGAGCGAAAAAGAATGGAGCTACAGTTAATTTTTTCAGGGTGTGTCTTAATATTGCTATTTCATTCTTTCATATGATTTAACTATCTTTGTTTTCCAAGACATTACCATCCAGTATATTATTAAAGTTATACATGTTGTGTAACCAATTCTATTATTGCTTAGTGGCATTTAGGATATCGTCAACTAATGATTTTTAAGTATATTTTATTCAATGGTATTGTAACTATAAAAGTATGGATTAATGGATTATATTCCAATTGATCTACTTAGGGATTAGCACAAAATTTACATTCTAAACTTATTCTAATATTAACTTATTTTTACTTATGTTAAGAGTTGTGTGTTGCGGCAAGATTGGGCTGTTCTGGGTTTGTCTCAACTAAATACTACTTCCACTTTCAAGTTCAACTCTTGAAGCCATTTCATTCTGAGTTCAAATCTTCCATCCTCATTCCAAAACACTAGTGGCCTCTACAGTGTCTACTAACTCTTTCAAAAGACATCTTATTCTTTGGTCCAGGATATGTAGCCTTCCATCCCCTTTATGTCTCTTTTACATTTCTTCTCTTGAATATCGAATCCTTTGTTTGTTCAACTTCTTCAAGGGTTTCTTAGTTACCTTGATGACCAGTTTATTATTGCCTACTTATTATTGTATACTATTGCCAACAATAGTCAAAAGCGGATCAGTACTTATACAGGGTGAGTATCTGTTAGTGTTTAAAAATAATTGGGTGAAACTAGATCAAAAATGTAGCAAAATGCCGCAAACCCCACTTTTCTATTCCAACCCGTTGCTGATGTACGATAAATCAAAGAATTTTTTAAGGAAACCACGTTTTTTTTTCCATAAAAGCCGTAATATCTCCATTTTATTTAAATATTTTTCAAATCTTGACCACAGTTTCGGATTTAACATTGAATTTTATGGGCAGATAAGTCTGTTTTTACAGGGGAAGGCATTTCTACCTATCCATTTATATCGTTGGTTTATATTTTTATTGCTTTCTAATAATGTGGAGGAGCACCATGGTGTTGGAAAATCATATTTTGCCGATCTTCAGGTGGAATATGGTGATGAAGTTGTATGATATTTTGTAACAAATCTTTGTAATTTCATCATTCAATCTGTTGGGCAAACTATGATTTTTCAACACTATTCGACAGCTATACAAATATGAATAAACCAACGATACTCCACATGTAACGGTAGAAATGCATTCTCCTGTAAAAAAAATACCCATCTAGACAAAAATCCACCGCAAAAAGTGGTATTCTTTAATTTCATCTGCATTCAGAAGCTATTAGCAAAATTGAGGTTTATGTTCATTATCATTGAGTTTTAAAGCTTACATTGAAAGTCTAATAAAATAAATCCTAAATTATAGTAATAAATAAATAAATGTAATAACATAAGATCCTCTGATCTGGTGTCACTTTATTGACAGTTTTCCTTTATTTTCTATTAAACAATAATTTTTTTCTTTGCTTTTTATTCCAATGAAGAGTCTGTTATGTTTAAAATGCACATTTCCATTAAGGGATTGTCATAATGTTTTATTTACACAAGTAAATGATTTGTATGCCAAATGAGAACACCACGTTTTTTCGGTTTCAAAAATAAATTTCTGCATAAAATTGAAACAAAATCATTACGTTTAACATATCATTCGAAAGCTGATTAAATTTGCAAGTTTTTGTGAAATTTGACGTTTTGTGGATAGTTTTTTTCAAAAAACTGTGAGCGTTGAAGTAAATACGACATTGCGACTTCCCCAAATAAGGTGAAGATCAAGCTGTTCTTTAGATAATAAGTTTGTAAAATTCAAGGTTACAGCTATTATGGAAAATTTAATGTTAAATCCGAAACTGTGGTCAAAATTTGAAAAATATTTAAATAAAATGGAGATATTACAGCTTTTATGGAAAAAAACGTGGTTTCCTTAAAAAATTCTTTGATTTATCGTATATCAGCAACGGGTTGGAATAGAAAAGTGAGGTTTGCGTTATTTTGCTACATTTTTGATCTAGTATCACCCAATTTCTTTTATACACTAAGAGATACTCACCCTGTATAAGTACTGATCCGCTTTTGATTATTGTTGGCAATAGTATACAATAATAAGTAGACAATAATAAACTGGTCATCAAGGTAACTAAGAAACCCTTGATGAAGTTGAACAAACAAAGGATTCGATATTCAAGAGAAGAAATGTAAAGGAGACATGAAGGGGATGGAAGGCTACTACATATCCTGGACCAAAGAATAAGATGTCTTTTGAAAGAGTTAGTAGACACTGTAGAGGCCACTAGTGTTCTGGAATGAGGATGGAAGATTTGAACTCAGAATGAAATGGCTTCAAGAGTTGAACTTGAAAGTGGAAGTAGTATTTAGTTGAGACAAACCCAGAACAGCCCAAGTTTCACCCATTTTTTTTTTTATACACTAAGAGATACTCACCCTGTATACATATAGTACAGAGGCAATACCATAATTGAGTGCTCTGAAAGCTCAGTCCCAACCCCATAAGCTTTTAATGTGTAATAATTATTAATATTATTTATTATTTTTCTATCAGCTAAATACATATCCCAAACCATTATGCTTACAAAATGTGGAATACAATTTCATCCTTTAAGAAATGAGCCCAAATGCTGATCATTAAAACCTCATACTGAAAGATTGGGATTTTTCTTCCAAAATAAATACACTCTTCGGTGGTTAAATGAGAATTTGAAATTTTGTTTACTATTTAAGGTGATACTATCATATTTACAAACTTAAAAGATTTTATTAAAAATACAGTTTCTCATTTTAGGATTCTAAGGAAGAATTATATAAAAAGATCTATAAATACATGTTGGATAATCAAAATGAAATGATGCCGACCAATGAAGTTGGTGTAAATAGGGTTGTTAGTGAAGAAAAATATGCTTTCTTCATGGAATCAGCCAGCATTGAGTATGAAGTTCAAAGGAAGTGTCAGCTTGCTATGGTTGGAGATTTACTTGATAGTAAAGGATATGGGATAGTTATGCGTCAAAGTAAGTACATTTAATAGACACTAACAATCAAAATAAGAACTCAGTTAAGGTTACTAGATTGAAACAATCAATCTTAATTAGTTTAGTTAACACTGTTAATTCATTAAAGCAGTAATCGCTTTATATAAAGTTATAAAAATTATTGCTACATCTAATTCTTCTTCTTCTGCTTATTTAAATAATTCCACATTTTTCCAGATTCTTCGTACAGAAATGCACTTAACAAGAATGTTGTAAGACTTCAAGAGAATGGAAAATTAACACAGTTGAAAGATAAATGGTGGAAAGAGAAAAGAGGAGGCGGTGCTTGCACAGTAAGAAATTTCTTGTCTAAATAAAAAACATTTAAACAATAAGCGAGTTTAAAATTCCCTAGAATACTAAATTCACCAAATTTATTCAATTTAAAATTTCCTCTTGTAATATATATAACTAAACCTGTATATTACAGAGTGGAACTACAGAGGGTGAAGCTAGTGAGCTGAATCTAAATAACGTGGGAGGTGTGTTTGTTGTTTTAGTAGCAGGATGTTTGATCGGTGTACTTCTCTCGTTCTGTGAAGTCTTGTGGGATATTTCACAAAGGGATGAAAAGGTAAAGAATAAAATAAGTTATTAGTTTATTAATAAATTTTTTTTTACATCCCTTCCTTGTCCTATAGGCAACTTGGGGTTCCCTGGCTGAGATGAGGGGGAAGGGAATTAATTCCACCCTACACCAGTCAGGTTCTTGCCAAGGATCTTTGATTTATCAAAATCGCTAGGGTAACACATTTTTCTAAGAGAGTTACCACTGAACTAGGCCCGGTTTATTAATCAGACTGAAAAATAGTTCAATTTCTAATTTTTGAATGTCTATGTTGAAACTTTCAGATTCATTTGTTTTAAAAATTATACTTCCCACAGTAAAATTGGTACACTTAGATAAACAAAAATATTTGCTGCCTAATAAAAAATTCTTTCATTCTGATTTCAATTTTTTTTTTCTTAATATCCAATGTATTAAGAGAAAATGGCCTACACATATTAAGAAAAAAACAAAATCATAATCCAAATATTTTATATTTTTTAAATTATAGATTTTAGTAAAGGGGTGCAACACAGGCTGCTTCTTATCATGTCTCCCCATCTTGATATCTTCCTGTGTCTCTGCCAAAGAAGTTCTTGACTGCAAGTGGATTGACCATCTATTGGATTTAAATTCAGGCTTTGTGCAGGTCACCTAAAAGTTTGCATAGTTTCAGCATTAAAGTAATGCAGAACAACCTATGCCATGTGTAGTTTAGTATTTTTGATTTTTTCACTAGTGAACACTTCAAAAAGGATCGCAAACATCTAGATGATACCATCTGATGCAAATTAGTATATAGAGAAGGCCTGTCAAACATGAGGAACACTTTGTGTGCCATCAAAGAAGTTTCATCTCACACTAACACTGCATCTCATCCAAGCAGAGACCTACCAGCCCTCTCGCGGCATTGCACTCACCTGAACTTTTGTAAAACCCTCACATGTACATCTGGTGTATAAAGAGTTCAGCCTGACTCACCTGATGACAGATGACAGAGTTGGTACTCATGGTAATCAATGGCCTTGTTTTTTACCTTTCAATGTTAAAATTAAATTGAAGCAAGTCTCCTTTATGCACTTATTGTTACTTCAATGCTCATATACAGATGTTGAGTTGTCTCAGAAGCTGTTGAAAACCAATTCTAAAGTTTGTGAAATACAATAAAATGACCATTTATTGGCTCTGTTACTCATGGCTGACCTGAACTATGCCTGAATTAGCACCTGTAACACCTGAAAATGGTTTAAAAAGACTGTGTATCATTATCTTCTTAAGTAGAAATGTAGTAGGGCATAAAGCATTAATATATGTAAGATGCATGTTTTAAACACTTGAGGCTTTGATCCAAATGGGATGAAGGAATTATACTATCTAAATTTATTAATAGAGGTTGAAAATTTCTTCAGAATTTTCAAAAAGTAATTTGATTTGATTTTACATTGATATTTTGAGTTTATACTTTTTTACAACCCGTCATCACTGAAAATGTTTTAGTATAAATTGAAAAATAATTTAAATTCAAAATAATTTTATTAGGAAACAGAAATTTTAATTTAAGTCTGGCACTTTTTTGGGGTGGCAGTTTATTTTAATGTATAGTAGATCTTATGATGGCAAGGGTCACTTGTAAAACTTCTACCTTAAGAACATTATCATGATAGAGCATTGTTTTATGAATAATGAAACAAATTTCATAAACACCTCTGGAATATCACTTTAAATTATCAAGTTTAATTTTTGAATGTATTGTAATTATTTTAATTGTTTTCTTTGTATTTTTCAGATATCTTTCAAACACGAGCTAATGGAAGAAATCAAATTCATAATGAAATGCAGAGGAACTGTGAAACCTGTCAGGAAGAACAGCTTGACTTTCGCAAATTGTAACAATTTATCAAAAAGCAGCAGCAAAAGTAGTAGCACCAGTAAACGTTCCAGCAAAAATTCTTTCTCCTTCAGGTTGCCATAAACCTGATTTTTTGTAGTTATATTTTATATGAAGGATTAATATTATTTTGATGTTTTAAGTTGATGAAGCTGTTTTGCATTTATGTTTCGCTAAATTAATCTTATTTTCAGCAATCCCATTCATTTATTTTGTATTGCATTTGAATTTATTGTTTTAGCTTTCTCCTATCTAACTGAATACTACAAAAAATACACACTATTAAGTATTGAAACATATATCAATTTTTGAATATAAAGTAATAAAAAATTAAATTAAATTGATTGATAAAATTGAGTCAGGAAAGATAAAAAAGAAAAGTGCAAATAAATAGAGAATTTAAGAGCATTATCATTATGGAGATCTTCTGGAGTTCTGAGAAACAGGTTTTTACCTTCATTAAAAAGAAATATTTTTATTTTTTAAAACAGCTATATTTTAATATTGAACATAAATGGTCACCCTAAAAAATTGAGAGTTTTTGTCTGTAATTTAGGTATTTAAAAAAATAATAATATTTAAAGAATATATACATTTTTTTTCTTTTAAAGTAAAATATCTTTAGAGTAATGGAATATATATATATATATATATCCATACTAGGAGGGAATTGATTTTGTGATGCAATGTCTGGGCTATTTGAAATATCCACCATTACTGTAATTAGCTATTCTTTTTAAACCTAGATGTCCTTTATACCTCCTTCCTCTCATTTTTCTGGCCATTGCTTTTTTTCAGCATACCAGGATACGAATTACATTTTAACACAGCAAATGTTAAGCTGATATAAAAAGGTAGAAAATTCATATCTGCCATATTGTGGTGATCATTCACTCCTCATTAAACTTCATGGAAAACATCCTTCCATCCATTTTCTTACTCTCATTTTTCTAAGGTAAAAACAATAAAATATCTTTGATTTAAATTGACTTACAGGTAAGAATGTTTCTTAATCTTTCTTTTTGAACGCATACCTGTCAATCAAATAAAGGCTAAGGGGGTAAAAAATGCAATACAACTGTCATGGTAAACTTGGGAAAGTTAAGCAACTCCTGACTTTTTAAGCCCATACAAACAAACATCTACTCCTGACTTTAATTCACTGATCTGTCTTCCGAGATCTATAATCAGCCTTCTTCGAGTCGTTTCATCACCATCAGCATCACCATGTTCTGTATAAGTTTGTTCTTATGTCTGTAAAGTTTGTTATGAAATATTTAGAGTCAAGTGTGGATATTGTTTTTTATGGTCTGAAAAATAATCTTAGACCAAAATTAATTTTTAATGTTAACTGAAATCAAAGAGGAACTGTTGAAAATCATATACCATTGATTAGTCAGATTCATGTCTGTTAGAATTTTTTAAACCTGAAAATTAATAATTAATTTATTTTGTGTACACAATTAATTAAAATTTTAATAAACATATATATACTCAATAATAAATACACCTGTATAAAACAAAAGGTCCACAATTTGTCTTATCTTTGGCAAATATATCCTATAAAACTTTAGTGAATTTTTTTTATTGATTGAAAAAAAATATATATTAAAAATATAGAAACTTCATTCGAAAACAACATACAAGATTTTTCAAATAAATTTAATAAATAAAATGAAGTTCAATATTAAAAAATTCAACAGTGTTAGAAAATGTTTAGGTCATATTCTATTAATACTTAACCAATGATTTTATATAATATGGAAATTTAATTATTGTTATTTATTTGATTTAATATGTTTAAACTTTATTTTTTATCAACATTCAAACATCCTGATCAATAATAAATAATATACTTTAAAGTTTATAATTCAACTAAAAAAACTTTCAACATTCCACATGTTACTGCCATATGAAAACATTGACAGAAATCTTTATACATAGAAAGTAGACATATAGAAATAAATAAATACACTCAAGGAAAAGGGATATTGGAAAAAATGAATAAGACAAAGTATAATGTTCAGATATAAGAACATAAATGTATTTTTAGTTATAATTGCATTAATAACAAGAATACATATAGTACAATTGAATTCTGCATTCTTTATAAATTTACAAAATCTATATATATATTACACTTATATACAACGAAGAACCCACATACCATCTCTGGTTGGAATACTCTATGAAATTTGTTCAAAGGTTCAGCAAGATTTAATTATAGAAAAGGCTAAACTAACAGGACATTAACAAATAACAAATGATATTTTGTTAAACAGTATAACAGGCTACAAAAAATAAAATAAAACAATAATAATAATAATAATAATAATTGCATTGAAAGATAAATAGGCTGACTTTCAAAAATAATAATTATACAACATATATTATTACTCACATGATAAATATTACAACATTATGTACATAACTATGTTATGTAAACACTGACAAAGGTACACAACAAAGCTTTAATGAGTTTAATTACGACTACTGATCAATTAGGTACTCAATGTGGTAATTTTTACACTTTGTTTCTCACGCGAATGTTTACACGCAACTGAACTTTGCCCCTGAAACAAATTAGATCCACATAATAATAATATAGCAATAATAATATTTAGTAATGTAATCTTAATTAATGAGTTAAAACTATTAATAAGTTTAATCTCCATTAAAGTAAAGTTTAGTCTATTTGTTATTGACATTGTCTAAGTTGTGTTTGAAGCACATAATAACATTTTATGAACTTTAAATGTTACACGATGTCAGGGATAACCATTGTGTAGCTAAGAATCACTGATAGGAAATAAATATTTAATAATGTAAAATATCACAACTATGTACAGGAAATTTTTAATCATTGATTCCCCATTTGGTTCTAATAAAATTATTTGTTCTGTAAAATATGCATTTGCAATATGCTATAAAATATATCACAATATATTATTTATTCCTATTGTTTCAAGTAAAAATACAATGTACATCTAATGGAGAAGTGTGTTATGTATTTTTGATAATTAAAAACAATACTGAATTTTCTAGTATTATGATTTTCCTCAATCTGAATTCCTGATTCAAATAGAAACATTCAATTAACAGAACTTTTTTTTCCGGAATGTAATTTTAATTAAATTGATCATTTAATTACTTATTTGTATTGTTAAAATTATTTTCATATAAAAATAAAATTAAAGGAAAAACAAAATTATTTTTACCATGAATGTCTATAAGGGAATCTCAATTTGTTTCACAGAAACTGCAAAAAATGAACTTCCATACTACCTACAATTTTGTTTACTGAGAACTGTACAATTGTGTGCACTTAATTAGACCATCTCATTTATTTCTCACTATATCTTCCTAATCAGTGGATTCGTAGTACATCTCACAAGTCTTAAATCGTTCTTTGTGAGGTATACATCACCTTTGAGATCACTTTTTGTTTTAAAAATTACATTTCATCATCTATGCCAATAAAAAGAAAACGAGAACTTTTTTCATTCAACGACAAAATGGAAATTATTACATGGCTAGAAAAAAGTTAATCGGGTCAGGCATTAGCTATCGATTTCGGGGTTGGTAAATCAACAATAACGGGAATCAAAAATATTTCTATTTCAATCATCAGGTGCCTCATAGTCTTTACATTGAGACGTGCAGTTTGAGTCGTCAAACTTTGAAAAAAGTGAAAAGTGAACTGTAGGAAGATGGTGTTTACACATAATAATTTTTAAAAACGAATTTCGATTATCCAAACCACCCCTGACAACATTAGATCAGAAAATCAATGCTCTACTATAGTCTGAAAAAGAATTTTATTATTATAATTTTTTTTAATGACTCGTTTTCAGCATATTTTAGTTAACTAATGGTGTATAAATAAACTAAACTGCAAATCATCATACCGTCATCACTGGAATAACAATTATGACAATGGAGTTTGTTGTTCCGCACCCGAACATCTGTCCCATTTAGACCATCACCTAACTGTATGCAACAAACACAACACTTAAAGCAGTCTATATGGTAGAACAGTTGAAGGCTTTCAATGATCATGGCTGCCCCCCGACCTGTAAACACATAATAATTAAATATAATACAATTAAATAAGAGAAGATATTGTTATTTGATAATAATGAGTAAAAAAAAAAGATAACAAAATAAATACCTAATTCTTCGCCACAATGAGAACACCTTTTCTTTCCACTCACACTGAGCATTTTATCTTTGGCACTATCATTCTGTGGTGGCAAGTGATAAGGCACCTCATTAGGTATATCGGGCCTGTGAAAGAAATTCGAAAATGAACCAAACATTCACATAAAATGTTTAAATTTTTCTGTTTTTTTAAAATTAAATTATGTGTATTAATTATAAATTTTAATTTAGTAATATTGAAGAATGATATGAAGGTTTGTCAACTGAAACTGCAATGATTTTCTCAATAAGATTATTTACAACTGAAATAGGTTCTTTAACTTAAGTGAATAAGTAACAAACCCACTACAACTCATAAAGAAAGTTAATTACGAGTACAAGTAAAAATAGTACAAGAAATATAAGCCAGCCAATAATTACAAATAAAGGTATATAAATAAATTAATCACTATTAGGTAAATAGAATGGGTTTGCTTCAATATCATTAAAATCAAGAAATATTGGAAAAAAGTGATTTTTACCTTCTCCTGGGAACAGTAGGATCTGTGGCCTGTGCTGAGAGCCTATTCTGTACCCTCTGGGTGAGGGTCTGGATTATGGAGTCAGGAAGGGGCTTTCCTCTGTTAGGTTGGGACCACTGCTGCTGAGGAGGTGTGCTTGTCGGCCAACCACGACCCTCAGGCCTGCCAGCCTCTGGTCTTCTAGATCCGGCATACCTTTCCTGACGCTCAGTGATTCTGCGATGCTCAGCCTCCTACATAGCGATCATAGATCATCATGTATTAACATCAACATAACAATGACAGGCAGTATATATCTTGAATATATAGCTGCTCTTTAAATTACTGTGTGAAACTCAAACTTAAAAAAATAAGACAGTCTAATTAAAATTATTAAAACTACCTCAGATTTTTCTCAATAAAAAGCTTTTCTAATCAAAACCAAAACAATTTAATGATTTTCAAGTTAATAAATAATTTTCATTTCCCAAATAGCTAGTTAACAATTAGTGAATAACGCATCCTTAAACCAAATAAAATAAAATAAAATTTACAATAGTCTGAAATTTAGGAGACATAATAACGATAGATGTAATTGATTAAATAGATTTCCTCAAAAATAAATAAATTAAATTGACATTGACTTGTATAGCAGTTCATATAGAAAAAAATTAATCTTGAAGTGCTGATTTCTTATTATAGATTAATTAGTTATTAAATTTTATTGTCTTCATTATCCATTTTTATACAATTATATTTTTCATAGTAAAATTTAAATTTATGTTACCCATAAGAAATCTATCATTTCATTATCTAACATTTATTCAAGAAACTTTAAGTAAAATAGCAACTTAATTCATCAACAAAATACATCCAATAGGGTATTAGTTATTTAAATTCAAAATGTTATAAAAATGAATCCTCATACCTGAATAAGCCAATGCTGGTAGTTGTAGGAGTCTGGTGGTCTTTGCTGTTTCTTTCGCACTTGCCAACTATCAGCGCTCACCAATCTCGGTCTAGGTGCTGCACTGAGAGCTTGAAGAGTCTGCCGACTCATCTGACCATTCCTATAAACAATTATCCATTAATAGTTTTGAATATATATGTATATATTGTCAACAAAACTAACGAATATGAAAAATCGTTTTTTTTTTTTTTTTTTTTTTCATTCATTCACCGATCTATTCTACTAGGCCTTATAGTAAAATTTCGACTCTGATCGGCAATTTGAAAACTGAAATCAGTTAAGTCATTTTTACGAATTTCTAACATTTTACCACAAGGTAGGCCTTGTAGAATATAGCGGTAAATGAACGAAATAAAAAAATGCGTTTTTTTCACATTCGTTAGTTTTATATAGTGGCGACAACAATATAGTCTCGAAACGTCGCCAAAATAGTTGTTTTTTTTATTTTATGACAGAACCTCAAGAACCTTACTAAACATTTAATAGTAACAGTCAAGAAATTTATCCATATATATATATATATATATATATATATATATATATATATATATATATATATATATATATATATATATATATATATATATAACTTTATAAAATATAAGTATAAAATCTGAAAATTTACAATTAAAAACTCCAAATGTTTCTTATTGATTACTAACAGTTACCTAATGGCTATTGACTTTTTTTTTTTTTGTTTAAACATAATCATTTATTAAAAACAAAAAAATTAGAGTTCATTATTTTAATTATAAAGAAATTTGCGTACGAAACCTCAGGAAATTATTAGTCTCAGTCAAAAGATATATTTAATTCAATACCTATAAAAATCTTTAATGAAAAACAAGGATTTCTTAGTTAAACAATAATCAATTAACTTCTGAATTTGTATATTAATTAATTGTGACATTTTTATAAAACTGTTTAATTGAATATGTACAAAATTAATTAAATACATAAGATAATTAAATGTATAAGAAAAAGATAATTGATGACATGTTAAAATTAAAATTTGTTGGTGTAGTTTTTTGAATCTGGATACAGTATTTTAAATTTAATTTTTATAATACAAAAAAGTCAAAATTTGAAAATAGGAAAGCTGAGAACTATTGATAAGTCCTGTAGTTATATTTTAATAATACATTAAAGAATATAAAATAGTAAGTAGGACTACAATGCACAGTTTTCCCCACAATTCATTTCCATGATTTATTAACTTTTTTCTTTGTTGTACTGTAAACACAGGAACTTATTTAAGTATATATATATATATATATATATATATATATATATATATATATATATATATATATATATATATTAAATAGGTTTTTTAAATTGTATTCAATGAAAAAATAATTGTAATAACAGATATGGTAACTCACCCATTGTGAGCACCAACATTTGGGTTGACAACATGATGCCCATTCACTTGCTGATTAGAACCCAAACGTTGACTGCTGACCAGCTGACTGGGAACCTGCTGTGGAACCATTTGCTGCAAACCCTGGGTCAGATGAAGAGGTTTGCTTGGAAGTACAGGAGGCGGTGGAGGAGGAGGTCTCCTCGGTGCATTCTCTTGGAGGTTTGGCATTGATCTTCTGTGATTAGCATACCTAAATAATTTACTAATTAAATTATTTCAGAAACCCCAAAAATTTATTTTTATTTTTTTTAGTATCATAAATAAATATAGTCAGTATTTTTTATAATGCTTTACCTAGCCTTAGATTGGTGGTGGTAATTCACTGGCATCGTGAGATCACCCATAGATTTTCGGTAGTTATCACTATATTCTAATTCAGCAGGTCCCATATGGGAAATATCTTGAAGGGATGACCGAGGCGTACACCAATCAGAACTTTTCAGTTGTTCCCGACTTCGAGCTTTTTCCAAATCCTATAAACAAAAGGCCTATATAAAAATGGACCACCAAAAAATTCAGCAATAAAATAGGATTACATCATAAATATAAATATAGACAATTATAACTAAATCTTGAGTTAAAAATTTAATTACACTTGTTTATAATAGTAACAATAAACATTCCTGACTGTGTCAACAGAAGAAATCACAGGAAAATAATTTGGTAAAATGAAAAGTTTTAACATTTAGTTTGATGTATTCCACATAGATTAGTGAAAATTTTATTTATTTGAATATTTGGTAAATTCATGTTCACCACAACTTTTTCTTCGACAAAATAAAATCCTAACTTAATTATAACATACATATGAATATAAGATACCTACATCTACTGAAAGATGAGTATGTTTTGGAAAAATATGTGGTTGGGCGTTTCTGACTGATTCTGACTGAAGATGTTCCCATTCAATTCTATCTTTTTCAGCTTCAAGCTCACGCAACCTCATAGCCAATTTTTCACCTTAAAAAAAATTAAATATAAAAATTTAAATAATAACAAGAAGAAATTTATAAAATAAGCTTTAGAATGAAAAGTTATAATTCATCTCAACAATGAATTGTATAATTATTGAACATTGAATCAAAACCATCATAAAATACATAACAAATATAAAACTTTTATACATAGTTTTAAGAAGAATAAATCATTTTAAAATGTTTAAATAATTTTAGAAATGTTTGTGTTTATTTGTTGAAGCAATAAAATCAATAGGATAAGCAAACCACCATTATAATATTTCCCAGATATGATCGATTACATAAGTACACTAAAGAAATATTAATAATAGTTTTTAAATTTTAAAGGGATTTTATAAAATTTACATTGTCTATTATTCACTTTCTATTATAATGTAATGGAAATAAAGTTTTATTGATCAATTCAACAAGTTTTATTTCATATTTCTCTTTCAACTCTTCGATAAATCATAATTTTCATAAATTCACACGTTACAGCTCTTCTGACTGGATTTTTTGAAACACTACTGCAGGTAGGAAAAAAAAATAGAATTAATACAAAGAAAAATAATAAAACCTAAATAAAATAAAAATAAATAAATACAAATCTATATAAACAACTACAGGAATTAATAAACTGTTAAAAATAATCGAAGATTTGGGTATTATCATAGCAAGGCTTAGAGGACAGAGTTTGGTTGATGTGCTTGATTTTTGACCTTGCGTAATTAACAAAATAAGTAAGGAAATGGAGTGCTCCTCCGTGTGTTTATTTTTTAATGTTATTTACTCATTTATTTAGCATTGAGTGAATAATGAAAAGTTCAAAATATTACTACCTGCGACTTGAGGGCAGTAGTTAAAATTGCTTATTGGTTACTAATTTTATAAGAAAAATTTAAAATTCGTAGTAAGGATTTAAACAAGAGTTTTTGAACATAAGAAGCCAGCGATATAATCACCAGGCTACCTCATTCATAATAAACTTGATAAGATAAAGACTTATACAACATATATTATGTATTGATTTCCAATCAAAATTTAATATAAACTAAAGATAAATGTGACTAATATTTAGTCACAACGAATTACCTAAATCCTGTTTACGAATTTTCTCTTCTTGTTCCAGAGTTTCAATAATTTCACGTTCTTTTTTCATTATTTCATCCTCTTCAGAAGTAGTGCTTTGATTGCCAAATGTCTAAGAAATAAAATAAGTTTAATTAAATTAGAAATATAACTTTGAACTGTTAAGTTTAAATAAATAAAAGGTTATAGAAAATTATTAATAATTGGTAAAACAAAATATTGAATGAACTGTGGTTCACAACTAAATTTGAAGAAATATTTTCTAATAAAAGCTGGGTGTGCCTGAGGAATGTCTCATAGATAGAAAACAGAAATCAGACAATAGGTCGAAACCTGAGCCTAGGAGTTGGAAATTCTGTGCCTTACCAGCTCCGTACCACCCAACTCAAGCAGTAAATTGAAATAAATTGAGCGTTTCAAAATATAAAAATAATTTATCTTGTAATAGATTATTAAGAGGGATCAGTCAAAAGAATAAAATACGACTATTATTAAAATTCACAACACATTATTTTATTATGCAATCCAATAACAAATGTTACGAGGTATTATTAATTAAATTGTTGTTATCAATTTTATATAACTTATTTTACTTTAACACTAAACCTACTGACATTTCATGTGTACATATTTCCACCAAGATTTCTTGGTAAAAACAATAATAATAGAGGAGTGGATATTGAAAGAATATTTTTGATTTACTTTTTAATAAAAGTAGTATAGTCCAAAAGGAAAGCAATGAATATTATTTCCAAGAACTTCTGCCAAAAAATCTGAAAAGGGTCATTTGACCAGTCATGGTAGGTTAAGCATGAAACCTCTCTTTACATATATAATTGCCTTATCTAATCATTTTAACTTACTTGTTGTCTTTATCATTTAATAATTTACCTACATCTTTTTCATTTTTCTTTTTAAATACAATTTGTATTTTTCTTATCGTAACAAACATTACCATTATCATTTTCTGATTTTTACAATATATTTATTACTTTGTTTATAAACTGTGTAACTACTCAAGTTACATTTAATTTATTATTGACTTTTTCATTTATTTCTCTTTTATTTATAATGTCTTTTTAGAATATTTTCTGATTCTACATTTGATATTTTCTTGTTTTAAGGCCTAATGAGGGTCATCGAAGCTATTGCCGAAATGTTGGCATAATAAAAGAATGAATTTTAACAATTCTTATTTTTAATCTACATGATATTATTTAAGTTAAAAAGTCTACCTGAACATCAGCACTGATTTCACTGTCATTGCGGCTATGGCTCCAGGTTAGCTCGGGATGCTTGTGGTCAAGCTCAACTCCGGAATCCCGACTTTCCTGATTTGAATCACTTTCCGAGCAGACAGACTGGCGGTAGAGCTGCCTTTCGATTCTCCTTTCTTCAGCAAGCAACGTAGTCATATCAGGTGGTCTTATCAACTCTAATTCTATAATAAAAATTAAATCAAATCAGTAATTATTAATCCATGAACCAGAATATAAATTTTAAAAACCAATAGTCCTAATTCTATTACCTGGTTCTAAATAACTGTCATCATCATTGCCTTCAAGACCCAAAAATGAAGAACGTTTTTGACGAATTTCTTTTTTAATTCTTTTTGTAGAGTCCAATCGCCTCAATGATTTCTAAACAAAAATAAAGCAACCAATACACGAATTTCAACAAGTTTAATAATTAATAATTAAACAGAAGTATCGTTTTAATAATACTTACAGATTTTATAATTTTAGTATCAGTTTCGTCATCACTAATTTCTGTAGGCGGTGGAGGTGGTTTTTCTTTAGGAGGCACTAATGTACTTGGTGAAAGTGGAAAGAGGCAGCTGGGATCAGATTCCAAAATTATTTCGCTGAGCTAAATAAAAAAAATAATATAAAAATATATTTGAAATTAAACAGAGTAAATTAAATTATTTAATTGGCAGAAAATAAATGTTAGATACTTTGAGGAATATGCTTGAGTAAAAATTTTAAATTTTGTGTGTGTTTGAAAAACAAAATTAAAAGATATTAATTTTATGGATTAATAGAATAAAAAGAAAACTTTATTCTGGGACACAGGTGCTTAAGAATACACCATATAACATAAAGTAAAATCATTCTAGCCTTGATGGTTTTTTAATATTAAACAAGATAAATAAAAGTCAATACTGATTCATAAGAAAAAAAAAAAAAAGTCAATATAGAAATGTCAATTATAAACAAAATTGTATAGAGAGAACAGAAAAAATGATAATGGAAGAAGAATAAAAATAGAAAATCCAAAATTATCAATACAAAAATGAAAACATCATAAGAAATTAAAAAAGAGAAAATTATTTTATTATTACTTTTATTTGATGTGTAATGATGAAATGAAAATAAATTTATTAATCCTTGAACTGAAGTCTTAATCATAGGATATTTAAAACACACATTTAAATTTTCCCAAAATATTTCAACAGTAGACTTGATATTATTATTAATAAAAATAATTTTATTTTTAATAAGTACATAGAACAAAATATATCCTTTTTTAAATAAAAAAAAATATAACTAGCAACAATGTTAGCCACTGACCAACAGCTATAATAGTTAGCAGAAAGAGTGTTGAAAAATTAAATAACTTAATTCATTTTCAAAATAATAACAGTTTGTCGTGAAGAGTAGGACGAAAGATATTCGGGCGTCAAAAATCGTATTAAGCAGATCTGAAACTAGAATTTTTCAGGGGCTATGGCTTGAATATACAGTTTTTAAAATTAAATGGTTGTAACTAATAATATTTCCAAAACCCTAGAACATAAAAGCATGAAATAACAAATCACCTGGTTAACTATTGAAACATTTGTATTCTGCATGCAATCATATATGCCATTAGTTTTAGGTTCATCTATTTTGAAGGCATTGATTTCTTGGTCCTTTCTTTCAAATGGTTGGATCGTGTTAGCAACATCGATTATGTCAGTAGTGCTTTCTAAATTTTCTGGGTCATCAACACAACTGTTCATCTTGAATTCAGTGTTTCTCTCCTTCTCACTTATATCACAAGTTTCCTAAGTTTAAAAAACAAAAAAAACTTAAGAAAATACAAAAAAAAAAAAAACTTAAGATAATACAAAAAAAAATATCTAAAGTTACTTATTTGAATGTCTAAGAATCTAATTCCTCATATTAAAAAAATATTAATGAGCCTTGTTTCAAACAAATCATGAACTAAGTAAAATAAATAAATAAGTTAAAGCAAAATAAATGTAAAAAAATAACCATGGTTAAGAATAATGAAATGATTTTTAATGGAAGTGGGGAATTTTTAACAGTAGATAAATGACTGGTAATAGATTTAAGTTGATCAGTCAATGTGAAATAAAGAATTGTAAATTTAACAAAACTTTATTTTTATGCTGACCTTTTGACCTTTACAGTAATGCCCCACCCATCAGGGCAGTATAAAGATAATGAAAGGGAAGACAGATGATATTCAAATCATGTTGATTTTCAGGTTATGAGATGATAGTGAGGTTTTACATCAGTCTTAATAAGGAAAATTAGTCATCATCATCTTTATTTAGTTAATTATTATCTTTGAATGTTCACACATGTTATTAATTTTAATAACGTGGATATCAAATTAGATTGAGACAATTATTAAATACATGGTAGAAAAAAATTGGTCATCCTTCATTACTACCACATTAAACAGCAGCCAGAAATTTTCTCCAGGTATAAGGAGATAAACCATCAGGGTTTATCCTCCTGCACTAAAAACTAAGATTGATTTTCAATGCATTCTCTCCAAATCACAATAGACATTGGGCAGTCATATTTCTACCCAAAATTTCTGAATTTACATTGTTTTAATTAATAGAGGACAAGATGAATAGTTCCTATCTCATTAATTCATAAATCCCATTACAATATTCCTTGCCATAACGGCAGCACAGGTTGGTTTTCCTAGCCGAGAAGGATGAAGTAAATTTATTAATTATTAATACAAGTTACTTATATAAGAATTATTTCCTGCCACAGCTCGATTCAAATTTCGATGTTAGTGAATTATGATCAGTTAACACACTTTTTGTCAACATTCTATAAAGTTTGAAAACTTTTCAACATCCTTTTACTTTTACTTTATTTTCCACACAAAGGCCATAGGGAGATGAAAACAGGTGAAATGGCTGGCTCCAATTATTTCCGTGTGTGTGTGTGTGTGTGTGTGTGTGTGTGTGTGTGTGTGTGTGTGTGTGTGTGTGTGTTTGTGTATGTTTGTTTTTTTTTTTATCAAGAATAACTTTAAAAGCATATTTCTGTTGTTTTTTTTGTTGTTTAAAATTTTACATTGTACACATGTGGAATTTTCATAATTGAGCCATGTAAATGGAAAAGGCTGTAAGGGCCAACAATAAAATAAAAGATTTCTAATTGGAAAATGAATAAGTTCCATCGCCAATGTAATGGAAACAGTGATATGTACCTTTCTTTATACCAAGCCCTTTATATAGGTACATATGACTGTTTCCATTATATTGGTGATGGGACTTATTCATTTTCCAATTAAAATTTTTTTAAATTTTACTTTTGGCACTTACAGCCTTCTCCATTTACATGCCTTAATTACTGAAAATCATATTAATTTGAATTTTCCTTTTTATATATAACAAAAACAACTCAAGATTGAAAATGAATCAATACCAATGATCGAGGATGATAGTAAAAGGCAGAAAGGAGATTAAGACTTACAACAGCCCTGCTTAGAATTTAAATCAAAACAATTTCTTGAAATCTCATGATATAAAAAAAACTACAACTTGTTATCCTGAAAAAAAATTAGAAAGATCCTGTTTTTACTTTCAATTAAAAGTACTATTTTGTACAATCTCTAAACAATAAGAAAATTAAAGACTAAGGAGATTTGAGGGAGAATTTGAGATAATAGGATTAATATATTTTTTTAAAGGATTATTTTTTCAAAAAAAATTATTTTATTATACATAATAAATCCTTCTTCTTATCAGAGTATTTTTAATTATTAGTAAAAAGCAACAACTTTAACGGGACCAAAGATTAGAATATTGCACCTCAGTGAATTAGTGTGTTATAAAAATTAGATATAAACTTAAACTTTTTCTTTGATTATCTTCTTCAATCAACTTAGTAATAGGACCAGGTAAGCAATCTACAGTGAAAACTAAGCATTGCTAAGCAGTATTTCTAAGAGACTAACTACTATAATAACTGAAAGCATATTAATTATTAAGGTAAAGTATTCACTTAGGTTGGAATTATAATTACTAAAATAACATAGAATGTTTGTTAAAGCGAAAAAGAAGAAATGAAAAGTTAAATATAAAAGAAACCATGTTACTAATAGTAGAAGCATATAGTTATCCAAAGCCTCACCTCATTAGGTTTAGAAAGTGAAGCATGAAGAGAAACATATTCATTTGAGAGAGATTCTTTAGGGAATGTGTTATCAGTATATTCTATTCCGTTAATCTCTGTTAAAACTGCATCACCCTTATCATTTTCCGTAAAAGGCACAACTTGGTTAACATTTTGGTTATTGCAATCGTTTTTGATCAAATTAGAAGGATGAGGTTCTCCGATATTTTCCTCATTTGATTGAGTCCCTTCTTCATAATGACTAGACCAAGAATCAGTTGGGAAATGAGAACTATTTACAAAAGGATCCTCAACAGCAAGAGGAGAGGAACTTGCAACAGGATCTGGAGGAGCTTCCTCAGAGGGAGTCAACACCTCACTATCAGGTGTCAAAGATTTCACTTGAGAAATGTCCTCATCACTTACACTCTTCAAAAGATCTTCATTCTTGATAAGTTTCGTTTCTTCTTCAATGGGAGGCTGATGATTCATTTTAATATCGTCTAAGATATTACTGTCCAAATGTAAATCATAATCATCAGCTTGGCTTACAGAACTTGACACATCAGCAGTATGAATACCCGAGTCTTCACGGTCAGTGTCTCCACTAAACGTAGAGGCTGGATAATTTCTATAGTCTAAATCTTCAAGGCTCTGGACGCGCTCAAAACTACTGTTGGACATATTTTCTTGAGTTATATCCAAACTGTCCAGAGATCTGTGCCTAAAGTGCTGCTCTCTCTTGTTATAGATTTCATCAGGGCTCAAAGATCTGTTTTGGTATGGCCCTTCATTAGACGATTCCTTGAAGTTAGACAGTTTCTCATCAAATGTCGGATCTACGCTTGGGATGACTGTTCGAGTCGGTTCTTTCTCGCAGGAAGAATGCAAGCTATTCAACCTTTCCTTAATGGAAACTGTTGGTTCAACAACATTATGAGATTTTGGAGAGTTAGATTTAGATTTTTCAAAGCTAGATAGTCTATCTTTAATAGACTGAGAAGAGAGAGGTTCACTTGAGCGCCGTGGCACAAAGTTGGAATTAGAGATTTTTTCAATATTAGATAGTCTATCTTTAACAGCTGTTGATGAGTTGATTGAACCAGCAATGTTAGTTCGTGAAGAATCAATGTTTTCTTGATGTTTTTCAAGTGAAAATAACCTTTCTTTAATGCTTTTCGCAGATGAAAGCTCTGAAGATGCTTTATTAGTTTTGTTTTGCTCTTCGGTTTCTTTAATCTTCTCAAAAAGTTCTCTTCTTTTGTGAACATCAACTTTAGGAACAGCTACTTGTTTTTTAGCAGAGTCAGTAGCATCACCATTACTTTTAGTTTTGTTTAATTCTATTTGACTTAAATAGGTGTCTATTTTTGTGAGAGAACCCCTTTTTGGTTTGGCGGGAATTGGTGGACTTTCTTTTTTAGAAAATTCTCTCGCATCACCATCGATTGATCTTAAAGATCTTGATTTAACTCTTGTTTCAGCAAAATTTACATAGCTCTGAATAGCTTTATCGTAGGTGTATTCTTCACTTTCTGTAGATTTTGAATCTTCTTTTGTGTCAGAGATATTTCCGTTTTCTAATGGCGAGTTATCTAGATTTCTACTCATTTCTGAAGACAGTGAAGAATCATGTGAATTCTCGGAGTTTCCATTAATCTGAAAAATCAAAATTACTAATTTAATATTTTATAATAATTAAAATAAATAAGTGATAGAGTTGAAATGTTAATAGTAATCATAGGAGAAGAAAATATAAATAATGATATGTATTTAATAAAAATTAATTCTTTAATTCAAGAATAACTAGACTATAAAAACCTATACTGCCTTTTAATTACCTCATTATTTTTGTCTAATTCTAATGAAGAGTCAGTTTTGTTTCCTATTCCTAAGTCAGAAAGGTCGTCTGAATCGTCATTCCAAACAGGGAGGCTTGATTTCCTTCCGCGAGTATTCCTATTAAATAATTGTGAGAATAAATAAATGTTACAACTAATAACAAGAAAATGTAATAAACTTATACTTGAAAAGTATAATATACATGATTTATTAAAGATTAATAATAAAAATTCATACCTCTCTTGCATCATTTCGTTAAAAGTTTTGCTTCGCCTTCGATTACGTTCGTGTTCCTCCAATTCTAATTTCTTCACTTCTACAACTCTTTCGATGATATGTTCTTGCCTTTTTCTGCGGCTGCATTTCCAGTTATCAAGGTTCTAGGGGGAAAAAAAATAATACACAGTTAATGTAATAATTAGATATAGGAAAAGTTTTCTTCCGTTAAAACCCTAACAGGAATGAGTATTTAAAATCAAAACAAATCCAATAAATTAAACAGCAAAATATGAATTGATTATTCATAATTTTTTTAATCTTAAAAATCATTAAATACATTAGCAAATATTATGATAAAGTATAAAAATAAGTAGAACATAAAAAAAACTGAAAGAAAAATATTCTGCACTAACTAATACCTAAAAATGATAACTTATAAACCTTTCTTCCTTCTAACTCAAAAACTGATTAATTGTGTCTTATATGATAACAGTTTTCATATTATAATCCAACTGAACCAACAGGAGCAATTTTCAGTTAGATTATATAAGAAGAAAAGTTTTAAGTTTAACTTATTTTGTATTAAATTCATCAGACAAATGAAGAAAATGAATCAATTGAACAAGCCAATACTTGAAAAAGTTTTATGGGACTGAAATCATAAAAGAATATCCAGAATAGATCGAAGAAATGGATATAAAAGAGGAAGACTGACAAGATAGGGAAAAATTCGGGAATATAGTGAAAAACATATAGATTCTTATTATGGAAACGAAGAAGCAGAAATGTAGGAGTCGAACACAAGAATGAAGGAGAAAGATGGGAGATGAAATAAGAAAAATAAGGCAAATCAGAAAAAAACAACTAGAAATGGTATATGTAAGGTCCTTATTTGGCTTGTATATATGTTGTGTATATAATATAATATTAATACAGAAAATAGATATCAGTTATTGCCTTGCAGAAGTGGATAAGTCAAATTTCTCTTAAAATCAGTTAACAGCATAAAATCCTCAGCCTCTTAAAATCCTTCAAAGCGAGGTCATATCTGCATTGTGAAAAATTTGTTGTTGTGCTTCTTAAGGCCTATGTATCTGTTTTGGAGCAAATGGTATTTTTATAATAATCACGGGATTATTGATAAGTATCAAAAGTGGCCTACTAAAAAAGTGCACAAATTTGACTTATCCACTTCTACACATTAGCCAGGAGTGTATTACAAAAAATCATTATACTTGATTTACCGATTGCCAGTCTTCAGCCTCATCCCTACGCTCCTTCTTGGCTTTTTTGATCTCTTCGACCTTCTTGAGCTGCTCTTGAGCCGAGCGGTAGAGGTCACAAGGTCCCACCTTCACGAATTGGAGAGGGTTGACAGCAACTTTAGGGGTAGTCGCTTTAGCCATACGCCCTGACTCCAGGCCATCAATGGATGACTAAATAGAAAAGTAAAATAATTATATTCAAGTTGAAACAATGATAAAGTAGAATAAAAAAACAAAACAATGTAACAAATGGAGTTTATTAAAAACTCATACGCAGTATCACAAAATAAAATATTATTAGTAGTTGAAATTTCCTGTTTTTTTGTTTCCTTAAGTGACATGTTATTTTTTACTGCAATTTTCTCCTAGCATTATATTTTATAAATATAATCAGCTTATTTATCAATGTTGCTTTTATATAATATATCCATTTGCTAAATGATAATATAATAAATAATCATAATTTCATAGAATGCAATTTATATAGCTGATCTAATATTGGAGATCCTGGACTCAGTAAATTGATATCCTAATCATGGTTAGCTAAATTATACAATAACTACATATTCAATTAATTTATTTTTTTTTTTAAATAAAAAAATGCTAATATTATTACATTATTTAAAGCATCACATAAAGATGACAATATTGAATAACAATTATTCTTATATTTAAATCAATTAAAGCTGTCGTCAGTGTATTTTGTTAATTATCAATTACAAATAAAGCTTGCATTAAAATATTGATAAATAACATGCAAAGTTTATACTATAAACCGTTGCAAAAAAATAAAAATAAAATACTGAATGATATAACATAATATAGACGAGTCTTATTCGCTTTGATATCCTAAAATCAAACAATCAATTCAGATTTGGTTTGGAGAATAGAATAAATATACAAATGTACACAAAATTATAAAGAAGCTGAAAAATAATTATTTTCGCTTGAAAATATAACAAATAAAAGCAAAAATAAGTTAATAAAAGCGAAAATAAAGCTCTCAAAACACTCTCCCATTGTACTTACAAATCTGATGTAACAGGGATAATATCCACTCCATTTTCTCTGAACAAAAATAATAGTGATTTATGTACTAAATATAAACCCATGTATAAGATGAATTATGAAAACAAAAAATAATAGCTAAAATATTGTAGTGAAGAAAAAGTAATTTTAGTAAAGGAATAAAATAAAATGATCAAATAAAATTGTTGAAATTCAATTATAATTATAAGGAATAAAACAGACTAATTAAATAGCTGAATGATTGTGATAAAACAGGAAACAACTAAAATGTAATAAGCTTTTCAGAAACTTAATTTTTTTGGCAATAGCTATGTTTTAGAAGCTTGGATCAAAGCAATAATCAATATAATGATAAATTGATTTAATAAGAAATAAGAACTTATTTTTATTTTAATACTAAACACTTTACTTAGCATCCATTGCTCTAAAAATAAGGACCTACCCTAATTCTTCTGTAGTGACAAGGACTCTACAGTTTGTCTTAAATCCAAAAACGTCTTTATCTTAACAATCATCCGTGAGCGTACTATTGCCAATTAATGATTTCATAAAAGTTCGAAGATGATTTTTCATGAAATTTTTTTTACGAATTTTGAATTGAAAACAGTTGTAAATGAAGAAAAAGGCGTAAAATGCGAGTCAACGGATCAAATTCAGTAGGCACAAGAAACTCCTTAATTTGCTCTGTAATATCTTAACATAAATTTGTGAGATTGATAACACCATTTTGTTATCAACACTAGAATAGGTTATAAACAATGATATATTCTGAATACTAACCTGCCTGGAGTCGTTGCTGGATTCTGAGGTAGTGCTATGTCTTCTCTCCATGTTATCAATTCTCCCATTACAGCCTCATCTAAAACATACCATTCTATCAAAAGTGGGTAAGGAACCCTTCTCTAATTAGTCCTTACATATTAATATCACTTAAGTCGCTATCACATCTGACAATGATTCAACAAGTTGCAATTAATACAATTTGGAATGTTAAGGTAATTAAATAGTAACGTGTTATGCAGAAATGGAACCAATTAGTTATTTAACATTAAAACTGAGTACTAATATTAGTTCTAATTCATATTGATAAAATGGTTTTAATATTTCTAAAGATATATACAAATAAAAACAGGGAAAATGTTTAATACTTGTTTATTATCGCTTAAATTTAAAAAGTTTTCAAGACAACCTAGAGAATATAAATTTTTTCATAGAGAAAAATAAAAAGGTTTTTCACAACATTGAACTTAGCTTTATGAACTAGACAGCCGCGATTTTTTCAAGTAACTAAACTAACTTTTGGATCGGATGTTCCTCGTTAGGAACTTAACAAGAAACAGCAAACCTAATTATTAACGAGTAATGTGATTGGCGTTAAGAAAGAAGTATTTTCGAAATATAATTAAGATGTAAATCAGTTGATTAGTTTTTTCTTTAACAATTATTGTGCATTCAATAGATCTGGATTACAAGGATTTTTCAAGGAAAAAGGACTTTTTTGGTAGTGTTAATAATTTAATATTAAACCGAAACACAACATAGAATCGATTAACCGAGCCTTCTATTTATTTTCTTTCATATTATTATTATGTATTATTACTTTTTTACATAATCATAATAAGAGATTAGGCAATCATTTCAAGAGTATATATTACTACGGGAAGACTACAGTCTACAGAATGAGGAGGGCTTTTAAGAAACAAACCGACATTAACAATTTCTCATGAAGAAAGGGTTTGCTGGGTTGGAGAAGGCACTTCAGAAACTGGAATTTGACTCCTTCAACATTTACTAAACAAACGTTCAAACCTTCCAATTCATTACAAAAGACTTATTTACTTTTGGACGTATGGAGCGGCTGTACTAAACAATTTACCAATTCATCACGTATTCTATCCTTACAATCCTTAGAAAAATTCTCAATGTTCCACGTAAATGTACCATACGTTTCTGATTTAGCTCAATCCAGATACTCATACTATCCAGATACCATAAACATTCAAATCCACTAGTATCTCAACTTGCTTCCCATTCTATTCCAGATAACCCTCCAAGGCGTCTGAAAAGAAGATGGCCTCAGGACCTTCTAATACAGAACTTATTGAAGTGCTATATACCATAAGAAGTTGCTTTACAAGAAATTGACATGATATTACGAGCATTATCATCTCATTTACTAGATGTATTTTTATTACTTTATATACAGTTCCAGATTTCAGTAAATAGCTAAAAGAAAAATCTGGAAGGCAGAACTGATGCAACATCTTTCAATTTGATGGTTTTCAGACGAAGAAGAGATCATACGGCAGCAGATAGAATGTCGGTACTTAAATAAAATAAAAAGTAGTGGTTTTTTTTGCAAGGCATAAACGGTTTGGTTTACATAAATAATAGTACTACTTTTGTACATTATTATTTTATACATAATTAGTATTATTTTTTGCTATGCTTTCTCTTCCTTTTTTGGGGTTCTCGATTAACCAAGGTTTCGGTTATCCAAGCCTATTTCGGTCCTAACCACATATTTTGGTACCACGACTTCACTGGTTTGTATAGTATCAATTGCTAATGACTAATATTAAAATAAATACAAAAAAAAAAATCTTATAAAGATTTCATGGTAATACAAATATAAAAGTTATATTAAATTTTAATTTCATCTTATGCAGTTGGTACCAATGCCTCTGTAATTACATTAAAAAAAATCTACTAAAGATATTATATTAAACTGATGGGAGAGGCAGCCTACCGCTCCGGGAGTGGCAGTAGCCGGTGTGGAGGTGCCCCGAGGAACAGGAGCACAATGGCCAAGTCCTGTTACTCTAATATCACGGCCTTTGTCTGCGGTTCCTGGAACCTCCAGCCAACGCCCTCTCTGGAGTCTTCAGCTACTTCCAGCAACCAAGGGAAATATCTGATACCATCGCTATCAGGTTTTGGCTATAAGATCATTAACAGAACGAACGATTAATGGCATATTAAAGCTAAGGCGGAGGAACACTCACCTTCAAACCATGTTTAATTAAAGAAACAACGCTATTCTGAAACAACATCGCAACGTGAAGGAAGATATATTCTTTCTGATAGTGATGTTTCAATATTCGGCAAAGATCTGATCCCAAGGTCGACAAACTCGAAATTTATTCCCTGTATATAAAATAACAAGATGACGTTCTCACCTACAGAACCGTTTTCGGAGAAATAACAGCAATCAATTCACGAGAATACTAGGCATTGAGAAAAACCTTCCCAGATTTAGTCATAAGAAAATACAATAGTTTTATGACGAGTGGATAAATTAGATTGTGAGTTACTTACGCATGAAAGATTAATTAAGTAATTTTATAATCGCTGTTAATAAAAAAAAAATCTATTATTTGTTGACGTTATTTGCCTTAGGCTAGTTGCACACACACCGACTTTTTGCCGGCCGGCAAAAAACCAACCGATATTTTGCTGGTGTAGGTGCTTGCACACACACCGGTTTTTTTACCGGTCAAGCAATTAGTAGAATTATAATTTTATTTTATTCTTGACTTTTAACCTAAAACTTTTAACAATTTCTGATTAACAAATTGATATTGTTTCATTCGATTCAGTTACTCAAACAAGTAGTAGCTTTTGTAATTATAGTGCATAAAACAGTAATTATAATACAGTGGCAGGCGCCGGCAACTCACCGGCATTTTGCAGGCCGGCAAAAAGTCGGTGTGTGTGCAAGGTTACTATTTGACATGTCGTTCACTATTGAAATTTGGACGACCGGTAAAAAACCGGCCGTCCAAAACCGGTGTGTATGCAACTAGCCTTAGCTTTTATTCTGAACCTTAAAATATACTATTGATAACAATTTTTAAAATTTCATTATTAATAGTTTTTACAATTGTCTCGAGCCAGAATCATCTCAAAATATTTCGTTCCTTTTTTTTTCCAGAACTATTCAACACTAAATGCTAAAATAGCAAATATATAAAATACACTTTTCAGGAAGGTTGAAAAGACGGTTTGTTTCCTTTTCTAAACTTAATTAATTTACCTTCATCCACCGTTATATACTAAGCGTTATTTCTTTTCAAATTTTTTTCAAAGTAAATTTTATAACATTATCGATATGGTATAAAATTGCCAGTACGAAGTGCACAATCTTTCATCATGAAGTGAATCAAATGAAGTGTTCTTTAGAGAGAAAATTCTTTTTCACTCACCGAATGAGTTGTGAGCTAGATCTTCAGAGTAAATCTTAAACAAGGAGGGTTTTGAGGATAAATTTCTTATTCTTCCTCCTCTACTCCTCTCCATACCATCTTCGGTGTTTTTGAGAATTTAAGTATTTCTTTAAATAGAATATTAGCAAAAGATTTAAAAGAAAAGAAAAATCCAGAAGAAGCTGTCTATCGAGACATCCCACCTACGGTAGCGTCAATTATGAGAGCATCATCTCCGGCTACCGGGTTTTATCGTTGATGGACTCCGTACCGAACGATGTAGGTTGTTAATTCCAAAGAGGTAAAAGCTGCTAAGAGGCTGAGGACACGGCAGTTCGTGACAAGTGAACACGGAGGAGAGGAGACAATCAAAATTCTCACGTGATCCCGTGATAGCTACCACAAGATTGAAAGAAACAGACAATAAATCAGGGAGAGGACGCAAAAACGAAAACTGCAACGAAAAAAAAATTACCTAACGTTCGTGATGACATCAAATTAAATGGGATAACCTTGGACCACGAAAGCGGATCGTTGGCCAAACCGACTTCTCGACCAATTATCATAAAATTAATTAAAAACAACGTTAATTAACTAACAGTTCCAGAAAGGGTAGGATGAAATATTGAAAAATAAAAGAGGACACTTTTAAGAGAGATTAAAAAAAAAAAAATTAATAATGATAAATCCATGAAGAAACCTAAAATTTACATATATAATTAATTTAAGATAAAGTTAATCTAATTATATTTTAAAGGAAAAAAAAAAAACTACTACTACAACCTATGAAGGATTTAGTATTTTGGTAAGGATGTACTGTTACTAGGCCAAAGGTTATTAAAGTAGGAGATTTGGCCGAAATCACACTCAACCACCAGGTTTATTTCTCAATTAAGGGTACCCACTTTATTAAGGCTCGGTGTGACCAATCAGAGTACCCGCTCTCGAAATCAACCCACGGAGGGAAAAACAAAATAAATTTTTTGCCTTCTGCCGGACTAGATCTTACCCAATCTAAAATACCTCGCCACTTTTAGTAAACCACTTCATACATAAAACTAATTCCTTAGGCTCAGTATTAATTTGAATGGTGTTATGTTTGTCGTACTTAAAAAAAAAAAAAAAAAAAAAAAAAAAAAAAAAAAAAAAAAAAAAAAAAAAAAAAAAAAAAAAAAAAAAAAAAAAAAAAAAAAAAAAAAAAAAAACCCTGAATGATTCTGAGTCGAAAAAAAATACTGTGTCGTAATGAAGTGTATATTTTGCACAGGTAGGTTATTTTCTATATTTCTACAATAAACGTGTTAGCAATAATAACTGAAGTAAATGACAGAAGAACTGAAATAAAAATTTTTCTCTAACTACTAATCGGTTACTACATCATATATATATATATTTCACACCATCAAAAAAACAACAAAAATACAAAAACAATTGAGCCTTCTTGGGTTTAAAACCCAACGACTCACCACAGCGCTGAAGGTTGACTTTGTACAGCAATTTCAACATTCTAGTCATTAACAACATGCACACAGCCAATATGAAACAATACCATTTGTATTCATGAGAAAACCTGGAATGCGTCGTGCAAATGAAGTATATTTATGGTATAATGGCATTGCACAGTCAGGCTCTCAGCTCGCACAGTTTCCCCGTTCCCTCCCTGACCCCGGACTGTAGTATCCCTGCGGTACCAACAAGGCCAGATGGGCAGATAGTACCTCATTACGGTCCGATATAGTCCGTCTGCGGGTTCTGCTGCAGAATTGTAAAGTTCACACCATTCCCAGAACAGGAGCTGGACGTTGGGGCCTCTAGTCGGAATCAATCCAGGCTGATCGGGCTGCGTACAGAATGCGATCTCTCGGCCTTCACCTTTTGCTATAACACTCGCCACCACTTTCCGAGGCTCCTCTGGAATTTTAGATCGTCCTCAGTTCGTTGGGCCGTCAATTAGTTTGGCATTGGACCGTGAAAAGGTTGCTAGTACCTGATACAGATTTAATAGGCTGTGTTTATCTTTCTGCGACAACCGTCGAAGATAGGCTTGATAAATGTGCTTCCCTGAATAAAGAACTAGATAACCAAGAATGCCTATTAAGCAAAAACGAAGATCTAACATTTTAATACATTTAAAATAAATCGGCACACACACTCCAAATAAAACAGATTGGTAAAAGTTACTAATGAATTTTATTGAGCATTCTTGTTCAAACGATTTTTTTTTTAACGCTTAAAGCCTTTTTTATCATTCAACTACTTCCTGTTTTGTTTAAACAAAAAACGGTTAAGAAGTGCAGTAGAAAGAGAAGTCATTGGCACTTAAGAACTCCTCTTAACCGGTCTGTTCGGAACTATTTTTTTCAAAATTAGCCTATTTCAAAAGACAGGTCCGGTTTCCCATACTCATCAGATTGATGGACGATGACGAAAGCCCTAGAATCGTCCCTAGTGAGATTTGAAAGGAAGACTTTAAGAAGGATTTTGGAGCCAGTGTATGACAACGGAATATGGAGACTTAGAAAAAACGCTGAGCTCATGGATCTCTATAAAGACCTGGATATTTTACAGTTTATTAAATCCGGAAGTCTGAGATGGGTAGGGCATGTTTCTAGAATAAGCGGGAAGACCTCGCTTGCGGTGGATAGATTGTGTGGCTGCAGAGGCGGAGAGAATGTTAAGAATAAGAAATTGGAGAGCAGCAGCACACAACAGAGAAGTTTGGCGGCTCAGAATAAGGGATGCCTTGAATCTTCACGAGTTGTAGCGCCAACAAACAAAACAAAAGACATCAGGAATAAACAAGCCTATAAAAACAACCTTATTGCAACTCATTTAATTTTTTTGGTGTTTGGTTTCTCCATCTTCTGAATCAATATTTTCGAAAAGAATATCTATAACAAGTCAAATTTTCACCTAAATATCAGAAAGGTAGAAGATTTAATTTACTAAAAAGCACAGGTCAACATCGAAATTAAATCCTTAATGTTATCTTCTAAAGGAGATGCATGTTTTAAATCTCATAACAAAGTAAAATTTCAGAGATTCACTTCGAATTTCACAGAGCAGAATCAAAATCGCGGAATCCCTAAGAAAATCGTTTAAGGTACTACACTGCAACGAGTCATCTAAAATGTAAAAGGAATAAAAAGTTAAGGAATTTTTGGGCGAAAGGCCAGTACAATTAGTCGATACCTTAAAGCATATCGTCCATGTATTTCTTAAGTGACATAACTCAAAAACCTGCATTAAAAAAAATTTTAATTCTCACAGTCTTGTAAGAAATATCGAAAGTGTATCAGAATTATCTTTTAATTCCAACCGTAAGTGAGGTGTATCAGGAAGGATTTGAAGCTAACTCGATACATTTTTCACAAGATAGAAGATAGAAATCTATACATTTTACAGAAGACTATTGAACTTAAACATGAAGATAAATAAAAAATACAGATTATTGAGTTGTTTCACTTATGAAATACATGTGCGATATATCAAACCCTCTGTACCATTTTACCTTCAGGAGCACCGAGGCAGAAATTATTTTAAATATGAAATTATAGATTAAGGTGATTTTAGTATGTTAGGCGTATACACATAAAAAAACGGTGAGCCCCATCAATGAGTTTAATGATTAATAACAATTTATTAATAAACAAAATTATGATAAATAAAATATGACTCATTACAATGCTCTAAGAACCAGAAAGAGAAAAATTAGCAAAACTTTATATTAGATTGACATGTGAGGGAACAGAGGGATATGAAAAAAAAAATTTCTCATCCTCCCTGTTTTACCACCATAACAAAAAAAAAACAAAAAAACAAATGCAGTGCACACCATACTGCACATCACACCGTAAAATTTTTCAATTATTTTCTAGAAAAGGTTTGTCAAACTATTAATGTTTAAGTCATCTGACCGATAAATCAGAGGATCGACTGATGAGAATATTTTTAAAATCACTATTTAATAAACTCTAGATCACCTACAAACGTGGAAAATGGTTCTAAATATATTCCAGAAAATTAGTTGCCAAATACTTAGCTATGATTACATTTTGCCCAACTCAAGTGGTAACGCAATAGGATCAAAAGGTACGGTACTCTAGCTACATAATAAACTGAAGATTATAATAAAATTATCAATATCAAAGTACAAATGTTTAAAGTACTTCGAGCTGAAACATTTCTTGCTATGGCTGGTTAATTAAATAATCTAAAGGTAGTATGTCATAAGAATTTGGTCTAATAGACACTCCGTGGCTGTTCGAGTTACAAGAGAACTCTCCTGGAAGAAGCAACCACTAAACCTAGAAGTAAATGAGATTTAATTACCTGGTCAAAGGCCCCGAGCCGTGAAGGAAGGCGAAGCACCTACTTCTAAAAAAAGCGGTCATACTCTGATTATCTTGGCCGCTGTTTCTGCGGCGATGTCCCGCGGTGGATCCTTTTTTATTAACATTTTTTAACACTATTCTTCAGTAATTACTTTCTTAAACAGCCTCTGTTTTCTATTAGTTATTATTTTCTTCCCTCTTAACGATATTCTGACCCGATATTGCTTGCTGAGTGAAACTAACCCTATTTTTTTCTATAATCATTCCGGTTACAGTTTATCCATGAATAATCTGGCCAAATCTTGGCAACCCCTTAGTAGGCCAAATAGTAGTTAAAAGTAAGCTTTACAACGATAATAGCAAAACATTAGCACTTTTTATGTTTTTAGCTTATGCATTATAAAATATGTTCCACTGATCCTTGTTGAACAGATTCGTTCCTTGGACTTCCCCTGGACCAACGTCTTACTAGATATCCATACACAATAAACTATAACATTCACTAGACAAACGTTCAAAGTTCCAATTAATTACAAAAGTCTCATTACATGACAATAATCAGACCTATTTGGGCAAACGGAGACGAGCTTTGAGCCTTCATTAAAACTTTCAATTCTTGCCTGTACAATCCTTACAATTCAAAATCCTTCGTAAAATCTTCAATGTTCCTAATTATGCCACAAGTAAAATTATCCACAATAATCTAAATGTTGCAGAATTGTCTCAAACTAGATATATATTGCCATGATAAGCTTTTTACCTACTCCATTAGTCCCACAACTTCCTGATAACCGTTTGAGTGTTTTGAAAAGAAGATGGCCAATAGACCTTCTAATGTAGTTTTTATTGAAGTGCTACTAATGGGTAGAATCTAAAAATGTATTTATATGTTCTAGTATAATTTTTTCCGAACATTTACTCAGTGTATTTATTGTATACAGTTGTAAATATCAATAAATAAATTTAATAAAAATATTTAAATTATTTTCCGAAAATGACGGTTTTGTACGAAATCAAAGCAGACAAAATTTATTATTATATTCCAAATCGTAAGATTTTTTAAAAAGCGTTTCCGGCGCTAGAGCGCGTTGAAAAACACTAAACTGAATAAAAACTGAGTATGAAATCTATACGTAGTAGTACAAATACAAATGGTTTTGAATGTTTTTTTAATGGAATTCTGTATCCGAATACCAAGCTTGTTGTCATTTAGAAGATCGGCTTCACAACGAAAAAATGAAAAAAAAAAAAAATCAAATTTTTTCTACAGTTTTCCGCTTATATATGTTCGAATAAATTCAGCATTAGCTTCTGTATCGTGTGAACCCCAGGGATGAAATAAGAGTTCTATATGGTTCCCAGGAACAGGTATATTCCATCAAATTGGCAAGGGAATTTAATGACAAAATGAGACGGTTCCACACAAGATTTGGTGGGCTCTCAATTTAATTTTGTGGGCACTTTACCCATGACGAGGCAAAAATAAATTTTTTTTAACACAGTAAGTACTCCATAAAAGCAGTAATTTTTTTTCTTTTAAGGAACTTTGATGAATGTTTATAATACTATTCTATTGTGACATAGTGATTACATTAAAACCGACCTAAAGCAATTTCTTAAATTATTTTATGCATACATTAACTATTTTGCTAATAGAATTTAAAGTTCTCACGTACTCCACAAATGACAGTAAGAACCAACTATCCTTCAGGGGACCAACCAATCTAGTCAGACTGGAAGGGTCGAGATTTATTACGTGGGTTTGCCCCCAATATTACTTTAATACTACTGAATATCCCTTATCTTCACAATTTCAAAACGGATTCGGGTTACATAGTGGATGTTCTTTAATTAACTTTATACGCAACTAGAACCCAAGCTGTTGCCTTCGCTACTTGACAAATATCCCGTCGAAGTTGCAATGGCCACACCTCATTACGATCAGCCCGATAAAAAAGAATCCCGGAACCGGCCAAGGATGAAATTATTCAAGAAATATATTACGAAGAGGTGAAAGTGGCCACCGTTGGCTGAGAACAAAGACCCCCGGCTCGGGCACCCACACGCCTCAGTACAAAGAAAGTACACAACACAGGGACTACTGAATCTCCTTGTGTAATCCCTCTTTCTTCAAGAGGACTAACAATGAAGTCCTTTTTAGTAATTGGGTGGTTCCTCTTGATTTCACTTGTCAAGTGCTCTTTTGCAAGTTTAATGTCTGTTTAAAATGGAGTAGGCCACTCCTGGCCCGGCTTTGCTTTACGGCTTTTAAACGCACTTGTAATGAGATTGGCAATATTTTTTTTTCTAAATAATTAATTATCATGCAGTTGGCTATACCTTGGCAAGTTCTTATCGAACGTTTTAGAAAGTAATGGTTTAAATTAGAGACGTGTCGGTATAGACACTTTTTGATTCAAGATACCAATACCTCGGTTTAGAAGTAAATTGCTGTTACAAAACAATTAACCATATTGGAGCCAAAACATTGAAGCATGTTCTTCATTTCACTTCATTCGCCAAAGATTCAGCCCATCTGTAGTTGGACATAATATTTTTCCTTCCGCACATGTTTAATAATCCTTCTTAATGTTTAATAGCTCTTATAGAGGTTATAATACTAAAAAAACAAAACAGTTCAGGCATTCATGACCCTACGGTTTTATGCCTATAAACCACAACAAAGAAACAAAAAAACATCAAAAAGAATTTTAATACAAAAAAAAAAAGTGAAACACCTTAATTCTCTTCGATAATGTATAGTAAGTAATTTCCAAAAAATATGTTTTAACTCCCATTTTCCTCGTCATTACATACTGTGATTAGACCTATTTGGACATACGGAGTTGCGCTTTAGGGCTCTACTAAACCATCAAATTCATCTCGTATCAAATCCTTACAATCCAAAATCCTTCGAAAAATCCTAAATGCCCCTTACTTTGTCACCAATAAACTTATCCATAAAGACATTAATGTCCCATATGTTGCTAACTTACCCCAAACCAGATACCTATTTCATAGTAAGCCCCATAGCCACTCAAATCCATAAGTTTTTCAACTTGCTTCCCACTCCGTTCCTGATATTCCTCCGAGGCATCTGAAAAGAAGATTTCCAAGAGATCTTCTAGTGTAGAATTTTTATTGAAGTGGTACTGATGAGTAGTTCTTTTTTTGTTTTGACATGTTATTTTAATCGTTATCAGCACGTTTGCTTAATGTATATATATGTACAGTTGTTAATTTCAATAAATTGATATTTAAAAAAAAATTCCCATATTCAATTTTTATTTCCTATTTACAAGTTGGGATATGGGTACTGCTGCTGGAGTAATATCCCTAAGAGCTCCCTGACCTTCTCAAGGCCGGCCCTTCTATTACACCTCATACCTGGCGCGACCACAATAGTTCCAAGCATAAAAGAACTCTCCTTCACATCTTCTGGGAGGCAGATTTGGTATTACCATGAAATATCCGTGTTATTTTAATTAACTTCTAACGAACGATTATTATAAAAACACAAGGTCAAGTTTAAAGAAATTGAAGGAAATTTAAACGATATACAGATTCCTTAGTGAGAGTTCATGGTCATAACTCATTTAACTTAAAATTGTAAGTATGCAAATCGTTAATTTATGTTTTGACATGTTATTTTAATCGTTATCAGCACGTTTGCTTAATTTATATATATGTACAGTTGTTAATTTCAATAAATTGATATTAAAAAAAAAAAAAAATTCCCGTAAAGATTTTTTTAAAAGTTAAAATTATGTTTTAATTCACACCTGTCTTCATACTGAAAACCATCCGTAAATGATGAAGACCAGTAATCAAAGGTACCTTTTAACTTAATTTCGGCTTATTTGCATGGGGATCCCTCACCCATCTCCTTGTCGAAGTATGGTGTGCGGTATCAAGATTGTTTCTTGCTGCCATGGTTTTAAAAAGTCTGTTAAGACGGTCATAAAGTTAGAAAAATATTCTACAAGCCCTGTTACTAATGCACCAAACGTTCGCGGAACTGTAACATCTGTAACCTCTTTATAACAGTTTTTCAGGCAGACCAATAAATCGGTGATGAATACATGTTCAAATATTTCTTTTTAAGGATAAATATAGATTCAAGGTATGGTAGAATAAGCTCAAAAAAAAAAAAGAAGAAAAAAATCTCACCTGCTCAACGAACCCCTATACAAAATGTTCTTTACCTACAAACCTATTCATATTAAACCACCTGAATTCCTACATCTTGAACACAACAGCAGGTCATTCAAGCAAATAAATGTTCAACCCTGAGATAATATTTTTTTGTTATAAGTCCATTTAACCAAACATCCCCTGGTAGTACAGAAAAATAAGAAAATCAGTCATTATAAAAAAAAGTAAAATAAAAATAGGATTAATCGTGTTTTCGCACTTCCTGATTTTTTTTCTTGTTGCTTTTGGCAAAAAACACGTTTTTTCTGAATTCACAACTTTTTTTAATAGTAGAAATACATTACGTTAGGATAAATTTTAATTTCAAATAGAGTCTGTAAATAAATTAACATTCGATTCAAATCGTTATAAACTTATATAAATATATTGGTTTGAACAAGGCCTAAAATCCTAACGGATGTTCATATTAGGTTTTTAAAGCTTTTTAGAAAGTTAAAATTATTGTCTACTATTAGGGTTCAAGTAACTCGAAGTTACGGTATTATGAATGTGGATTTAACTCTATTTGATTGTAATTGTTGTAATGACATAAGAACTTTCCCTTAAGATTTAATTTATCATGAAAACATTTATCCAGAAGAAAATTAAATAAAATAAACTTGCATTTAGTCTAATGTAACCATAAATATTCTGCTAGTCAACAGAAGTATGGCTAATCATAAAAATTTAACACTTTCGATGGTTTAATAAGTTTCGAATCTATTTAATTCAAATTTGGGAAGAAGAGAACGTCCTACTTTATCGCTCTTGCTTTACACTATTAATAACTTGTAAAAGGAAATAACTACTAATAAATAATATAATAAAAATATTAGTTATTTAATGATAAATAAACATAAAAACAAGCCTAGATGGAAATTGATCAAAATGGAAAGAATACTAGAGAAAGTTTAATCATAGGAAAATTATTATTTTGATTCTGATTGACGATCTTTTCATCCGTTTGCTAATATAAAAAATGATATGGCGGGGACTTGTCTTACAGTTGTGAAGTAAGAAGTACCGAAAAGAAAAAAAATCTAGAAAATAATAAGCATAATTTCATTACTCGTTAATGGCAATTGAAATTTTGCAGGTTTTTAAACGAATGGTCTTAAACCGGTTAAGGTTGTGTGAATTATCAAAGATAAATATCTCGCGTCGACTTGGAACCCCGACACCATTTTTAATCGTTATTTTTTAATTTCGTGTGAAAGTGTATAACCGTAAGATGAAACACTCAGCAGCAATCGGAGTAAATTAAAATTGCGAAAGAGCCAAGGCTGCAGGGCTTTCAACAGGACGACTTTTAAAACGGGAGATAAAACAATTCGTGCAGAAGAGAATATCTAAGAAAAAGTATAACATGGGACTAAGAGGATCAGGAGACGTAGTAAACAAGACCAGAGGAATTTTAAAAGAAATATAAGAATGCGTGCAGAGCTGATAAATTTCAGGATATAAAGTCCTTAATTCCTTAATTGATTAGTGCAGAAGAGATCATTACGAGTTTAGGCCATTATAAAGCTTAGTTTAATACCCTTAATTAGGGCATAAAGGTATCTTATTTCAGGAAGATCTGCGAAACGAGTCCATTCTTCTTATAATCCCTAACAGAACAGCAGTTAGAGCTTCCACAGTATGGAAAGATTCCTACTTAAAACTGAATCTCTAAAATACTTATTTCAACGATAGACTTAAAATCATATTTATCTAAACAAAACAATGTACATACAAATTATTTTATTGAATAATTAAAAATGTGGCAGTTTATAAAATTATAATTATGTAACAACAAAATTTAGTTAACATATTGGAAATCGTGGACGTTCTGATACTGAACTCATCCACCAATTTTTTTCCCAGATTCGTCTTTCCTTAGACAGCTTTTCTCACACAGTTAACACAACACGTTTTATTTTAGGTGTTTTAATAAAGAGACCACTCGCGACAGCATAGGACCCAGGGTGGGTAAAAGCCGTGTAGGATGGATGTGCTATGTTCTAGAAACTTACTAAGAACTGTTATGAAGTGGGCTTCGTATTCTGAGACGCAGTTCCGGTAGCCTCTTGGTATATTTAGTTTTACGTTTTTTATTGTGTCATGGAAACTAATAAGACAAGACTTTACGTGAACTCCAAACTACGGCCCACAATGTCTGTTAATAACATACTACCAAAAAATTGTATCTAATAAAAAAATATGTATATTTTTTTCTTCAAATTAATCCTAATAATCAGATATCCGGATAATTGGAGTTTCACTGGAATTGGAAGATATTTGAGAGACAAGATAGAGTTGAAACCGTCCAAATAGTAAGGATTATAGTTAATCTAGTATTTAAAGTAAATAATGATGTAAAAGGTTTTTATCTTCAGCTATTAATTAAATATTTCAAATCTTAGTTGCGCTACTTAATTTTTTATTTTATTGATATATGCAACTGTATAAACTATATACCAAAATAACTTGTGAAGAACAACTCATTAGTAGCACTTCAATAACTGTCCTACATTAGCAAGTCGTTAGAACTTCTATTCAAACACTTCGCAGGATTATCGGGAATCGAGTGCGGAGCAAGTTGGGAACTACCACTAGTACCCAACAAATCCACATTCGTGTTGGTATGTAGCTAGTCATGGAAGGAAATCTTCTTTGGGTCAATCCTGTAACATATGGGACATTTAGATCGTTATGGATAAGTTTATTTGTGACATAATAAGGAACATTAGGATTATACGAAAGGTTGTGGGTAATAAAGATATTATAAGAAAAGAATTGGAAGGTTTAGAGGAGCCCCACAGTCCAACTCCATACGTACAAATGGTCCTATTTAAGGTCATATAATAAGTTTTAAAAAAAATTAATTGTGAGTTTTGAAGGCTTATCAAATAAATGCTGGAGTAGTCGAAAACGACAAGCAGTTTCTTGTCTTTTAAATCTCGTATGCAGATTCCAAGTAAGTCGTTGTAATATTATTAAAGGATACTGTAGGGCAAGTAGTCGTAGGTTTACGACGAAGAAAATACACTTTTGAAGAATAAATGTTGAGAATTACTCAATCCTATATAAAGTGTGGACCTGAACCTTAAACAGGTTGAAGAGGGCGATCGATGATCATGGTACTGACGAAACCTCTACCAGCATGATCTATGGGTCAAGAACCAGGTACCTTATGAAATACTTCACGCAAGAACGTTTCATTTCTTCATGAAATGTATTGCAAGTGGTAGTGACTTTTAGAACTTTTAATTAATCACAAACTAATAGGGAAAAAAAAAATCATTCTCAAAAGAAAACCTTTTAAAAATTAATTTAGAGAATTGTTCTAATTTTCACGTTACGTAAAGGATTGAAAATAAAACCACTAATTTTAAGGGACGACACTCAAGTTTTTCTGAAAATAATGTTCCTAATATAGGATTCGTAGACAGAAGGAGCACCCACAGAATTATGTTGAGACAAAGAACGCCTGGATGTTATGAACCGCTGGAGCAACGAGGAAACTCCTAAGAAATAGGAAAACGTACATGGATTAAGTCTGAACTAATTTTAATTAATGTTTTGGTACAGAACTTTTACATAACCTAAGCCTTGTTATTATTATTTTTCTCGATTTTAATAATGATAAAATCAAACCAGTTTATTATCTTTGAAATTTAATAATATTTACCAGAAGTAAGATATAATTTCTTCGACTATGAACATTATCACTGGCGTAGAATTAGTAAAAAAATCTATTAAAAAAGTGGACTTCCGCTTTAAAAGAATTAGAAACTTTGTTATGTATATTGGTATAGATTTCCGTGTAGCACTTTTGAGAGCGTTCTGCATTTCTTTCTCATAAGAGGAGAGAATCCGATTAACTAGAATGAAAACGAAAGTTATGCTCGATAAGGATGCATGTACCTTTTGCAATTTTAGAAAGTAGAAGTGAGGTTTTATTAAGATTTATAAAAATTATATTTTCGACGAAATTCCCATAATTGTTCCTCTGCATCCCCGAATACCTTCGAATAGGAAAGTGCGGATACTGAAAGGGTAAGAGCGTACAGAGGATGGTCTAGTGTGGTCCTAATCGACAGGCTAATAATGCAAGCCGAGTTCACGCTTTCGCTCGCGGCCCGGCCCAAGCTACCGTAACTAGCGAAACTTGTAACGAAATCCTCGCTCGCTTTATTACTTGAAGAACCGTATTGTAGGATACTCCTTTCTGAGGGGAAATATTCCGCTGGTCCTGGACTCGAGTATAAAGTAATTCCGAAGGTTAGTTCAAAATACGCTTTCCCTTTCAACGGATTCAGCACCCATGAACTTGATCATGATCTATATAGGAATTAATGCTCAAGCAAGCCTTAAAACAATAATTTATTTGATAATGAGGTCTTATTAAATCCCACCTGGGCAGATTAAAATTTATTTCGTGGTGGAACCAAAGAATGAATCTTGACTTTCTCACCCTAGCTAGAATAGGTTGGTAACCTGTAGGATACCCCGTCCTTCCAGCCATAATTGGAGAACATAAGTTCGTTAAGTCCCAACAAACAGGCAGTTTTGCATTAGATGGGACATATCTCTCAAACATTAATCCAAAATTACATTAAACGTAATGAAAGACGAAGGATAATGAAGGAAGATAATAGACCCATTGAATGCAAGACATAATGAACGCAAGCGGCGAATAAAAATCAACTTAATTCGAAATTTCGTAAATTTAAAATGCTTGGTAATATTTTTAAATACTGTTGTATTTTATTTAATTCATATTTTTCATAAATCTAAAACGCTTGATAAGTCTGGAAATATATGAAGAAGTAAACACCTAAAAAGAAAAAAAAAAACCTAAAAAAAAAAAAAATTATATTTTTAGTCAATAAAATAAAAAACTCAATTGGTGGAAATAGTTTTCCCTTTCTGTGTACAATAAAATACCTAAACTGGATTATTATTGTAACTTAATAATTAAAAGGGCATCGGAAGTATTTCTAAGACCATCGTAACCTATCAGTGATCAAAATTTCGTATAAAACCTTTAGCTCAATCAAAAAAACACCCAAGTATATAAGCAACATAACACTACATACCTCCGCAAAAAATTAAAATTGTCAAAAATATTTAGAATTACTAGCACTAGCATTAACGTGCTAAGTGAATTGAAGCCTTGTGAATTAGGTGGCATTCTTATATTGGTATATATGTGAATCCAGTACTATAAAACTGACGATTTATTTATTTATTTATTTTTATTTTTTTTTTTTATTTTTAAAGAAAACGTTTTTATGTAAATGAAACTAATATAAATATTAATAGAAGAAATAAAAATATAAACTGATAATTTTATTTTATAAGAAGATCCGGAGTCCCTACCGCTCCGAGATTTTCCTGCTTTTGGGAAAATAATCATAATGGAAAGTGGTTCCATAACACATGAAAGCGTGTTTATGGATGCAATTAGAAAGTGTCACAGCGAAAAGGGATGTTAGAAAAGAGAATATTCGAGTAAGCGATTCAGAAAACCATCCACTAAAAGAATAAAAATAGTTTTTTTACATTTTCGAGACATCCATGATATCAGACATCCAAATTTAAAATTGTACTAAAACAAATCTTTCATTTAAACAAAAATCTGGATTAGTTATGAGCTTTTTTATTACGTCTAACGATTCATAAATATTTAATTTTCTATGTGATGCAGACTAGTTTCACAACCAAGTTTTTGTTGGATGTATGGTCATTTACACTATTAAAAACAAAATAAATAAATAAATATATAAAAAAGAGGGGAAACCTAAAGTTAAACAAATCTATCTGACCCTTTCGTATTTTTGCGCTCAGGCTGCACTAGGACTTGATATCCCACAGAAGCGCTTTATATTTTGCACGCTTAGTTGAGTATTAACATGTTTGATTTCTTGTCTTACATTTTTAAAAAAATTCAAATTCTCGAGATTTTCCAGGTTTTACCTTAATCCATACTTGGTTTATATTCATATTCATTTTATTTATTAAACGTGAGACTTTAAGGATTATACACATCATAGTTTTTCCCTGTTAATAACAAACGAGGGAATTTTATATTCTTTTTTTCAAATTTCCTTCAGTCCATGTTTATCATTCGTTATTTACAAGTATGCCAAGACTAGTGGGAGCAGCCATTCAAGCCAGAGGGGGCAATATGTCTTATTAAATATAAATTTAAAAGTTAAAATTGTAAAAAATTAAAATTTTGAAAAGTAAGTTTTATATCTAACTTTTTTGTATATTGGAAGAAATATTGTAATTTTCAAAATAAAATTGTTTATGTCTAGTTTAGAAATGTTTATTATAGACTTCAGAACCTTTCTTTATTATGGAAAAAATACATTTTTATAAAATTCAAATATTTCAAAGTGCTGGTGTTTTGAAACGTTTTTAGAAATGATGATAAATGATAAAAATTCGAAACCTGCCCTTAAATTAAAAATTTTAATAGAAGTGGCAAATAATTTATCAATCCTAATTTATAAGTTTAAAGTTGTTCATAAGCGCCATGAAATAATAACTTACTCATAAAAACGCTTCGAAGGAGGTCCGGAATCGATACTTCGATAATGTAACGGTTACTCCTAATCATTGACACATTACTTTAACAGCCTCATATAACCCTGATGAGGATATATCTTCAAGGAGGGGCGTTAAAAAGAGCATAATAGCTGAAGGCGTAGAGTCGAACTGACGGAATGGGTTTGCTGGATTGGTCCGGTATAATGAAGCACATCATTAGCCAAGTGTAATGAACTACTACTACGGTTCAATAGACCTCCTTCATTGTTTCTATTCCGCCTTTGTTTCTTGCCAACCTTAGGAACATTCCTCTCTGGCTTAGAACAGTATGGGTGGAGGAAAGCAGATGACGGTTGGTGGCGATTTGAATACACAAGTAGGGAAGGATCCAACGGACCAATGAATTATTTGTAACTTCTATTGAATTTTTTTATTCGAAGACCACTTTCTTTCACCTAAAGACCCTTAATACACCTTTAAAAAAACAAAAAAGGTGTATAAAAACTGAAATGTAATGAGTGTGAAGGTAAATACACGGAAGAAACTGGGCAATCATTAAATCAAAGATTAAAAGAACATATAAGCGTATAATTCTAGCTTTGGTATTCATTTAAATGAAAATAACCATAAATTCAACGACGACCAAGGAGTGAAACTAATACATCACGTAGAGAATATTCTAAAATTAAATATTTATGCATCAATAGGAATAAAAAAAAAAAAAAAAAAAAAAACCAATACAGATTTTCATATAAATGGCCAGCTAAAGATTTCCAACAGTCTCATTTTAAATTCGTTTCCAGTAGGAAAATAAAAAGCAACCAGTCACAGGGAAAGCAGAAAGGACAATCCATCTATCTACCTGACCCTCTTGTTTCTCTACCATATACTCACAAGGATGCGTTTTAACTTGTTTGTGACAGATTTGAATGCCGATGTTTGTGTGGGTAATAGAGACCTATAGTAGTGTAAAACTAGAGTTATAATCGCCAATGAGCATGTGGAACCGAGAAAAAAAAAAAAAAAAAAAAAAAGAAAAAGAAAAGAAAAGAAAAACATTTAATTTTTTTTCTCAGCTTTCAATCAAGATAGAGGAATAATTTTTTCACGTAAAATTGTATTTTTGCATCCTATCTCTTTACCACAACCGAAACTCGTCCGGAAATTAATGCAGGATTTCATGTTTAATGATTTTTTTTTCTTTATGTTTTTACAAGTGATGATGGATGTTTAACATTCGAAACTATTTTCAAATAAAAAAAATCCTGTATTTATTTTGTACCATAATTTTTGAAAGGGAACATAAATAATAAAAACTAGCAAAAAGAAACATTCTGAACAGAAGCGATCCATAAACTACGCCATAGTAAAAAAAAATTTTATAGACACTTGACAATAGTCCTTTTAGTGCCTTATTTACTTTCCACCGAAGGATACTTTGTTACTAATCATTAAACACCAGGAATTCAATGATTATTTTTAGACAACTAAAAATATTTAGTGTACTTAAAACACATGTGACAATTATTAAAAATAATTCCATTTTCATTATTGAAATTAGAGCAGAATACAAAAATAAAATAAGTATAATGAATTTTTCTTATTATTTTTAATAAAATATTATTCAACAATTTTTTTTTTAAAAGCATTGTCTTCAGTGAGACATAAATTACAATAAACATTACAATAAATGTTTTGTGTTTAAATTTTTTTTTCATTTTGAACTGTTTCTATTGAGCAAATACTACAATCTACCAAAATCAAGAACAATAAATAATATGGATGACAATTAATTCATACAAAATGTCCAATGAAAATAAATATAAAATAGATATAAAATTAAATAAATAAAAAAAAAATTAAAAATAATTATGAAAGTAAAAACTTTTAGTAAAAACTTTCAGCTATAATCAGGCGTAAACTGAACTTTCATGCACACATAATCAGGATGAATAACCAAAGATGGGTGAAACAGATTTATACTAAAGCCCTGAGCATGAAAAATAGCAACCATGTGTTTGGTAAAACAATGAAACAGTTCCTGGATAGGTACAAAATTACAGAAGAACTGTGCGAAGACAGAGAAAAGTTTAAAAAACACATGCAGAAAATAGAGGTCTTTGAATGCCAAAAACCTAAAGGAAGAACGGGGACCAAATGGACCCAAGAAAGAAAAGAACGATTTTCTTCCCAAATGAGAGCGTACTGGCAGCAAAGGAGAATGAAGATTGTCAACAAACCTTCCTAATTAATATTTGCGTAGTCCTTAGAAGGCTGGACCGCAAAAAAAAAAAAAAAAAAAAAAAAAAAAAAAAAAAAAAAAAAAAAAAAAAAAAAAAAAAAAAAAAAAAAAAAAAAAAAAAAAAAAAAAAAAAATTAAATAAAATACACCAAAAAATGTAAATAAAATAATACTATAAATATAAAAAATATCTCGGGGAACCCCGAACCAAGATTATTCCTAATCAGAGGACGTCAGATTTTAAAAAAATAAATCTATTCATTGAAGTAATGTTTTATAGGGAAAATGATTTATTTTACGACTTAATTTATTATTTTATGCAATAAATAATATGCAAATTCGAAAATGAAAATAATCAAATTAGGTATTAAAAAAGGAATAAAAACAATAAGTGATTTATCTTATGTGATATCACTATTTTTAAAAATAATATCCGAGACAAGACGTATCTTTTAATATTCTTAAACAAGTGGAAATAGGCATTTATTTAAAAAAGGCAATTTAGAGTGGCCTACTTGAGATAATGGAAACTGAAAATAAAGAAAACAGATAAACCATTCCATACCATTTCCGAAAACTACGGCAGTTTGACCTCATTCTATCCGAATTCCACCGCAAGAGAGGTCAAATATAGCTTTTTTCATCGGTTGTGTACGTGCGAAAATGATCGAATGCCATATACAGAATACCATATATAAGGTTAGTAATACTCACAATATTGATGTTCCAAAAAACTCACCTGAAAAAAAAAAATTGTATTAATTATAGAAATCAATAAAAACAGGTAGTTATGCATAAATAATTTAAATATAATCTATTTATTGATATTCGATTATAATTAATGATAATAATTTAACTAAAATAAATCAATAGGAAATATTATTATTTTTTTTTTAAATTTTATACATTGACCCACACTTATAAAAAAATACAAATCGTTAATCAGCGGAATGCATGACATAAGATAAATAAATAAAAATTTCAGGCATAGAATGAACGATAACCAGCGTTAACTTTATCTTGGCATTTATTTACTTATGGATAATAAATAAATCAACATCATTCACTTTATTTTCAATATTGTTTTTTTTTGAGGAAAGTAAGTAGTGCTCATTGCTTTATTACTCTAAAAAAAAAAAAATTAATATCTATGAAAAGTTTGATCACTGAAGACAGAAGACTTAAATATTCATAGAGGTGGTATTAGACAGAACATTTTGCACTTATAATGAAGAGTAAGTTAAAATTTAAGTTATATCTGCTTCTAAATATAAGATATTAATTAATATAACTCTTGATTAAGTAACTTTACTTGTTATTCATCAAACCACGAATATAACTTATTCATTCCTTTTTATTTTTTTTAAACGTTAAAAAATATATTCTTAAATCGATCTGTGCCCAAGTTATACTGAACCGACGATGAGAACAGAACTAGCGATATAAAGTGGAAACACTTGTTTAGTTTCGCACTGGGCAATACAGAAATATTTTATGAATATAAATTACATTTCATCATTTAGAGTTATTATTAAATTAAAACGAACATCAACTGGGTATATCATTCGTCACTAACCACTGTACTTGACATTTTACTGATACATTTTAGATAATTTTGGAAGTTGTAATAGAAAAATAAAATGCATGCAAATCACGTGTATTGGAAAGAGACAATCTAAATTATTATAGAACTGATAAAGCTAGATTCCAGATTTTGAAAATAGCTGATAAGCTTCGAACATTCACTGCTCATTAAGGTCCGGCAAAAAGGAAAAAAACAATCATATTTCTTCATCAAGACCAAATTCCACAATAATGATTCCCAGGCAGCTTGCTATTGTGCAAGGGTCTCAGGATAAATCCTTGAACAATACCTGTTGTTATGTAAGTCTCTCTCGCACAACTATATTTGAAGTTATTACACAGCTTCGGAACTATCTTAACAATAGCCGCGATGCTCATTTCGGGAAAATAAGTAACTGAGAATAATAGGGATTGTTTAGTATTTAATAAACGATTTTTCGAATATATAAGTAACTCTTAAACAATGTGTTTGCTACTAAAACCGTTTGGAAATTAAGGTTAATAAGATCACAGAAATGATTCCGCTACTCGAGAACTATAATATTTAAAACTAAATTAAGAACAAGTCAAAGAAAATAACTTTTTAAAATAATAAAATAAATAAGACAGTAAAAATTTAATTCTCCCTACAAGCTTGTTTTAATTCTAAAGATGAGTAGGTGCTTTATGACAGTTGCGAAAAAAATCAGGTCGTTGGCGGAATGTGGGAGGGAAACCAAGACAAATGTCACAACATTTTTTCCTGTATATTTTTATTTTCTGGAAGCAGGGTATCAAAACGTCCGATTCAAGTCATGAATCGAAAAAAGATAAATAAAAAAATCATAAATGATGAGAATTAGTTTTACGACTAATTGAAAATTTCATAAGAATTTCTAATACTTATTTTTAAACTTCCCAGAAAACCAATATCGAAAATCTTAAGTTTTATCAATACCAAATTCCAGACGTTTGACCAATTTTTTGTTTTCGAATAAATACCAGTTCAATTTTCTAAAACCATTCGAATCATTCAGATCCTTTGGCTCAGTCTTACTCAGGTCCACACATATCTTCAATACTCCAAGCAAGTTAAAAAGACAGTGGCCTTGAGACCTATGGTGAATTTGTACAATGGAGTCCTGATAATAGCCCGCCTCACATCTCATTTCAGGAACGTCTGCGACTACGATCATTTAAGGAGAGGCTTAATTGTTCACGTAGTTGAGGGTATAGCTGATTTATGGTGTTCTCAGCCAGAGTTTAAATATTGTAAGAATTTATATATTTTTACTTATTTATATTTTTTATTCGTAGCTTTATTTATTTATTAAAATTTTAAATCTTCCAATTCGTTTCGTATCCAATCCAAAATCCTTTCGTAAAATCCTCAATGCTCCTTATTACGTCACAAATAAACATCCATAATTATCTAAATATGCTATATGTTGCTCAATCGGCCCAAACTATAACATATATAATATATGTCTTATTAACATTACTTTGATTTGCTTGTATTTGGATGAATGTGAACTTAAAACATCATCACTTATTGTCCTTAATTGTGGCATATCGTAGAAAAAATAATTATTTAAACACATTATATACTGAAGGAGATTTAATCAATTATTTAAGTCTTTTTTGGCATAACTCCTATATATTTCAATATACGTTTCTACATGTTTCGGAACATTGTCCTACAGTCAGGCTTCTGAATTTTTAAAAAAAATTTATTAATCCATATAATTATACTAATAGTTTTACAATTATATACAATATGTTATTTACCTATTTATCTGTGATTATTTTCACATTGTCTCTTCATCTATGTTCATATTAACTGCAATTTTACTGAACAATGTTCATCACTTGTTTATTTGACCGTCTTATTATTATTATGTAATAAGGCTATTTAATATAGTGATAATATAAACCAATCAATATTTTTATTTCTAGTGTGTTGTTATTAATATTCATTTATATTTAATTATTTATTATATAATTTTTTATTGTTTGATTTAATTAAATTATATTTTTAATTTATTTATTATATTGGCGTAATTGGTTCTAATTTTATCAATACCTGTTTTATAATTGACAGCTCGATCTATTGTTTTGTTAATGTATATTGCTTCTAATAATTTTCTGTTATGTTTTATTTTCATGATTTAAATCTGTGGTGGGTTTTTTCAAAACCGAATTCGTGTTTTAATATTTGTGCATGTTCATACAGGCGGTTTTATTATTATCCTTTTTATTGATTCTATTGCAGTCGTATTTTTGATTTATTCTTTTTATTAAGTTTTGTTTTGTTTCATCTATGAAAATAATCACAAACAAATAGGTAAATAACATATTGCATATGATCTTAAAACCATTAGTATAATTATATGGATTTGATGCATTTAAAAAAAAAAAATTAGAAGCCTTAAGATGGCAAAATGTTCCGAACCATGTAGCAACATATATTGAAATATATAGGAGTAATGCCAAAAAATACTAAAAAAAAAAAAAAAAAAAGAATAAATAGTTTTGTAATGGAAAATTTTTCCTAAGTTTACATCGATTTATTTCATAGATTATTGAACGAAACCGATATTTGTTAATATTAATTCGAAATAATTAATGAATAACAAAAAGTCTATTCTTAAAATTATTTAAAATATCAAATTAAAAATGATATGTTTTTAAGGATAGAAATACATTTTTAATAATCCTACAAAGCCTATCTGACAGAAGAAATAAGTTCCGGAACGAGAAAATCACAAAACTCTTAGTAGTAATAGGCTAGACCAGCTGCTCATTAGCTATTATCATTAGCATTTATTACCAAACATACTTTATTAACTTATTACAAAACCTATTTCAGTTAAATGTTATAACAGTAAGCTGTTTTAAGTAGCTATTAACGTTATTTTTGAGATCATAATAACCGTTCTATCATTTTACAACCATTACAAGTTGAGTTCCTGACCTTGACTTCCAAACGCAGCGTGGAGGGCTGGTTAGCAGTCTGTTATTTTAAACCTGGTACCCTTTATAAATGCAAACCTTGACTGTTAGCTTGCTACTTGTAGATTTTGGCTTAAGTAATTATATCAGAATTTTATCAACCAGACCACTTATTTTAGATAGATTATAGATTAGATAGTACATAGATTCTTCTTCAAGAATTTAATCAGGTTTCATAAGTCTAATCAAATTAAGAACAAATTTTTTTTAATTGATTCACATCTATGTTCAAACTGAAGAAAATCAGCGATTATGCTAAAAATAAATAAATAAATAAGACATGTAAAACACGAGGGAGACCTGTACCCGTCGGTACCTCCTGACATTATTTTAGGTTGTTTGTTACTTAAGACGTCCCTCATTCATCTTTTTTTCAGCTCTGTACTTATTGTCGGAAATATCGGACATTCGGATGATCATTTTCCAGTTTTTCGTGACATATTGCGTTTTTTGTTTTGATACGATCCAGTGCAGGGGGTACGCGTAGTTCTGTATGCAGTGTTCTATTACTTATGCGATAAAGAGAACTTGTAGGTAGTCGCACTGTTTGTGATCGAAATGTTTGTAGTTGTATGTGTGAGTTTTTTTACTGAACCATAAACCTGTTATGCGTAAATCAAAATGGGTTTCAAACTGTTGTATTCAGGCACTGTCTTAGATTCAGGGAGGGTCTTCTTTGTAGCTCAGAAAACGTAAGTAGATGCTAATTTAAAGTAACGTATAAACTTTTTACCGAATATTTGCCAGAAGTATTTTACTGTGTTGTTCTCCCGAATTGGTGTCTAAGAACCATTTAATGATGGAAAGGTGTCGCGTTGAATGTAATGTGTTGCGATTTAGTCAGTGAAGCCTGTGTTGAGTCGGACAATTTTTTTACAGTTAAATATAAGTCGAATTGTTAATTAATATGGCCAATTATAGCCGTCTCCATTAAAAACACAATTGAAAAATATAAAAATGTATTTTGCGACATTTAAATTAAATTACTTTTTACACACAAATGCTCTTAAGAAATGAAATAATAACTAATATGGCATAACTATGCCATAAATAATAATTGAGCATGCTAGAGGCCAGCTGGAGAAGAACAGTTCCAGAGACGGTTATTTAAAAGCGGCTGCTAAATAAGAGTCGCCCGAACTGGCATTAAGGCTGGAATAGCTGCCAGGAATAGCAGTCCCTGCTACACCTAAATAGCATCTGTTTGGCTATTCGGCTTGTTCTGTGTTTGTGACCAGTCCGGGTTCGAGGTCTGTTCAATAGCTACAGAATTGGGTGGCGGAGGTTGTAATCGCTGATATATCTAATCGTACACATATAACTTTTTTATTTATTTTTTCAGTTCCTTGCTAAAAAAAAGCGTTAAGAACTCCCAATTAATTACAAAAGATTTAATAACACGAAAGTAATTAGAACCATTTGGACATACGGAGTTGAGCTTGGAAGATCCACTTCCGATTCTTCACGTATGCAATCCTTCCAATCCAAATACCACGTAAAATCTTCAATATTCCTTATTATGTCACAAATAAAATTATCTATAACGATCTAAATCTCCCAGATGATGCAAATTTAGCCCAATCAAAATATCTATCCTTCCATGGCAAGCAACATAGTCACCTGAATCCACTAGTCTCTCAACATGCATCTCACTAGATTACCGATAACACTCCGAAGTGTCTGAAAAGAAGATGGCCTACGGACTTTGTAATGTAGAACATTTATTAAAGTGTTACAAATGGTACTATTAAGGTCATTGCCCATCTTCGTTGACAAAATATATAGTTCTGTTTTAGTTTTCAATGTGTTATTATTACAAAAAACAAAAAAAACAAACTTAAAACAATGAAAAAAAAAGAAGCCAATTTTCTCGCATCACAAGTTTTATTAGCTACTCTTAACAGAAACCTAATTGTTACATAAGTTTTTATTTTTATGTGTAAAAGTAGAATTAACCCCTTAAACTCGTTTGGGTAATCGTAACCAGTTTATGATTACCATTCTTTCTGAAACCCTGATGAAGGCAATGCAAGTCGAAACGTCGGCATTATAAATTGAAATATTATTTTTAATTTCTGTGTATCTATGACTGCATACACCAACTACCTTACATCAATAAATACTTCTAAATCAACTAATACCTTATTAATAAAAAAGTTTTTCCGAAACATTTATATTTTTCTACAGCTAAATTGTAAAACATTAATTTTTCTTTTCCTACCCATAATGCAAGAAAAAGTGGACACGAGAGTTCCTTAGCCCAGGTGTATTTATAATTAATTAAAAGCGACAGGGGCTACCTGACACCTCTCTATCACTGAAATAGCCAGTTCGATTCCGATTCAAGGTCTTCCCGGTTATATTTGGATGGCCTTAGACCTCTTACTCATTTTTTTTTTTTCCATTTACGTATTCAACCTTTATGCTTATGGTTTCCATTGCATAACCGCAATGTCGGCAATCGCAGCTAGGAACTTCGTTAACCAGCTTAAACAAATTATGAAATACAGAACCAGACCATAGAAATGGACAGGATTTATTGGAAGTAATAAAACATAATTTGTATACAAACATAAAATTAGTCAAGCCATACATAGCCGAACAGAACAATGCTGTTACGAATCCGATTTACCAAACTACCCACAAGATTTGATCTTGGTCAATTTCCATAAAGTATATCAATGGAATCGATACTGCACCTTCCAGTAATCATTTAGTAATAATAATTAATATGTTTTATAATGATAAGGAAACCTATTTTCAAAATGAAAACAATCGTAACTCAATACCATAATAAATAAAAATACAAAAAAATAAAGGTTTGTGAAATGGATTATATTTCTAACTTCGAAAGCCAGGCTTCAGTGGAACGAAGCTAAACAACATGGGCATGGATTGAAATCAATATAATCAATATAATACTTACAAAAATCATTGGGCATAAGTATAGCTTTAATTCAGATTACGCATTTTGAACTCTATTCAGTACCACGCTTCAATGAAAAGTCCATTGTTTTCAATTGCTTTTTCAATTAATTATGCAATCGACATAGTAATCGTATTTGATATCCGTAACACGTTAGTTTTTAAGCAAAGAACTCGAACTTGAAAAAAAATAAATAGTATTGATCTAAACAAACCATAATCAGATGGTGCAATATACGCAGCACGAAACAAAACACTCCCAACAGTTTCAAAAATTTGTCCTTGGTTATCCAAAGGGGGATACTTTGAACTCAAAACTGAATAAACTTTGTCCAAATGTCCAACATCAGTAATTATCTCAAAAAGCAAAAAGCCTTCGAAGTTCCAGGCACATGTCAGATGTGTCACAGACAGAATGTCACATTTTCCCCAAACCAATAGGAACGAAACGAAGTGTTTTGTTTAATTCCTGACAAAATTCATCGGTGATTGCATTTCCGCATAGACCTTTGTTCTTCTGATATTGCACGTGCGTTTTAAAAATGTAAATGAGCCCTTATAGCCAACTCATGTCACAAGGAATTAATGGATTAGTCAAAGTGAACACTGAAAAAATATTAGGAACATTCTTATAGGATTGTAACAATTTGTTATAGTTGGTAACAACCTGGTAATAATAAATATGCAATGCTAAAACCAGGGATGGTTACAGGTTTCAGTACTTGAGGTATGAGGTCAGAATCCACACAAAAACACCAGACCCCCGCATTTAAAGGTATCCAATTTATAAAGGTTAGGTGTACCTTAGGAGGGTGTTCGGACCCCCAAATCGTTCCAAGGCTGAAATAACTGAAAATATATTTTCTGACTACAGCCAGACTCGAACACGGCCTAACCCAAAGAGCTAGCCCGCTCCCTCTTATTTCTAATATAAATGATAATAATATTACTAATTTAGAGGTTTATTATTTTAATGGTTAATATTTTTGTGACGCAAGTTTAAAAGGAATATAAGCTAGTGTTTGATATCATATATTTTTTAATTTATTTTTTTTATTACATGTTTATTGCATTAACCATTAACCACTATGTAAGTGTATAGATTGCTGAAATATTTAAGCAGTCCCGATAGTGCAGTGTTAGTAATAACCGACAAATTTAAACTATAAACATTTCATGGAAAATTAGTCCTGAACTGATGGATAAGGTTAAGATCGATGATCCGTTTTGGTTGAGAGCGGAACTAACAATTCAGACCATCTGATTCCGAGGCGGAGGAGAAATTTAACTAATTAGGCGAAGTTAGGGTAACGACTCTGAAGAAAAAGCAAAATTCAATGTAAGTAAAATTTAAAAAAAAATATTGGAATATAACTTTAAAAGAAAGAAACATCATAGTGTAGTTACGAGGTCTTAGTTAGGGTAAAATAGGTTGGCAACCTAAAGGATAACTTATTTATACCTTCTCCAGTTGGAGTTCATAAGGTCTTGTTAGACCCAGTGATTCTTTGAGTCAAGGCGATTTGTGAATGTGTTTATTTAAGATAGATGAATACTTCTGAATTGTTTTTTTTAAGGAGTTGCAGATAGTTATTAAGAGAAAAATACAAACAAAGTAATTATATAAATACCAAAGAGCCGAATGCTGAAAGTTCTAAACGATTTAAAGTAATTACCAGCCTTGGGTATTAGACTTAACAGTCAAAGCAATCGGTTTGCAGATAATGGACAATTATTATTAGCAATGTCCGTGACATTATTCCATACCTTTGTTCGCATATCTGTTATTTCTTAAATGTATTTTTCTACAACAAAAATCTCTTAAAGGGATAAATATGGACAAAGAAATATTTTGATAAAATATGGAATTAATAAGGTTTTTTAACGAATTATAGTAGATATTCGTTCCTGATATATATTAGTATATATTAGATATATATATTAGAATAATATAATATATTAATAATAATAATATATATTACAACGTTATTATGAAAAAAAATTAAAAAAGATGTTTAATTTTAGTGTATTTCGCTATTCATAGAATTCCATACCTAGATCCAGGTAGGGTTGGGCGATAGTCGATAGTTAGCACTATCAATAGGCCGATCAATAGTTTTTCGATAGTGTGCTTCCTTTTTTTCCAAAGCTATTCAGTAAAGAATTTCAACTAATTTAATTAAATTCAATTATCTATTTACTATTTGAAATTTGCAGGATTATAAATTATAAGATTACATCATTAAGATGAGAGAAAAAAACTAATTAATTTGAATTTTAAAAAAGTATTTACAATTTAAATGGTTACAATAATAATGAACAAATCAAATCTTCGGAAAAGAAAAATAACGAAATAGTTAATTTCAAGAGTTAAGTGTGCTCCTTGAGCCACATATTTCCCGAAAGAAAAACAAGCATTTCTGCTTCACTTTGGCTTAATGTTTGAGAGAACCCTTGAGCTCCAGGAATTCCGAATTCAGTTTCAAAAGAACTCGACACTGGACAGAGACAGATCAGCGTAATTCCGAGAGTTTCAAAACTTGGGGGTAAAAAAGATCTATCGATAGTCGACACTATCGATATAGGCATGACCATCGAAATATCGATAGTAACTAACGACTATCGCCCAAACCCAGCTCCAAGTGGATTAGAGGATGCTGCAGTAAACGGATTATTTACCATCAGGCATACGATGAGCGGTCTATTTTAGGAGAGGAAAAAAATATGATAGGTACGAATGTAACCGCTTAGAAAATCATATATACATTAAAACGCCGCTAAATTTTTGGGAAAACAAATCAACAGCGAAGGTTGAACATAAGAACTACAACTTAAATACAGTTTAATCTAGAGTATATTAAAACAAATATATAAAACTATATATTTAAAAAAATCTATTAAAAATAAAAACGTCCGAAATAGATTTGAACTAAACAGAACAAAGAACACCATCAACAACCAGTCTCTTTCTGTAAATCTGCGTAGAATCTTCTTACAGAAAATTTGTAGCCCGCGAGGTGATTAGTTTGTTATTATTATATTTTCACGAGGAAGTCTACTTCTAAGACCGCAGGATTTTCTTTTATGCGAAGGATTTCACCGATTAGTTTAGAAATACTCCCGAAAATAAAGAGTAATCCCCTAACCATCCTAAATGTAAGAATAATGAGATTTTTTTTATTTATTTTATAATGACGCCTAGGATGATGAATTAGACCAGTCTGGTCGTTTTCTACAGGAAAAAATTGTATTACTAAACGCAATGTTCTTTTGAAAGTGATTATATAACGAATCTCTTTTTTGCGATATTTAACTATTTTTTAACTTATTTATAGAAAGATGGATAAAAGGCACCCATAAAATAATAAATTAAGAAATTTAAAATATAATGATGACTTAATCTCATACAGCTAGTAGATAGGAAAAACATTTTTTCTAATGATTTTTCTTAAAAAGTATTGCATTGATTTTAAAATACTTTTTATGGGACCACCTCTGAAGTATGCCCTACCGATCTAAAAAAGAATCATCAAAATTGATTCAGAATTGACGGAGTAATCGCGTAACATACACAAAAAAAAAAAAAAAAAAAAAAAAAAAAAAAAAAAAATACAGACGAGTTGAGAACCTCCTCCTTTTTGAAGTCGGTTGAAAATAACATCGGATTTACCCCCACCAAATATAGCTACTATTCAACCGAAAATTTGTGAAGGAGAGGAGTGGTTCTCAAACCAAAGGAATCGATGACTGGCCTGTGAATTCATTCGAAAGATCTACTTTAGCATGCTTGATGAATCAAACTAAAAAATGAATCAAGTGTTGAAACAATTTCTAACAATCAATTAATGGCTATTGAGACATTTTATGAAGCAATTCCTTCATAAAATAACCCTTTCCAGGGCAAGAAATAATTAGATTAACATAAACAAAAATTTAAATCAACAGGTTTTTTTCTCTTTAATTGGTCTAAAATTGAATAAATCTTATGAGAAAAGAAATTTCATTTTTTACATTTTTATTTTGTTTTTTAACCTCACTAATCCAAAACAAACACTAATAAAGTTCTTTAAAATAAAAGTTTTTTATTAGAAGGTCTCGGGGCCATCTTTTTTTCATGCGCTTCGGAGGGTTATCTTGAATACAACGTGAAGCAAGTTGTGATACTAATGGATTTAAATGGTTATGAAATTAGTTGTGGAAGGATAGATATCTGGTTTGGGCAAAATAAAATCGTCAACACTGAGTAAAACAAACTAGTGCGAAAAATTGGCTTTTTTTAATTTTTTTTTTTTACCGTTGTATTCTCCAAAGCCTTGTTGTAAAATGTCGAATCTGATCGGCAATTAAAATACCGATGACATATTAATTTTTTACAAATAAAAATAAAAAAAATTTCACATTCGTTATTTTTACATAATGACGACGGTATGGTACACTATGATCTTTATGGATAAGTTTGTTAGTGACAAAGTAAAGGAGCATTCAAAAATCAAATTTAAGTTAAATATTAAAACCTTATTTTAAAATAAAAATAATTAGATCATACAAAAAATAAAATACCTATAAACAATAAAGTAAGTACACAAAAAATATTATAAATATATAAAATTCACAATGATTAGAATAATTCACCAAAAATAAATACTTAGAAAAATTCGAGAAGAAATCAAAAATTAATCAAAAGGGAATGTGGGAATATTTCTAGCTTAAGGAATAAATAAGTTCAATTTTACGAGAAGGAAACTTTAACGGAGCCATAGAGCATTTCGTCATTTCGATTTAGATAATTTAGAAGAATACAAGCATTCAGTCCCACTCAGCCACCACTGGATATTAAAAAAGTGACACAGCTAAGAGCAGAGCTGGGATATCTTCGGTTCTGGCCTTGACTTAGGGTTCTCCAGGCTGAGTGTGTTTATATTGTACATATAATACGAATATTCCTTAATTTTTATTTTTTTTGATGAACGTGATAACTTTTATTTTATATTTTATTATTATTCTTAGTGTAGGTGTGTGTATATTTGTATAAATTTTATGAATGATAATTAACTATTGCCCTTCACTGGAGCAGATTGTAATATCTGTTCCCATAAATGATTAAATTTAACAAAAACAAGCATTCCTAAAATATTCCAGACCTGAAAATGCCTTAATAAAAATGTTTACAGTCTTATTTTACTACAAGGGTGATACTATTCCAAGAAATCAATCACACAAAGGATCTTAAAATGCGTAGTTTATTTCGTCAATGTCTAAACTATCATATAATTTCGATAAGATCCAAAGAGGCAAGAAATGCCACAACTATAAATAAAGAAGAGCAGAAGATTCTATTTGTAGCCGTCCTCAGTGCGGTGTTTACCTCCAGGCCCCCTCCTATTTATACCTCTTTGGCCCTTCATACCTCGTTGTCAATGGTGCTTTACAGGCTCGAGGGGCAATTCATTCCCAGTGAGTTATCTCAGCAAAAACTGGAATAACCAATTTGTGAAGGGGCTGAGGTTATCAACGTTTTTATTTATATCTTGAACTCCCGTCTCGACCTAAACAAAACAAGCTACTGGACAAGCAAAACTTTTATTTAAGAAAAAATAGCAAAATGCAAGGTATATTCTGAGTCTCAGAATACCATCTGCTTCAAAAATAACCAAAATTGCAGGGTTATGTTCTTTACGGACCTTGGCATCCTCGACATTGCTCTTCAACTTAGGCCGATCCTCAGGAGTTCTTCCACATTGTACAGTGGCCAAAATTTCAAGTACATTATCCAATCACCGCGCACTATACACCTCATTATCTTTTTCTACTTGTACATACTTTCATTAACTAATTTACTTTGGGATTCTTACCTGAATCATGCAATCTATTTTTTTTTTTCGATACTAGAAATTATACATCGGTCTTCATGAGTGCAATTCTGCTTCTTTTGGGTAACGATTTTCATAATTATCTGAATCAAACATCTTTCACTGAATCATTGCTGCCTGGTTAAAGTCAACAAGCCTCAGAAACTAAAATCAGCACTGCATGGACTTATACAAACTTACTTACTGCGGACCTTGAACTAAATCTAGATAAACTACATCTGACGGAAATTAATATATCTGTAATACCCACCAAAATTCCAATGATGATTTGCTTTACGTCAATTATAAACAAACATAAAGGCAGGAACTTTGACGAACAGGAAATCACAAGTCAGTTCTGTAGTCATGATTAATGCCTATAATAATATTCTATTATTCGATACTAGATATTATATATAGATTTTCCCGAGTGCACTTCTAGTTCTTCTGGGTAACGATTTCCATCAATAACTGGATCGAATATCTTTCATTAAGTCAAAGCTGCGGTTTGGCCTTATATAAGCTCATTTACCAATGGATCACATGTACGACAATCACATTTTTCCTCCATGGTTCTATTCCAAATCATCATTATCTTTAATTTCAATACTTTCATTCCTCATTCACATGAAAATATTGGTTATGTCAATTGCATATTAATGCGGTATATATGTTTTTAATTTTAGGAACATTGATTTTTTAATATTTAAAAAATACATGATAATATCTTCTTAAAATAATAACACATCCTTAAGATAAAATATAAATTATTATAAATTAAAATGATAAGACAGGAAAAATAAATTTTGTTTAGTAATGATAATCTATATTAACGAGTTATAAGCATAGTTATTAATATAGGTTTGAATTTAATAATTAGGGATTTGATTGTTAAAAAAAAAGGGGTTTTGGAGCTCTAAATATCGACAAACGATAAATCGATGATCGAAAGTTATTTTTTATTACTATTATTTTTTTTTTTAATAATGATAATAAGGCTTTATTGATATATTTACAATAACAAATCATTTAGTATACATGTGCCGGACTAAAGTCCTTTACATGATTAATATAGTTTTATACTTTAGTAAATAGTTTTACACTTTAAACTATAAACTGCAAACAGAAGGAAAAATAAGTGAATTAAACAGTAGGCACGTCTACTTAGTCTAATTAAGATACTGAATAAGGTTAACAATTTAACAACCACATACCGCGATCAATGGGAAAATAACTTTCCCAAAAATTTTCCACTCGATTTATTCCTTTTGGGTAAGATCCTGCACGCTCTGCTTTGGAAAATAATCGTTCTGTTGGCACTTTGTATTTTGTTGTATTTTATAATAGACAGAAAACGATGTATCATATCGTACGGATCTATATGAAAAAAATTTTGAATATAAAATTATTGGACATAAGAGAGAAATATCGATATTTTTGATAAGCATAATGGACAAGGTACAGGAAGGAGTAAGTGAACTTGAGGCAAATGACACTAAAAAGAATGGCGGCATAATATATTTTGCCTCAGATGAAATTTTCCAGACGGGATAAGAAAACTGAAGGATTAGACAATTTCACAGATGATTACGAGAAGAGGGCGGAGGAAAGTGGAGATGAGAGTACGGAGAGCATGAAGAAGAAAGTTACCGTCTCTTCGGCGTTTGTGTGAGAACTTGTGGTGTGACTGCTTGTCTTTGGCGGGAGCATATGTATGAGGGAGGATGAAAAGTAAATCCACTACATTGCAATACAGTTTCAGCTGTTCAGATACTTTTCATTTTAGTCCAGATGGAAATACGTACACAGATGATCTCGTTACTTGAGCAAGAATGGTGAATATCGTGCGTTAAAACATTTCAAGCATTTTGCAAGGTTAGAAAAAATGTGAGCTCTTCCAATGAAAAAATATGTATATATGTATTTAAATTCTGAAATCCAATACAGTACTATTTTAAAATGCTGGTGATTTTAAACAATAATTCTCTTTTCAGAGCACATTTTATTATTCGCGTGTGACCCTCTTCTGAATTAAAAGACCAATCAAAAAATTCTATGTAATTCATTTTCTGTCATTTCTTTATGTTTTTCATTATTCATTATAATTACATATACAATTATTTACCAATATTTTATTAACTTTATCTGCTATAAATATTTTCTGCTAACTTTTATTTCCTTACCATTTATAATATCCCCTTTTTCCTCTTTGTTTTTTTAGACTCATAATCGAATATAATTCCACATGTTTTTTACTAACTATGCAATTTTTAATAATTAATATTATATATGATTCAATGTTAATTAACCTTGTTTTCGCTAAATACTATTAATCAGTTATACTTTATTTATATAATTCTGTTCATTAACTATATCCGTTTCTCTTTTATAGTATTTTGTTTGTTTTTTTATCTAATATACGAGTACTACTTTTTTTATACAGGTTTTTTTTTTCTTATCTCTTAGACAATGCAAGACAAAACGTCGGCACAATAAATTAATAGAATTTTATTGTGGTTCCTTAACTGCACACCCCAACTATCTACTTTCTTGTTTATCTATACTGCCACTCATATTACATCAATAAAATATTAAATAAAGCTTCCAAACATATGCCAAAATTGTAAGCACTTCATTAGAAGCTGGTATATTCTATGTAAAATCCAACATCGCACCCCGCGTAGAACGAATCCAGAGTATTGGGCAGGAGGAAGAAACAAGAGAAAGTTCATTTAAGAAAGACACCCTGCAGTAATCATCTTAGCTTCTGTAAATCAGTGAACGTTTTGCCAGTCACTTCAAAACAAACGACAAGCAAGTCCTTCACCTTGTACCTATTGTACTAAATGCAATCGAATGGGGAGTAAACCACGTGACTTCCTACTATAACGGGCTTAAGCTCGGAGTCACGAACGGTCGAGTCTTTCGTGCCACGAAAAAAAACGTACATTGCTCAAACGGTATACATTTACAGGTGACATTGTTTGGCGCTAACGACTTTCTTAAAAAGGATCATTGCCTAACTTCATGATCATGGAATCTTCATCGTGGACATGGTTATGCAGACAAGGCAGGGCTGAAACCGCATTGTAGACAGTGCTGTCCGATCTAGAACATAATTTTTTCCATGATGATCGGGGTGACAGAGAAGAAGGGATGACTGTTCGCGGTCCCAAATAGAGGGCGCTCCGAGGCACGTCCGCCCACTGCCGTTAGTCACAGCTGAGTCACTGGCTCCTGAAGAACTCCTGAGATGTCGAGGAGGGTGCTCTAGGGCTATTTTAGATTGTAATCATTAGTGCCCACTCGGACCTAAATATCACGCATCAGCAATTCTTCAAGGGGGCGAATACCAAACTGTATTCCTGAATGGTAGTACGAACTTAACTTCTGTATGTCATTCAGCCAAAGAAAGAAGAATATACAACGGTATCTGATAGGGGAACGGAATTTATTCTTTTTGGAAAAAAATGATTACCGAAATGCAGAAATGAGGATGATTACGGTGCGGAATAGCAAAATATTAGAAATCTCATAGAAAGAATCGATAATTTACCAATATTTAACTTTCGCTGTGCTTAAAACCATAGCCTAATAGTAAAACAGTAAAATAAAAAAATAGTAAAAATCTCGTTATATAAAAATCTTCATCGTGATAACTTCTGGTTTCCAACTGTATCGTCCCCTAATTTGACTATTGCTGTGTGGCATATGGTTGTGGGTGAAACTTGGGAGTGAACTAAGAAGACTAATGAACTGTTTTACTGGGTATATTTTCGGATTACAAAAGACACATTTCAACATTTCTATGCCCAGTTAAAATGGTTTCGTCCCTCATCCTGTAGAAATTACTTCCTAGCTTCCTTCGTCTATCAAACTATCAATTTTCGCAATCCCTCCTACATCTATATTATCTTTCAGTTTAAATACTCAGTTTCCTCTCGCACTACATCAGACCTGTATACTCCTTCCCATAAGGGTGCATCATTTGACCATTCCTTTGTACTGCCGTTCAACTTCCTTATGGAATTTACTTCCCCGTAACATCCGAAATGCTCCAACTCTATCTCAACATATGTATTATTTTTTGGAAAAAAATCTCAAACGAACTAAATGTAGATAAACTGACTGACGGAAACTGAGATATAAAACTACGTAATATTGAGTCACCGGCAATATCTACCTAATTCCCAATGATGAATTACATTAAAACAATAATAAAGCATACCTAACGGCAGGAACTTAGTCTGACGAACGGGAAATCACAAGTCAGATTCTGTAGTCACCAGTGATTAATAGCAGTACAAACATTAACTTCATCGGGATAGAGAAAAGCCATATTTTGACAGTGTGTAAAGAGTTGTTTTTGTTTTTTCTATTCCAGTATAATAAAAACCGAAGGCAAGCTAAAACATTTTGTAATTAAAAATAAATAAATTAATAAAACTTTCGAAGAAACTGACAATCGAAGAGTTCAGGAGAGATGCTCTGTATGTCTATATTTTCATGGTTACATTATTATTTCTTCTTATTTTTTTTATTTTTTTTTTTCATTTTAATACGTCATTGACCAGATCTAACGAATTGTATTTATTTCTGTACATATTTGTCATTCTCGATGGACTTGGTCACAGAATAAAATTATTTTTCTGTTCTATTCTATTTAAGGGGTGTTGAATGAGGGGAGGGAGTTACAATAACTTCAGTTACGAAATATCTTACGACTGAAGATAAACTCTCATTCTCAGCATCCACTATTATTTCTAATACAAGAAACCTGAAAGATAAATAGGGTCAGCAGTTCCCTGTTAAAAACTGCGAAGCGGCTCTAACGCGGAGTTATATTTGGATTAATTAAAATATTTGCCGGGCAGGGAGCTGGAAAACAGAGGGAGTGAATTGTCATAAAAATAGTGCCCTGCCTAAGCGAGTGACTAAGGGAGTGTCCTGGCAACGATCGTTAGTGAATTCTTCTTGCTCCTAGGTCAACTATATTTGGGCTGCCTACCTCTCTGGTCCTCTCTACCTCTTTGGACTGCAGCTGGTCACCGGGGAAAAGGGAGGGGGTTATGTTTGTTGCAGTAGGTACAGAGGTGAATTGATATGCATTATCAAGTCACACAAGGAATTCTCATTCAAAAATTAAAGGACAAAACATTTACAATAAAGATTAAAAAAACAAAAAAAAAAAACAACTAATAAATTAAATTTAAATTATGCATCAAACATCAACCTACTCCCTTCCCCTAAAAAATAAAATATTACAAAATTTAGAGATAATTTATTAATCATTTCAAATTAAAGTTACTACCACTATAATCATTAGACACACTATAAGGGGTCTAATTTTATTTACAATAAAGTTTTTTTTTTATATAGTTATTAATAGATATTTACAACTATATACGATAAAATTAAGTAAATGTGATGTCAATTGCTGGTAATGCAACTACCAATTGTTAAAAGTTCTATATAATAAAGTATTAAATTTGAAGGTCCCGAGGCCATCTTCTCTTCATGAGACTCGGAGGGCTATCTGGAATAGAATGTAAAGCAAGTTGTGATACTAATGTATTCGAATGGTTATGGAGTTTTATATGAAAGGATAGGTGTAGGCTATCAAAAGCATTAGGAACATTAAAATCATTGTGGACAAGTTTGTTTGTGACAAAGTAAGGAGCATTGAGATGAATTGGATGGTTTAATGCAGCCCTAAAGCTCAACTCCGCACGTCCAAGTAGGTCTAATTACTGTTATGTAAATGAGTATTTTGTTATTGAAGGTTTGAACATTTGTCAAGTAAATGTTGAAGCAGTCCAAAAATGAGCAGTTTCTTGTCGTTTTAGTCTTGTATGCGGGTTCCAACAATAAAAAAATAAAAATAATATCCACACTAATATCTTTAAGAAGAATATGACTACTGTAATTATTAGTGGTTTGAAATATATTGCAATACTTAAAATATCGTGCTGCATGTTAATATGCAATTAGGTTTCTTTTATTTTAAATGGAATAAAAATAAATAACTCGCACTAGCATTTAGCGGACGAATAGAAGATGGTATCTTCTAATGTAACTTGAAATGCTACCATTGGGGGTAGTTGCTTTTACCAATTTATATTATGAGCATTATTTTCACATTTAATAGAAGTACTTTATTTTATTGTCTAAACTATTGTAACCAATAAAAAAACATTTTAAAAAATATATTTAAAAAAATCTAATTTTAACGATAAATAAAATTTAATACCGGCATAAAATGCATTAGAATGTGTTTATTAATAGGGGGAAATATTTTAATAGAATATATTACACTTATTGAATTGATACTTTGAGCTAAAAGAGCTTTAACTTCGAAAACTAGTTAATAGAATAACGCTTTGTAATCAACCATTCCAATATTAGTTCCATTAAAGTTTTGAATAGTTTTATAAAAATTGACTAAAACAACTTGTCTCACTCTGAGTAAGGTAGACTATTGTTTCGAAACTTCAAGATATGACCTAAAATGGGGGGGGGGGTGAATTTTTTTTTATTTAAAAAAAAAACAAGAAGAAAATACTCTTTTTTTTTTTTTAAATTTAATCTCCCTATTACTTCAAGGGATTTTCAGGTTTACAAGGGATAATAAAATTAAATTCTAGTTAAGTAATGTGACAAATATACAATGTTCAATGTAGACTCACCACAAGAAGGAAAGAAACCAAACTTAAGATATTTCCACTAATTGTAGGAGTACCGATATTCAAAGATGACGAATATAACTACAGGCCCAGTTGGAAGGGGCGGAGATGCAGCCAACAGAAGACAGAACGTATAACTGAAGAATGAGGAAGAGATAGTTGAGTATTTAATCGGTTTGTGCCAGGGGAATGAGTCAGTTTTGGCGCCCATATACCCCACTCTTGGCACTAAACTAGTTTACTTTATCAGGTGTAGGCCTGTGTCCTAGTCACGCTGATGAGTTGTCCGCGGGGGATAGACGTAATGGTAGGGGTAGCGTCGTTATAGTAAAGTAAAAGAACAAAGTTAGGTTGACACTGTACACATATTGAACAATGTTCTTTATTACTTAGAAGCTAGAGGACTCAGAAAATCTTAACTTGCCTCAATCTGATTTACAAGATTCCCAAAATAATAAATATCAAATTTACGGCTGCAGCCGGATTTAAATGCACAAAAAACATTGAAATATGAAAAATAATATGCCTAAAAAAAAAATGCAATATGCAGTACATTATGCATAAAAAGTATGATAATATATAATAACTATAAAATAACCAATTATAAATATGTAAAAAACATTTCACAAATAAACATATCCATTACGATCTAATTATCACATATGTTGCTGCATTGGCTCAAACCACCTATTCATCCATAAAACCTTCATTCCCACCCAAATCCACAAGTCTCCAAGCTTCCCACTCGAAAGACAGACCTCCGAGGAGTCTGAAAATAAGATGGCCTAGGGACCTTCTATTAAGAAGATTCATAGAAGTGCTACTAAGTCAAGTTATTGACTTGTCAAAGTAGTAATTTTTTCACAAATTTACTTGTATATATTTTAAACAGTTATAAATATCTATAATTAAATAAATAGAAAAAAATATATACTAACTGAAAGATAATATACATATACTAGTCTGGGATGCAGTCTGGAGAATAAAAAAAAATACGTCCAAGTTAAAAAGCTGTTAATGGAGTGCCAAGGCTTCCACCTGTAGGACGTCTTTAGTGTTAAAAATAACAAACAATACGTTTGTTTTTGTTATTTTTAGTCCCGAAGAATTTTTTATTTGGACGTGTTTTTTTTTCTTTATCCTGGCTGCATCTCGGCCTATAAATAAATAAATAAAAAAGATTTTTCACTTTAACAATTTTTTAATAATATACATAAACTATTTAAAATTAAGAGGTACTATATTTTTTCCCCTATTCAATCATCAACGCTATAAATACTATAAATGTCAGATATTATTAATCAAATTGACAAAACATTTTAAAATTTCCTTTTAAAAAGAGAGAAAGCTTTGACTTGGATATTTTATTTCATTTATTTGCTTTTCAGTGCCATGTACCACCACATTTGGTTTGTTTAAAAAAGTGAATAATGTTTTTGTGGAGATATAAGTTATTTTCAAGCAACGTTGAGATGTCTTGATTCATCAGACCATTATTCTTTCTTTCCTTTTGGTTTTTCTTGCATTCAACAATAATATGTTTTATTGCCAGGTTTACCTGACATTCGTTGCATTTTGGGGGTGGCTTATCTTCCAATAAGTAACCGTAGGGTTAATTTTGAATGTCAAATTCGTAGTCTTGTAAAGATGACTTGTTCTGTTCTTCGTCCTGTTTCTTACTTCCATGCATTTTTAAGTTTGTTAATGTTATTGTTATTGTTAATGTTGTTAATGTCTAATTATTATGATACACGGTTATTTATTATTTATTGAATGGTGGTATTTTTAAATTAACATATAATAAAAAATACGATCGAAATCAGGAAGGATTGATGGTTTAAAATGATTGTTTCCAATGATTTATGAACGAATTTAAGTCACCCACTAATATTCAAGCAGCAAATATATACATAAAATAAAAAATAATGGTTTATAACAATGAGCAGAGTAAAAACTAATGATCTTCTTATTGAAACTAGATAATATTTCATTAATGATTTTCTTCTTTATCCTTTTTATAAATATGCAGAGAATATTTTACTGTTGCATATGTAAATTGACTACCATGTTTTTAGCACAAAGAGGAATTTATTTGCATAATTTGAATGAAAATTCCAGTCAGTTTTCAGTTGGAATATATTAACAAAATCTTGTCGTTTTAAGATGCAATTAAAAAGGACTCAGTCATGTAAACGAGGGAAATATTAAACATTTTATGAGAAAGGTGAAAACATACGGTAGTGAATATTAATTGCAGTAATTTATAACATTAATATAATCATAAATATTATACTAATTTACAGTTCGAACCAAGCTATATAGTTACTGCAAAATATCAGTGAATTGTATGATATTAACTAGGTAATAAAATAAAATATCAATACCACTTAATAAGAAAATAGTATAAACCATATTAATTGTAATATACTTTTCAACATTTTCCTATATAATTATGATATTGATATTTTTTTTTTCTGTATCGAAATAATTTTAAAAAAATAAAAGGTATTTTATGGTTTTTAGGTTGAATTCTATCTCGAGAAATAAGCGCTCAAGGAGAGAAGTAATCAGAAAATAAAAATGAAGGATAAATAAATATTTTTCTTTATATGTATTGACGAGGATGACATTCCGGCTATCAAAGAATGTGTACAACAAAAAAGTCAGTATCGATTAACACTAAAAAGAGAAACTATAACACCAGGATTAAGCCAGAGTGTCTGTATGCATCTGAATGTTTGGCAATGAACACCTACAAGGAAATGGAAGCTATAGCAAAGAAGGAGCGAAAAATCACAGGAAGAGTACTTGGGCCGAGGTTCGAAAATGGGACTTGGAAGCTTAGAAGTAATAGAGGAGTGTATGAAAAAATTGAGAATCAGAAAATACTCGTGTTTTTTGACAAAAACCCCAAAACCCAAATTACATGGCTCAAAAAAGTCAAAGCGACTTGGTGGAAATGGGTATTAGAGAGGAAGATGTAAAAAACAGAGACCTGATGAGAGACAAAATCCAACGCTTTGAGAGAGAAATGAAGAGGAGAAGAACTGGAGGAACAGTGTGGACAGAGGACAGAAGGTAGCAGCATAGACAGAGGATGCAGACATATTGGCAGAAGAGGAAGGAGGATGAACGCAATAGAAGAAATGTACATTGTACAGTGATTCTTTAAAGCGGTCGCTAGACGGCCAAAACCGACAAAAAAAAAAAAAAAAAAAAAGTACGAGGAATCAATTCTTATGCACAGGAAAATAATTAATAAAATAGAACTAAGGCCTTGCGATGTTTTTGTGGTTTTTAAGAAGCAGAGTAGTAGAAAGGTAAGCAGTTTAGGAGAGCATTTTAAACATTGGCATAGTAAGAACTAAAAAAAATAGATTCATATTTCGAAAAAACATTTATTTTCGTTCTTTTTTTTTAAACCAAACGAGTAATTAAGTGAGGCGTTAATAGAGAAAACCTATTTTAAGATATTCAACAACATTATAAAAAAAAAACGGGAAGACATTTTTATCTGATATTTATATTGAAGTAAGATGAATAAATATGCAAACTCATTGAAACTGATAACCTTTCCGAATAGCTGCGTTATCGAGTTATGTAAATAAATCTTTGAGTGCGGCCTTTAAATATTTCTAACATTCCTGTGCAATTTTTTTTAACGATAAGCCGATGTTTAAAATTTCCTCATAAAACATTTTTGCTACAAAAATTTATATATGAAATAAATAAAATTTGCTCTATACAACAAACATTTATAAATTAAAAAAAAAAAATTAATGGAAAATTAAATAAATGTTTGTACATAGATACGTCTTTTCGCAGGGGTCTTATTTATTTATTATTATTTTTTTTTTTTTTTTTTTTTTTTTTTTTTTTTTTTTTTTTTTTTTTTTTTTTTTTTTTTTTTTTTTTTTTTTTTTTTTTTTTTTTTTTTTTTTTTTTTTTTTTTTTTTTTTTTTTTTTTTTTTTTTTTTTTTTTTTTTTTTTTTTTTTTTTTTTTTTTTTTTTTTTTTTTTTTATCACCCTCTAAATGTAACAGCTCTGTTGGTGTTGATCGGGTCGAAAATTTGCCGACAGTTTTCTTATCCGAACTTTAATGTAGTATATTATTTGTTTTAAAACATTTGTCACTAGGACCTATTGTTGAGGAGCTTGTTTTGAATGAAAAAAATATCACGTTTTGGCTACACGTTTATGTCGGTGCTTTTTTTTAATAAGATCTAGCTTTGTCGCTTTTCCTCGGATCGAATATTTGATGAGTTTCCTTATCAGAAGAAGTAGTTATATAATAAGTAGATTATGTGAATACATATCCATGTTTTTTTAAACAAAATATATATATATTTTTTTTTATTGAAATTCACAACTGTACAGAATATATACATCAAGTAAATGTATTGACAACGATTATAATAACATGTTAAAACTTGGAAAGAACTACTCATCAGTAGCACTTTATTAAAACTTCTACACTAGAAGGTCTCTAGTCTAGGCCATCTTCGTTTCAGACACCTCGGAGGATTATTAGGAATGGAGTGGGAGTTGAGAAACCTACGGATTTGAGTGATTATGGAGCTAACTATGAAAGGATAGGTATCTGGTGTGGGCTAAATCAGCAAAATATGGAACATTAAGATCTTTATGGATAAGTTCATTGGAGACAAAGTAAGGAGCATTGAGGATTTTACGAAGGATTTTGGATTGTAAGGATTGAATAAAAGATGAATTGGATGGTTTAGTGGAGCCCCAAAGCTCAACTCCGTACGTCCAAATAGGTCTAATCACAGTCATGTATGTGAGTCTTTTGTAATTAATTGGGAGATATGAAAGTTTGACTTGTAAGTGTTGAAGTAGCCTCTTCATCTTGTATCTTGTATGTGGATTCCAAGTTAGTCGTTTGTCCAAGTGGAGACCTAGGTAGCGTATCTGTTCAACAGGGATTAGTGGAATATCATTAAAGGATACTGTAGGACAGGAAGTCAAAATAAAATATAAAAAATATATCTGTTGCTTCCCCTTGTATTCCATATATCCCATATATATCCCATAAATATCCCAAGTACTCCAACAGTTTCTTTTTCAGAAATTCAATGGAGAATATTTTTTTTACATAACACAGGCCGCATAAACTTGATCCTTTTGATTCTAAATTGTGAATTGGTAAAAGCAGTAGGTTATACATAGAAATATCCTTGATCTATTGTTCTATCCATAAATAGTATGCTATAAAAGAATTTATAAAAATAAAAGTGACACAGTTATTTTGACAAGTTCAAACCGATCAAAAATAACATAAATTCCGATTAGAATTCGTACGATGAATCAGCTACTATTTGTATATTTGATTTATGAATAGGTTTCTATTTATTCCTTTTGATTAATTTAGATCTTTCGCAACAAGACCAAACAAATTAGCTGTGAACTTTGGCATGTACACAATAGGGCTTAGCGCATGGGCGGGGTCCAAGATTAATGCTAAGAGAGAGAAAGAATGCCTTCAAATGCAAATCACGTGTAAGATAAAGACTGCCAAACAACCTAAAATACTTAAAATAGGGAGCAGGTATTTCTAGGATGGAAGAATTCTGAATTTTTTTTTGTCCTCTTTTTAAAAATAAAATTCCTTCCAGAGAGATAATGGTAGATTATTATTGAAAAACGACCGAAACAAAAGTTTGATCTACGAGCCTATTAATTCAATCTTAAATGGGGCGTATAAAGAGACAATATAAATTTATATGTAAGACGGCAGAAACAAGATACTATTGATGATAGGTAACCCATCGTAAATTATTTCGCTAGTCAAAACAATTTAAATTTTTCTATTTTTAAACGAACATTATTTTAGTTTCAAAAAACGAAAAACATTCGCAAAAATGGAGGGATAAATAAAAAAAAAAAATTAAGGCATCCTGAGAAGTTAAAGGATGTTTATAGACCAAAACATGCCATCCACACTTTTCTAAGATTGAAAACATTTTAATGACAGCTGTCTTCCTAGGGACAGTGACCTTAGATTAAATTTATTTTTCTTTTCATGAAAGTAAAACTAAAATTAGAACTATGAGAAATGCAGAAAAAATATAAAAACATGAATATTTATTAAATTAGCAATATCTCATATAAATAAAATAAAATAAATTAGTTGACACACTTTATTAACAGAAAACAAATATTATTGACCAGTATATGAGTTTTGTGGAATTGAAATGAATGTAAAAATATAATCTAAAATTTAATTTCTAAGTTGAAAAGAAAAAAACATTAAATCCAAAAACTAAATTTCAACAATTATTGATTTTTCAATTTATTTTTTGATGAAATGGGAATTAAAAAAAATAATATTACACGTTATAATAATATTAAAAACATACATGTCTATATATATAAAAATGTTTCTGCTACAAAAATTATATCAGTTACTTTTTTTCAAAAATTTTAAGCTGATTAATGAAAAATAAATGGCAGAATTTACTAACATTAAAAGTATGGATTAAAACATGGTTAAAAATGGATGTATTTAAAAAAAAAAAAAAAAATCAAAATAAATGGTAACTGTAAACAAATCTTTTATATTTTTTTTTTCCAAAAATATTTATTAAAAAAATTTTATATATTTTGCTTGGATTATAAATCTTTAGATTTTGTAATAGATTACCATCAACATTTATTTTAAAAAAACATTACAATTAAACTGGAAACTAATATTAACCATAATATATAGATATATGTAATCCATAAAATTAAAATTTTATTAAAATAAAATAATAAATTGTTTGTGGGTACAGCTAGTACGTCAAGTAAACATAGAACATTTGTTGTTATTAAAGAAACTTGCCACACAATTTCAATGTCTAAAATATTGATTCGGGAGAACTGAAAATTAATTTAACAGCAGGAAAATAGCAACGTTTTTTAGACACGAACAACTGACGATTTAATCAAGGTTTGTTTCCAGAATATATCGTACTAAACTGTATCGGTTGTCGATAAGACCTGAATTGCAAATACTCACCATAAAATGTGCAACATTCGTCGAAGGACTAAAACTGACTGAACCACGCGAAAGATATCGGAATCGGTATTGAAATGGAAACCACACATGATAAGACAAAAAAAAAAAAAAAAAAAAAAAAAAAAAAAAAAAAAAAAAAAAAAAACACAGGAGATAGTACATTCTATTTGTAGTAAGAAAAAAAGAATCATTTTTTAAAAATAAATCTTATTACGAGCTATATTATACATGATAATTGTATAAGGTGTATATAAAATATTGTATATATCAACATTTGGAAGCGAATATAATAATTTCATGATATTCTATAAATAAAAGAGGAAATGGTTCGGAAACACAAAATAGAAGGTATAAGTACTCTCAACTATTTTAAAATAACAATTAAAATATTGAAGAACTAATTGGTAGTTCTTGAAAAGTTACAGACATTTCTTTGTAATTATTTCACTGCACATTTACTTATTGTATATATTGTATATGGTAGTAAATATAAACGATAAATAAAATAAAAATATATATATATATAAAATAATTAATTTAGAATTGATATAATAAGGCCCACTTTACTTATATCAACGAAACATTATAGAGATGTGTTAAAATAGAAAATTTGAAGTGTTCAAGATAATCATTAATCTTTTATTAAGGTTGATTGATTTTTCTTGAATACAAAAGCAACTTTTTAATGACTTTCAGTCTCGTCAGGTGACATTTCGTCCTGAGAGTTAACTTTCACAAAACTTCTTAAGTTTTATCGTACAGATGTTCTCATGATTCTTATTTAAATATGAAAAAATAATTAAAAAATCAAAGAATAAAAAATTTCTCCCAGACCAGAAAAACAATAAATCTCGGATCTGCTTGACTATAATCTACTTCATTTCCCAATTTACATTTTAGAATTAAAATAATCAAATTATTTAAATTAATAAATTTAAAAAAATAACAATTAATGATTATGTGAAAGAAAACAGAACAGTCGAGAGAAAATAGGTTTCAAACATATTTTTTTTCATTCAAACTAATAAAGCTACTAAACTACTTATCAGTCCTAACGACAAATGTTTTTTAACAAAAAATATTGTTCATTAAATTTCTGACAAGGACACAGTGGCGATTTTCGATCCAAGTAACACCAACAGAGCAAAATGTGGGCAAAACCTGACTTTTTTTTCGTTTAAACCAATATAGCTCCAAATTCTCAATTACATTTTTGTTGAAAAAAAAAAAAAGACTATAGACCCTACCCTCAACCAAAAGCCAAAAATAAAAATAAATAATATGTTATAAAACACAATATTAATATTATAGTTAATTAATTTAGATATATTTTGCATAATTGCAGAGTTAGACCTATTTATACAGTTACCAACAGACACTTAGAAACTTTTAATTGTTTGCATGTTGCCACTTACTTTGTAATCGTTCTTTCGAATTTTTAACCAATCTTTGTTTCTAGTACAGTCAGTAACAAAAAAAATAAAATTATATCCTGAACTCAATTACACTATAGAGTTTTTAAAATTCTCTATTTAATTCGATAATTTTTCCTTTGAAAGATTAATTTTGTAGGAGGCAAAGATTTCAGATGGCCAAATCACCAGTTTATGGCTGGTTGGTTTCAATGATTTTGAATGTATATGGCATGTTATTTTTTAATTTTGGCATAATTCATTTCTATTATAAACAGTTCTGGATCAAAAATCGTATGAAAACAGCTGAATTTAAAGAATGATTATATGATTTTTTTTTTCACTTTTTGTCATACATACCTGAATTCGGAAAAAAAAAAAAAAAAAAAAAAAAAGAAAGAAGTGTAATCAATATCCTCGACCCTCACCAATTAATAATTGATATAATAAAGTAATATTTACTTATTTGAAATTCTTAAAATAATTATTTTAAATTACGTAAATGATTTGTTACATATAAAAAGCAACACCGGCGCCGTTGGGCAGTTTCATTTCGATTATGAACAGTTCTGGTACAAAATTCATTTTAAAACAGCTGAATATAAAGAATGACCATGACACGACTTTAGATAGAAAAAAATGCTTTATGCTTTTGCTTAAGTATCAATTCTGATTGAAATTCATTTCGACAAAAATCCAGTTTTTTTTTTTTTTTTTTTTTTTTTTTTTTTTTTTTTTTTTTTAAGTTAAAAGGATTTACGTAAGGATTAAATAAATTATAGATTCATAACAAATGTTTTATGGTTGAAGTAACAATACTAAATAATACTCATTAATTAAAATCCATTGATTTTTTTAAAGCCTTAAAAAAAAAAAATTCTAGTGTGCCAGTTTTATAACAATTAACTTAATGTAAACCATTATTTTTCAGTTATCTTGGAGATTATTTATATATCATTATACATATTATATATATATATATATATATATATATATATATATATATATATATATATATATATATATATATATTTAATTTTAAACAATGTTCAAAAGTCTGAACTGATATTAACTATGTTTGTACTGCTACAAAAAATCATACGCTAAATACCAATTCATGCAACATAACATGCTTTGTTAAATGATACCTGAATTTTGGGAAAACCCTTAAAGAAAAAAAAAGATTTGATACATGTGACCAATCAAACCGGCCAAAAGCTAGTTTGAAATCATTTGAAATATAAATGGCACATTAACAGTCTTATTTAGATTATTAGATGATAAAGATGAGGAGTATCGGTTAGATAACTATGCTTTCATGAAAGTATTTTCAGTAAATCTAAGAGATTATGACATTGTTTTTTTAAAACTATGTTAACCTTATAAACATTATCTGAGCTAATAGTAACATAGTATGTATTGCAAAAAAAAAAAAAAAATCTTCCGACTATGTCAAATCATGTAATATCCTTGATTAAATGATAAATAGAGGTTGGGTAAAACGTTTAAAATAAACAAAAGAAGTGTAAATATCACAATGAAAATAGCTATCCATTTAGTCAACAATCAATTATTGATAAATAAAAACCATATTTACCTTGATCTAGGCTTCAAAAAAAATATTTAAAAAGACCGTTACGAATATAGTGACCGATACCGCTCAAGCTCCTACTGTCGTGTGAATATCCTGATTATGTTTTCTGTGAATTTTGTGATATATGTTAACTAGCCAAAAGGAGGCGAGAGGCAACGAGGCAAAAGGTAGAAGACTGAACTAAAGACTGGAGGGACGAGGTAGGGGAAGTGGAACAAAAATAGCACCATATAGCGAGCCACCTCATATGGGGGCATGGGGGGTTGGACCGGTAGTCAGCTGAGGGGTCCCCGGCTCTTGGTGGATTCCCTTCTGTAGTATATTTAGCCCCAATAACGCCATACGCATCCGCTCTTAGATTTAGATCTGGCCTTCGATGCGGTTTGGGTACCAGTTGCCGATCGGAACGATTATAGATTTTATTACAAACAATAAGAAACTACATACAAGTTGAACTTCAGGGTAGTAAAAACAAAGGGGAAAAGAATGAAAACAGAAAAAGATCTTCCTGTAGTATATTTTGGTTGATATTATGTCAAGTAATACAGAAACTATTGATCCTTCTATACCATCATGCGTACCTAAAATTATACCAACGTTAATTTTGTGTATTAGCTGAGGTTAAAATAACTAAATTGTCACTGATAAAACTTAGTAAATTACAAAGAAAATCAGTCTTTAGTTGATTAATGATGTTTGTCTTATCTATTTTATTAGTACTGCTACTAAAGGGTATAGTACTAGTCATTGATATTGTCATTATTTAAACAACCCGTAACATTTTATGCAGTCAGAAATTACTATAATTAAATTAATAAATACAAACTTTAATTGAGTAAAGTATAATATGAATAAAAGTAAAGTATAGATGTAGAATATTAAAAACATAGATACCTATTACGTTCATAGGATATTTAAATCTCGTGAGAAGCGCATAGAAAATATATGCACCCTATACAGGGTCACTGCAATGTGGAGGGGAGGGGAAGCAACGGGAGTATTTTTTATAATTCATTTAAAAAATAAAACTCAAAACCGATAATATGTAGACTATTTTTACATTCCTGTTTCAAAATTTAAAATATCAGATCACCGTATGGCTAAGGTGTATGCATACCATATGACTGTATTCTCACACTGGTGACTCGGCTGAGACAAGAGCGTTGGGATTACTGTGGCCTGGCTTGTCCTCCACTAAGTGGGGGACAAGCTAGGTCTGGGATTTCCCTGGGATGTTTGTGTACATTGTATTTATAGTGAGATTGTGCTTTTTAATTTATTTAAAAAAAATTTTTTTTATATTTATTTAATTTCTTTTAATGCTTATTATATATATATATATATATATATATATATATATATATATATATATATATATATATATATATATATATTATTTTTTTTATTTACTTTTTTTTTTTGTCTCCTCCTTTATAATTACTATTGTTTACATTGTTTATACTTCTATTTTTTTATTTATCTAATTAATCTTTTGGATAGTTTACATTTTTATTTTTTAGAGGATTTTTTTTTCTTTTATTTAATTGTACATATTGTATGAATGAATCCTTTGTCATCCATATCACTCATTGCCCTTTAAAAGGAAGCTTGTAATATTTATTCAATAAAACAATTCATTTCTTCTTCTTTGAAAGGATTTTTCTTCGCTATTCGAAGTTTCCTTCAACCAAACTCCTCCCTCAGCAGTATGGTTCCTCCATTCCTTTTTATCCATTGCTTCTTCTTCCGTTGATCCTCGGCCAGCCATACTTTCAGCCACGACATCTCTCCACCTAATGCGAGGCCTACCTCTTCTTCTCCTCCCCTTTGCTTGTAGGCAGTATTCTCGAAATCAATGGGCGAGCGACAGAAGAATTGAAAAAAATAATAACAAAAGGACGGAAAGCTATCGGAATGTTAAATTCAGTCCTCTGGAGTGCCAAGATATGTACCAATGTCAAAAAAATAATATATAACACCCTGGTAGAAAGCATAATGCTATACAGCTCACATGGCCTCTAGAAAAATTGCAACACAAAAGTTTCCAGGCTGTGGAGATGGATTTTTGGAGGATCAGCTAGAATCTCAAGGATTCAACGAATCCGGAATGAGATCATAAGAGAAAGAATGGAAATTAAGGGGAATATTCTGGAGGAAATGGAGGGAAGGAGACAGATGGTTCGGCCATATTAAAAGAATGGAGAATAGAAGAATCCCTAAAATAGGTTATGAAATAATTCATTAAAAAAAAAAATAATAATAAAAAAAAATTGTCACTATCTTGAAATTACTTTCCAGTAATAATGTTACGTTTAAGCTTTCTTGTGTGTGTTAAAGTATAGTTTATATTTTTTGCTTAAGTGTACCAATAGCCGTTCGGTAAATCCTATTCGATATAAGCTCAATCCAGTAAGGAGTATACTTTAAAGCATAGAGGCTGGATATTTAAGTCCATGTATGATGGATGTACTTCTGAAAGTAATGAATATTAAAAAAAAACAAAAAAAAAAAACATAAATAAAGCCAAAGACCTTTGGAAGGACTAGAAAAAACATTTGTGATTTAATATAAGTGAGGAAATCTTGTTACAGCTGAAATATCTTGCCATTTTAAAAAATTAAATTTTTTCTCTAACTTGATGGGAGAAATGAATGTCGGGTTATAATCAATTTATTTAATAAATATGTGCATCTCTTAAAAATACATTTATAGATATCGTAAAAGTAAAAAAAAAATATTGAAACCACAGCAGCTTTACAGTTAAAGCTAGAGGAGCCATCAGTATTCTGCCTCCATCCCACGAGAGAGCGGAGGTTATGCAACTGGTTCGGATAATAACAGTCCTCCAGAGGTCGGTTGAATGTCAATACTGACTCACATGGCAATGCTTACGATGGAAAAATCAGACGAAGTTGTTTGTTTGGGTTCATTAATCAACTGAAGAGTAAGCAAATATTCAACTCAATATGTTTTGTTTTTAAAACGCATTTCCTTGCAGAGCAACTGCAACGTACTGAGCTTATACATATATCACATCTCAGTGTAAAACGATCTAAGATTTCATTTATTCAAGCAACTGAATTCCTGGTACGAGAGAAATTCTTTTAAACAAAATAAAGCAGATACTTATATGGCTAATGTAAGTATTTTTTACGATTGATCGATGGTAAATGGAGTTTAAAAGATACACAAAATAAATAATTATCTCTCTCAGCCGGACTCGAACTTGAGCCGGTAATCAGGAGTCCAGAACCCTACCCACTAAGTCATCGCTCTTCCCTTTCACATTATTAGGTATTGCTATTCTGAATTTTTTTATTAAATTTAAAAAAAATAATTTCTTATGTTCTTTTGAATTTTTTTGGTTAAATCGTTAAAAATATATAATAGAATTAACCAATCAAAAACAAATAAGCACCGGACCACAGTTTTATTTGATTTATTTATTTAATTTTTTACAACCCACAATAAGAAATTCGATGAAGCCTAGTTGTTTACCAAACACTGATAATTTTAAATGACTGGAAAATTTTGTACAGAGATAAACAATTATCGGGGTGAGCAACATATGTTTAGGAAAACTAATTTTCACTTTTGGAAAACAAAGCTACTTTAAATATCGTTTTTCTCAAAATGCACTATAATGGACTAGTGCGACTTTTGCACCACATCCCTTCATATACTGCACATTCATATAATTCTGTATCAGGGTATATTTTATACTAATCTCATTCTGCAGATCCTCTTCTTGTGTAATTTATTATTGTTCAACCATAAAAAATAATACATTCAAACAAAATTAATTTATTTAAAGATGTTCAATCCCCAATGGGGGCCTAATAAAGATTAAAATATAAATATCAATAAGTAATATAATAATAATAAATAAATCGACTCCAATATTTGTAACACAACTTTTTGACTGTTTGTATTTTACATTTCATAATACAATTTGTAGTTTTTAAATATGAATCGGAAATCTATAAAAAAAAAAAAAAAAAAAAAAAAAAAAATATTACATTACTTACAGCTAACAGACAAATTTTACATTAATAAATTATTTTTTTTAAGTGATCTTTAAATAAACTGATTTCATTTTAAATATTTTACGAATAATTGATAATTGTTGTGGGTTAAATAATATTTACTTTGGTGCTTACATACACTAATATGTACTTACCAAACCTCAAACTAATTTAACTGTTTTGACAGAAAGTGAAAATCATTATTAAAAAAAAAAATGATCATATTAATTTTATTAGCAGTCTAAGCAGTTTATTTTTTCCCGAAAAATAAAATAAACAAAAAATAACAATCAACAAGTTTAGCGGTATTTATTTCAAGAGTGTAATCTAAATCTAGACTAATTTAGATCTAGGTCCCAATTCTACGGCGGAGCTATTTGGTTTATTCCGGTAACCAGAATAGCAAAGTTAGTAGAAAAACATTATCTAGCAGGAGAATCAAGGATTCCCTAATATAACTTACAATTAGTATAGAGTTATATCTACATTGCACAAGAAATATTTATAAATCTTCAAAATCTTAACACCTTAGTATATCATTTGTGACAAGTTTTAATTTTTGAGACCATTCTGGGAGAATTTTTCACTCGTTTCATCCCAAAAATTTTCGGGAAATCTATTACTTACTTGTACTGAGTAAGCCATATCAACCAAGGAAGGTCGTAGACCGATGGCTGCATTTAAAATTCTAAGGTTTTTGAAATACGTCACGGTTGATCGTTCTTTCTCGTGACCCTACAAATTTAATTGACGTGAATCATCATTGCATCAGCAAAAACAAAGTATGTATACATAGCAGTATAATAATAATAATAATAATAAATAAATAAAAACGAATACTCCTTTACAACTAACGAAAAACTTTTGACGGCCGAATATTTCAACTTCTCTCATCCTTCCCGACAAACTAATTGTTCGTTTGAACCATACCAGTTTTCACATTCAGATTAAGATCACATTTAAGCCCACAATCATATTTAAGCCCAAATAAACAAACTAACAAACATATAGATATTATTTGGTAGTTATATTATTTAGAATAAAAAAAAAATTTATTAATTTTTGTTTTTAGCTTCTACATTATTAGGCATAATATCAACCGAAATAGAGTACAGAAAGATCTTTTTTTTTTTTTTTTTCAGTTTTTTTCCCATTGTTTTTACAACCCTGAAGTTCAACGTGTACGTTTATAGTTTTTTTATTGTTTGTAATGTAATAAAAAAAGATTGCTATGATAAACAAACACCCTTTTTTCTTATCCAAGTGAGACAGAACAAATTTACTCAAAATATAAATCTATCAAGAAGATTATACTTATAATTTGTTTTGGATATCCATACTTAAATATCAATAATATTGTAAGTAGATTTGAACTAGAATACAATAAATTAAAATGTAATGTAAAACTAGGTTTCGAATCCCGACAGGCCAGGTTAAAATTTATTTATTTAACTTAATATTGACTTTCCCACTCGGAAATAGGTTGGTAACATGTACGATAACCCTGCCTGCCCATGTTGTAAGAACAAAAGAACGTTAGCCCCAATAAATAAATAAATAAAAATAAGGGGGAAAAAATCACCCTTCTCTGAATGTTAGACAATAAAAATATTTGTAAATTTCTTACTTAAAAACTCATAAATACATTTTGAAACCAAGCGGATATTTATAACTGAATCTAAGCGGAAGCTCAGTGGGTAAAAGTCTAGATTCTCACCTATTGCCTTCATTTCCTAGTATACTAGTAATTAGTATTAGTTACTACCCCATAGTACAGCCGTAACATTGAAAATCTAGAGAGATGAAAATCAACACTTGTATATCTACTGACTGTAGAGAAGAGTCCATAGAGAATGCTGTCAGAACTCCATTGTGTTGGTCCCGACATTTCGAGGGCTAACGCTTCTTAGTGGCCGTTGTCCGTTACAGTGCCAACAGCTTCAAACACCCACTCAGCTACCGTCTCTCAGAAGATGAACGGAGAAATAACAGGAATGGAATACAATTAAAATGGATTAATTGTGGCTTGTTGAAAACCGAAAGCAAAGAGAGCGTTAATGTATAAATACAATGAAAATAGAAAGATTGAAAAGGATAAATGAAAAAAAATTATGCTTTCCTAACACTATTGTAGTGTTCAAATATTGGACAAGAAATTGATAAATTTGCATTATTGGTGCATGGAGTACATTATTATTAATTATGAATAGTCATAATAATTGACTAAAATTGAAGGACAACTAGGCCGTCCTAATTATTCCAAAATATTTTTGGAACTTAAAAAAAAAAATAATTTCTTAATGAAATCTATATGAACGAATCGCAGATATACAGAACAGCTAAAAACACACATATTAACTAACTTCAAATTTTTCAGGCAAAAACATTCAGGACTATCACGATGATGGTATGTAAGTTAATAAACAAATACGGCCTCTGTACTAACGATTTCTCTAAACATTACATGGACATCCCAACACACTCATAAACGACATGGCCACATCTCAAATTTCAGACAACACCCTGAATAGGCCAGAAAAAGAGAAGATTGAGGGATCTCCTGAGTTAAATTAGAGGGAGAAATCATGTTAGAAGGACGTGTCAAAGGGTACTAACTCTTATGCGTTTCACTACAGGTAATTCAGTAGCAAAAGAATACTGTTTTTCTGATCTTCTAGGATCTGAAGATTTTTGGCGGCCGAAGGACATCCTTGGCCACTCTCCTTCCCCAATTATCAGTTTTCGTCTTTAAGGATACTTTTTTTTTTTTTTTTTTTTTTTTTTTTTTTTTTTTTGTATTCTTTCAGGAATTAACGATTTTTAAGTTATCCAAAGGATACTCCGCCATTGCTGTCCTTTTAGTGACTGATCTTAAGGATAGTATTTTGAAATGGCAGAAGGACATATATATTAGTTTTCGTCCTTAAAGATACTATTTTAAATATTCCAGGTTTTAACGGTTTTCAAGTTATCCGAAGGATATTCTGCATTATTGTTGTTTTAGTTCGTCAATTTGACATTTTTCAGGATTGTCACCACATTGATTGAGAGGTGTGAGTAGATATTCAAAATGAAAATAATAATAAAAACAGAAGAAGCTATAGCTGTCAAATTATTCAACTTAGGTATTATAAGCTATTGGAAATTAGAACTTAAGTACTATTCAAACTGTCAACAAAAGTATTATAGATGGTTAAAAAAAAGTAGTTTCCTCACTTATATTCACAATAATAGACAAAATTTGCTTAAGTTAATTTTCACAATATCAACCATGAAGGAATGGATACAAAATCATGACTAACGCTTTGTTGTTTTTGGAGGCCTAAACGTCTTTCTGTATTCCAAATAAGGAAGGATGGTTTATCCCATAGATTATCAAACAAATCTAGCCAGGTTCGTATTCAGTAGGTTCGTAACGATATAAAATTAACTCGCCTAGGAAGGATTTCGTTCTGAAGAGGTAATATAGTCATTAAGAGATTAAGACTTTAACGCGCTCGACCAAATTTTCGATGAATTAGATCTATTTGTAATAAACAAGCTGGAGATTATTTAGAGCACGTTAAAATTAAGCATGTCTTTTCAGCGAAATAGTTTGCTAGTCTTAGATAAATTTCTATTGACGACGGGAGCTTCATTTAGTTCTCCAATAAAATTCACTATTGATTTTCCAGCCTAAGGAGAAATGTGGCAATCCGAAGAACAAGAGGCCAACAAGAACACTTAAGACCGTGGTTCGCTATAAGTTGCTCATCTGATCCAAGGGGGACCCTAGAAGAACGACAATAGACCACAAGAGGAGGGAGAGAGGCACAAAGAGGTAGAAAGTGGAAGCTACGTGATCTATCCTCCCCGCAGAGAGATCCACACCCTTTGGCCCACATCCCCTTGTTCCCTTCTCCCGATACCTTCCCTCAGGAATCGCTGGGGTCAATATTATGTTTGGTAAGGATTCTTAAATTATATAGATAAGGCAAGCATCGAACAGCGTTATTGGAAATCCATAATTGCGTCTTCCCAAAAAGAAATGATTAGGAATAAACACCTATTACCTATTCACAATATACATTCTAAACTTGGGAATCAAGAGTTTAAGTTAATCGAAGAGATTTAAAACTCTTAGAAAGGTTGGGTTTTCAAATCATCAACAGACTTCATGCTGTGTAGAGAAATAATGATAAGAGGAATGATAAAGAGGATAAAGTATCGATTTTGTTTATTTGCACATAAATACCGATCAAGCACAATTTCCTTCATCAACAATGATGTAGGAAAATAATTTTAAAGATTAGATAATGAATGAAAAGGTATGAGGAAGGAGGCATATAATATTATATACTCAAAAATTGTAATTTACAGTTTCCCAGTTTCAAGAACATATTCCTGCTAATATTTAATAAACTTTTTTTTTCTTTTTTTTTTAATATACATTTATTGAAATTTACAACTGTACAGAATATATACATCAAGTAAATATATTGATAACTATTATAATAACATGTTAAAACTTGGAAAGAACTACTCATCAGCACTTTATTAAAACTTCTACACTAGAAGGTCTCTAGGCCATCTTCTTTTCAGACGCCTCTGGGGATTATCGGGAATGGTGTGGGAAGCAAGTAGTACAATTAGAGGGTTTGAGTGGTTATGGAGCTAACTATGAAAGGAAAGGTATCTGGTTTGTGCTCAATCAGTAACATGATTTTTCGAAGGATTTCGGATTGTAAAGATTGGATAAGAGATGAATTGGATGTTTTATTGGAGCCCCAAAGCTTAACTCTGTACGTCCAAATAGGTCTAATCACAGGCATGTAAATAAGTCATTTGTAATTAATTGGGAGCTTTGAAGGTTTGTCTAGTAAATGTTGAAGTAATCTGTAACGACGGGCAGTTTCTTGTCGTTTTAGCCTTGTATGTGGATTCCAAGTAAGACGTTTGTCCAAGTGGAGTCCTAGGTAGCGTATCTGTTCAATAGGGATTAATTAGTGGAATATAATGAAAAGATACCGTAGGACAGGAAGGTTTACAACGAAGGATAGAAGTTATTTGATATGTTTTCCGTATCAATTTAAAAAACAAAAGTGATATATTTATTTCAAATATATATATTAAAAACCAAATATTCAAAGCTGCTAATATTAGAACAACTATTAGTATTTACCATACTACGCACACATATAGGCACATAAAGGTTTCTTTAATCCATATTACACTTGGATTTCTATTATTGTGATATTACAGGCTAATAGGACTTTTTGGAAGAATCAAAGCTGATATTCTAAATTTATTTCGGTGATAAAAACAGTATTAAAACCATTCTATAAAAAAAAAGAATTTAACAAATGAGCAAAATTCCTTAAGAGGATATATTATTTTCACGTTCACTAAATTGTTGTTGTTTTTTGTTGGAGTGGGAAGCAAGTTGAGAAACTAACGGATTTGAGTGATTATGGAGCTTACTATGAAAGGATAGGTATCTGGCGTGGGCTAAATCAACAACATAAGGAACATTAAGATCTTTATGAATAAGTTTATTGGTGACAAACAAGGACTATTGAGGATTTTTCGAAGGATTTTTGATTGTAAGGATTGAATACGAGATGAATTGGATGGTTTAGTGGAGTCCGAAAGCTTAACTCCGTACGTCCAAATAGGTCTAATCACAGTCATTTATATGAGTATTTTGTAATTAATTGGGAGCTTTGAACGTTTGTCTAGTAAATGTTGAAGTAGTCTGAAACGACGGGCAGTTTCTTGTCGTTTCAGTCTTGTATGTGGATTCCAAGTTAGTCGTTTGTCCAAGTGGAGTCCTAGGTAGCGAATCTGTTCAACAGGGATATTTAATTCACTTAAAATATTTTGATGTAATTTCCACTAATTATATATGTATTTATCCTTCCTTTATATTTACTATTGATTTTTCTCCTAATCTGATTCTCTGATTCTCTACATTTTTCTTTCATTCAAAATTGATTGCCAACCTAAGTTAAACTGGAATGAGATATTTCAAAAGTAAATTTCTTTCAACGCCTGTATCTGTAAGGAATACCAAATAAGACTTCATAAGACCAGTACTAACATACGGTTTGATGTCATGGGTAATATCTCGATTTGACAAATGAAACCTACAGGATTTCGATAAGAATTCTGCGACGCATTTATGGACATAAGAGTCGGACAAACCTACATATGAAGTAATCAATAAGCACATAACCTTCTAGCTGAACCAGACATAAGGCTTGATGACGATTAAAAGATTAAGATGGGGGCAAATAAAAAACATTTTATTTATTTTCGAAAGCTAAATTTGAGCATAATTTTCAAATAATTTCAAGTGAAATTAAATATTCTACTAAGTTTTATACAATCACTTGGTTTTTCATAATTTCATAAAGATTCATTTGACCTTATCGGTGAATCTAAAACCACAAAATAAAAATAAAAAACCTATACTTTTTAAAACCAATCCATTACAATATTTATTTATTTTTTTAAATCTTTTCTGAATACTACCAATGCCTATATACTTGTAAAGTAGATAAGTTGCAAAGATCTGCACTAAGAACAACAGGAAAGAAACCATCATATCATTCAAAACTGACTACGTCATTGAAATTTAGTAACGAATAATTATGTCTGATTTATTTCAGGGCACTATCAAATAAAGCGATAGTGAATAAGATATCACAGGATGTTTTCAATCATTCCCCAAGACGGGCATTATCTTTCCAGATATCGGGAAAAAAACATATAATTTTTTTTTTGATCTGATATTAAATTAACTGTAAAAGTATAAGTGATAGCAGAGGGAAAAAAATAAGGCGAAATGAAAATTGAACCAAATAATTTATATTTGCCGAACATTAAGATTGTATATGAAATAGGGAAAGCAATAATAATATCCGATTCCGAAAGTTGATTCTAGATATCACCAATTCCAGAGAAAAGATAAGGTATTCAGAATGGATTCCTAGGACCGATCGATACAGATGACACAGGTAATCCTTTTTTTTCTTTTTTATTATAGCTAATTATTGCAACTACTACACATCGATTCTTCTCTTCCACGATAAAATCAACAATTATAGAGCAACTTTTCATGAACTACATATATCAACACTGCTTGGTAGAGAACATAAAACGATTCTCTCCAAAAATTAAACTTTACTTATGCAACCAAAACGTCAGATTAATGAAGATGTATTCATTATTGGAAAATGAAAAGATAATTATAGTTTCTATCTATCAAGACACCATTTTATTATACATTTCATTACTTATTCATACAGGTTTTCAAGACCAAATATACTAATAAAACCTATTACTACCTAATAAACCATATTTTATACACTATTATACTAATAAAGACCTAATATACTAGTAAATCGTCTATTACTGTTGATATAGTATTAGCATAAAGAGAAATATAAATACATTCTCTCATCTAAAGTATTCAGTGAAATGTTTTTACATTTTTGATTCCATAAGTAGAAAATGAAACCTCTGAACCTTTAGAATGTTTAACTTCCTAAAGAAGAGCTAGTGACATGAATATTGTATATAATTTTGTATATTGTATGAATTTATTTAATTCATATATATGTTGTAGATCATAAATATTATTTGCTATTCAGTAATGTATTAAATTACAATAAACTTGAAAAGGACAATGCATTCTAGAATATGATGAATTAGATGTAAGAAGAATTCAATTTTAAGTTCATGATTTTTTAATATCGTGTTAGGACTCATAAGGGTATTTAAAATCCAAAGTTTGCAACCCTCAAAACCTGGTGCGATTTTTGTAGTACTAGAAAAACAGCGAAATTTCAGCCATATATTCATTGTTTATAACTTATATCACATAATAAAAGAAAATTTATTTGACATAGCATATTTACAATATTAAAGAAGACTAAATTTGTAACAATTCGAGCCTGACCGCAGCTCGGTAGATTAATTGGTTGCGGAGATAGAGCTCTCCAAAAAATGGTGATTTTGGCTAAGTTGCGGTTTTGCTTCTCTGCGAAAATAGGTTTGTCGGTACTGTTTTAGCTATGTAACTCCGAAACTATTTGCTGTTTTTTTAACGTCAGAAAGCAGGATAAATTTACCATCAAGCCCTATATATGAAATTTTGATCAAGCCTCGTAAAACAAAGCTGAACTCCACGTTTATTCGGCTCGTTTCTCGTTATAACTCCGAAATTATTAGTCAGATCCAAATTAGATTTTTTCCATCTAAAAACTGTATTAAGTAGTATGAGATCTTGTATATTAATTTTTATTTAAATTCGCAAAATACCCACGTCAGCACACTAGACATGTAAAAACCATCATATTTAGCAAAACCATATACATTTACCTGGCGTAGAAATAGACTTCCATCTTCTACTGAATCAATGATCATGACAAAGGAATCACCTAATTATCCAACAGGCAATGGCTCATACATTTCTGAATTATGTGGGATAATAAATTGATTCAAATAGAAAATAGGAACAAGTAAATATGTCTGGCTAAAATTAATTCTAATATAATAGGAGCGGAACTTCTCTGCCTATTCAATGGCCCTACTTCCGGTTTCCTGTGGCTTTGGTCCGAGCCTGTGTTTGACCGAGTTGGACTGTGGCAAATAACGGGCTAACGACTGTAGGAAGGCTGTTGGTCATCCTTGAACAATGGAAGTCAGGATGCCACTTCGATATCAATCTAAACTCAATAATGATTTCCTTCAAAACTACTATAAATATTAAAAAAAAAATCACGATTTGTATGTGTCCCAAAGTGTAAGTTCTATTTTCTTACAACAAAACGTGGACCTTATATCTGTCATCCCAGTGAATAAAAAGTAAAATCCAAAAAAGGTTAAGTGCCTAAAAAGAAACGTGTAGGTGTTTTCTTAATGGAAAATAAATCTTTAAGTAAGATCTCCATTATAAAAAATTATGGTATCTTTTAAAATGAACATCTTACTTGAAGACTTATTCAACACGAAGAAAACAACTCGGTTTCGTTCTTAAGTCGTTTTGGTCAAATTTCGACTTAACCACTTGTTCACAGGGCAGGACAGATATAGTTTAAAGATTTAATATGAATACAATTTCATGTTCAAGAACTAATTATAAAGACCCTAACATAAATGACATCTATATGGTTGCTTGAAATCTGAATCGACCAGTAAAACGTAATTGAGGGGCCCTGCTAAAGCGAAGCCATCTCGACCATGAACGTGGGAAACTTAGTTCGGTAATGGAAACAGTCCATATCCATAGAATCGTATAAAGTGTGTCATTATATACATATATATATTTATCTCATTATAGTAGAAAAATATAAGTACGGTAAATATTACTAAACTTCCTAAATATATACATATATAATTTCTGACGGTGAGAGCACGACGACGCTGCATGTTTATCGATATAAACCAGACAATAAATAAATACTGTAAAAACAACATAAATATTTAAAATTGTACACCTTTCATTGAAGTTAAATACATAACAATACCTTCCTCATGCCTAGCATACGAATCTCACTATTACACAAGATGAACGACAAGTTTTAATATCGATCAAAATATGATCGAAGAAAACTAATGAAAAAACTATGAGGTCCCACAACAAAAACTTTTAGGTATTTATTCTATTAATCCTATTGGGTTTCGATGATGCATGATTCGGTATTCACAAGAACGTCCATCTTTTCTGCGTGTTATTTTTCGAACTACACATTGGAAATAAATGAAATATATTAAGAAAAAAAAATGCAAGATAAAAAGAGAACCCTTCTAACTGAAAGGAACGGAAGCCAAGATATGTGCATACCGAAAAGAAGTATGTATTGTATTGTAATAAAAAAATATGTTACCACAATTATATGTAGTTTTATAACTGATAAAAATACTTACTATTTATACTTTAAATAAATAAGAAAAATATCTTATAAATAAAAAAGAAATTTCATAAAGCTTAGAAAAGATAAATAAAACCAAAATTTTATGAATTGATCCCCAGGTATGATTTGATTAATTAATTTTAAAAAAGAGAAAATTTCTAGTCATATTTAAAATTTTTATATTGTATTTTGAAATTAATACGCTTGTTGTTTGGTAATTTTTTTTTATTTTATTTTATTTTTTTATTTACAGCCACTATAGTTTTCCTAAATGTTTATAAGATATGGAGAATTTCGAAAATCATGCCTCAGATATTTCATCAACCAATATAAAAAGAAAAAAATAATTTTTATATCGTCTATTTTAAATCTAAAGATTTTATATATTTTGACGCGGTTCACCAAAAATATTCTATTACAGTAAGTAGATATATTTTTATATTAAATATTTTCAAAATGGTCATCAACTAATAATTGCTAAGATAAAAACATGAGAAAATAATTAAGGATGAATATCATTCGTTTTATGAAAATATTGTATAATCAGTCGAGAGATTTTTTAAATTGATCATGTTCAATAAATATTACATAATTTATATAAATAGAGAATAGGCTATTACCTCTTCTACCTGGATGCAGTATTATCTAGTTTGAAACTAACAAGTGAATGCGAAATTAAATAAGTAGCATAGTATCCATGATATGGCGGTATAATTTAAGCAATTTTAGGACTACAACTAAACAACCTTTGTAGCGGAATTTTGATTTCATAACAAACCGTATGGTGCAATCGGACGTTTAAAGATTGGAATGCAAATTGTAAAACATTTACATGAGAGTCATAAATGTTCAACTAACAATTTATATTATATATATACTTCATGAATGATGGCGTCAGAAAAAAAAAAATCATACCCCTTTTCTGAAAGAAAATTCCAATTAAAAAAAAAAAAATATTATGGAAATTACCTTTAAATAGTATCCATTTATTTTATGCTCTATGAACACAAGTAACGAAACCGACCACACGGGTTTGAGTATTAAACTGAAGCAACATGCCTTCATCTAGATAGCAGAGGCCGCTGATAACGGCGCAGATGAAAGAGGCATCTCTCTTTATGGATTGAATTAAGTTATGCAACTGTCATATCTTCGGTAGTAAAACGTTAATTAGGGAACACTTTTATTAAGATACCGTACGAAATTTTTTAAACAGCTTTTCAATAAAAGACTAAATATATGAAATGTTTAGGAGATGATGAATTCGAGAATTTAAACAGTTTTATTTATTTATTAATATTTACAGTTATATTTCATTACTAATAACAGAGATTTCCATGAAACCTTGACATGAGATTGAAGAGACAAGAACCTCGGTTTCACTACCCCAGTATTTACTCCACAACAGTTTAAGTCCCAATAAAATAATAAGTTTAAGTCCAGTAAAATAATTGGCAATGGATCGACATAGTTGTCCATAGGCCCTCCCGAGGCACACCGAGCCTCTATAAATTGGAAACCCTTAATTAGGGAAAAACCTGGTTGATGATAAAAAAATTCCTGCTTTCAAAACCGTTGGCCTAATAGCAGTATATCCATAGCAAAGTACTGAACCTAAGAACCTTCATAGGCTTTAATTGTAAAGCAGTGTTTATAGTTTCATACATTTTACCAAACGTTTTGACATTTGAACACCGCGTGTTAACCTAATATTTTATTCCTTACACACTGAGAGTTTTACGCAGGATTTCGAATTGTATTGTACTTTTTGTAATAAAATGATTTTTTCTCGAAAGCCTTGAAACAGCCGGAAACAAAGAGCAGTATTTTGTCGGTTCAGTTTTGTGAGATTCAAAGTTCTTCTTATAAAGTCCAAGATGGGTCGGTTCCCTACGGCAAATGCTGTTAAGTTAATTTGAAGCGATCGGTAGGGCTACATCAATGCATGGTGTAGTGAACAAATATCAGATATATGCAAATCGGAACCCTGACACGTTGGGCAGATATGTGTCAGCCTTAATATTCGTTTCGAAAGCCATTGTCTCGGATTTAATAACTGGCCCCAGGCGGAAATGGTTTCTGATTAGCGGGAAAACTCCTTTTATCTCCTTTCCCACAATCCGCTGCCCAACGCAGTTCCGCTATCACATTGATCACCGCTGCGGTTTTTGGTAGGATTTAACAAATTTCACAATGACATAATATCGGTGATATAATAATAATATAATGTATAAACCTGTTTGCTATTTTATTCGACCCGACTGTACAAAGCCAGGTGGGACTAAACTTAGTTTATTTATTTTTATACGCAGCAACTTAACTCTACTATACAAAAAACGGGGTATAATGACTACCAAAAATTTAGAAAAAGTAATACCTTATAATCGGATACTACTTTTAAATTAATAGAGTTAATAATAGCTTTTCATATTTTATTATAAAAGTGGATTTATTGTTCTGTTTTTATTGCATATATATATTTTTTGGATCGTGGTTTCTACTTTTTTCTGTAACGTTTTTTAACGTTAAAAAATATAACATTTTAACACACTCTAGCTCTGTTGGTGTTGCTCGGATCGAAGAAGTTAACGAAAGTTTCCTCCTCAGAAGCAGTAAATATAAAAGCAGTATAATATAAATAAAAATGATCTATTGTTTTTCCAAAACAGGTAAAATTGAGTTTTTTTTAAATAATAATTTTCATTGAAATTATTCAAACCAGGTTTAAGAGAAATACCTAATTTACATGTATCAAGAATAACGACAGCTAACCGTCATTTAAAAAATTCCTAGTCGGCTATAGCCTCGAAAAAATAAATAAAATATTTTAAATTTATCTTAGCCTTTGAAAAATGGAAACGTTATCAGTTACAGTTGAACAATTAACAATTAACCGTGATTGACAAGTAAGAAGTGCAAAGCTAATTTATAGTAAGTGTTGATATAAAGATCACTGAAAAATCTACCATCAATAAATAAAAACACCGAGACTCACGCAAACTCAGTATACTTTTAAGAAAGACTTAGTTACATAGCAGTAATTGGACATACGGAGTTGAACTTTAGGCCTCTACTGAACCTTCTTAATATACTTATTGTATATAAGAATACAATTATAAATAGATTAAATATGTATACAATATATATTTTAAACTCCTATGACATATAGAAGATTAACCAATTTTCTTATAAAGCCCAAAGATGCTTCCATTCAGGTTGCATCGCCCACACGAATTACATAAACTTTTAAATTGCCCTCTTTAAATGGCTCTGCTTTCTAGGCAAATTGAGTCCAGTTCCTCATTTGAAATTCACTACGCTCCGCTTTATTTTTTTTTTACTTTGTATAAATTTAAATATTTTACCTTTTTAGTCTCTTATGTCCCTCCATAAAAATTTTTTTTCTTAATTTAAAAACTGCGTGATTTGATAGCAACGAAAAACATAACAGTATTATTATAAGATTATATGTAACCTTTTTAAGGATTATTTCAAATTAAAAACAAGTAGGGAGTTATTTTAACAACTTAAGATTCTTCATCCCAGGAATATATTACGTAGGACACAGGAAATGTGAACTTTAAAATTTATAATTAAAAAAAAAAATTCTTTCCCAACGGAGAAGTGACAGTCATATTATTAAGTGCCTCCTAAATACTGACAGAATGCTGAGAGCAAATGTCAAGGAAGGGCGTGACACATGTTATTGGGCCTAAATGCCAACTTAACTAATTAGTTTCCTGACAACGCAATAAATGGCTAAGTGGAAATAATAATTACTTCATTAGTAATAAATTAATGGGGTAACCATTAAAACCCAGTCGAATCTAGATTATTGGAGTAGCAATAATTTTTTGTTCCAGATTGAAATTTTAAAAATGAATTTTCTGTAGGTTCTCAGTTATGTGACGGTACTAGGGATGTGCATCGATACACGATATATATAAAAAATCGATAGTTTTCCTTAGAACTACCAAGGGACAATTGGTAAGACTGGTACTGTTCGCATATGCACGTATTACAAATCTGGGGATATGTACCTACTGATTACTGTTCAATTCATAATACACTAATTTGATATTTTAAACAATTTTGTACCTATTTAAATTGTGAAATAAAGTAAATAATGCGATCAAATAAAAAGGAATATCATTGTAACATTATAGGAATATTTAAAATATTATTTCAGAAAACATAAATTCACAATATAAACTGAGGAATGCAACTTTTACTATTTTTATTAAAAAAATAAATTAAAAACATTTTTTAAAGATAATCTTAAAATTAAATTAGACGAAAGATTTGAGATGTGCAACATATTTGTGACAAATAAGTAACCAAATGAAAAACCGTCATATGAATTATGGTGGCTGGTAACACATTTAGATAATAATGAAACATTAAAAAAATAAATAAATAGATTAAAATACAGATAGAAAATGAAAATAAACGCAGAGAAAAACTGATGCCAACACTTGAAATTGTGTCATTCAAACCAATATAGCTTAAAAACGGCAGGTTCTAGCGACAAATGTTATAAAATAAAAAATATTGTTTATAAAATGTCCATTCTGGAAATTCCAATTTCCGATTCGAGAAACACCAACAGAGCTACAGCGTGTCAAAATAGATATCAATGTCGAACATATTCAACAAATAATTGATGAATTATACATAAAGATGCTTTTATATGTTAAAAATATTTACAAAAAAATATAAATTAATTTTAATCCTCATTACCCGAGTCTGGAACCCAGGACTGCTTTACAAGCTCAGCAAATTCCTTCCTTTAACATACTTCCTTATTATTCGTTCCTATCTGAGTGATAGAACTTTCAAAGTAAACTACAAATCTCCCTATTCTTCCCTCTTTACCCAATCTGCTGGTGTTCCTCAAGGTAGTATCCTAGGCCCCATCCTCTATACGGTGTATACAGCTGACATCCCAACTCATCCTACCACTGTCCTCACCACTTACGCTGATGAAACATGTGTGTTATCAGTAAACAATGATCCCTTCAATTGAAACCTTCAAGAATGGTGTCAAAAATGGAGAATCAAAATAAATCCTAATAAATCTCACCAAATAACCTTTACCCTTCGTCGTAAACCTACGACCTCCTGTCATACAGTATTCTTTAATGACATTCCACTAATCCCTGTTGAACATATCCGCTACCTAGGACTCCACTTGGACAAACGTTTAACTTGGAATCCACATACAAGACTAAACTGACAGGAAACTACTCGTCGTTTTCGACTTCTTCAAAATTTACTAGACAAACGCTCAAACCTTCCGCTTTACTACAAAAGACTCATTTACATGGCAGTTATCTGACGTATTTGGACATATGGAGTTGAGCTTTGGGGCTCAACTAAACCTTCTTATTCTTCCTGTATCCAATACTTACAACCCAAAATCCTTTGAAAAATCCTTAATGCTCGTTACTTTGTTACAAATAAACTTATCCATAAAGACCTTAATGTTCCATATGTTGCTGAGTTAGCCCATACCAGATACCTATCCTTTCATGGTAAGCTCTATAACCACTCAAATCCATTAGTTTCTCAACTTGCTTCCTACTCCATTCCCGATAATCCTCCAAGGCGTCTGAAAAGAAGATGACCTAGAGATCTTCTAGTGTAGAATTTTTACTAAACTGCTACTGATGAGTAGTTCTTTTCAAGTTTTGACATGTTATTGATTCGTTATCGGCCCATTTACTTAATGTATATGATCAACATTTGTACAGTTGTAAATTTTAATAAACTGATATAAATAAAAAAAACAAAATTCTCATTACACATAATTATTACTTAAATTTATATACAATATAATATATAATATATTGTATATAAATTTAAATTATATAAACATAATTACAATTATTCATTTAATAATTATGTATCAGTCTATGTGTAGCTTGAAAGTTAAACCGTAATTAATATATACAATAAATTATAAAATATAAGCAACTAAATAAAAATTAGGCATTTTTTGAATTTTTAGTGATATTCATAGTGATGTTTTTTATGTAATTACTTTTACATGATTAACTTACTTGTATTATGATTAACTTTTATTGGATACTTAACACACACTCATTTAAATAAATGAATGTTTAAAGTAAGTGGTGTTTAAAAATGTGAAACACCTTTTTTTTTTTTTAAAATACCTAATCTACTTACATTACCAACTTATTCCTCCTAAAAATATTTCTTGTGTCACATACCTGAAACAAAAAAATAATCTTTATTAGATATACATCCATAAGAAGATTAAAACAAATAACATTAATTAAAATTGTCGTAACATAGTTAATAAATGATTTATTACACCGACCCTATAAAATATTGAATAGAAGTGTTATGATTGTATCTAAACGAAAACTACAAGTTCATCTATATTGGACTATTACGAAAAAAAAAAATAATTTTCGATTCATGTGTTTAATATTAATATAAATAATTGCAAATTAAAATAGAAAAAAAAAAATCATCATTGTAGTGGAAAGAAAACAAAATAAAAAAAGTTGGCAAGTAGTTACTATAGTATTTTTTGTCTTCAGTTTATTTAGGATATGATATGGCTACAGAAGTCATTTACACATGATAAATTCCTTCCGATTTCGTGTTTAGTTTCAAACTAAGTGTTTATACATATTCATCTAACCTGATTCTTCTTTTAAAAGTCACAACTGATCATATTACAGTTTTTGGAGAGCGTGAGAAATCGCGTATGAAAAGGAGTATGTTATTTAACGGTTGATAAATGTACCAGTTCAGTAAAGTATTATCGTATAGAGAAACCAAGACATATTAGAATTCAACCTCTAGGCTCAATGTCAGTGAAAATTACTAGTCTGAAGAATGAATAACAATTTGTGATGATTATTCGTGCAATTTCAGTTTTTGAAATCTTTTAATTTTAAACAATGAGCATCTACTATACGTGCCCGCGAGATTTGATACCAGATAACAGAGACTATGAATATTACTGTTAATAAACATATGACTTAATTTTTAAATATAATAACCTTAGTTCTCGGTTAAGAAAACAATACATATCATTGATATTGTATAATATGTACAATTCAAAGTGGTTTTTTAGAACAATTAATAATGAAGAAAGTGCAGTTACATTTTCTCTCGATAAGAACATTATTTCAAAAGAAAAGATATGCCAGTAATGGACATTTTATGAAATTATGTTATTAAGATTGTCTGAGATGGAGTTGTAATGTCAAAAACTGTAAACTGAAGGACTCAATGAAAACAAGAGGATACCTTTGAGGCAATTTTAAAAGATAAACGAGATCTTTGGTTGGAACAAAATATTTAATACAAATAAACATATGTGTAAAGTTGTTCCAGTTCTTTTTATATAATCACTATTACCTGTTATCAAATCACGGGGGCCCGTCCGTATAGTACACAAGTACATTAAAGTTTTTTTTTTTTCAAAAGCCCTATTTATAAAATATATACAGCTAAAAGGGATTATGCTTAAACTCAATGCTCAAAGTCAGTGAAAATTTATAGTCTGGAGAATGAATTTGTGATGATTATACGCGTAATTTTGGTTTTAAAAAAATTGTTTTCCCTAAAATAATAATAGTGAACTGTACTTTTATACTGTAAATAGTTCACAGGAGTTTAATCAATTTGATTTTAGTATTTTTGTTATCTAAAATAGATCTAATATTTAATGAGATATTAATAAATAGAATGTGTGACAGCCAAGTAGTTCGTTACTGTGACTACCAACGCAGCGTTACCAAGCAACGGGCCTATTTTTAGTTCAGGTGGCGCTAAATAGGGTGTGAGAGTGCATTTTAAGTTCTAGGGTTTTTCACATCACAGTATTGTCTTTATCATTGATTGCTGAATGCAGGCGTGGACCCACTAAGCTCTGCGACTACTTTGGAAGACGTGGAGCGTCCGCGACTAACTAGAACATCTTGCCAGGATTCTTCACCCATTGAAGCCATCTTCATGATCATTGAAGCCAACATTGACTCATAGTCACCCAGATTCCGCTTCTAGACTCACTCTTTAACAATGCCGTATTGTTGTTATTTTGGTATAAACCCCTTTCCTTTAATTATTCTAAATTACTTATAATTGTAATTTTTTCTACAACTTTGTTAATTTTAACTTTTGATTTTAATAGTAATTATTTAGTTTGTTTTTGTTATTTAAATCATTGTCTTATATGTGAATGGTATGTGACCAAAATTGCGGTAGTCCACTTTTTGTTGATTTTAAACTGGCAGTAAAATCTGATAATACAGAAAGTGTACTTTATTTTCGAACATATTGCTATCGGGAATAAAACGATAGTCTACATAAAATCGATGGAAAAACAGTAACGAGGAAAAGCAGCTAAAATCCAAAGCCACTGGAGGATACTACTATTTGCAAGGACCTAACGATTTATGATGTTTGAAGGATATCTTTGGACACTCTCCCAGCACAATTTAATTTTCTCCTTTTCCAACAAGTAGAGATGCTTGATTAAAAATATAAAAACTGATTTATAATATCAACATCTAAATGTTAAAGTTTACTGTGCATCAACAAACTGCAGTTACGACACAAGACTATTTTTCTGGAAATATTTTTAAGTATCGTAAAACCCGAGTCAAGAACGCACGACGACGGCCCAATTTCGACCATTCGACATCACGAAGCAGCAATCATCACAGGATCTGACATCGTTCGAGGTTACGAAACGTCCTCGTTAGTAAGCCAGAGCACCTGTTTTCAGGAGTTTGTCCGGGTCGTTGCATTCTACGGTACTGCATGGAAATGGCCGAAAACAACTGTTACGACATTCTGTCAATTTAAAATTTAGGAATTTTTCGTGATAAGGAAGTCGTGTCATATTCTATTTAGGGATATTATGTCAGACGTAGGCGACTTATATTTTTAGAAATAAAAATCAAGATAATTATCAATTTCTATTGGAATTTTTCAATTCGAAGACTAGTTTCGAATGAACATTCATGATCAATTCAAAAACAAATTCAAAACATCAGCACTTTGTTACATAGATAATATAGATTAAATTTTAAACATGTAAGTGAAGAAATGAAACACGTTGATGTTCACCTAAGGAGGCAAAATGAAATAGGCAAAAATATTAAACCAAGAATAGACTGAGTGTTAAGTAACGAAGTGGGAGGTAGTTAGGTAAATACATTTTGATCATTTGATACATTTATTAGACAGTCAATGGGCAGTTCTTTATGTCTTCCCTATAACTGATCAATTCTTCATGAGTTTCACAATGGATTTAGTATTTTACAAATTGATGCTTTCTGATATGCTCTTCCATTGAAATAATATAGCAGAAATTAACGCCAGGAGTTAGCCGGACGCCATTGAGGTAGCAGCACACCGATAACGAGCTCTGTCTAACTGAGTATTATATTGTGGTTTAAAGTGAGTTTTTTGTAAAACAAAAGTTCGAAACCGGTTTATAAAGTGTTAAAGTGCTTAAAGGAAGTATTTTTGCTACAGTAATATCTACATATTATAGTCAGTAGTCATCTTAAAGAAGTATATCACTTTTAGTGACGTCACAACTGCACCTTGGACATAGATCAAACCCAGCCTTCAAAAGGAATAAAAATAAAAAAATGGAATCAAAAACCTCGAGCAATATGAGCTTAGATGAGAAATTGGACCTCCTCATTAATTCTAGTGTTAGTATTAATTCAGAAATAGCTTCAATTAAAAGTTCTTTAAGTCAATTTAATGCAACTATTTCAAACATACAGGAAACTCAAAACTACCTAAAAACTCAATTTGAGAATATGTTTTCCGATTTAGAAAATATAAAAAAGAAATATCGAAGTTTAAAGCAGGATTTAGTCCGAATAGAAACGGATACTAAATTTATTCTAACCCAGCATGCAAATAAAAAAAGTGAAATAATAGGAATACCGTTTCACGAAGGAGAAAACATAAATATATTAATCCAACAAGTGTTAGATCTACTTAAATGTGAAATAAATATTAAAGATCTAGACAATTATTACCGTATTAGAAGAAGAAATGGTTCTTTTACAGACATAATAATTCTTGAATTTTTAAGAAAACTAGATAGAAATATATTCATGTCTAAAGCTAGAGAAAATAGGGACAATTTAAATCTTAAAGCACTAAACTTAGAGTCCCTAAAGAAGCGTGATTCGGATAGGATTTATATAAACGAGGCGCTGACTAAGTATAATAGACAATTATTCTCTAAAGTGAAATCACTTAAGAGAGAAGGACTTTATAAATATGCATGGCACAAAAATGGAAACATATATATAAGAAAAGCAGAAGGCACAACACGATTACAGATTCATACAGAAGAAGATATATTATTATTAAAAAAAATCTATCTGATCCTAATTACGAAACGGATTCGAATGAATTCAGCCCAGACGAAGATTATAATAATAAAAAACGGACTTACCCCTCAGATGCCAGTCCAGGAGGAATTTCACAAAAAAGTTTGCCAAGTAAGAAACAAAAAGACACCGGACCAACTCAGTGACACATTTTCTCGCACCAACCGGATAGTAAATTTGTAATTGGAAAAAAAACGATAATCTTGACAATGAACTTGAAAGTACGGATCCCCCACTCATGGTTAACAACACGAAGAGCAACTGTTTACAACATTTAAAACCCCGACCTCTAGATACACCAACCTACCAATATCAATATTGTCAACCGGCAGGATTAGCCAAACACCCAGGTGAGCTAGAAAACATCACTAATACCAATACTAAGGAATGTAAAAATATTTACGATATTAAAGAAAGTTATAATGAAAATAATAATTATAATTTAATATTTTGTAATATATGTGGATATAAAAAAATATTTGGAATATAAATCCCTCTGAAGTCAATATTTCAGAAAACACATTAGCAATTTGTATTGTAGAAACATGGTTAACAAATAGTAATTTCAAAACTCCAAATTGGCTAAGAGAATATATCCCTTTTGCAAGCAATGCAATAAAAACTAAAACTCCTGGAAGAGCTAGTGCTGGTTTAATTACATTTATTAATAGCAATTTAACAAAAGATGCAACTCTTATTGAATGTGACCAATATTTTATAATAATAAATTTCTTTCTAAATAATAAATTGATTACATTGGCTAACATATATTTACCACCGGGCTGTGATTTTGATATTTATTTAGACAAACTAGAGCGTGTGTTAAATAATATAAATATTAATTTTCCACACAATCACGTGATCTTATGCGGAGATTTTAATTCTCATGTGGGTAATTTGAATGATGTAGAAGATGATTTATTTGATAACTCATTACTTTACTCCAAAAGAAAAGTCAACCATTTAAACATTAATCGCCGCGGAAGATTACTTGTTGAATTAATGGAATCTCATGGGTTTTTTTTATGTAATGGGCGGACTGTTTCAGACAGACCAGGCAAATATACTTATATTTCAAGCAGGGGAAAGAGTACAATAGATTTAATTTGGATAAATGAAAATTGTTTTACCATATTTCAAGATTTAAAGATAACTGCCTTTTCCGATGAATCCGACCATTTAGGCTGCAATATCTCAATTTTAAATACTACCAACCTTAATAAAAAATACATAGTTAAACAGGAGTCAAAATCAATGAAAATTTCAGCACAGTGGGACAAAAACAAGACTAAAGAATTTAATAAAAATCTTCAAACATCTAACAGGATTTATTACAATGATAATGATACGAACAAGATATATGAAAATATGATTACCTGCCTTACAGATTCACTTCTAAAATCACAACTAATGAAGCTGAAAAAAATATCCTAATAATAACACCACTTCACAAAAAAAAATATGGTTTGACCTCGAATGTAAACAATTAAAGAGACTGTATCACAAAAAATATACTTTAATGATCAAAAGTAATTATGAAGAAAATCCGGTTCAAGAATATCTAAATGCTAAAACAAAATATAGGAAAATAATACTTATGAAGAAAGCGGAATACCGAACTGATATTATAAAAAAATTACAAAACGTTAAAAATAGTACAGAATTTTGGAAAGTTATCAAATCCCTTAAACCACTCTCAGCGCATAGAAACGAAATAGAAATAAAACAATGGGTAGAATATTATAACACCTTATACGGGAAAAAAAAAAAACAATATTACATGTTAATTTCTTTTCTGTTACCCATCCACTCCTAGATATCCCTTTTTCATTAGAGGAATTACAATATTGTATCAAAAAATCAAAAAAAAAATAAGTCTCCTGGATTTGATAATATCACTTATGAAGTTTTTAAAAATTTAACTCCTGAATGGGAACACTACCTCCTAAACCTCTATAACATGGTCATGGACACTGAGAAACCTCCGTCTCTATGGTCTATATCAAAATTAAATCTAGTCCACAAGAAAGGGGACAAGAAGGATTTAACAAACTATCGCGGCATCTCTTTGATAAACAATGCTACGAAACTGTTTACAGCTATGCTGTCACAAAGAATTATGAGATGGGCGGAGATGGAAAAATTAATTCCTGAAGAACAAGCAGGTTTTAGAGAAGGAAGAGGATGCGAAGAACACATTTTCACACTTTCTTCACTAATAAATATTAATTTGCGCGCTAAAGGAAGCTACGTATATGCTATATTTGCAGATTTTAAAAAGGCGTTTGATTCTATAAACCATAATTTACTATGGCAGAAATTGTTTGATGTGGGACTGAGTGGAAAAATTATCAGAGTAATGAAAATGTTATATGATAATGCAAGCATGCATATAAAAGTTGGCAACGAAGTTTCTGAAAACATCAATATTAGCTCAGGTCTTCTTCAGGGTGAAAGCCTAAGCCCAGTACTCTTCATTCTATTTCTTTCAGATATTTTATTATATTTCCAAAGTAACGAGGCGACTGGGATTTCCATTAATAAAAACAAAGAGGTTATAATGCTCCTATTTGCTGACGACATTGTCCTTTTAAGTAATTCATGGCAAAGTACTCAGAAGAAGTTGAAAATACTAGAAACATACTGTGATAAAAATTCGTTATTCCTAAACCCAGATAAAAGCAATATAGTAGTTTTTCACAAATCCCCTAAAACAAAAAAAATAAAACCATTCTACTGGAAAGAAAATCAACTACAAATAAAAAAGGCTTATAATTATCTAGGAGTACCATTTACCTCAACAGGAAAGTTTGCAAAAGCAGCTGATCACTTTGTACAAAAAGCAACTATTGCAAGTGCAAAAGTAAAAGCAATACTTATAAAGGGTAAAAGTGATTCCTGGGAATCAAAAATGGTTCTTTTTGATGCTATGGTCTCATCAACACTTCTGTATGCAGCTCAGATCTGGAGTTTAAACTACCTAGAAACTATCGAAAATATTCAACTTAAATTTCTAAAAACACTATATTTCTGGCCCAAATGCACACCAAATTATATTGTAAGATTAGAAACAGGACGGAATCCGTTATTCATCCCAGTACTAAAAAAAATAATAAATTTTTCAATTAAAATCATGGCATTACCAGAAAATCGGCTACCCCGTATCTGCCTCGAAAGACTTTTAGATTTACATACCAATAAACCAGATTTTCATTATAACTGGGTATCTCAAATTAAACAATTAACCATTAACGGCAGTATCCCAGAACACTTTCAAGATTTTTTCAATCCACAAAAATTATTATCTAATAAAAATAACATAATAGAAAAAGTCACTAATCATTTATTATCATCAGACATTGATCGTACTTTAAATACAAGGTATAACCCATTATTTATGAAAATTTCAAATTTTAATAACCCTCAGCCGGAAGATTATTTAAAATATAACATTAATATAACCAAAATAAGAACCGTTAGCCAACTGAGAATAGCCAAATGTGACTACTTGAAAATATTTTTTAAAAATAACAGTTTACAAATTAAAGCTAATGAAACATGTGTAGATTGTAGCTTATTCATCATAAATAGCTGTAAACATCTGTTGTTAGAGTGCCAAAGACACGATAATTTTCGAAAAAAAATACCTAAAAGACTATATAGTTCAAACAGATGATAGTCTATCTTTGGAAAATATTTTATCCTACAATAGCATTGAAAAGATAAATAACGTCTTCCTATTTATTTTAAATGTTTTAAACGCTAGCAAAAAGTAATTGATTTATTTCTTTTGAATTAACTAAATAAAATATTGGATTCTATTGCAATTGCTGCTACAACTTCTGTCACCCTAGACTATAATCAATATCAATTATTATAAATTGTAAAAATGTATGTTTTATTTTTATTTTATTTTTTTTCTTTGTTTGTATATATCATTATAGCTTGTAAGAAAAAAAAAAAAAAAAAAAAAAAAAATCTTTTGTTCGTATAAATCATTATAATTTGAAGAAATACTTTTTCTGTCAGTACTAATTATATAAAATGTAAAACTTTTTTCTATTTGTATTTATTGTTTATTTACTATTATGTAATTATTATTGTTATTGGCTAACTCAATTGCCATAAAGTTTATACTTTAAAGCAATCAATAAAAAAAAAAAAAAAAAAAAAAAAAAAAAAAAAAAAAAAACTTTCAACAAGGATTCTGTGTTCTATATATTTATAATTTGTTATTTACACTTCCATAACATCAGAAGTTAACATTACTTGTGATTTTGCATTATATTAATTCTGATTAAATATAATATTAATTCAACATTTTCTTATTTCACATTTTAATATCACAAGTTAATATTAGTTTGAACATGGATTTAAAGTTTCCCAGTAAATTGAGGATTACAACCTTTCCCCTCGAAAAGTAGCGACTTAAACATCGAAATAAATCGGAAATATGTTAGAACTGATAAAAGGTATTCTGAGCGCGTGAAGGGGCTGGGGCCCCGCTTCTGTAAGGGTACCGACATTTCTAATTTAAATTATTCTTCCATTAAAATTAATTTCACTTAAATTTTTCACCTAGTATTGCTATTAATATTTATTTATTATTTAATTTTTTACTATTTATTTCGTTTATTAATTCATTTTAAGATATAATCTATGCAGCTATGTTCCAATGTTGTGAATTTTTTGTATGCTTTTAGAACGGATGATGAATGTCTAACATTCGAAACAATACATCGAAAAAAAAAAAAATCAATCCTAATTGTATTTATTTTTTATACTATCATGCATACCTCAAGTGAAAAATCAAGAAACGACACACATGCAATAATATTCCTTAAAAACATTACAAGAAAAAATTAAACTAATCTCAAACATGTTCTAAAGCCAAAGACCCCTTCACCTATCATTAGAGATGACAGAGAACACGAATACGCGGCCAGAGGTGATGTAGCAGGTATTAGATCACTGTCAAATAGAAGCCAAAGTTTGGACAGCGTTGTGCCTTCATTAATAGCGTATGACTGGGCGTCTCGTCATTTGGCAACGTAACACTTAGGGAAATATCTAGCCAATAATTGCTAAATTGTCGTAACAATTGTTTTAGTTAACACTAAACCTACCATGAAGGTTTAAACGACCCTTTTTGGACTTAAAAGATCTATGTCTTTTTGCTGTTACGTTTTTTCCTCATTCAAAAATGTAACATTTTGACACGCACTGATCGAAAATTTGACGACAGTTTTCTGATCAGAAGTTTAATGGGGAATCACTCTCCACTTATTATTGTGTTTTACAGAGAAATTGTGGTACAAAAATGTACACACGAAATGTCGGTAGGTTTACTTTTAATAATAAGGAATTTAAATATTATATAGACTACTTGAAAACAAGGAATCTCCAATAGATTCCTTCATAATTATATGATTAATAGTTTAAAGAAGCGATTGAAAAATAACTAGAAAATCTAAACACTATTTAGCCCTTCTTAATTACTTTTTATATGTATTTTCTTATTTTTCATGCCTTTCCTCATTAAAAAATATTAACATTAGACGACTAAGAAGGAAAAAAAAAAACTTCAAACAGAAAACATATTATTATTACTATCAATAATAATAATATTATAATTAAATACGTTGCATATATTTTAATAGAATAATTTCTTAAAAGAGTAAGATCTAAACATCATAACAAAATAATTGTATCTTCATTTTTATTTAAACTATGACCTATGAAAATGTCATGGTTACATTTAATGTTTTTAGTTACAAAACATGATCATTTATATCATTGGTTAAGAAAGCAGTTTCATAATTGTAATTACTTATTTTGTTGTAATATCACTATTTTATTTCATTTTCTTATTACATGTTTTTACTTTATTAAAATATTAATGAATATTTTAAAGTTTTTACATAGCAAGTTCAAATCGATAATATTTTAAAATAATATAAGAATGAAAACATACTTGAAAAATAGATAAAAAATAACCGCAGGCAAAAAAAAAAAAAATACTCCAAATTATTAACAGTAGCATGTTTTAAGTTCCTATTCGTTACATCAATTAATGACGAATTATTGGTTATTTAACATTATGATTTTTAATTTGATTATATGATCTTTCAAGATCAATATATAATAGATACATAATTTCATGTAACTTATTATTAAATGAAAAATATTTTTAGTAACTTTATTATTCCAATATATATTGTCAAAAATAAATGTATTTTTAAAGCGAATTTGTTTAAAATATATATTCTCACTTCCATTAGTATGAGCTTTCGGTGAATAGTAGTGGTGTTCGTAACTGAAGCATTTCAAAACATGGTCTTAACGTCGTAGTAGTAAGACGTAGAGAAACTTTATTCACAGAAATGAGATTATAATTAAGTGAAAGCAGCAATGTAAATATAATGGCAAGATTTTTTTTAAAATATTTATTTGAAAGTGAAGTTAAAAATTTGTAACGTATGTTTAAATGTTGTTTTAGTTTGACTTAAAAACAGGGAGCCGATGCTAAGTTGAAAGGTTACCGAAATAAAAAAAAATATACTGAGGCTCCGTCACTACTGTTAATGTTTATATACATCGTTCAAAACTTGGAATAAATGCATGACATCCGAAAATTTTTGTTACTATAACCACCTGCCTGGGTAACAATATAATAAGCCATTCACCGCAACATCAAAAATGTAGATTTGAAATTAATTATGATAATAAATTACATAATTGTTACGAAGCAGGAAGTCGGGCAAAGCCTAGAATCACTATGAGCATCATTAGTTATATCATTAGGGACGAACGCTTCAACTCCTAGACTGAAAATTGTTCTCAAACTCCTAAGCTTAATTTAGTAAGACAAATATAAAATCGGAATGTAACAGGGCGTTGGGTAAATATGTTGAATCCACTACCTGCCAGAAAAGAGCAACTTGGCATGTAGGACTGTGACAGCTGTTCCGGCAGGCAATCTTCATCAAAGTTTATTTAAGATCAGGCGTTATCCTTAAAATTTTAGTATTATAGCAATAAATAAAGTAAACAATAAACAAAGTTATAAGTAGATAAAAACAATACCTCAAATGGTGAGCAATGAGAGACAACATATAAAATAACGTATAGCTATGAAATAAGATACACTTGTTTTTCAGCGGCTTCAAACCAACCAAAATAATAATAATTCATTCTTCAATTATTCATTTATTCATTCTTCATGAACAAATAATCTTTAAGTAAACACTATTCCAACTATTAATTGAAATGATTATCATATTCCTCACAGATAAATACAAGCATAATAAATACTCCATTTTATAAAATATATTAAACATGTCAACAATACAAATACGAGTGATTATTAAGAACATAATTCATTAGATGTAAACAATTTCAAAAAAGGCAAAAAATATATATATTTTTTTTAATTCATGTATTACGAAGACGTATGTTTTATTATGAAAGTTACTTCTTTTATATTTAGGTTTACACTAGTCAAACATATAAATACCAATTAGCAGAGATTTGTTGAGCCCTATGAATAAATAAATAAAATTAATTAATAGATTCTATGTTTACTAAATATTACTAATACAGTGGACGCCGCTTATAAGACTCATGGGTTATAAGGTTCAGCCGCCTATAAGACTCAGAATCGACTTGAACGGTCCAGACGTATCCAAATAAACACAAAAAAAGTCGGTTATAAGACTCGCCACTCCGGATATAAGACTCAGTTTTTCCGAAATAAAAAAAAAAAAAAAGTAACGTTTCAGAAACTGTATTGAGCAGGATTTTGAAAAATAGACCAGAAATCGAAAGTGAAGCATTACAAAATAAATCTCAGAGTCGGAAACGGAAAAGGGGTGGAAAGAACTCATAATGTTAAATGCTCGTTAAAAGAATGGTTTCTAAAAGTTAGGGATAGGGATGCTCGCGTTTCAGGAACTTTGCTTCGCCAAAAAGCTGAAGAATTGGCTGAATAAATGGGGGCACCGGTGGAGAAGACAGCCATTAACCCCTAGGCGCGCCCAGAATACCTGTTTTAGTCGCTACTATTCGACGGAAAAGGTTATTCTCCTTCATTTACGTAGAAACTCTCGTAATTTAGGCAGTTGACATTTCACTAAAAAGTATCATCAGAACTATGGGTTCATATGAATGTAAACGTGAACCATTCCTTTCCTCATACTTGAATATGTTTACAATTAAGACTTGATGTTAAGCCATTATCAATTTTATTTCAAAACTATCTAAAATATTCAGTCCGAATTTATGGACAATGAGGCCTATTCTTAGGACCTGTGAGTCTGTCATGAGATATGCCGGGAGCAGCAGTTGGTCGAATGTCACGAACGGTGACGAAGTTGACAAGGAGGAAACTGATGAAGTGACGCTTCCACCTTCACTCTCTGAGGTTTTACGGGTCTAGGGGTGTTGAGGAGAGCTGTCCAGCACCAAGGGACTAATCATTATGATTACGAGCGATACATTCTTGAAATACTAGAAAATAATAAAAAACAAACGTAATTTTTAAAACCAACGTAAATTATGTTTGTGCATTATCATCAACTTCTACACGCTATATAATATTAACTGATATAATAAAGTTTTTTCGTAAATTAAAGAAATTTTTAATATTATTTTTTCCTTTTCGCCTATAAGACTCACTTTTTGTTGGTCCCAAAGTGAGTCTTATAAGCGGCGTCCACTGTATATGGGATGTTAATGAATTCCCAGTAGTTTAACAGTTTAGTAGGAATGTTGAAGTGAACTTCCCCTTATTTTTTTCAATATGCATTACCATCAATGCAATAATAATAATTTTTTTTTTTAAATTCAATTAATTTTTTGACCGATGGATATTACAAACAGAGCTTGAAAATATGACTTAAGTCACGAAAATCGCCGATGTCTCTTTCTAATAACTATCCAAGGAGATATCATTCGCCCTCTTCTTTTTAATCAAATATAGAACAAGTATCCTAACTCTATAAGATATTACATTATATAACGATAATGATTAGAGAAAAAAAAATTTATTAGCATTGCTAGGGTTCCTTTCATAAGTCTTTGCATAATAGATTTGTATGCCTCACAAGCCTGAAAGAAAAAAAAAAAAAAAATGTTCTGACTGTGAAAAACAATTGATCATGGAAAAGTCTATCCATATAAATAGACCAGGTTCGTCTCCTGGACTTTTCAACCCATCAGTCTTAGTATTACACAGAAATCAACAAACGATTACATTTTAAAATCTTTCTTAACTTTTATCTTCTTTCAAATTTAAATTCTGAAATTAAAAGGATCATATTACTTTAATTAATAATTAAACTAAATTAACATTTAATGATAATACAAAATAAACGAAATTGTGAAAAAATAGATATTGCAAACGTGACTTTTTTTATTCAAACCAATATAGCTCCTAAAAGGTTGCCTCTGGCGACAAATGTTATACAACAAAAAATATTTTCCATTAAATTTATGATTGGGAAACTATCGTCAATTTTTCAATACGAGCAACACCAATAGAGGTAGAGCGTGTCAAAAAATTAAATTTTTGAGGGTGAAAAATACGTTAAACCAAAAAAGTATAGATCCCCACGCAAAAACAGGTGGTTATCTATCCAAGTTGATTAAGAATAATGGAGTCCTGGTTAGTTAGTTTCAGAAACCATTTCATGCATATTATGATTAGACGAATGACGAAACCCAAGAATTACCGAACTTTACTAAGTCTATGAAGGCATAAAGATCTTTCAACATAATGCAAGCCAACCTTCAAGATAGTCTGATAAGATACGGTAGCTTCAAAAGAAACCTCATTAACACTCTCATCACCACATGTTCTCATACTCGATCTCGAAAAAAAAAGGATGTATTAAACAGTTAACAAAAGCATTACGCTGGTGGTACTAACACGATAGCCAGAGAGGCTAACCATATCCTTGCCAACACTTCCTCGCCGTAATTAAGGCGGGCCATCGGAGCAGAGGATCTGTGTCAGCGGCGCGTAGTAACCGACCGGGGAGCCATTACCCCACTTCTGGGGGCAAATAGAAAAACAGAGTTGTTCCCTCTAATCGCCTCTGACATATTTCCCCGAGGCACAAAATAGTGTACTTGGCCCCTGGTATAACGGACCTTCTTGGCAAATGGCGAGTGGCGCCTCCTCGCAAAAAATAACTACTCAGGTTGGGATTAGATCATAGCTCTATATATTTTTACCTCTTGTATTTGTAGGTCTTAACGGCGGGCAAGAGCCAAAGAGTTAATAATGGTGCTTATAGGCCTAAAAACAGACGACCTTATCACTAGCGGAACGCTTGTCGGAATATGGAACATAAGAGGGATGGCTGTTTGCCAGTTATAGATGCGTTCCTGAAATTCCTTGGCCAGGAATAATTTTTTTTTATGACAAAGTGATTACTCAATAATATACTATGTAATTAAAAATATTTACTTGAGGTACGCATGATGGCATAGAAGGATCAATACAATACATTTCCAATAGCCCCATTTTAAATTTGTTTCCAATAGGAACGGAAAAATCCCATGAGTCATAAGAGAAATCCCATAGTAAGTCCCAAAAATTTAACCTACCAGCCCCATTCCTCTTCTCACGATGGATATATTTCAGTTATCTACTAGATCTCCTGAGTTGAGTACTAATGTTTGATTTCTTGTCTTATATTTTTGAAAACTTTAGTGTATATAACCCATGTAACATAGTGCTGATGTGTTGAACATTTTGTATGTTTTAGAACTGAAGATGAATGTTTAGTATTCCAAACTAGTATTCTAATAAAATAATCCCAATGGAAGTGGCAATTAATTCATCAATCCTAATTAATAAAATTTGAACGCGATAATTTTTTTTTTCTTTAGCTATTTATTAATACCAATGTATGCAATGAAATAAAAATAGATCTAGTAAATTGCGAAGATAATGCTTAAAATGACCAGCCCTTTGTTTGTAAAGTTACATGAAAGTTCTGTATTATAAGGTCCCGAAGCTACTTTCTTTTCATACGGGACCTTTCAGGAGGATTATCGAGAATAGATTGGGAAGCAATTTGAAAGACTAGTGGATCTGAATAATTATGAAGTTCACTATGGAAGGATAGATATCTGGTTTGGGCTAAACCAGCAACATACGGAACATTAAGATCTTATAGGATAAGTTTGTTTGTGACCAAGTAAGGAGCGTTGAGGATTTTTCGATGGATTTTGGATTGTAAGCAATGGATATGAGAGGAATTAGGTGGTTCAGTGAAGTCCCAGAGCTAAACTCCGTATGTCCAAATATGTCTCATTACAGTCATGTTATAAGCTCTTGTAATCAATCGGAAAGTCTATCTAGGAAATGTTGAAGAAGTCGAAAAGTACGGGAAGTTTTGGTTGTTTTAGTCTAGTACGTTTATAATCCCCCCCTATTTTTTTTTTATATTTACACTTTTGTATTTGACGAGTCTATTTTGTCTGCACCCTCCCTCCTACGTTTTCCTCAAGGAAGATTCCGGTTCCTTCCTCTAATCATGCTATGCATCAGTAATTCCAACCCATGCAAGTATGTTCCTTGCCACGCATACACTTCATTTGAGTGTACAGTGGCGAATCAGTAACCAATTAATTACGTCATAAACTGATCAAGTAAAAAAAAATTTAAGAATGAAATCAGATACATTCCAAATTTAATATTTACTGGATGTATCAATAAAATTTGATGTAGAAAAGCTATCAAGTATCGATTCCAACTAGCATGATGAAAACAAACAACCTTATCACCGATCAAGATTAGCCTTACGTAACAGCTACTGACTTTTGGTCCCCTTGTCCTTGAACCAACGCCCTCACCAGTCGTCCTTGAAGGGACATTCTTTCTCTTCAGGGCGAAACTAGAACCAGAAGCTGCCATATTAACAAAAATAATTCTATATATAATTACATCAAAAAAACAAAACGGAATAATAGATATTTAATTAAAATTACTTCTATTATAACATTCTCCAAGAAGATATTAGAATTAAAAATATGAACATACAACACTTGCATTATATACAAACGTATCATATATAAAAAATACACCTCAGAAACCTGCGAACCCCGGGCTAGTCGAAAACGAAGCTTGAACTACACTGCTGTTTCAGCTACTGAAGAAGTCAAGTGGAGTTTCAGCGAGAGTGCTAAAAAAAGAAAATTTATCCTGTATTAAACTTGCAAGGAATAAATGACTTACAAATCCTCATAAGAGACTTAAAAGACATTTAACTGCTAGTCGTTTTCGACTACTCCAACATTCACGAAACATGCGTTCAAAGCTCTCAATAAACTGCAGAAGACTTATCTACATGGCAGTATATAGATTTGACGTACGGATTTGAGCTTAGGGGCACCAGTAATACTAAACTCCATACCCACTCGAACCCACTAGTTTCCCAACTTGCTTCACCCTTGATTCCTGATATTTGATAGGAAGATGGCCGAGAGACCTTCTAATGTAGAATTTTTATTGAGGTGCTACTAGTGAGTAATTCTTTATATGTTATTGACAAGTCATTGTATTAATACTCTCAAAACTTATTGTACATATGTACTCGTATTCAGCGGTAAATATCAAAAAATTATTAATAATAGATTAATAATTCTTCATGATTTTTAGTTATAGAGTATATTATAGATATTTTAATTTGACAACAAAGCCTATTTAATATATAGGTAGTGTGTACAAGAGTATTTTATCCTTGCATATGATTTATAAGGTCAGTGATAATGTCTTAGTCTTCTAGAATAATGTGCGTCATATTCAAATAATATCAAATATAAGAAATGTTTTTATATATTAAATGAAAATTAAGCTTCCATAAACTTAAATACCTACTATAGACAATCTATACATGAAAAAGTTGGTTAATACAGAGGAAAAATGGTCTATTTAATTAAAATTAAAAAAATATATACGTAACTGAAATTTTTGATTAAGTTTTAAAAATATATGATTATTAAATAAATGAAGAAAAAAAAAAGTAGCAAACATTAATAAAATATTAGAATTTAGAAGATTTGGTGACTGGCAGGAAGTGGAAGAACAATGGAACTCCAATGTCCCAGGCAAACAAACGAATTGTGAGAAAAGAGAAAAAATATTTCTCAACTTATCGTAAAAAACATCACACGCTCGCACAGGCTATAGTTGCTCAACATTCGATGTTGAAACAGAGAATTATCGATAGTTAACTAACTGTTACGGCTACAAGTATAACTCATAGTAATTATTTGATGAAAATATTTCTTTGGAATAAAATAATTGGAGAAGCCTTTATTGTAACGTACTTCATAATTAATTTTCATAATAATCAGGAGAAAGCATTGAATAAATAAATATTTTTGTTTAAATTAAAAAAAATATATATTTTAAAACTTTATGGTAGATATTAATCTGCACTAGTATATAAAAGGACAAACCGTTTTTCGTTTATGATCACTAACTACGAAATCCACTTAACCAATCTGCACCCAATTTTAACATCATCTTTATAGTTCCAGGATGGTTTAGCAATAATAAAATCTACTCATTTTCAATTAATTCGCAATTAAAAAAAAAAGCGTTAATATGTGGATAACGTTAATATGTGATGTTTGAAAATTGACCGGCTTGCACCATTCTACACGTACATGAGATTTTACACAGTTACAGTGTTATACAGAGTTTGGAATTGATAATAAATAAAATTTACAATAATAAAAATTTAAATGTAAAATGTTAAGAGGCAGATACAAGGTTTGCCACACTAACATACACGATTATTGTTAGAAGTGAAAACCCAACCAGATGAAATCAATAAAATTATTTCTTCCGAATAGAAATTATTATCAAATCAAAATGTTGGTCCTTTACTTTTTGATATTGTGTGAAAAAATATGATTCATAGGTCTTTTGTTGTCAACACTGAAAATGCAGTCCATTATCTATCCACAAGAGTTTGTTTATAGTCTGTGTTTCTGAGTTTCTGATTATCTTCTTGTCAAAAATTTATTGGAGAAAATTATTTGTCACATAATATTTGTTGCAAGGACCAACCTTTTAGGAGCTTTATTGGTTTGAATGAAAAAAGTCATCTTCGAAACCTCTATTTTTAAGTTTAATGGCTTTTTTGACATGCTCCAACTCTTTGGTGTTGCTTGAAATTAGGCCTAATGTTCACTTATCAGAAATAAAATGGAAAATATTTTTTGTTGTACTGCATTTGTCGCTAAGACCAAAGAGCTATATTGGTTGAAAAAAAAAAAAAGACGATTTTTTTTTTTTTTTTTTTTTTTTAAATCGATGTAATTAAGTAAAAACAAATAAAGAAAAAAAGGGCATAGATGGACAGCAGGATTAAGGTACTTACTTGGAAAATTTATCTCCTACAGAAAACTGAATCTGTGCTGAACTGACAGAATATTATTCGTTTTAGCTAACATAGCACGAAAGACCAGTCCATTCCCTTTCTATCTCGGAAGATATCTAGATTCCTGTAACTACTGTACCAATGCTGTTTCTTAAGAAAACACGAAACTGTTGTAAATTAGGGTCACCATTACTGAAAAGGAGGCCTTCTGTATACTCCTTTCACTCCTATCGTAAAAATGACAGGAGATTTATCGTCCTTCTGGCTGCGGTACAGGGAACTGTGAGAGGTAATGATGAGGAAAAAAGTGCGTCGGAAAAATGCTCGACAAGCTAGTGCTGTCGTAACTACTCAGGAGAAGCAGTAAAAAGCTTTAATACATCATCTGCTTTATCTCACTGAGATGATTTAGTGTAATAACATGGATAGTTCCTGGTTGCTCAACACATCGCAATGCATGCCATAAAAAATGTTATAATTAAAGAATAAAAATACATACAAAGTCGATAAAAGGAAATCGGAGAGAAAATATAATAAAGGTAGAATAAAGGAATCTTTTTGTTTTATGGTCGATAAAGTCACTGAAGGATACTGATTTCAGATATGAAGAAGGACATCCTTGGCCACTCCTTCCCAACCCTTATTTCTCTATATTATGTTTCATGTAATAAATGAAATCGCAAGATAAGAAAAAAAATCTGTTTATTAACTTGTACGTAAGTCACTTTTACCTCAGACTTCAAAAAGTCTGAAAAGCAATTGGCCGAGGGACCTTCTTTTTCTTTAGCACTACAGCCTAGTGTTAGCACTGCGGGACGATAGGCATATACTGATCTCTATCATGAGTCTTCTGCTTCCAATTTGCTACTCCCAATACGGTTTTCCGATATTATCATCACATGGACTAACCACTAGTATACGCTTTGCCTTTGTAAACTGAACAATATCTGCAGACCGTTATGTCTCTTTTAAATCTTAATTTGTTCTGATTCTCCATTCCCTAGCCTTTAAGGACAGGGCCCTAGATTTTGCGCAGCATTTTTCTCTTAAATATTCCAAGATTATCAATTGCAGATGCAGTAATAAAAAGGAAGTGCTTCAATGCTCAAGAAATGAAAAAATATTCCATAATATATCGCTTTAACCATCAATGTACCTAAGGACAGCCCCTTTTATGATGAACTCGAGAGAGTGAACCAAGCATGCCCTACAAATTATAAACAGCATATGCAATTGTGTCTTGTATTCCTAACATTTTTCTAGGGTGTGTCTCATGACGAAGATTAGATCTGAGGTACCACAGCCACGCCTGAAACCACCTTGATTTCACCAACTACATGCTCTGCACATGGGTTTAATCGCACAAGTATTATATTTGATAGAATCTTATATAATATTAATAGAGGAATCTCATTACCGTTAGTAATGAGATACCCCTATATATTTAGCAAAGGAGTTAGTCACCTTACTTATAAATGGGGCAAAATAAACTAGTTCGCCAACTTTTCGGCTGAAAAATTGCAAGGGGGCCTTCTAATGAAAATTTTATTTAAGTGCTACTAATGGTTAGTTTTTTTTACAAGTAATTTAGATGTTGTAATCATTGTTCCACACATTTACTTGATTGTTATATTGTATATACAAGTAAATATCAATAAATAAATAAATGACTTAGTTCTGACTAATGCAATATCGTTCGATTTGATGGTTTTAGACAATAGAGAGAATATATGACGGCAAATAGAATTTTCTTAAACAACAGAATATTAGTGATTTTTTTTTTAAACTATAAACTTATAGATTTAAATTTTTAGAAGCAGACATGTTACGTGCTGAATGTTTCACCGCTTGGTGAAGTAGACTATTAATGGTTTTAGATTTGTCAAAAAGTGGAGTGATAACAAACGAGTACACCTCGCAAGTCCATAAGTTAGAGTGGAGCACGCTGGAACCCTTAGAGGTATGACAGAAAAAGTAAAGGAAGGAAAAATTCCCCCTGTCCTAAAATAGTTAGGGAATATATATATAATGTTTATCGAAATTTCTGCCTCCATAGGATGAAACGGATGCAGATAAATTCTGTGAATCTATGAAGTCAGAATCAATAATAAAAATTAAATAGGCTCAGTTGCATGAAACAATTGAAAACAATTTTTTTTTTTTGCAATTGTTTCTCTCTTTAGGAATTTAAGGGTTAAGTAGACCATTTCCTAATATAAACAAATCGTTTATCCAAATAAAATAAAAGCTGCGGACATATGAAGGATAAGCATTATTAAGGAAAGGGGGTTATAGTAGGTTTAGAGGGCAAAGGTAAATGGCTTGCATTTGTAATTTCAACTACCAAGTGAACAGAGTACGTAGATATCTGTAATAGAAGTACTCATTGTAGCAATCCATAGTTGTCCGCATTCCTAACGTTTACACAACAAACTCAATCGGCAAACAGGCAAAACTCGCGAATGAGATAGTACTCGTGACAGAGGAACCCCTCGGATAATAGAGGCCGCTAGATTAGGCAATAATTAGCTACGATCTAGGAGGATAGGAGAGGAAGGGGATGTTGCAAGGAGCGGGAGTGACCCGGTGAAAGGCGCGTGGAACAAGGTCGTTCGGCAACCCTCGTTCGGCCCCATCCATCTACCTCTATGGAAATCGATTAGCATAGCTCCGGAGCACTATGTCATCTGCATATCTCTCTGTGCCGGTCCCTCGTAGGTAGCGGTCTTAAATGTTTTTATTACAGAAGATGAGGCAAGATGTGAGTAATGGGATGTTACATATTCGAAACGAGGACTATTAAATCTTCTCCTTGATAGACGCAATATCGATTCAGGGCAATAGAGGTAATTATAAAGACTTATGATTGAAACATTGGGTTCCAAGAAGTAAGTAACATGAATGCTTTGATAGCAGGGTGAATCAGCAGTTAGGAGTAAGCTTGAGTTCAGCAATAATTGTATGTTTCACATATCACAATGATAATCACTATAACAACATAATTAATTATAACTAAAATGTCAAAAATAAAACTATTGATTATATTTTTAGAAAATACAATAATATAAACATATAACCTCCCAAGACACGGTCATAAGAATACAACATTATTAAATAAAAATCTTATACATTATATTTATTACTACTTATTGATATTTACAACTGCATACATTATATACGGAAGTAAATTTGAGGAAAATATTTATAATGAAATGTAAATAACGTTTAAAAAATGAATAAATATATATATATATATATATATATATATATATATATATATATATTCATTAGTAGCACTTCTATAGTCTACACTAGAATGTCTCTTGGCCATCTTCTTTTCAGACGCATCGTAGGATTATTGGGAATGAAGAGTGAGACAAGTTAGAAGACAAGTGATTTGAGTGAAAATGGAGTTTATTATGAAAAAATAGGTATCTGGTCGTGGCCAAATCAGCAATATGTGAAACATTGAGGATTTTAATCAGGATTTTGACTTGTAAGGATTGGAAAATGGACGAGAAGAATTGGAAGGTTTAGTGGAGCCCCAGAACTCCTTAGACCAGTATTGGTCTAATTACTGTTATGTGAATAGGCCTTTTGTAATTTTTTGGGATCTACGAACATCTGTCCAGTAAATGTTGGAGTAGCTCGAAACGACGAGCAGTTTCTTGTTTTTTAAGTCTGGTGAGTAAATACAAATCTAAAAAATAATTTGGCAGTTCCTCTATCCTGTATTTCATAAATATCCAATGCTTATTAACATTTTAGAAATAGCCCATAGGTTATCAATAAGTTACCTATGTAGCGACTGCTCCACCAAATAATGATACCCGCACTACACTGACACATCGATTGCGCTTCTTCCTGTTTCATATTCGAAAACTTTTACCTATAACCTGACCTATAGACTTCCAATTCTATAGTTTCAACTTGTATTTTTCAGTATGTTATATAGTTTTTAACTCGAATGTAGTAGGATATAAAAGAACTAAATAAAATCAGTTTCAAAATGGATTTCATGTTTTCTACATTGATATGTACTTATTTCTTCTTCCACAGAAACAGAAAGTTGAATACAAGTTAACATTACTTCCATTTTGAATTAAGCGTTGAATATAGTGATATTCTCTTATTCCCATTTGCCTAATATGATGTGTATCAGAATGTAACATTAGTTTCAACAAGGATCTTCTACCTTTGAAAATATCGAAATAAATCGAAAGGTCAAAGTTCGATAAGAAGGTATTTTGGGCAGGACTGCAGGGGCAGGGGTTCGATGTAATTACAGTTATGTACTTTTGTTAACAAAAAATAAAATGTTACAAAATCCTAACTCGGACAGGTTATTATGGTTTTCCGAGAACCATTACTTCACCAGTTCCGTTCTGAGAGAATCTCAGAGATATGAAAGTGCAAAAAAGAAATAACATTTAAAGAAGAAAAAAGGAACCAAACTGAATCAACCGACATTTAACGAAAGGGACTTCTAACCGGTTTGAAATAGATGAAATCCCAGGACTGAGCAAAAACAACCGAATCGCCTAGCTATGCCATAAAAACAAAATCATGAAAGATTATCCGTCTTAAACATCTAGATTTTTTAAAATCTTAAACCACACATTCAATCCAATTATATCAAAAACAACTATGTATAAAAAGCATAAATAATTTGCATAAAAAGATCGATTTCATTAATGACCTTAATCTTAGATAAATACTTATATATATATATATATATATATATATATATATATATATATATATATATATATATATATATATATATATATATAATTACGTTTGTTTTTCGTTTGACTTTTTGTGTTTTTTCTCTTCATATAATTAAAATTAAAAAAATAGAATATGTTACTCGTAGTTTAATATTCAAAACATTTAAAACACCGAGAGCCAGTCATTTAAAAATACTTTTTGTAATTTAATTAATAATAATAAAATGAAAGGCAATATTTATTTTATTTTTTAATTTCATTGAAGTATAATAAATACTAAATTAAAATACTAAATACTAAATTAAATTACATAAATTAAAATAAATTACTAAATAACTAAATATAAATTACATAAATATAAATTATAAATATAAATTACATAAATTACATAAATACTAAATTCAAAATAAAAAAAGTAAATCATCCATCCCCAAAAAAGCAAAAGCCAGGCCTTTTCACCAAAAAGGCGATCAGAGGCGAAACTAAAAAAATGAATTACATTAATCAATTAAAAATAATATATCCGGTTTCAGACTGTAATGTTTTTTATCAACAAAAGTACTAAAATACATTAAAAATATTACCGAGTCATCCTGTCTGCAGAAGATTGGTCACTGAAATTTAAAGATTTTGAGTCTATTTGTACAATCCTGGTGATAATAGTTTTCAAAAATTTTGAACACTGCGCCACTTTAATCATTGAATATAGAATTATTTTATTGTTTATATTATATCATATTAATGATTTTCCTCTCATTTATTACACTCATATTTAGGTACTTCTGCTATTTTGGATCATTTATAGTTTACGTAGATCAGAGGAAAGAACCCGAATCACAAAAATAAAGAAATAACTTTATATTTGAGATGTAAAAAAAAAAAAAAATAACTTTTTAAAAAGCACTAACTTAGAGGAGTGTAACCTATGATCTCTGAGAATAACTCCCTAGTTCATTACAATCTCTTGAAAGGTCTAATCTTCTTAAAAGGCGCCTAAGACTGTTTGAAGTCGCCGACTGCCATTAAGGAATTAGTTACCTGCTTCAGCTCTATGGAACCCAAAACCCAAAAAGGTCAAAAGTAATAAAACAAGCAACAAATATTTTAACTATGGCATGTTTTTATTAATTTATAATAAAATTGCGCCATAAAGGAAAGGAAATGTTAAATTCCAAGGAAAGTTAAATGTCATTTTAGACATTCTTTTCAAGTTACAATAATATTCCTGTTTAGCGTTGTAGTTAATTTATTTCACAAAAAAGTAAAATGGAACAAAATTATTTCAAAACTTGAACAATGAATACAAAATTTTAAAATATTTTATAAAAATGGCCTCGTGATCTTCTTTTGTAAATATTCATTAGAATACTACCAATGGGTAGTTCCTCTACAAGTTTTATTCATGTCATTATGTCTCATATATACCGCATATTTACTAGATGTGTTTTCTAATACAGTTGTAAATTTCTATTAATAAAAGAATAAAAGAAAAAAAAATTATAATTTAAAGAGCTTTTTTGTACTTAATTATTTCCATTAATGTCTTGTCAACAGCCCATTCTTTCCTCCCCTAAAATTAAAAACCAACCCTAATTATTTATTTATTGATCTTGAACTAGTTATTGATACTAGCTGTATACATTATAAACATAAATAAAATTTGAGAAAAATGATTACATGAAATTTCAATAACATGTAAAGAACCACTCACAAGTAGCACTTTAATAAAAGTTGTAGATTTGAAAGTCTTTTGGCCTTCTTGTTTTTAGACACCTCTGAGGATTACCGAGAATTGAGTGAGAAGCAAGTTGGAATACTAGTGGATTCGAGTGGGTATGAAGTTTACTATTAACGGAGAGTTATCTTGGTTTGGGCCAAATCTCCAACTTACAGACAGAACATTGAGATCTTGGTGGATAAGTTTGTTTGTGACATAATAAGAAGAACTGAGGATTTTGCGAATGCATTATTTGTTTTCTTGCATTATTTTTTTTTCTTTCTTTCCCTTTTAATTTATTGTTATTATATAGTTCCTCTAAAGTTATAATTATTCCACATAAAATATTATAGAACTTATCTGTTATGGGTGTCTCTTGCACGAGACTATACCCTTCCTTCTACAATTGTTAAATCATCACTAATATTATTAGAACATCCATGTAAGGCTTACCAGGCCGATCTGGAAATAAATAAATAAAAAAAAAAAAGGATTTTGCGAAGGGTTTTGGTTTATAAGGATTGGATACGAGAAGAATAAGAGGGTTTAGTGGAGCCCAGAGATCAACTCCGTATGTCCAAATAGTTCTAATTACTGTAATAGAAATAGGTATTTTGTGATTTATTAGTAGCCTTCAACGCTTGTCTAGTAAATGTTGGAATATTCGGAAACGGCGAACAGTTTCTTGTCTTTTAAGTATCGTATGTGGATTCAAAGTTGGTCGTTTGTCCAGACGTAGTGCCACGTAGCGGATCTTTTCAACGGGGATCGGTGGAATATTATTAGAGGATACTGTAGGAATGGAATTCATAGGTTTACAGCGAAGGGTAAAGTTTATTTGATGAGATTTATTTGCATTAATTTTTATTCTCCATTTTTGACACCATTTATGAAGGTTTGTGATATGAAATTAGAGTGATTAAGATACAATGAAAGGCTCATTATTTACTGATAAAACGTGTAATTAATGTCATCAGCGTTAGTGGTGAGGACAGTGGAAGGATGAGTCGGGATAATTCTTATTTAAAACAATTTACAAGGTTTTGTTACTTTTATTTAAAAATATATATAGTTGTTGGTTGTATATTTGATAGAAAAAAACATCGGACTCTCAAAGAAAAATATCGATTTTTATTAATATATATTTTATCAATACCCACCCCGAATCACAAACAATAAAAAAGAAATCTTGCATTACACTACATCGAATGTATCACACAGGTAAATTCCTGAGTCTTGGAGAAGAGGGAAATTGCTGCCGAAAAGATATTACGCTAAGGAGTAAAACATAGAGCGGCGGTTAGATTTCTTTTCCTTTCACGGTCATTATCCACGGATCATATCTCAACGAGGGATGTGTGACAGCCAATTGTGACAGTCAATCTCAAACCGTGAACAAAGCGTTCAGAAAAAAATATATTAAGAAGGCAGTTGGACATCGTATAAGGGAATTCTCTCCCAGCATCTTAACTTACAAAGTAGCATTAAAAAAACAAAAACAATTTAGTGAACGTGAAAATAATATATCCTCTTAAGGAATTTTGCTCATTTGTTAAATTATTTTTTTCATAGAATGGTTTTAATACTGTTTTTATCACCGAAATAAATTTAGAATATCAGCTTTGATTCTTCCAAAAAGTCCTATTAGCCTGTAATATCATAATAATAGAAATCCAAGTGTAATATGGATTAAAAAACCTTTATGTGCCTATATGTGTGCGTAGTAAATACTAATAGTTGTTCTAATATTAGCAGCTTTGAATATTTGGTTTTCAATATATATATTTGAAAGTTATTTGAAAAAAAATAAACCTTTCTCTTCTGTAAAATTAGTAGCCAGAAAAAAAAAATGGTGTATAAATTGACCCCCCCCCCCCCCCCCCCTTTCTCATCAATCCAAATATCGAAATTTATTTCAATTTTAAAACTGTTTCTTCACAAAGTTATCAAGATTACATCACTTTTGTTTTTTAAATTGATACGGAAAACATATCAAATAACTTTTATCCTTCGTTGTAAACCTTCCTGTCCTACGGTATCCTTTCATTATATTCCACTAATTAATCCCTATTGAACAGATCCGCTACCTAGGACTCCACTTGGACAAACGTCTTACTTGGAATCCACATACAAGACTAAAACGACAAGAAACTGCCCGTCGTTACAGATTACTTCAACATTTACAAGACAAACCTTCAAAGCTCCCAATTAATTACAAATGACTTATTTACATGCCTGTGATTAGACCTATTTGGACGTACAGAGTTAAGCTTTGGGGCTCCAATAAAACATCCAATTCATCTCTTATCCAATCTTTACAATCCAAAATCCTTTGAAAAATCATGTTACTGATTGAGCACAAACCAGATACCTTTCCTTTCATAGTTAGCTCCATAACCACTCAAATCCTCTAATTTTACTACTTGCTTCCCACACCATTCCCGATAATCCTCCGAGGAGTCTGAAAAGAAGATGGATCAGAAACCTTCTAGTGAAGAATTTTTATAGAAGTGCTACTAATGAGTAGTTCTTTAGACGTTTCCACATGTTATTATAATAGTTATCAACAAACTTACTTGATGTATATATTTTGTGTAGATGAAAATTTCAATAAATTGATATTTAAAAAAAAAATGATATGGAAAACATTGATAATAATTATTAATTAATTTATTTGTGGGGAAATTTATGACTAATAAAAATGAATATGATTCAATTAAAGTAAATTTATTTTTCGTAATAAGTTGCTAAAATTGGATAATAAATTGATAAAATAACCATGATACGTGAAGTTTTTATTTAAAAGTTATAAGACAATGGTACTGTAGTAAACACCTGTGGTATGTAAAGGCTAGGGGTAATCAGGGAGATCTGAAGAGAGTAGGCTCACGAATCACATCGGCCTTGCCCAAGTCACGACTTCAACAAGCATCAAAGGTAAGTCACTCCGTCGTGTACAGATATATCATAAAAACGTACTGAAGATATTTTCCAACATTCCTCAATAAATAAGAAATATGTTGCCAAAGTTGAATAGTTTTTCCTTTATAAGGGAAATGAATTATCATGTAGTATAAAATTATAAAAAATATAAATACTCCATTCCTTAAAGAGGGTCATACCGATATAAAGGTGTAGATAATTCGCGGTGTACGGGGCCGTGACTATTCAAACATCAGACAGAAATTTACGAAGGAAAAATAAAGCAAAGTAATTACATATCATATATACCTAAATAAAAATTATAAAAAAAAAAATATAAATAAAAAAAATATTGAAATAAAGCAGAGGGGTTCCAATAAACCACCTAATTTATTTTGTATCATATAATCCAAAATCCAACATTTTAGAAAAATCTTCGAATTCGGTTACTTAGTCCATAACAAGATAAACCCGAATGAGCTTATCTTATACAAAACAATCTTAATGCTCCATACTTTGCTGATAAAGCCCAAACCAAATACTTATATTTTACCAGCACTTCGTAAGTAAAATGTGTGACGATATATAATTAAAAAAATATATACAAAATGTTTTAAGAGGGGTGGATAAATAATCATCCATCGAGTCCATTTTTATGATAATAAAAAATATCCTAGCTAGTAGAAAAAGTGTTAAATAAATAAAGTTATAAAATACAAATTTTATACTAAATGAATAATGTATGTACATTTTTCTTTAAATTTAAATAAGATATGGATATTAAAAGATTAAATCCAACTAAAATAAAAAATAAACTAATAGAAGAGTGGACTCAAGAAAATGTTAATTTGTTTCGGCATATAAATATTTGATTTCTTCCGATGTATATAATCTACAATATATTAATTTTTTTTTAATAATAAAAAAATAGCTGTTTCCGTTAATAGAAAAAAAATATTTTAACAACATATGCAAAATAAAAAAAAAACAGGTTAATTCTGTCTGAATGCGATCACTGGGTTAAATAACAAAATTTAGAAATTAAAATTCCGGTTTCCGTTAATAACAAACAGTTACTTCATATTTCATATTTTTGTTTTTAATATGAACTAATTAATGAAAGATATGAAAAGTTAAATAACCGGTACCTCGAAAAAAGCACTTTATAACTATGTCTATTTTTTTTTTTTTTTTGGTCACGAGTAAAAAATGTATGAATAAATAACCACGAAGACAATGGGAAGATCTTTTTTTTTTTAACTATACTCTTTTCTCTTCCTAGAAACTCAACTTCTTCAGATCCGGGAAATAACAAGATTTCACAGCACATTTTTTTTTTCCTCTATACAAGAGTCTGTAAAAGTACTTTATTACACTTAAAACTTCAGGATAAATATGTTCAGATGTTCACAAAATTTACAACGTAAACTTAATTGATGATGAAACCTAATCATTAACTATTTTATAAATTAACAGTTTGAATTTTTTTTTTCATTTAAAACCTTTAAAAAACAATACCATCCTATCAGTAATGCTATATAGAATAGGAAAAATACAGTGGACTCACGGAAATCCGAACGCTTGATAGTCCGAACTACTCGGTAATCCGAACACTCAGTGTATAAAAAAAAAATTATTTATTATGTTACCTTAATGTAAGTAATATAATACTGGTAGTTTTTTACACCTTGCAATTATTTTTTAAATTCCCCAAGTCTAAAAATCTCAAACTTTTCTAAACTAAAAATCTGGACTTTTCGCTAGTTCGAACTGTCCTGGTTTTAATATTTTTCGGATTAGCGAGAGTCAACTGTTAAAAGAAGAAATAAAGTAAAAATTAGTAAAATTGATATAAGATTAATTAGATACATTACAGTTTTACAGAAAAAACTCCCTAGTTCGAACTATCATTTTATAGCTAATAAGTGTAATATAACAATAAATATTCATAATAAATACAAAATCAATGTTAACATAGTTTTTAATTATTTATGTTAAGATAGTAATATATACAGGGAAAAAAACTTGAGTTTAATGTATATTACTCACACTCGGCAAATTTCAGTGAGTAAAAGTAGCACTTTACACACTAATCAAACTATTCTATTATATCAGCTTTAGATAGACTCTGGGCTTTACTCGACCTGTAAAAGTTGTTCTTTATTTTACTAAGAAAAAAAACCTATATATGACTATTTTAATTATTTACTAATATTATTTTTTATTTATTTTTTTTTAGGCTTAAAATCCTAAAATTATTTACAGTTAACATCTAACTAAGCTATACTATAATATAAAACTACAAGCCATTTTTCGTTTGTGATCACTAATAATAAAATATAACAATAATAAAACTTACTTATCTTCAATTAATTCGTTGTTAAAAAAAGAAGCGTTAATATGTGGATAACCGTGAAGTATGAAAATTGACCGATAGATGGCGAGCGCCATTCTATATGAGAGGTTACAAAGGTACGGTCTTATATAGAGCTTGAAAAAAAAAAAAAAAAAATGTTACTTATTATACTCAGTATTAAATTATTAAAAAATATTTAAATATGTGGTGCAATTTTTGAATCCCTGTTAGAGTTTACAATACTAAAACTACTGAACCCATTTGTACCTAATTTTAACTGCATCATCTTTATAGTTGTCGGAAAGTTGAGCAATAATAAACTTTATAATAAAAAATTAAATTTACAATGTTGAGTGGCAGAAACGAGGTTTACCACACTGCCGTGTGCTTTAATGGTTAGAAATTAAAATCCAAACAGATGAAATCATTAGTTACAATTATCTGTATCTAAGTTCTTTTCTTATGAAAGTGGGCGAAGCCGCGATGAGGAATGCTAGTATTTTATAATTCAGGTTCAATTATACAACTCTTTCCTTCATGACTCACTTAGGGACAGTTAAGATCGACTTCATTTCGCAGTTATTTCGACATTTTTCCTCACATTATTTAAATTCGATCATTAAAAACGATACATCAACTATTTATTTCTTGGTTTTCAAGAATTATTAATTTCTGCTACAGAATACTAGAATCATAAACTAGATTAGAGATAAATTTATGACACATATTAGAGGTGTGTATTTGTGTGTGTGTGTGTGTGTGTTTGTGTTTGTGTGTGTGTGTGTGTGTGTGTGTGTGTGTGTGTGTGTGTGTGTGTGTGTGTGTGTGTGTGTGTGTGTGTGTGTGCGTGCGTGCGTGCGTGTGTGTCTCTGTCTCTGTGTATGTGAGAGAGAGAGAGAGAGAGAGAGAGAGAGAGAGAGAGAGAGAGAGAGAGAGAGAGAGAGAGAGAAGAATGTAATGTATCCGAGGGCCCACATACCAAAGGACCAGTCCCCGATGTGGGTCGGAAGCCACCCTCGCCTCCCCGTACCGCAGGGGTCAATGCACCCACTTCTGCATCTGCAATGAACCCCCTCTAGTGTATGCATTTATTAAAAATTGCATATTTATTATGTACGGTTACAAATAAAACATTCCTAAAAGTCAAAATACTGATGTTACAACTTAAAACCTTTCTGCTAAGCTTAGTATGATCCTAGAACATAGGAACAATAAAAATAAATAAAGATACGTTTTATGTCTCATATATAATATGGAGCTTTTTAAAAGTAGAAACATTTGTTTGTGGCCAAGAAAATAAATACTATAAGAAAATAAATACTTGTTTACAGTGATTCACTTGCTAATCCTCGTACTGTTAACAAAGGTTAAATACTGAAATCAGGTTCACAATTTTTATTTTTTTCAAATAATTATAATTTTTGAAGTGTCAATACAATGTTAGGCAGTCATTAAAAGGAATATAATTGCAACTGATAATATCAATAATAAAAACATATATAGCTATAACCCATGAGAAATGATGTTTTTAGTACTTGATAAGGATATGGTCAGCAATCAAACAGCCAAGTTCTTCCCACGAATAATGGGTACCCACTTTAGAGATGCATGGTGTGACCCACTAGACCCCGACATCAAAGGAATTAATTAATAAATTTTTTACCTTTATCCAGACTAAAACTAAGGTCCTGGAGCTAGGAGCTATATATTTAAATATATAAATGAACTTATATACTTAAAAATAAAAATCAGGTTCAAAAAGTTGCCTTCCCGTTCACATGGACAATATCACAATTCCACAAACGGACTAAAAACAATACTTAGGACTTACATTAGATAGGAGAACGACATGGGGTCAACATACTATGTATGAAGAAACGGATTTCATTAAATATGAGACTGAAACTGATATACTCACGTATTTTCAAAGTCATGGAACTGCTAAACAGACGCACATAAAAATATTACAAACTTTTCAATCCAACACATTAAACTAATAACACAAGCACCTTGAAACGTTAAGAATAAAATTATAAATACCGACCTACACATACCAACAGTCATTGAACACATACGGATACACTACAGACTGTTTCATAAAAAATTAAAGGGAAATCCAAACAAACTCATCAATAGTATGGCCACATCTCTCATGCCGGAGAATGCCATAAGGAGACTGAAAAGAAACTTGATGAGAGGCCTACTTAGATAAGTGAACCAAAGACAAAGAAGGGGTGTCACTATCTCTCGTCATGCCTAAAATGCCAATTTTTATTTTATATTCTGATTTAAGCACATCCACTGATTGTCAATTGTATTTTTGACAGGTGTGGATTCAAAAATTAAAATGAGAAAAAAAAAGAAGGTTCACAAAAAATATTTTTTAAATACTTTTAATTTTATGAAGTCAAAAAAATGTTAAACAGTCAGTCATTTATAAAGAAGTGAAAAGAAAACTGATTGTGTAAAAAAGTAAATAAATAAATAGAAAACCCATTAAAATATTGTGAAAAGAGATTTCCCACCCCTAAATTAGGGGTACCCACTTTGGAGATGTAGGTGGTACACAGACCGGTTTCCAGAACCTTAAGTCGTTCTACGACTAGAAATTACTGAAACTAAATTTTCTTCAACCGGACTTGAACTAGGGTCTTGAACTTGTAGTTCAATACTGTGTGTATTAATAAGTTTAGTATTAATTCTAAAACAAATTCATTATAAAAAAAACTAATTCCATTTCAAAAATTGGTAGTACAAAAGAAAGTATTGATCAAATGTTAAAAAAAAAAAAAAAAAAAAAAAAAAAAAAAAATATTTGGAGGTAAAATGTTCCAATAACTAATGATTAATTCACTATAAACATAAATTTCCTGCATCATTTTATCTCAAAATAATGATATCAGTATAATCTTTAAGTTAAGTTACTATGTCAACCTAATGTTTCAGCAAAAAACAAGAAAAATAAATCGCTGTTCCACTTTCTTCAAAGGTCATTGCGGTGACTTCATGCTCATTCCCAAATAAATATGTTTCATAAGTAGGACATTTTTTTTTCGTTTAATATAACTGAAGAAATGTGTCAATAATGTTACAAGCTTTAAGTAACACATTCTTCAAAGTTCAAACGCAAAATATAAAATTTGCGGATCGGATATAGGAATATAATTTTAAACAAAAATCACTTAAACAATAATGAATTTAACGATAGGTATCTTAAAATAACATCGTCTGATCATGCATGGAATTTTATTGGAATAATTGTTTCATTGTGCAAATAAAATTAGAATGATTAGTTATCTCATTTTAATGGATATAAATGAATGTTTATTAATTCTTTTTAAATATTCTTGGTAAATAACCAATTTAGTTAATTCCTTAATGGCACTTGTGAATAGTCAATTAGTTGCAAAAATCTGATTTTAGGAATAACGCCATTTTTTCCAAAATGATTCACAAATCAGTACTTATATCTGTAATAGTCTCGTAACTCGAGTAGACACCAAAAAAAGGAAAAAAAAAAAAAAAAAAAAAAAAGAAGATAGTTTCTGGTGATACCCATAACCCAAAATTCATAAACATACTTAACACACAAAATGAACTGACATATATATATATATATATTAAATGTACTATTGTTTAAGGTAAGAATGTATTTGTTCATTTAGTTAAATCATTTAATATAAATATAAAGACTCTAATAAACTTTATTATTTTATTAATTGTTTCACCCCTTATAAAGACCGGAAGGTTAAAAATAAATTAAATTAGATAGTTATATTTTAGTGAAAACAGAAAATTGGTTTCTGTGGCTTATTATCAAGCCAAATTACTTTTGTCTAATGACCACTCAAGGAAGTCATAAAATAGAAACATTTAAATTAATATTCACTTTTCATTTGAAATTATTTTCATTTACAATCTCCATTACGATTAAGGAAATACTCTGTCCGTTAAGATTTGATTAAAAAAGTTATGGTCTGATTTGAAAATGTTTGAACTTTGACCCACGGAACTTTAACATTATGTGACTTATAGACCTATAAAATGGGCCATTAGTTTTTCGAATGGCTGACCTTTTGGCTGCACCTTAGGGTTATAATTATAGTAAATACTAATGGTTCGCTAAGTAGTACGTAGATCATTAATGAATTCATAAAATATTAACTCAGATTCATATGCAAAAGAATATTTTTCTGCTTCGTTTTCCTGCAATATGAATGATATTTATACGAAACAACAAATTGTTTTCATTCAATGGGCAAATTTTTGTATATAATATATATATTCAGTTAATATTATACTATTTTGCATATATCAGGCTTCAAATGCGTATTTATGTATATTTAGAAATACAACCAGAAATATACTGTAGTTTGATTTGGTCGTTCTCAAATACAATAAGAATAATATCCAAAACAAAGCATTCCTTCCCCCCCCCCCATTTATTTAATTAAACAATTTTATCACATTTTTTTTACACATTAATAGAAACGTTCAATGAAATCAAACAAGCAATACATTTCCACAGATAAAAATCTTAAAAGGCATGAGTATTTCGATTATAATATATGTGTTTAATCTACATAGATGTAGTTGATACTAATGATTGAAACTGAAAGTATTTAAAATATTTCGTGTGATTTTTGAATTATACGCCCAATAATATTGATGCGAATATTCAACCAAACTGTCTAATATAGTTCAATATAAGCAGATAATACTAATATATAAATAAAATTATCTGCATTATTTTTTAGTTGTACATATTATTATATTATGGGTATAATTAGTTATGAGTATATATAATTTTTTTTTTTTTTATGTAGTTCTCACCGGAAGAATTTTTGCGTAAGACTATCCTAATGAAGAAATTCCACACAATAGGCTACGAAGATAGATCCAGCGTCACACACAACTAAGAATCCTACAGAACTTCGTAAACCATACACTATAGTACTTCAGAGGCGGTACCCCGATCAGAACTGAACGCGAGAGGAAGAACACGGGACTGGGTGACCAGGAGGTTAAGGAGGTTAACAGGGACACTGCCCGGCATCAACCGCCCACCATCCATTGAAGCTTAACCGCCCACGCATCGCTGAAACCATTTATGAGGCATATTTCACGGGAAAGGGGAAAATAAAAATCACTAAAATCCCATAAAATGGTGATCGACAATTCCAATTTATGAACCACTTTCAGAAATCCTTTGTAAAATATTTAGCACTAGTTTTATACCTGAAATGGAATATTCTACCAAAATCTTTATAATCCATTGGATGCGGTCAAATGTTTGCTTTTTCGCATTCATATGCTGTAGGACGTAAATTTTCCCCGATTCTTAATCCCGCGATATATCGTATGCGCTTAAAGAAAAACTTAATACTAATTTTGTGAATTTTTTTATATATATATACACATACACATACAAAATTTACAGTACGAAAAATTCCATTCATTTTTTAATACATTTTAGAAAGCTGAAGAATTACAAGTAAACATGCTCTACCTCGGAAAAATTCAAATTGATATCAACCCCTCTATTGGTCAAACTACTGGCTCAACAATAACCATCATTAAATCATTTTGCGTCTATTAATTCTGGATGTCAAATAAATTTCGCTGTAGACCACGGTTCGCAAAATATTTGAGAAAACTGTCAATACGTTGCAACTGCTCTTCCTTCGCTCAACCTTTATTAGTAAGTCCAGTCAATGAAGGCCTGAAAAAATGTGTCGAGTGAGTTTTCTGTAATCCAAGGTTTTTCTTCGGAAACATGTTCAGGGTAGACAGAAAGTAAAGATACTAAAAGTCCTGGAGTTATCGGGCCTGGGAACAGAAAGGTGGGGCGCGAAAGGTCTTTTTTTGGTTTTGCGCTCATATCTCGAAAACGATGCGTCATATGTAAAACATGACTATTTACTAAATTAATGTTTACATTTAGTTATAGTCATGTTTTGCATAGGACTTTTAGTATGTTTACTTTTTAATTACTCTGAACATGTTTCCGAAGAAAAACCTTGGATTACAGAAAACGCACTATATAATCCTTTATTGACTGGACTACTAAGGTGGGGACTTCAATAAGATTCGCTACAACAATGAACTGCTACAACAAAACCCAGAGCTACAAAGCTTCTTTTTTTTTAAACTTATGTATTTGCTGTTGCATCCTACAAACAGCTTTCCTAACACAATTTAAATCACTGATACTTAAATATGTTAAAGACTTCCATTTTATACCCCAGAGATTATATATAATTTTATTTAACTAAATTAAATAAATATTGTAAAATAAACTTAAAATATTCCTAATTGACTGGTAATCTTGTGTTATAGCTAACAGCAATGCATTTACATGCAATATAATAACTATATCAACATAATAAAATCACGCCATAGATATGCAATAGTGCTCTCACTCAGCCTCCACTGGTTTATTTTTATTTTTTTTTTTTTACACCAGTAACGCAGCAGATAGAGAAGCTGGAATCTCTTTGGGCCTGGTTTGTCAAACCTGGGGATCTCTCAATAAGCCTTGTTTGATGAGTCAATCTCTAGTATGAGTGCATATTTTAATTAAAGCATAACAGTATTCTTAACTTTTAATATTATTTTCCTTATTTACTACAATTATTGTTCTTATTTATTTATTTGTTTAATGCAATCTATTTGATTGTATGTTTTCACCGAATATACTGTATGGTTTGAGGTTATTTATTTTTTAAACACTTTTTTTATTTTATTATATATTATGTGGTTCCTTATTTATTTGTTTTTACTTTTCATTTATTTATAATAGTACATATTGTTTGAATGGATCCATAAAGCCATCCATATAAATCATTGCCCTCTTTGAGGCATATTGTAATACTTTGTCAATAAAAGAATTTAAAAAAAAAAGTTATACAAATGAAATTATGTGATAGAGACTTATGAATAAATAATAATAAAAGGTAAAAAAAAAATAAGCATACCAAAATAGGTGCTGATAATAACTTGTAAGCAGCAAAGGCAACGTTACATACCTGAAACATAAATAATAATTGTAAATGAAATATATTGAGTAGTTATAAAAGACACAGTTTCAACAGTCAAGTTATGTAATGAATATCAAAATTTAAAAGGTAGATATAAAATAAAAAAATAAAAAAACTCCTTTCAAAGTATCTGAAACTTCCAATTTTACTTAATTCAAAACATTTTCTGGTACCTCTTACTCTCTCTGTCTCCCACCATGATGTTTGAATAATCTTGCCGCAAAATGATAAATTACCGATAAACATACAATTTTTTTTATTTAGTAAGTCCGACTAGTATCGAAGTGCCTAGACATAAAGAAAAAGCTGTAATTAGTACCGTCGGGGGTACACCTATCTGTGACGGATGTGCGTACATGCCTTAGTGCGTGACCCATAGCTAACGTAAGAACGAAAGTAGGAGAGCGGAAAACCAGGCAATTATCAGCTATCAACAAGGCTGCCAACAGTTGCGTAATCAGGAAACAGGGACAATCACTGATCCGGCTGGAAGGTTGATCATCAACTGGACAATTGGGTAATCCTCTTCGACATTCATTCCAGGGCGAGCCAATCAACTGCGACTATCCCTTAAGTAAAACGATCAGGAGAGGAATCCAGGAGCGACGGGTTACGCTATGCCCGTCCTGGGAACGCTTCCTAGGAGATGTAAAACTATCACGTAACCAGGGAGCTAATTAGATAGTTAACACGCTCTTTTCATGCAAAGTGAACCGGCCAATCGATCAAGGAACAATGTACAGAAATTTAACATCATCCTTACCTAACATTTTAACTAAATAAAAAACAATTAAGTGTGATGCAGTGTAACTAAAGTGAGCATTCTGTTGAACAAAGACAAAATATATTTTAAAAAATAAGAAAGAACAATAAACTGAAAACGAAATAAATAATACAAAATGCTAATAGGGGTGTTAATAGGATAAACGTTGTTAAATTAAAAAATATCTAATTTTAACATTAGATTATTTTTCATTCAAATTATTCATTCAATTTTAATTTAATTTTTTTAATTAATCTTTCATTAGAACAAATATATCCAAAATATCAATAAATCGTATTCATAATGTCTAATAAACAATACAACCAAGGAATAAAATTAAACTTTCCGAATATTACAAGGAATAAAGATTAAATCTATTCTTAAAGGATAAATAATTTCTTACTGAAAAGGAACGCAAGTCATGAAAATGTTTAAAGTAACAGATTATTTCTAGGTCAAATTTGAACTGTCTCAAGTTTCTGCATTAATCAAAATTATTTTGTTTCATTTAAATTTGTAGAGCGATTCAATTTCTTATTATCTACAATCTCTATTACTGGAACTTGGTAGCCAATGTTTTCTGGGATAATTCTAGATGTGAATGTTAGAAATGAATTTTTTGAAGCAATAAATAATATTATTATTTATATGTTATTTTACTATATCTATGTTAACATGATCTTAAAAATGACCTCAATTTTCGGTTAAATAGTTAAAAAACAAAAAATTCGTTTAGAAATCATTCTTAAATTATTATTATGAAACTGTGGTATGAGTACTATATAGTGCTTCTATACTTCATGCTTGTCACATCAAATTTGATGATGGCTAACGAACTGAACTTTCGGGGATATAAGTTCTTAGTTCTCAGTTAGGAAAAACTGAAAATGGAAGCTATTTGTATTTAAAAGATATCCTATATAGAGATGGAAGGCCACTTTGAGTAAATAAACGTTTGAAAAACTACATTTCTAAAATGAAGAATTTGCTCAGAACATTGAACTTTAACAAGTATATAAGAGAACAGATCTAGAATTATTGACATTGTCTTTTTCTGTAATATTGTTTTTTTATTTCGACCTCAGGAAAATATCTATGTTTTGTGAACAATACTTATAATAAAATCTTAAAAAGGTATAGCACATTCTCTAAGTATTAGGAATTGTCTTTCTTTTTTTTTCTAAAGAAGACTTAAAACGACAACTAACTGCCCGTCGGTTTTGACGACTTCAACATTTACAAGACAAGCGTTCAAAGCCCCAAAAGACTTATTTAAATGTCAATAATATGGCCTATTAGGCCGTACTGAGTTGAGCTTTGGTGTGTCATTAAAACTTCCAATTCTCGGCGTATCCAATCCTTACAATATAAACTCTTTCGTAAATTCCTCAATGTTTTTTATTATGTCACAAGAAAACTTATCTTAACGATCTGAATGTCCCATATGTTGCACGTTTGGCTACAAACCCACTTGAATCCACAAGAGTCTCAACTTGCTTCTCATTTGATTCCCCATAACCAATCTTGGCGTCTGAGAAGAATGAAATGAAATTCTTCTGAAATAAATGAAAGAAGCTTTGGAGTTTCTAATGTAGAACATTTATGTATGTGTTACTAATGGGAAGTTCTTTGCCAATTATTGAAACTTCATTGTAATCATTTTACAGAGCATTTACTTATTGTATATACTCTTTACAATTGTAAATATAAATAAATTCAGAAAAAAAAAGTTTATAGCTTAAAAGTAATGATTTTAACCTGTTGATTCAGGGAAACAAGTTGTAAATTGCATTAACATTAAAAAATAAAATAAAAAAAATTCTGAATTTTCAAATAAATATTATCTCTATAAAAAAAATTAAAAAGTTATGGTCCACAAGTTGCTTAGGATTGGTTATAACTTACTTCAATTAAGATCGAAACGTTGGTGATTTTTTTTCTAGACTTTTTGTGTATATCAGGACTGCAAGAACCGCTTACTACATTTTTCAAGTAATAGGTAGTAAAATAAAAATTCTACAAGAACTCAGAAGGCTAATTAAATACCTTGAATACCATCCCTTGCTTTGGTAGAGGGGGAAATGAGCTGATAAGGCCAATTTAATTTTTACACGAAAACAAGAAAATTAAATTTCGACAATAGCATGCATAAATAGAAACAAGAACATTTCTTGGCAAAGATATGAACTGTATACCTTAATAAATAACATAAGTGTCGCCAGAGAGCGGTGGTATATATCCAAGGCTCGCTGTATGAGGATGTATCTTGAATACACACAATATATTTATTTATCTAGGTTCTATTAGCGGCATCCCTTCCTGTTTACATTCCAAAGGATCCGATAATTACAGCCGATGTCCTCCATAACTTTGCCTCATTTCTTGGTCGGCTGCCAACGGGATTAAGTGCTCCGGTCTAACATTTTACAATCATTAGTGGAACTACCCTGTCAAACGGATCACCGCTAAAGATGGAAAGATGGCTACATATCGCCGATGTATGGCGCACCGTGGGAGCACAAATATGTAACCGACTACATGGATCTTTGGAATCCCAAGGACCATGTGAATAATTCAACTGCAAAGGATAGGCGGTCGGAGGACGTGGAGTTTTTTTAACGACCGCGGTTCCTGAAAATAAAACTAGAATTCAAGGAGTCTTCTGCAGTTAAATCGCGATATCTAGGATCTGACTCGGGTAGGATTTGTTTGATATATGGCTTCTTGAATAAATAATGAAATAGTCGGACTTCAAAAGGCCTTACACACCGTTCATAAGGTCATCTTAGTATTACGGTCAAAGATGGTCGGTATCCAGGCAAAATTCTACAATTAATAATATAATAAAATATAAAAATTAACATTCATTGTTATTTAATAGCATTCACTTCCAAATATTTAAATTTTAGGTAAATTATGCAGTCATTTCGTCAATATCATGAATAAATGCTAAGGATGTATTTGTTGTCATAGTTTTTGCGTAGTATAACGTAACAGATAAATTTAAAATTTAGCAGAACGTGATTCGATATCATAAATTGGTCTAGTTTTTTGTGTTGTATTTAGTATTTTCTAGTCAAAGTTAATCGGAGTTTTTATCTTGTAGGCCTTGGCCGAGGGGTGTAAGGTACTTGTCAGGATATCTGGAGTACAGGATCTTTCGTTCAAGGTCAAGCGTAGGTTGTTGTGGGTCGAAGAAGGACCATTAAATTTCGAATTGTCAAGGTAAAAAACGAATCGTCTTTAAACATCCGGGTATAATATAAATAAAAACGTTTTAAAAATCGTAAAAAATGGCAGGTTAATCTATAAAAGAATAATAGGTTGTAAAAACTTTTTGGAGTCAGTTGAACTACAGTACACACGCACACATACAGGGAATAAAAATATTCGAGTCTTTCGTTTCCAACATATAACAAGATCAAATGTCAGTCTAACAGCGATGGCCGAGAGATTTATGAGTGTATTTTTCGCTGCACGAATTTGATCCTGAACCCATAATAATTCGGGAACAGCCCGAGGGTTTAAACAAACCTTTGATCATCGCTTGGAAATATTTGAGGTTTAACCTTGAAGATGAGGAAGTTTCGAAGTCATGGTGGCTTCAAGAATCGTTTAAAGAAATCAAGGAAATGTCCATAAGATTAACTGTCAGAGAATGACATTGCAATACCTTGAGTTAGTTGCGAAAAAGATCTCTTTCATAAATATAATTTTTTTTGTCACTAAAATAGTAATTAATTGAATATTATAATTAATATGTCAAATATAGACAATCATTGGTCAAGTTTTATATAGGTCAAAACCCAGGCGATTCCAGCGCTAATCACTGGTTTCATAATCCAGTGGAGATTGAGAGAGTAGACTATAGTGCAGTCACACGGGACTTCAGACAAAAGCCATTGCTAAGACTTCAAAATGCATTCCACATTTACAAAATATCTAGGAGCCACTACCGTCTTAATCTGCGAGATGGGTTATAAAGTTGTGTAAAACTAGAAAAGATCCAGAGATTTGGGATTGTTGGAAAGGTTTTGATGAAATTCCAAAAATGTAAGGGAGTATAAGACGGGAAACTGAGAGTATTAGAGAAAAGTTTGGAATTGAAAACTAACTGCTAAAAAAGTAAAAAGAACTCCAGCGCTATCAGATTTAATAGATTTACGTTTTGATTTTAACATACATATATACATAATTCTAATACATGAATTTCATTTTGCTTTGCCTAACTTTCCATAAAATAATAGACTTGAGTTTGATTCTTTATTCTTTCTGTTTTCTATATGATCTCTTATGAATGTATATGTTTTAAGTTTATACATTTACTTCTACAGGTATATAATGCTTTAATTATTCCATTGCTATCCATTTCGTTCGTTAACCTTGAATAAGTAGGCCTGAAAAACATAAATATAATCAATTATTAAATGTTAGTCAATCATCTTTGATAAATTAATAATGATTCATCGTAAATAATTCAATATCAAGTAATCTAAAAAAAAAGAAACTTTTCTATTCCTAATCTTGAATAATAATTGCAACAACTGAACATGAATGAAATAAAACAAAAAATTTAAAACTTAATGTTTTAAATAATGACAAATTGAAAAACATTCCACATAAAAAGATCTTAGTGACATTATCGGTGACGACACTTAAAATATTCAAGAGGCGTAAAGAAAGCTTCAAGGCCGGTTTAGAAAGTCATTACAAAAGCATTGTTCTTCTTTTTTTCACTTTATCAAGATCATCCTTGTTCTTGGAATAAATTTTGAGTTTTTAAGTCTTATTTTATTTGTTTTTTTCTTATTATTTTTTTAAAGTATTGACACGAGGAGTGATTAGCAGAAAACAAAGACGTTTTATGAAAAAAAATAAAATAAAATGAAATATGGATAAATTTCTTGGCTGTTTCTATAAGATGTTTAGTAAGGTTCTCGAGGTTTAGCCAATAAATAAAAACAACTATTTTGGCGACGTTTCTAGACTAGTTAGTTCTCATTTTTATTTATTGACGGAACCTCAAGAACCTTACAAAACATCTAATAGTAACAGTCAAAGAAATTTATCAACATTAACACATCAAGTAAATACTTGAAAATATCTATCGGTCCTAAAGAAATCACATTGAGAAGGAACTTCAGCAATCCAACAGAAAACTGGCGAGTGCGAAGAATACTATGAATAACATTCCTACTAACATGCAGGTCATGATCATGAGAACAATATAGTCTCAAAACGTCACCAAAATAGTAGTTTTTATTTATTGACTGAACCTCAAGAGCCTTACTAAACTTTTTTTTTTTTTAAATACATTTATTGAAATTTACAACTGTACAATATATATACATCAAGTAAATGTATTGACAACGATAATAATAACATGCTAAAACTTGAAAAGAACTACTCATCAGAAGCATTTTATTAAAAATTCTACACTAGAAGGTAATTCTACTCTAGGTCATCTTCGTTTCAGACACCTCGGAGGATTATCAGGAATGGAGTGATAATATGATAGTCAAAACTAACGGATTTGAGAGATTATGGAGGTACTATGAAAGGATAGGTACCTGGTGTGGGCCAAATCAGCAACATATGGAACATTAAAATCTTTATGCATAAGTTTATTGGTGACAAAGTAAGGAGCATTGAGGATTTTCCTTACTAAACTTAAAATAAAATATATTAAAAAAAAAAAGTGGGTCTTTTTGGAAATTAATATAAGTTTATGTTAAATTATCACAATATAGTTAATTATTTTAAATCATTTTTATTATTCAAAATACGCTTCAACCCCCTTAATAATTTTACCAACATTTTGGCTCCTCTGAATAGAATTTTGAATTTTTATTATTTCTCATTTCTATCGATTTTCGATCAATAAATTTTCTGTCGTATTAAATCAGGCCGAGGTACATAATAAAATAGTAGTTGGTAGGTCTGGCTAATTAAGTAAGCCATAATAAGTAAGCTTCAACAATATCCTGATTTTTATTTTTTTTATTCCTTTTCTTTTCTTATTTTATGTTTTTTATTTATTTTTTGGGGGGTCACATTATGATTTCTTTGAATTGCCTCGAGGTTTTCAGCGTTGTTACAATTGCTAAACGTTATTTTCTCTATTAATTTCCAAACGGATCAGGGATTGTCTTCCCCCAAAGCTTGCAGATTATCGTCATCCAGAGAAGAGGTCCTGCCTCGAACATTCTTGTCTTGAAGGCTGAAGTCTACCTCACCAAATTTCTTTAACAATTAAAGAGTTATCTTTTAAAATTAAGCTGTTCACACTTGTATACTGCTTTTCGTTAGTAGGCATCTATGAAGGATTTAAATAATTTAATTTTTTTTTTTTTTTTTTTTTTTAACATTTTCTGAAGTGAACATGTTCGGTTTTGAAAGATATTTTCGCAATTGTTGAATACTATCGTCGCCTCGCACTTTATTAATGTTTTTAGTTCTTTGGACTCTGTTCCAACAGCGTTTAACTCGCAAAATGAAATCATGCGAAACTCACGTGTAAACTTGCAAGCAAAGGATATTTCCAAGAAGTGAAGTTTCAAAGAGGTAAAAAACATATTTAGAAGAAGAATAATAAATATTCCCGTCCTTCCTTCCTGCCATAGTCGGTACATAAGGACGTTAAGCACCAATAAACAAGAACAAAATATTTAAACCTTTCAAACATCAAATCGGATAGGAATGGATAGTTAAAATGACAAGCTTAGTAGATTCCCAGTCCTTCAGGGGCAATAATTAATGGGTACACCGTGACCGAAACCAGTTTAAAATAAAATTACAACCCATAGTAGTATTATAATTTCTTTCTTTAACAACCGGGAAGAATCCACCAAATCAGTACTCAGGGGAAACCATTTTCAATCCCATCCAAATATGGTACTGCCTTAAGCGGTATTGTGAGTCAGCAAATTATTAGCCTCCTTATTAGAGATCTGTGACCCACTGCTTACCATTGTACCGAACGGTGATTACAGAGTGGTTCGATGATTTTGCAATTCGAAGGCGTATAAAGGGTGAAAGCTGTAACAACATTATTTCAAATAGAAATAAAAGAAAATAATATAAACAAATACTACCTAGCTATATATTTATATTTATACTATGACTAATTATAATGAGCTGAATACTTTTTTATATAGAATTGAAATCTATTAAACTAAAACCCTTAAAGATACTATGAATCATCAGCTTCGAAAGCACCAACGTCTGCTATAGGACATGTCATGTGATAGAGACTTCGACAGGGTGAAATGAACAATATGATGCAATAAAAAGACTAAAGTGGAAGCTGATTTAGCTCTCCATATTATGATGCACTTCGTAAACAGGCGCCAATGATAAGCTGGATTACTATTTACCAGTAAGGATGGGTATCGGTACACGATAAATCCAAAAATATCTATATTTTCTTTGACAGTCAGATATTTCTTTCATCAAATACTAGTCGTATCGATACGCACTTTATGATATATAATTTTCTCCATGTTCTAAAAATAGATCAACATACAACTATATATATATATATATATATATATATATATATATATATATATATATATATATATATATATATATATATATATTTACATATTTATATATATTATATACATAATATATATACATATATATATATATACATACATACATACATATATATATATATATATATATATATATATATATATATATATATATATATATAAAGTTACATTATACATTATATAAAGTTTAATAAGAGAACTTTTAATATTACGAGCATGGGACTGTTGACAAGACTGGTACTAGTTGTATCTGAAGGTGGTACACATCTGATGATACATACAAATTTGTATGTACCTATTTTGTAATTAATAATAAACTACTGAACTTTTACGTTTACTTTTAGAAATTGTAATATCCTCCATGATCCTTATTATATCACAAATAAACTTGTCCATTAATGTTCTTAATGTTCTATATGTTGTTGATACGAAACCAAAATTTGCCACACCAAGCAGAAAAAAACATTTCAGTATTTTCCTAGATCTTACCATGATTCTGATAATAATTTTTCAAAAAATAAAAACTTTTTGTGATGTGCCACTAGATGTCAATAACATAAGTAAAACGATGTTTTATTTTTGTTAATTTTCCTTAACAGGTGTGAATCAAAAATTGAATGGAAAAAAAATATGTTTTTTTTTTTTTAATAAATGCTGTTTCTTATTGAAACATAGAATCACGGTTACCATTATTCACTTTATTTTTTTTTTTCAGTTAGTCACTCACTAAAACATTAGATGCGCTATTGAATAATTTCTTTGCCTTCTTATGCTTCAATAGATGAAAAAGTTAACTATTAGATTGTATAACCACATTGTGCCAATATAATAAAAAGATTGCACAACCCTTTACGTAACTAAACTGTATGCAAGGAATGGAGTCAATTTTATGAATTGCTTTCAAAGGCTACAATCATAGGATTTTTTCTCGTGTAAATATATTTTTTCTTTTTCAAATAAAGAAGTATCTACATGAAGATGAGCCTGAAAATATAAAAAATTAATATTTTTTAGTTTATAATATATTAAAATTGATTGTTAATATCATGTTATAATACAAAAATAATAAATAAATCTATAATAATTGCATAGAATAACGGTGTGGCACTAAAATAAAAAGTATTAATCATTTTAAAATGTTAGTATTTTTTATAAAAAAAACAACAGCTGAGTAAGTAAGAATTTTCAGATTCCACCAAGCCTAAAGGAGAACAATTATTTTATTAATGGATTGTTGTAGTACTTTTTACTTTACGGTATTTTTTTCCTTTTGTTCTATATGGTATAGTATATCCTTTTTTAAGTTATAAGGCAAATAAACGTAAGAACCTTTTTCTTTTCCTTTTTATGTAGTATTTTAAAATTAATTGAATTTCATCAATTTTCTAGAACTCAATATTTGTGCATACATGATCAATAATTAAAAATAATCTTTATCCTCTTATAATAAAACAAAGTATAATGTTATAATGCATGATATAAGACATACCAAAGAGATCAAAAGTTACTATGTTTAAATTATATTTTAGTCCAAAATTTACCTACAGATCAAAAACATAGAACATTACTGAAAAAGAATGGAACAGAGTGCAAGCCAGTGAGATGATATTTATAAGAGCAATTAAGGGGGAAACGAGGAGGGATAGAATAAGGAATGAAGAGTTGAAAAGGGGAATAGTGGAGAATAGTTTGAGAGAAAGAGTAGAGAGGACGAGGCTAAGGTGGTTTGGCCGAGTGAAAAGAATTGAGGAAGATAAGCTACTTAGGAAAATAGAAGAATTAATTTTAATGGGAAGAAGGCCAAGAGGAAGACTAAGAAAACGATGGGCTGATGATGTGAGAAGAGATAAAGAAAGACAAGGAATATATGACTCGAGCGAAGAAGAGATTTGGAAAGATCGACTCCGTTGGAGAGGCTTAGTTAACACCCAGCAGTAGTTGGAACGGAAGAGGATATGTATTGTCATCTTACATCCCTTCACCAAAAGACAAAATAGATCCTTTCCGAATTGCAGTGTACCTGAACTAAAATGTAATGAATGTGAAGCTAAATTCGCGAGAAAATCAAGATCAGTAAATCAAAGATTTAAAGAACATATAAAGGTACAGAACAATAATACGCAGAATTCCAACATCGCTCTTCATTTAAATTAAAACAGCTATAAATTCAATATAGGAAAATATCTCTAATAGCCCCAGTATAAATGTGTTTCCAGTAGAAACAGAAAAACCGACAAGCTATAAGGAAAACCTAAAGAACTGTTCTTCCTGACTAATAAATGTAGTCTAACGTCTTTTTACTCTCTGTCTACTCTAGGTCCTGAAATAATTTAAAAGCCCTTGCATTTTGCCTCGTTGGATGAATATCAACATGTTTGATTTCTTCTCTTACATTTTTCTTAATTTAATATTCATAATATATTTAACAAAGAGCTGATCTATGAAATTTTTTGCATGGTTTTGGAACTGATGATGGATGTTTAACACACGAAACAAGTCTTCAAATAAAAGAATTCTAACAGAAGTGAGAAATTAATCAAATAGAAAAATAAAAAGATTCGGAAATATATGGAAATAAAAAAAAAAATAAAAAAAGAAAATAAATTTTAACTTTCAATTAACACTTTAATAGCATTAAAATAAAATAGAAACACTTGGTGTATCCATATGATACACACTAAATCTTTTAAGTACCTAGAAGGAACCTTTGGTTCAGAAAACTGACCATACTGTTGCTACCAATAGATAGTTGCTCTACAAGCAACTTTCTCTTTATAAGAATCCTACACATAAATTAGTTTTATTGTTGTTTACAGTAATAAATTTCAATAAATAGACGGTAAATAAATAATAACAACATTTATAGGTGATAATTGAAACGTAAACAGAACTAAATATAGAAAGAGCAGTCACAGATGAATAGATCTCTTCAAAGACCTACTTCCATTCAATCGCACTAATTGCCAACAATTCCTCTTTCACTGACGTGCCCATAAACCATTATGACAACACATTGTAGCTGCCCCGGAGAGGAAATGTTCACTTCACATTGCGACACCTGTTTTTAGAGTTCGCTATTGAATAGCCATATAAGAACTTTCCATATGAATACCTCCAGCTGATTATGTTTATGGGCACTGAGGTTGTTAGCAGCAAGACAAAACTGAGTAAGAATATTGAGCAACTAACTCTATTAAATACGTTTTACGTTCCAGCTATTTTCTCCTAAATTCCTATATTCTGTATCATAATAGAGTATTTTATTTATAATACTATGAAGGAAGTACTGTTCAAGATTTACTTAATTAATCGTCTATCAAGACACCGAGGATACTGACTAAAGTTTCTGAAAAACACAAGGGAATATCAACTTTGAGGAAAAACAATTTATGTCAAAAATAACGAATTCATGTCCTCCAGTTTAGAGGACGTAGAATGTAGTCCTGGAGAAGTATTAGAAAAAGTATACACTTAAAATATCTTGGAAGCATAAGATAAATGGAGATACGGATATTTCGGATCTGCAGAAAGGCAGATGCGAAAAAAATATTTCCATGCTAAATTCAATGCTATGGGGTAGAAATGTCATTCTCAAAACAAAAAGAAATGCATTTTAAGGTTTCTTGAGGATAATTACATACGGAGCGTAAACATGGACAATAGAGGCCAATCTTCCGAGGAAGCTTCTTGCCAGATGGACTACAGGCGCTGAGCAGCGGGATGTACTATGAGGGAAAAAGTAAAAAATGAAAAAGAGAATATCCGATGGAAGGCAAGGAAAGTATATAGATGGATAGGATATGGAAGACGGAAACTAGGTAGGCCAAGAAAACGTGGAAGAATGAAATAGAAGAATATCTGACGGGACTAAAAAAGAAATGAGCCTAGACATTAGAATATGAAGGGGTGCCATTGAAAACTTTGGTTAATGAACGCCACTGCATTCTTCTAATCATAAAATACAAAAATTAAAAATATTGACAAGTGTTGAATAATGTATTTCAAGTACTTAGACACAGTTAATCCAAAACCTTTCAGTCAAAGTACAGCTCTAAAACCTTCCCCCCCCCCCCCCCCCCAACAATCTCACAACTATGATCTATAACTAAACAAATGTAGTTATATTTTACAACAAAGGGATTCAGAAAGGATGGTCAATATTTTTTCCAGGTGACCTTTACAGAAAAGAGAAGAAGAAGATATCCCCATAAGAGCTAGAAGGCTGACGTGGAAGATGTGAAGAAAATGGGCGTGACTAACTGGAGAAGAAATGATTTGAACAGAGATTGCTAGAAAGTAATAAAGGAAGTAAAAGGGAGGCTAAAGTTCGAGGCCTAAGTAGTTGAAGAAGATTAAATTTTTTATAGAATAATATTAATAATTAATAATAATGTGTGATAGTAATTAAATACCTTCAGTTCAAAAATTATAAATATTTCCAGCAATAATAAAGGTATTTTATCTATAGCACCTTTTATAACCCTAAATTAAAACAAAAATAATAAAATTCACCCGCAGCTATGAAGAAACCAATTTAATAATAGAGAAAATAAAAGTTTATTTTTATGTTCATCATCTCATTAATTTAAATTTAATGCCATCTTTTTATCGATATTTACAACTTTATAGTACATATACATATAGTAATATGTGTGGAAAAATTTAAATTTATAACAAAAAAATAATTATTATTATTTCTCTAATGTTCAAACATAAAAATATATCTACATAATACAATATACATTAATCTATAACATCAAAAGAGAAGCTTGGGAGAAAAAAGAAAGTCAACCAAAATCAGGACAGTATTTTTATTATTATTATTCAAAATTTAGTCACCAGGGTACTTTAAAACCGGTTTTGCTTTTAAGGATTTAATTTGAAAGTTTTTTTGTTTTGTTTTTGTAACAAATATAAAATTTATATTTTGATTTTATTAAAATTTATTTTTATTGCAATTATCATTATAACCACGAATGCTAAATTTTATAAAGAATTTAAATTTCCAATCGTATATATTTATAGATGTGAATGAATACCAAAATATATTTTGATTTCATCTACGAAAATTAATGCCTGGAACATGTTAAAGATAAATTCAAAATGTTTCTTTAAACAGAGAGAAGGCAATTCTCTCTAGAAACCATGAAGCCCTTGAACTGTACGTAAATATATTTCATTATTTTATTTTATTTGTTTTATGAATTTAGTTCAATCCCAATTCTTTGAATAAAACAGAGAAACAGTAATAATAAATAGGTTTGTTTGCTGTATGCTCACTGCTATTAACACGTCAAAACCCTTGTGCCACCGGCCTTAAATACTGGCGAGATCAAAAGAAGCCAATTATACGGCCCGTATCAGAAATAAACAAGACTGTAAGAATAGATTGTGAATCAGAGTGTACCACTTAAATCAAAATAATATCTGTTATCTGTTGGCCGTGGGCCCACCAGACTGCGGCTGTTTCGCAAACGCGATTAGTTCGTTGGCGGAGAGTTCTTATTTAAGTTTTGACTCATTTCTGCCAAGGATTATTATTTTTTTTTTTGTATTATTCTATTTGAAATTCAGTGCCAAAATACGCGGATTGCTCAATCGCTGGAGTATAACGCCCCCGAAATTCTAATCCACCTTCGCTGAATCTGAAAATAGCTCCATTGGAATAATCTCATCTATATACACTCATCAACAATGTATAAATTCTAATACGTTTATTATCATTAATTTAATATCCATTAATTATATAATTTTATAGCAAAGGAGCTGTCCAAGTGCAAGGAGGGGTGACTGAATCATTTGATATACATAAGGGAGTGAGGCAGGGAGACCCACTGTCACCGGTACTGTTTAATTTAATACTAGAAACAGTCATAAGGGCAATAAGGACGAACCCTGGAAGCATTTATACCCGTATGACTCAGCATCTAGCGTTTGCGGACGACGTCGTGATCACTGGCAGAACAGGAAACTCCTTACTAGGAGCATTTGAAGAGTGTAGCAGAAAAGCAAGAGAAGTTGGCCTCCAGATAAACGAAGAAAAGACAAAATATCTAGTGACGTCGAAGGAACAAAATAATATACAAATAAAATAATAGGCAAAAAAATGCTCCCTAAAAATTTGAAAATAAGGGTTTACCAAACCATGCTTAAACCAGTCGTATTGTATGGGAGTGAAACTTGGACGCTCACTGCAAAGAATGAAAGCATTATAAATAGATGGGAGAGAAAAATTTTGAGGAGGATATAAGGCCCTACTAAAGATGGAAATATATGCAGAATAAAAAGCAACCAGGAACTAAGGGAACTGCACAAAGCTCCAGATTTGGTTGCTGCAATAAAGCAAAGGAGATTAAAATGGCTGGGCCATGTTCAGAGAATGAGCCCCAACAGAATGCCAAAAATCATGCTGAATGGGCGTCCCGAAGGAGGCAAGAGAGAAAAAGGAAGGCCTAGATTGCGCTGGAGGGAAGATGTTGAGGCAGACCTAAAGACACTTGGTGTGAGGTATTGGAGGAGAGCAGCTGGTGACAGAAACAAATGGAGGGGAATCGTGGAAGAGGCCAAGGTTCTGCATGGACCGTAGCGCCATTGTTGTTGTTGTTGTTGTTGTAATTATATAATTTTATATGATTTAATTTCGTAGTTTATTTAATTATAATTAACACACTTTAATAGAACTGTCGCATGATTAAGAACTCAGTTTTCGATCCTTCCGACAGGTAAAGCATTTGGCTATATTTCGAATAGTTATGGCCCGAAGTAAGTTTTGTGTGTGTGTGTGTGTGTGTGTGTGTGTGTGTGTGTGTGTGTGTGTGTGTGTGTGTGTGTATGTGTGTGTGTGTGTGTGTGTGTGTGTGTATTATTAATTCATTACTACAGTTATGGACGATAGTTTTGTAATACGTGTTTTTAATATTTTTTATTTATTGGTACTAGTATCCTTTGGCAACTCCGCCCCATATGTTTGAAATAGTCTCATCAATAGTTATGCCTAAATTTTTATCAGAGACGTATAAAACTATTGAAAGAACATTTAGGAATAAAACAGGAAAGTTGGCTTTCGGTCGAAGGACAGGAAAAGATCCTATGGTAACGTTTTGGGTTATGGCTGCGTTTATAATACTGTGTTTGGGCTAGCCCAGGCATAAATTTCCATAGATCTAGATTTTTCTGAATTTTTGTAGGGAGATAATATCGTGTATAATTATTAATTTTCCTTTTAAAAGATCTAATTTTATGTATGTAAACGCATGCGAATTGCTGCATTATATAATAACTTTAATGTTTAAAATTGTTGATTACTACGAGTTTTTCTAAATCTTGCTACATTATGGTGTGTCATAAATATATAAGACCCTTCACTAATTATATAATAAACAAATAAGACTAAAAGAATAAAATAACTAATTTCTATAAAATATAAACATTTTTATTATAAGGGTTAATAACATTTTCATTAAAAGTAAATGTTAGAGTGTATTAACATATATCTACCTATGAGATTCATAAATATGCAGTGATTCATATGATATGGTAGTAAGATGTTACTACCTAACAATATACAATTTATTTACCTAAAATAAAATCTTGTTTCCAAAGAATATGTCATAATGCATCGAAAGTATTAAAACATATAGAGTACTATTTTATAATTAACCCTTGCCCTTAATTAATTTAAGAGAAAAGAGTCTTAGAAATATAGAAAAAAATCTATAGACACGTACAGATTTTAATAGTTTTACAAATAAAAAATCTGAAATCCAACAACTAAAGTGTTACATATATAAGGCACTTAAAAATTGTTTCCGGTCGAAAAATTGAAGGAGCACTTCACTCATAATATTAAAAAAAAATCTTTAAATAATGGTTTACGATGAAAAATGAATCTATAATGAAAAATTTACCACTCCACTTCTTCATGGACAATAAAGAGCAAGACGCTGAGAACTTAAATCTCATTGCCGCATCGGTTTATTAAGCTGTCCACGAGGAAAGAACCAGGTCAGGGGTGAACGAATCTTCGGGAATGGCCAGAGGCAATAATCGATCCTGAACTACTTTCGATTAATAATACTTCCCGATCCTGTTTGCCAACGAACAGTTAAGCCAACTTGCATAAAAGTCGTTATTAGGTCATATCCCTGATGGGAATTTTTGCTCTTGCACGAGGATACAATACGACAAACAAGACGTGACTGTTGTCTAAATTCTGCAAACTCGATTACGAATACAATCGAACTATCGAACCGTTAGGAGAACTATTCTTTCATTTACTATTTGAAACAACGAAGCCTAAGCTCATAGTATGAATTTAATAATAATAACAATTAGCTAAGAAGAATAAACTTTGAAATTATATGTGGTACCAACAGAATTTAATATATCAAAGTTTCCAATATTAAACACAACAATATAGACAATAAAAAAAGGGGAGAGGAAATGATACAAATAATGAAACCTGTTTTTTTTTTATTACTATATTAACCTGCCGAAAAATAATGGAGTTACCCTTAACGATATTTCCTCTTTTTTAAATTTCGTCTATTATGAATTTTCGTCAATACATAAGTATATAAATGCATAGGATCTCTTCGTCAATTTTCGAGTATTTTTGCAGACAAGTTCTAATCTTTCTGCAGAAAAACAAAAATATTTTTGGAAGTAATAGTCAAACATATAAGATTACTAGATCATAAAATATGAAAAATTCTTAAAAATATCAATATTTTCCAGAAAATTCCTTTATAAATCCAGTCCAAATATTTATGAAATCTTACTCGTAGGGTTAAAATCAATATTTGTGAAAGAATCTTTACATCGCACATGTAATTATAAACACAAAAACCAGAATTAAAAAATGTAAAACTCAGTCTTGTATGAAATATCGAAAGTGTACTTGAATTACTTTTTAGTCCTAACCGCAATTGAGATGTATCAAGAAGGATTTGAAGTTAATTCGATACATTTTGAAGTTTCATAGATGTATAAAACTTAAACATAATCATAAAATTCAGATTTTTGAGTTGTGTCACTTTAGAAATACATGTGCGATATGTTTGATGCAAATATTTTTACTTTCCTTGATCACCAGCTAAAAACGTACATTAGACATCTGAGTAGATTTGAAAATAAAACTAATAAGGCTATTCAGAAATTTGTTTAGGAAATTTCGACCTAATTTTTAAATATTTATTTTTATTTTTTTTTATGCATCCATTGAAATTTACAACTGTAAAAACGATAAAAATACGTCAAGTAAATGTGAAGATCATGTTCATGATATCATTCCAGTTGCTTGTAAGTCAACTAACCATTGGTAGCACTTCAATACAAGTTGTCAAATAGAAGGTCCTGAGCCTGTATTCTTTTCAGATGCTTCAGAGGCAAATTTTATTTTAAACATATTAAATAATGTATTTGAAAAATTTCCATTGCGTCATACTACATGCCTGAATTTAACTTTCCTCCAGGAGACTAATTCAACTATACTGTTTTTACTTCCTGCTTTTAAGTTAATACAATCACTGATACAAAAACTAACTTTCAGTTCAATCTTGGGGCCCTTCCGTATTGAAGCTAAATATCCAATCACAAAGAGATCAACAGAGCCTGATGGCGACTGAGTATTTACGGTGCCCAGAGGCGTTGAACTTTCCAACGGTATTTGAGCAATATGTTTGTTCAACCGCAGAGGGAATTGCCGAGTGTAGAAGGAATATTTCTCAAACCGCAGGCCTAGGGTTGCAGGTCCGGATACATATTGGAACATTTATGCAATCTATTGAAAAACTGTGAACTCTTGCTGCATATGCAAGGGGTTCATCAGTGTTCCGCTCTTCTTTGATGGGAAGAAAATAATGCAATGGCTTAAGAGAAAGTTTAAATACATAAAACGTAAATATACTGATTAAATAAAATTTAAAAAAAGGGTAATGAAAATTAAGGGGTTTTCAACCGAAAAAAACTGTAATGTTAGCTAGGTTATATTAACATGATTTGCATTCGAAAGTAATTAACCGTATAAATTACACTTCATTACTTAACATATTGAATAACAGCTTGAGCAATACATAATAACATTGGAATAATAATTTAAAAAACACAATAATTATATATATTTCTTGATTTAGATATATTTGTACGTTGGAACATTATCTACAATAATGCCTAATATTCCCACTAAGGTGGGGAAGAATCCTTCAATGTCTATCACTAAAGTTTTCCTCAAATATCTCGAGAACCATTAACTTTAACAAAACATAAGTTATTTTAAAACTTAAAATAGACTACATTTTCAATGAGGAAAGTCAGCAGTTTGAGAAGAAAGAGAAGCGAACGAAACATATAATTATAGATTCCCGACAAAATTGTACCTTTGAAAATTTCCAGAACATTTTTCTTATTGATTTTTTTTTACAAAACAAATTTCGCTTGAGTTCTTTCGTCGGTATGCGGTAGAGAACTTGTCTGTCACAGAAAAATTTCAAATTTCGTGATGAACTACCATTTTTTGGAAAGCTGTATTTCATTGGCCAACGGAGCTGCGGTTAGGCTCGGATTGTCAGAGAATTAGTGTTATTCAATAGTGTGATAGTGTTAACAACATATACAAAAATTGTAGATATCTGTGGTTTCGTGAATCTGGCCTTTTTTTTTTTTTTTTTTTTTTTTTTTTTTTTTTTTTTTAATAAATGACTGGGTTATGTCAGGATAGTTTAAAAAAATAATATGAATGTGTTAAAATACCAATACTTCACATTTATTTCATAATTCGTTAAGGCTATGTAAAATAACCAGATCGGAATGAATATGTATTAAGGAACAGTTCTCAGACTGTAGGCCTATATTCGATACAGAACGCCAAGCCAAGCAAGGCAGTCAAGTAAAGACGGTCTTGCCTAGCGCCTTAAGTCTCCGAACCACTATTTCAACCTCACCATGCACTTTATTTATTTATTTTTTTAAATTATAAAACTTTATTGGAATAGATGTGCAATATGCCATAGAGAAGGGCAATAGGTAACAGTGCTAATGATGTATCCATTCGTACCATACATACAAATATGCATACACACACAAAATTAATCATAACAAAAGATTAAAAAAAAATAAATAAATAAATTATTACAAAAATCAAGTGACAAAAAACAAAATACGGCTATTAACAATATTTTTATTAAAATATAAATAATTTCCTGCATGTTTTACTTTAAAATTTTAATTCAAAATTTAATCCCAGACCACCAGTTTGGATTCCGAACATCACATTCCACAATCCAGCAATGTCACCGTGTGGTGGACGTTGTCTCCTCCGCATTGGAGCGAGGAATGTACTGCACGGGAGCCTTTCTCGATGTAGAACAAGCTTTTGACCGAGTCTGGCACCCGGGACTGCTTTACAAACTCCGTAAATTCCTACCTCCTACATACTTCCTTATCATCCGTTCATATCTTAACGATAGAACCTTCAAAGTTAATCATAACTTTTCCTACTCCTCTCTCTTTACCCAATCTGCAGGTGTTCCTCAAGGAAGTATCCTTGGTCCAATCCTCTACACGGTGTATACAGCTGACATCCCGACGCATCCTAGCACCATCCTCACCACGTATGCTGATGACACGTGTGTGTTATCAGTAAACAATGATCCCTTTATTGCCTCCCAGACACTCCAATCCCATATCATAAAACTTCAAGAATGGTGTGAAAAATGGAGAATCAAGATAAATCCAAATAAATCCCATCAAATAACCTTCACCCTCCGTCGTAAACCCACGACCTCCTGTCCTACAATATCCTTTAACGATGTTCCACTGATCCCCGTTGAACAGATCCGCTACTTAGGACTCCATCTGGACAAACGTCTTACTTGGAATCCACATACAAGACTAAAACGACAAGAAACTGCCCGTCGTTTTCGACTACTTCAACATTTACTTGACAAACGTTCCAACCTTTCAATTAATTACAAAAGACTCATTTACATAACAATAATTAGACCAATTTGGACATACGGAGTTGAGCTTTGGGGCTCCACTAAACCATCCAATTCATCCCGTATCCAATCCTTACAATCCAAAATCCTTAGAAAAATCCTAAATGCTCCTTACTTCGTCACAAACAAACTTATCCACAAAGACCTTAATATACCTTACGTTTCTGACTTAGCTCAAACCAGATATCAATCCTTTCATAGCAAACTCCACAACCATTCAAATCCATTAGTATCACAACTTGCTTCTCATTCCATTCCAGATAATCCTCCGAGGCGCCTGAAAAGAAGATGGCCTCGGGACCTTCTAATATAAAACTTCATAATAAAGAACCTTTAAAAGTGCTACCAATGGGTAGGTGCTTTAAAAACAAGACTTGTCATTTTTATCATTGTCATCACATTTACTAGATGTATCATATTTTATATTGTATACAGTTGTAAATTTCAATAAATACATAATAAAAAAAAAAAAAAAAAAATAATTCAAAATTTAAAAATGCCATACAAGAAATGTTTAAATCCTTAAAGCCTTTTTACTAAATAAAGTCAGAAGTAGAGGGACATCCTTGCTTCGGAGATCTCAAGACTGAGTATATATTTTGTATACATTGAACTACTTATTTTCAGTTCAAAATATTTATTATTAATATAATTTTCTTATTAATTTTTTCATCATTTTTTTCTTTACATAAATCCGGATCTCAAACATAACAAACAAAATAAAAAGGAAAAAAAAAAGAGCTACATGATAAATAATAAATGACAGTTAATAATTAGAATGAATTTTCAATCATCTTAATAAGAGAAAAATAGTAACCAAAGGATTCAGGAAATTAAGGAGACATAACAGAGATTCATTTTATTTCATTTCAGAGATTGGTATAACAGGATAAGGAAATACAAGACAGAACAGCTTTTAGAAAAATGATACTAAACTATAAGGGTTTCCAGAAAGAACTAGAATCACTACAGAAGAGAGAAAGAAACAGCAAAGTGAACGATTGAAGAACTATTGGAAGTCAAGGAAAGAAGTACGGAAATTATTGCACATGGTTACTTCACGCGGTCCTAGACGGACAAAATCGGAAAGAAGAAATGACTGTTATTTGGATAGAAAATAAAAAAACCCAAATCTTTACAATTTCACTCGATCTCATTTGATCCACTGGATGATTAGAACAAAAATAAATAGCATAACATTAAATATTGATCTTCGAAAGGTATTTCTACCAACGAAAACCATAATACAATCCACCCAGTTTTAGAAAGTCGATTACTCCACGGAACAATGTACTTTCTAATATTGCAATCGAATATCCTGTTTCCAATTTAAAATATATATCATGATTTACTACAGGAAAAAGAAATAATGATTTAAAAAAAAAATAATAATAACATTTTTAATTAGCGAGCCAGGTAAGAGATCAAAAAGTTTTCAAATCATCAATGCTATAATTTTAATGATTTTATATGCGTATAGTAGTAAGTGAGTCAACTATAAGATACGGAAATAAACTTTCTTTCAAGTAAACTACTATACATTATAAGTTATTAATTTAGCAGAGAAAAGGGAATTAATAACGGAATAATAAAAGTAATCATACCAGTTTTCCAGGACGTCATTTCCTCATTTAATAAAAAGAAAGTATGTGCAAGTGCATATTTACTGAAACCATAAAAATTTAAATGGTTAAATATCCTTCCTTAACTCCTAGTTTGCTTCACCTGATCAACCTTTATAGTCTGCGAGTCTATTAAAAACCCAGAAATCATTTTGGATCAACACTTATCCTAGAATAAATTTGTAATAATTTAAATCCTCAAACAGATAATATAATTCAGTTATTCATCGCAAGCAGTACCAAAATCCTAGTTATGTACTTCAACCCCCCCCCCCTCTACAATGGAAGACAATTATACGGAAGATTGTCTAGTAAATGGTGCTTAAGAGACTAGTGAATTTCTTCATGAGAATCATTTTTGGAATCCCCAGGTTCTTTAACCTCACTTGCTGGAATTCTGAGTTAGGGTGGCTTTATCCTTTACTTTCCGACACCAATACTTCCTACGCACTTTTTTATTAAAAACTTTAAAATCTTTTAAACACCAGATTACAAACTAACGATTTACTTACGGGGTATATACCTTATCATCCAACTGCATATTTTGGAAAAGGCTTTATTATCAGTGCTGCCATATTATATGATTCCTTACCAATTTCGATTCACTACGCTCACTCACTCACTCACTTACAAAAAATTCACATAAATTTGGAAAATGAATAAATCGCTATGAATTCAGAGGAAAAAAATTGAAGAATCTGCGTAGGAAAAATAGTAAAAGATTATTGGAAGTCTATTGATATATATTTTATCGACTAAAAAAAAATTTCCTTTTCGGCCCTAATCAGGAATAGATGACACTTTAAAAAAAATAACAGAACAAACCAGTATCACAAGCTGACATGCTTCGATATCAAAAATGCCTTCGACAATGCATGGTGCACAAGAATAAAATAAATATAATTTAATCAAAACTCTTTACCACATTACAGAATTTATATGACAACACATCTTATAAATAAATAAAGTTAAAACTACCTAACTAAGGGATCTTTAAGGGAACAATAGAATTATATGTAATTTGTTAGGATTACTAATTAATCGTTTTGTATGAATAATTCATACATATTGATGTGGTTTTCCAAGTTCCAGGTGACTAATTACGAAAACAGCTAAGAGTCCGGCTCTGCCTACGATAAGTGGGAAGACAAGATCCGGAGTTCCAGTCTTGGTTTAAATATTATATCGAAGCATAGATGAGTTTTTTATAGATGAGATTAATTTTTATTATATCCTAACATTTTGTTTTTAATTTTCTTAATGTTTTAATTTACCTATTATTAGGCCGTGGTAAGATAAATTTATTTATTGCTATTACTTCTAGCCCTTGAGTCTGTAATATTTTACAGTAAAGATAGTATTTAAAAAATTCTATTATCAATCCATTACGCTGTAGTTGTTCCTATATCCACTTCCTGAATGTTTCATTATATACTAAGTTTTCATTAGAAATGGACAGTGAAACTACAACTGATTAGAATAATTGCTACAGTCAACATTAACGGAAATAGTGTTGTTTCCACCACGTAAAAGCAGCTAAATGCTTCTGGTTTTTAGTTTCTAATTACAGAGTATGACCTCTAGGGTACTTGAGTATTCTTTCTAGCATAAAGCACGAAAGTACTGGCTGTGAAGGGAAAAATAAAGTTTTTTTTTTTTAATTATTTAAACATTAATGAGAGGCTGAGAAAAATAAATCAAAAATGCATCTGCTTCCTAATTAACTAAATTAATATAATTTTAGTTTCTATTGAAATCGAAATATATTTCATTCACTTTGTGAATAGAGATGTTTGTTTCTGATGATGTGGATAAAGGTTTTCGAAACATTTTAAAATTTCGTAATTCAATAATAATTATTGAAGGGAGAAGGATGCTAAAGTATAATTTTTACTATCTTATCATATTTATTTTCTTTACAATTCTTTTGTTTACCACTAACATTGCAATTTAATAGGATACGGTAATGAATTTACATCTAAAATAATTTCTTGTTATTTTATTGAAGTAATATATAACAGGTTTTCTTGACGAATAAGAAACCCCACTTCATATATCTCCTCCCTTTCACGTCAAACGAATTTTTTACTTAAAGAGCTAAAAAAGTACATGGAAATTGTAACTAATATCATCTATGATGCCTTCAATAGGAATTAAATAAATAAACTAAGATAGTTTCTTCAGTTTATTATATTTGCTGACTTACATTGTCATTTTAACTGAAGCATTCCCTTTAACTTGAATTTTAATATATATGTTTATAATCATTCAACCTCCTTCATTTTCTGTTATGTTTTATTCTTTCTCTTTTCTTATTTATTTTATTTTATGCATCTAATTTACAGTCCTTATGGTAGCTATTAATATTATGCACATAGTCGTTGCGTCTAAACTGTTATGTTTCATTAGAATTCGTTTTATTTAAATATATTCACTGACCCCGCTCAAATCGATACATTTTTTTTTCTTTCTTTTTTTTGCTAATTTAAATTTAAAAATGCTTAAAATCTATTAACAATATATTGTAAAGAAACTACTCACTGATATCACTTAAATAATAAGTTCTAAGATTACCCGTCTGAAAATCAGGCTCTATCAATAAGCTTACCTATTCATATATTTTTTCTGTAGTTCCTTGTCTGATTTAGGATGTCGTGAATCGTCATTAAGTAATTTTATGTAATAATTTATATTCAGAAGCGGAATTAAAGTTAGATATTTAGTCCAACAGTGTTATATAACCCCTGTTTAAATTTTTAGTATAAATTATTTCAAATAATGATAAGCTTATGGATATAAAAAAAAAAAATAACCACAAAATCTGTCGAAAATATAAGTGGGTTTAACTTCTAAAAACAATATAGTTTTTCTGTTTCATCCCGAAAAAAATAAATCAGGCTGGGATTTATTGAATTTATTTATTTATTATTTATTAATAAAATAAACTTTAGAATTCTCCAAAAGGGAGAACACAAAATATTTTATTTTATTTAGAACACTATTCTAAAAATAATAAACCTTTTCAAAAACGAATAAAGAATACTCTAAAAAATGGAACCAAAGTTTTTTTTCCAAAAACACTTTTACTCTAAGAAAATAAATTCTGTCTCAGTGGTTATTTATCCAAAGCTGTTATCAATTTCTGTTAATTTATACTTTTCTATGTAAAACGTTTAAATATGATAATTAATTTCATTTATAGTTATATCAAAAAAATTAGAGTGCAATTTATTCCACACTTAGGTTAGTCTTGGAAACAAGGTATTTTAAAAAAATTTTTCAAGTTGAAGCATAAAATGTTGAAGACTCGTGGATCGAAAGCGACATGGCAAATTATAAAACATAGTTTTAAAAATATGTCCTTGGATATTTATGAAGTATACAAAACATAGTTCTTTCAAGCTTCTAAAAGCTAAATAGTATTTTTTATTTTTTATTTAAATCACAAAATAAATTTTAAACTCCTTATTCACATACTGAGAGGAAAAGGAAAAGAAAAATTATAAGAAGATACAAATAAAATGATAGGGAACGAAAGCAGAGCTAAGTGTGCTGCTAAACAAAAAGACTGAAAGGGAGACAAGATAGAGGGCAGTAGAGCGTGTCTAAAGGCAATCTCTCCTTGGCTCTGGTCCATTGAGAGGATAATTAACCCACTGTGTGTGTAGGCCATGGTCTAGGTGTCTAGGCTAGTCTCTGAGGACCACGATCTGGGTGTCTAGGGGAGTTACTGTTCTTCGGAAGCGTATACCCTGCGGAAGAAGAGGAAACCAGCAAGCAACAGATCATCAACAAGGGTTGCAAGTGGGCATCAAAACACAGTTCAGGTCCACAAAAAGAAGGATACCTGGGAATAAATAGAGAATAACATTAGGTAAAAACAATGGAAGTAATCAAGGTGATTAAATTGAGCCTCAGAATTTATTAGTCTGAATGGCGAAATAATCATCAAAATGGCAATCAACAATGACGGTAAACAAATTGTTAAACGAAAGAGATGCATCACGATGGAAGAGTTGACTTAGGCGAAATATTGTTTATTAGGGTTTTGATAATTCAGTTGAGAGAAGTAGGCTAAACTAGACAACTATTAAAAACTCTTAAGCAATATTCATCCTAGAATTATAGGAAGAATAGTTCGATAAAGTTGAAGTTTACAGCTATTTTTCCTGAATCTCTTTATATCAATACTTTAAGTTAAAAAAGAAAGTTCACAGACATTATTACTGGAATGTATTTTACTAATGTACAATCAGTTATTGACACCCTTAGGATACCTTTTGAAATACGGACACAATTTACAGTATTAAAAAAAGTCAAGTTGTGTTAAAATACTTTTAAAAACTTTAATTTTTTTTTTTTTTTTTTAATTTTTAAGATAGGATGTCCAGAACTATCTGAGGAGTCAATAACTGTCAACACATTGATAACATCAACCGTTGGGCAGTGAAGAATAAGTTATATCTGAATCCAAAGAAAACTAAGGCTATCCTCATCGGTTCAAAACCCATCCTTAATACCCTTCCTTACTATTCATTGCTCTACCTCAATAACCTTCCTATTCAGTTCCAAAACTCTACTAAAAATTAAGGAGTTACCTTTGATCATCACCTATCCTGGAATAACCATATCGCCCGAATTTCCAAAATATCCATCATAATCCTTATGCAACTGTATAGATCTCGAGATTCCTTTTCCCTGAGTACCCGTCAACTTCTAGTGTCCTCTCTTGTTTTACCTTGCTTTGATTACTGTTGCTTGGTTTAAGGGGGACTGTCTGGGGATCTCGAGATGAAGCTGAGGAGACTGATGAACTGTTTCATTAGATTTATCTTCGGGATCCCCAGGCGGTCACACGTTACTTGCCGATATTATGAGCTTGGGTGGCTATTTCCTAAATTCCGACGGCAATACTTTCTGGGTACTTTCCTATTCCAATGTCTAAAAACCAAAAACCCTTCCTATATTCTTGATTTTTAACTGTGCGTTCTTCTATCCACCTCCTAAACACTAGATCCTCAAACCTTTTAACCTATATATACCCTCACATAAAATACCGCTTCCTTTGACAAATCCTTCATCATTCGTGCTACCTCCTTCTGGAATTCCCTACCCACTTCTATTCGTAAAGCAGCATCCATAACTTCCTTTAAAAATAACCTATTCCTGTACCTTTTAGACAATCAACCTTCAGCAAAGATGTCAATAATTAAATAAATACTTAAAATTACTTTCTTCTTTATCTTTCTTTATATTATACGTTCATATATATACGATTGTATTTTATGTTATAATTATTATTTCATATATTTATTTTTTTTAAATTTAATTAATTTTTTTCCTGTAAAAAATGTATGCTGTAATTACTGAAGCATCTAAATTGCAAATAATTGGCCAGACAATTGTACTCTTAATTGTGCATTATTTTCATTCTTAGGGGACAGTAAGTCCCAGAATAAAGTTTATCTTTTCATTTCATCGTGATAAAACATTGAGAATTAGAGTTTAAATAATGAGCTAAATTGATAATAACATATTTAATAATTAAAAATATAAAGCAAATTATAGAATTAACCATCATCAAAAAACAAGTGACTTGAAAGTACCAAAACCCGTATCATTTTAAAATCAAACAAATTCAAACCAAAAATGAACAACACACCTTCACTAAGATCATAAGTTATAAGATCATTCCAACATAACATTTTTATTAACTGTCTATCCTGGACGAACGAATAAAACTATAAAAATTAACTTATAAGGTAGAGATAGTTTATTCAGAGGTATAAAAGAAGAAAACAGTGATTACAGAAATAACAGCGGACAGTTACCGGACAAGACGGTACGTCACTGTCTCGAAGTTACGGTATCACCTTGTGGAACTGATGAGTGGTTTGGACGACCTAGGAGGAATCGTAGCGAAGGAGAGTACTTCCTGTGTCCTCCTTAACGAAACTATGGACGACATTTCGCCGATCATATTTCGCCATCAGGACTAATGATGACGCACATAATAATAAAACAATACAATAACAAAGGATCAATATCTCCAATGATAGCTATAAAGTTTCTGCTACCACAATTTATTTTAGCAATAAAGAGAGCTCAAAATTTTTTCTTTGAATCACAAAATACAGTCAATTACTTTATAAAAAAAAAAAAAAAGAACATTAAAAATTTAACGAATCATAAAGATTTGATAAGGAAACCAGGTTTACTTACAATTTGGTTAATAAACTAAAGAATACCAATTACATATTACTGAAGAAAAAATGTGATAGTTGGCAATTAGTTTATTTGCATTACATTTTTTTTTTTTTTTTAAATATTTACTGAAACAAGTATATTTATTAATTATTTATTGAAACTCGAACTACTGTAATATGGCGAGTACACAACTACAGGTCTACCAGCCATCGGTAAATATAAGAAATTATAATAATTGGGTTTAGTGAGTTTAAAATTTACAGTCAAAACTCGTTAAGTCGAAGTGAACCTAATTTCTGTTTATAATTGAAAGAATTGTATTTGTTTACTCCAACCAACAATCGTTAGCTCGCAGTAAAATTTTTGTCTACACCACTACCGAAACTATAAGTCAAATTTCCTGAGGCGGGAGGCTCTATAAGTCGAAGTTTCCTAGAACCATCAACATGTATAAGCCAGTCTTTCTCAAACCTATCCTCGCTTATCCTCAGTATTGTTTCATTTCGGGGACAAGACAGATGTGCAGATGTCTTTGCACCCAGTCCAGCGTGTAATAGATCGTCATACCCTCTACATATATGCAGAAGAAAGTACAGACTATTTTAAATTATTGAGTTGTGTTATACAGATAGTTATCTGTGTCTGTAAGTGGAATGGGTGAGATGTGAGAATAGAATAATTTAGATTTTGAAGGAAATTTTCAATATACAAAACTAACATAGCCTATTGAAAAATTATTGTTTGATGAACCTCAATACAGTGGATAATTTTAACAGTTTCCAACATTAAATATCAATGAAAATTAACTAACACCATGTTATAACACCAACCGTTACATTATCCTCGCAAAGTTCCGCTACGAATACTGGTGTCATGGTTTTGAATATATGTGAGAAAAATTCGATAATTATGAGAACTGAAACACAGATTAATATCAAAATATGTGATTAAATGTCTAGATTACACAGATTTATGAGAACAATACAAGAATGAAAAATACTTCAGAATGAAATATATAACCTTAAAAACTTCAATCAGAAACTGCACCTAAACCACTTTCATTTCATAACGATGCCAACACTTCCCGGTAAACCATTATCTACCAAGCAATTCCTTCTACCCATATCTGGCATAGCATACACGCCTGGAAGCAGAAATTGTCGACAGGGTGGCATTGGACAAGCAGTTCTCGAAAACCTTCCAAGGGTAACCTTCAAATGTAATTTGGGAGAGCATTCTTTCACTGTACCGTTACTTATTCAATAAATGACAACAGCTAAAATGTATTTAATTAGTATCGATGATCAGCACTGTTAATTTAAAATGTCAAAAAGATTCTGTAACAGAAATAATTTTCAGTTTGATTGGTGTGTAATGAAATAGCTCTTTACAAACGCTACATAATAGATAAGGTAAAAATTAAAAAAATAAAAATAAATTAATAGGCTATTTCGGAACATTCTGAAAGAACCAACTAGACTAAGTTGGAACCAAAGATTGGACACCTTTAGCAAGAGAGAGGCATATTTAAGAAGTCATTACAACTACAGGTAACAGAAAACAAATTTTAAAAAATGACAAACTAACACAATTTTAACAAGATATGTTGGAGCTAACTTATACTATGTGGACTTTATAATTTAGTAACTTAAACGATTTAAACTAGCTGAACGTATTTGTAACTGCGACAGAAACATTGGACGAACCTAAGACCATCATATTTATAGTTGCACAAAATTGGAAAGATACAGAAACAAATTTACAGACGAAGTCCTACTGAACCAATAACAATGACCACCTTCAAAGTAGGATCCTGTTTACGAATAATTCGAGGAGCTTGACGCATTTGTGGTTGTTGATGCAACAATTCTCTAGGCCATCTTCTTTTCAGACGCCTCGGAGGATTATCGGGAATGGAGTGGGAAGCAAGTTGAGAAACAAATGGATTTGAGTGGCTATGGAGCTTACTATGAAAAGATAGGTATCTGGTTTAGGCTAACTCAGCAACATATGGAACATCAAGGTCTTTATGGATAAGTGACAAAGTAAGGATTGGATACGAGATGAATTGGATGGTTTAGTAGAGCCCCAAAGCTCAACTCCGTAGGTCCAAATAGTTCTAATCACAGTCATGTAAATAAGTCTTTTGTAATGAATTGGGAGCTTTGATCGTTTGTCTAGTAAATGATGAAGTAACGACAAGTTTCTTATCGCTTTAGTCTTGAAATTTATACTTAAGTTTTTCTTCTCTCTTTTTTTTCTTTTTTCTTATATTTATTAATATTAACTTATAAATCCCTTACATTGATAACTAGTTTAAATTTCATTTCTTCTAAAGTCAATTTTAATTCCTGTATTATTCTACAAATAATGTACATTTTACAAAGTTAAGCAAGTTTGTAAAAATGTGAACCCATTGTAGGATTACTGCAATGTAGAAAAAATGAAGAAGAAAAAATCCAATTTCTCCCGGACTGAGAAAAACAATTGATCAGGGATATGTCTATCTAAAATCTACTGCTTTTATATCTACAGCTTCTGATAAGGAAACTGCCGTCAAATTTTCGATCGAAGCAACACCAACAGAGCTTGAGCGGGTCGAAAAAACACCCAAATATAGGCAAAATGTAACTTGGTTAATTAGTTTGAATTAAAAGTGTTACATTTTTGAGGATGAAAAAAAAAACGTTACATATTTAACGGTGAAAATAACCGTTACAACGTAACTTTTTTCATTCGAATCAATATAGCTCCTAAACGGTAGGTCCTAGCGACAAGTGTTACAAAACAAAAAATATTCTCCATAAAATTTATAATCAACTGTCATCAAATTTTCGATCCGAGATACAACAACAGAGCTAGAGCATGTCAAAATGATCCATTTTTGAGTTTAAAAAAAACGTTATACCTTTTGAGGGTGAAAAACATTACACGAGAAAATATAGACCCCCAGCCAAAAGGCATACCTGTTTAAATCGTTGGATGAATTATATCAACTGTATAAGAAATACTTGTAATTACGACGAAATTCCAGAAAAAAAATGATCAATAGGTTACTCACCATTAACGAAATTACATTCACGCAAATCAAAACTGAATAGACATTATATATTATCATATTTCTTATATTATGGATATAATTATATCATTACTCCCAGTAACTTTTTGAAGATCCAAAATTAACTCATTACTTCCCTCCACCGATCGAACCCCCAACAATATCCTACCCTTCCGGTCTATTACAGCCCTGTCTGCACAGCATAATTTCGATGACAATGTTATAGAGCCCCTTGTCACAATAGCCAGGAAGTCTTCCTCCACAAAGGAGAGGTGAGTTGGTTTTCGGCATTGTTAGTGAAAGTTTCACAGCCCACTTAATCGTTTCCTGATCTCTATGGAGGGATTGGCTCTAGTCAATGTGAAGGGATCTTCCTTTCTTAATATTAACCCAGTGATATTGGATCGGGAGAAAGAAAATAACAAAAACGTAAAAACCTAACTGCGATATAGCAAAGGAGCGATTACATTAAATATTTTGTACCGATTGCAAGAGAGAAAGAAACACTTCATCAAGTGATGCTGCTCATGATAAGTTATTACGTTTCACAGCATACTGATCCATTTAAAGAGAAGTGTGATAATATTTGAATAAACCATGTAAATAAATTACATCAAGAACAAATCATATTAATAACTATTAGGACGTTTACATTTTTGTTTATTTTCTCACCCATTATTATGTTTCTATATATTTATTTTCTCTCTTTTAAATCATTAATATATTAAGTGTATTATATAATAATTACAACGTAGAGGAAGAAAAAAACAGCAGCAGTCATGAATTTAAAATATTTAAATCTTAATACTAAATCATTTCATCACATCCTGATCATAATAAAATGATAGTAAAATATCTTTAAGTTTTAAAATTAAGTTAAAAATATTGAAAAGAAAATTAAAATGGGATACAAAAAAATAAATAAAAAAAATTGTGCGGAGCCGGTAAGGGGAGATAGTAGGCTAATCTGAGTCGATTTTACTATAAGAACTACTGTCCGAAAATTAACCGTTTTCCAGTTATACTAATTTTTAAGATTTTATAAAATTAACGTCAGTCATAAAACTTTTTTTTTTAAATTTGTGTAGTCACATGAAAACTTTAGTATCTTATCAAAATCCTGTACCAACAATGGAAGACCTCAGAAACAGGATAATACATGTAGCACAAGAAATTCAAACCTCTCTTTTGAATTTAGGGGTAGTAAAATCAGGTGTGATAAGAAGAGCACGTGTGTGCATTAGAAATAGAGGGCGCCACACTGCCTCATTTGAAATGTAATGAAACGTAGATGTTTCATAATTACGTACGAAAAAATTGTAGGTGATTTTTTCTAGTAAATTAAAGTTTTTGAGATAAACGAAGATTTTTTTAAAGAGAAATTGAACTATTTTAAAGGTTACTGCATGATATAACGTCAATAATGTACATTTGAGTATCAATTTTCGTATTTTAATCACCCAATTTTTAAGTTTTATGACTTGTTTAAGGTATGAAGGACGTTAATTTTATAAAATCTTAAAAATCAGTATAACTGGAAAACGGCTAATTTTCGGACAGTAGTTGTTATAGTAAAATCGACTCAGATTAGCCTGTACTATCTCACCCTACTCGCTCCACATCTATTTTCTAGTCACACAGTATATATCAAGTAAATGTGTGAAAAATTAATACAATAACATTCCAAGAACTTGTAAATAAACTACCCATAAGTAGTATTTCAATAAATGTTCAACATTAGAGGGTCCCTAAACCATTTTCTTGTTGCAAGACTAATGGATTCGAGTGGGTATACAGTTTATCTTGAAAGGATAGGTATCTTGGGTAAATTCAGCAACATACGGAATATTGAGATCGTTATGAAAAAGTTTATTTGTGACATAATAAGGAGTATTGAGGATCTTACGAAGTACTTCGACAAGTAAACGAGTCTTGCTTAATTAATCGGGAGGTAGGAACGTAACGTAAATTTTGGAGTATAGGAAGTTATTAATACCAAACTAATTCTATCTTGTATATCTGAGATAAAAAGATTTAAAGATCGAAAGATGGCTCTTTTATTAAAAACCATATTAAACATTAAAATCAAATTATTAACGAAAATAAACTTGCTCAAGCTCAGATTATCATTCCGTTTCTAAAAATATGGGTACTCACTCTGTAATCTAAACTTTTTTTTTTTTTTCTTTTGTTTTTTGCCATCACTTCAAATATTTCTTGTGATTTATTTACGAAATTAAATCGATTAAATTAATGTGCAGTGATCAAATGCATTAACAAACAAAAACAAAATTTATTATATATTACGAACAACTGAATGCAAATAGCACTATTAGTATTACGATGGAAGAGGGCGTAAGACGAGGATAGTAACTATCAACGTAGTATTTGTAAATTATTAGCAGGGAAGTTCCGAAAAAGGAAGAAGATTCCCACAAAGCTAAATGTTCGTTCTTCCGTTTATTAAATGTATCTTTATGTAATCAGAATACAGAGGTGAACTATTTATTTTACCGATCCATCTGATAAGTTTGTTTTCATTAAAACATCCTTACAATTGTGAGCACAATTATTCCAGATACACTCAGGTTATCTTCAACCTTGCATATTATTAGCAGTTGAATAATATTATTCACTTCCTCCTGCCCTTGAAGTTCTTGGATCGTAACAAGATATCTGGGCGGAATCTGATGCTCAAGGAATATGAGTCGACGTGTGATACCTTAAAAAAAAAACATTGATATAGTATGGCCCAGTACACAGAATCGCGTTACGTAATCACAAGTTTCAGAGTAGTTGCCTCGCCCTGTTTAACATAAATTATTTTGGCCTAGACGATTATAGTTTTTATTTTGTTAGAACCCGTTAAAAGCGAATAAAAAAAGATACCAAACAAGAAAACATATACACGGTTTTAGGTTTCATCAAGGAAGCAATGGCAATTAAAAATGAAAAAAACAACATATTTAGTAACCTATTTCCTCGATTATTAATAATTATATTTCGCAAACCACGACTCAGAAAAATTCTATATACTTTCCTAAAGGATCTTTCATTCCATTTGTGAACCTAAAAATTTATTTTCCAATAAACTACATACCTTAGAATCTTGTTATGCATAAAATATTCAAAAGATCTGACAAAAGCAATCACCTGAAACAAAAAAAAATTAAATATATATTATATAAGACGGAGGAAAAGAATTTCTAATATAGGAATAACTAACTTCAGATCTTATCTTCAATTTATTCAAATAATTTTAACGACCAATACGGTACTTGGTTTAGGTCAACAAATTCTAAAATTTTATCAATTTTAAGGATGTGCCGATTTGGTATCGAGAATTTTCCATGTACTAGGATCAACAATCCTTGGTAAAATTTTTAAAACAGTTATTGAAAATGCAAGCATTGCTACAGCAAACCAAATGCATAATTAAATGAAAATTTATCCGCTTAGTTAGAAAATGAAGAAACAGGTTAACAATTTAATTTATTTTATTTTATTTGTAAGAAAGACAGTTTTCTACTCCTGAGAGGCCAACCTCAGCACAAGCCTTCCATGGAATATTGTTCAACAATGAAGTTAGTTCTATAGAGTTTTTCATCGGTATTTGGTCTTTTTTCATTTCCTTAAACATTAAAAAAGGAAGATACTGATCAAGTAATAATGATTTTTACATTGTTTTACCTATAAGATAAGTAGTACACTGAACGTCAGCCTAAAGTAATTGAGTCCATAAAAAGAATTTGGCAATTGGACACCATGGTTAAAGAACTACTTTAAAAATGATACAGCTCATCAACTGTACAGAAACGTCACGAGCACCCACCTTGCTGTCCATACATTGATTTCTGTGACTTTGAAGAGAGGATGAAAAGCGGTGGAGCTGGTTTTTAAGATTAGAAGCGTTGGTTTGTTTTTGGGTTAGGGCGTAAAATTGCTTTGGCCAGCTAAGCATTAAATGTTCGCATGTCCATTAGTCATTTCTATTATGTCAATTAGTCACAATACGACCGTAAAACGAAATAATGTCCACTTTATCAAACAATAAACCATACAAATAATTAAATAGCCTAGAAACAAAGAACCATTTACATACAAACAGACTCAACTAGATTTTGACTGAGGTAGGTAGGTAAAAAGAGGTGCGTGAAAGCTCAACCGGCCCAATTATCAATACAATCCAAACAATGACATGGCTAAGAGACATATTGTCCCGAGGCACAATGGGCTAGCCATTATATCCTCCTTAACCCGAATATATCGGGCAACATCTCTGTCGCCATTGTCGGCTGCCTCCGTGCCAACAATGGCTACTAACTTCTAGGCTAATTATGAAGAGTAGTCCTCACCTCGCTCATTGTCCAAGAGGCAGGGAGCGATCTGCAATGGCATTCCGATCCGATGGTTGTCTATCTTTTGTCATCGCTATGCATCGCTAATTACAGGGAGCTTTCTTCTCCCCGGTCCCCGGATTTGAGATCAATGACTAGAGCAAACAATATGAAGGATTATTTCCAAATGCAATTATAGTACCTTGATGCAGCTGCAAAAATCATTCAAGGACATGTCAATAACTTGTGAAGAACTACCCCTTAGTAGTACTTCACAAGTAATAACTGTTCTACATCAGAATGCCTCGAGGCCATCATCTTTTTAGACGCCTTAGAAGGTTCCGGAATCGAGAAAGAAGCAAGTTGGGAGGCTAGTGGATTTGGACAGGTATGGAGTTTACTATGAAAGGATAGGTATATGGGTTGGGACAAATCAGCAACAAATAGGACATAAAGATCTTTAAGTATGTTTATGACATAATAAGAAGCATTGAGGATTTTACGAAGGCTTTTGGATTGTAAGAATCGGATAAGAGGAGAATTGGAAGGTTTAGTGGTGCCCTACAACTCAACTCCGTATGTCCAAATGGGTCGTAATTATTGTCATGTAAATAAGTCTTCTGTAACTTATTGGGAACTTTGAACGCTTGTCTAGTAAATGTTGAAATAGTCACAAAACGATGAGCAGTTTCTTGTCTTTTAAGTCTGGCATGTGGCAAACCACTTAAATAGTTAGACTTGTTACATATATGAACAATAAGAATTCTAAGAACTAAAAAAAAAACTAGCAAGGTGACGTTTTGACTTATAATAGTGCAAAACTAGAGTTATAGCCACCCATGAGAATTGGGAGCCGTGAAAAAAAATAAAATATAAAAATCACGTTTAATTTTTTTTTTCAGCTCTTAGTCTTTGAGAAATGATTCTTTCACGTTAAACTTTAGTTTTGTTTCCTATTTGAAATAAAAATACTTTCGTTATGTTCGAGGAACGACCCAGCTTTAGGTTGCTCAAAAACTCCAACAAAAAATAAAATGACAAAATTCCAATGAAATCCGCCGTAAATCAGTAGAAATTTTTTTCATTAAAAACTGACCGCAAATATCGATTCAACGCACCAAAAAACCCTTACGTGCGAAATTACATCAAAATAAAAAAATATTGATTTTTTATTCCTTTCGGAGGACATTAAAATTTTGAAGTTGAGATTTCATCATCAACTTCTAAGGACCATAACAACTGCTGTTTTCAACCGATTACAATAGTAATAGCATCACAATAATCAGCGTACATTATGCTTTTTAACCGTGTATATAACATTGCATTAACTTTATTTTAGTGGACAAAAACAGATGAGAATAGAAAATTCCGAAGGTCAACTGAAACTCGAGATATCTAGAAATCCATGCAATGCACAGTGTATAGTCACAGAAATCGTATTTTGGTGATAAAGAAATAGAAAGTTCATATTTTTTTCCACAATGATTCATCTCGGGAATAGTCGCATAAGATGAAACAAATAATAAAATATATATATATATATATATATATATATATATATATATATATATATAAGTTATCTTCAATTTAAAAGTAAAGACTTTTTTAAAAAAGAAGTTTATTCAATAAAAGTTACAATATCAGAAAGAAGAGTGGCGTGGAGACGGCTCTGGATGTACTGAGGGAGAATTACAAAATTTCTTGAGGTTTATAAAGGGTTACAATGGCTTCTTCTAGGAAGCTTTATGCTAACATTACAGTTCACAGGAGAGCAAGTTCCCACGAGGGGTTTCTAAGAAATAGATTACAATGGTTAGGAGTCAAAGCTTAAAATTAAAAATATCTAAGGAAAAATATATAGTGTAACTCCTCCCCACCTAGATACGAATTTCACTGCTTTGGGTGAAATGAGTTACAATTCTAGTTTTGTAAAAATAATAAATAAAAGTTACAAAGGTTAATATAAAGATGATAATACAAATAAAAATTATCCACAAAATAATTATGTGTAGAGTGTTAGAGTTATAGGTATGTTTTGTTGATACAAGATGTGAAAGATGTGAGGTTTGTAATTCATGAAATTTTAAATTTTTAATTTCTAATGTAGTGTTTAAAAGCTGTGAGGCTTGAATATTTAAAGTTTGTTTATCAAACAATGTTAGAGAACCATGAGTTTGACTGGATGAAAATACAGTTTTATTATGATACAAAATTGAATTAAAGTTTGTTTTAACTAAATAAATTCCTGTCATATGATAGTTTACTGTTTCTTTTTCTTGTTGAACTTGAAGATCATCCGGGTTGTAAAATGCTATGAGAATGTAGCGTGTTCCTGGGATTTCTTCGATGTGGTTTTCTTCTTGATGTAGACGTGTGTAAAGACAATTTACACTGGATGATTTTTGTAAAATATCTTGAATACATAAGTCATCGTGGTGAGATAAGTCAGCTGTATGACAGTGGTGAATGCTGTTTCTTTTGATACATTGATGATTAAGAAATTTAAAGTTGTTATTAATATTTAAGAGATATTTGAACTTTGGAATTATTGTTATGATTTCATCCTTTACAATAGATGGAATGGGGTATAAATTATACAAACTATAAACAGTTTCTTCAAAAATTGGAAGTGCTAAAGTATAAATAATCTCATTTTCATGCAAAGCACATTGTACAGATATTGTGCGTTCTATATCTAGGATAAATTTAAATTGAAATGGATAAAGAAATTTGTTATTGTAATGTGGAGCTATCTTTTCTAATTCTTGAAACAATGTTTTTGTATTAATTATAGCTGGATGTAGAATATTTAATTTACAAAATGTTAAAGAAGTTTCTATATCAGAAATAGTAGTAGAAATTAAAGAGAAAATAAGTTGGATGTGATCTAATAATTCTTTAATTGTTAACAAGTTAACTACGGTTCCTATATCATTAACTTTTCGTGCAATATGCAGCGTATTCTCTTGTATGGTTTTAATAGTATTATTAAATTGAGTAATTAAATCACTGTTTATGGAATATTGGTTATGTAAATTAAATTAAATTATTATTAAATTATTATTATTAAATTAAAATTAAATTATAAAAATTAAAGTCTAATCATTTAATTATACTATTTTATTGTATAAAATATTTTCCATAATTTGGCTTATAATGCCATCTCTTAAACTAGTAAGAGTTCATATTCCCTGAACTCGTTATGTTGTTTATCAACAATAATTATTCTTTTTATCATTCTTTATTTTTTTTTTTTTTTTTATTATTGTTATATAGTTTGGGCATTTTATCTGCCATCTTTTCACATCAATATAAGTCGTATCCAGCGACCTTATTGTGTATATTCAATTATTATTTATATTAAATTATTTCTAATGCTTTTTTATTTTAAAGCAAAAAAAAATTATTTACTAATATTAAAAAAATTAGTTTTAAATAAACATAATTATTATAGCTTGTAATTATAGCTTGTCTTAAGCGAAAGAATGTGTCCGGTGCGAGTGCTTTATCTCAGTTCTAAGAATGCTGACTCGGTCCAGCTCTTTCATCTGGGGGTCTACCAACATCGTACGTTTGTCCTTTCTTTTGCGGTCGTTTTATATTTTTTAAATGAATTTTTTCTCGCGTGTTATAATGTTTTTTATCAATTACAGCGGTTTTACTATGTTTAATTATTTTTTTAATCTTTTCCTTTTTAAATTTATTTTTTAATTTTGATTGTTTTTGCCTATTAGCTACAAATACTGTTTCCGGGATTTCGTTTGGCAATTCTTCGCGATTTTTATTCATCCTGGTTATATATTTTTCTTTTGCTACCTGATTCCTATGATTTATTTGTTCATGCAAAATTTTTACTCTTTCTTTATGTTTTGCAACATAATCATTTATGATTTGATTATTGAGATCTATTGCAACGGGCGAGTCTATATCTAAATGTCCAGATATTATTTCGATTGGCTTTAGTTGTGTGATGGAATGAATAGTGTTGTTATACGCGAGTACGGCATATTTAATTTTTTTTTTCCATTGCGTCTTTTTTGAATTCGTCTCTATTATTTAATAACCGTAAATGTTCTATTAATGTGCTATGAAATCTTTCAATGGGTCCGTTTGATTGAGGTGATTGAGTAGCTGTATAATGTAATTGGATTCTGTGTAATTTTAATAAATCGGATAATAATGAGTTTCTAAATTCTAAACCGTTATCTGTTATTATTTGTTTTGGTAACCCGTGATGAGAAAAATGAGAAATTAATTTATTAACGACTTCAGTTGCTTGACCATTTTTTAATTTATAAACTTGCGCAAATTTTGAAAAGGAGTCGATTAGAGTTAAATATTTTTTGTTTTCTAGTGTGATTGTATCCATGTGAACTATTTCAAATGGTTTAGATGGTGTTTGAGTAACGTTATATTGGAGTTTTAAAGGATTCCGATCATATTTTGATACCGTACAAATTTCGCAATTATTAATTTGAATTCGAATTAAGTTTTTCATATTAGGCCAATAATACAATCTTTTTATTCGATTAAATGTTTCCTCCGAACCGCGGGTGTTTGTTTTGCCAATGTGGTAATCATTTATTAAACTATTTTGTTCATCAGGATCTTGAATATCGATTAATCTACTTGTAGTTTTTACAAAATTTAATTCCGAATGTTTAAAATATTTTACCATGGTTTCATAAAATTGGGTATAAAAAATCAGTTTCAAAGAATAAATAATATTTAACTTTTGGTTCAACGAATTCTTTAATTAATTTTATTATATCTTGTTCGAAATTTTCCTTTGATATCTGAGCGATAATTCTGTTTTTAGTATTATTAAACAGTTTTTCGATTTTGGGTTTCGCGGGATTAATATCAACTAAATTTAAAATAATTTGATTTTTTCCTAAATTTACTGGAGAGTCTGCTATTGGTATTTCGATTATCGTATTTCCTAAAGTATTAGAGTGAACGGAATTTGTTTCAGATTCTTCTGTTATATTATCTAAATTTTCATTTTCATCAAAATTTACGATAAGAGATGCATTTTCCGATGTTTCATTTTCGCGGTAAAATTGTTCTATTAAATCATTAATAATAGTATCAGGGTCTTCAGATTCTGTTAAATTAATTTCTACTCGCGATAGTGCGTCAGCGACTTTGTTTTCATGACCTTTCTTATATTTTATTTCAAAATTAAATTCTTCGAGTTTTAGTTTCCAACGATATAATTTTGAGTTTGGATCTTTTAATGATTGTAACCACTGAAGTGGTTTGTGATCCGTTTGAATGATAAATTTTCTGCCATAAAGATATGGTCGGAAATATTTGGTAGCCCAAACAATAGCTAGAAGTTCGCGTTCAATAGTGGACAGTTTTGATTCACTTTCGTTTAAAGTACGGCTCGCGTAAGCTATCGGAAGATCTCGTCCTCCGTGCGTCTGTGACAATACAGCGCCCAAGGCTACGTTTGATGCATCTGTCGTTAAACAAAATGTTTTGTTGAAGTCCGGATATTGCAGGATGGGATTATTAATCAAAATATTTTTACTGGTTTCAAAACTATCTAAATAATTTTTATCCGCGATGTTAATTTTCGATCCTTTTTTTAAACATTGGGTCAAAGGTTTTGTGAGGTGTGCAAAATTTGGAATAAAACGGCGATAATATCCTAGTAGTCCAAGGAAAGCTTTAATTTGTTTAGTAGTCTTCGGTATGGGATAATTTTTTATAGCAAGGATTTTATTAGGGTTTGGTTTTACTCCGTTTGATGTGACGAGATGTCCTAAATATTCTATTTCCTTTTTTAGAAATTCGGTTTTATCGGGCTGAATTTTTAAGTTAGATTCTCTTAGTTTTTTAAAAACTTGCTTTAAAATTGATAAATGCTCCTGAAGGGACGTACTGTAAATTATTATATCATCTAAATAGGCAACACAATTTGGAACGCCCATGAGTATGTTGTTAATCACTCTCATAAATGTTGGTGGACTATTTTTTAATCCAAAAGGTAACCTTAGGAACTCGTAATGACCGTTTACGGTTGAGAATGCTGTTTTAGGGATACTCTCTTCATCCAATAAAATTTGATGAAACGAACTTGTTAGGTCGATTGTTGAAAAGTAACTGCTTTTGCCTAATTTATCCAGCAGTTCGGTTATATGCGGAATAGGATACTTATCATCGACCGTTTTCTCATTTAATTTCCTATAATCTATTACTATTCTCCACTTTTGTATTCCCGATTGGTCTAATTTTTTTGGAACTACCCAAATTGGACTATTGTAAGGTGAAAAAGAAGGGCGAATGATTTGTTGCTCTAGCATTTCGTCAATTTGTCTTTTCACTTCGTTTTGAAATATTTGAGGATATCGGTAATTTTTAGTATAGACTGGGATCTCGTCTTTAGTTAGGATTTTATGTTTGATTTGCGTATTTGCAGTTAGTGGAGTACCTTTTAAATAAAATAGATCAGAATATTGTTTTATTAAATTTTGAATTTCTTTTTTTTCTTCTTCGTTTAAATGGTCCGTGCGAATAAGATTTTTGACTTCATTGAAATCTGATTCTTTTGTTTTAATTAAATTTATATTATGAGATTCGTTATTTTTAAAAATTCTGATTGGTTTCACAAGGATTGGGGTTTTAATAGTTAATCTAAATGACCGATCCGAATTATTTTTTACCGTACATATAGCTTCGTTATTTTTAATTGAAATTAAACCTTCATGAATTTTAAGACAATTATTGAAATCGGTATGAGGAATGATTCCTTCTCCATTTGAGATATTTTTGATTGGAATTTTGATTACGGTTTCAGAATCATTGTTTAAGATGTAAGTATATTCAGATTGAGGGGGTCTGTTGTCATAATGAATTGTTAAATTGCCAAAAGGTGTGATTAGTATATCATTTACTAAATCAATTTTCGCACCTAATAATTTAAGACTGTCTGTTCCAAACAATAAATCGAATTTAGGATGGAAGTCAAAAATGCCAAATTTCAGGAGAGTTTTGGTGTTGGGAAATAATTTAGATGAATCTACATTAGCATTAAAATTTTGTATAGAAGAACCGTGCGCGCTAGTAAGTTTAAATGGTTCGTGAGTAATGTTATTAAAAAAATATTTATTTGCTACAAGGACGGATACAAGCGATTTTGTGCACGCAGTGTCTATTAGAATTTTTAAGTTTGACTTTGGTGGAATTATATATGGAAGAGCACTAAAACGGGTTAAATTAAATAGGTCTATTACGTCCATGGTTCCTGTGCTAGGCTGGGATCTAAAAAATTACTTTGATCACTATCCAGATTATTTTGATCAGTGTATTGTTGATTTTCTTGATGATCGTCTGGAAATGATACAGTGGGATAGTCGGGTGGTTGAGCATTTGGTAATTCAGTAATTTGGGATTCACTTACGGACTGTTCCGAGTTTAGATTATGAAGTTCTTCAATTTCTAGGTTTGGGTTTTTCCGAACTGGGGTATTGAGAAAAGATTTAAATTTTACACTTTGATCAGGTTGTCTCTGATATTGGGAATTACTTCTATAATTACTATTGACACTCATAGGGGTTGACTGATTAGGTTGTTGGGGTCTATATTGATGATATTGGTGTGGTATATATTGATTAGGTTGTTGGGGTCTATATTGATTAGGTTGTTGGGGTCTATACTGATTAGGTTGTTGGGGTCTATACTGATTTGAGATTACATTTTTAGCAGGTTGAATTGCTTTGTACTGGTTTACTGGGAAATAGTTTATAAATTGTTGGCGATTTTTGTGTATTGGTTTGTTATGGTTTTGGTGTGGGCGATAAGTGTCGATGACAAATTGAAAATCGTTCGTTAGCATGTTTATTGCCTGATTTAGGTCTATCGGATTTTTGGTTCTCATGAAAGAGCCAAGCGGTTCTTTCAGTCCTTTTAACAAAACTCTTAGTGCTAATTTTTCGATATATTTCGTGAGGACTAACGCCTCCATCGGCATTTCGCTCCTTAAATAACTAATTTGCAACTGTAATGTTTTTTGTATTTTATTATAAAATTCGAAAGGGGTTTCGTTGCCTTGTTTCATTCCCGCCATTTCAATATTTAGAGTGTACGCGTCGCGTTTGTCGGCGTACCCTTGTTTTAACGCATTTTTAATATCGTCCCAGGTATTGATATATTTACTATTAACCATGTCGGCGGCAGCTCCTTTAATTTTAGCACGAATTGATCCTATTAAATAATCGTTTTGGAAATCGGCAGTATTTTCGTGATTATAAAATTTGTTTATTAATTTATCTGAAATTTCTAGAAATCGCGTTAGTGACATAGGGTCACCATGGAAATCAGGTATCATCTCTAGATACTCTTTCTTTAATGTGGGAGGTGCCATTTTTATAAAATATTTAATATAACAAAAAAAAAAAAAATAAAATGAGATAGTATGCAATGAAATTAAAATAATATGAAATGAAAATTAAATTTATCCTTAATATACAGTAACTTAATATTTAACTTAATATTAAAAAAAAATTATATTTTAAATAACAAAATATTTCTTTATAGTTATAGTAATGAAATCATAACCTTTTCTTTAAAAATAGAATAGATTTTATTCAAAATTATTAAATTGAAAAATAAAAAAAAGTTTAATATTGAGATAATATCTCTTAAATAAAAAAATCACTTACACTAAGATGACTTCGATAGTCAGATCCATGCCAGTTTAACGTCTCGTCTTCCTCTGAATGGACTCGTCAGCAAACAGTTGATACTGATCCTTGATATGCCCTCAAGTTTGACGATGTCCTACCGACTGCGCCAGTTATCTTCAATTTAAAAGTAAAGACTTTTTTAAAAAAGAAGTTTATTCAATAAAAGTTACAATATCAGAAAGAAGAGTGGCGTGGAGACGGCTCTGGATGTACTGAGGGAGAATTACAAAATTTCTTGAGGTTTATAAAGGGTTACAATGGCTTCTTCTAGGAAGCTTTATGCTAACATTACAGTTCACAGGAGAGCAAGTTCCCACGAGGGGTTTCTAAGAAATAGATTACAATGGTTAGGAGTCAAAGCTTAAAATTAAAAATATCTAAGGAAAAATATATAGTGTAACTTATATATATATATATATATATATATATATATATATATATATATATATAATCTGTTAATACCCGGAATCCAATCTTCAAGAAATTGACACTATTAAATCGTTCCATATAAGTAAAATAATGTAATAAGCATATTAACCCTTCTAACAACCAGCTTATATTAACTTCATCCATGGAATGCAAAGGATAAATAGAGGAAACATTTTCTATATAAATGAGTATCCCAAACAAAATGGATTCACTTCAATATTTGGTTTATTCCAATATTACACAGCTATAAGATGTATTGAGTTATGAAATCTTCCTTGAAGCGACATCAGGAGAGGAGAATGCCCCCTAGGAAACGCCCAGGGACCTCGAGATCCGAGGAGACGACCTTCCAGGAATCGCCCGGAATTCCCGGTGATCTGCCTCAACCTTTGAGCGGCCATGCAAAGGTCATCCGAGCGATAACTTGCGAAACCACCGCGGGGAGGAGGGGCATTCCGAAAGGCTTTAGTCACAATGTTTGGGGCTATTCGTGAGCTTTTAGAAATAGTTACACCGTGTTTAATGGCCGGTGATTTCGTGCGGGGGCCTTGCAACTTCCTTGTTGTTGCAAAAAGGAAGGCAGGCTTTAAAGAACATTTGTCATACAGTTCAACGGTCAGAGGGAAAGAGGATATTTTCAACTCATGTAATGACAACATGCGATGCTATTCAAAGGTAACCTTCTTATCTGCAACTAATTCGCGAAACAAGCATGACTCATAAGCAACACCTTAATTTTTTTTTTCTTTATCATTTATACACACCTGGGTCCATTGAGGCATTCACTAACTAAACATAAAAATTCGTCACTAGATAGACAAAGCACTTCTTTACGGTAACCACCAAGTAACCAAATAACTTTGAAAACAAGTTAACTTTGAAAAACTATCACCCGTCAAACCTTTAATTTGAAATTTGGTCAAGTTATGCCTCTTAATAAGGTAATAAATTATCTATTTAGAAGCAAATGGCATTTTTAGAGTTATTACAAGATTTAGGAACAAGAATATCTAACTGAAAAATGCATAACTTTGACAAATCTACTTCTTCACGACAGCTAGATATATATTTGTATAATCAAATTAATGCGAATTAGAAGTGAAGTGCAAAGGTGAAAAGAAAAATACCCTTTGAAAAAAAAACGTACAAACAAAATATATAGATTTCGGTAAAATTGCCATTCTCAAATGAAAGCTAATAAGAAGAACCTATAAGAATATAATATATTCTAAAAAAAGGGATACAGAATATCCATATAATTTATACAACATGTAATACAAGATGAAATACAAATACACACGATATATTAATAAATTAAAACAAATTTAGTAACATATTAAATATGATCTTAAAAATACTTATACGTTTGAAAAAAATAATAATAATTACTAATTATAATTCCAGTATGATAACAAGTATTACTATAAATTAAAAAAATAATAAATAATGAAAAAACCTGTTAATTATATTTTAGTATATTAAAAATTACTATAGATTCTTTTGTTCATTTTCATTGTGCATTGGAAAAATAACATTGTGGACAGACAAAACTTAATATATTTTTCAATGAATATTAATTCGTGATAATAAAAAAATACAACGAATATATAAATATAAATGAAGAAGAATATAAACTAAAAACTGATATTATTTCCAGATTCCTCATCTCAAAAAACATGTAGAAACTTAATTTTGTCGAAATCAAAAATAATTTTTTTTCCTTTAAGATTTTGTAGGATTTTAGAAGGCCAAGGGGCTGTCAATTTCTAAAGAAATGTAAATAATTTGCGCAGTCTTACATATTTCTCCACCGATTAAGACAAAATTTTAAGGTCATTTAGAAGCCTTAAAATTGCATAGTTTAGCCCAAATCCGGAGGTCGCAGGATTTCCCCTTATTGAAATATCTCAAGTTATAGCTGACCTTGGATTTTTTCATTCACATCAGTTTTTGTCCACTAAAATCGGAAGTAAATCCAATGTTATACGCATGGATAAAAAGCAGAATGTATGCTGATTCTAGTGATGCTATTACTATTGTAATCGGTTGAACACAGCAGTTGTTATGGACTTTAGAAATTGTTGATGAAATCTCAACTCCAAAATTTTAACCTCCTCGAAAGGGGTAAAAAAATCAATATTTTTTGATTTTGATATAATTTCACATATAAGAGTTTCATGGTGCGTTAAATCGAGATTTGAGGTCAGTTGTTCATGAAAAAAAGTTTCCACTGATTTACAGCGGATTTCCTAGGAATTTTGTCATGTTTTTGTCATTTTTGAGCACCCTAAAGCCGGATAGTGTCTTGAGCATAACAAAAGAATTTTTATATCTAACAGCATACATAACTGCAATTAAACGTGAAAGAATCATTTCTCTATCTTGACTAAGAGCTGAGAAAAAAATAAAACGTGATTTTCATATTTTATTTTTTTTCTCGGCTTCTAATGCTCATTGGCGGCTATAACTCTAGTTTTGCACTATTATAGGTCCACACTACCCACACAAAAATCTGCATTCAAATCTGTGAGTTACAACTGCAAACGTCCCCTTGTAAGTTCTTTACTTGTGAAAGCGGGCAAGGCCGCGGCGGGGAACACTAGTCCAACTAATTAAGATACAATTATAATTATTGTGCAATTTAAATAATTCAACAGTTTTTTAAAAGAAAAAAATATTGATATTATTCAACACATCATCATAACAAAATAGTCACATTTCACATCAATATAAGTAGTATACACAGGTAAAAAAAGATACGAAAATTCTTAGAACGAAAATTTGCGTCTATCCTAATTAAAACTATTTTTGGCAACCAATTAATAGAAGGGAAACTTCCCATGTCATTGTCTGCCCCAATGTCAATCAAATCAAACATTAGAAATCGAATTATTCTCCATGACACAACCAAAGCTCAAGAAAGTACAAATTTATTTAAAAGACAACCCGACTGATTACCGAGTGCGAGATTTCTCTTTCACACACTCGTTAAGAGCAAGGAGGACACAAGGCAAGAAATTGCTATGATACAAACACAATCTTTAAAAATCTATCTAATTTTAATATGATAAATTATATGAGCTGTAGCTTTATTGAAAGTTTTCCTTTATTTTCTATTAAACAATATTTTTTTTTTCTTTTTATTCTAATCAAGAGTTTAAAATACTTATTTCCATTAAGGGGTAATCATAATGTCATATTTACACAAGTAACTGAATTTGTATGCCAAATGAAAACAACATGTTTTTTTTCCAGTTTTAAAGGTAAATTTCTCCATGAAATCGAAACAGAACCATGAATTTGTTCATATAATATAAACGCTGGTTAAATTTACAAGTTTTTGTGAGATTTGCAGTTTTTTAGATAGCTTTTTCGAAAAAAGCTACTTAACTTCCCTAAATAAGGTGAAGATCAAGCTGTTTTTTATATCCCAAGTATGTAAAATTCAATGCTAAATCCGAAAATGTGGTCAAAATTAGAAAAATGTTTAAACGAAGTGAAGCTAATTCAGCTTTTATGGAGAAAAACGTGGTTTCCTCATAAAAGTCTTTGATTTTTCGTATATCTGCAACGGATTGGAATAGAAAAGTAAGATCTGCGACACTTTACAACATTTTCGATCTAGTTTCACCCAATTTTTTTTTTTTACATTAAGAGGGACTCACCCTTTATTATCTATACCTATTATTAGATATTCAATTTTATAAGGAAAATTGTTTTTATTTATTTTTTATTTTTAATCATTTGATATCAGAACTAATACGGGTTAAAAGGGTAACATTTTAAATGTATAATGTATTTTGCTTCGGGATGATTGAGTTTTAATTCCAATAAAATAGCTTTAGGAGAGGAGGGCAGAAAGAAAGAACAATTTTTTTTTCCCCCCGTATTAAATTTATTCTAAAGTTTTCGTCAATCCTTTACTCTGAAAACGATGTGTGGTATAATGTCATTTGTCATTGTTTTTGGAAAATAAAAGACCGATGCATTATTTTCATTGCAGTCAAAAAAAATATTTTATTTTAATTAGTTAAATTTTACCTATTACCTTATTGTATATTTGATTTTTTGTAGCAAAATAATGTTTTGTTTTTTTCCTTTTTCATATTTTTTGCTAATAAACGCCTCCAAAAGAGATTTAATTTCTACCTTATATATGTGTGTGTGTATATATATATATATATATATATATATACAGGGTGAGTCTCTCTTAGTGTAAAAAAAAAAAAAAAAAAAAAAAATGGGCGAAACTAGATCAAAAATGTAGCAAAATGCCGCAGACCTCACCTCTCTATTCCAATCCGTTGCAGATATACGATAAATCAAAGACTTTTTTGATGAAACCACGTTTTTTCCATAAAAGCTGTAATATCTCCATTTTGTTTAAATATTTTTCAAATTTTGACGACATTTTCGAATTTCGAATTAAATTTTCTATAATATCTGAGTACCTGTAACCATAAATTTACAAACTTGTTATCTAAAGAACAGCTTGATCTTCACCTTATTTGGGGAAGTCACAATGTCTTATATTACTTCAACGCTTACCGTTTTTCGAAAAAACTATCCACAAAATGTCAAATCCCACAAATACTGGCAAATTGAATTAGCTTTCGAATGACATGTTGAACGCAATGATTTTATTTCAATTTCATGGGGAAATTCACTTTTGAAACCGAAAAACATGGTGTTCTCATTTGGCATAAAAATCAGTTACTTGAGTAAATAAAACATTATGACAATCCCCTAATGGAAATGTGCATTTTAAACATAATAAACTCTTTATTGGAATAAAAAGCAAAGAAAAAATTAGTGTTTAATAGAAAATAAAGAAAAACTGTCAATAAAGCGACCCAGATCAGAGGATCTTATGTTATTACTTTTATTTATTTATTATTTATTATTTAGAATTTATTTTTTTAGATTTTCAATGTAAGGTTTAAAACTCAATGATAATGAACATAGACCTCAATTATGCCGTTCAATTTTAGTTTGAGTTTAATGAGCATTGATATCAGTTCTCCGTAGCAAGTTGATTCTGCTGTATTCGCCGTTTTCGTGTTTAACTGGAGTCTAAATCACATCTGAGTAAATAATTATTTTTTTCTTTTTTGGCATACAAAAAAGAAAGATTTAATTAATTTGCAAATTTTAAGGATAAGAAGACCGAGGGAGCCTGGTTTACCGATGTAGAAAAAGACCTGTTGGAGATCGGGATTACATTCGAAAACATCAAGAAGCACTCGGGGACCACTATAGTTTTCATGAGAAACCAAAATTCAAGACGGAAAGAAGTGGACAGAAGACAGAAATTAGTAACACCGGCAACGAATGAAGAAGTACTGGGCTAATGTCGAAGTCACGAAGAGAGCTGAAATGACGTGGTCCTTAGAAGGCAGATATGATTAAAAAAAAAAAAAATGTAATTCGATTATCTGTGAAACCCTATGCCCATCATTAATGTACTTCCTTAGTTTAATTTATTCTTCATTATATATTCATAGTAAATAATTTATCTCCTGAAAAGTTAGTCTAGATTGGACTTACGCTCTTCTAGTTCTGAGGTACAGATATATTCTGTTACACATCACCACGTGAGACGAATTTTTTTACTAACAAAATATTTTTGCATGTTTAATAGAACCAGTATCTACACCCTAAACCGATAAACAAACAAAATGCAAATCTTTATTGAAAAGATAGCTTCGGTTTCCCCAGTTCCTGAAGACTGGTCTGATTTCACCGATGATTGTGAGAGCTCTTACTTTTACAAGAAATGACAAGGTTGGGAGTGTCGGGAGAGCATCCGGCCCAGCGGGAACATCTTCAAATTTAATGGAACCCATTCGGGTCTGACCGGTGCCATTTTCTTGACGAATGTAATTTAAATAATATTGGCGAAGAGGAGCCTACTTTACAACAATCCGGAATGGAAATGAACTGATAAAAAAAAAGCTTTCTTGTTTCTCTTTCGTTTCGAGGATGTTTTTTCCTTTAAGGTCAAAGTAAATTTACATACTGGTACAAAAAATATGAAAAACAATACAAATATTCAGCGTATTTAATAAGAAACAAAACCACGATGAATGAAAAATCCAGTTAAATAAGATGTTGGTTAGGATCAGTCAGACAAAATTATCCCACCCAACATGTTATACAAAATATTCATCTAGTCATTCAACATAGATCTTCAATTAAAATCCAATTGATTATTTATTAAAATAAATCATAAAAATAACTGAAACAACAAGTACAACTGAAATATTTATCCTAAACTGACAATGCTGACAAGGGGGCTTAGTTTTTACTAATATATAATAGATGAATAGACTAGTGACAGGCACGTTGGAACACACCACACAAGGGAAGACATCTACATAATTTCATTCCAGACTTATGGACCTACATTAAATCAGACTCTAGACTGACTTCTAAATTACACAAGAAATCACAGGGCATGCGGCAGTGAGTATTTACTTTTATAGATTCAAAATAAGAGACTCATTCTTATGTCCTTATGATTTCACTCACGAACAAAATTAACACCACCTCATATATGAATGCAGAATGACTACTCACTGACTACAGATAAAAACACTACAGAAGCTTGGATATTGGCCGGTGGATAGTCAATGTTTGATGAACAATAGATTTAAAGATCTCAATTTATTAAAAATTCCATTTCAAAAATAGAAGATATCAATATAAAATTCGTTTAAAACATTAAATTCATTACTTTTTCTCTATTAGATTATTTTTTAAGTATTTCTGATAATGAAATAACTTTTTTGCATGGTTTTATTGAATTGTATACTGCATAACGTCTTGTTCTTTATTTTTTTTTTTTTTTTATCAGAATCAGTTTATTTGTAACTAAGTAAGGAGCATTATGGATTTTCGAAGGATTATGGATGGAAGTAACTTGATCTAAACTAAAATTTCTCTTTAGTGTATTTTTATTAAATTATTAATGATAATAACTCATATAAACTTCAAAAGTTAACAAAGAAATGAAGATAAAGAATCTTATTTTTAACTATTAAGGATTGTAACAATATTTGACTACATTTTATTTTCACTATAGCCTGACAAGTTACAATAAAGCCAAAAATTTCCATTGCGAAGAATTGAATATCTACCAAATAAGCAACAAGTGAAACACAAAAGCAGTAGTATGAAAAAGAATACCTAAAATAAAAGATGACCTTCATTTTTAAAATGCTCTATATCTCCACCATAAATTAAAAACTGAAACATTCATCACTTTTCCAGTGAAACCTTCAAATTCATAAGAACTCATTTTGAAATTTAAAAAAAAAATATATATATATTGGAAATTTACATATCCTTACAATAATAATAATAAAAAAAAAAACAAAAAACAATCTTTCAGTATTGAAACCTTAACAGCAGGTTTTAGTGTGTACAGCATCGATATGTATGATAATGATCATTTCGTTCGTAAGCCGAGAGAGAGGCAGAGTATTTTTTATTTGATTTTATTTTTTCTTGTTTTCTAAGAAGATTCTTCGGTTGAATATAAAGGTCAATTTATTTATAATTGAAAAAAAAATCCTAAATTTATCTATTTAAATTTAAACCTTTATTAAAAAAATACCTCAGTTTAAAGACTTGACAATATCCCGTAAAAAAAAAAAAACTACTTATATGTAGCGCACCAATAACACTAATATAACAGAAAGTCTCGAGGACATTTTTTTTCGAAGATCAAAAAGTTTAAAGATTGTTTACTCTCATTTTTCATAGTGAAAAAAAACACACAAAAAAACAAAGTTTGCAGGATATTTTCTTGTATAAAAAGATCGATTGTTACAAAAGTGAATGAAACAAACTTTCTTATGTAGGTACAAGGCTATGTAGATAAAAATTAGAAAAAAAGTATGTCAACAATATTTGTTATTGCAATACAAAAAACGGCAACCGCAGTAACGATTAACCGCTTTGTTAGATTGCCTCGTTTAAGGTGAGGCGATTTCTTCACAGTTTTGTCACCGTATAACTTTCGCAGTGAGTATCGAAACGTCGAATTTCGTAATTGCTTACAATACTCAGAGGATATGACTAATTTAAAAAACGTTATTCAAAAATATTAAAAAAAAAAAAAAGCATGTAAAAAACCTGTAACGAGAAAAATTAATAAGAATTTTTTTTTTTAAATAAACAAAAATGAATGCCTTAGCATAATGAAAATTTTAGCAATAAATAAATATTATAAAATTATAATACTGTAATAAATAGTTTACAAAAAAATTCAGGAAAAAAAAATGTCGTGGGTATGAAACATAATAATATTGTACATAGCCACGATTCATACACCCACAAATAATATAGGAGCTGGATGAAGGATCTGCACGATTTTTTTTTTAATATTACACTAGTAAGTGTTTGTTGAGCACTGCTTTTCCTTAATACGTGGAATGTACTATCTAAGGCTAAAGTATTTACATCTTGTTAACATCATGAAAGTGATGGAAACAATTCATTTCTCTACAAGAAATAGTCAAAACAATATAATACTTTCGAACTATTAGTATGCTATTAATTGTTTTCCTTTAACTTTTTATTAAATATGTTTTAGACTTAAGTAACAACTGAAAAAAAAAAAAAAAAACTGTTTCTCTTTATTCCAAAAACTAAATATCAGAGTAACCAAGTAACATGAGATAAAATATGAATGTGATAATTTAATCAACTCCCGAGTTATTAGCTCGAGCTAAAAAAAAAAAAAAAAATCCATTTTAATTTTTTCTTCTAAATGAAAAATTTTATTCTTTATCAATTAAAAAAATAAATAACTTGTTTATTTACATTTTGAAGTACGAATCTAAGGAAATAAAAATTAACGGACTATATTTTTTTTTTCTATATCCACACTTTTTTTCTCATGTCACTGATGAAGAATGTATTATCAATCATTATAATCAGGTAAAAGACTTTATTAAGGGATTTAATCCCTTCAGAAAGTTTTTCTATATCATACTTAATACAACATAAATATATTAGACAAATATTAGAAAGAATAAGGAATGAAAAATAAACTAATGAATAACGAAACAAATGTATATATATCCAATTCAAAAATAAAAATGCATATAATAAATAAATGATGTTCAAAGGGTTTTAACGAAATATTGGCGAAAATTCAGACTTAATAAAAATTAATTTTAAGAAAACAATAAAACAGTAATTTGGTTTCAAATAAGATAAGTGGGTATAACTTGTAAAGAAGAAGGTTGCTCCTTTTAACAGTTACTTTTCGGTAACCAGTTACTTTTTACCGGCGCGCATTCTAGCGGTAGAATTTCGAAATAAAAACATCCTAAAATATTTTAGATCTAAAATATTATTTTATCATTTTTAGGGTGCTATTTTTCTTTTTCTTTTTTTAAATTCTTTTATTAATAGAAATTTACAACTGTATTTAAAAAAACACATCAAGTAAATATGTGGAATATATGAGACATAATGACATGAATAAAAGTTGTAGAGGAACTACCCATTGGTAGTACTCTGATGAATATTTACAAAAGAAGATCACAGGGCCATCTTCTTTTCAGACGCCTCGGAGGATTGCCAGGAATGGATTGGGAAGCAAGTTGTGCAACAAGTGGATTTGGAAGAGCAGTGAGTTTATTATGAAAGGAAAGGTATCTGGTTCCTGTCGATTCCTGTCTGATATTAAGGTCGTTGTGGATCAATTCATTTGTGACAAAATAAGGAGCATCTAGGATTTTTCGAAGGATTTTGGATAGGAGTGATTGGATGCGGGAAGATTTCGATGGTTTGGTGGATCCCCATAACTCTATTCCGTAAGTCCAAATAGCCTTGATAATCATCATATAGATGAGTTTTTTGTAGTGTATCGGGAGATTTGAACGTTTCTTCTTTCAGCTTCTTGTCTTTTCAATCTTGTATGAGGGTTCCAGGTAAGTCTCTTGTCCAGATAAAATCCAAGGTATCTTATCTGTTCTACATTGTTTAATGGTACCTCATAAAAGGATACAGGAGGACAGGATGATTTAGTGTTGATAGGCTTGGTATTTCACAAGCCCATGGCGGGGTATTGGTAAAAGTTTTCAACTAGCAATAATCGCACCTCAGTAGACCTTAATTGGTTACGATACTGCCTCTGCGCAAGGTTCGGGTGCTATTTTTAAAAGTTGTTTACTTAAGTGAGGATCAATCTAAAGACTGAAAATGGGTTGGATAGAAATTCTTCTCAAACACAAACAAATTATATTTTTTTATATTTCACTCTGGAAAGATATGCAGTCTAGATAGGTACTACTTTCTCTCATCAAAACATGACAATAATATCGGTAGCGTAGATATTCAATTATTATTTTTTTTGTGAGAGATGTGTTAATCTAAAAAAATAAATGTGCTTAAGGGTAAACAAATGATAATTCAGAAACTAATTAACACCATAACTAAAGCGATTGCATGGATAACTCAACGAAATCCTCAACAGCAACTAAGCAATTACAAAGAAAAACAGCGATGAGCGCAAGGACGAACTTCTTTTCTTAATTTTACGAGACTATAAATGTTGAAGATATCCTTTTTAGAAAAGAAAATGATTTTCTTTGTTAAATAATGACATGTTGATGCTCAACACCATCAGTGAATAGCCAGCGACCTTAAGGATGAATGAATGGGTCTCTTGGCTAAAGAAGTTTTGGCTATTGAGACGAACCCATCCTGGATTTGTTTTTATTAAAAGGAGAAGACCGTGGATAATCTCTTGGTTTTCACCAATGATGTAGAGAAAGTGTATCTGCTCGGAGGAAAGCAAGCGAAGGCAGCAAGAACATTTCTTGGGACACTCCAAATCTTATAAGGACCACTGTAGTTTAAATAATAATACTAACAATAAGGAATAGTTTTATATCACTACAGCAATATGAGTTATAGTAAGTTCAACTAATTTTTTTTTCACAAAATTGAACAATTTAATTTTATTGGCAATTTTTAGAATAAATTTACTAATCAAAATAAACCTATATCATCATATCTAAAGAATAATATAAAAATCATAACATCCAAAATTAAAAAAAAAAAAAATCATCTAACAGTACTAGATAATAATCATTTTTAGACCTAATTTTAAAATATATCATTTTATATATTTTAACAAAGTATTTTAAATTACTATATTATTTTTTATATTTTAAGCCTTTCAGTTTTTCAATTTCCAATTATGTTTTTCTCCATCAAATACGCAAATCATTCAAATATTAAAACATAAATAAAAATAAAATTCACCAGACAGTAGATCAGCTACAGTAAAGAATGAAATTAAATAAATCTTTAAAAAATTAGAAACAAGACGCATCTCTGAATAGTCTTGATAAATAGTATGCATTACCATTGAAAAATAAATAAAAAAAGCTTTGCATTTTATAGGAAATAAAAACTTAAATAACCATCCAAAAAATAACGAAAGACGTCAAGAAAAACATTTTCAAAATATAATTCGTTTGGCGGTAATTCAAATTTTTCACAGAGGATACAGTAATTCTTTTAGTAAAAAATGCCTCAAGTGTTCGGACGATATCAAACTAAAAGGTACGAATCGTGTAAAAGAATATTATAAAAAACGAATCTGATAAAACGCTATTTGGTTAAATTGTAAACAAACAAACAAAGATTATTGAGAATTAAATGCTCTACTGAAAATATGAATAAAAAATTGAAGGAAGTTAAGAATAACAGAAACTAAATCATATATGGCCAAGACAAATATTTTTTAAAAAATTTTAAAATAGATAGCCTACTAATAGGATAATAGAATCATCGAAAGTAAATACAAAAAAATTTATAATAAAAAAACTAACATAAAGAAAAAAAATATAAAGTAAATACCAGTTTACGTAAATAGAAAATATAACGTTTATGTATAAATATAACCTATGTTTAGCACTTGCACTGTAATAACATCTGTAATATCGCTCCCTGAATTCCTTTTTTTTTTTTTTTTATCATTTTCATTGGTGCGAACCAAGTTTCATTATAATATATTCATAATTTGATTATATTTAGTGAACACGAGTTAATCGAACTATCTTAATTAACATTAGCACTACAAACGAGATTTTTGTGAATATCTGAATACCTAAATGCCCTAAATTATGCATTTAAAACATTTTTCCAAAAATTTGCACTTAACAAATATTTGAAGTAAGGCATATCGATATATTATTAATATTATTATTACTAGCAGAGAAGCTAGTACTATTTTTAAAAAGGTAGGTCTCGGATCTAGTTAAGGAGAACTATCAGCTAAATAAATAGTTCATAACTATTTAACTAGAAATAATTTAGTAACAACCCCTCTATTTTTTGTCGCAAGGCCTCTCGATTTTTTTAGATCCATTTAAAAGTAATTATTTGAGTCGAATGAGTGTAGGTGCTTAGACCAAGGAGAGCAAGGATAATATTATGAATTACAACAGCAGATTCGGGAATCTTTTCATAATATTTTTAATACATCAGCTACAATTTTTAACAAAAGAACAGTAATCCCTCCGCCCTAAGATGCCATTTTATCACGTTTAATCCCCTCTGTTATTAACAAAGCGGTTTCGAAAATACTTGCACAGACAACATCCAGTACAGTGAAAGAAGGGACCAATCCATAATCCGTGGATGACACCCAGCCTCCCACTCAACGAATTACCATCTTATACGCCTCCTACGGCCGAGGAATCCTTAGCATTCCTCCGGGTTCAGTCTTAATGGCAGCGGCGTGATCTACGCCACAGAGATGCCTGTTGCGTAGGCCCTACGTCAGAGCCCTTAGAAGAAGATGGATGCTTCGAAGATGAGGAACAAGCTGCGGTAAGCAGCAACTAGACCAGTAGCGCAATTAGCTGTAATAGTGCATTAATTGCTAGCCTCAGTCCCGGGAGGAATTCCTTGCTCCTAACGGGTTTCTGCCCTTACGCAACGCAAAGGGGGTCGCCTACCCGCTATATCTCTGACCCCTTGTCTCTCTCTACTTGCACTTTTGTGTCTGTAACAAGACATACAGGGTCACTAAGATACCATACATGGAAATCAAGGATGATTTAATTAATACCATAATTTAATATTAAGTTCAATGTAAAAAGGAATAAAAATAAAAATCCAATTCGGGAAAAAATAAATAAAAGGAATACGTATTCAATTTATAAGAAACATAATAATTCTGAGGCGGAAATTGCAATCAAAACCAGCACTTATTCATTCCTATATTGGAACAAATAACATGTAGTATTGGAAACGGTAACATTACAAATTACATTATGTATGTACTAACCACATTATAAATACAGTTAAAATTACTGGGTTTTTTTTTATTTTATTTATGTGTTGTAAAATAAGAGAAGTTGTGAACTAAGAGCCAACGAATTGTGATTCTTAATCATCCCTAAAAACAAGTGAAGCGATATGCTTGGGACACTACAAATCAAGAGATTTTTATCTAACACAACTCAGTAGCTAGGTAACCACTCAACAGAAGCTTAGTCTTAATCAAAGTTAAACACAGTCGAGCGTAGTCGGCATATGGATGGGTGACCATCCTCCAAGGAAAGCCTCTTTGGCCTGGGTATCTCTAGCAATCACCCCTACCCCGCAGGTATGTGAGAACCGTCAGTCAACAGAAGTCAACTTACACCGACCGGGCGTAGCAGTGATATTCCTACCCGTGTAACAGATACGTGGAGATTGAAACTTTCCTCAATTATGAGGCATTTCCTGCGATCGTTCAGGTTTCTCATTTCCAGTCTCTTTAAAATTGATGTGTCTGTATATTATATTTTATTATATCATCCCCTATAATTATATTTAAATTTTTCAGATAAAATATTTTATTAATTTCAGTGAATTTATCGCAAAAAAAAAAAAAACTTAATTGCAAAGTGAAAATTCTAAAATTAACTGAATACAATTTTATTAAAAATTTTCCCATAAATAAGTATAATTGATAGTATTTAGATTTCTAAAATTATGTAATTCACGTTTGGAGATTTTTCAGCTAGAGGGTGAAATAGAAAAACTGGTTCGATTAATTCACTTTCAAAAGTTATGTTTTTTGATGACATGTTTTGATGAGATGTGAATTCGCAAAGAGAAAGTTAAGTGTTAGAGTATCAGAATAAAATATTCGTACAAACCAAACTATGATCTGGAATAAAATTTTTATAATATTATAAAGCTTGGATAAAAACAAATGTCCGCTAGATGTCCAGAACTGTGTAATTTGGCGGGAGGGGAATTAGTTACTTGTATCTTTTCCGCGTTCGACCACGTACTAAAAAAAAAAAAGTTATTATTGTGGTTCCAGGCAACACCAAAATTCATAGCATTTTATGTTAAACTCTTTCTAAAAATATTTCCACAAGATGACAATGAAGCTGGGAAAATCTTTAAATCGGTGGAAAGAAAATATGGTGCCAACTATTCACTAAAATAGCGAAAAACGTATTGGGCCAAAACAGAAAAGCCTTTTATATAGATTTTTTTTTTCTCTTTCAGTTTTTTATCCAAATTCTTACTATCAGAATTTAACTAACGAACCCAATAATTATTTACTTTAGTGAATAATTACAAAGTCAGTTTGTTTAAGAAATACGTACGTGACACTAAGAGAATTTTTGTATTTTTAAGAAATCTGTTTAAAAAAATAATTTATATTTTGTAGAATTCTTGAGGAAAATTTAAGTGCCAAACGTCTGTTTCTAAAAACACAATTTTAAATGTCTTGTCTTAATGCTTGTTCTGTTTTCTACTATTTCTTTATTAGAGTGCTACTATTGGACACAGTTGGACAAAATTTAACTATGATTAATTATTTAATAACTAATTTCCTAGAATCAATCATCTAATTTAATCAAGATTGAATCTTTCAGTACCTTTTTTAAGTCAATTAATGATAGTTTATTAAAACTCAAGCGATAGATTTAATCATGGTGCAATTAGATGATTGGTTCTAGGAAATTAATTGTCAAATATTTAATCATGATTACATGATTACAACTCTGCTATTGGATAGTCTCTCTAATTACTGCATATTTACTGGATGTATGTTTGTAATACAATTGTAAATTTCTATTAATAAATAAATAAATACAAATATTTTCTAAGTAATTTTTAATTTAAAACTATAATTTAATTTTACTATTCAAACTGACAGATTGTAATCTTTTCAATAAAAATGTTGAAAGGAAATATAGCTAATTTAATTAAAAATCTATTATCACTTCTGATTTTTAATATTTCTATGGAAACAAAAATATATATGTATCATGAATGAGAACATTCTAATTAACTATTAATCAAAATTAATGCATTATCTGCCACTTGAAATTTTTTATTCGGAGACTAGTTTTGCATATTAAACATTTATTATAACAAATAAAATGGTTGTTAAAACCATAGTAATTATTTAGTACATATAATAGGCAAATTTTTAAAATAATTTTTGCCCTTAAAAGAATTCACTTCTTATTTTTACTTATTATTTAATGCAGTTAACAGCTGAAACCCCTGAAATAAATATTATATCCATATCTTAAAAATGAAATATTAAAAATAAACTTCTTTTTTTTAATTTTGTCTATACCATTATAATAAATAAATGAACCATGATTTTAAAAAGATAAATTTTAAAGATTTTTTTCCTCATTTACAAAACAAAAATTTGTTTTGTTGGATATAACCGTAACCGAAGAGGATACACAGACTAAGGTACAATTATCAACCCGAAAACCAAACCTTAGAGTATACACACGGATATCCATCTATGGGTAATGTTATTTTATTAAAAACATACAATTTATGAGAAGCAATATCGGGGGCTGCTGTGTGACCTTCAGAACAGAGGCTGAACTAACCCAGATCTGAGTCGCTGGCTAACGGGAACTACCGCATAGCTACACGGACCCAACAACCTCCTCTCCACTCACTACCGTAACCGTTCCCTCATCAATTCTATACGAAATATAGAAAATCAAACTTCAAAGTAGAATCATAGCTAAACAAAAATAAATAATAGATTTAGGCGTTTTTTAAAATACATAAAAATATAATGACCACCAGTTATCAGGAAAAGTTTTATAATTCATTTAATATTATTTTTTATTTAACAGATAAAATAGAAACGAATAGAATTAATATACTCAACAAGTAAAAACACTTTGAACATCGAATTACTAAGTACTATGGATCTACGTAGCCTGGACCTATGTTTGTATGTTTCTCATACCTCCGGATAAATCATTTTAAAATTCAAAAGATTAAAAAATATCCTTTTTTTTTTTTAACTTTTATTGGGTAATTATTACAATCTGCCACAAATGTGGGTAATAAGTAATATAGATGGCGTATGATTACATAATGTACAATGAGATAAATAAATAAATAGATGAAAAAAAAAAAGGACAGAAAAGAACTATGCTATTCATAAGCAATACGAAATAAACAATTTACATATCGGTGAAATATAAAAATTAAAAATATTTATATATAAAATGAAATAGTAAAATTTAAAAAATAATATAAAATTTAAAAATATATAAATATATTTTTTTTAAATAATAATAATAAAAAATTAAACAAAATTAAATTAAAAGTTAAAAATACAGTCATACTTTATTTACAATATACTCCTAGGGATCCCACAACTAGATATGTCGTTCCACTCATGGAGGGACAAGCCATAGAGGTTCCAGCAAAATATACTTTAAAAATCTCTAGGAGAAATCAAATCGGGAAACTATTGGGCGATTCAAGTGTTAAGAATTTTGGTAACTTTATTTATTTTTTTGTTCGTTTCATTTCAACAATTAAGTTATTTGTATTTACTTTACTCATTTGTTTATACAGTTGAAAATTCAACAAATAAGTTATGTATAAGTTGTATACTTATAATATAGTATAACTTATATGTTGGTTTCTGCATGTACCAGATAAAAGAATGATAATAAAAATTATCTTTCTTCTTTAAAACATTAACGCTTTTAGGTCTGGTATATATTTTTTCTAGATGGATGCCAAGGAAAATCTATGAAGGCACACCAGGAGGAAAAAGAAGTAGAGAGAGACCCAAGGGCCGCTGAAGAGACAGTGTACTCGCAAGACTTACGGCAGATGAAAATGAATGGGTTTATGTGATGGATGGGGATAAATGGAAGACGTTGAAAAGGCCAGGGGCCGCTATATGTTGTCTGTTGAGCTAAGAAATGATTTTTTTTTTTTTTTATCATAACGACAAAACTCGAAAACAGTAAGTAAAATAATTAATAATGGTAATAATTGTGTAAGATAAATAATTTCAAAATGAGGACTTTACGGCCCAACAATCCCAGACAGTTAGCCTTATTATACCGTCGAGGAACCGTAGCGAAAACTCCAGATTGCAAAAGTCCCCTTTATTCTAAACAATTTCTGCGAGCGGGCGGAGACTGGAATAATTGCGCCCCTTTCTAATCGATCTGGGACATAAATAATGGAGCAGAACTGACAAAATAAACACCTTTCTGCCTCACATCATTTCTACTCCCCCCCCCTTCCTCCTCCGCTCAATTTGCATACAATCATAATGGCAATGGCCATTGTAGACAGGAAAAAAAGGGAAGCCATTAGTATAATTGTAATACCTTCCTCTTCCTTTAAATTAGGTAAGATTTGCAACAATGCGATGAAAGCAGTCGCCATGCGATGAAAGCAGTCGCCATGGAGTTTTTTTTGATGCTGAATCATAATAAAAGGGATCATGGATGTTTGTTTTCTCTTCCCTTAAATAATATAATACCAAAGATCAGATATTTTTAAAATCTAAACAAATGAATATAGGTTATAAAGATCATTTATGGATATTGTTAATTACATAATATTGCGGGCCCTGTATACCTACATATAATCGATATGTTTTTAAACAATGGTCTCTTCCCTTAAATAATATAATACCAAGGTAATATAAATGGTATTAAATATAATTAAGTTTTAAATATCCAACTAAAAATACTCAACGGACTAAAACTGATGACGGGCAGAGGGAGAATTTCCGACAGCAATGTAAGCTCAGTAATCGTACCGAAGGGTTACAAGGGAAAAAACATAATGTCCTTTAAAAAATAAAATAATTCCATCATTTTGCAAAAGGACAACAATTAGTATGTCGGGAAGGAGAGGCCGAGGGTATTATAGGTATATATGTTATATGTGTGTGCAATGGTTTGTTTAGTACGATATACACTATAAATAGGCAATAGGAATAATGTACCCATTCATATCGTCAGAAATGTTAGAAAACTTTATTATTAAAAAATAATAATAATAAGGTATAAAGAAATGCTACTTTAAAAAACGAACAATTTTTTATATCTTATGATAATTTTTTTTTTTTTGTTGGAAGTTTCGATGATTTATAATTGGGTTTAGAATATAGAAAAGGTGAATAAATAATCTTGAAATATCTATAGATATAATAGACAAAATGAAAAAAAAAATAACAATACTAAAAATAAAATAAGTTAAATAATAGAAAGTAAAAAAATTAAAATTTAATTAACAATAAATTATATCTTACATTAAGTCATAATGCAAACAGGTAAGGATGGGTATCATAAGAAAAATGGATTATTCCACACAGGTTCTTAATAACGATACACAATATCGGTGACCAGAAATATCAATAAATCGACGTATCGTGATTTCTTTCTTTTTATTTTTTTATTTTATGAAATGCTTTTGTAAATATTCCAATCATGTAACAATGATGTTCCTGTTTATTTTATCATTCCAGTTAATTTAGGTAACCACAGCTTAACCAATTTCGACTGAATTTTGTAATTTCCACTTCCTTAATGTGGGAAAATTTCACTGTACGTATTGTGAGTATAGATTTTTTGCCATCTATGTTAGTTATTGCTTTGAGATAAGACAGATTGTAATATTAATTCAATTGAACATTTCTATCTAAAAAAAAATGTGGGAAAGTTTATCAGAAGTCCGAAATTTTGTTATTTCCACTTCCCTAATATGAGAAAGTTTACCAGACGTTAACAGCATAACTCTCAACATGAATTTAGTGTTTATTGATACTTTGTTAATTCAATTTCCCAACTTGAGAATGAAAAGGTATATATTGCTGAATGTAGTTTTTTTTTTTTTTTTTTTTTTTTTTTTTTTTTTTTTATATACAAAAAACTATATATTGTACAAAAAAATATCGGATTATCTGAAGAAAACTATCTAAATTTCGATGTATCGTGTATCTACGAGACCTACATACAAGATAAGACTCAGAGATCAGCCTGGGGAATTCCAAAACAAGCCTTTCCACCCACTTACCAAAGGCAGTTGTGTATATTTATTCTCCGAACACTTCTCTCTCAATCTCTTAATGGTGTCAGAAACGTACACCTCGAAAGGAGGTAACGTACTTGACAAAATTAATAATTACTTTTAATAAAATAAATACTTTCATTCAAGATAAATATTTTATAAACCTCAAAATGTTTTAGCAAACGTTTTAGTACCGATAGAGAGCACGCCATTTTTTCTGAATCAACCAGCCATTAAAAGGCCTTGTTGTATAATCGATTGGTGGAGATGAGCAGAATAATATCGATTAGCGAAGGTGCAATTAGTAGAGATTGCAGTTAGTTATGTTAATCCGCCGAGCTCACATAATTACCACCCTCTGAGCTGCAATTATATTCAACCCGTCATTTTTGAAATGTGAATGTCCGTGCTTAAGAAGCTACAAGAGCGATATTTTTTACCGGTCGCTAATGTCTAGCGTCTTCTTTGTTACGTTATTAGGCTAATGGTCGAAAATTATTATAAGAAAAGAAAAAAAAAGAAAAATTATAACATCATTAAGAAAATCATAATACTTGTAAAGTTTAGGTTCTCAGGAATTAATGTCATTAAAACCTCATCGATTCCAACGACGGCGTACGAATACTTAGGTATGTAAAAAAATATTATCTAATAAAGAGAAAATAAATTTTAAAAATGAAAACTAAATCTTCAAAACAAGCTCAGCAATAAAATAAATTAAAATTACAATAGATCCCGAAATATCTATTAATTATATTTTTATCAGAGTTGGGAAAAATTTAATTATTTGATAACAAATTTCCTGGGATCAACCACCTAATTTAATCATTATTACATAAGTATACTGATTCAAGGAAATTAGTTACCAAATAATTAGTTATGATTAAATTTTGCCAGACTCGAATTTAAACGTTGGTATCAAGTATTCATTTAAAAGTAATTTTTAATATCTAATTAAAAAAGAATCAACTTTAAACTCATACAAGTAATGTGAATATTATGCAATACTGTTACCTGAAGTTGAGGAAACTTTCACTGAATTCTTACATACAAGTTACTGACCTGAAACAAAACGTAAAAAAAAAAATTAATTATACATGTTACTATAATATTTTATTATTTTTTATATTGTACTCCAAGAGTTAAATCTAGTTTTTTAAGAGAAGTTACTTGCAAAAATTGTCTATATTTAAGTCCCGTCAGCGACTGAATACAAACACTCAGCTTAACACACAGACATATTCTACTAACAATAAGATATAAGAAATACCAACTACTTACACTATAAAATAGATTAAATTAGGAATATATATATATATATATATATATATATATATATATATATATATATATATATATATATATATATATATATAATATTTTATTTTTTTGAGGGACAAAACAACTTTAAAAGAACAGAAATGAATATTAAATGAAAAAAAAGTAAAAAAAAAAAAATAAAAAAAAAAAAACTAAGGACAAAAAAAAAAGAGGTTCCAATTCAAAATCAAAACAAAACGAACAATCCAAATCTCTTAAGAGGAGAGGAAAACAAGATCAGAAAGAATGAAGCAATACTGGGTTGAAAGAAAGGCACAGAGCATTCAGAAGTGATTGGTCCAACGTCGGGTGAAACGGAAAAAAAATAAAGATAAAATTGTAGAGAAAGAAGGAACAAAACAAAAAAAAAAGAAAGAAAAGAAAAATATAAGGTACAATATTCATTGTTGAGAAAAAAATACAATAAAAGTATCTTAATGTTATATCTAGAGTAATAGAAAAATAGTATTAATTGAAATCTAAGTTATGAAAATAGTTATTAATAAAATTTCAGAAATTCAGGAACAAGATATAATTTAATTGTGTAGGTAGATTGCAAGCGTCACCTTGGATAAGAATGAGGTACTCAAAATAGAGATATTTGAATGTTTTAAGAAATTTTTTATGGCTGAAAAAACTATGACTGTTAACTTAAGTAATAACAAAGCCCATATATCTTTGATGTATAACAAACCATTTTACTCAGGCTTAAAATTACGAACAATTGACCCGCATTCGAATACACACAACAAACGATATCACGATAAACTTTATAAAGATACTAAAAGATGAAATTCTCATGACCCGCGTGCTCGGAAACATCCTCGAAGGCTCAAAAGAAGCTGGATGAGTTATATAACAGAAAAGTGCTTATTTTTTTAGAATACAATGCCAGGAGTGTGTATAGCTCTCCCCATTCCAAAAATTGTATACATTGTAGACTTGAACAGAATTCACTTATTATTCTTATTTTGTTTAAAAAACCAATGTTTTTATAATTAAAAAAAAAATCTCCCTCAAAAAAAAATAATCATAGGTAAAAAAAGTGCTAGAAACAGTTTTAAAATAAATTTATGTATAGGTTATTAAGTAACAACAATCCTCTACATACAATATATTACCTACCATATACATTCCCACCAGAAAAAAACAGTCATCTCTCTAAAAACACCAAGAGATCAGAGCCCTATCTAACATCTTCCCAAGGTTTCACTTTTCCATTTGAGAGGTGATCGGTTAGGTTGCTGAACCATAGCAGGATGTCCCGCGACGGTTGGAGCCGATGGAGAGATAGAAAATGAAGGAAATGAAGAGATAGAATCTCCTACGTTAATGTCAAAAGGTAAAACAGAGCTGACAATCCTTGAGAGAAAAAATGTATTATAATAAAATTTCAAAATTTTGGCAGTATTCATTGTGACAGGCCAAATTTAGAGTTACGTATTTTGACACGGATATGTCTTTTGGCTAGGGGGTTTACAGTTTTTTTGTGTAACGATTTTTTCACACTCAATAGTGTGTTACATTTTTTTCACCCTCACAAATGTAACAATAGTTTTCTGATCAGAAATTGAATATAAATTATTTTTTAGTAAACACTAGTCTCTAGGAGTGCATTTGACTTGAATATCATTCGATTTGAATGAAAAGTCATGTTTCATCCCTTACCCTTATTCTCACTACTTCGTTTATTTTGAAAAATATGGCTAACAATATACGCAGTTAGAAGTTTTGATTTTAATAATACTGAATTATTAAAATGATACAAAGAAATTTTACCTGATGAATTTTATTAGCAACAAGAGAAAAAAAGGTTACATAATTGATAATTCATGGCAAAACGAGGATAAAGATTCCATTGCTGTAACTAAAAAAATAGCATGAACAGTAATATTGCATAACAATCCATCCATAGAGATTTAATGAATTTAATTTTTCTTTGATACTTAAATTTAATCAGATATTAAATAACAACTTGAGCGAGAGGTTCAAGAAAATGAAGTATGGCTTAGGCTCGAAAATGTTCTACCAAAAGCCACCAAATAAAATACAATCCATTTCACAATAAAACTCACTATTAAAATTGTCAGTTTATATCTTTGATTTTGATTGGTTTTTATTCATAAATAATTTAATATTTGATTAAGTTTTAATTTACTTGGTCATGATTATATCTCAGCCCTACCTATCTCAATGACATACTTATCCCAATATTTTATGGACACAACAAAACACTCATAGATATGGTTGCAGTTGACAAGCTCAACATTACAAGCAGGAAACTAAAAAGAGCTGGTTGCGAGAGTTCAAGTCTGCCATTTCTCATGACATGTTCTTTCTCATTATTAGTAGCCAGACAATTTTTTAATTGTCACTTATGATTTGTCTACAGCGAAAATTAATTAATAGAGAAGAAAAAAAGAAAAACGAAAAGAAAAAAAAAAAAAAAAAAAAAAAAAAAGGAATACATCTGTAGCTACAGGGAATAAAATAAAAAAATAAAAAACCTAAACCACTGCAAACCAGGAAAGGCCTTGGGTTCACTACTTCGGTAAGCATATACTGTACTGGGCCAACGGTATTCAAAAGAGATTTAGCCAGAATTCACACTCGACAGCCAGTGTTTTTCATCAATTAAGGGTACCCTCTTTTTTACAGGCTGGGTATGCCCAAGGAGTGTCTCCAGACCTCGAAGTCGATTCACTGCTGAAATTACAGAATATAAATTTTCTGCCTTCAGCCGCACTCGATCTCAAGCCCGGCAGCATGGTAGTCAAGCGCATTACCCACTAAGCTACCGCGCTTTCTTAATTCTTTAAATTTCACTTTACATGGTAGAAATCCATTCTTTTAAAACTATTGCTCTAAATCTAGTCATTGAAATAAAATTAATTTTATTTATTCCAATATAACAATTTAGAAGTGAAAAAGCAAAAATTTGAACCATGCTTTAACAACTTCACGAGCAAAATCATAGTGAAATAATCACAGCAACTCATTTTGACATCACTCGGCTTAAAAATGTTTTGCCTTTTGTTATTTAGTTTTTCTTTGTATGATTTTTTTCTGATGGTTTATTAAAAACCCTGAAAAACCACTATCATCATAAACTATTATGTTAGATATATAGACGAAAAAAACTGATTTAGAAATTAAAAAAATACTCAAATTAGATTTAACAATATTAACAACAATTATTTATTTCTGTAAAATAATGATAGTAAAATTAAATAAGGGTGCGATAGTAGTAAGTCTTGACCATTTTTATTACTGTAAGTGCGAAATCCACAAAGAAGATATTCAAGAATTCACAATCACCTCCCGAACCGGAAAAATCTTTTTGCCTCTTTGTAGGAGTTGATGATTGAGTTAGGTCCTGATGAAAGGTAAATCATAGCGAGTCCTTTCATAGAATGCTCGTCCCTTCAATAAGATATACGTGAGCTCTCCTCCGCACCATTGTCCACTCAACTCTTCTTTGTTCATCTCCGAAATCACTGGTCCGCTGTCTGTCTTTATTCCTCCAGCTATAATGGATACTGGACAAGTCGCCGCTCAGGTATGATAATCGAGGAGGCGTTCCTCAAGGTGTGACAGCTCTTCCATCACTCAGCCCGCCAACAGTTCCAGGAGCTGAAGGTCAATTGGTTTGAGCATTGAGGGTCTTACTTAAAATTATTTAATACTTCATTTATGTTTTTTTATACTAATAATCATTTACATTAGGGGGGTCCTTAGATTTAAATATACGCTGTTCAGTGCTCCTGTGTAAAATACAGCTGATGTGAGCTTCAATTTCCGTTAATATCATAACCGTATGCATTATAGTGATGGTTCTCCTTTAATAAGGTGCTAATTCTTTATGGGCGCACTATTCTGATCCTCATCAAGATGTCTTCTCGGAGTCTCTGGCCACAGAACCGCTCCAACTTTTCAGTATCTTCAAGTGATCTTGGAAAACATTCCTATCAAGTTTGTTACCATACGTAGGCTATTCTTTTATTTAAAAGTAGAGCAAATTCCAGAGAATAGATCCTAATCAATCATGTATAATGCTCCCTCTCAGACTCTAATGTATTCATGAACTGAGAGAGCAGCGTTGAGATCTCTTTGGATCTGGCTGGCCTCCTTCATGAAAGGGAAGGAAAGCTTGGTTCGGGATTCCCCAGTATGTTTTTGTACATATTGTATATATACTGCAATTGAATTTTATTTTTTATTATTATATTATAATTTTATTCATAAGGTATAATTGACTGTGAAGTATAGGAGATGTAGATAGTTGGGGTAGGCAGTCATAGATACTCAGCAGAGTATTTCTCACTCATACTTATGTTTTGTAGTGTGTGTTTCTTCATATATTTTCAACAATTTAGTCATACCTTTTTGCTTGTTTTCTTTTCTTCTAGCCCTGATGAAGGCTTGCAATGCAAGTCGAAACGTCGGCTTTAACAATTAAAATAAAAATTATTTTATTTTGATCTGCTGGGTATCAACCTACCATCTAGTATCTATCAGCTTACCCCAACTATCAACATCTCCTATTATAATTTTATATCATGTATGCTTATTTTCATAGTACACGCATATATTGAGAAAATGGATTCATTAACGTCCATATACTTAATGTTCTAATATATATAAAATAAAACCAGTTTTCTGTAATCAGTCAAGTAACGAACTAAGTATACCTGGCCCTACCTAAACCCAAAAAACTTCAATCACGAAAGTAGCATTGTCCTTTTATAAGCTTGTTGACACACTTAAAACGAATATATTATTTTTGGCTTTTAGAGTATTGGATTAACAAACGTATCTCAGCTTATTATTTTTTTTCAGCTCAACGTATTTGCATTTATTGGAATATTTAGAACTTCATGATCATAATATGTAAATTTTTGGCCGAATTAGAAAAAATCCGAACCAGAAATCTCGAAGATAAGCAATCATTTTGACCAATCAATAAACTCTAGCAGCTCCACCCTGACCCGGATACTCCGGTAGACAAGAACTCCGGATGGACACAGTTCGGCCAGGTGGGAGGTACCGTTAGAACCTCCTACAATTACCATAAAAGAGCTCTGTCCCGAGGAACACGTCTCGGGTGACATCATCTAACTCTTCGGAAAGTGTAGGTATATTTATATTTCAGTAAAAGAAACGGAGCATACGAACGTTCTTCGTATTTCAAAGTGAAATTATTATAGGGCACTATAAACGGTACAGGAATTCCTTCATGCTTACGTTTTGGTTTATAGTGTTTGTTTTTTGGCTTTTGGGGCTTAATGTCCTAATGTACTACAAATGGGGAAAGAAGGACGGGTTATCCTACAAGTCACCAACCAATTTTAGCCTGAATAGCTTCCCAATTTGACCCTCGTCAAAATTCATTTCATGGTTCTATCATGAAGTAAATTATAACCCACTTAGATGGGAATCCGACACACAACATACAGCACTGGGCGTTCTACGACCTTAAAGCGCGTGGATCTCTAATTGTGCTAATCTAATACACTTCACTTTCAATATACGATCATTTAAAAAAACAAAAACAAATAAACAACAGAGGAAAGTTAAAAGTTAAAAATAAATACAGTAGTCCAAACCATGATTCTGGACACTAAAAAAATTAAAACTGAAAAAAAACGAATAAAATAAACACATTGTATAGATATGAAAAGATTTAAAAAATAAATAATAAATAAATAAATAAAATATTATTAATCATGAAACTAAGATAATCTAAAAAGTAATATTAATCGAAGCGGTTTCACTTATCAATCACCATTACGACGATTGGACCAACATAAGATATAATTGTTCAAACAGTATAAATAATTTACTTAATCGAAATCAAAATCTATAAAATTCACCCTATTATATAACTAACGATGAGGTCTTTAAATGGACATTCTATAATCTAGTTCATTGGTTGAAGAATTAATAAGCAGAAGCGTTAGGTAGCAAAATCTGAATATTTCAAAACAAAGGGGAAATGAATATTAATATTTTGCTGCTAAAGGAAAATTTAAAAAATTAAAAAAATTAAAAATTAAAAAAAAAATAAATTACTCAAAATTGTGTTTTGTATTTCATCCACCAAACCCTTTTATTAAATATATAATCTTTTAAATTAATTAGTTTCTCTACTTGCTTTACAATCTATTCTTGATATTTCTCTGAGGCGTCAGAAAATAAGATGGACTAGGGATCTGTCTGTATTATAATTTTAATTGGAGTGCAATCAATGGCTATTTTTACCTATTTCCTCAAATTTTTATTATTTTTTCTTCAATAAATATTAATTAGTTCAAAAATATATTTTTATTTGCTATAATTAATTGCCAATCAATTGTTTCATTAATGAAAAAAAAGAATTAATTGTGTTATTATAAGGAGACCTATTTCCTTATAATCCTATTTAAGGCCAGAAGTTTTTACGATACCACATTTATTCTTTGCAATTTTTTTTTATTTATCATTTTTTTTTTTTTATAGAATTGTAATTTCAAAATTAAAAAAAAAAAAATAAGTATAAAATAATTATTTTATAATATAAAATAATTTCAATTGGAAAATTTTATTTAAATAAATAATAATAAAGTAATAATAAGTAAATCATAAAATTTTAAAGAATTTCCTTAAAATAAAAATGAGTCTGTTAGTTTAAAATAACTCAGTTTTGATCCTTCAGACTTTATTCGCTAATTGTTATACACCATTGAACGAAACGCATGTCGGAGTATATACTAATGGCAAACATAAGAAGAATCGCCAAAGAAAAATCTATTATGCAACATAAACAACAGTACTGATATAATATTCTACTGGGGAACGAACACACGCCATGAAACCAAAAGGGAGAAGGGACCCCAAAGGAATGAAATGAATAAACCAGGAAGGAAGCTGGGGAGGGAAAAAAGAAAAAAAAATCCGGATGTGGATATAAAAACTAGCTACGAAGGAGTGGAACTGTTCCTTCAAGATTCTTAGTTCGCTACCATGAAAACGTAGAAAGTCCGTTCCCCAGCACCAACAACTATGTGTAATAACCATCAGTTATTATACAACTTACATATAATAATACGTAACCATTATATAAAAACACATTTAATCTATCAATGCTAATTCAAAAAGATTATAAGAAGATCGAGAAAGTTAGAAAATTAAATAATTTATACGATTTTCTAGAATAGCTCATATTATAGGAAAGTAAAGTAATATGTTCAATGAGTGTTTCTAATTAACGAGAGTTTTTTTCTAAATGGAGAAATTATTTTTTTAATTAACACTGCATTACTTATGACAGATCAGACAGAAGCAATAGTGTCGACCAATTTCTGTAAATGCAATTCCCAATTTTTCAAGAATGTTTCTGGAAATGCTTGACTAAAGAGATTTTTATACTCTTGCAATAATAATCCAAAGAAATAAATGAATACATACTTTTCTACTTTAAATATTACACAGCTAAAAAAAAAAATTAATATATTTAAATACGTGTACTTTGTTATTACAAGTGAAATAAAGACGTTTTGTAAAAAGTCCTAAGCGTTGCTCCAATATCCTAAATTTAAGGTAAGAGAGAATAAAATTAAAAAAAAAAAAAAAATCAAAGATATTGAATAATATTTTAATAATAAGTGAATAACGCAACAAAAGACAGCCTGCTGGTTTAAATTGTACATATAAAAACAAGAAAACATAATAAATGTATTTCAAAGAATTATTAATGACGTATAATCGCTTGTTACTTGTTAAAAATTGGTTTGTTTTTTAAAGTCGAAACAAAGCCATTTGAAAATTAATTAGTTTATAAGTTAGCAATTATACCGATTAATCAGAAGGAAAAAAAAAAAAAAAAAAAAAATCAACCGACAAAAATATTTAAAATAATGGAAAAACTAAATTGGAATCTGAACATAGATTACAGTGTTCTTTTTCATTCTTCCAAAAAAATAATTCAATTTAAATTTTTCTAAAGACAATATTTCGCTATTACTCAATCTATAATACACATTAGTGAAGGTTTTCTTTTTAATCAGATTCATTACTCTGTAGAAAACTTTCGAGTTGCTTTAAGGGCCTTGTATCTCATAGATACTACGCCATTAAGCAAATAAGCACTTAAAATTCTTTAATTTTACTGCTTTGTAAGAGCAGTCTTTATTGCACTTTATCCCCTTCCCTTTTCACGATTTTCTTTTAGTATCCTAAATTCTATCTAATAAGCTGAATGCAATCAATAATTTTGAATATGTTCATAGATGCCATTTAAGGGACATCTATATGATAGAATAGTATACAAGATCTACGGACATTGATTCATACATAAAATTTTACAAAAATCAGTATTTAGGTATTCTCTTCAATACTCAGTTTATGACAGTTAAATTGTGTAAAATTTATTAGTTTATCCCAGATATAAGGAGAGCAGCAATGTAACTGTAGCTGACGCAAGCAATGAATCGTAATTAATCAATATTAAATTATTTATAATCCGTATTACTTATTGCCCTTGTTGAGACAGCTTGTAACATTTATTCAATAAAACAGTTTTAAAAAAAATAATATAAGATACGAGAGGCATTCATATAAGTAACACCATATTTATGTTTAATTTACATTTAACCTCTTTGTATTTGGCACATTTGATGGCAGCATCTAATATTAATATAAGTGTGAATTGATTTTTTTTTTAATTTTTGTGTTTTAATGATTTTTTCAAGGTACGAAAATTTGTAAGTGTGATGTCCAAATGGGTTTAATTACTGTCAAACTTTTGTAATTTATTGGTAGCTCTGAACTATTGTCTAGTAAATGTTGGAGCAGTGGGAAACGAAAAGCAGTTTCTTGTCTATGAAGTCTGCTATGTTCACCTGAGAAGTCTATGGCGAACCAATGGAATGAATCTTGACTTACCCTGGTTAGAATAGGTAACCTATAGGGTAATCCATCCTTCCCGCCCTAGGTATAATGCATAAGATCGTTATCCCCAACTAACGAACATAAAAAAAAAAAAAATAAAATAATAAAATAAACATATTGAAAAATTAAATGAATAATCCGAAAATGTATCTACTATTTTTTTTTCTAGTTTCCAAACGATGCCGAGCTCAACACAATGATGAATTTAAAGTAAGTCGAGCGTAAGTTATTTCATACGAATGAAATAAAATGTGAAATTATAAACTATTACAGCATATAACTGACCCAAGTAGATTTCTTCCAGAATAACGTATAATCAGTGAGAGCGCCGTTTGTAGTTTTAACTGGCTACCCATTATGGCAGCTGTAGAGAACGACAACATACCACCATAACTGTTTACTAACCAAAGTTAAACAAAAGAATAAACAAGAGGCGGTCACTGACTGGGCCAGTCGGCCGTGACTTCCTCTCCGGAAGCTGCAACAGCCACAGCGATGTCGTCTCAAGTTTGCCGCACTACCCTCTGCTGCACTTCACCGCCAACCGGTGAAATCTTTTCTTTCTTTTTTCTTAATCATCGGATCATTTTTTAAAAGAGTTTAGAATAGTAATCTATTGAAGGATATAGAAGGACAGGATGAGGTAGGTTTTTGACGCTTGGTCAAAAAGGTTTGCTGAGAGGTATCTTGACTCTCCAAATATCATTTCATAATTATACTTACTACTAAAAAATAAAAATATACATACTTTATTAAATTTATAGTAAAATACAAGTGAAAGTCTTACCTCCGATTTATTGCCAGGCACATTAAGCCTTAAATGTGCTCAACAATACTTGACACGCCATAAACTCGGACTGACAATTAAACATATTCAGGAAAAGCTTCCCTTCAAAATGAAAGCAGAAGAAAGTACAAGCTCCCGACAAGCCATTGTCTCAGGACCCAAAGACTAATTGGTGAGTACACTGGGAACGAGTTCGCATGGTCTCATACGACTACTCCTTTATTTGGAAGAAAGTTTCCCACTCGTCGGCGAGGACGTCAGGTGAAAATTAGAAAACCGTCGAAAATTTTCCTGTTCTCTGATTTAGTCATTAATTCTAGGTCGTAGTCACTTAAACTGCTATGTCTCCCAGGTGAATACTTCGTGTCTTGAAGGATTCATCTGGCAAATAAAGAAACAAAATAATGTACCAATAGAGAACATTTTTAATGTAATTTAAATAAATAATTTTAAAAAGCAGGATTCCTTATATTTCGTTGTGTCTAGTTCTATGAAAACATGCCTTCAGAACAATTATTGTGCCTTTGTAGAACTATCTCATCAATTCAATAATTTACATTATACAAGTCAGGTAACAAATTAAGAAACATCATAAGAAAATACAAGTCAAGTCCAACATGGATAGTTGAATGAAAATTTAGTAGAGCTTATGATGAGTGAATAGATTTACTAACTCTTACACTGACATAAGTGAGAGGATAAGTAGTGCAAATAGTGACCCCATAAACAAGGTTAAGCAATAACAAGCATAGAGAGTCTCCGATGAATTAAACATTGCCACAAAAGAACAATTCCTAAACAGATTTAATGATTATTTAAATGAAAAATAATTATGTAAACCATATCGCCGGACATAAAAAAAAAAAAAAGAGGAAGAAATAGGTATCTAAGTGGGTAAGACAATAATACAACCAATTTTCAAGTCCTGGTTAGAGACCAGATTTTTGTAACCTTTTAGCAAAAATTTATTTTTATTTCCTCAGCCATGGATCGACTAAATCGTGGAAAGCCTTCTGAAGCACTTCCTCTAAATATAGGGCATCTGAACCTTGAATAAGTAGTGGGAAAACCTGGCGTATGAACGTAGATGCTGACTACACTTCCGTTATAAACGCTGCTAAAAAATCATGTATTGATAATACGACCCTTGTACTTTTTTGATAATGTAAAATGAAACATTTAAAAATCTAACTGCTGTATGAAAATATTTTTATATTTTATTTCGCTGTCTCATATTTCTAAAATCAAAATATGAGCTCTGTTAATAGATATAAACAAAACCTACATCTCCGAAAACAGTCATAACCTTGATCGTTACGTTTAAACGAAAATAACAAACAAGATCACCAAAATCTCGCTGCCAGTGAAACGGAAAACATACCCCCAGACAGGGAAACAAAGTGAAGTTACTTTCCTAACGCCTTTCAGGGACTATTAGCACCTAGAAAGTGGAAACATCCCGACGTAGATAATCGTCCTAGCAAAAGAGAGGAAGTTGCGCAACTGATGATCACTTACGTACGCACATCCATCAAAACCGTATCAGCCTCTCGTCCATTACTGTTTCAAAAATGGATCCGTAATAAAAACGAGGGGAAAAGAAAAGGAAAACATATAAATGATTATTTTCTGGGTTTTTTTGTTGTTTTTTTTGTAAATATTTTTATCCCGAGAGAGCTCTACAATAAAACTGTTTATTTATATTAATACTTTTCTGCACTATAAAACATAAAACAAAGAATTTGCGTCATTGTTATCATGTCGTGTAGGACTTACATCTGCTACTGGTATATTCCTGGTCCTTACCAAAGCATTAGATCAAGTTTGGTACCACAGTTATTCAATTTTAAGATCAAGATTGGTATTATAGAATTTTGTTTAAGACTAATGAAAAACCAAAGACCTCCCTCTATGTGTGTTTCCCTGCACGACCGAAGTCAAGTTCCTAATAGTTCACGTTAACATCCCAACTAATTCTCTAGAGTCTTCTACAGAGCATGCCTCAGCAGTTAACCAGTTAACCAGTCCCATAGTTGTTGCTGGTTTTAACTTTATGCAGCACGTTTTAATCTTACAATGCATTACAAAAGGTCCATCTACATGACTATTAACCAATCTAAATAAGCCTAAGACAAACATAACCATGGAATTACTCCCATATCCTGTATATGGTATACAATCCAAAATCATTCATAAAATTCTCAATGCTCCTTATTACGTCACGAACAACTTAATCCCAATGACCTTAATGTTCCATACATAGCTACCTTAATACCTCAGCCTGTTAAATTTATCAGTTGTAACGTTTGCTCTCCATTCATTTTCCAAAAATTTAAAGATTTAGATGAGTAGTTCAGCTCATTTTCTAATTTAATTTCTATGTTATAAACAAAAATTGGATGTTTGTAGTAGCCATTTACCATTCTCTCAGTCGAATACTTAAGGCAGCATTTACTTCTTTTCTTATAAAGTAAGGCTTTCTTTATTCGCACAAAACTATCAAGTAATAATACCCCTAAATAACAGTAGACATGTAATTTACAAGTCATAATGTTGGTAACGCAATGAAGCATTGAAATTTCTAACCTTTAATAGTTTTCAATTGTGTTTCTTTGGGATATTAATAATTGCAATTAATAGTACTTCCTACTCTTGATGGTCTATTACAAAACAATAATTATCGCCTTAGTTTAACATTTAATTGATTCCATATCTTTTTCAAGTAAAATTAAACTGTCAACGTATCAGGCAAGGGGTGCTAAATATCAAAATATCAAATATTTCAATATTAATAATTAGGCATTAGAGTGAAGTCTTGCTCAAAGTAGAATAATTTTAAACTGTAATCTCACAGAACAATTAGAATCTGTTCATTAACAAAACATTTTCAAAGACACAACTATGAACTGTGGAAACTCTTGGCTATGATTTTTCCCAGAGTGTAAGAGAAGATTATTGTAATAGATACCTCAAGGTCGTAATAGTCCACAAACATGTTACCTAACCTCGCAATACTGTGAAATTGTTTAGGTTTGGAAAAAAAAAAAATCATCGTGACTACATTTTTACTTCAGTACCAGGAATCAATAAAAAAATGTATGAATAAACTGTCAATTTGTTAATAACGAACAGGAAACTATAAAAATTATATATTTTTATTATATTCATTAATATTGAATAAAAGTGTTATCTGGGGGGGGGGGACCATACATGAGTTTACTCGATTCATGACTGATTCCCCTAGAACTAGTTAATTAAAAAAATATTGTTAGATATATATTACTGTTTAACAGTACGAAGAGACTTGACATAATATTTATTCTTAATAGTTTAATACTTGTGCTGCAATTTAATTCTAATACTTAATTCATGATTTAGAAAGTTTAGTTAACCTCTCAAGATAAATCCATTTTTATCTTTTTCCTACTTTCCAGCGAAACACAATTTTATCGATTCTAGCTATTTCCATAAAGTAAAATATTGAAATATATACATCAATGCATTTCCAACGATTAATTTATATTAGCAATCGCCTATGATAAAAAATAAAATAAAAACTAAAGATGCTCTAACCATCAACAGAGTAAGCCTATAACGAGTATGTAGTTATAAATACATTAAACTCCGATCTTAGTTTTCAAGTCAATATCGTGATTTTAATTAATTGCCTAAGTCTATTGGAAGTTATGTTTGGATAATCGTTGAATCAATATATAATTGTTATTTCTCCTAATTTTGTTTTAACTATTTACTAAACTTGACAACCATTTAATAAAACGAGGGAAGGGCGGTATCACAGTGGAAAAGGCGCTTAACTAGCATTTTGCCAGGCCCAAGTTCGAATTCGCCTGAAGGCAGAAAATGTATATTCTGTCATTTTAGCCGTGGGTCGAATTCGTCGTCGAGAGACCATCCTCAATCACACCCAGTTTCAAAAAAAGTGGGAACTCTTAATTAGGGAGAAACCTGGCGGTTGAGAGTGTATTCTGGTCAAACCTCCTTTCATAAACGTTAGCCCAGTAACCAGTAACAGTAAATCCTTACCGAAGTTCAGAAATCAAAACCTTTCATGGGTTGTTTTTTGGGCTGGACAATTTTGTTCTCCATAAATAAATGAGATGGATCACGAAAGGAACATGAAAATTTCTTGTAAATGAACTACCCATAGATAGTGATAAGGTTCTATATTAGAAAGTCTAAATTAAGTTATTTTTAGGAGACTCTCGGGATTATCTAGAATCTTCTGCAAATTGGAATATTATTGGATAAGGGTGGGTTGAATATAAAAATATAAGTAGTTAAGGCCGAATTGGCAATGTGTAGGACAATCAGGTCCTTGTGGATTAGTTAATTTTCGACATAATAAGGGGCATTAAGGTTTATACAGCAGAGTTTTTATAGGGGAGATTTCGATGATTGAGTTGACAGCATTAATCCTATTCCGTCTCAAAGTCGAAATATTAGGTTATCCGGATATTAAGGTATTTATTGATTTATTTTAAATCAATGAGTATCAGGCTAATTTCAAAAGAACAACAAGTGGATGCTGCTGTTTGAAAAGTACAATGATTTTTTTATTGGCTCTCCTTCCAGAATCATCTCGATCCCACATATGAACTAAGAGCAACACAATTTATATAATAGTTGGAAAGTAAAACATTAAGACGCCTAGAAAGTTAGTTGAACCGCAAGTGAGTTCTGGCAACGGTACGGGCACTATAAAGGTAACAACCAGGAAGATTTGCGGTGAGGTGATGATCCACCAGCCAATATCATATGTAACCTCATCTTCCTAGGCCCGAGGGATTGTGAGGGTAACACAGGAGTAAGTAAATGCTGCGGATGAGGAGTGTGACAGGGTGGCTTCAACTGATGCAGAAGGATCTCGTATTGGAAATACCAAAGGAAGGAAATGGCGTGATACTAAAAAAAAAAAAAATGAGAAAAGAAGAATATTTTGAACGACCGCAGGTATGAGTCGTTATTAGCGGTTGCGATTCCGTTTGACGAAACACGAATCGCTTGGATGCAATTGCAATAGCTCTTCAAAAAGAGTCGTAAAAAAATAATAGTAAAGTAAGAACTGTTAGTAACAACAATAAAGCTCGTAAGTGACTCAAAATAGTAAAAACACTCTGTAAAATTAGATTAAAAATTTATACATAGGTACTTATTCATGGTGTCTACCAATTTCAGCTATCAAAATTCCCGACATATTCCCGACTTTTTCAAAAATTTTTCTAGAAATTCCCGACTTTTTCAAAAATTATTTTAGAAATTCTAGCCAATCGATATTTTAATGGTGTTTCAATAATAATCTAAACAAATCAATCTATGCATACTTTGCTACTTAACATATCCATAAAAATAAATTTTTAATGGGACAAATAGTTTCTGAGTTAAATTTAAAAAAGTACAGAAAAACGTGTTTTCGCGGAGTAATGCCTTACCCCCTACAGCTTTAAAACTATTGATTTGGGGAAAAAAAAATTCATAGGATCAATTTTTTTCCAAATGTACTACATGTTTGTTTAAACATTTTATTATGTAGGTACATAAAACAATGTTCGATGATGACGTAATTCCCGATTATGCTATCTTTTTCTTTTTCATCCATCAATTATTTAACAATAACAAAAATAAATAAATTTTTATTGATAAATAAACTATAAAAAGACAGAACAGTATTTTCCCCCAGCACCCACTTTTGACTGTTTTTTGTTATCTGCCGTATTTGAGAGAACCGCTGGGCCCACAGGTACCATTCTGGTCTCAAATGATGTATTTCAGGGGATATTTCACAAAATAAGTGACCATATCGAAAAAAAACATTTTTTGGGAAAAAAAATGGCCTCTTTTCGAAGATAATATCCCTGTATCTTGGGAACCAATTGCTATATAGAGCTCACCCTGATCTCAAATTGTAGCAAATTTAGTTTACTTTAAAAGTATGTGGAGTAACTATACCAATCAGACGCTTCCTTAACTGACATATTGAGCAAAAACTGAAAAAAAAAGTCTGAAAACTTTAGCATTAACGACTTTTTCCCGACTTTCGCAAATTTTCTGTAAATTCCCGACTTATTCCCGATTTTTTCCCGACCACACGAAATTCCCGACATATTCCCGAAATTCCCGAATTTCCCGACTAGTAGACACCCTGTTATTTGAAAAAAAAAACAACCTTATATTTAAACCCACAAATTTGTATGTTTATTTGAAAATATTTATTTATTTACTTCGTTACTTCACAACCACTGAGTCACCCTTTGCATCTAGTAAATTAGATATTTTTAATAGTGTGGCTTTCGATACAATTTGTTTGCAATGTTTAAATTTTGTTGTTTCTTTTTTAAAGGCAAAAAAACTGCTGGTGGTTATTATTTTCCATATACTTAAACTTAATTATACCATCTGCATTATAACAATAACTATATAAAGTTCTAACCCAATTATTTTAAACTAAACCAAAAAATAAAAATAAAAAAATAAAATAAAAACAATTTAAAAAGGAAAAAAATTTATAAAGTAATAAAATAATGAACATTAAATAAAATTATATAATCCAACGTTCTTGATAAATTTTATGGTACTACAAATGTACCGTTTACTATCGCCCAAGACCATACAGAGCTGGCGAGGTACACCCCATTTATCCATATCTCTCCTGTACTGAGGACATGTTTAAATTAGTTAATCATATTCAAGCAGAAAATTAAACATAATCTCGATTATGATAATAAAATAAGTATACATCTATAATATAATGCTTATAAATAATAAATTTTGTTTAACTAAATATTTTAATTCTCATCCGAAAACGCATCGGGAAATGGTACCTAGTAGCTACATACTCTAGAGTTAATTAACCAGAAATTATTATTTAATTTTTTTTTTTTTAAAGTTTATTTAAAAATATTAACTACAATAAAAATATATTTAATGTTAATATATTAAAGTTTAAATCAATCTATAATAAGCACCAATTATAAATTTTACTTATTTTACTCAATATTTTTCTAACAATTAGTTACAAAAGATGAGTTAAAGCTATCACCAGCGGTTTAGGCGTTATTGATTCTTTTTTAAGAACATTTTCACCAAACATTTACATAACAAATTTATATACATATAATTAGGCGTTAGGACATTTATACATCAAAAACGATTTGTCACTCTATTACAAAAAAAATTTAATAGAATTACAAAAACAATTGTGTAGAGTACTGAAATCATAACATCTAATGCATTTTTAATTTTGACCAAATTAACTTTTAATAAAAAAAAAAAAAAAATTATTTGTTACATAATCAATTTATTATAAACTGGTAATGTTACGGAGAATGATACGTTGAGTCAGTATTGATAAAGAAATAAGAAACACCATATACAAAATGTATGTATGTTGGTGATATATGATATTATTTCTAAAAAAATATGACACATAAAATAAAATTAATATTACTTCAAACACCAGTAAACAAACAAATCTAAAAGTGACCTTCGCTATTTAATCCAACAAAGCATTATTTTTTTTTAAATTATGGCTGATTCAGCTACAAGTAACAAATGTCTCCTACTGTCTGCCAAAACAAGACAATAAATTAGTATTTAAAAAAAAAATAATAAAAAATTATAGTCCATAATACAAGCTATAAAATTTAATTTAGAAAAACAAATAAAAAAGCGGAAAGCTGTAACTGAAGGATCAAGGACCTTCTTTCTTATAGATACAAATTTATAAGAAAATCTAGGAAAAAGTTTAGTAGTATTTGCTTTAAAAAACATATAAATGCTATAAAAAATGAAAACATATAATTCTCATATAAAGATCACTTAAAGACGTGGTCTGTTATTAAGTGATCCATTATAGTAACGAGCTTTGATTCATAATTCCACTCTAGAATTATGATAAGTATAAAAAAGGAATATTTAAAATAAAAAGCCATCAAACAAAACATCAATACGTGAATAATACAATAAAAAAAGATTTATTTTTTTTTATTATATTCTATATACGATACTACATTACTTCATATGTTTAAATGTTTACTTTATGTTACAATTCATATTTATATATGCCTTAATGTCTAATACTACGTTTATATTCTATCGTAAACATTTATACTATAATACATGATTGCAAAGTCATGTCGATTGTATATAACAAAAAAATGAGAGAAAAATACGTCAATATGTAGCATTATATCTAAATTAGAATAAGTTAATAAACATACCCACAGAAACAATAATTTAAAAAATAATTATTAAGTATAAGTTTTCTTCTAATTATCTTCATAAAGTGGCGATTTTACATTCACATCTATCAAAAAATAAATAACTAACAATAAGCGAACCTGATGATTGTATGATGTAGGACAGCACACACTGGTACCTCCCGTATCAATGATTTAAATAATTAAAGAATAATAATTATGGAAGACAACAACCACATCAGCTAGGTGAAAAGCCTCTTATATAAACACTTTTTTAACACGTTCCGAAGTACAACATTGGTTTTTTTTTTTTTTAATCAATTTTATCACATGCTGACGATTTTTATAGGGCACTGGGTCATTCGACAATGCATTCGAGTCATTATCTGCGTGATTAAAAATAATTAGACTTTTAACTTCTATCTTATCCTAATGCAAATAGTTTCTTTATGACTCAACACTGCATACAAGAGACTCATATCAACATAGTTGAAGAACATGAGCAAATATTAAATCGGAATTAAGGATAGTTTATAGTTAGGGAAGAAAATCTATTAGACTTGGATGGTAACAATGTTTAAGAGAGGCCACAGTGAAGTAGTTTCATTTTGGAAAAGAAATAGTTCATTTCACAAATACAGTAGTCTCGATAATCCTACCCACATGGGACCAGAAGAGTGCCGGATTACCGAACATGACGGATTATGGAATGTAAAGAAAAAAAAAATGTCAATATTATGTTGTCAGACTGTAATGAAATATAAAAAATGTTAATTTTCTGTCGATAGTCGAATATTCATTACTGTAAAAGAAAGTTTTCTTTCGGTAGTAGACAAGAGGTTTTCTCGCCGGCATTGTACCTATTTTGGAACCTTGAATTTTTTACGCAAATTTATTACGGAAAGTTTTCGCAGCTCAATGATCTGATGATTTTTTTTTTTTTTTCATGTAATAGCCAGAAACCTTATCCTAATACAACTTTCGATTTATCTAACCATCCATTGCCAGACTTATATATTTTTTTATTTCAATGATTTTATTGTAGAACACAGTAGCTTATTGATTTAAATTTTCTCCAAGAATTGGTGTTAACCTCCGCCATTCTTCAATGAATCATACCAACAAGAACTCGCCAAAAGTGGCAGCTCGCAGAGAGAAGGTGGGTTTTGGGAGATGATTACTGCTGAAGGTGTCTGTCTGACTATCGAAGGGCAAAGTTTTCGAAATTTTACAATACCACTATTTTCTCTTTTTTTTTTTAAAAAAAAACTAGAGATAGTTGGAGACAAAGTTGCAAAAAACAAACCTTATTTCAGCAGGATTTCACTGAATACGATTTTAAGTTACTTCTATATATAATATATACACAGAGTAAAATATGTTGAATTATTTATAATTTTATTTTTTGTTTAATTAATTAACATATTGAAACAAAATTATTAAGAAATATGAAAAATAAATGCCAAACAAATATAGATCACACAAAAATACAAGTAATATTAGAAGTTATAAATTATTTAGTTTGAATATTAATTTTGGAACTGCTGTCAAATTTATATAAGCATTTTTCGTAAAAAAAATTTTTGAAGTTTTAAAATGAAATTACTGCATATTTTTTTAGGTTAAGTGGTTTTAAAATTTTAATTTACTTGCTATCTTACTAAGCAAGAACGTACTCATAAAACATCCTATATAAATTTCAATCACTTTTATAAAAAATAAACTACATATTAATAAATTTCATTAAAACCATTTTACACTAATTCGAAGATAAAATTCATAATGTGTGAATAAAATATTTTTTTTTTTGGTTTATTTTTTACCAATGACCGCAGAAGATGCAGTATGTGCAAGTAGGAAGGTCATCTCGCACGTCAAAAGGCGATACCGAATACGGCGGAAATGGCACAGCCTTCGTGCAGTCTCACTGCTGTTCACCAATGCAAATAATTAACATCACTAGTACTGAGAAAAAAAAAATAGAATATCCAGAAATAAATTAAAACTTAGGACTCAAGCTTGGGATCATCAGTTTATCAGGTTTCCAAGAGTAACACACATCTTTTCTCAAATGAAAAGAATGAAAACATTCTGAAATGAATGTCTCTCTAGAATATTTGTGTTTAATGCCTAAATAAATGTAGCACAAGGTTGTGGAACTAATTTTTCGATCATTACCAAGATCTGTATACGTCGAAAATAAGAAGAAAATAACATGTTATTTAAAGGTATGTTAAAATAATTTTTTGCGAGATAATATTTTTTGACAAAGTTTGGCAAAGTCCTTTAAACTTTACTATAGATGTGTACAGGTTTATGGATAAAGCGGTCTGTTCCTGAAATTTTGACCTTTTCTATCGGTTCAGTACCTACAACGTATTATTCGAAAATATAATTTTAACACGTCTCCTTTATATGACATTAGTTTTTTACTAGTCACAAATATCGCAGATTAAAATCGTGGTGAAACCTAACGCTCGAGAAGTAAAATGGGGTGTTAATTGTTTCACAAAATTTGGTGGTTTGATGCCCAGATAAGTTTGAGGTTAGTCTAAGTAAATTAAAATTTTCTCTTATCTTGAAAGGTAGATTATTCTAGGCATTCGGTATAGTTGCTTGAATTTTATGTTCATTTTTCTTCCATCTGTCTTTGAAGATTAAAACCAAAATGGTGTCCTCTTTTTTATATCAATTTATTGAAATTTTCAATTGTACAAATATATACAGCAAGTAAATGTGTTGATAGTGAATACAATGGCATGTCAAAACTTGAAAAAAACTACTCATCAGTAGCACTCATCTCTAGGCCATCTTATTTTCAGACACCTCAGAATATTATCGGGAATTGAGTGAGAAGCAAGTTGAGAAACTAATGGATTCGAGTGGTTATACAGCTAACTATGAAAGGATAGGTATCTGCTTTGGGCTAAATAAGCAACATATGGAACATTAAGATCTTTATGGATAAGTTTGTTTGTGGCAAAGTAAGGAGCACTGAGGATTATTCGATGGATTTTGGATTGTAAGGATTGGATACGAGATGAATTGGATGGTTTAGTGGTGCCCCAGAGCACCAAAATAGGTCTGATCACAGTCATGTAAATAAGTCTTTTGTAATTAATTGGAAGCTTAACTTTGAAATTTTAAAATAAAACAACAAATAAGAATTCTCAGAAACTTGTGTATCCCGACACAATGAGTTTTGTTAAGCCATAGAACAGTTCACGATTTCCCAAAGTTGACAGAGCGACGATGAGTCCGATAAAAATACAAGAATGGAAAAAAAAAGTCAGTCGATATCACGAGAGGAATGGGAGTGAAGAAAGGGTGAAAGATTTAGGAGCAGAAAGAGGTCACTTTGCGGGACAGTTTGACAGCTCCTGAAGCCGCAGTATATCTGGCGTGAAAGGTCTCGGCTCCTGTGGTCCCGCATCCGGGGAGTCTAACAATATGTCGATATATTTCCACGTTATTAGCTTTAAGCAACAAAGGATTCCTTTAGAAACCATAAATTACTTATTATTTTTTCAGGCAATCATAAAGTTACCTAAGTTGTTTGTGAGAGGCCTTATCAGTTTACTGAAAAATTCCTTTTAGCACAGCGGTTCCATGAGTCATGTCGAATGTTTGCAAGAGAAGGTCGTATGCATTGTTTGCCTTTTTATTGCAAGATAAGGAAATATAAAGAGAGGCGAGGAAGTGCAACTGTTTTAAAATGTTTGAAAACAGAATTATTGTTTTTCTCGTCATTCTTTAGCTTGTATTTAGTAGAATGGTAAAGATATTGATACATACGATTTGGTTCATACAAGGAAATCTTAATCGTTACTTTTGATTTGTAAAAAAATAAAAATATGTTCGTTGGTTCCGAATATACAATCAAAGACTTAAAGAATTTCCTATAACTTCCAAGAAATCCATTTAGGCCAGTCAAATAAGACATGAACATCGGAAAAAATGAAGAAGTTCTGATTTTTTGATATGTTGTTAGGATACATGAGAGTAGTGTAAAACCAAGTTTGCAACTTTCAAAGACCTGTGCTAGCTCCGTGGTGGTCAAAAAACCTCGATTTTTTTCCAACTTTTTCAGAATTTCGTAAATATCTCGAGAGCAATGCATCGTACGAAAAATATTGTACTCTTTTTTAAAGTAGATAAAATTACCTACAATTTGAGTCTAAGATCTGCTCTGTAGCTCTAATAAATTCGGAGATTCAGCTCGTCAAAGATCGGGTATTTTTTCCAAAAAATTTCCAAGTCCACTTGAAGTCATCTGTTCAATAGAATATCGGCTTCTATACTTATCCTAGGGCATTTTTTTCTATTATAACTCTGTTGTAGAGAAATTATTACATTTTATTTATGCACTTAGATGAAAGGCCAATAGCTCTATCATTTTCAAAAACCTAAATTGGCAAATTCTGAAATTTTGCAACTTGAGAGTCTGATAATTAGCATGACTCATATTATTTCTATAGAAAGAGAGAAAAAAAAAAAAAAGACAAAAGAAAACACAAAAGATTTCCAATGTAAGTTTATTATTAATTTCGGAAAAGATTATCATTGTGATAGAAAGAAATAATAATAAATTAAAATAAAAAAATAATAAAATTGTGTATCATGATTGAAGCTAATTTTGAAATAATATCTAATACAAAAAATATTAACATTGAAAAAAAAATTAAATACGTATATGTTTAGGCGCAGGCCTGTGTTCTAGTCCTCATTGTCGGATTCCTGGATATCTACTGTAGGAGTATTAAAGCACGTCTTTCCCATACAAAAGCTGCATAAAGCAGAACATTTCAGCCCTGCTTTCTTGCAGCTGCAGCCTCCTCCAGAGCATTGCTTACGACACTTACACGAGATAAATTTCAGCAAACTTTGTGAAGCAGGCTCTTTTGTTGTTGTGACGGGTAGCAGACACTTCTGGTCCATCCCCACAAGGTGGGATCCTTATCCACTCTTAGCCATTTTTGAATTTGGTGGTACGTCCGATAGGAGCATATGAGCGGCAGCCTCTTCAGTTGGGGGCAGACGAGCCAGGTTGACCTTTGCATTGGCTGCTGCATGTACAAACAGCTTGTACCGCAAAGAGTGCAGAGTGTCGTAGGTGTCTCCTCCATACAGTGCTACAAGGCACTTGATGCCAGCAGCAGCTACCTGTTCTTGAGTTACGTCAGGCTTTAGGAACACGTCTATCTCGTCCACTAGACGTTGATTTTTCTCCAGAGTAGCCAGCATCTTTGTTTTTCCTTGCCCGAATATAGCCGATGTGGTGTCACAACCGCTAAATGCGTGGAGGAACGGGACGAAAGAGGGGGGGAAGAACAGATCTCCATATCTGAACGATGTGGATGAAAATTGCTGGCAACCTGATCTGCTACTTTTCTGGAAGATGACGTTTTCCCTTTCTGACCCTAATCCATTCAGGAGAACCAACAAGTCGACATCCTCTCCAATTATCAATACATTTTCAAAGAAAGAGCTCTTATCGATTGCAGTTCTTACGATGGTGGAGTCTGCGTCCTCTTCTGCCTGTCTTGTTTCTATGCCCACTTTTTCTAAACCGGAACGGAGGAAACTGATTAGGCGTCGTTTGTTACTTTCATTTGTCAAAAACTTCTCCTGGGGCACCACTATTTGAGTCACCTCTTCAAAAATAATGTCGCTGCAGGATGAGGCAGCACGACGTAAACGCTCCGCCGATTTGGTGCTTCGTTTTGAATCATCCTCAGGGTAGCAATCGAAAACAACGGTTGCATTTCTTCCATAATTATTGGATGTGTAATTTACGTAAGACGCTACTATTTGACTTATTGTATTTTTGGGGTGCCAAATTACTCGATGTAGCAAGTAGCCACCATCTAGCACCGCAAATGAATTTGCTCCTATGACGATATTTTCAGGGCTGAATAAAATGTTGACTTGGTGCCTCTGCGCATTCCTTCTTCACTAAATAGTGACATCGGATAGGGAGCTAGTTCATACTCAAAGTGCTTTTTCAGATCATCGTCGGATTGCTTTGTAACACAAAGCCTTTGAAAAATGGTGATTGGATCAATATTAACTGTCTTTGCGTTTAGTTTAATGGTTGTTGTCGCCAAAGTCCGTACCTTTTCATTTCTTTTGATACCTACTTTCCCAAAAGATTGTCCACTGATGTTTCTAACTCCTTGAAGCCCCAATTCTTGTGCCATGTGCCATAACAGAGTGTGCCATGTCTATAATGCCATGTCTATAACAGAGTTATAATAGAAAAAAAATCCCAGGATGAGTATAGAAGCCGATATTCTATTGAACAGATGACTTTAAGTGGACTTGGAAATTTTTTGGAAAAAATAGCCGATCTTTGACGAGCTGAATCTCCGAACTTATTAGAGCTACAGAGCAGATCTTAGGCTCAAATTGTAGGTAATTTTATCTACTTTAAAAAAGAAGTAAACAATATTTTTCGTACGATGCATGGCTCTCGAAATATTTACGAAATTCCGAAAAAGTTGGAAAAAAATCTAGGTTTTTTGACCACCACGGAGCTAGCACAGGTCTTTGGAAGTTGCAAACTTTGTTTTACACTACCCCCATGTATCCTAACAAAATATTAAAAAAATCAGAACTTCTTCATTTTTTCCGATGTTTGCCTTTTTTCTTGTCTTATTTGACTGGCCTAATTATCCATTATAGAAACTATATATAGGATATACACAGCCGATCAAATGTTTGAGACCACCCTGAGCCAAAATAGGTAAATCTAAAAAGTTTATTACTTGTAATATCTACTTCTCCCTCTCCCTCCCTCCCTCTATCTTTTTTTTTTTTTTTAATTTTAACTCATTTCAATTTTTTTTAAATCCAAGGTTTTTCTGTTGGCAAATGAAATTGTTAGGATAAATGTAAAAAAAAAACACTATGTTTTAAATAATTTTGTCAAAATTTAATTTTTATTGTTTCCGTTTAAGGCGGAAGAACTTTAAAGTTAACCTATATATCTGTGTTGAATTTTATTTAAACCCATCTATTTTCCACTGAATATCAAGCTTTTAAATTTACTGAGGTTTCAGGGTGGTCTCAAACATTTACCCTGAAATATTACCCCGTACATCACCCCTGATGATGACAATATGAAAGGTACGTAATAATACAGACGTCTGAACTTGATATATTGCACTATGATCACAGATACAGCTAAACCGCTTCAAAGATCAAAACCTAACTGAAAAATAAAATAGATTTTATGCAAAAATATAAGAATAAGAAAACTTATCAAAAATAAAAAGGAAATAATTATTTTCTTTTATTATTTTTTTTTTTATGAAATAATTTTATTACTTTTAGTCTTACTGTATATTTATTTATTTAGTGAAAAATACATTCCAAAAATAGTTTCCATTACACTATTTGGCAAAATCTAGTAAGAGATCGATCTTAATATGGATCATACTCTTAATAAACTAAAATTTATGGTAATGAACTGTGAATGGTAATGAAAAAAAAAAAAGTGTAGACGGTTAAGACATATCTTATTCAACAATTCTATCACTGGTATAAATCAGATATAAGAGCTAAAAATACAGTGTGAGCAAATAACTTTTCTAGAGGCACTGTAGCATAAACAAGAGTGCTTCTAAAATATAGATTCATAACACATGACATCAGAAAAAAAACCCAAAATGTTTACAGAGAGAAAAAACAACAAAGATAAAATAGTTAGTTTAACCCAAAGTAAAAAGCATTGGAATTTTCCTGTTAGCCTGAAGAAAACTACACCAGGATGTACCATATATATATAATACTTTAAGACCTAAATATGTCATACATACGCTAAAAAAGTAACCAATTCATCCAATAATTTATACTCACATTTTTTAAACCTCTTATTACTGAAATTAGTAAATACACAAAAGTGACAACTCGAAAAAACAAGTATATAAAAACATGCTTATTTGAATTTATTCGATTATGACATGAACCTGTTTTTGCTTTTCTTTCTAAAACAGAGTTGTTTTTTTCCTTTGTTTATTTTGTACATGAACTAAAGATTACATTGTGAGAGCGATAATTAGTATTATATCACAGCGACATTTCAAATGAATGAAATATTATTTTCTTTATAAAAAGAAAAATTATGAATTTTATTCCAATCAGATAACTTTCATGTTTGTTTGGTTATTTAAAGTTATACTAATACGATACTATCTCTTTAAGAATTCAAATATATAACATAACCTATCTAATTTTAATTATTTAAAATTAATTTCAATAATATTAATCCATAATTTTAATATTAACTTAACCTTAACGCTCTCACAACCTCTACAGGATTTATCAGTTATGGAGTTAAGAAAGAAGTGGTCTCTTTAGGTCTGGCTTGCCCCTCAATAAGAGAGTAGAACATGTTTCGTCATTATGTTTTGTATAGCACGATTTTTCTTAAAATTTATGGATTGTTTATTTATTGATTATTGCTGTACATATTACATGAATAGATACATAACTATCCATATTACACTATACCCTCAAATAATGTAATATTTAATGAATAAAAGAAGGAAAGAAATAATAAGTATGAATCATGTCTAAATAGTCAATAATTAAGTTTAATATTTCTTTCATTTTTCTTGTTAGTTTGTTTGGGCTTAACGTCCTTATGTACACCAACTAGGGCAGGAAGGACGGATTATCCAACAGGTTACCAACCTATTCTAGCCATGGATGGTAGAAGGTCAAAATTCATTTCGTGGGTAGACCACTAAATAAATTTTAACCCGCCAAGGTGGGACTCAAACCTTCAGTACCGAGCGCGCTGAGAACAACTCACTCGGCCATCGAGCCCTCATCTTCTTTACCGTAAAATAAAACCTAACCAAATATTTAAATAACGTTAGGTTACGTAGAACCATAAAGCTTCAGGTTAAATAAGACATACAAGTAAATGATTTAAAAGAACACTGGTTAAAATAAAAATGAAACTATGATCCTAGAATACACCCTATTAGTCACAAACAAAAACAAAGGTCAAAAATAGCTGAGCATGTAAGGAGGAAGCTATAAGGAAGATTTAAGGCTAAATTAACGACCGAATGACTTCTGTAAAAAAGGATTGATGATGTTACTAAACTGAGCAGAAATAGTTCGTCTGCAACTCTACACCGAAAACAAGGCGTTTCATGTTTCAAAGTATTTCTTGTCAATATAATAAAGATAGAATTTGGGGATCGTATTTTTTTCTAATATAAAAGATATTGGTTGGAGAAAAACATAACGGAAAGACAACAAATGACTGGAAATATAAAATGTTGAGATGAAAAGATATATTTCTAGAAGGTACTCGTTGTAAAACTTTATCAACATTAGTAAGAATAATTACCATTCGTATAAATTAAAAATTCCGGATTAATTTCAAGATGGTGTTCACGTCTAATATCTAACTCTATTAAATTGTCTAAAAGCGAAAAAAACTATTATGAAACACTTTGGCAGAAAAAAGTAAAAATTAATAATAAGTTATAATAAAGAATCTTTTTTAGCAATAATCTCTGCCAATTTTAATAATTTTTACACTAAACAACTATATATTTCAGCAATCATTTCTCATCATCAGTTGAACACAATAACTTTTTTTTAGTAAACTGCAAAGTACTAACAACTATAAACAATAAAAAAAATAAAATATTCATATTCAATATAAAAATAATAATATAGTCACTAATTCTGATGGTGTTCACCTGAAGATAAAAAATGTTATTCAAAACATGTAGTAGTAAATAAAAGAAATAAAAATTAAGAAAGAATATTGCCAAAAAGAATGCATTATCATAAAAAACAATGATTATCCCCTTAACCTAAAATAATAATAATAAGGATAGCAAATAAAATTAATATCTTCCATAAGAGTCAACGAAACAAGAAATAATAAATATGTTTATTTCTTGTTTCGTTGAGTATTTATTTATAAATACTATGATAACATCTGTTTTTTTTTATAACTTAGATTTTAAATGAGGAATACCAGCAATGGGGACTAGTTATTCATGCTGAGAAAATGGAACACATGACAACCAATAATGCGGATATAGAACTGAACTCAGAAGTGGTTCTAAAAAGAGTTAGACATTTTAAATATCTTGGCTCCATAATTGAGATAGATGGTGCATGCGATATGGAAATAACAAGAAAAATATCAGATGGTAAAAAGACCATATCAATGCTCAACTCGGTATTATAGAATAGAAACATTATCCCCAAAACAAAAAAAAAATAGACACAATAGTATATTATTAAGTATTTTGGCTTACGGATTAGAAACTTGGACGTTGAAAAGCAGCCTCAGGAAAAAACTCCAAAGAATGAACTACTGGAGACGAGCGGCGGGAATATCCAGAATGGACAAAGTAAGAAATGCAACCAACAGAGGAAAGATGGAGGCTGAAAGAACCATTCTGGAGGATATACAGAAAAAACGCCTGAAATGGTATGGACATTTGAAAAGAATGCATGAAGAAAGACTACCCAAAGTAGTCCACCTATGGAAAATTAGGGGAACATGAAGACGAGGAAGACCAAGGAAGACCTGGGAAAACAAAGTGGAGGAATCCTTGGGTAGGATTTTATGGAAGGAAGCCATCCAATCACTAGGTTAAGGAAACTCACTATTAGTGGAAACTCTTGTTAAAAAAAAAAAAAAAAATGAAATACACTTACAACTGTATGAATAAAAATACATCAAGAAAAAGGAGGGAATAAATACGTCAAAGACCTTCAAGTAAACCAGAAATTAGGGATATGTTGAGGTTACATCGATTCTTGAGAAAAGATTCGGTATCTAAAATCGATAGTACAAAGTCGATTCCTAAGGACAGATCGGTATCTCTGATTGTAACTATAGTTTATGATACCTAATTATATAATAATCATAAATATATTTCTCTCCGTTAGAAAAAAAAAGTCTATTAATTCATTTTTTCATGTATTAGATCAACAATGCTTAGTAATTAAAATCAATTATCTTTAAAGAATCAATTACTATTGTTACTTCAATTGATGGAGATATTTGCTTACGGAAAATAAATAAATTGAATTTTAAACTTCGGAAGCTGTAGCTGTAGAGGTATTGCTACCAGAACCTAGAATCGATTTTTTTGTACTAACACATCACTGCTAAAAATGATTCTAAATTAGAAGGATGAAGGTCATCTCCTTTTGCAATGAGTCGTTTGTAATTTTTTGTAATATTTTTGAGGACTTAAGTAATGAAACTAGGAAAGGGCGCTAAAATCGTTTGTAATTGATAAGAATCTAGCATTGGCTAGAAAATGTAATATCGGTTAATCGCGAGCAGTACATATCGAACTGATTTAGAACGATCACTCGAGAAAAGTTCAGATTTATTGAAGATATCATTGATATCTTAATGATTGTGCTTTCTGTAAACCTTGAATCCACTTGAACTAACCGACACAATAAATAAGTAGAAGTTCAACACCACATCAACTATATTAAATGACAACAAAGATTCATAAAAATTCAGAACTGGAATTCATTCGCGGGCATATCGTATACAACTAGAGTTCTCTGAATGCTACGAGGGTTCAATACTACCAACATCCGACACAGGTGAAAGATGATACCGCCCGCGCCTGGACAAAAAATCCCAGGGGGATAGGATGCTACTATAATTACAGGTAAGTTAGCTCAGCTCTCGGCCAACTAGCGGTCCGAGGTGTATCATAGTCTCTTCGAAAACTATTGCTTTGCATAGCCATTGGTCACTTTAAGAATAAATTAAAATTTTGAAATTCTTGAATCTGAAGCTTGTTTAATTTGAATTTATAAAAAAAGCTTATTATGAACACAATTTTTTTTTTTAATTCCACACCTGTCACTTATACAGTGACAATAAGCAAATGTGATCAAACTATAAAATATAACTGTCATTTCAGGCATGAGTAAGCGTAACTTACCCTTAACATTATCTTTGATTAATTTTATCCGAGTAGATCCCTAAACCATTCCCTTTTCAGTTTTCTTCGGGTATTTTCTGTATTAAATTGTATTATATTAAAAGTCAGTATGTCATTTAAATGTTTGTAATTCAAACATTCATTACATTTGATTACAATTGAATTACATTTGTAATTCAATTGTATGAAGTCTGGATGTGGTACAAGTGTGATTAGATGTTTTTACCAAAAATTCTGTAATTTGAAAATGTACTTTTTTTTTAAATAGCTTTTTTGTGAGGAGAATGTTCATAAGTTTAAATAAGTATAATTATTTATTCTTATCATTATTTTCAATGTTGATAATTTATGTAGAAGTGGACATAGAAGTCTCAGCTTTTGTCAAGGCTGAGGTATCTCTCTTTCACATGTGGGCCCCATGTCATCCTTCTGTCAAACATTAGTCCTAAATATTAAACAGTGTTAGTCTAACTGGAACATAATGCAAAGTGGGAGAGGGGAGTGCAGGTTTCATGTCAAAAGGTAAAAGTTATGTGCTGAGACTCTGTGAAGCTATGGTTGAGTGTAATGAAATAGGCGATGAAGACAAATTTTAATTTTAAATACCAATAAATCGATATTCTGAAAATCGACTGGTAAATATAAGTACATAGTTATAGTTACCAGTAGCCTTACTGCACACATAACAAAATCTTTTACTGTAATGAACAAACTAATTCACACCAAAAAACTCTAAAACCATTATCACTCTTATCTATTACTATACATAATGTTTATTTTTGAAATTATTATTTTCATCAAAGGCATTATTATGAAATATATAAAATTAATAAAAATTGCACAAACCCAAATAAGATGCGTAAAAGATAAATACAAAAAATATTTCGTGAAACATCAGAAGTAAAATAAAAATTTATGAATAAAGGAAACACATTAGGAATTATTGAAAAATCGGAATATTCTCATAAACATTAATTGATATTTTAGTGACACATCAAAATAGTTCAATAAATGTACCTAAGCTTCTTTAATCCTATGAAATACAATCAAGACATTTAAAACCTTCCAAATAAGCCCTTAATATATGTTTAGCCACGTTATTATCAAGAATGGCAAAATATCAATGATTCTCGTTCCGGAAATCATATAAATATATTTATACCAGAATAAATGAAGTAAATATTTTAATTTTGAAATATTTCATTCCGTTTCGATGACATAAAAAAGATCAAGTCATAAATACCTTATATGTAGTTGCACAAATCGTATCTCATATTAAACCACATACCTAAAACAAAAAAATATACATAGAGATCAAGAATTTATAAAAGATAAAGAATTTAATGGTTATTTAAAATATAAAAAATATGTTAATCGTATGATAAAAGTATAAATTTAAGTCAGTATAATTATATGTACTTAAACACTTTTAATTATATTTAGACAAGAGTTAATACATTGCTGAAATTAATATTTTTTTAATAAGTAAAAAAAAATCTAACTTAAAAAGAATCAAGATAACTTTACAAAAAAAATCACTTAAATTACCACTTCCTATTTAATGCTATCCTCTTAATGACCTCTAGTTTCCGTTTTAGTGCAAAACGCTATACATTTCTTTATTTTCGATAAGTGGCTAAAACTAAATAAGATTCTTGTAGATACAAATGACATGAAATCGATTACTCGATATTTATTTAAAGGTACGCACTTAATAGATAATCAAAACGGTACTATGACCATGCATAATTCGATGTAAGAAAAATGAAAATAAGAAAACTAAACTGAAATGAGAAAAATCATGTTCGCAAAACATTATCAAAATGAGAAATAAGGAATGATTAGATAAGATAAAATTTATATGAGAAAATATTTTTTTAAATAATTTACATCTGTACTCTTTGTTCTCTCTACCAGAAATAAACACACAAGATCCTGGATTCTGTTGTTGGCAGAAAGGTTATTTTCTAATATTTTTGCCGTGGCTCAACTACAGAGTAAGAACACTCTTCTGGGGCACACTCAGCCTCTATAAATTTAATTGGGGGGGGGGGACTAGGCCTTTGAGCGTAATTTTGGGCAAATCTCCTCCCAACACAGCTGTTGACCTAGAAACAATACACCAAAATACTGAATACAAGAACCTTTATGGGTATTACTGATACAAGTTAAATTTATTTTAATGAACATGCAAGGCAAGCTGAGAAATTATGTGAATGTCTGAAAGGACAAAGAACATCGAATAGGCCCACTAAGACGAAGCAAGAGTACTACCTACCAAATCAGTATCAATGATATAAATGGTAATATATTTTTATTTTTTTTCAAGAGAGTTTGCTTCTTTAAGTAGTTGATTAATTACAAAAGGGATTTGTTAATTAACCAACTCTTAATATCCCTGAACGTTTGTAGTTGATATGTGGATAGGAAAATATTAAGCCGCTTGGAGAATATAGGCGACTTTAACCTAGAGCTTGTGTTGCTGAACTCCAAGGTAAAGTTATGACTATGGACGATAACAAAAGAATCGCTGAAAATGTATACTCAGCATAATGACTGAACGTTCGAAGGGTAGATCGAGACGAAGATTGGAGAATTGCCTAATAAATAATTAATAAATAACCTTTCTACCGTATTTCTTAAAAATATAAAAAAATCAAATTCTAGTTATAATAACTAAAAATATTATATTATAATAAATAAATCAAAAGAAAAAGTTTTTTAATTAAAGATTTTATAAAACTGAGGAAGAAGTATGGAAGACAGGTCGTCAACTAAGAGGCTCAAATAATAACAGGGCTCTAACTAGTAATTACCTAACAGGACCTGACTTCGTATTTAGACAGAGCGCACAGACACCGGAGAATGCGGTCCCAACGGTTCGAGGAAGCCATCCTGGATATTACGGTAAGTAAGACATTTACCGGAGGGTCACCATCATCCTTCTGCCTAGTTGCCTCTGTGCGGATAATTGTCTGGTAATTAGCCCAGGCGATCGACAGCCTTGGCATTTCGAGAGCGGGGGATCCAGTCAAGGGCGAACGGTACTCCTTACTTTCGCGATTCCTCCATCGGGGTTAGCTCCGATTTGAGATACTTCTTGGAACGGATAAAAAGTAGTAGTGTCCAATCAAAAGGAATGGTAATAGTCATATTTCTTACTTTAACACCAAATGTCGACATCAGTGATGTGTCGTTACAAACATTTCTGATCCTCAATACCCGTACCAGTATCAAAAAAATCGATTTTCAATTCCCGATACCGATAACTCAGATTGAACATAAATAACAATGACATTAAAATAATCAATATAATAGCTAAAGAAGTATAATTAGAACAAAAATAGCATTTAAAATTCCAGACAACATCCAGAAAAGACTACAAATGAGCTGAATGAGGAATCTCATTAGCTAAGTTAAAAATTAAATTAGTTAGGATTCACTGATGGTTAAACGCTTGGAGGAGCTGTAGCTTAGTGGGTAAGTGCCCGAGTTCGAGTCAGGCTGAAGGCAGAAGGATCGACTTTAAGGATGGGAAATCCTCCAGGAGCAAACCCTGTAAAGTAGTTACCCTAATTTAGTTGAAATCCATGGCGGTTGAGTGTGATATCGGCCAAATATCCCTCCTTTCAAAATCTTTGGCCAAGTAACAGTACGTTTTAACAGAAGTATTGATGAATTCAAGGACCTTTTTTTTTTTTAAGAATATAAATATTCTAGAGGTTTTATTTATTACTTCTGGAATTACAAACTTCACTAAAACGTTTCTTCCATGATGATGATGAAGTACCGATATATCTCTAGATGTTTAAGCTCTAGATGTTATTTTAGCAGTGTATTACAGACCGAAAAACATTATGAACATATGAATATAAAATATTCTTTATTTCGAAATTTCCATAAAAAGAAAAAAAGTATAATAAAACTGCCTATCTACATTTATTTCAATAGTGCTTCAGAGCTTTCTTCATTTTCAAACCGAGGATAGTAAATAATCTTCAACGATTTGAAGTTGGAATGCTTGTTTTTTTTTAAAGATTTTTTTTTTTTTAATTTTGTACCAAGCAATATAAATCAGGCAAATTTTTTTTTCTGTTATTTCGGCCGTGGGTCATCGAGGTCGGGAGACCCTCCTGAGGCAAATCCAGCCACGTTAAAGTGAGTAACCTTAATTGGTGAAAAAACCATGCGGTCGAGCGAGTATTCTGGCCAAATCTCCTCCTTTCACAACCGTTGGACCAGAAACTGTACATCCTTATTTTATATAGTTATTGTTAATGTTAATGTTATTAGTTATATAGTTATTGTTATTGTTATTAGTTATATAGTTATTGTTATAGTTATTAGTTATACAGTTATTGTTATTGTTATAGTTATACAGTTATTGTTATTGTTATTTATGTGAATAGTTTTATATTTATGTTATTTATTATATTTTATATTGTTATACCTAAATAAGGTTATATATTATCTTTTTAATATTTTAAATTTCGTTTTAATTGTAATTCCGCATGGGATCGATCATTTTTATATGTAGACTTTTATATTTTAAAATAATGACTATTACGGGTTTTTTTTTTTTTCTTTTTAATATTAAATATTGTAAAATGTCATATTTGATTGATTAAGTATGCTGTGTATTTAGCAACCCATTTAAAATGGGCAGCACCACTTAATAAAGTGTTTCTCTCTCTGAACCCGAGACTCCTTATAAATTGTAGTGGTATTTTTATTTTTTTTTTTTTTTTAGTATAAATCAAGTACCTAAAAAATTGTTCTGCTGCTGAATATGACAGATTTTAGCATTAAGGAGAAGAATCAATATAAGAGGCGTAGAATTATAAACCCAGCTAAGTTCATTTTTGAAAATTTTTGACAGCTGGTCGATAAAGGTAAATTTCAATGTGATTTAACAACTTCTGGGAGAAAACCTTCGACCTAAAGATGGTCTAGTAAAAAACTAATCAATATAAAAAAATAAATCTAGGAATTGGACTTAGCTGGTTTTGGAATTCCACACCACATATATGTTAATTATTTGAGTTAATAATTTAGATTTAGTCACCATGGAGTAATATGCTTATAGTGAAAGGTTATATAACAGTGATTTCTTGTTAAAAGTTTTTTTTAATTTTTCTTTAAAATAATTGAGTTGATTTCAATAAAAGTTTTATGGGACCACTTCTGAAAACCTTCGGCCTAAAGATAGTCTTACAAGTAATCCAACTAAATATTTTTTTTTTAAATCCTTAAATTGTACTAGCCTGCTTTTGGAATTCTACACCTCCTATAATAATTATCGTAGTTAGGTATCGCAAAATAATTGCTAAGGTCAGCGTTATCTATTGGGCCCCAGGGATCGATTATCTAAAGCCGACACCAATTCTTAAGAACGTTCCTAATTCATTGTAAGAATTAAATTTCAGTGAAATGAATGCTCATCAAATATTAGCTGAAAATACAGAGTGCTTATTTCATAACAAGCTAGGTGTTGTTAAATCACGATTTAAAGCAATTTAATGACATATTCAACTTACAATCTCTTAAATGTTAGAAAGTAACAATTCACAAAACCGATTAAAACACAAAAAACGCAATCATCAACATTTTCTCGAAGAAAAAGATTTGCCAGTTATTTCCTATATAACTTAATTGTTGCATTACAGGAGTCAATTCGAAAAAGAAAGCAAAGATTTTTTCTCCAAGCACTTTTGATGAAAAGTTAATTCTTTATTTTATGGGTTCTAACTATTTTGCAGCACCAAGTGTACATTTAAACCCATTTAAGGCCAAGGCTAGAATTAATTGAAAGTTTTGATTTTTCTGAAAAGAAATATTTTTAGGATAGTTTAATTTAATGGAAATTTTGAAAAAATTCAATGGATTAAAAAAATACAATTTTTTTTTTTACTAGTTTTGTAAAGTAAAACATTCGTCATAGGTTTTAAAGTAGGAAAAGCGGAATTTCTTCTTAAAGCTACCTAGAGTAAAGTTTACTCTGGGATTTAATAGCTACAAGAAGTAATATCGACTCTCTTCCTTAAAACTGATGATCAAAGTGAAACACTCAAATCTATTCAAACAAAACAATCAAAATAAAAATCTAATGGGAGTAACAAATTATTCCTCAATCCTTATAGTATATCATTAAGAAACATTCTATAGAAATGGGGATCACTAGGACTTAGGAATGATGATGAAAAAGAGTTCTTTCGAAAAACGTAATCTACATAAATAAAATACCAGCAAATTTCATAATTATTAACGACAAAAAGATAAACCCTTTCAAGCCTGACATCCCAGTAATAGTAAATTATTGACTGAAATACAACGAAATGCAAGGTTTTTTGAAATTTCTGACGGAGGGGGTGGAAACGAAGCTAACCATTATATATTAATATAAATCACATACGTATATAAAAAACTTTATAAAAAGTCTCAAGCTTCACCGAACATTACTAAATCAATCTCTATAGAGGTTCTGTGGACGGGCCCCAACTCTCCCGAGTGTCTCAGCGCCCTCGGTACAGAAAGGCGGTCGTGGGTTTGAATCCCTCTAGGGTTGGGTAAAATTTATTTCGTGGCAGACCCACGTGAATCTTGACTTTCCCAAGTGTAGGATAACCCGTTCTTCCTACATGAGGACGTTAAGCCCAATAAAAAAAATTAATAATTTTTTTAAGGGGAAATATTTGGGCACAGAAAAACATATTGCTTCAACTTTAATTCTATGTTGAGTCTGGATCGGCTAAAATACATGAGCTAGTGATCAAGCCTAAACTTTAGGAACTATATTTTTATTATTTCTATTTTTTTTTTAGAGATCCAAACCTTTTTATTTAAATGTATGCGACAAAAACAAATGGGGAATAGTAATTTTCAAACAGCACCTATGATCTATTTTGAGTAATCAAAAAAGGAAAATATGTAGTAAGTGCTTTATTCATCCACTATCGATTACTGTAAATAATTTTTAACTCTTTTAGTTTCAGCAAATTAAAACTACCTCCGACAAATATAATCACACATAATCAATGGTTAACAATTCACTTCTAAAAATTTAATGCCAACAGCCGAAATTGAGCTATCGCCACCTTAGGTCCTAATACTTCCCCAAAATTTTATTAAATAATGCTACTTTAAGTAAGATTACTGTTTCTTTTTATGAAAATTGTCACATGAGTTCTATAATAGTCCAGTCAATAAACACATTATAGAGTGCATGGAATATGCGATAATTTTTGACTTCATAGCTTCGTTAGGAATAGTTGGAAGGTAAACATACTAAAAGTCCCCGCCCTTGGGGGGTGAGCAGACGGTGGGCGGAGGGGAGAAGGACCCAATTTTGTTTTTCGAATATATCTCGAAAACGGTGGACTCTAGAAACAAATGCTGCAGATCAAAATTAAAGCTCATCAGATTTACTATAAAATTAATTTTATACGTATTCGCCGAAATTCCAATGGTTTTCGAGATATACGTTATTAAAAATCGCTAATTTTAGAAATAAAAAAAATGTTTACCTCACTTTTCGTTAAACATTGGCTTCAAACACCAGAAACGTATATATGCAATTATAGTAAGTTTAATGCTCTACAATGTTGATTCTGACGTTTTTTTTGCTGATAAACGATTGTGGAACGTAATAGAAGTAAATGTTTGACAAAAAGTGAGGTGAAATTTGTTTTTTCTCGAAAATCACTGATTTTTAATAACGTATATCTCGTAAACAGTTAGAATTACGACAAATGTATACTTAATTAATTTTATAGGAAATTTAATTAGCTTTTATGTTTATTTGAAACATATGTTTCTATAGTCAACAGTTTTCGAGAAATTATCGAAAAACCAAAAAAAATGAACTTCTCCCCTCCCCCCACCGTAAGCTTACCCCCCAGGGGCGGGGACTTTAGTATGTTTACCTTCTAACTATTGAAGCTATGAAGTCAAAAATTATCGCATATTCCATGCACTCTACACCCCTTATTTGAGCACTCATTGATTGGACTATAATAGGAGTGACGAGAAACTAATTTCACAAACAGAATACAAACAAAATATATATATATATATATATATATGAAAAATAAATGCATGGATGTACTGATAGTTAAATCCAATAAACAAAGCCTTCATTACGTAAGGTCCGCCTCTCTCTACTATCCACAAACAGTAAAATCTTTTGAATAATATACAAATTTTAATACATCATTATGAAAAAATAGATTCTATTATTTAAAAGGAAAGGAATAAGCAGATAATTGAGGACTCATTGAAATATGACCTTAGAGGTAATTGATCGCCCATGAATGCACTTGCCGATCAGCAGTGTTTTATTATTGGTGAATGACGAAACGTTTCAGCAGTGCTATTCAGGAAAACATCGCCTCTTCAATGCATTGCACAGTTTAATGAAACTCTAATTTGGCAAAAATAAATAAGGATTGCCATTAATACATTTCATTTCATTGCAGATTTCACTGGTTAATAATCAGCTGTTATTTTTAGAACCTGTTCAATATCTGATTTATTATTATTATGAATTATATTACTTGTATAATTATAATATAATAGGACAGAGTTATAGGCCATTACATTCCACTCTATCTGAATCGCACGTCCTTGTTCGGCCTTGCTTATCATTCAATTGTCCCACTCAAATATCTGCAAGTCATTAAATTTCTGATGCAGATAACAGAATTATTACCTTTACGATGGACTGGGTTATAATGAGACGGGATCATCATTACGTAAGGTCCATCAGAATTTAATTGGAAAATGAACCTATATCCTCTGTTTCTCACCTTAAATTGGCGTAATTATAAAAGCTAATAATTGCTCAATAATTTTTCACTTTTATCTTACATCCACACTTGCCAAATACAAAAGTAACACTCGGCAAGTAACTGATATCATACATATAAAAATTATTTTAAAAAAAATAAATACGAGGGGGGGAAAAAAAAAAAAAAAAAGGAAAACAGTACCAAGTGGCAACCTTTTCATCACAAGATAATTATGTTGGAAATAATAAACATTACTTCAAAGGAATTTAAAAAAATTAAAAAGTTTTGAGGAAAATGAATATATATATTGTTATGTTTAGAACATTTAAGTAAATGTGTAGAAAAATAGTTGAAATAATATGTAAAGAAACTGCTTACTAATAGCACTTACATTTTTACATAAAGTCAGTAAACCTTTCAATACAAAAAACTAAAACTTAATAATAACATATTCCTACATACAGATTTTTATGACCGCAGTTAACGAGTGTCAATGTCTACGACACAATCAACCCGGCCCTCTCAACACAAAAAAGAAGCTTTAACTATATCTTCCTAATTATAAAGCGAATTTTGACATATAATAACAACGAGATATTGTTCAAAACTGTTTTTGTTCATGCCATATTGCAATAAAATTCCAACAGAATGCACTCATAAATCCGAATTTAGTAACAAATATGTAGTCATTAACACAAGAGATAAAGAAAACAATTTTTATTTTCGTATAAAAAAAAATACATCTTTAGTAATTTAAAAGAAAAGGAAGATACATGTATATATATTTTTTCTATTTTGTAATTTCTATTTATTTATTTTTAATTTTGATTTACCTATTAATATCTAAACAACCCCCTTTTTTTTAATATTATTTTTCTCCTAGACGTAGCCTAATTTAATTAATTGTTTCAACAGAAACGAAAAAACAGTAGAGAGAGAGAGAGAGAGAGAAAATTCATGAATTTTAAAAAATAAATTAATTTCTTTCTGAAAAAAACAGATCAAGTCTCTCTATATCTACTTCTCATAAAACGCAAGGCAAATTTTCGTTTCGAGCAACACCGACAGATCTAAAGCGTGCCAAAAAAAAACCCAACACTTAAAAATTGTAGGCGAAACGTTACCTTCTTCATTCAAACCAATACAGCTCCTAAACAGTAGGTCCTAGCTACAAATGTTATATAATTAAAATATTCTCCATTAAATTTCTGAACGTATATTTGTAATGATTAACAACATATTAACTAGATGTATATACTTATGCAGTTGTAAATTTCAATAAATAAGAAGGAAAAAAAATTCTGATCAGGAAACTGTTATCAATTTTTTGCTTCGAGCAACACCAACAAGGCTATGAGGGTGTCAAAAAAAATGTACAAAAAAAAATTTACAAAAAAAAAAAAACTATACACCCCCAATCAAAAGACAAAGCCATGATAAAAAAAATTATGAAACGAATAAAAATTTTTTTTATTGTAAACACATTATTCGAAGCCACATATTAGACAGCATTCAAATGAATGATTATTGCAGTCCAATTTTGATTAAATTCGGACCGGTCAATTATGGTTTAAATTAGAAGGAAAGATCCTTCAAGGAACCTAAAATTTTTATTATATATATATATATATATTTAATGTTTATAAAGGTTCTTGAGGTTCAGTCAATAAATAAAGACAACTATTTTGGCGACGTTTCAAAACCTTATTGTTCTCATAATCATGCCCTACAGTGAAAAAAATGGTTACATTAAAATATGTAAGTTCCACAGTTTTTTTCAAAACATAAAGTTAGCTACAATATAAATATATGAAAACATGAGTTAGAATATATACTACATATAATTACAAAATAGAGGATAATGAAACTACATACTATGTTACTGGTGGGTATGTTATTGGTATCTACTACTACATACACTCAACAGCTAAAAAACCGGACACTCAGATTTGGTCTCATAATTTTGTTAAATACATTGTGAAATGGCACAGAAAAAAAATGCTTTCTGACAAATACATACCTTCAATGCATGTCTTCAAAGAATGTGGAATTGATTTTAAAAAATGATTCCTATAACTGAAATTTCGCAAATTCTACTTCTGTTATTTATTGAATTGTTGCAATTTATTTTATGCCTGACAGGATTAGCGCCTTTCGTCATAGAAGAGGAGGGAAACCCGCAATTAGAAGAACATCCCTTGCCAGAAAACCTGATAAAAATGAATAATAGAGTTTCTTAAAAATGTGTTAATTTCTTATTTTATAATTTTTTGTTATTGATTAATAAAAATTATTCATTTGTGGCAGATTTTGTGTAAATAACTTATAAATAAACCATTTATTACAATAAATTAAAAAGATTAATGTATTTAACAAAATTATGAGACCAAATCTGTGTGTCCAGTTTTTTTTTGCTGTTGGGCATATAACAATTATAGTATACGACTGGGGAATTTGTGAAAATAAAAAAAAAAAAAAAAGGTTAGGGATTGGATTTTCAAAAAGGTTTTCCCAGGTGATGGAAGTTCTGTATTTCTGTGTGAATATGAATAAATGATTATTGGTAGATGCGCAACCATTTATCCATTTATATTCACACAGAAATACGAAAATTCCATCTACCTGTACCTGGGAAAATATTTTTATAAATTCCCATTCCTAACCTTTTTTTTTTCTAAGAAATTCCGCAGTTCAGTTTTTACTAGAATTGTTATATCTAGTAGTATATACCAATACCATATACACCAGTAGCATTGCAAGTAGTTTCATACTCCCCAATATTTTGTAATTATATACAGTCTATTTTCTAAAGCATGTTTATATATATATATATATATATATATATATATATATATATATATATATATATATATATATAATATTGTAGCTAACTTTAGGTTTTGAAAAAACCTGTGCAACTTATATATTTTATTGTAACCTGTTTTTTCACTGTAGGACATGATTACGAGAACAATATAGTCTCGAAACATTATAAACAATAGTAACAGTGAAGAAATATATCCATATATTTTTAATCTTTGAAACTTCTTACAAAATCAAAAAGTAAACTTATTTTTTTAAGAATACCTACAGGTCGACAAACTCTACTACAAGCCAGCAAATATTTGCTTATCCCCAAGACCAGGAAGATGGAAGCAACAATTGTATCAGAGGGGAGGCGCGGACAAGGAGCCGGGTTGAACGCCCGCTCTTGAACGAGCATCTCACCATGACAGGGACACATCATCACACTTTAATTAGGTAAAGGTAAAAGGAAAATTCGACACAGCGGCTTTTCCTCGCTGGCCTCTCCCACTTTACCGCTAGCCTACCAGCTTTCCTTCTTCATAGAATCACCCTCCTCCAGGCTATATTACACTTCTCATGTGGTAAACAACTTCATTCCTCGAATCCACTGGATATTTTTCAATATTTTTAACAATAAGAAATATTATAAAATAATAAAAATATTAAAATGCTTATAAGGTATCGAGTAGTTTATGAAAGAATTTTTAGTAAAAAAGATCCAAAAAAATAACTTTCAATATTGAAGTTTTACTGTTTCATTAAATTCAATGTATCAGATGAGAACAATATCCATATCCATACTTAAGATAGATGAATTACTTAACGAGGATATTTAGTATTTTTATGAGAGATTATTTACTTCAAGATATAATTATTTTACAAATGGATAATTTTGTAAAATGTAGTTATAGTATACAGTGGAAACTCTTTATTTCGTCACTCGATAATTCGTCCTATTCTATAATTCGTCAGGTGTTTTTTTTTTTTTTTTTTTTTTTTTTTTTTTTTTTTTTTTTTTTTTTTTAATGGCAACTATGAATAACAACATTAAATACATGCAATTCATTTTTCCCCCTTGCTACTTATTTAATCTTTAAACCACCTCATTTGGTTTGCCTATTTTTATACATTTTGTAAATCATTTCATAGAAAAAAACAATTCAGAACAAGCCCGGAGTTAATCCCTCCATTGATTGTAGTAAGATGAAAGGAAGTATGAGTGCAGTTAACGAATTCCCGGAATCAGTTAATACTGGAAAGCTCTTCCTACAAAAACATTAGCAACTGGCTCTTCTGCTCTAGGTTATAAAATAAGAAAAGAAAAGCAAGAGGTAAGCAGCTAGTTAAACGTGGATAGTCCGAATGCAAGATATGAAATTTGAAATAACTGGAATTTTAGAACAAGTGCTGAGTGCTCAAAATAAAGCAAGTGATGAAAAAGATGATGACGAGACGTTTCTAATTCTTCCACTATTCCATGCAAAGAAGTAGAGGAAATGTTAACTAAGTGCATTAAGTGGTTTCGAGCAGCAATGTGAATCAGGTATGCCTGATAGGATGCGGCAAGTGTTTAGCGTTTTTTGTCATTGTCACTCAAGTCCAATGTGTATAATGTGCATGTGTTTTTTTTTACATTCAATGAATTGCAAAAAGAAATTGCAATTATATAGTTTAAAATGTTTTTTTTGTTACTTTACCACCAAAATTGTGTAATTCATCATTTCCGTTATTTCGTCACCCCCTCTCCCCCACTCATGACGAATTATCGAGTTTCTACTGTACATATCTATAAATAGAAATTGATTAAATATAGCAAAGAGATGATGACCGAAATGTGGTTAGAATAAAAATAAAAATACCGTACACTATTGAGTAAGTGCCAAAGTTTCGGACATCATGACGAATTAAACCACTTCAGGTAGGCGAATGAGAAGCAAGAATAACAATGCCCGATAAGAAATGTCAAAAATAAAAAAGAATAATAAAGGGGTCTCACATATAGTTTTTCAGACTTCTTCTAGTAGCAAATAAGATGAGGCAAAGCAATTTTCGCTTCTGGCCAGAACTAATTAATACAAAAATATAAATTAAAAAAAAAAAAATGGGGTTGAAAGTTTCCAAAAGATGTTTTTAAAAATATGGATTTGTAATAAAACTACCGCAAGCATGAAATTTTTGACGGTGAATTAAACCCTGAGTAATAATTCAAGGATAAAAAAAGAAAAGAATTAGACAATTTTCTCAATTTATCACATCCAAAAGTTTGGGAATTTTCTCTGCAAATATTTTCGTTTTTCAATACTCCAAACTCAGCATAACTACAAAAGTATCTCAAAACCTTCATCGAAAATGTTCAAGTTGTTCAGGAGACATCAATACAACAAAACGATATTGGAAAAATTCTTTGGACCATGCAGGATATTGAAAGTAAATAAAATAATTTTGTATAAAATCATACAGCGTCATTATATAATTATTTTCTCATAAAGGTTTTCGATTTATAAAAATAAAAGTTGACGACATCCTAGAACCCCATAAAGCAACAATTCAGTTCCCGGATGAAAACCATCGGAAACGACCACACACATGAGGTTCCTCCAAATTGGCTTCCACATGAATATTTCCACAATGTCTGGTTCAACGGCCCCACAGCTAGACTCGAACCGTCAGCGCTTATCTCAATCTCTTAGCAGGAGCTAATTGTAGAGGTCGGGAAGTTGTAATAATGGCGAAAGTATCTTTCATTGGGTCGATTTAATATTATTATAGTGTGTGTGTGTGTGTGTGTGTGTGTGTGTGTGTGTGTGTGTGTGTGTGTATATATATATATATATATATATATATATAGTGAGGGAGAGACAGGGAGAGAGAGAGAGAGAGATGTGCCAAGGTGCGTATAGCATTAGTCATAGAATTTTTAAATTAGTGGAAAGTTTTAGACTAAATTTAGGTTATCTTCTGATTAGAGATACGCGTTTTTTCATTAGCGTGTGAGATCCAGATCATTCTCATATCAAACGTCAATCTTAAGTATTCATTGTGATGTATGTTACAGCAATGGTAGTGCATACAACAACTCACTGGTATGTAAGGTATATAAGGTAGCACTTATAAAAGTTCTATCTTCTTTTTAGACACCTCGGGGGGGGGGGGGGGGGGTATCTGGAATAGAATGGAAAGCAAGTTGAGATACTAGTGGATTTGAATGGTTATGGAGTTTACGATGAGAGGATAGTAATGGGCTAAGTCAAGAACATATGGTACACCAAGATCTTGGAGGATAAGTTGTTTTACCAAGTAAGGAGCATTGAGGACTTTTGAAAGGATTTTGTATTGTAAGAATTGGATAAGAAATAATCAAGGAAATTGTTTTAGAGTAAATGTCACCCACGTTCAAACAACACGACAGTATCAGATCCAATGATATATAAACTGTCTAACGTCAATCACGGGCTGAAACCTTAAAACAAGAAATTTTACATAATTATTCAAAAGGGAATCCTAATTTGCATCATACGACATGCATCAATGCCCTGGAGTGTGCAGCGGAGGGCAAATAGATCGCCCGATGGAAGCCAAAGAGGTGACCGTGCAGTTCCCATGGCTTCGCCCCCGTCAGTTAATTGCCTGTTAATAACAAGAACGGACGAGGCAGGCCGAGGAATGTGCATAGATAATACCAGCTCCGATGGAGGCCATCTCAGGGATTTGCATTTAAAATAAAGCGGTTGCACAACGTGGCTGTAAAATGGCGAACAGTAGTGGTGACCTCAAAGGGACTGGATGCGCTGAATGGGTGGGGGCAGATGGAAACTCCCGTGGGCTGTGTAGATAGATGTGACATGAGTATTTTGATCCATATTGTTATTTTCAATTTATTCGTTCACTAAATAGATTAGCTTACTCTAACATAAAATTAGCGTTGTTTCCAAAAAATAAGAATACAAATCATTCTTGTTATTTCGGAGACTTGTAAAGACACAAAGAGTAAGAGTAGTATAACTTCGAAAAGTGCCATGGCAGCAAAAGTGCGAACATTCTTTCGTAGGAAAAATTTACTCCAAAAATGCGGATTCTTGAGATCTGTTTCATAAATAAATAAAAGGGAATCGCGTTCTTGTTTTTCTGATTCACGTTGTGTTTCTTTTACTTTGAAAATCAAGCATTCGAAATTTATTATTTTTTTTTAATTTTTGTTTTGTGTATTCTATCCAAACGTTATAAAGATCAACTGTACAAAATTCCATCGATATCGGGGAATGGAATGAGAGGGGAGGGGGGAGATGTGCCTCTCGAGACCATATGTACATCCCACGAATCCCAAGAATGTGAATCGAACAAATTTTAAAACACAATTCAAAGTGTTTTTCGGTATTTTCTCTGATAACAAAGAAAAAAAAAAAAATAAATAAAAAACAAGAACAAGTTAAATAAAATGTGTTCAATAATTAAATTATTAATTATTACATTGTTTATAATTAATAAAATTCCTATGCTACAAATTCGAATATTATAAAATAATAAAAATATTTACTACAAAGTTATTTATAAATTTCTGATAAAACCTTTAAAACTGGCTAACTGTTAAATCTGAAAAAAAGACGTATATTTCATATACGATTTCATGTTGTAGAAACTAAAAATTTTTCCAATGCTTCAGTAATCTGAAATTCATCTAATCTAATAACAAGGGGGGGGGGAATCGTCATTACTATATCCTATGCTCAAAAACGCAGAATTGCATGTATCCATTGCTAGTCACAGAAATGTCCGTCATGAGCGTCATTGAAGAAAATTTATATTTATTGTCTGATCACATTGAAACCCCACAATAAACTGTCATTGATACAATCTTCACAAATATACCAGATATGTACTTATGCTACAACAATGCCACAGCAACAATCCCATCCTTTCAGCAACCAACAGAAGACCATCGGCTGCCAATCGCAGACAGTGAGCCCGCACGTCGGCCTACAACGATCCGGGTGCATTGGGATGCGCGGTGCAGAGCGACCTTGCGCGGCGACACAGCCTCGACAACAATTCCCTCTGTAACGACTTCCTCCCGACCTTTGCATCCTGCCGCACCTGCGATCCTTTCACAAAGCAACTATTTGTCGACTCTAGGTGTAACCTTTTACTGAAAGATAATCCTTTTTAAGAACAGGATTCCAAGCGATTTCAGAAAATTTGTCATACTACCATGTTCGTACTTAACAACCTTTAATAACGGATACAGCGAATGATCTCAGTATGACCCAAGCGTCCCTTCTGGACGTTTAAGGAAACTTCCTAAACGGTAAAGAAATCGCATTAACTGTGGAAGTATCATGTTTTATGTATTTGCCTGACTAAAACACTCTTAGTCACAGTTATGCAATCGTTGTGTCAAGGAGCAATTTGAGCACCTGGCTGAGCTAAAGACTCCACAAGTAGAACATTAGTGAGGCATATGTCAAGAATAGATTTTACAGAATATAAAGGTTATTTTTCATTGATAGTAACTAAATTAGGAGTATTAAAGAAATATAAAGTAAATTTGGCAGACTCGCCGATTATTCAGCATTGGGTATTGAATTTTTTTTTTTAGGTTTATTATTTTGGAACCTACTGGACATAGTAAAATTTAATCCTGCGGTAATTCCTTCTTCCTCTAAACGGTCACTTTATTTTATCAGCTCCCAACATTTTTGAATAGAATTTTATTCGGAGTGGTGGAACTGTAAAGCACTTAGGCAAAAATCACTCAATCTCCCACCCGTCCTGGCCAGGAAAACCGAAACGGAGAAAAAAGAAAAATTATTCAAAACAGAATTAAGGGACTTTATTTCGTAAATCTGTTTTTGCTAATATTTGCATTGTTTTATAGAACATATCAAAACTAACTTTCCGTAAAATATATATATATATATATATATATATATATATATATATATATATATATATATATATATATATATATTTAGACATATATGAGAGGGTAAATTAAATTATTATTGAGGTGAAAAAGCCTAAGATGTGATTTTTATGTTCTTTGTGGAAGGTTATGTTTCTTTTTTACTCAAATATAATTTTATAAAGACCATACCAACTATGAAACTTTAATTAATTCAATTGTCATTTTAAAATAGGTCTGGACTATTATAAAAGGCATTGAAGTTGATATTTTTTCCCGAAATTCGATAGGGAATGAGAAGTAAATTGATTGTTTACTATTATAATTATTCAGTTTTCTAATTCTTTTTTTTTTTTTATGTATGTACTACAAAAATGCGATATTTTCCTGTCAATGTTTGAATAAATTTTTTTTGTCAACTGTTTTAAAGCTCCTCCAGAACGTCTCTTCGGTAGGGAGGGTTGGAAAAAACTTTATTTTTTTTTAATTTTGGTGTGATAATAAAACAAAGTTCATTTTAAATTTAAAAGAAAAATCAAATTAGTTGCTAGAATACCTTTTATGTATATAAATTTAAAATTAAAAATAAAACAAAATACCTGATTCACAGATAGAAATGCAAAGAATAGCCCAACCCTCCCACTCAACTAATCATTAAAATGTTTTTTGTTTTTTTAAAATCTTTTTACAGCCCACAGCCCAACATGACTAGAACAAAGCATCTAATAATAAAGAATTTCATCTCCAATTCAATTGTAATGATGAAAAAATACCGAACAAGAAAAGTCAAGAAACCGATACAGGTGGATGTGGCGTGCCGAAAGAGAGTACCCGTTATAGCCCTTGGCATATCCTAGCCTACCTCTCCCATAACTGTGCCTTCCTCCTGTCACATAAATCATAAAATACCATTAGTGCTTACTTATAATTTACATCTTTTCAGGTGCTCGTTAGAGATACAAACACGCCAAACTAAATATACCTCAGACAATAAAACATTCAGGAAGAAAGCTACTTGCTAAATTCCTGAACTCCGAAGATCCAATGGTTCAGTATTTATAAAATTTAACTGGCAAACATCTTTTAATCTATATGAAAAACAATTTACAATTTGATTACATAATATTCAAAAGTTTTATAAATAAAGTCATATGAAAACGTTAGTTCTAATAAATGCTTTTTAAGAAATACCGAATAATTATCTACATATCCCTGATGACTTAATCTGCTACCTAGGAATCCATTTGGACAAAAGCCTAGCTTGGAATCCATAATTAAGACTAATACAAAAGAAACTACACGTCGTTATGGACTAATCCAACATTCCTTACATTGCCGCCCAAAGCTTCTAATAAATTACAAAATACTCATTCGTATGAAAGTAATTAGAAGTATTTTGACATACAGATTTGAGCTCCACTAAACCATCCAATTCATCTCGTATCCAATTCTTCCAGTCTAAAATCCTCAATGCTCCTTACTTTGTTACTAATAAATTTAGTCATAAATACTTTAATTTTCCATGTGTTGCTGATTCAGGCTAAACCAGATCCTTTCATTTTACAATAGCCTCCATTACCATAAAAAACTCAACACTCAGTATGAAAAGAAAAAAGTCTCGAAACTTAATGTGGAACGTCTATGGAAATTCTACCATTGGGTAATTGCTTTACAAGCAATTGACATGTTATTATGAATCTTATACTCACATTTTGTTTACACTTGTAATTTCGAAGTGAAAAAAAATAAAATAAGAATTGATGAAAAAAAAAAGCTGAAAATTTTAACGCTACATCATTTTGCGGGTCGGCACTTAGTTTTGCATATCAAAATAATAGTAACGATTAGTGGTTAAAGTGAAGTTTAAGAAGCATATACCAAATATATCTACACACAAAAATACAATTTATCAAATATAAATATCCAAAATAAAAGCTCAAAACTCATCTTGAACAATATAATAAAATGAATTGCAAGTAAATGAATCCCTTGTTAACCTATATAGCAGACCAGGCGAAACAGAGACTTTTTTCTTCTGAGTTGCAATTATGAAAACGGTTTGTTTTAATTAGAGCTAACAGTTGGCCGGTTGAGAGGTGTAATCTAGGATCAGTTTGAAATGCGCACTAACAGCTAAACAGAACGCCTTCCTTGGGAAGCAGGATGTACAAGTAAATAACCACTAGATTTTAAACATTTATGATAGAGCGAAAATAAATTATATCATTGTACATTGTCTTAATTATAATTAATAGGATGTATTATATGTTATGGATAATAAATGCTCCGAGTTGTTTACTAATCTATGCCTTAAATTATTAACGTTTATGGTTTAATCGATGTGTTTTGCTCTTTTGGATTTTTGGATCCGTACCGGGAATCGAGAATCAATTTTGTCGTATCTGTACTGTTTTGAAGTATTCAAATTTTGCTATTTAAAACTTCTGCACATAACTCCTTTATCCACTGAACTAGTTTTTATTTTTTAAATGTCACATAAACCCTTCATCCACCAAAATCCTTAAATTATCGATTGAATGTGAGGGTATAGTAGAGGACATAGTACAGTAACAGTAACAGCCAGGCGGGCACGAAGATACAGCGATTACATAGAACCTTTCACAACAGCTGCAAGACAACATAGTTCCCCTGGGGCCGATGGGAGGACGAACTGGACGTAACAGGAAGTAGGAAGTAGTTCCTTACCGGTAGTGTAGCAGCTCTTTAAGGGGCTCCAGGAACAGCCGCTCTGGAGACAATGACGCCCCCAAATCAGATCTCGCCAACAATGGCTGGAAATTTGAAGAGAAAAAGTCATAGCGCAGTTTCGTTTTTCTTTTCTTTTTTTTTTTATATCGTGATAGCACAACAATTGATGGTACAACTCAAAAGATCTAGAGCATCTCAGAGAAAAAAAAAAACGAACGACATAACTCAAAGTATCGAAATTTACTCGGCACAATAAAACAATATAATTATAACAAATTATCAAAAAAGAAATAAATAAACTTAACCCTTTAACGGGCAGGGGTTTTTTAAGTACATTTTTTTTTTCTTTTTTCCTTTGAAAGGCTATAGCCACGCTGATCCCCACTCTTGTATCATGAAATTCAAGGTTAAATAAAGGATATTATACGATAATGAGTAGAATAATGCGTCGGACATTACGTGATTTATTGAGCAAAGGGCATTAAATATGAGTATCCTCCAGGATACATCACCTACTAAAAGGGTTAATTAGAACAAATACACTGGATAATAATAGCAGTGAAACAGACAGAGTAGCGCAGAGACCTCTTTGAGTCTGGCTTTGACTTTCAATAAATGGGGAAACAGGCTTGATTCGGGGTTCCCAAGCTTAGTGTCTGTATTGTATATAGTATGACTGCATTTATTTTTTTTTTTATTAATTTATTTTAATTTTATCTATTATTATTACTAGAATTATTAGCATTATATTTCTTCATAGAGAAAAAAAAATTAAAAATAAAAATTTAAACAAGAGCATGTTTACAAAAAGATAATCTTGAAATTAAGTCATGAAGACGAACCAATGGATGCTGGGCCTCCATCGGGCCTTACTTGTAATCCTTTTTCTTTTTCTTTTGTAACCCAACATATCCGCTGGTTGTTGACATCGTAAGACAGATGCGAATCAAATATAATAAGGTATAAAATATTTAAAAATAAATAAATAAATAAAATATTTTCACGGGCCCTAACTAACGCTGAACTGGAACTATCGAGAATCTACTACTGTAATTGAAAGCATAGTACTGTTCCTTTACTTACGGTTAAAGGAAGTGGTATGGTCAGCATTCACACTATATCAACAGGTTTTTCTAAAAATGAACCCAATGTAGGAACAGAAACGTATGCCCAAGAATTAATTTTATATTAAAGTCGGAATCGAATTATTGAAATAAAAGTAAACTGAGTTATCCAACTCTGCTTAAGATTCTAAAATTCTTCCTAAAATCAATCGCAATTACTATAAAACTAAATAAAATACTCTTTAATGATACCAAAACTACAATAAGACAAACACGACTACTAATTGTATCTTTGATAATACAATTCATAACATTTATAATACATTAATCGTAAAAGGGGGCAAAATTTAAAAGTTTGGCAGAATGTTATAAGAAAACGTAGGTTATTTCAGATTTCGAGATAGTAGGCTAACGAAGATACCTGAACGCAATAAAATAGGCACTGAAAAAAGTAGTATTTTAAAAATGAGATGAGGAGGAAGAAGAGCAGGAGATGAACCGTTAGAGAATGGAGTATTATTAGTCCATTCTGGAGGGCCAAAGATTCCAGCAAGATCAGATAATGTATCGGGGGCGACACAGTTTCGGAAATAACTGGATACATGGAGAATATCGGAAACAGAACTCCCGCCACAATCCGGGCTAACTGGGATTTTCATGGTAGGCCTTATTGGAAGCATGTACCGCTACCGACGCTCAAAAGCATGCCGCTCCGCCGTGTGTGGAGAGAGATCTGGAAAAAAAGTATAGACCTGCCAAACTGGACTCCTATTTTTAAAATGTGTTAGTAATTATATTATTATAAACCCCCCGTCAAAAATATCGCAACACTCTGAAATATTGTAATTTTATAAAAACGTATTTTTTTTTTCTAAAGTCTATAATAAAAATTCCTAAACTAGACATGAATAATTTTTATTAAATAAAATTACAATATTTCTTCCTATAAACAAAAATTATTTATATTTAATAAGACATATTGCCCCCTCTCGCTTCAATGACTGCTTCCACTAGTCTTGGAATACTTGTAAATAACGAAACGAAAGATAAACATGAACTATTTTGAAAAAAATTATCTGAAATTGCATCGTTTGTTTTTAACAGGGAAAAACATTGATGAGTCTAATTCTTAATGTCTCAAGTTTAATAAATAATATTAATATGAATATAAACAAAGTAGGGATTAAGGTAAAAATCAGGAAAATCTCGAGAATTATGGGTGTTGCAATACTTTTGACGTGGAGTTCATATTACTATTAGTAATAAAAAAACAAAACAAAAAAAATTATTGCTACTATAATATGACTAAAGGAATAAATCTTGTCCTTCCCACAAGGGCTAGGTTGGTAACCTGAAGGATGTAATGTCCTAGTTGATGAACGTAAGTACTTCATTACTTTATCATTACATATCAATTCTTAACCTTAAAAAACAAAAACAAAAAAAAAACTGTTATAACAACTGAGCAATATTATATGCACTCGATCAATACAGTTTAAAACAATTCTCGTCACAACTTAGGCAGTGCTACAGTGTCATACGTCGAATCATTGAATATATATTCGCGATTGAAAAATTATGAAATATATAACAATATTAAAATGTACATTACACTTAGCACATTCTATATCCTACGTTAAAATTATTATCATTTCAAGCTACTGTCAAATAATTGAAACATTTAATAGAAAAACTGATTGCTAAGATCGTAGAGGGTGGAGGATTATTTTTAGTCTTTAATGGCTTCATATAACAACATACTGACAATGCTTTATCACTAAAAAAATTAACTAAATTGTAAAAAATCAAGAAACGTTGAAGTAGAGTTCAAGAATTGCAAGGTAAGGCTCAAAATTTTTAATTGAAGTGTTTAGAAAACACCCACCCATTAAACTAGGCTTTAAAACATCTACGTCAACTAGTAATTTTCCACTTCAGTGAATAGGATAAACTTAGAATTTATAGCTAAGTGGTGCCCAAATAAGGAGTTATGACTGTGTCAGCTAATTAAAAAGTAAATAATAGGGTATCTAAAATTCTTTAATAGGAAAATATTAGGCAATAAATATTACGCAGGATGTCTCGACTATAAGGTTCTGTTCATGAATATAATATAAGCCATGTATCTAAATTGTTTCTAATGGCAGCTTTCTTTGGCAAAATATCAACAATATATAATGTTACAGGAAAAGTTGATTCTTCAGTAAGAGTTGACTGTACCTAGGTAAAGTCGACTCTGACCAGTCTTTGAAGTAAAAGTTGATTAAAACCGAAAAGTGTTTAAATTTGTACTTTAAGAACGACTCGGCCGATTTTAATGTAATTTGATAATTAGGTTTCTTTAATTACCAACATTTTGAAAAGACGCTAACAGTTATATCTTAATTTGGCGGAGGGGGTCTGTATTTGTACATCAAGAACGTCTCTGCCGATTTGAATGAAATTTGATAATTATGTTTCTTTCATGCTCAGCAACATTTTGAAAGAGCTCTAACAAGGAGGAATATTTTAAGGGAGGAACTAGAAATGTACTTTACGAACGACTTGGCCGAGTAGGGAGAGTCAACTCTTACTGGAGAATCGAATTTTCCTGTAACATATATACTCCCAAATAATATAAAAAGAATATATCAATACAAAAAGTATAATAGATTATCATATATTATATATTCATACAATATATACAACCGTTCAGCTTAGGGAACACTGAACCCCCCCCCCCCAACTTTCATACATAATTATTATTTGTTGTAGTACTAATAAACATAATTATAATTTTTTTTTAATAATTGTTTTGAAGGTAATATTTAAAGTACATAGGTCTTGACAGAAGTATAGTTCCCAACTGTAATATTGTTTTTTTATGTAATACATAAAAATAGATATAAAATCTTACTAAATTTATAAATATATTGAATATAAATTTATCTATTTGTTCTAATCAATAAATACTATTGAATGAAAATAAAATATTTTTGTACCAAAGAATCTTACATTTATTTACTCGCTCAATGATATCTATAAGTAAAAATCAGAGTATTATCATAAATATATGGCATAGATCCAGCAACACCAGCGTGGCAATAAACGTGGTTTATCAAGCAAAATAAACTGTTTATAGAAACATGTTTATTTCTCTAATTTTTATTTTATTTTTTTAAATAGAATTTCAACATAAAATGAATACTCTTCGGTAAAATATGGAGGTCTATTAATTACAAAATAAATTTATGACAAAATACTTTAATGCAAAGCAGTAAATATTTTTTATTTCATTGTTTTTTAAATTTAAATTTAATATTAATCAACAGCAAGTTTCAAATTTTAAACTATATTTATATATTTTTCTTATTGAAATGTTCTCTGCCCGTAATATTTCAGAACTGATGATAATTTTCTAACTACCGAGTCGCAGAGATTTTTTAGAAATTTAATAAACATGAATCAGTGATTCGAAAGCGCACTGATAAACAGATAACCATTGAGCACCTAGCCCAAACAATAACTATTCGGACCAGACCAGTTTATGATTGACGTATAATATTCTTCTGGTGTTTGAATTGAAAACCTTATTACTATTATCTTGTTATTTGCATCACAACCGACAGAAAAAATAAATCGTAAAAGCCGAAAAAATAACAACTATATAAAACTAAAATTTAAGAACGAATTATTTTTTAACCACTGAATAATAGAGCTATTGAATTTTTAATATATGCATTTGTATCTGTACTTGAAGTTTATTATTAATAAGTTTCTGTTTATAAATTTTTTATTTTATATTTAGCATATTTAGAGATTATTTATTTACTTTCGCTGTACAAAGGGCCTTGAGTGAGGCAGATTGTAATATTTTACCAACAAATATATTTTCTTTTTTAAAATTAATTGTTTTCTTTACTACTAATTTACAGTACTTAACTGTAATTACAAAATGAATGCATCTGACTAAATCGTACACATAAAAAAAAAGTTTAATTTTTCGCTTAAAATGCATTGCCATTAAAACATCATAAAAACATTAAAAGAATACTTTGATTAATTACCTTGAATTTTTAAAGGAGATTTGAACAGGTTTCAAGGGGAAGTTATTTTCATGAAATCAAAGATTTTCACAAACCTATAACAAGAAGATTAAAAATTAGTATTTAAAACAAATAATACAAATCAATAATTATCAAACGTATTATAATAGTAAGTGTATATGTACGTTTGTGCACAATATAGTGGCAATACACAAAAAATATAATGGTAATCCTACGTAGAAAATATAAAAACAAAAGCATGCAAAATGAAGATAACAATATTTAGGACGGGATGAAAATCAGATAAAAAAGATATTAGCAATAAGCGAATCAACACAAAATAATTCATAATTCATAATTTAATAAAACTCATTCTTTAATAGTTTTTTTTTTTTTCAGGCATGTCTGTCATGCCTGAAAAAAAAAAAAAAATGTTGAATATAAAATTGAATAGTTAACTTTATATATTGATTTTCTTTTGTCTTCATGGAGAAACGTTTCTGTAATTCAATGCAGCAACAAAATGTTTCAAATATAATCTTGACTCCACTAAAGATGTAAGATATATAAAACCGCAATACTAACTACCCTAGACACAAGTAAAACCTAAGAGTCTATTAACAAATAGTAATAGAGAAAATAAATAAGAAATATTAAAGCATTAATCTTAATATTAAATTAAGACAACAGATTGAAAAATTTAGGCGACGAAATCGATTTTAAATAGGGTCACAAGTCCGACAAAATATATATATCCAAAAACAGATAATTAAATACACTTTCCCGAATCTTAAAGGTTATTTATCAGGAAATAAGTACTATTTTTTTCTAGCAAATAGAGCGTTCGAGCGTTTATAAAGCAGACTTGGGAAATACCAGAGGCATTGACGTAATATCACTGAAGAAGACATATAGGGGGAGAGAGTCTAAGGGAGGTTTTTGGTCCGAAGACGTCTGGTATTCCAAAAACTTCCATAAATAGATGTATTGCTCTATTGAAAAATCCTAAAAACAAGACGCGATCACGATGCCCATAAATGTAGATAAATTTAAATGAACAGATGCAACGACAATTGCAAAATGACTCCTGGCATGCTATTTCGAAATTTGTTTCATGATTTGGCATAATACCTTTGATATTTAACCAAATATGTACAAAAATTTAGCAGTTTCATCATAAAGTAACACCTAAAATCTATAATAATAGATTTTATTACGTTTTTATAAACATTGAATAACACTTGCTATCACTTCTGTAACAATAGCACATGTTTGCTGGTTAAAAAAATGAAGTATATTGGGGATTACAAAAAGACAATTCAAGTAATATTCGTAATATTTAGGAGGTAACAACCAGATATCAAAGAGTAGCACAATGGCTGAGAGCTTAAAACGGTTCGGATATATTCTTGATATATTCTCGAAATGACATTCTTCTTTTCTCAGCCTACTCCGGCTATAACATGTTGTTAACCTGTAAAATAGGCTATGCTTCCTTGAATAGATTTAAATTAGATAAAGATGTTAAGCCTCAATAAGCCTCAAACAAACAAGATATTAAAGCCAAGAAAACGCATTAGAATAAAGAAGTGTTGGGGGTCCTGTACATTCGAGAGAAGAGTCATCAAAAATATTTCTCTCTTAAAATGATATAAGAACTAGCCGTTTATGTATTAATGATTTAGTTAGGCTCAAAATCAGCAAAATGATTATGAAGATCCAGGCAAACTTAAAAGAACTCGATAGCAAAAAAATAAAAGAATCTGATTCGCTGAAGAGTTAAACCTATTTTTGAAAGAAACAATGATGAGAGGGAGGGAAAGAAAACAGATTTTGCTACTTTAATTTATTCTATTTTTTTATTACAATAATGTAAATTAATGTGCAGTAGATTCTGATCACAGTGGCTTGAGAAGAAATTCAAAATTGAAAACACAGCAATGACAGTATCATGATAGTACGTCCCGAGGGCAACATAGATTTTTTTTTTTTTAATCTCTATTTCTTTATTCCCACATGTCAATTATATTAATGCCAGTCAGTGAATTTGTTATATGAAAGTATACATGGCGTGAAAGGCATGAGGGTGAGCAGAACCCAGCGGCTCCTCCTGTCTAGAATTTTTTTTTTTTATTTCAGTCTAGGAGGTCACTCATCCAGCTCCTTTTTAGCCTTCTCTTAGTGTTGTCTGGAATATCGTGGACATGTACATTTTAAATATGTTGGATGTCCATGTACTATTTTGTGGAATCGTATGTAGTGGGTTCGTATTTGTTCGTTACCTTTTGAAATGGGAAGGTTAAGTTGCTTACGTACCAAGATGCTTTTGCCTGGAAGATTTGAAGTTAATTAACATCTTTCTTTTTAGCTGTTCCGTATATCAGCGAAGCTCATTTCCAAAGAGGATTTGACAACTCCGATGAATTTCAAAAATAAGACATTAAGTATGTCGTTAGTAAACATTAGCGTTACAGCGATCGCCTCGCGAAGACGGAAGAAATTTTAAAATATGATTGGTGGCCGATGAATTGTAAATTCAAATGAAGGCCGGATGTTGACATTCTTCTAACAGCCACTCCAGGTCCGTTAATTTGTTTACAATTTCAATGGCCGATTGAAAAGAGAAAAGCCCTCGAAGGAGGCAGCTGTTCGAATAACGGTACCCGAACTCGGCCTCTCAGCTGTTAGTAACAGCAGAATCATAAAGAGAAGAATAAGATCAAGAAGAAGACAATTTATAAAGGATAAGAAGTAGAAAAATTATGAGTGAGAAGGATTAGATGAATTATGAGAAATAATAACCAGATGAATTAGAACAAGGATGAAAGTTTTCAAGGATAACACGATCATACATAATATGTTTGTATTATCATTTAGGTCCAGTTTAAATTATGCAAACACACGGATGGATGATTATATTCCTTTCTCTTGAATCGAAGTGACATGTTTGTAAGCACAGGAATGTCCGAGCGACATTTCATTTTTCGTCAAGGTTGTCCGACAGATTTCGTGAAGGATTCTAGAGGTCTCTTGCACAATCCGACATTCACTCCGTTAATGCGATCGTTTGACTCTTTCTTCATAAGTTCTTCAACAGGTAATATAACTTTTTTTTTTCTAAAAGGTTACACTACTAAAATGAAAGGTTTGATAATTTAAAAAAAAAAAAAAAAAACTAGTTTTGGGCAAGAAACACCAAGAGATATGAAATACTGATGAAAAACCTTATCGATCATTATTGATAATAACAAATAAACGATTATACTGTAAATTAAATTATAACTCACAGGAAAGGAAGATTGGTGCATTCTACAATTATTTTAATTTAAAAAATAAATAATTCAGAACACTTTGCGAAAATAACTATAGACTTAAATTAAAGAGATAATAATCAGTCAGCGATTAATTGAAAACTCTATAGGAATAATAATGTTAAATATTACGTTCTGAAGTTTCGGCTTATGTTGTAGAACTTCTTCAGAACAAGCAACGCAAGATTATCATTTTTCGTCTTTATCTTCCGCCTTTCATATTTCTTCCAGTGTCTCTTAGTTACAAACGTTAGCATTACATTATTTTTCATACAGTAAGTTTTTTATATACCACACTCCCATCATTACCACGATGCACGGTCAACAATTCAATCTAATAATAATATACATAAATTTCCCATTCAACGAAACAAACATTGTAAAAATGTTATTAACAAAATTACAGAACCAACATCAGAAAATATCTCAAGAAACCTTTAAATATCAAAACTTGCAACAACAACTTACGAAGGGCCTTCGGTTAAGTACGTGGTAAAGGAGTAATGTTTTTTGGCGGTTGAGGAAGGAGAGATAGCAGGAATCACACCCAACCGCCAGGTTTCTCCCCAATTAAGAGTTCCTATTAATTAGAGGCTAGGTGTGCTACAGGAGAGTTTCCCGAACCCATGTTTCCTTATTTTGTATTCGAAATACAGTGAAACTGCAATTATCCGAACTCCAATTATCCGTATGTCCGATTATCCGGATTAATTTGAAAATATATATATATTTTTTATTTCATTAATTTTTTTCTTATAGTTTATTACCAGACATTGTAGGCCGTGGTTCGGAGTTCACGTAAAATACGATAGGTCCTGTCTCATTCTTTTTCGTGACACAATAGAAGACATAAAATTAAATAGACCAAGCGGCAGCTACCGGAAAAGCGTATAATAAATGGCCACATATTTAATTATTCAATAAAATACATATTTAAAACATGACATAAGTCTGTATTTTTTATTTCGATGCAGCAATTCAATAGCAAATCTCATTATCCGGATTTTGGGTATCAGGATCAGTTTCGGCCCCAATTAATCCGGATAATCGAAGTTACACGCTTTTTAGTTTTAATGATTTGATCGAAACGTTAGCCCGATAAAATAATGATTTGTAAATTTTAACACTTCTTGTTTTTGACCTCTGACTGACTGTTCACAGCCTACAGGGCTCCATCCTTTCCACATGCCCTAACCATCTAAGCCTGCTCTTCTTAATAACACAGAGGATATCAGGCTCTCCGTACAATTCAGCTAATTCGGCATTGCTTCTGATTCTCCAACTGTGTTCTTCTTTAACGGCCCCAAAGATCTTTCTAAGGACTCTTCTCTCCTAATAATATATTACACAAAAAATATTGCTTACAAAATTACAGAATTTATATTAGATCATATCTTAAAAAATATTTTAAAATTAAAACTTGTTGCAACAACCACCCATGAAAGGTCAATAGTTTTGGATTCAGTAAATGGTAAAGCTGTTTATTTTATGGATCCACTACACTACAAAATAAAAATCATGCAATACAGGCCGGATTCGAACTAATGCCGCTTCTGACATAGGAATGGCAAAACGCTGCATCAACAATTTAACATCTTTCAATTTTGTTATTTATTAATGATATTCATACAGGTGCTCATGTCACTCTTTAATTTTTTTTTTTATTATTATTTTTTTATGGAGGGAGGGGGTTACTAAGACTATCAATTGAATTTAATAGGAAAGTTCCATTAATCAAATACTTGTATTTAGCTGATATTATGAAATATCAGAAGCAATATCAGATGTTAACAGAAATGAAGGTTTTGTCGACCTCCCATAAATATACGATCATGCCTTAAAAAGCTATGGTATGCCGAATTAAAAATGAAACAATAAAAAACACTTAGGGCGTCGAGGGAGAGTGTATTTTTGTCCTTGTTGAGATAAAATAGAAAGCAAGAGAACAAGGTTAATATCTAATTAGAAACAATGGGTTCAAGGATTTGCCTCTAGGTGGAAAAGGATGACGTTAACCCGAAGCTATTCGACTCATGCAAAACATAGGCTTAACAATCCAAGAGTATAGATCGATTAGCATGGGAAAATGACGGAGGAAAATACAACAAAAGAAGGAAAAACAATGACAGAGATTTTTAAAGTTTTCTTCCTACTGACGTCTCGGCCATCATGACGTGTCAAGATGTTTATTTCTCTTAACATCGTAGTAAAACAGACATATTTCTATTCGGATTGTAGCTTAAAAATAGAAGGAAAAGTCTTTAGTTGTACTTCACTTGAGGTACGCATGATGGTATGGAAGGATCAATTCTAATTCTTTAGTTGTAGTTATTTTTTATGACATTGGCATTAAAATATCAAGATATAAAATAAAAGAATTATAATTTAAAAAGTAAACTTGATAAATATTTTAAAGCAACGGACAGTTCTGACAACCGCTTCGAAAGTCGTTGAAGTAGGCTGGTATTATTTAATTATAGATCTACGTGGTTTTATTAAATATTCCTCGGTGTAAGTTCGGCTCTAGCGAATGTATTAACAATTCCAAGAAGAAACTCAAAACATTTAAGGAAGTCCAACCCCTTAGTGTAACAAGAAATTAAAAAACAGAAAACGTTTCATTGATTAATTTAAGATGTCTCAATATAATTTCCAAGACAATTCTGTACCGGGCTCAGAGACCCTAGACACAACGCGCTCGGCAATCGTTGCCTCTAATGTGTATATTAATGAATGTTTGAATGATTTATATGCCAATCTTACAAAATAAATAAGATCAATATCGTTTACAATATTTTTCAAATAACCATTCTAGGAGGGAGTGTTACAGCTCTACACCATGCTAAACAGACCAGTTAAAATCGATTGTTAGAAAATACTAAGGGTTTCGAACATTTGTTCTATATCATGCCTAAAACTAAGAAAGATGTACTTATTCAAAAATATTAAAATAGGATTGATCACATAATCAATTATTTTGAATTCGTCAATCTTACAAACCAATAAGCAAATATTACACTATTAACATCAATTTCCTAACAATAGAATATACTCTTTTATACAGCCATTTTTCTTTTTTATATAGAAGTTAATATAATTTGAGAAGGAATCAACAGTACACAAGAAATCACAGGGCATGCGGCAGTAAACAGTTATTTTCATAGATTTCAAATAAGAGATTCATTTTTATGTTCTTGTGTGAAATCAGACTTATTTATGTCCTTGTGATTACACCACCTCATATATAAATGAAGACTACTCATTGACTACAGAACTATTCTACAGACAAAAACAGTATAGAAACTAGAACATTGGCCAGTGGATGGTCAATGTTTGATGAACAATATATTTGAAGACGTATAATATTTATTTATGTATAAGACAAAAAATATTTCTTGAAAATTCCATACTAAAAATAGAGGATATAAATATGAAATACCTTTAAATCATTAAATATTCAAACATTTTTCTCTATTAAATAACTTTGTTGCTTGATTTTGTTGAATTTTTATATTATATAACTGCTTGTTTCTTTTTCTTGTTTATTCTTTATGTTTAACTTTCGACACATGTACTTTGTAAATGTATACGTAAAATAATAATCAAAACCAAAAATTTAAAATTACAGCCACATAAGTATGGTATATACAGAAATAAATAAAATCACTTCGCTGGAAGGAAAACATTGAAAAAAAAAAAGAAAAAAGATCGATATTTTTTTCTTTCAGGTCTTTGTTGTATCGATACATACGATAGGATACATCGTTTTATCTATATTATACAAATACAACAATATTTTTTTTTTTTTTTTAAAGGATCAAAATCTTATAAATTTGTGTTAGTTAAGTTTTTATGTCAGGAGCATGGGACAGTCGGCAACAGTGGCATTTTTTGCTATTAAAGTTGTGGAATAAATCAATCAAAACGATAAAATAAACAGAAATATTATTATAATAAGATATGAATAATTAAAATGGAATTTATGAAAAAAAAACAAAACAAAACATATATCGTGTATCGATATAAGGAGCTCAAAACGTTGTCGATATGGAATATAGATATTTTTCTAAAGACATCCTTTGATAAGGAATACAATAAACCGAATTTCATTAAATAATCAAGTTAATGATGGTTAATAGTTCAATTAGTTGTTGGTAATTTTTGTAAAATTTAATACATCTAAACGATTTCAAGCATAATAATACTGAGTGCGTAGGAGTAAGAAAAAGAGAAATTTGCATAGTAGCCAACATGTGAACAGGCAACGCTGGTTTCTCACCACAGCAATAATGGTGAGAACCGCAGCCCCGAACAATGCCAGTTGGGAGAGGTTCAGAATTATTTTACGGGTAGAGAATGGCTAAGGATCGGGAGAATAGTTATCTTTCACTTAATAATAGAAACGTTTGAGTTTTAATTGTTCTATTCAGCTCGAGACAATACGAGGAATGTTCGGGGAAATGAGGGAAATAGCAAACGTAGAATAATTGAATAAAAGAATAAATTACTGAAACAGAGAAAGGAAAACTCAGTTTTCAACTCAAAAATATCAATGAGCGGATTTCAATTGATAAAGAAAATAATTATAAAACGGAACCCAAGAGTACAGATTGAGTAAACGGGACAATTTTTTTACACAGCTCATCCAGATTATTTGACAAGCAAAAGAAAAATAATTAGTAAAACAAAGAACACAGCTCCCCGTCAAAAGTATTGCAACACCAATATACTCGAGATTTTCCTGGTTTTTACTTTAATCCATACTTGGTTTATATTCATATTAAAGTTATTTCTTAAACAACTTAAACGTGAGACATTAAAGATTAGACACATCAATCTTTTTCCCTGTTAATAACAAACGATGGAATTTTAGATTATTTTCAAATTTCTTTCAGTCCATGTTTATTATTCGTTTCACTGTTTACAAGAATGTTAAGACTAGTAGAAGCAGTCATTCAAGCCAGAGGGGGCAATATGTCTTATTAAATATAAATTAAAAGTTAATACTTTAAAAATTGGAAAAAAAAATGAAAATTTTAAAAAGTAAGCTTCATAACTTTTTTGTTTATTGGAAGAAATATTGTAATTTATTATAATAAAAATTGTTTATGTCTAGTTTAGGAATGTTTATTACAGACTTCAGAACCTTTCTTTATTATGAAAAATAATACGTTTTTATAAAATTCAAGTATTTCAAAGTGTTGTGATACTATTGACATAGTATAGCATTAGTCATTTTTCCCAACTTAACAGAAGACACATAAAACGGAGTTATTGATATAAGCATTATCACCCAAATAAAAAGCAAAACAGGGGATTTATTGCTTTATATGAGGAAAATTGAGAAACTTATGAATGCCTTCATTTAACTAGTGTATCACGTGGAGAATAGCTATTGTATGAGGCTTGGAGATGCAAAAGGGAGTAAATCCAAAATTGAAAATTTTTTAGTAAACCCAAAAATATGCATAATTCCGGTGATTTTTTTTTTTTTTTTTTTTTTTTTTTTTTTTTTTTTTTTTTTTTTTAAACATCAGAAACATATCTGTAAAATATTGTTCAGCTTTTCTAAACTTCAAATTTTTAAACAATTTAATTTTTTTTTTTTTTTTTTTTTTTTTTTTTTTTTTTTTTTTTTTTTTTTAACATAATAACTTTATTCACAACTGTACACAATGGACAACCAGTGAATGTGAATTACATTGAAACAACAGACATGATCAGGAATGAGGGAGTCAGCACCCAGTGGTACAATCTCCAGGCGTGAAACTAAATTATTAGCGATTAGACTAGGAGATCCCTCATCCACTTCCTTTTCAGCTTCCGTTGAGTTATGTCAGGTATCTGTACTGTTGCCATATTATGTATCTGATTGTTAGAGTGTCCACGTAGTTTTTCATGAAATTGTCGATAAAGTTTATGAATATGGCTCTTAACTGTCGGAATACGTAAGTCTGTATGTAGTATATCGTTTGACACATAAGGAGGGGAGTCTGTTATCAGTCTTAGGAATTTAGATTGAAATGTCTGTATTTTCTGAATATGTGTTCTTTTGGCGGGTCCATAAATTTGCGATGCATACGTCCAGATGGGTTTAATCAAGTAACTGTAAATGTTAAGTTTCTGTTTTAAAGGTAGTTTTGAGCGTCTGTGAAGTACTGAGTATAGATGTCGCAGTCTTAACTGTAACGTCTGTTTTTTTGTCTTGACGTGTGGGCCCCATGTCAGTCTTCTATCAAGCGTAAGTCCTAGGTATGTATGTCACTTTTTCAGTTTGATGTAAAGGTTGGTTGTCAATGTAAACAGGCGGGCAGGTCTTGCGTCGTAGTGTAAATGTAATATGAAGGGATTTGTCATAATTAAGTTTTATTTTCCATTTCTTACACCAAGTTTGAATATCGTTGAGGTTGTGTTGAAGTGTTAAGGTGGCTTGTGTAGGGTCCGCGTCTCTAGTCATGATTGCAGTGTCATCTGCGTAAGTAGCAGTTAATACGTTATTGTTCGTCGGTATGTCATAGGTATATACTAAGTATAGAAAAGGTGCTAAAATTGAGCCTTGAGGGACTCCTGCTATAATAGGTTTGATGGAGGAGATATCTGAGCCTTGGCGAACAGAGAAAAAGCGGTCTGAAAGAAAAGATTGTAAGATAAGGTAGTAAGTGTGTGGTAGTAACGGTTTTAATTTTACTAGTAACTCCTTGTAAACAATTTAAATAAATTGGATTTATCCCAATCTGCAGGGGAAAATTTAAAAAAGTTAATTAATAAGAACAAAACTGATGACAATTAAATTAACACATTCTAGTATTTTTTAAAAAAGTAAAATTAGATTGGATTTAGCATGTTTTAAAGGTGAACGATTTACCACCTTAAAGAGGACGCTAACTTTGTGGAAAAAAAAAATGATAATAAGTGGATTTACCCCCTTTTGCATCTCCACGCCTCATATAGCATGTGGACAAAGGATTCCACTTGTTGCAGTGGAAGAAACTGGCTGTAACAGTGCTGCCTTTTCTGATTTTTTTTCAAAATCTGGTCTCGGAAATGGATCCAGCGTAGAATTTTACGTACGGTAATAGATAATTTTTGCTAAAAAATAACATTGTTTGCTATGATGGCATGGCTATAGCTTGTGGAGAAAGAACCCATTGGTAAGACACACTGCAACTCAGACCATCTTCTACTTATATTTCTTAACAGCCAACTATTCTTATCAACAAATATAATAGTGTATACTCGCATTTATATAGAGAAAATAAACCATCTGTTGCTTATTATTCGTACGGCAGTAGCCTGAACATATCCGAATAATATGCAACAGAAAATTAGGGGAACAGTCAAAATACAAACAGTGACTTAATAAGATACACTCAAAAATTAAATTATCTATTATGGATAGAGTAGACAACTGGAAAACATAAAAACGCTTAATATCGTAATATGAATCAAAAACCTCTAAAATGCCTGGGCCTTTTATTATAATTTTCATAAAACATTTTTAAAAAATCCATAATGTTTTTAATACTGAATGCTAATGCATTAAATGTTACAATCTTTATTCTCATACAATGATGCTAATTATACAATAAGTGTAATCCGTACATACAATGAGAAATGTAAAAGTGGGTAGTATTGAGCCACTATACATTTAGCTTCATAAATTGATTTTTTTTTTTTTTTTAATTTTTGTATTGTGAGTGAAAAATATTTATTCACGAATATTAACTTATTTTTAAAGTACTTAAAATTTAAAAACACAAAGGCTTGAACAAATAGAGCGTAATTTTGCATCCATCTCTGGAAAATTCTACGTCTATAACGCATTTGTAAGATAAACCGAAAGGAACCATTCATAGATTCAACTCAATCAAATCCATTGGGAAACAGCACGGAATGGAACAAAGCCTGGATAAGGAAGATCAAAAGTCAAGGAACGGAGAGCCTAATTGAATCCGAGCCAAGATAGGCATCGAAGTAAGTTTTTTTTCTCTACTGCTTCGTAAGATTCGTCATATAACAATGGGTCTATTGCATCCTCTTTTCTCACAACGCAGTACGAAAGAGAAAGTATGGGAACGGAGGAAATTTAAAAAATGAAATGCTGAATACAACTTTTTTTTCTTATGTTACTTGTAAAAAAAAAATTAAAAAGATATTCTTGAATTTTCACACTTTCAATCCAGAAAGGTATAAAACATACCTAAGAGACAAACGATACCCAAGTGTAACATGATAATCAATTAAATAAATATATTTCTTAGGGTAACGTTAAACTAAAAATCAGTTAGGACTTAAACTTATAATGTAATTGATAATAACATAATTATGTAGAACGAAAATAAAAAAATAATAAAAAAAACAGTAGTAGGAGATGAATAAAAGAGCATATTGAATTTTAAAAGAAAGACACTGTTATTAAAAAAATAAATAAATTTAGTAAAATGTTTTCCTTCTTATAACACCCATAACTCTTAAATCTTCTCTTCCTATAAAAAAAATTAAATAAATCCGCTATTGATGAAATTTAAAAAGATTAAAATGGAAGAGCGGCATATAGGCTTTTGACATTTCCAGAAATTTGACTAATATAATAATAGACAATGGAAGGATGAGATCTGGATATTTTAATACCTGTAAATTTAGTTTAGTTCATATAATCTATTGTGAATTGTCTTTATGAGTCGACTGTGAATATCTTTAAAATGAAAAAAACCTGCAGGAAATCGAATAAAAGACGAAGACACAGGTTTGGCCACACCACAATCAAAAATAGTCTTTTAAAAAAAGCAGGCTGAAAGAATTCTAAGAGGAATAAAAGTTAAGATGGTAAGGTATTAGTTGACTGAGAAGTATTTACAGATTGTTGGGATATGCATTCATAGATACACAGCAATTAAAAATAATAATCAGTTTCTGATTACCAGTCTCTCTGAATCCCCGATGAAGGCTTGCAATGCAAGTCGAAACTTCGGCATTATAAATTAAAATATTATTTTTAATTGCTGTGCATCTATGACTGCATACCCCAACAATCTACATCTCTAAAAGTTTTGGCCAACTTCTTGGAGTAAGCAAAGAGAGACCAAGTAGAAGGCAGGAGGACAAGGTGTAGACCCCTAATGTTCTGAAAGGTCTATAGACGGGGATTTTATTACACGAATTTAAATTCTAGAATTTGGTAACGTCTTTGCTAAGAAAATAATTTGTAAAATATAATGGTTTAAGTCTTTTGGATACTATGATGTATTTTTACGAAAAACAATATCTCTATAAGCCCAATAATTATTCTTCCCTCTTCAGTTTGTGAAACCCAAATTTAAACATATTTTTAAAAACATAATATTACATAAGATTGTTTATATACTGTCATTTCTACATCATATTATAAAATTAATAAGAAATAAAATTGTTGATACCTACCCTCCACAAAAGGAGTAATAAAACAGTTTTCATAGTGGTTTAGTTTTGAACCTCTTTTAGCTAGAAATGTTCAGTTAACATAGTTCATATGGGTCATTTTTAAACAGTTACATAATTAAAATAATGGGGTGTATAAAAAAAAAAAAATTACCGTTTCTTAAACAAATATTTGTATTATTATTCCTTTGATATAAAATACAATTAATACTCAAAGTATAGTCCATTGTTATCTACCGTCATTACCCATCTGCTAGACAATCGCTCGATGCCACGCTGATAACATTCCTTGGGATGGCTGTCAAAGAACTCTTGGACAGCATTTTCAACTTCCGCAAAATTATAAACATTTTTTCCCTTGAAGAAAATGGGAAAATTCCCCTGGATCGAAACAAGTAGTAATCCGAAGTTGCGAGGTCTGGACTATATGGTGGATGAGGAAGGAGTTCAAACCCATGAAGTTCTGTAAACTTTTCTTTGGTCCGACTAATGATTGTTGAGGATTAAGTTCATGAGGAACCAGTCTATAGGTCTTTTTCACCTTCTCCATGGCCGCTAGGAGCCCTTTTTCCTTTCCAACGTCGTAACTACACTTCTAAATTTTTCAAGCCAACGCCGCGCAGTGCGCTCTTCAAGGACACCTTCCCCTTCATATTTAATAATTTTATGAGTTGCTTCAGCAGCTGTGAAATTTTTTCTCCAGTAATGTCTTAAAATTACGAGAAAACTGTCATGTTTCTTCTCTGAAATAAAGAACTGATGAATTGAGGCTTTTCTCGAAGAAGTCCAGTGTTCGTAAACAAGCTTAGAGAATGCTCTAAATGGATTATTAAGTATTGATAAATAATAAATAGCATTAAGATATTTAAAGACTTTTGAACTTTGATAAAACGGTGATGATTTTTTTTATACGCCCTATTCTTTTCTTTACTAAACTGTACATAAATAATATATCATGAAAAGATTTAATGTGTATAATGAAAATGATTCATAATTACAATGTCACATATTATTGCCGGTATCATTAGGGATAATTTAATTATACAAAACTATTTAATAATTTATGCTTATAGAGATAATGAGGGAAGTTACATGAAGAGGGGACAAGATATGAGAGATAAACAACACAACCCTTCTCTATAGAGGGACCATTTTAACTGTACCTAATAGCCCTTCGGTACTTCAGAACCTAGATAAGACGCAATCTGTACTCGAATAAAAAAAACCTACACAGTAGCCTATTATTATAGACAGACGCGATGTAATGACCCCCTCCCCCTCTCATAGCACTGTTTTAATATAACACTGAACAGTCTCTATAATAAATGGTGAGATGACGCTTATCTTGAAGATCCCATCTGGAATCAAGCATCTAGATGCTATCATTCTCCAACGGATGTGGGACTTATCTGAAAGCACTTCGGTTAATGTCCCTCCTTTGAGTGTATCTATGTATTAAAAATAGAAATATCAAGAATTATTCCTAGAGAAATATCTAAAAATAGTTCGAGGTACGCATGATGGTACCGAAGGATTTATGATTTATTTACCACTTCTATTGGAATTATTTTTATTTGAAAACTAGTTTCGAATCTTTAACATCCATCGTCAGTTTTACGTAGAAAAAAAGGAATTTATTCTTTAAGCAATCTATTGTAAAGTTAACTCAAGGACCTGATAGCTTTAAGAAGCAATTCCGATTACCTTATTTTTTTTTTTAAATAAGACAAGAAATCAAACAGGTTCATTTTTTCATTTTGACTCACCTAAGAGGTAAAATGAAAAGGGCTTCTAAAATATACCAGGACCTATAGTAGACTGAGTTTAAAGAGACGAAAGGGTCAGATAGAAGTAAATTTAAAATGGAGCATTAGAAATATTTCTGGCCATTGAAACAAAAATCTGGTTTGCTTGTGAACGATTATTATTTTTAATTATTAATAAAAACTTAACTTCAGACTTTTCTACTTGATGCATTAGTTTATATCCCGTCTTTGTTGAATTTATGATTCAGTTCGATCATTATCTGGGCTGTCAAAGACCTTGGATTGCGGGCCTACGGGCTGTGTAGAGAACACGCTCTTAATCGACGTTTTGAACAAACTACAAGAGAAAGGAGTAAAACATTATAGAAACGGTACGGTAAATGATAAACATCGGAAATTCTTTTTACAGATGAAATATTTGTTACAATGAGGAAAAATTCATCTAAAAAAATGAAATAGAATATGCTACAAGTTCCCGTCAAAGAGGAATCCTGCACGTTTAATGGTGTGGTATGGAGTGAGCAGGAACGGGGTTACGAAACTACATTTTTCTGAATCTGGGTTCAAAACAAATGGCAAAGTGCACCAGGACGACATTTTGAAAGGCGTTGGTACAGCCTATGAAGAATACGATGTTCAACGGTGGGCACTGAGACTTTCAAAAAGATTCTGCACCAGCTCACAAAGCAAGAACCAATCAGGCGTTGCTAAGGGACAATTTGCCAGAGTTTATGAGTTCAGAAGATACCAACATTGATTTCTTGTCTTACACTAAAAATATTAAAAAATTAAAATAATATATAATCTTGCAACATAGATGTTTTAAAATTTTTGTGAGATCTTAGAACTGACGATGAATGTTTAACATTCGAAACTAGTTGTCGAATAAAAATAATTCCAATAGACGTGGCAAATACAACACCAATCGTAATTGAATATCTAATAATATAAGCGTAACGGCAGAGCCCGGCCAGGGAGAGGTGTGCTAGATGAGCTGAAACGGATGGACAGTACGCAGAGAAAGGAATGGTTTGGAAGCACATAGCAGCTTTCTCTGCAATTTCCACGATCCCAACGGCAAGTCCTAATGCCTCTATCATATCGGGTTTATCCCGGCCTATGTTATGCAACCGTAACCCATGGGTCGGCCGCAGCACCACAAATGGTTCTTCCTCCTGCCTTTCTACACCATTCCAACAATAATAATACTTGGTAATAAAATTCGTAATGGCAAGGCTTAAGGCAATATTCTTGAGAAGGTGTGCTGAATAATTCATTGGAAATAAATAACCCATTGAGCCAGGACCTCCAGTTGAAATCGACAAAAAACTTCAAGCTGCTTCGGTTAATTGAAGACATAATTATTATAATCGCTTTATCGCTAAATTTATTATGAGAATACCATTTTTCAAATTTTATATTCAATATTAAGTTCAAAAGATCAATCCCAAGGACTAGGTGCAACGTGCAAACTAGCTTATAAAATATATGACCGCTGTACATTATCAGAAAATAACAAGAGAATATTGAAAACTAGAGGGTCAAGGTATCTTATGGGATAAAATATTTTTTATTCAGATATATATTTTTTAATAGAATAACGGAAGAGAAAGCCATAATAGGAAGATATTAAGGAAGCTGGAAGAAGAATGTGGTTGAGAAAATCATAATACAAAAAAATATTTCTCTGGCCAACATTACAATCTGCCACATTGAAGTAATGGTGAAACCTAGCATAATTTACAAAAATTAAGACAAATTCATGAAAATTATGTAAAAAAATAAATTAAATTATATAAAAATAAACAATGACACACAGACTGAGGATTTCTTCAACCCTCTTCCCACTCCACATGTGTGTAAATAAAAGAGGACTACAGGAAATCCTACATCTCTCTTGCCGGATAAAAGGTATGTAAGTCAGAGAACAAAAAAAAAAAAGACAAAGCTTTTAAAAGCCAGGAGGAACTTTGATTTAATACATCCTGATGTGAGGGTTTTCAGCCCTAATGTAACCACCGTAATCTGAAAATATTTGTCAAACTTTACAATACACCTTGGCTTTAAGAAATATTTCAGATATAAACATTCTGAGTGTGGTTAGTATGCCATGTAATCGTTTATAAAGGTTATGTATATGTATGTCCCACAATTCCATATGTTTGTGAGTCGTATGGGTTAAAGTAAATAAGTGTAGGTGTTTAATCGCTAGCGGAGTTTTAATGTCGACCGTTTTTAAAGAATTGAATATAAGTTAAATTTCATGGCGTAAAAAACAAAAGATAAATAATTAAATGAAGCTCATTAAAAAGCCAGTTTCAGTCTCAAGATATTATCTTTCCATATAATTTCGCCAACCTGTTATCAGCAGAGGCATCAACAAAACTGACAGAAAAGGAGTTCTCAAACTTTCCAAAATATTTAGAAATATCTTTATGAGATAACAACTGCTTTCAGGCTACGTATGACAACCTTGACCTAATGGTGTCCCAATTTTTGAGACATGTTCCTTATAAGCCGACGGTTTGGTCTCCCATAAGGACAACACCTGCCGCATTGGGACACCACCTTCATTTGCCACATCACGTTCCAACGCAGGTCATTAATCAATTCGGTAATGGGTCCTATATTATATAATGTATATCCTTCTAGAACGGAAGCAAAAAAAAAGTTTAAACTTTTAATTAATCGATATAGTTAGTCGTGGTGATATAATTTTAGATTATTAACAATTTGTAGAAAGACTAAGAATAGAACTTTCACAAATAAATATTTTAATTATTTTCTGACAATCACAAATAAGTTTAGACAAAAATAACACAATATAAACTACCGTATAATGTAAAAAAAAAAAATAATAATAAAATAAGTCACGTGAAAACATTTAAAAATAATTATAACCTTAATAAGGCAAAAAAATCTTTTGTATTAATATAATCTAACAAATCTTTATAGCAAAAAAGAAATTAAAATTACGAACTTTCAAATTAATATAATTTTCAAAACAGACAGAAAAGACAGTTTTGCATTAGCCGGGGCATATCCCTCAAGAATTTATTCAAAATCACATTAGACCTGCACCCCATCTAAAGGAAGACGTGATAACGCAAGAAAAACCTTATAAATAAAATAACTTAAAAGGATTTTTTTTTTTTAAATACTGCTTGCTTTTATTTAATTATTTTTTTTAAATAATACTTATAACTTTCATAAGACCAGGTTAAACTATATGGGGACTTAAACCTGTAAAAAATAATGAAACTATTAACGGAGAAAAAAACATTCTATTGGATGGAATTGTATGCCAGTCAGTGTGTAAGACCATATTGAATTTTACAATATAATTTGAGGCAAATGCCATATTAATCTGCTCGGAGGATTATATGCATAGATTAAGAGATTATAATGTTTTTATAGTTGAGTAGCAGGAGAACCATATGATCTTAGCTTATATGATTCTCGGTGTTAAAATTCTGTTTAGGATTGATCAATTAATAGCCACTTCTATTGGGATTAAGTTTAGGTAGGTAACTATAATCTCAATAGAAGTGGCAATTTATTCATCAATCCTAATTATAATGATCCTTCAATGCCATCATGCGTACCTCAAGTGAAATTTTTTTCTTCAAGAGTAAGTAATCCAAAGGAATAGTTCGAAGACATGGGTAACCTATATTTATAAAACTTTTAAAAAATATATTTGGTAAAACATTATAATAGTTTTTAAAAAACAATCAATCTGGAATTTTCATTTAGCTGTTCTCAGAAACAAATTTTTTTTTCATTAAAAGTTGTTATTTTTGTAAAATTTATTATTAATCCGTAATGTATAATAACAAAAGGAAACAAATTTTTAACTTTTTTTCTGATTCGAATAGTTTTTTTAATCAATTGTCGACATTATTTCATTTTGTTTATGTTATAACGATAATTCTATTTCTTGGATTTTTTTTTTAAATTTTAAATCTATTATTTTTATTTACTATTATATGTTACACTTATACTACAATTATATGTGATTTGATGAGTTACGGGTGCCTCTTGAGACAATACTCTATATTTTTATATCATACATTTTACACTCAACAGGACGATCTATGAATATAAAAACAACTAGTTATATTAATATTAGTTCAAATCAGAAATCAGTCTCAACGAATAAAAACAACATTAGTTGTTATACGCACTTCTTTTTATTCTATAAAAATATTTTCACAATTTTTGAAATATCCGTATTTCTTTCATACCAATCCATGGAACATTCAAGGAAAACTTATAGATTAATTTATAGGATTGCTGCGAGCACATTGAAATCACTCGTGGATGCAATATGATCCGAAAGGAGTTAATAATAACGCAACAAATAATTTATAGCAAACATAATATAAATAAATTAAATAAACGTTTAATAGCGTTTAAAATTTCAAGGCAGGATATATTCCTAGATTTCCGTTTATTATATTCTTAAGGCACAAATGGCATTCATTAATGCAAGATAATAACCTCGATATCAATAAAAAAATCGCCTTACTATTAATATAAATACCATAAATAAATTAATTCTTTATACATTTCCAACAGCACTCAGCCATTGAGCAATAGTTACGTAAAACTATTTCCTATCAATAAAATGTACGCAACACCTGATGGACGACCCTGCCTCTTATAGTTTGGAATCCCGTTCAGATCCATATTAGCAGTGAGTAAGCTTGCCAGCTATGAATAATAAACAAGGTTGATAATTGCGTTCAGCATTATATAACAACGGATCAATGCAATACCTTCAAGATAAATACGTGATTTTCCCATGAGAATACCCTTACATAATTGATATCATTAGATAACGAAAAATAAACAATTCACTTTCATAAATATATGTTACAGCAATGATAAAGCAGTCTTTAAAAAAAAATATATATAAAGGCAGGACATCTCAAGGTTGTCCTGAGGAGTCTAGAATGGGGCAGCAACTATCAAAAAGCGATTTTAATGGCACATGGACCAATTCAGCCACGTAGGCACAACAAAGAAAGAAAGAATCAGTAAATTTATCACTGTAATCGATCGATAAAAGTTTTTTTTTACAACAGATTAAAGAATATAAAGATATTTCATTTCTACATCTAATGCTTATTCCAGTTTTTTCTCCCACTGCCTTTATATAGTTTTTTTTGATAAATTTAGGATGTGAGAAGTAGTAAAAGGTTATGAATGTCTTTTTCTTAGATTCTTAAAGGCATATCAAAATATTATCTTTATCAAGTGAGTGACAGTTGGTAAAAAAGTGTGAGTAAGATTTATGGTCAGAAAAATACGAAATTTCAAAACAAAGCAACTACCAAAGGAAGTGAAACGCGCAAACATGGTTTAAGTATCTAGCTATCTGTTGATATTGTGAACTTCTGATGATCAGAGACATAGGTGTAATAAAGAAACTTTTTTTGGTTGGGGTTAAAAAAACCTACCTTTAGCTAACGACAATTAAGGAGGTAACTTTCAAAACGTGTTTTGTCATATTAATCCCACTTTTTAGTAATAATAAAAAACGTATATTATGAGATGTAATTACCCTTCAGAAACAAAAAATTCCTGATTAAACTTATAGCATTTAAAAAACACATTACAACAAGAAATGTAAAGAAATATTCTTTACACCTATAATTAGAATTTTTAATTTCAAATATAGACAAAACACGTTTTGAAGGAACACAGTGGACAAAGCACGGTTCGATGAAGTAACAAAGGGACAAACCACTGTTTGATGTGGCTATGTTTTATTTTATAAAAGTTGCTGTTCGCTCAAAAGTGCAAAAAAATAAAAATTATAATTACATAACAGATGATGTATGTTAATGACACTCATAATTTTCGGGGAATATTTTCATCTTCTTAACAGTCACAAGATTTTAAATATGCAGTTCACATCTTTCATTTTCATTTCATTTCATTTAAGTACAACCTTGTACCAGTGTAAGGGATTATTGTCAATGTTGTCATTATAGTCAATAATGCAGCGTTCCCATTGGCTTAGAGGACAAAGCATGGTTTGAACTAAAAACAGGTTATGGACAAATCATTCTTTGCTTAAAATCCTGATTTTTTTTACTAATTTTGGATGGGACTAACCTTCTTTTGATGGCTAATACTCATCACATATTGCAGGGTTCTGAAAAACAAATCTAGTGATACCAAAAACTCAAAAAAACATTTTTTGTGACAAAACACGTTTTGAAAGTTACCTCCTCAATTAATTATATAAATTTTATTATCAAATATGTTTTATTAAACTTCATTAAAACCGGGTTTATATTCCCTCCACATAAACACATTTAAAATGAAGCTCTAAACAGAAGTAAAGTAATTATTTGAATTTAAATTTATTTAATGATGTATCTGAATCTTTTTTATATAAATCTATTTAATATTTATTCAGAATTACACAGAGTAAACAAACACAACATTCCATTACTTAAGTTTCAGTGTTATTACGATATGTATTTCAACGAATCAAGTGGGTCGATAAAGATATTTCATTTCTTTTCCTTAAAAAAAATCTAAGCAGGACAAAAAAAAAAAATCCCTAACGAACGGGTTTTCTTAACGGGTTTTTAACACTTCTAAAAATTGCAATAACAGGTAAATGCTCCTACTGAAGAACTGGAAACGCCTGCCAGTCTTATTTAGCAATGAAAAAGTTGTAGTTCCACTTCATTTGAAGAAATTTACAGTAGAGTATGCAGCAATTTCATCTCATTAGCAACAAGGCCAGGAGTAGGGTAGGGTATCAGCGAGGTGGTTAGCTTAGCTCGGTCCGCAAGCCGGTGAAAAAGTGGGTCGTAGTCCCGGATTCCAATCTGGCTTGCAGCCACAAAATCACAAGTAGCAAAATGCAGTGTCCAGCTTTAATAAGGTCGGTTCTCAATTCAACACGTATGTATATTTATACATGCAAATATATTTATAAGTTTTACAGTATTAAAAGAAATAAATATGTTTTGAACGATGGTTTTAGATGAAAACTAGAAGAAGAAGAAGGAAATGAACTTTATTCTGGGACAACTTGTCCCCTAAGAATAACAAATGAGTACAATACATAGGACAATCGTCTGGCTATGATAATAAATTGTAATAAATAATAATAATAATAATAAAAATTGATTAATATTTAAATTATGAGTAACAAAATAAATGAGAAATCTTGAAAAAGGATTTCTTTTACATTAGGATCTTATGTATACCATTACAATGCATATAACTTAAATATTCATGTTTTCGAATTGAGATGGGCAATGAATTTTATAAAGAGAAAGCACGGATAATAAAGGATTTTTGGAAATATGCAGTATGCAGTACAAACCGAATTTGTACTCATAGAGAAAAATCTTATCCTATACAAAATACTAATGATATCATCGAACCCTTCACACTTTAAAATGAAATCACTAGATTAAAATGAATTTCCTTTTTTAATAAAACATACACTTTGTGTCTTCATGGGTTGCAAAATTTTGTAAAAATAAAACAAATGCAAAAGTCAAAATGAATGACAGGGGTTTCATAAAAACAAAAGGACTTTGTGAGTGACCTCTGTTATATTCAGTTTTAAGTTTATCTTTTTTAAATTATTGTTATAAGCTAATTTTTCTTACTATTCTTTGCATTTAAATTTACTTATCATTCATATAATATCTAACCATTTTACATTTTTTTTTTTTTTAATATTACTCTTGCATTACAATAAGACGAAATCAATGATCAACAAGTTTTCAATCTAAGAAGCAAAAAGGTTTCCTTAAAAGGGGTCACCTGTGGTGTCGTTAGTATAGCAACCTACTAAACCCAAGATCGCGGGTTTGCATCCCGGCAGATGACCTTAGGATTTTTTAAAGGGAGTAAAAAACCCTTCGCTATGCAGTCCTTCGGAAGGGACGTAAAATGGGGGTCCCGAGCCTGTGCGATGTCAGGTACTCGTTAAAGATCCCTATCCTAATTATACCTGGATAGGCAAAATTTAGGATTCCCACAGTAGCATCGTCCGATTAGCCATAGCAGCATAAAATGACGTAAACGAACGAATAAAAACGAAATAAACGAACAAAACGTTTCCTTAAACATTTCACAGGCAGCCTGATGCCAAAAAGATAAGGAGAAAACAAGCAATGACGATCACCAAAAAAGGAGAGGTTTTCGACTAAAGACATGCCTCAAGAAAGTAGCAAAGACTCGACTCAATATAAGGAAAAGGAGAAAAGAGAAAAACAAGAAGGCAATCACAAGTACCAATTGCTGACATACAAAATGTGAAAAGATTTTAAATATCGGGTGAAATGGAGAAAGGACACCTTTACAATACAAGCATGATTGTGTGACGTGGATAAAAAGAACAGGTATCTACACACACACACACATTACACAGCGATTTACGATAAAATTATTTCCCTTCGATTATGAAAGGCTTGTGGTTCCTTGAATCACATGACTCATGACAAAATACTGATTAATCAATATTGAAAATAACATATGAAAAATCATCATTTAGCTATAAAATGGCCAAAAGGCAGCACATGTTCGATATTGAATTCAGTGCTAGTTCCTTCAAAATTATCACTTCCGATGTAGGATAGTTCCATCAGATTTGTAGCAGATTATTCATATATTTTTAGAATTTTTATTTTCGTTCGTTACTAGTAAATTTATCCAAAAAGATCTAAATGTTCCACATGTTTTCACGTTGTTTAATTGTTTACTAATTATCGTAAAATATGTTCTACTGACCCCTGCTGGAACAGATCCACTAACTAGGACTACTACTGGACAAACATCTTACTTGGAATTCAAATACAAGACTTAAACGACAGGAACCTGCTAGGCGTTTACGACTACTCCAACATTTACTAGACAAGCGCTTAATGCTTCCAATTAACTACAACAAAAAAACCAATGACTTAAAATTAGAGTTATCTAGACGTTGAGATTCGGGTTTCTACTAAAACTTTCAATTCTTCTCATGTCTAATACCTACAATCCAGTAACTTCAAAGCCACTCGAATCCACTCGACTGGTATCAGCATGATGGTGTTACATGATCTAACAAACATTAAAGACGTTTAGAAAGGAGGAGGACAACATTTTAATACCACTTTTTTTACAGATTAAATAGAACCTTAAAGTGTTTATAAATTAACCCGGACTTTTAAATAAAATATTTGATCGAATCCAAGACTTTCTCTAATTTACCTAGTTGAGATAGGGCAAATCAATACTAAATCACTAGCCTTTTTTCCTAGGCCTTATAGATCACATGAGACTCAAACAGGTATGTGGAATATCCTGTTTCTCCTTAATCCATTACCAACCTAAGAAAGAATTATTAATTGCTCCTTCTTCACTTCCTATCTTTCAAGAATATTTCCACCGGCCGTGCTTCGATACGGGAAGTAATGGTATGTAAGTTGGTCCTTGCTTGGTGACATCAATCACGATCGGAGGTAAACCTTAAGTTTTTTAAAAGGGCAAGGAAGAAAAAGAAGGACACCTGGTAGTCTTTTAAGAATATGTGAAAGTTAAATATGTACTTGCACCTCACGAAAGAAGCAAGATTATAAATATTAAATATAAAATATTTAAAATTGCTTCCAGGATATTATTATTAATTATACTTATGTGTTCACAGATAAACAATAGAGGATTACTTAATTCAGTAACACCCTTAAGTCACAACAGAAGCTGAGGCATAAGATGAATTTTTTTTTTTTAATTTATTCATTGATTTTTCAACTGATAAAGTAAATATATAAGATTACAATAATCCGTTAATAACTTGAAAATATACTAATAATTAGAAGCGCTTCTAAAAATGTAGATTAAGCCGTCTTCTTTTCAGAGGCCTCGAAAAGTAATCGGGAATCGAATGAAAAGCAAGTTGTGAAACTTATGGATTTGAGTGATTATGGAGTTAGCTATGAAAAGATAATATCTGGTTAGGGCTAAATCAGTAACATACAGCATGTTTAGATCGTTATAGATCATTTCTAACATAATAAGGAGCACTAAGGATTTCACAAATGATTTTGAATTGCAAGGATTTTTCACGAAAAGAATAAATATTTATTATTTATTTCCTAAATTATTTATAGATACTAATTATTAAAATTTCACTGGAGATATTATTAGGAATTGCCAGTGTTTATGTTAAATATCCCAAATCATGATTTGTCAATGACAGCTCAGAAATCGAAAAAGAACATTTCTTAATTCATTATTTCTTTCACTAATTTAAATAACACTTTATTTTACGAATTAAATTACGTTATATCCCTCTCGTAACTAAATAATAGATATTTATTATTATTTTTTTATTTTTTTTTATTTAAACGTCTAATCACGTATCCGATTGGTTGGATGAAAAATAATAAAAATACAATAACAAAAATTTTTGAAATACGAATGAGCAAGCAAAAGCATTTAATATACTTGGCATGAGACCGATATTATAGTTTCATAAATGTAAATATTTAGAAAAGGTTGAAATGGTTTTGAGGGGTTTACATTAAATTTGTTTATAAAATAAGGATGGATTAAATTTTACTTCCTTTATATTGTTTACTAAAATGAAAATAATAATATTATTCTTATTCTTATTATCATTCAACATAGTTTATAGCTATTTTTTTATTTTTTTATCCTGTTTTTTTTTCTTTATTTTTTATGTAGTAAAAAACAAAAAACAAAAAAACTTTTTTTAAGGAAATAATATTTATTTTACCTAACTGTTGTTATGATTAAGAGATTTGGTAACATAATAAAGTTATTGCTAAGTCAGAATGTTTATAATTTCACTATATATATCGTTCAATATTACTGATTTCTTGTTTTTAAGTTTTTAATTTAGAGAACATTCGTAAATTTATTTTGTTAAAGTAAAGGACGTAAAGGCTCTGGAAATTTCAACTATTTATTTATGATTCACCAAGAGTTTTAATAGTTTATCCATTAGTCATGGGTTGAGCTGAAATAACTATAAAAAACAAAACAAATGTTATTATGCTGTAAATAAACACAATTTCCACTAATCGATGCATTAAGTCAATTAAAGCTTTCGATAAACCCTTCCCGATCCAGGAAACAACACCTAGTTCCTTTGTTTCAGCCAGTAAAGAAAAGAAACACGAGGCAAAAAATAGATGAGCCTTTCGCCTTTTCCAGCTTCTTGCCACCTTGGGTCCGGCTTTTTCTTAATAATGTCATTCCAGCTTTTTACAAAGGAAACAGAGGCTTCCTTTTCTGGAGTCTCGGGTTTCAATTTCGTTACACAATCGTGGCCTTTGGAGGCGAGAATGGCAAAGAGCACTGGAGTGAATAATGCTAAGAAGTATGAAGAACAGAAAGTAGTGACACTTCCTCTTGACAAAACACTTTGAACAAGATTACGTAACCGACCTAATGACAAAGGAACTATTACCATACATAAATCTTGAAGACATTAGTAAACATAATGTCGCGGGGGGAAACCTCGTCAACTGAACCGCCATGGTGACCGCATGGGCCCTGTGTGATTTCTAAATTACAGGAAGAGCAATGGCCAGTTGAATAACGCGGGATGCAACCGGGAACTGGGAATTACTCACAAATTGTTAAATTAACTGTTGCAAAACGTCCGGCATTTGAGTTTCGAGGACGTACGCGGAGGTAATGCTTTAACAAACTAGTGCTTAACAAACAAGAATATTAATATCCAAATATACGGGATACACACGCTAAAAAAAAAAAGACAAAAAAAACAGTAGCCACAACAAAGTATCACAACTATGTTTAGTCTTACCAGGTGATATAGAAAAGACTAAACATAGTTGTGATACTTTATATATATATATATATATATATATATATATATATATATATACATATATATATATATATATACATATATACTATATAATATATATATATATAATATATATATATATATATATATATAATATATATATATATATAGATAGATATATTTCTTGACTGGTAATATTAGATGTTAGATGTTTAGTAAGGTTCTTGAGGTTCAGTCAATAACTAAAAACAACTATTTTGCCGACGTTTCGAGAATTTATTGTTCTCACAATCAGTGAAAAACAAGGATACAATATAAGTTATATAAGTTACACAGGTTATTTCAAAACATAAAATTAGTTACAATATAAATATATGAAAACGTGCGTTAGAATATATACTACATATAATTACAAAAAATGGAGGACTATGAAACTATTTACAATGTTATTGGTAGATATGATATTGCTATTAACTACTAAACAAAACGATTCTCGTATACAACTGCAATGGGGAATTTCTTAAAGAATGCTTTGTTTGTCTGCAATGTACGGTATTTCGTAAACAATATTAGACTTTAATTTCAATTTATCTGTATCTTTGGTTTTGATGAATACTTTTTCTATAGTGAATGGAAAGCCTTATTTCGATACATTGAAACAATATCTCAAACGACGTGTTTATCAACATAAATACAGTTTAAAGTCTATAACTAAAAACCCGAATTAACCAGACCAAATGTGTGGTGAAACACATTACAGACAATGGCGAAAATTAAATAAGTCTGAAATTCGAGATGCGTTAGTTATCTAAAAAATCAACGTAATTTATCACTTTCCTACGGGTACAGAATCTATATATACAAGAATACATTATATGAAATACAAAATTCTTTTGCAATATACTGGAAGAAATATCTTTTCTTGATACAGCTTATACAGACCAATATATAACCAGCTATCCATAAACCACTGAATACAATCAATGTCGTTGACGCAATTAGGTCTCTTAAACCCAGTGTCTATCCATATAGAAATCTAAATAATCTAAACAAATTAATTATGTGTCCACAAGAGGAGGATTTGGAGTTAGTGTGTCAACTTCTTAGTAACCCAACTAACTAAAAAAATATAATTTCTTTATAATTATAGAAAAAAGATAGTGATCAGATATACAACATTAATTGAGTTACTGCTTATACTTGTTGAATGATATGATGTTTGAGTACCATTTGGACCAATACTGGAGGAGAAACTTTGTAATCTAATCCAACCAATAGAAACTTCATATAAATATATTGATGAAATATTTTAAGTTGATATGGTCTAGCAATACTATAACATCACTATAAGACATTTTAAATTCATAGGAAACATCAAAACATGTTGACAACCTTTGTTCATATAAAATGCAAATCTAAAAAGCGTCGAACGAACAGCTATAACAAAGCTCACTAAAAGATAATGTTCTCATTTCCATAATCTAGGTTACAGAGCAAACACCATCCTTAAGACGTCGTAAACCAAACTCCGAGACCAAACAGAACCAGGTAATTCAAGCGGACATTTTTACAACTTTTATCTGTGTCATGAGCCCCGGGTCATAAAGATAACATGGCAATCCGACTCTATAATTGCTCAACAACTTGAGGAATTCTGTGAAGCAACAGTCATATTTTGATTAGCAAACGCTTGTCTCCTCTCTGAGTGACGTTTAGAGACATATCATCCCTAACATTAAAAAAAAAAAAAAGAAGAGAAAACTTTAGTAATAGGTTTTAGAATGGGCTACTTTTATAAGTTATGAAATTACTTTCATTATAAAATATTTTATTGATCAACATGGTAAAAGGGTTAAAGAATATAAATTACAAAACGAACAGAGCACAAAGGCTCTTTATCAGATGAAGAACCAATAGAATGATATTTAAACTAGAGAAATGTACCTGTCTAATATGTAAATCATAGGTCAATCTTTTATAGTAAACGCATATCCACCAGTGGTACTGAACGGATAATAAGAGAAGGAACGCCACGGCAATACTGTGTTGTCTGGAATTCAAATTTAGAACTCAATACAATGGTATTAATAAATTAATCTATATTGGAGTCTACCCCTAACCCAAATATCGGTGGTATGACTGTGCAACAGGTGATTTAAGGTCCATCGGAGTAAGAAATTGGATGGGAGCTGCACAGAATATTGGAGTCTAAAAAGGCTCGGAAACCTGGGTAATTAATGTCAGACACCATGAAAGATTATTTGCTGTTGACGAAATGGACTATTATAGGAGGGGAAAAAAAAGAAAAATACGGGATAGTTTTAAAAATGAAATAATTGAATAACATATGTAGCGAAAACAAAACACTTCTTCAGCAATGGGTGCAAGAGGATTGAAATGATTCAGAAATTTTAAAAGAATGCCTCCTCCTCAAAGTTTGGCTTTTGAATGCTAGGCAGGAAAAAAGAAAGATGGGTAGACCACTTCAGGGAAGAACAAACCATGGATCAAAAATTTATCTAGAAGAATATTTTTAAATGGAGACTGAAAGCCTATAAATATATCATTTAGGAAAATATATAAATAAATATATTACATATCAGACTGGTATTTGTTGTTTGCCCTTTTCCTATCAAGAGGAACTACAGTTTCCCTATTAGGTCAAAATACTGCATATATATAAAATATATGCAGTCAATAGCATGATGGGTACCTTGCAAACAGTGTTGTACTTTTTGATTGATGAGTCAAATAAGTTAACAACGATTTCTTGTTAGTTATCCGTTCTTTCTCAGAACCTAATCTGGTGATTTAAATAGACAGAGCTATTTTCAAAGGATACATTTAAAAAATAGTCAAAATTTCAATTCAACTTTTATAATCGAAGAAATTGAAACAGTGACCTCAGTTCCAGGTTACCAGTAAAAAAATAACTTAATTTTACTGTTATTTTCCATGAAAAGGGATAAAAGAAATTAAAAATGCGTGATGAAGTAAATAGGTAAATACTCTAATCATAGAGAAAAATAAATTTCAGAATGTTCATCTTGTTTTAAATGTAAATCTATAAACAATATTCATTCATTTAATCAGAAATACCATTGATATCTAAAAAGAATTTTTCTGATTTAATTTTTTTTAACACTACTCCGACTTTTTTTATTCGTAGATTAGCAAATTAGAAGAAACCTAAAAAAGCCTTATTAAAATAGAGGAACGGGGTATATTAACCAGTTGTAACTTTTTTATGGATCTAACTTATTTTGCATGATTTGGAAAGCGGATTCCTCATCCATCTCCCTTCCCTATTTCCGGCAATTCTGCGACATAAAACTTGGTTTCGTTTCTACCCTAAGAATTTTTTAAATTATTTATTGCATTTAGATTAAACAAATAAAATCTACATGATCCGTTTCCAATAGCTGACACATATATTCCAATGATCCACGCGCCACTGAGAGTACCCCACTGTGGCCCACTAGTCGTGATGAGCTCACTGCACCTGCAGATGTTCGCGCTCCTTGCTTTCTCTATTAGCTACATTCTCCAAACGGGTGAAAGGGTTCTATCTTCTAATGACGCTAGCCCAAAACCGTCTAGCAAAAAAGACAAGGGATGGTTATTAGGAAATTTCACCCTTTTAGTGTTTGCCAAGCTTCGAACTTCATAAGAAGAGTAAATGGTTATTTTAACTTAGTGGAATAATTTTTTTTAATCAATTCAATATGATTGATGCGGATGTTTCAGATTTCTTCAGGTAGGTGACAGTAAATAGTGTTTGGACTTAAGCATCATCACTTTCTGAAGCCTAAATCTATTCCTACCCAAAGTAAATCTATTCTTAATCCTACCCAACCAAACTATACCACTCTAAATTAAATCATAAATGAACTTAGTTTCTTCGTCACAAATATTAATAAAGATGTGTCATGATTCCAACGTTAAACCCGCACAGCACTAAATATCGATATGTCGTTTTTATAACCTAACCGTTCGAAATCGAATTATTGTCAGCGTAGTTAAGATAATTTATGTACCTTAATTTATTACACATAATACTTGATAATAATATTAAAGTACTAATAATAAAGTGCAATATAGCAGAATATTTAATACAATAATAAAACTTGAGTGTAATAAATATTGTGGCCATGGTAGAAATGATAAGGAGAAAGATATTATAATCTTCATATTAATAATTAATTAAAACCATAAGGGGTCGTTTATAAGAGGCGGGTAAATAAATAAGAGATGAGTGCAGTAAATATTGTGACGATAGTCGTTGTTTACCACATGTTAATACATACACTCGTATAGGAAAATTACAAGGCATAAAAAAACTAAAAAGTAATGAAATTAATTTGAAAAGGCAGTTTTCCCTCTATTAAGGGAAATAAATAAGAGTAACCTTACCCCTTCATAAGATGCAAAGTAAACATGAAATGAATCGCGAGAATGTAACAATTGAGAAAAAAGTATTTTGGACAACAGCAAATACGGAGCCGTGGTTCGAAGTCGTTACCTTATTTTATTTCAACGCCATAAAATTAAAGTTACCTACATAAAAAAAAAAATTGTCTACATTATAAAAAAAAAAATTAAAATTTACTGTTATTATTTATTTATTATTATTTTTTTAACGTCATTGCATTTACTTATCATTAACAGACCAGGCACTGACAATTGTTAAATAAGTCACTACACAGTAGTCCAGTTTTGGCAACGGGAGATCAAACATACAAGGAGTATGTAGAACATCCAAAGGAAAAATGAAAAACTAGCAAAATAAAGTTATGTAAGCAAAATAAAACTTATCAGTTAGGTAAGTTTAAAAACTGGTACATTGAACATAGGTTAGGTTGTAAGATAAATGATAATCAAAAAAGAGTACTGAAATTTGGGATTCTAAAATCGGAACGGCTGGAGGATTAAATATTTATTAGCAAACACATAGGAAAAAAAAAAAAAGAAAAGAAAAGAAAGGTCATAAATAAGGTCCAGGAGGCGTGAAGGTCTGGACGGTATTGCTCTGAACCGTTACGGGTCAGGGCAGCCCTCCCACCGTATGTTTACAAGATCCTGGTGCAGTTACTGACAAATTTGAAACTAGTAAATTCCCTCCAATGTATCCAATCTGGCGATTGAGGAAGCGGTGTTTGGACAATGTTATGCATTGAGGAAATGGCGGCAATTGTTTGGCAGGAAATGTTTTATTCTAGGCCAGCGATTGTTTGCCGGCCAGAGCCCACAACAAACGCTCAATCCAATATTCACGAAACATCTAACAGATCCAACACGATGCAGTCTGCTTACGGTTCCTGGAATACCGTCGTCATAACAAAGGAGGATCGGGTAAACACTAAAATCAGGTCAGCGATAAACCTTAGCGATAAAATGATTGCTAGTATTTTAACGACCAAGATTAAATTTAGGTTAAAATTCAAAAATAGAATTAATTTAATAAAATTCTTTAATCATAACTAAATAAACCTAGTGTAATAAATTCCAGCAAATTTCCTTTTCAAAAAAGTCCAAAATAGGATTCAAGACTAAAACTACAAGAAACTGCCCGTCGTTACAGACTACTTCAACATTTACCAGACAAACGTTCAAAGCTCCCAATTAATTACAGAAGACTCATATACATGACTGTGATTAGACCTATTTGGACGTACGGAGTTGAGCTTTGGTGCTCCAATAAACCATCTCGTATTCAATTATAATCCAAAATCCTTCGAAAAATTCTCAATGCTCTTTACTTTGTCACTAATAAACTTATCCATAAAGATCATAATGTTCCATATATTGCTGATTTAGCCCACACCAGATACCTACCCTTTCATAGTAAGCTCCATAATCACTCAAATCCGTTAGTTTCTCAACTTGCTTCCCACTCCATTCCTGATTCTCCGAGGCGTCTGAAACGAAGAATGCCTAGAGACCTTCTAGTGTAGAATTTTTAATAAAGAGCTACTGATAAGGAGTTCTTTTTAAGTTTTAACATGTTAATATTATCGTTGTCAATACATTTACTTGATAAAATTTCCCTAAAATAATGAATTATATATGTAAATTAATTTTTAAAGAAGGCATAATAGAGATTTTCGGAATAATACTAACAAATTTATTTTTATTAAAAACTCCTTAAAATACTTACAGTTTTAAAACTGCATTATTTCTTAATATCTTATCCAGAAAGCAGACAATTACCAGAAAATGAAATAAATTAATTTAGTGGATATTAAAAAAAAAAATACATTAATAAAAATACAATAAAATCAATATCTAATTATCTCAGTAATCCGAACTAAGCTGTAAATAATAATTTTTGTTTAGTAACATTACAATTTCTAACGGTGCGATATTGATGACTGTAATGATATATATAAGGAAAGATGGTTGGGGTGTGGAGTTGAGTACACCACAATAAAATAAAATAAATTTATTTCTAGAGTAATTAAAATGGAAGCAGTTTTAATTAACTTTAAGGTGTTACATTAATTAATAACTTATGTTATATTAATTAATAATTATAAGGCTTTTTTAATTAAATAACTAATTATCAGTTATTATAATTCATTTATCTATTTCTGTCCATCTTTTGTAGTAATAACTTTTTTTTTATATTTCGTTTTTCTTCTTTATATTTATTTTTAATTTTCACAAATTTTATAATTAGTTTTAATCATAATTAAATTTATTGTCTGTCATATCTGTTTCTTTTATGTATTCATCCTTGATGAAGGCTTAAAAAATCAGTGTTTTTTTTTTAACATTGATATAAAGGACTGCACAACCCAATCATATTTTCTTATGAAATGAAATTCCTTTTAATAACAGTTGATTTAAAAAAAATAAAAAATAAGACTAATATAATATTCCATTTAAAACTTTAATTATTTTAAAATTATTCATTTAGCAACTTAACAATATTCAGGAATATTATATATTTTATGTAATTATATGCAGCTATAATCGCACAAATCCCCAGCCTATGCAAAATAAAAATAAATACTCATATATTAATCTTTTTTTACAATTTTAATGGGTCCTAATAAAATTTCCTGACCCTAGTAACACTTCACTCTTTATATTACAAAAAAACAAATTATTTATACAACAATAGAACCTATATCTGAGAGTCATGAAACCCAGGGTGATACTTTATTTTTTTATTTTATTTTTTTAATGTTTAAATCTTGTTTTTATTAAATAATGCATTCATTAAAATTAAATTTAAAAATAACTAAATTGGCTTCTGCTTTTATAAGAAGGCCCCTGGCAGAAATTAAATTTAATTTTTAAAAAACCTATACATTATTAAAAACTTTTTAAAAAAATATAAACAAATTGCTAATTGTCTTAAACACAAACACATTAATTGTTTATAGAAAAATAAATAATATAAGATATAAAAGAATCTCGATGTAAAATAAAAATCCAGAGATATTAAGAATAAAATTAAATGAAAAAAAACAATATATAATTATGAAGAAATAATCCTACTTCATGTAACTCAAATTAATAAATATAAAACAAATAAAAACGATTATGTATACATAAATAAGTCCATAAATTGTTTCAGGAATAAAACCACCTGTAGGCGGAAAGGAATTTTCATAACAGAATGTACACCCATTAAGTAAATATACATTATTCTCAGTACAAATATTTAATAGAAGCAATATATATAGTCCGGGTAAGAAGAATGTCATTATTTACAACCGTCATATTATTTTCATGCAATATTTAAACTGAGATGAAAACATTCCTACGCGGAATGAATGTTGTTAGATTGTAAGTATAATTTTATATTTTAAGTATAGAATTATTTGTATTTGGAGCTAAAGTGGAGAACATTTTTCATAATTAAAAGAAAAAAAAATCTTGTTCCACACAAGTTAAAAATGAAATGACTACCAGAGAATGGAATATTTTATTTTATCTTTTGATTAAGAGAAATTTACAACTGTATTACGAAAATACATCCAGTATATATGCGGTATACAATGCTAAATAATGACATGGCAAAAACTTGTGGGGGAACTACCCATTGGAAGTATTCTAATAAAATATCTACAATAGAAGATCTCGAGGTTATCTTCTTTTCAGACACTTCGGAGAATGGAATATTAATTTATAGTACGGCAGGCATGACTCCTGTTTTTCTTGTTAGTCAAGGAAGCCTCCTAATACAACTCCTCTCTAGTTTTCTGCGTGAAAACTCCATTTGAGCTGTCAATCCAATTTAAAATACAAACTAAAAGAAGCACTCGACGTTAACATATACATTCCCCATCAACTAAGTCGTGAGAAAGAAAGAAAATAAGGTTCATCACTAGCCCCCTTGAGCTAGCAGCAGTACTCGGAAACCGTTCCTCGGATCCAATTTGCAATAATGAGGGCTCTATCCCCTAGATGGCATTCTACCGGACATTTTTCTTGCCACATTTGTTAGGTAATAGTCCTATTAAATTCCAAAAATGGCATGGACAATAGAAAAAAGATTGCTGCTACAGCGACATCTGAAGCAGTTGGTTAACTAAGCCGTTACGCTGTTATAAAGAGCCTAATGTAAAGAAACTAAAATTCCTAATGTACTACTAAAGATAAATAAAATTTACATTTAATTTTTTTTCTCTTGATTTCAAGTAATTTATATACTCAAATTTATATGTAATTTCGATTCTCAAAAAAAAAAAGTTAAAAACTTTCATATATCTGATTTCAATATAAATGAACAGTACAAGTTTAGATAGTTTTAGCTTGAATCTTCGCTAAGAGATAAAAAAAGAAATTTAAATAAAAATCAGTTTGTTATAATAACATTTTTCCTAAATTTACTTAATTTAGTTACTATAGCCCCAGGCCCCGAGAAAAATATTTTATTTTATCTGTTTCACAGTTTTTTTTTTTGTTTTGTTTTTATTTTTATTATTTATTTGGGGGTGTTTTTTATTTTTTTTTAATTTTTTTTTTTTGTTTCTTGGTTTTTATTTATTTTATTTTATTATTTTTTTTTTTAAATGAATAATAATCGGTTCATTACCATGTCCATTACTGGCCTTAAGAGAGGAAGGTCTTATTATGAGTATGCCAATAAAAGTGTAAAAAAAAATTAAAGAAATAAAAATTTAAAGAAAGATAAACACATATAAAAAGGATTACAAATCAAAATTTCAAGAAGTTTCTCGACTTAGGATTAATCTATAATGTTTTAGATTTCATTCCATTTCTGCTCTTTAACAAGTGTACAATGTAAGCAACTTAAGATAATACAACATTCCCTAATAATATTAAAAAAAATAAAATAACACATTCTATAGCAATTAAATATGATAAAAATAAAAACTAGAAGTAAGTTACTTACCATAAAACAGAAATGGGCAAAATCTTTTAAGGGGAGGGCCGGATGAAACAGAAAAACATCTAGGCGGGCCGGATGAAATAGAAAAACATCTAGGCGGGCCGAAAAAAAATAGACAAAACAAAGTTTTACAACTAATAAACTTCATTCTTGACTTTATCTCATTACACTCAACTTATATGATACAACGGTAGAAGATCCGGAACGCAACGAGATGAAAACAATAATTCTATTCTAGCTTTGCAGAAAATAATTTTTTTCTTATGTATAATTGTGTGTGAACATGCCACGGGCCGGATTGACTAGCCCGAAGGGCCTCACTTGGCCCGCGGTCCGTAGTTTGCCCATCACTGCCATAAAACATAAATGGCAGTTGAAGGAACATTTAAGGATAAACCTAAACCTACATGACTTCTTCACTAGTTTCTACCTTATTTCCAAAAGAAGTAGTGGCGAAACCAATTTTGCTACCTACAAGTAATTTCCTGGTAGATCTTGAGTCCACTTTAAAATATTATCGGCGATTCTCATCAGAATGATCTTACATCACACCCCAAACAAGGTAAAAATAACGCTGTTTGTGTAGGGTCAATCAGAAATATGTTAAAGCTGACATCTAACAAACAATGCTTTCGATATTGGAAGTTAAGAACAGTTTGGAAGGTAAATGAAATTAGTAATACTTTAAAATCAAGTAAGGTAAATGTACCAGTAATGGGAACTTGGTTGCTTTAAATGTTGTTATAACAATGCAGCTAGTCTAAAATTAGCTTCACACTTACAGTAAATGTAGCTAGCACAAAGATGCAGTGATTGGATATTCAGATTCGTTAGGCTACCATGGAAACTACTATGTTGATAATTCAGGAGTTGACTTTCAAAACCGAACATGTCCACTTTCTGTCCAATTTTATTTTCTGTTAAAACCTTGCAAGCTCCACACAATAATATGGCGTGTGGTAATTAGTAGACATCTACCAAGGATCTAAATAACGTAACTGTTTTGGATTTAACAGCAGGGGAAGGACTGGTGTACGGTTCTTGCTCTTCCTGAAAAATTTTCTGAAGTGGACATAATCAGTTTTGAAAGACAACTCCTCAATTGTAAATAAAGTCTTATTCTGACATGGTGTTTCTTCTCGTGGAATGTTAAACTTTATTAGAGAGGTAGGTACAAACTTTAATTCTTTTGCTGAGCAGTCAGGGTTGTAGAAAACATACTGAAGTATTTTCAAATTAATTCATTTATAAGTTTCCACCAGTATGTATGTATGTATAACTCATCTAGAATTAACCCTAAATTGGACATGAATTCATCGATACGTAATTAACCCCAGTAACTGAGGGAAACATTGCATCAGAAAAAAAAATTAAAAAATTTCTTATACGTTTTAACTTCCGCAAGATGTATCTTATGTAACACAAAATAATATTAACAAATTAAATTTAAGTTTTTACGTAACTTAGGTGCACGTATTTTTATAGGAAAAACATGAATAATAAACTATAATTAATATGTCTTCAAGAATGTTAAGGTTTATTAATATGAATAAATAAAACATAAATAACTTGGATGGTGACCAGAGAGCTGACCCACATTTACGTAGGTGTGTGCCTTATGTAACTCACTATACTCGTAAATCACTATTACATAAAAGACCTATCGTCGAGTTTAGTGTTTGTTTATCATTTATATGTTTATTAAAAATATTATTTCCTTTTGTAAAGTATCTTAAAACTTATATAATTTTATGGAACATTGAAAAATGCACAGGAAGAGGATATATTTTCAAAAAAAAAACTTATAACGTATCATTGTTATAGACTTCAACAATTACAAGACAAACCTTCCGATTAATTACAAAATATTAATTTACATGATAATAATTAGACCTATTTGGACAGAGTTGAGCTTTGGGGCTTCACTAAACCATCTAATTCATCTCGTAGTCAATCCAAAATTCTCAATTCTCCTTAATTTTCCACAAATAAATCAATCATAAAGATCTTAATGTTCTATATGTTGCTTATTTAGCCCATAACTATCCTTAGATAGTAAGCTAGGCATCTATCCTTTCACAGTAAGCTCCATAACCACTGAAATCCACTGGTTTCTCAATTTGCATTCCAGTCCATCCATAATAACTCTCCGAGGAGTCTGAAAAGAATATGGTACAGAGACCTTCATATGTAAAACTTTTATTGAAGTACTACTAATGAGTACGTTATTGATATACCATACAATAATTATCCGCACAATATTGTATACATTTATAAATGTCAATAAATAATTTTTTAAAAAGTTACGTATATTTCCAACAAACAAATTTTCAAATACATTATGTGATTTTCTAGGTTCATTTCTTACATATTCTTAATATACAATGCCCAATGATATATTCCAAGCTACTAACAGTTCAGTAAGATATACTAGCCAATACAGTAACAAAATAATTTATTTTTAAATAACCATAATGAACATAAGAAATTATCACAATAATCGAAAACAATTATTTTTAAATAGTTCAAAATAATAAGCAAAATCCTTAAAAAAGAAAGATTAATAAATTTTAATGGATTCTGTTCCTTCCCCCCCCCCCCCCCCCGAGTAAATCTTCAAAGTAACGCAAGAAAATATTAATGAAATTCTATTTTCTTCTTCTAATTATAAAGAATCAGAACTAATTAAACTACTTAAGAAAGTTACAGTCATGTCATGTGAAAATTCTCAACTACAGAAACTGAATCTTGAAACTTTTACTACCACTTAGCAGATTACTCCAAGGAATTCCTTGCCGGTAGACTTGATTGAAGACAGGGCGCAGTGAGACGGATCGAAGGAACCTAAGAAACAATAGGACTAGTGAAATAATAGCCTAGAGGTGGAAACATCCGCACAATAGCAACTAATAGCTTGTTAGGATAACTATCACTGCTAGATGTATCGCATAGAACTAGTTGAGATCTAGTTCCTTCTCTCGTAGCACAGACTGTTCCTACATAAAGAGGTGCTTACGGCCCATCAATGAGACGCTATTGGCTATTTTAGCGCAAAAAAGTAAGAAAACAAAATAGTTTGCAAACATAGGACAAAAAAAAATTGCCGATTATACTATCAGAAAATAAATGCAGGTTTAAAATATAAAAAATGGAATAAATGGGACTGCGTTTCGACCTAGTTTAAATTCATAAAACAAAATTAGTCATAAATCACACTTTGACATCCTAGCAAAAACTGGATTATACCCAAGCATTTCATTAAGTTCAACAAACGTTTTTGTATGAAGAGGATTGTTTAAAAAGATATTTATTTATAAAAATGATTTAATGAAAACATGAAATCTTACATTGATTTCCTTACAATCCAATACGTGAGAATCAGTATAAATATTTTAACCCTCACGAAATGGATTTTATAACTAATAAAAATATTTAAACATTAAAAAAGGGATACGCTAGATTGCTAACATTAATAATCCAAAACAAATATTTTGAAACTCTAAAAATAAATGAGCCATTGAAAATATTATTTTTAAAAAGTAAGAATTTTATTGATATAAAATCCTTAAAATATTTATTGTAATTTAGTAGAACTTTGTACAAAATTTTGAAGATATGCAAGAAATAAATCTATCATGAAAAAAAAAAAAATCTTCTGGTTCTTATAATTATAAATTAGGATGAATATAATTTTTATTACCCACTTACGAACACCCAATAACAATCGTTTAATACCAACAACAAGATATCAACAATCCGAAGTATAAAATACTAGCTTAAGGACAGGGAAAAAATACTGGGGGCGGGCAGGTATGTTTAAAGATAAATTAGTGGATATTATCTTAAATAACGTAAAAATTTATTTACTAAAACGTATTAATTTATTTAACAAAATATTATTAATATAAATAAAATATATGTATATTTAATATATAAAAATGTACATATAACAGTTTTTTTTCATTATTTTGACATTGTTTTACAAACGAAATTGTTTATAGGCCTATAAACTCTCTAGTCTAGAAATAAAGAGAGAGAAACACTTTATTAAGTGGTGCTGCCCATTTTAAATGGGTTGCAAAAAAAACACAGTTTAATCCTCAGATATGACTACCAAAAAAAAAAAACCCGTAATAGTCTTATTTTTAAAAATATAAGAATCGCCAACATGCGGAATATTTTATGTTTTCCTATTTCTCAGATCTTATAAAAATGTTCGCCAACATGTTTATGTAATGTTTTAAAAATGTTTTTTTTACATTTTCTTCACCGCTCATGAACCTTGAATAACTGCAGAGCACAGCAAAACGAGTTTCACGGATGTTAAAAAAACTAAAATTACAGAATTCAATGTTAAGTAATTTTTAACCTATAAAACAAAATTGTTACTTCTAACAACGGCAAACCAAATTAACTTCCAATTAAAAGCATTCGCAAAGGTAAGAAATACTGTAGTTATTATCCCATTTTGAATAAAAATTATAGAAGTATTTTTTTCATTATTCCTCCGTTAAGTCGAGAAATACCCCAAGCATTTATCACGTCTAATTTATTTTTTAATTAAAATGGATAAATATACTTTTTTTTTTAATTGCAGATATAATGACTGGTTCGAAGATCAAATTTTCTAAAGGTGCATTGAATCATTGCATCATGGTAGAACCTTCACCATCGTGCCGAAGGCAAATGCCAGAAGGTATCAGGGATGAACGAAACAATCTCAAACGATAAAGATTAGCAGAATCCAAAACAAAAATCTATTTACATGTTGATATAAGATGTACCGTTTATCTACAGCGTAATTTCAAATACGCGCCAAATTCCACACTCTTGAAACTTTTTCCTTTTAAATGAGATGCCTTTCGCGGCAACCCTTGCACCAGCAAATACCGGAGCAATTAAAGCTTGACACATGCTTGGGCCACTTTTAGCCGGGACTGCATTCCTCCTGCCGATTAGGGTCGAGGTTGGGTGCAGGAGATATATTGTGTTGGGTAGGTTGCGCAATGATAGGCTTGGGAAATAGGAATAATAGGCTAGAAACGTTATCTAGCCAAGTTTGTAATACCTCAATACCATAGGTAAGATACAAGGAAGCTCTCAGTTCACGATATATTCTTCAAAAGACAAAACGGTATCTGCCGACCTTGCGATGAGGAGAGTCATAGGAAAAATATGTAACTATATTGACAATCTAGTCATAATTAAATTTAACATTCTGGCTGAATAATAACAATTTAACAAAATAAAAAAAACTACTATCATAGAATTATAGTTAGTTAGTTAGAGAGGGCGTTTAACTACTGGGTCATCAATGACCCTTGGTAGTTTGAATTATATTAATTATAACAATTATTAGAGGCTGGCTATTAATTTAGAGTCATGGATAAATTTAAGGACGGCTTGTATAACGGATTCATCGTTTCTTAACGCCATTGAGATATTTGTTGGTATTCCTAACTGGTTTAGGTGGATTCTATAGGGATTACATACTTCAATGATGTGTTTAACTGCTAGATTAATAAAAGATAGCAAGCAATGTGCGATGAAAGTCCACCCAGCAAACTAAGAAACATAAAGAAAAATGTGAAGCCCTGGATTACATTGGGATACTCCTAAGGTACTCTGTAAGTCCGGATTGGCTTTAAATTATTTTTTTTTGTTTTTTAAGTCAAGTGAATGTGTCAGTAATTTGTGACGTTAAGTCCTAATCACTTAATTTTTGCATATACATCCCAAGTATGCCTATGGTCTAGCTACCAGAGATATTTAACCATGATTTTTATGTACTCTATTATTGTATTGTAGATCTGCAGGATAATTTTTTGGCCTAATCATAAACGTTATGTGATGTTATTTCTGAAGGTTATCTATTTCCCACCTTTAAAATTATTTTCCTAAGACAGGAAGAATACCCATTTAAAAGTTAACAATAATACTTTTAATTGTATTGTTTCCTTTCATCATTGTCTTTAGGACAATGATTGTAGATCTGCACAGTCCCATTCAACGAAGTGGAATAAGTTGCAGAAAAGGCTCTTGAATCACCATCCGCAGCCAGTTGCCCTCACACACTGAATACAGCATTGCAACATCTATGGAGTGAAATTCCTCGATAAATTGGTGACAATCTTATTAACAGTAAGGCTAATAGGAGCAGACAGGTTCTGGCTAACAGAGGACATTATGGAAGACAATAATTGTTTCTAAAAACTATTGTTATAAAAATAAATATGGTAATAAAACCTTATTATTTTATATAACCGTTTAATTGTTATTTTTATTATCTAAGTCCTAACCTTTTGCAGAGAATTTTTATGCTAGTTTTTGCAAGACCAAGAGATACATAAAATTTTATTTTAATTTAGTATTAAAAAAGTTTAATCTTAGTATAATATCAATATAAATCATACTCAATATAAATAGAGTTCTACATATTCTAATCAATAAAACCACTGACACAGCGTTGAAACTGAGTTAAGTAGTTAATAAATGATTTGTTAATTTTCATCTTTGTGAAACCACCAGGACACATCAACAAAGGCAAAGATACTATCTAACAGCTAAGACATCAAAAATAGTGACCGGAGCCACGAGAATGGAAGGTGAAGGGACGATTTTCTCTAGCCTTTGAAGGGAGAAGAGAAACCGCTCCTGAAGGCACTATGCCACCGGTGAAAGGGACACTCTCTTGGAACCGGCGGTGTCCTGGAGTGTGCTGTCCTATCTTTTAGGGGAGCGCATGACCCTGGAGATAGGAGGTGATGTGGAATCGGGAAATTTTAGGCGATCAGGACGTACTCGTTCGAAATGTAACGCATCTACCTTTCACTAGAGAAAATAACATCTTCTATAACTACCAGTTAACGAAATGTATATTTACAGAAAGCGGAATGTTAGTAATCAAGTAACTATCTTAATCTTACATATAAACTAAAAAAAAAATAAATACTTACGTGATTTTATCTGGTTTAAATCACACTAAGATAACTGCATATAATAGTTATGTCATCAACTGCAGGTTTCACTCTCTTTAACCAGTTGCCGAGAAAGCAGATTCTAAAGAAATCGGAATCCAGTAAGCTAACTGATCTAACGAGACCATTACTAATTATATCTTTAATATTCCTTTATAAACAAGGCTATTCTTAAATCTCATATAATAAAACAAAAAACTTATTTAAAAAAAAAATCAATAGATGTGAATACCGAAGTTTTTCGAAGCAGAACAAAAAATCTCCTATAAGCAACTACTATTACTCTTCGCTTCTTCAGAGGTTACTCATCACCTTTGAAGAAATGGGAGTGACTAGACCCAACCTTAATGCAAGCCTACCATAACGTAGATAATTTGTTGACCGGTGCATTCTGCCCCTTCATAACCTTTGGCTATAACGGAGGTTTTTTATTCGTGTTCCAGAATAGATAAAAGTAAAACTTCAAAGAATAATTGAATTGACTTGTAAAGAAATACGTTTTTAAAATGTAACAAGCGATAACCAAAACAATTCACATTCAAGACAACACCCAGAGAAGGCTGAATAGAAGCTGGATGAGGTTCTACCCCCCCCCCCCCCCTCATGGCTTTCACGCCAGGAAATTATTTCATCAAATTCACTGATTGTTAATCATTTCGATTGACAGTTATGTATGGAGATTAAAAATTTTAAAAAATATATAAAAATGTAAGAGTAAATTTTACCTGCAACGCTAAAAAGATACTTTTCATATATTTTAGTAAAATACAACTATAATAATAATTAATAATAAATGATGTTTTATTTGTTAGTAGAATTTTATTGCGCCGACAGTATAATCTTTCATCAGGACTAGAAGTAAAAAAATTAAAAGACAAAAAAAAAACCTATATTGATAAATTTGTTTTTTTTTTTTGTATTTACACTTTTTTTAATTATTTAAAATTGAAAAAAAAAAAAGTTCTTGTTTTTACCTGATATTTATTTTATTTTCATACAGTTTGTCTTTTCTTATCTGAACGACAAGGAAATTATTTGTATTATGGTCTACAAAGTCTTTTTAACTATTGGAAGTATTCTGGTATGTACTGTACATATCCCAGGTTTAAAAGTTGGAGCCTCATTTAATCCATTAGTTATACTTTACAACTGTAAAAAATAATGCAAATAATAATGGCAAATACAATAATTATTAAACAAAAAACAGAGAGAAAAGACAGTAGAGAAACCATTAGTTAAAAAAAAAAAGTTAAATAGTTTAATATAAATACAAAAATACAAAGATCGTGCCAGATTAGCAACATATGGAAAGCTAATGCCTTAAGGATTAGTCCCAGTCAATATTGAAACGTAATAATTACTAATTTAATTAACTAACATTGGCTACAAATTAAAACTATTGTAAATAAAAAACGCAATTCTTGTAAGTGCATTTTTTTAATAGCTTAAAATTGCCAAGACACAGTACACGGCGACTAAAAATAAATAATTAAAACTGAAAATAAATAATTAAAACTGGAATATGTGAGACAGTATTTTGAATCAAGTAAGAAAATATTAAGAGTGATGAATAGATTTTTTTCGTTCAAGTATGGTATATACATATTTATAATCTTACACAAGATCAGTCAATGCGTGATTCTGCAGCTGCTGTGTCATTTTGTTTCCGGCAATGTCGAGTAGGCAAGTACTTATATGACACTATTCGTCACCAATTGTTCCATGTTTGCAAAACATTATATTTATAACTTTTCCAAGAGGTTATTCTAGCGTCATGAACTAATGTTCAACAATGAGTTAGGATTTTTGTCATAACATTAAAAATTTAAAGGCGGACGGAAAGACAACGAACCGCAAGCCATCCTTTCTTCCATACTTTCGGTACGTCATACACTTAAACAAATACGATGTACTTACATAAACTGGTGGAAGTAGCAGTGTGATTAAGTTCTCTTAGTTTTTTATTTATTTACTTAAATGGAACAACGTTTTAAATGCTTTGATCCCATAATCAATGTAATATTTTTAATATTTTATGTAAGAATAAAAATCATCCATGTAGTTCGAGAGCATGACATCTGATGACCTAACATCTGATATACTCTATACATTAAATATGATCACGATACTCAGATATGTATGACAGTTAAAAACATTTTTTTCTGGGGATAAGAGAACTAATTTAGTATACCTTACCCAAAGGGAAAGAGTGCTCTGTGAGGTCTAGCCGCAGACTGAGTGGGAGTAGTTGGGTGGTTCCCGAAGGAAAATCAATATGACATTCAGGAACAGCATCTAGGTCCAGACCTCTCCCAACAGACCACATCTTGAACCCACTGATAAAATATATTCATACTTTCTCCTGATTCACATGTTTTTGTTCCAGGCAAAACCAAAGTAAACTACAAGATCTCAGAAACAACCTTGCTACACGAGCTCTATGGCTTCATGAAAGTTGATCCCTTTAGCTGAGAAACCAAGACCTCAAGTTGCAACATGTTCGGGTCGGTCGCTAACCTAAACATTTAAAATTAGTCAAACATCTTTCTGAAAGAGTGCAAGCACACACAAAAAAAGGTGGATGAAAAATCTCTTATAACCACTCAAACAAAAAAGTCTCAATATAGTCCTGATATGAGGGGTATAGAGTGGATGAAATATGTAATAATTTTTTACTTTACAGCTTCGTTAGGAGTAGTTGGAAGGTAAACATACTAAAAGTCCCTGCCCCTGGGGAGGTGAGCTTACAGTGGGGGGGGGGGAGGGGAGTAGGCAATTTTCGATTATATCTCGAAAACGATGGGTTCTAGGAAAATATGCTACCGATCAAAATTAAAGCTAATTAAATTTCCTCAAAAATTGTTTATATACATATCCGTCGAACTTCCCATGGTTTTCGAGATATACGCTATTAAAAAAAATAAATTTCTAAAAAAAAAATATAGTTTACCTCACTTTTGGTCAAACATTTACTTCAAGTGATAGAAACGTATATATGAAATTAAAGTACATTTAAAGCTCTGCAACTTTGATTCGGACATTTTTTCTGAGAAACATTCGTGGAAGGCACTAGAAGCAAATGTTTGACAAAAATTGAGGTAAAATTATTTTTTTTGCGAAAATTATCGATTTGTAACACCGTATATATCGAAAACCGTTAAAATTTTCACAAATATGTATATAAACAATTTTATAGGAAATTCGATTAACTTCAATTTTTATTTTAAACATATTTTTCTAAAGTCCACCGTTTTCGAGATATAATCGAAAAATCATAAAATGGTACCTTCTCCTCTAACCCTCACCGTTAGCTCACCCAGGGGAGGGGACTTTTAATATATTTATCTACTCCTAATGAAACTCTGAGATAAAAAATAATCCCATATTTCATGCACTCTACAATATGTTTATTGACTGGACTAATATGTCTTTATATAAGTACTATTACACTAACCGATTGAATACCACATAACAATTAAAAGTGGATATATTAGAATTGGTCGATTCAGATTAATTTAAATTTTTTTTTTTTTTTAATTCGAAGACGGCATCAACAGTTAACTGGAAAACAATGTTGAAAGCAAGAGAACACTGTTCACACCTGGTTCAGGTTCGATTCTCATCAAGGCACATTAATACTTTAAAACTAAATCCTCTAAGTAGCCGTCGGAGATTGTAAAAGGAAAATCAACCTTTTACATTATAAGGTCTCTGGACCATCTTTTTTGCAGACACCTCGGAGTGCAATTGGGGATGTGGGGAAAGAAGTAAGTAGATTCGAGTGGGTATGCAGCTTGCAATGGAAGTATAGCTATCTTCCATCATCATTATGGATAAGTTTGTGATATAATAAGGAGCATTGAGGATTTTATGAAGGATTGTAAGAATTCGATAAGAGAACTGGAAGTGAATCCCCAAAGCTTTTGTAATTAATTGGGAACTTTTAACGTTTGTCTGGAAACACAACGAGCAGTTTTTTGTGTCTTAAGCCTCGTAAAAATTATTTTAATTTATTATATAAAACAAAGTTACATTACGATAATAACTCTAGCCACGGTGTGAGCATAATGAGAACAAGTATACGAATATTGTTTTAGGTCAATGCTGACAGTGAAAAACAGTTATGCAAGTTTCAGCATTGAATGAACAATATGAGAACCTATTAAGTTTCTATAAATCTAATTTTTTTAGTAGAATGAATTTTAAGGTGTATCAAAATGTATAAAACGAAAAGAAAAAATAAACTTTTTACATTGTTCTCAGCTAAATATTGATTGATTAAGTGAAAAAAAGTCTGGCAGCATTAATTGTAGTTAGCATATCAAATTAAGAAAACTGTATTTAAAGAACATTCAACAGTTATAGTTGTGCAATGGTACAAAATCTCAATAAAACGCATGCATAAGGCATTTCTAGGCAAATATCTGCATTCCGTATTAAAGTATAGAGAATGTATATAAAAATGGCTGTTTAAAAAATAGGGGAAACAAGACAGTTAATGACACCATATCTTAAAAATTAGAGAAAAAATATTCATTTTTTTTTTCATTTATTGATATTTACAAGTGTACAAAATAGTATACAACAAGTAAATGTGTTGACAGTGAATACAATAGCATTTAAATAACTTGTGAAGAACTACTCACTAGTAGCACTTCAATAAAATCTACACTAAAAGGTCTCTAGGCCATCTTCTTTTCAGACGCCTCGGAGGATTATCAGGGATGGAGGAGGAAGCAAGTTGGGAGACTAATGGATTGGAGTGGTTATGGAGCTTACTATGGAAGGATAAGTATCTGGTTTGGGCTAAATCAGAAACATATGGAACATTAAGATCTTTATGGATAAGTTTATTGGTCACATAGTAAGGAGCATTTAGGATTTTTTGAAGGATTTTGGATTGCAAGGATTGGATACGAGATGAATTGGATGGTTTAGTAGAGCCCGAAAGCTCAATTCCGTACGTCCAAATAGTTCTAATCACAGTCATGTAAATGAGTCTTTTGTAATGAAATGGGAGCTTTGAACGTTTGTCTAGTAAATGTTGAAGTAGTCTGAAACGGCAGTTTCTGGTCGTTTTAGTCTTGTATGTGGATTTCAAGTTAGACGTTTGTCCAAGTGGAGTCCTAGGTAGCGGTTCTGATCAACAGGGATTAGTGGAATATCATAAAAAAAAATATTTAGCCAAGAAAATAAGAAATCATAAAATTCCTTTAAAATCCTACAACTCAGACTGTGTAAAAGTACTTTCAATTCTATCCATGTTTTAAATGATATGCTTAGGATGTAAGTCAGTGATTTTACATTATTTATTGTCACTATCTTGTAATATACATTCCAGGAACAATGTTTGGTGTTTACTTTTTTGCTTAGCTTAAAGTATAGTAATTAGGAAAAATCACTGCAAATTTCAACTTTATTGAACCATTCCTTCTATAAATTTAGTAAGGATACTTACTTAAGGGTGTCAATAACCGTTTGGTTTACTCTAGCTTGTCAAAAAAAAAAAAAAAATCTATTTACACTGAAAACAGAAACATCAAAGCGCTGCCCTGAACACCTGTGTTTTGTATTTTTTGTTTTGTAGGTTTTGCCGAATGGTACTGATATATCTCTTTTATATTAAATTTTTATAGAAGATAGCAAAGGAAAAAATAACATAAGTATTTATAGAATAATGGATTAAAAAAACAACAAGCATACTCCAGATTAGATATCAGTGTACTATTAATCGCCTTTAATACAAATAAAGTGCAGATAAAATTGCATGGGATAAGATATTCGGGGAAGGCTTTGGAATAATCCATCGATTTCATAAAAAATCAAGCAATATCTATTTATAACTTAAAGAAAATACGATTCAAAATAAATCTTCCAGCTTATATTTCCAACGAATGGAAAATAAAAGACAAGAACAAATTGCCTCCTAACAATAATGAGGCAGATGATTCAGATGAGGTGGGACTGAGACCGGTTTTGGTGCCCTCCTACGCCAACAGACAGCTGTCTATACGCCACTTCCTATTCATCGGATCTTCTTCAGTGACGATCCGATCTGCGCAGTTGAACCCACGGCCAACGGTCGGGGTCGAGAACCCGATTGTTTAGGCTGCGCCCACAGTGGATTCAATGGAGGCTTAAATACAGGCTGGAATTAGTTAGTAGAATTCGAGAAGTAGAACTGCAGTTAGGCCTTCCCAAAAAAAAAAAAAAATAAAAATAAAAATAAAAAAAAAAAAAAAAAAAAAAAAAAAAAAAAAAAAAAAAAAAAAAAAAATAAATAAATAAATAAAAAAAATAAAAAAATAAAAATGCTTGTTTTCTGATGACAATTATCATTCAAAAATATCAAGCCGAATTTCATAAGAGAGACTTTAATAATCAAATATTCCAGTAAGGTATTGCGCTTTAAATAAATCATACTAAATTAATTAAAAAAAAAAAATCAACTGTATTTATTATTAATTTCATCCTCATTATAAAAGATTATAATTAACACAAGTAGGAAAACAATAATAATAATTGTAATAGTTTCCTACTTTTAAAAGGTATTAATCGCATTATTTCAAAACTAATTCTGAATTACAACATACCAGACTTAAAAAACGAGAAACTGCTGACCATATCCGACTACTCCAAATTTAATAAAGCTTTCAAAGCTCTCAATTACAAAAGACTTATTTACATGACAGTAATTGGACCCATTTGGACATATGAAATAGAACTTTCGGCTCCATTAAACCTTCCAATACTTCTCGTATCCAATCCTTACACAATCCAAAATCCTCCGTGAAATCCTCAATTATGTCAAAAACAAAATTATCCATAAAGATCTAAATGTTCCAAATGTTACTGATTTGGCTAAACCAGATACCTCTACTTTCATAGTAAACCCCATGCAATTAGTCTTCCAACTTGCTTCACACTCGATTCTTGAAAACCATCTAAGGAGGGTGAAGAGAAGATTGCCAAGAGACCTTCTAATGTAGAACAGTTATTGAAGTGCTACTAAGTTATTACGAGCATTACCATCTAATTTACGAGATGTATTTTTATTTTGCTTTGTATACAACTTTAAATTTCAATAAATAGCTAAATTAAACAAAAACCACATGCTAACACTAGAGCACATCCAGACTTTATAAAAAAGATTTTATGGCAAACTGTATGGATATATCAACAATCTAATACAAACCAAGGTTTCGACAAGCATAGCAGAAAGGAAGAATATAAAGGAGCTTATTGAGGGACTTACTCGGTTAAAATTAATGTCATCGTCACATTACAAATTTCTAATTAAGTCAAGCAGGGAAATAATAAAAATTATAAATTAAATCGAAGTAGTTTTCTATCTTTAATAGCCGAAAACTTTCCATCGAATTATTCCAAAAGTAATTCTGAATCTTATCAATCCACAATCATTAGCCTTTAATACTCAAAAAAATTGGAATGTCTTGTTTAATTCATATGATGCAAAAAACTAATTTCTATCTATAGAATAATAATTTTATTGTAGGAAGATAATGCGGAATGTGTTTCACAGGATATCAGTGGGGTCACCTGTGGTGTAGTGGTTAGCATAGCAACCTACTAAACCCAAGATCGCGGGTTCACAGCCCGGCAGATGACCTTAGGATTTTTTAAAGGGAGTAAAAAATCCTTAGCTATGCCGTCCTTCGGAAGGGACGTAAAATGGGGGTCCCGAGACTGTGCGATGTCAGGTACTCGTTAAAGATCCCTATCCTAATTATACCTGGCTAGGCAAAATTTAGGACTCCCACCGTAGCATCGTCCGATTAGCCATAGCAGCATAAAGTGACGTTAAACGAAATAAACAAAAAAACAAACAAACAGGATATCAGATTAAGAATAGCTAGATAGACAATAAAACCATCTGCACTTAATACCTGCTTTCTCAAGTGCCAATCGTAGAAGATACAGTACAATGAAATGCAATCAATTTTATCTTACGCTACACATGAAAAGAATATATTAAGCGCAATAAAATAAATTAATTATCAATATCACAATAGTAATAAGAGAGAAAAATAAAATCATAACCTATCAAATGATTTAAACTGAGAGTTCAGGTAGAAAATGGAATCTAGATTTTAAGAATCTATCTATTAAAACTTACAACCGTACAAATAAAATACACTCAGTAAATGTGATTGATAATTACATAACATGTCAATGACTTGATAAGCAGTAACCTATTTGTAACATTTTAATAAGAGTGCTACATTAGAAGGCTTCTTAAGCCGTCTTCATTTCAGACGCTTTTGAGGATTCTTTGGAATTAAATGGCAGGCAAGTTGAGAGACTTACATTTTTGACTTTCTCAAGCTATTAAAAAAAACATTATTGAAATTTTTAGCCTTTTTGGGAAATTTGAAGGCTCAGAGCTATTAAAAGGTAGTATGTATGCTAAATTACAACCAAGGAAACTGGAAAAAATCGGTGATGGTTTCTATTTGCAACAACTCTTATAAGTTGAGAACTTCGAAATGAAAGATTTTAAAATATTAAAAAAAAAAAAAAAAATTATATTTGAATCAAGTCTACTGGAGTGACAGCGTCATCATTCAAATTTTAAGACCTAAGAATCGTAGAGATTCTAAACCGAAAAGTACTAGTCTTGGAGGAGAATACATTGTCTACTTCAATAATAACCATAAAAATGTAATTGAATTATTTTTAGAAAGTCCAATTAAAAAAATTGTTTCGTGGTCTTCATTATCGTTGTCGAGACATCTTTGAAAATCATTTTATCAAACATTTGATTTAATTATTTAAAATATTGAATAGGATAAGGCAAAATGTCAAGATTTAAATCATTTTCATTTGATTTGAAAGATCTGTTATCAAGTATTACAAAAATAATATAAGCTTAGTTCCGGGAGAACTTTTCCTCTAAGGATAACATAAATGTGCGATTCTTGGAACACGATCTTGAGTTATTAAATCTATAAGTTACAAAAATAAAAGAAACATGAAATAAAAAGAAAGAATTTACAAACAACCATTTCACAATTCTTGGAAGATAATTGAGGATGTGAAGAGATAGATTTAAAGGAACTTAGCGGATGGAATTTTCGAATGGGTAAGGAATTTTAAAAAAGTACGCGAATGATAAAGGATATTTCGAAGGATGGAGTTCGCTGTGCATGAATATACTAGTTAGTCGGTAGAGTTAGTTAACTTTAATTTATTGATATTTACATCTTTATAAAACAAATACAATATTAAATGTATAAAAATTATTACTTTAATTTTTTAACCGACTTCAAAAAGGAGGAGGTTCTCAACTCGTCTGTATATATATATATATATATTTTTTTTTTTTTTTTTTTTTTTTTTTTTTTTTTTGTGTATGTTACGCGATTACTCCGTCAATTCTGAATCAATTTTGATGATTCTTTTTTAGATCGGTAGGGCATACTTCAGAGGTGGTCCCATTAAAAATATTTTAAAAATCAATGCAGTACTTTTTAAGAAAAATCAAAAAAACTTACATTTTAAACATATTTATGATTATCTAAAATCTCCAAGGTAACTAAATATAAATTATTAACAAAAATAATTCACATATACAGTCAACTCTCGATGTGTTGCTCCGATAAGCTGAATTTTTAAATTTGTTGTAGTAAATAATAACATTATATTTGTATCTCATTTTCTCATATGTTTTTGTATAACCTTCTCAGTTTATGGTTAAGTGTTATTAGTTTTTTACGAGTCATGCTATGTAGTTTTTATATGTGTGAAATTGTGCTCAATAAAACCTTTCTAGAGGTACTTCTTTCTTTCTCATAAGTCGAACAAAATCTGCGGTCAGAAGTACATTACACTTAGCCCAGTTGCACACACACCGACTTTTTGCCGGCCGGCAAAAAACCGTCCGATATTTTGCCGGTGCTAGTGCTTGCACACACACCGACTTTTTGCCGGCCGGCAAAAAACCGACCGATATTTTGCCGGTGCTAGTGCTTGCACACACACCGACTTTTTGCCGGTCAAACAATTAGAAGAATTATAATTTTATTTTATTCTTGACTTTTCGACCTAAAACGTTTAACAATTTCTGATTAACAAATTGATATTGTTCCATTCGATTCAGTAACTCAAGCAAATAGTAGCTTTTGTAATTATAGTGCATAAAACAGTAATTATAATGCAGTGGCAGGCGCCGGCAACTCACCGGCATTTTGCAGGCCGGCAAAAAGTCGGTGTGTGTGCAAGGTTACTATTTGACATGTCGTCCACTATTGAAATTTGGACGACCAGTAAAAAACCGGCCGTCCAAAACCGGTGTGTGTGCAACGAGCCATAAATTTCACCTCAATGAGGCGATTTCAGACAAAGAACGTGAAAAATTGTGTCGAAAATAAGTAGAACTGAAAATAGGGTTCAAAAGAAAGAACTTCTAGGACCACCTCTATGAAACGAACTATTAGAAGTCATCGCCTCTATAACTCGAACTCAAATTAAAAGAATTTCATGTGTAATTTGTTTTTCTGTTTTCTGTCATTGTTTGTCTTTTCAGTTCATAGTTACACCAGTCACTTATTATTAGTTATTCACTCGAGTGGTTTTACAGTGGCAATTGAAAATGCTTCTAATTAACGAAAAGTTAAAATTGATTTGCAAAGTGCAGAAAGGAGAAAGAAGTAACTATTTTTCAGGGTAGCTTGGAGATCGAGAATTGATTGTATAAACAAAAATACACTTACCACTAAAAAGTGAAAAATAAAAATAATTTTTAGAGAAAAAAACAAACCGACTTCAAGATTAAACCTACATATACAAACGTGAACTAAAAAATAAAAAATAATATTTTAATTGCTTCGAAACAAAAACCATTAAATGAAAATCAACGAAATTATCGATACTTATAAACCTATTCACAATTTATAATCAGTTATTTTTGGAGTCGGTGCCAACCAAAACAAACAGAATTTGAAAAGAAATTGTAATCGTAAAGATCCTCCCACTGTTTTATCACCAGCCACACCGCTGTCTCCGGCCCTTCGGCAGTTTATTTATTGTAAAGACAGGATTAAACTTCCCTTCTTGGCTGGCACCGACCCCAAAGATAATTGGTCATAAATTGTGAATAGGTATATAAGTATCGATAATTTCGTTGATATTCATTTAATGGTTTTTGTTTTGAAGCAATTAAAATATTATTTTTTATTTTTTAGTTCAAGTTTGTATATGTAGGTTTAATCTTGAAGTCGGTTTTGTTTTTTCTCTAAAAATTATTTTTATAAAGCAACCACCTATTCTTAGCACTTTAATAAAAGTTCTACATTAGCATGTCTACAGGCCATCTTCTTTTAAGAAGCCACAGAGTGTATTCTAGGATCGAGTGGAAAGCAGATTGGGAGACTAGCAGTTTGGAGACAAGTGGAAGGATATCAACATATGGAACATCAACTTTTAAACCAATTATTTATTTTTAATGGAATTAAGAAATAAACTCGTTAAATAAAGAAATATAAACAAATTAGCAACTTAAATATATGAATGGTTTTTAATCACAAAATGAGCGGCTAAAACACACTCATTGGTGGCACTTTAATAAAAGTGCAATTAAGTAATTCTATAGTAGAAGGCCTCGAGGCCATCTTCTTTTCAGAATCCTTAGAGGGTTAGCAGGAATATAATGCGAAGTAAGCTGAGATACTAGTGGGTTTGTGTGGTTATGGAGTCTATTATGAAACGATAGGTGTCTAACTTAGGCTAAATCAGCAACATATGGAACATTAGCTTATCTTTAAGGATAAGTTTATTTGTGATATAATAAGCAGAAGCAGCATGGAGAATTTCGGATTGTAAACATTGGATACGAAGAATTGGATGGTTTAGGGGAACATCAAATCAATATCCGAATAGGTCTAATTACTGTCATGTAAATGAGCCCTTCGTTGTTAATAAGAAACATAGAATGTCTGTATGGTAAATGTATGGTATGGCAAACCTAATTTCAGTTTTGGTCTAATTAATAACAGTTTTAATAAAGACAAAATAACCAAATAAATTCACCATTCTCCTAGAACGTTTCTCATAAAATTTCTATAGCATGCGCCGACGGTTCTTAGCTCGACAAAAATGAACTAACGAAGGAACTTTGTATGCAAGTCTTAGTTACTGCAGTGCAAAGAACAAAAAACCTCGTCGAGAGCAGGATAAAAGTCGGCAGATAAAGAAAAAGGAAAGAAGGCCGAAAAAAGAAAAGAGACCTCTGGCACAGAAAAAGTATATTAAAGTATTCGAAGCATCGCCAAGGTTATTCAAAAACGGTTAAGGTCTTTGTTACCAGCCTCATTTAAACGGCCTTTTAAGGAGCCTTTAAAAAGTTTACTATTTGTAAAAGTGTCCTTTTCAATAATATAATTAACTGGAAAGCAATTAAAATTTTTCTTTTTTCTTTGGAGGAAAGGAATTCGTTTAAGATCCGCTTTACCGAGGAGAAAATACTGAACTTTACTTTAGGGTATATTCAAAGTCCATTAAAATTAATGTAAGAAATTGATTTAATAATAAAAATTATAAACAAAATGTTAAAATAAAAAATATAAACTATTTCCCAACTGTAGACAAATAACACAGGCCAACAAAAAAAATGCTTTTGAAAACCTTTTTTACTTTAATAGCTTATTTTTATAGATTTAAGTGTGCTGAATCCAAATCTGGTCTTAGTTTTTTTGTATTACTCATAGTTTTTGAGAAATTTGTTTTTTTTATATAATTTAAAAAAGCATATATAACTGTTTCATTTAATATAAAGCATTATATAACTGTTTCATGAGGCCTAACTTTATATGTAGAGGTGGTAAGAGAATGTTTCTAGGATCTACAAGGTTTTGCGGAGAATGTTCTTCTCGCCGGGTTTTAGTCTCCCTCACAGGCCAGTTCGTTCTGCACCAATGTTGATCCCTTGCTCTACAGTCCCATTCATAAAAAAAACATGGAAATTTGGTAAAAACCGCCTAGCTGACCAAGAAGCACGCATGTTAGTTTCAAGTCACCACTTATCATCCAACCACGAGCCGAATAGCCAATTTTATTCAACACTATTTCTAGGTTTTCATACCTCTCATTCATATGTTCAGAATGGCCAACAGGTATAGATGCATAAGTGTTACTATTGTGAAATAAAACAGCTTTGGAAGAATCAATAAACAGCCTCCGGTCTTCTTTTTTTTATTTAACACCAAACTCTTTGATCAGACCTGGAATGTCTGAGCAGTACACTAAATCACCTTCTTGTTCAAAAAAATTCGAAAACTGCTGCTCTCTCTTCCTATACACATATATGCTATTTCCAACTGCCAACAAGTTCTTTTCTTTTAGTCTAGAACCAAGCAATTCAGCTTTTTCTTTTGTTAACCCAAGATCCCTAACTAAGTCGTTAAGCTCAATCTGAGTAAACAGTTTAGGCTCTATATTTGCTGTAGCACATTGGAACTCTTCATCATCTTGCTCATCTATATCTATATCTGTTTCAGCAGTGCTGCCAACACTTCTACATCCAGCACAAATTACTTTACAATTTTATTTGTAGTATATAAAAGCTGTTAAATTCTGTAATAAATCAAAAAAATTTAATATAATGATGTGCAAAAGTGAAAAAATGGTAGGTGATACGGCTTAATAAGTGTCATATTTGGATTTAGCACCCTAAAAAACAGAATAATTAGGTCACTTGAGGTACGCATGATGATATAGAAGGATCAATACAATTAGGATTGATGAATTAAATGCCACTTCTGTTGAGATTATTTTATTTGAAAACTAGTTTCGAATGCTAAACATTCATCTTCAGTTCTAAAACATACAATAAAATTTTTTTTTTTTTTTCAACACATCAGTACTATGTTACATAGATTAAATATACTAAGGTTTTTAAAAAGATAAGACAAGAAATCAAGCATAGGCACTCACCTTCGAGGTAACTAAAACACTGAATTTGTGAGAAGTAAAAGGGGGGAGGCAGGTAGGTTACGTTTTAGATTTACAACGGGGTTTCCCTTATGACTCATTGGGTTTTTTCGTTCCTATGGGAAATAAATTTAAAATGGGGCTATTGGATATGTTAATCTGATCATTTAAACAAAAATCTGGATCGGTTTTAAACGATTTTATTATTTCTAGTGATTCAAAAGTATTTAATTTTAGGCTATTTTCTACTTGATGTAATATTTTTACTCCCGAGTCTTTATTAAATTTGTGGTTATTTTCATTTAGATGGATAGCGAAATTGGAATTTTGGGTCTTATTAGTGTATGCTCTTATATGTTTATTTACTCTTTGATTTACTGATCGTCCGGTTTTTCCCGTGTATTTTGCTTCACAGTCATTACATTTTAATTCGTATACGCCGCTTTTTTGGAAAGGGTCTATTTTGTCTTTCGGTGAAGGGAAGTATGATGACAATGGCTTATCTATTTTAAATGCAGGGTTTAAACCTAATTTTTTTTTAATTCTTTCCCGACTTTAACGGATATTGGGCCGTAGTATGGTATCAAAATATATTTTTTAGGGGTAGCTTTATCCTCTGGGGGTGTTTTGTATATATTATTCATAGTTTTTTTATGTATTTGTTTTCTTAAAATATTATCGATTGTGGTTTTACTGTATCCGTTGTTGTTAGCTATAGTGTGAATCGTTTGTATTTCTTTGTTAAAATTTCGTTCATTTAGCGGTATATTTAAAAGCCGGTATATCATGCTATGAAATGCTGCGAGTTTGTGTGTTAGTGGTCTCCTGGCATTGTTGTCTATAACTACATCTGTGTGTGTGGGTTTCCTGTATATATTAAATTCGTGTTGTTTATTGTTTATGGAGATTTCTATGTCTAAAAAATTTAAAGTTTTATTGTTCTCTAACTCCAGTGTGAATTTAATTGAAGGGTGGATTTCGTTTATTTCGTTTAAGAAACTATTGATTTGTCTGGTCGTCCCAGACCATAGGCAAATTATGTCATCAACATACCGATACCAGTATATGATGTGTTGAGCTAATTTTGAATGAAGGATTTTCTGTTCTAATTTATCCATAAAAAGATCTGCCAGAAGGGGTGAAAGAGGGGATCCCATTGGTAATCCTTCTTCCTGTTTATAGAATGTATTGTTAAATTGAAAATAATTATGTTTTATGCAGACTGACATTAAATTGTATGAGTCTAATTTTTCTAGTGGTTGAAGATTAGACCGGAAGATTAGTTTTTCTAAAATTTCTATTGTTTCTGAAGGTGGGATACTGGTAAACAGATTTGTGACATCGAATGATATTAACTTTGCATTGTCTGGAACATTTACGTTTTTAATTTTGTTGACTAATTCTATTGAGTTTTTTATTGTATTTCGTGGGGAAAAGGAAATTTTCGTTTTGAACATGTTGTTTAAATAATGAGCAAGTTTGTATATGGAGCTATTAATGTAGGCAACTACTGGTCTTATTGGAATGTCTGCTTTATGTATTTTGGGTAGGCCGTAGAGACGGGGCGGCAAGGGATTCATTTCAATCAAGTTGTATTTTATATTATCAGGTATTAAAATACTATTATTTATTAACTCCCGAACTTGACTGTTAAATTTTTTAGCGGGGTTTTTTATGGTGGGGAAGCTGTTTTTTTGGATGAAGTCATAGATTTTATTTTTGTATAACTCTTTTTCTATAATTACTGCGGTGTTCCCTTTGTCCGCTTTTATGATTGTAAGGTCGTTTTTTAATATTTTAGTTGATAAAGCGCGTGCTATCTTGTATTCGGATGATGTCTTTATCTTATAGTTCTGGGCTTTTTCTATTTCTGTTTTTAGTATGTTTGCGCATATTGATTTCGAAAGTGGGTTTTTGTCGTATTTTTCTAAACCGGATTCAATGTGGACAGCAAGGTTTTCGAATGTTTGTATAGTCACCGGTGAATTTATAGAATGTTTTAAACCTTTGTTGAGCAAATTATTTTCATTTTTAGTTAATGTTATGTTGCTGAGGTTGAGGATACGTGGGGAAAATTGGTTATCGGATATGGGGTTAATTTCAAATCTTACCCATTGACGTCTAGCATGGTGAGTGGCTTTCGACGCTGCTCTTGTTTGTGCTCCGCTTCTTAGTTGCACGTATCTGGGTATGAGGTCTTCTCTTGAGACCCGTTGTAAATCTAAAACGTAACCTACCTGCCTCCCCCCCTTTTACTTCTCACAAATTCAGTGTTTTAGTTACCTCGAAGGTGAGTGCCTATGCTTGATTTCTTGTCTTATCTTTTTAAAAACCTTAGTATATTTAATCTATGTAACATAGTACTGATGTGTTGAAAATTTTATTGTATGTTTTAGAACTGAAGATGAATGTTTAGCATTCGAAACTAGTTTTCAAATAAAATAATCTCAATAGAAGTGGCATTTAATTCATCAATCCTAATAGAATAATTAGGTGTTTTAGGTAAAAAAGTGTTTTCATCGTTGGCCTGTGTAATTTATCTGCGAACAAATTGGATATTTCTAAAAGATCATAAAACTCACACCTTGGAATTTAATAAATACAATAATAGCAGTTGTAAAAAAAAAAGAGAAGCAATTTAATTTTCTTTCACAATTATTCTTTGAAGGTAACACAACGAATAAAAAAGACTAAACATAAAGCCTGATTGATCGTCCTAACTCCCAACAATAAAAAAAATCAACCTAACAGTATATAAACTAAATAAATGTTCATAAATAACAAAATTTGCTAAATCAGTATGAATTAATTGAACCATATAATTTTATTATGGATTTGTAATTTTTTTTCTCTCTCTCTCTTTCCATTGATGTGTCTTTTCATTGAAGGCCCTCTAGTTCTTTTGTTGTTGTTTTTTGTTTTTTTATAAACTTTTTTATAACCCTTAATAATATAACATTTTGACACACTCTAGCACTGTTGGTGTTGCACGGATCGTAAATTGCCAACAGTTTTTAATCAGAAATTTAAGGGAGAATATTTTTTGTTAAATAAATTTTTCCTAGCGTTCATGAGCTATATTGGTTTGAATGAAAAAAATCACATTCGAAACCTCTATTTTCTCAACTTTTATTTATTTCGAAAAATCATTAATTGTTAATTCGATTTCATTATGAATTTATGTAATTTGATCCTTTTAATTCTAAACTGTAAATTGAGAGAAAGTAATATTATTGTACATAAACATATCCATGATCTATCGTTTTTACTATTCAGGGAGAAATTGAGTTTTTTATTTTTACATAATTATATTTGCATTAAAGTTGGTTATATATAACCAGCGAGTGTGATGTAACTTTTATAAGAACAGAGATGATAATGCAAGAGGAAGTAAGCACCCAACGGTATGATCATCAAGCGTAACTTTAACTTAATGATTAGACGAAGGGATCCCCAATGCAGCTCCTTTTCAGCCTGAGTTAAATTACACATGGAATTTATAATGCTGCCATGTTGCGTCGTGAAAATGTTTGTAAATTTTATATTCGTCAAGGCATAATTTAAGTAATCTAAAACTGAAAATAAAGTACTGCGTAGAATATTTGGCCCAAAAAAGGATAAAGAAACAGGAGAATTTAGAGGGCTTCACAATGCGGAACTGCGCGAGTTATATCCGGTAAATTTCAGTTCAAGTATTTAATAGCAGGGCGACGCTTAAAATGGGCATGTAAAGTCGTTGGGTTTAGTAATTAATGATTGAATTCCAAAAAAATTAATCAATTTTGATCCTTCGGATAAACGACCGAGGGGTAGACCGAGACGAAGATGGGAGGATTGCGTCAGGACCGATCTGGGGATTTGGGTTTTGGAGGAGTAGGTTGGAGGGAAGTGTACGGTCAACGGTTGATGGTGTCGGCATTGAACCTTTGGATTTATTTATATATAAAACTGAATTGCATGATATCCTTTCATTATGCAATTTTTTTTATTTAGTCAATTAAAAATCCATCGTAAAAAAATAAATGTAAATTATTTCTAAATTAGATATTTTATAAAATACAAAACATGTTAGATACATGTAATATGCCAGATGCATGGAGCATGTACAGATATTTAAAAATGCACGCCCTGCTAACAGGGTTACTGTGAGAGGGTAAACATGAAAAAAAAAAAGTGTTTGCAAATTTTAATTATTAAATTATTTGAAAACTCCTGTATGCCCCATACTTTTTCAAATCTAAACGTATTAATCAATATCTTATTGTTCCATGTGTTGTTGATGGTGCAAAAATAGATACCTATCTTTTTATGATAAGCTTCGTTCCCACTCAAATTCACTAGTCACCCAATTCCAAATAAGCTCACAAAGCTTCTGAAAAAAAGATGGCCTCGTGACCTTTTAATATATATCTGTCATTGAAGTGCTAGTCGATTACAATGGGTAGTCGATTTACAAGATATTGACATATTACTGTTGTCATTTCTCATACATAAAAGTCGTATATATTCTACGCAGTTGTAAATATCATTAAATAAATAAGAATTAATATTTGTAACTTTCTAAGTTAAAAAATAATTAAGAAATTTATAGATTTATAATATTGTAGGAAAAATAAAAAACAAAAAACACAGTTTCATAAAAAAACGAGTTATTTTTCCTGAACTGTGTTTTATTTAACGAGTGAGTCAATTTTTCTAAGGAGAAAAATAACCGGCACAACTGCAATCGGTGACACGTCTGTGTAATTCATAGGATACTTTTATGCTTTCGAAGCGACCGAAGAAGAAACGGAACTGCGAAAATAGCGAAAGCATTTAAGATTACTAATGGAGTGTGAAGTATTTAAGACAAAAAAACATATCAGCAGGGTCCTTGACATGAAAAAATACTGTCTGTGTGTATCCTTATCAGGTGTAATCGTAACAGCCTGGTCTATAAACTGCCAACCGCTCAAGTCTTAGTGTTTCTAAACAGTAGGGAATTTATTTATTTTACTGTTTATTTTCAATTAGTAAAAAAAAAAATTAAAAAAAAATTGTGTTAAAATAACAATTAATATAAATATTTGGTCAATAATTTCCCTATCTTAGTAATAGAGTATTACGAAAAGGCCATGGAACTTTGCTCAGGTGCACAAAAATATAATTAAAATTTGCAGAATCAAGAGTTATAGCGTAAAGCCAACCCTATCTTATCATTCCAGTCAAATATTTGTGGATAAGGACAAACGTAATAGTGTAACGTTATTGATAACGTTTATAACCAGTGCCATAGGCTTCAAAGATAGTAGGTTTATTGACGAGTGACCTGAAAATCATAACGGATATCAGCAAGCAAACAGTGGGGCTTGCTTTAATACTATCTGCTATAATATTTACGATGCTTAGTGATCGTTTAAGATATTACTGCCTTCAAAATTGTTCTATGGGTTCCTTCATTCTAAATTCAAATAAAATGAATTTTATATAAATAAGCAACATCATCATGAATATTGATAAATGAAATTTTAATTATTTTTTAATACACACTACACAAAAAATAAAAATAAAATTCCATAACATACACTATACTCATTGATAGACAATTCAAACATGAGGAAAATTTAGAAATATTTTAAAAAATCAGCAGAAAAAGAGAATACTGTTAAGTAGCAGCTATTACCTCGGTTGACAACTGTTATAAAAATATAAGGTTCCGTTATTCCGTTATACACTGTTTTACAGATCTGCCAGGATCTGACGATTTTTTGAGACCGAAGGACATCCTTGGCCACTCTCTCCTTCCACAATTAAAATTAGCTTTTTCGTCCTTAAGGATGCTGTTTTACGATGGCGGAATTTTATTAGATTTTATCGTCCTTAAGGATGCTGTTTTAACGGTTTTTAAGTTATCCGAAGGATAACTTCCGCCATTGTTGTTCTCCAGGATACAGTTTTTTAAATATTTGACGATTTTAAGATGGCGGATACTATAATATACTATATTAAATTAATTTATAGTAACTCTAAAAAAAATGGGAGCGGGGTAGCTCAGTGGGTAAGGCACTTGACTAACATGTTCCAGGACCGGAGTTCGAGCCCGGCTGAAGGCTGAATCAAATCATCAATTTGATATTCGTGAATATACTAATTCGCTATATAAACTTACATAAAGGTTCTTATTGAAATTACTAGGTAGTAAATATCATTGATTAGATTTTATCAATTAAAAATAATGAATCCAAGTAAAAAAAAAAATTCAATAACCACAACACCCACACAAAGCCGCCCGTAGGCAGTAAATGTTTCCAACGATGTACTAATGAGCCACTTCCACACAGGTTCCAACACATTTCTCTTTCCATTGAAGGATCCACGATAACTCTTACGAGTTTCGTAACTTGGACAACGCACGCAAAGAAAGACATGCAAAATAAGAGTTTCACTAGTGGGTCGTATGGAATACCGATGACGGACTTTCTTCAAAGTTCCAAGGATTGCAAAAGAGCAAGCTTGAAGGCTAATTTATATTGCAAACAGTGTAGATCTACCGTTTGGTGGCTACTTTACATGACTAGAACGTATTTTTCACTCTGATGTCACGCTGAAATTATTCAATTCTAGGATTCCACGAATCCAATCGTCCGCTTTACGTTATTTAGTAACACAACATTATAAAATCAAACATTTGTATTCAAGGTTTTTTAACCCTCATTTTCAATCTATTTTTACCAACGTGTTATCAACTTTTCAATCCCAGAACTGAAAAATACAGGGTGCTGTGAAGAAATGAAGTTAAAAAATGGGTTTTTGACTTAATCATTTTCAAAAATTTTACCTTTAAAAAAGTTGTCCAAATTCCTGAACCGATGGAAATATTTAGGAGATAAGTCAGAGAAACAAGGTCCTTCCACAGGACTTCGTAACAGAGCTCGAAAAGACTAAACTTCAATGTTTGTCGTAAAACATGGAATCTGGAGTTGATGTTTAAGTGTTCATCGTGTAAATCCTTTCCGATAAACCAATGCTATTTTTTGGTTCACTGCAGTAAGTAGTGGATGTGATGGTTTCACCTCTGGGTTAAAAGGAGAAATGCATTATTCCTGCAATTGACTACAACACAGATGAAAGTGTGGATCTAAATTTATAGAAAAAAACATAGCAACAGCTGATGACCAGGAGTAAGCAGATCTAATTCACTCAACTAACAAGCTTGCTCAAGGAAAGAACGGAAGAATAGCGCTCATTTTCTCTTGATTAATTATTTTACGAGCGGATCGAGATAGATGTATTTCTCAGAGTGGGGCGTCCGTTATAAAACAGCTTCTGCAGATTGAGGGGTATCATCAGCCCAATGATAAGGAATAAGTACTCACTGGGTCAGTGGTGGATTCTTATCAAGTATTGACCAAAAGAGGATTCAATTCTATCATAGTATACTGCCTTGTACGACTATCCTACTCCCAATTATATTGATTCAGAGAAATAAAGCCTTTCAAAAAAATATAAGTGAATATAACAGAAATGAAAAATCGTTTCCTACTGATAACACCATTTGCGTTGACTATTATCCCATTGTTTAGTTACAAATTAAATTTCTAACTTACACGAAAGTAGGATAAATGCACTCTGAGCCAAAAGGATCTGGAAATAACAGGTGCAGCGAGTCACTAATTAAACCAACTCACCTGAATTTCATAATCAGCAAGTCCTTATCCAGTTAATTATACTTATCTCCCGTTGCAAAACTGACAACGGTTGTAGGCATTCCGTTTCCTTGCAAGAACCGGCTATATTTCTAGTTAGCTCACTCCTGCTCTGATAAAATCACGTATGTCTTTAATTAAACGAAGTTACAAGAAAAAAGATACAGGTCGAGAAAATTCGAGCGAAAATTGTGTAAGGTGGTTTGCCACGATGTACATCTTATTGTAAATGGGTTCCACGACTGAGAACTGAACCTTATCAACTAGTATATTATTATTAAAAATCGAGATCAAAATAATCAATTATAATTAAAAAACAACCAACAAACATGAATTTTGTCAATATCTTTTTCACTAACATTATCCATACACCAGTAAAATATGGACTCGAAAATTATTTATTTTATTAATTAACATATATTTGTTTATTTTCAATGTCCATTGTCCACATCCCATATAATGTTGATTCGGCTCTAAGTCCAACTAGTTTCTCAAAGCGCTTTCTACTCGACTTCTGATAAAACTCCCAGACATCTTGAAAGGGATCTTTTAGTATGGAACTTTCTTGGAAGTGCAGCCAAGGAGTAGTTTCTTTTTAGACTTTTTGGAATGTCATCAGCGCATTCGCAAGATGTATTCTGTTATGTAGCTGTGAATTCTAATAAATGGGTAAATAAAAAAATATTTATAATAATAGATTCGAAACGGATTAAAAAATAAAAACAGTCAGTGAATGAGGGAAGGTAAAAGAACAAAAGAACAGTGATCTACAGACAGCATCCAGTGATGCATCCTTGACATGTATTGTTAGGCTAAATATTTGAAATATTGAACAAGTCATCTATTCATATTTTCCCAGTGGAAAATGAACTATGTAAACATTATCCTCTAAAATACTTATGTTTAGACTTTTTTTGAAATTCGTTTTCGCCTATACCCTAAAGCTTCTATAGAGGACTAGAAATGTTCCAAATTCGGTAAAAAGCACAACTTCCTCTAACAACTTGAAGAGGTATTTGATTTCTTCGTCTTCTAGAATTTTTTTTTAAAAGTTTTTGCAAATTCAAATTGCTGCTGAATAAGTGCTAGTTGAATGCAGTCTTCTAAAATGTAATGTCCGGTACTCGTACTACGATTTGTCAAATTCTTGGCATGTGGATGGATTTAGGTCATAAGAGTAGGTGTGAGTAAACTAGCATTGGCCAATTATAAGTCAACATTATTTTTTCCATTCTCGACTTTCTGATGAAATTTTATTTTTAGAAGACTAAAAATATGTTCTTAATGGTCAATTAAGAAATGTCATTGTAAATATTTTTTTAATCAGGGTAAAGTATAATTAGAGGTTCGAACGCTCAATGGACACTGAATTGTTAAATTGTTAAACTCTTAATTTTTTTTTTTTTTTTTTTTTTTTTTTTTTTTTTTTTTTTTTTTTTTTTTTTTTTTTTTTTTTTTTTTTTTTTTTTTTTTTTTTTTTTTTTTTTTTTTTTTTTTTTTTTTTTTTTAGTGGATTCATATAAATGTTAAGTAGTTTTTTTATCTTGATAATCTGCTTATTACATAACTTATTCATTTTGACTCATGAGGAGTGTTTATAGACCGATATAAAAGAAGAAATAAGCTCACTCAGTATCACAATAACTCGAGCAAAAATGCGTTCTAATGACAAAATAAAAGAAATACAAGAAACTTAAATTTCATAGTAAATTAGACATGCATAACTGGATAACAATAACACATAACGAAAAGTCAAGATTTAGTACCTCGAAGTCATTAACAGAACGCATAGTCTTTATTATAAATGTAAAAAAAATATATATTGCAAATTGAACTTGAAGCAATTATCTACCCAAGGTGAACGTTGACAACAAAATGAACGACAATAATAAAAAATATTGCATAATTGTCTGCCAATCGCCTAGTTCGCTGAGTCAGTGATTCATACAGGACCAAGGACTAAAGAGCGCGCCCCGCCTTTTAATACCTAGCAGTCCTTGAAAACATGGCAATCTCCGGTCATTAATGCAAATTATTAAACTAAGAGAGTAAGATGAAAATAATTTGTAAGAGTATAAAATAAATAGAGGGAAAGTATTGTTATTATCATTAATGATAAATAATTATTTTAATTTATCAACGTAGAATATACGTAAATTACTAGCTCGTAAATTTATCAATGGAAGTGAAAAGGAACATGCGCAGAAGAACCAGTTGTAATGATAGCAATAAGAGTAATGACAGCAACGTCTACTTAACTAAGGTGAAAGCATTAACTAAGTACATAAGTATTAAAATAATGAAACTTCTATATTCTCTTCTACACATATGATCAACTTAATTATTAAAACCAGATTAATAGGTCTACCAACATTAAGTACTTACATTCATTTGCTAAAAAAGTCAATTAACCCTTTGCTCTCATTAGACGGTTAGAATCCGGAAAAATAAAAATGCAATTCCTAAGTTCCACTTGTCTGGCGCAGGACTCATAAGCCGGGCACAGACCGGCATTATTTTTTTCAAGATCCTCTCATGAAGATAATATTGTTTTATTGATTTTTTTTTTTTTTTTTTAATGTTTGTGTTTGTATGATATTATTGTACTTGAAGTAATAAAAAAACGTTTAAAAGTATTATATGGATATTCTTTATACCTTTTAAAATATATAGAACATCATGCAAAAGAAAAGTGTAAAAAACGATCTAAGTTCTGGGTGAGGAAAATAGTCCCAGCCACCTAAGTGAAAGCCACGAAAAAAAATTGCCGGCTCATACCCCGCATAAGAGTTCTGTTGGCATTGGGTTCGCGGCTTCGGAGTGCAAAGGGTTAAGTTAAGATCAGTCATATGCCAGTAACAAAATATATTGATTTACCAGTTCCAACTTCATATCTTCAATACCAACTTCCAACTTCAAATTTTCAATACAAACACAGTGTCCATAAAAAACCTGACAACGAGAAATATGCCTGATAATATGCAGATAGCTGCAAAGGAGTACACTACTTTAGCATCTCGGATAAATATTTTTCAAGTTTTAATATCATCGTCACAAGATGATGCGAAAGGGGTGGAATTGTTAAAAAATACATCCAGTAAAATGTACCATAATTATTACTATATGAAGAAGTAAAAGAAAATAGTCAAAGCAGGAAATGTAGGTATGGAGCAATTTAAAGTGTATTAGTATTCCTAAAGTGTTCCTAACACCCGATTTTTTTTTATCATCAGAAACTCAGTTTAATAGACTCAGGAATCATCTGCTGATAAAGAAACCTCGGATTAACCCATCATATCCTTCCATAACACTCATTATCTCTATTTTCTTTAGAAAGAATGAAATTATCTATATACTTTTACTGTTTGTGAGATATGATTATTATTATAACTAAATACTTATCTATACACCAAATGGGTGTACATTATATAAGTTTACGTATGCTGTGTACAGGAATAAATAAAATTTATAAACAGGGTTACTGCTGGAAAAAAATAAAAAAAATATATATGCAACATTAAGAGAAAATAAATAAATGAAAGATTCGATGTTGATGCCAGCAATCACTGACCACACATCTCTCTCCATTCCACTGCATCAAAACTTCAACCCACATCAGGTCTAAAACCCCCTGATTCGTATTTATCCCTCGGAATACAACTCCGGTGCTGATCCAACGGTTCAACGCTGATTACCTTTTTGGCCAAATATTGTAAGCAGTACTTTGTTTTGGAAAATCTTTAGGAGCCGTTCTTCCAATGACATAATAGACCAAGCTTTGCAGTAGGAAAGAACTGTGAAACGAATAAACAAGATAGGTAGATATGTCCAAAAAACAATGCCAGGTTTTAGGAAAATCTATTGCAAATACTCTCAATAAATTTTGTTATTTCGAAGCAATTTTTCTATCCTTGAATCATATAAATTAACTTCTTTAAAAATTGTATTTTATGTAGTTATCAATGGCTGCAAGTAGCAGATACATTATTCTGTTCAGCCTTGAAGGATCAAAGCCGAGTAGCCGCTTTACTACGACTGAGGCCGTGCGACAGAACAATGTCCTCACTGTGTGTATTTAATGAGTAGGTCAGGGAATCGAAGGCGCAAAATAATTGAGACATTAAATTATTATTCAACGACAATAGTTTACAAGGTCCGAGTCGAAGGAAGGCGATTAACACAAATAGGTCAAAGTCTTCAATGTGCAAATGAACAAAATAGAAATAGGTAAGGTCCATTAAACACTGAAATTAGACTTGAAATATCCATTCATAAGGATTAAAAGACCAATTCGACGGATTCACACTAAAGAAACACACCACTGCTATGATCCAGAAATAACCAGTAAGCCAAGAATCAGAGAAGTTTCTATTGATTTCAATGTGATAATAAAATTTATTAGGATTATTAAAGTTAATTATTGAATGAAGTAATTATTATTATCATTTCCTAACTACTAATCACTTATCAAATCATATACGTATATTTTTTACACAATGAAAAAACAAAAAATTGAGACTTCTAGGGTTAAAATTCAACTAGGCTAGATTTGATATAATTTGGGCAGAAAATGATTCCTGTAGCTTAAACGGGGATAAAGAGAACGGCTTTCAAATTTTTACTACTTCCACAAGTAGTGGTGGAAATTGAGACTTCTCTTTTTAAGTCGTTTTGGTTCTATATATACTTCGTAAACAACGAATTCCCGTACTGTATTCCAGAACTGTATTTTTAATTATGAGTCCAAGCGGCATTTCTAGATTATGTTCGAAAATCCGAACTACCTATGGTCCCAATTGGTTCGGATTTTCGACGTTCTACAGTATTTTCATGTAATTAATGTTTTAATACTTAGTTGACAAAGTATATTCACAGCAGAAATTTGGGGAATCGTTATTTTAGCATTGGTATAATTCGTTTCCCTTTAATGTGCGTGGTTAGTTTCATGTTCTCATGATGGAGAAAGAAGTTCAAAGACTATTATATAGACCGTTCATTAGAGTGGTAATAATGAGTAATTTCTCAAAAACATGTTTTATAGTTAATAAATTCTTAATTAAGTTTATTTACTAGATATCTGTTTCTTTTCGGTTTATAATTTCAATAAATGGCTTAGTTAAAAAAATATAGATTTGGTAAAGATATAAAACCACTGTTCCATCTTTTTAGTGTTTCATTATATTAATATTACAACCTGCCTTACCTTAAAGCTATAAGTAATATGGATTACAAAGAATTCCTTCACACAATATTTACAAAAATAATCCATGAAAACAGTGAAAATAAGAAAACACCAATATAACACACTAAACAATACAAGTTTACAGGTGAGTTAAAGGGAAAGTACTACCGATACATTGTGAAACCCGAAATGAAGCATTTGAAAAGATATGCTAGTGAAGCGGGTTTAACCAATTTTGTTGAACAGTGGTTCAATTCGTTACCATATATTTACTTATGAAAAAAGTGACATACAGGAACACTCATTTTATTACCAATTGGCGATCCTAACTATTCACTAAAACAAATGTTACATACAGATCGAAAAGCAGATCAAATGCATGTGCAACATAGCCCATAACACAGGCATGTAATGGTGGGAACCGCGCAAGCAATCTGCCTTACTAATAACGGAGCAGATGTTATGTCATTGGGAAAATTGGAATTTGCCTAAGAGCAATGGAATCCCGATTGCACAAGCTCGAGAAAGGATGAGTTCGACGAAAGGTAAAGGTGATTGGAAAATAGGTGAGGTGCCGCACCGCATCTCAGCCCGCTTTCCCAACCTTGTGGAAAATTTTAGAGGAATTAGTCAACGGTACCGCTTAGCACAGTGTCAAAACCGCTACAATGTTGATATTATCGGCATTCCTATGATGTATTGCGCTGTATGAAGAAAACTGAAATGGAAAATAATGTTACTAATATGTGAAGGTGTGGTTATAAGCGTCATACCTACACTTACTTAAAACTTTCAACAGAATGGACAAAAAAAAAATGAAATTCATAGTAAATAAATATTACAATACGTACTTTCCATTAAACTGATTATTAACTATTCGGGGTGAATTTTCAGTTCAGCTGAGGGTGTAAAAGGATCAGTTGTTCTTAATTATATTATTATCATTACTAATTTATTGTCGTTATTATTATTTTTATTCTTCCCTTCCTTGTCGTCATTTCTGCATCACTGAGTTTCCCTGGTTGGGAGGATGGGCCTATAAAATAAAAAATAAATTCTCAGAATTAATACTATCCTGTCGCAAGATTCGAATTCTAGATCTTCGTTACCTATTGTTACTTTTAACACTTACAGAAGTGCTTAAGACATTTGTTTTTATTTCATTTTTAAGTAATGCGCTCTTTACTTTAGATTAATATTTTTAGATTTTTAGGTTCTCAAAGTATATTTATTATCATGAAAAGTTGTAGCTGAAAGTGCAGCATTGGGATCTATTTGAATCTAGCTTGCCCAAACATAAGTTAACAGGGTCGATTCCGGATTTGAATTGTTGGTTCGGATTATTGTTTCAATTATTTATTTTTTCATCATATTTTATTTTTACCAGATACCAATCCTTTCATAGCAAACTCCACAACCATTCAAATCCATTAATACACAACTTGCTTCCCATTCCACTCCAGATAGCCCTCCGAGGCGCCTGAAAAGAAGATGGCCTTGGGACCTTCTACTTCCACCTTCTACTAGTACTTCATTATATAGACCCTTTATAAGTGCTACCAATAGGTAGTTGCTTTAAAAACAAGTGACGTGTCATTTTTATCATTATCATCATATTTACTTGATGTATTAAATTTTTATATTCTATATACAGTTGTAAATTTCAATAAATAGGTCTTAAAAAAAATAAAATTTTTTTTTATTCAATTTGATTTTATTATATATATATATACACAGTTGGAGATTACTTTAATTGTTTATTGAAATTATTGTATGAATGTATTTATTACTATGCCGGTTACTCTTTGCTCTTTAGTGAGACAGAATGTAATATATATGTTTTTTCTAAAAAAAAAAAAAAAAAAAAAAAAAAAAAAAAAGAAATATTCAACTTAATTCCTTCAAGATATTTATTAAAACTACGATGATCAGAACTAGATCAGCTCAGTATAAAACACAAATCTAAAAGTTGCTTAATAATTCTAATATATATCAACTAACACATGAAATAATAGATGGAAATAATATTTTCTTAGTAATTGAAATAAACATGAACAAAATTGACAGCATTTTAATATAAAAAAAAAAAAAATACAACAATAAACCTAAAAAGAAATAGAAGAAGAAAACGCCTCTAAACCATTCAATGAGGTGAAAACCAACTAGGCAGACATTACTATGCTTCCAAGGCAGTATTGTGTCCCATGTTGACAAGTAAAAGTGACTCCTAAATTGGGCGGAACATTTCCACAGCCTTTAGAATACAGATATTTTCTATATACCGCTCCAGAAAAAGAAAGTATATAATATATACTATAGTAGAAAAATGTTTAGGATAGGAAAAAAAAAAAATTAATAATATGAAAATATAATACTTCAAGCAAGTTAATTGAATGATCAATATATTATTCAATTAGATGTTTGAAAGAGCAAAACTAATAATTACCGTTAGTTACTATAATAGTTAATGTACGGTCATAATGTTTTAATTAATAGTTAGGTAATTAATGAAAATGTCAAGGCAATGTGTTGCAAATAGAATAGATGAAGGGGGAGTTTTTCTCCTAATCATCTCACCAATTGATTTAATATTTATGATCACTTGGAACCAATTATTGATGGGCGATTAGCTAATGAACTGATAAAAATTGTTCTTTTTACGTAGTGAGTGATTAGTAAAAACCGGCTTTGTATGTAAATACAAACTCCATAACATCTCAATATCAAATAGTGCGTTAAGCTGGCTTCATCCCTTTTTATCTAACCGTTCCCAAACAGTGATTATACCCGAAAAACCTCACTCATCTTCACTACCACTCTCGCGAGGAGTCCCCCAGGGATCTTCTCTTTCACCTATCCTATTTTCTATTTAAGTCAATGACGTGCTGAATTGCATCCACTACTCCCAATATCATCTTTATGCTGACGACTTGCTAATACATTAATCCTTCCATCCTTCAAATATGCTAGAGGCGACTTGTAAGCTGCAGAAAGACATGGAGAGCATTAACCTACAGGCAGTAGAGAATAAGTTGAGTCTGAATCCTGAGAAAACAAAGGCTATCCTAATCAAAGCCTCACCTAAAAGCCCTCTCCTCGAGTGATTTTGTTAAATTTTGTTATTTCGAAGCAATTTTTCTATCCTTGAATAGCACCTATCCACTGCTTATCCTAGAAAACCGCCCTATTCGTTTCTAAAGTTCCATTAAAAATCTGAGAATACCTTTTGATCAACATCTTAATTGGAATAACCATATCTCTCAAATCACGAGGAAATCTATTTTTATTCTCAAGCAACTTTCACATTACCGAGATTCATTACCATTAAGTACTCGACAACTTTTAGTATCATCACTCGTTTTTCCCAACTTTTACTATGGATGCATAGTGTATGGAGGACTGTCTGATGAGCTCGAGATGAGATGTAAAAGAGTAATGAACTGTTATATTAGATTTATTTTCGGGGTCTCCAGACGTTCTCAAATATCTCACAGGTATTCTGAAATTGGGTGGCTTTACCCCAGTTTCCGACGTCAATACTTCCTGGGTGCATTCATATTTCAAACCTTGAAAACCAAAAAACCCACCTATATCCATGACTTCCTTACTCTGCGCTCCTCCATTCGCCTCTTAAATACTAGAACCCAACCCATCAACCTGTACACTCCGGCGCACCGAACTGCGATCCTTCGAGAAATCCTTTATTATCCATGATTCCTCTTTATAGAATTCATTTCCCATGGAATTCGAAAAAGCTCCATTCTTACTCTACTTTAAAAATCATTTGTTCTGTACCTCCTTCATTTTCAATCTTCCGAGCAAATGTAAAACATGAATATTTATGTAATATACATTATAATAGGATACATAAGATGTATCTTTTTACAAGATATCTCATTAATTTTGTAACTCATAATTTAATTATTTATCACGACGATTGTCCTATGTACTGTAATCATATGTTATTCTTAGGCGACAAGTAGTCCCAGAATAAAGATCATTTTCTTTTTCTTCTTCTTAAATGCATGTTTTCCTGCTTCAATATTAAAAAAAAAAAAAAAAAGTAATAATACTAAATAAAGAAAATAAGTTGATATCTCCCAAATCATGAGGTAAATTTTTATGTCATTTTCGCATATTCGGCTTAAACGTTTAGTATTATGCATATTTATAATTCAAATTTATATCTGGCATTTAATTTTATTTTAACACTATTTTAGTTACTTTCATTCAGATTTCCCTTCATTCTCCTCCAGAATGTCCTCCAATAATGTCAAATTAATAGTCATTTTCTAGATACACTAATATTTAAAAAAAATAAATTAGTAATGATAAGATTATGAATGATATATTTTAAACACAGAAAAACTATTTTAAGAATTTGATAATAATAATATGATAAGGCTTAAACAGAATGTAGGCTTGGAAGTACTGAGAAATATTTTTATTATAATTGGAAAAGTACTAAGAGATATTTCTAGAGAAAATTATTCTTTTACTACAGTTATTATATCATTAAAAAATATTAAAAAAATAGAGATGCTATAGGTGATTTGATTAACAGTGGAATTTTCCGTTTAATAGCTTCACGATCCCAAGGAGTAATGAATAAATTAAAGAAGAGAAACTTGACAATCGACTGAAACTAAGTGACATAAATAGAATTAAACTAAAGGAGCTTAGACAAGGTCACGTGGGAGGGGGCTGGGGAGAGACCTGAAGCCTTACGCCAACCACACGTCATAGTTCGGAAATGACGAATATTTTCTTCACGAAAAAGTAATATCAGTGCTATTGATATATTTTTCTAGGACTATAAACTTTGTCTATAAATGACATCTTAACAGGGAATTAAAAATATATGGTGAACTTCAAAAATGTATTATTTTTAAATAAATTAAAAAACGGAATATTCCTCAATACTTAGTGGAAACAAGAATATTAAAAATATAAGTGTGCTTAAAAAAAAAAAAAAAAAAAAAAATTAGAGAGAGAAGAATAAAAGAGAGTGACCAAACAGAAATCAAAGAACTTTTTTAGAGGGCGGGTTCCTAAGAAAAACTAGAAGTTTGGAAAACTGGAAAAATCTTTTAGGAAATGATATCAAAACTTACATAGATTGTTTTATAAGAACTTTATCAAAACATACATATTTGAACCAATACTGGTTGAAAACTTAGTTCAACCCACAATTTCATAAACTAAAAAAAATAACAGAAGTTTTCTAATCAACAACATGTAAACTTAAACTTAAAATAAAAATAATTAGAATTTCAAAATACACATTAAAACAAAATACTAACAGATTAATTTGAGTTAGAAAAAAAAATTCTATTTACTTTTGTAAATCGCAAAAAAAGGTTTTCATACACGTATGTATCTAAAAACAAATCGACTTCTAGAAAGCTAAATTATTGAAATGTTCTAAAGCTAGTTAAATTTTCTATAAAATGGAATACATACATACTTGTCAAACATTTTGAGATATACGTTATTGAAAAACAATAATGTTCGAAAAATGTATATTAAAATGTACCTCACTTTTTGTCATTTGCTTCTAGTGCCTTCCACGATCGTTTCTCAGAAAAAAATTCAGAATCAATGTTGTAGAGCATTAAATTTTGCTTTATTTTCATATATATCTTTTACCTTCTAACTACTCCTAACGAAGCTATGAAGTCAAAAATAATCGCATATTTCATGCACTCTACAATGTGTTTATTGACTGGGCAATAAATGCAAAACCACTACTTTATCGTCTTAGAAGCCCTCATATAATCCTAGAATAAATAAATTGCCCATATTTGCAATAAAATATTGTTACGAAACCGATTGGAAAGTTATACAGACATGGTGAAACACGATAATGCTGTATCACAATATTCTCCGGCGAGATGGGAGGCTGCAGAAATGACGAATTCATGTCGGTATGCGCCGAGAGGAGAGTACACGAAGAGGAACACGTAACGCGGCGAGAACAGTGAAAATGGTAAATTGTTATTCCTCCGGAAGGTGATACGTGGCATTAGAAATCACTGTTTTACTTTGTCTTTTTAAGAAAGTTGTTATTAGCCACTGTTGTATAAAAAGTAAAACCTTCGGACCGGTGCCAGAATCTGACTACGGGGGTGCAGTAGTTGTGATGCCGGCAGCGTGGGTCCTTGGTGAGTCACTGTCACACCTGACCCGACTGTCGGATCAACATTCGACAGCTCTTCAAGGTTAGTTCTGATCTAGAATAGCAAGTCCTCATTCATAATGAGTTTCATTAAACATCACGGCTGCCTTCGATATGACAATCTATTGTTTGCATAGACGGCATGCGTAAAATGTAAACAATGGCCATAATACGAAAACAAGATAAAAAGAACATAAGAAAACAAGTAGCAAGTGTTGAAAAAAGAAAAATAAAGACAAGGATGCCTGAGTAGACCAGAAGAAAATACTCCCCATGTTCAGAGCACAAAATAAGTTATATACAACGACTCCCGAAATTTATCAAATGTTTGTAGTGATATCAAAAATTTCTCCTAATCCGATATATTGTTTGTCAATGCCTATTTTATTACTTTGTTTACATTAAACATTGGTTACTCTTTTATTGTGATCCTATTTCCTACCTGCATTGTAAACATTTATCACTTATTCGTCTCCATAAGTCTCCCAAGACCACTTGGTAAATATCGTGAGTTCAATTGTACTTTAAAAATCTATGAATAATAGTTTAAAATTCCTGTAGCTATAAAATAGTGAGTACGAATCAATTTTACTTTTTTTTTTTTTTTTTTAATTCCAAATGCAATATACAATATAAAATTACAGTTGTTTTTTTTTTTCCTACAGCGAAACCAACATCAGAAAATATTCGAAAAGCAAGAATAGATCAGTTTAAAAATGGAGTTTCTCAACGTTCTCTAAGTATCAAATACAGATGCTCAGGTAGGGACTATAAGTAACATTCGAAAAATGAATGCAACCCATACATCAGGTACTCTAAAGCGCGATATGATTCCTTCAAATCGGTCAGGCGAAGCAGAAAATGCCGTTCAAATACAACGAACGGAATCTTACACGGTTTGATAATATCAACATCAGCGCTGAAGGAGTGGGCTGTGTATTTAGTATTTAGGCAAAGTGGTTTGTGAGGAATGTAAAAAATTTAAAAAGCCATTGCTAATAAATAGACATGAAAAACTAAGATTAGCATTCGCCAAAAATATGTCCACTATTCTGGAAAGGATTGGTCAAATATTATATGGCCTGATGAGACCAAAATTAATAGATTTGGATCTGACGGGAAATAATGGATATGGAAAGGACGAAATGAACAATCCATCTCCAATCATATCCGATTTGATCGATTTCGTGAGTCACTTCTAAACCACTATATACAATTATAATAATTTAGTAATATATGATATTGTTGATGGCTTTTATTTAGGCTTATCAACATTTATCTCTCGACCCAATGAGAAGAAACCCTCTTCTAATTGAAATTTTATGAGTTTATGACTTGATTTAAGAATTAATTTATTTTCGAATCATTGAAGAACATTATTTAAAGAAAAATAAATACAAATAAATAAATATCTTAACCATACAAATTAAATTTTAAGGATAGGGCGTGTGCCAAATAAAATTTGAGCGAATTCTGAATGTCGAGATTTGATAAGTAAAAGAGGTTATAAGAAAAAAGGAATTATTATACATCGAAAATAATCTTGTAACACACAAGTATCTTTAACAATAGACAAACAGACTAATGATGAGCACCATAAGTATTTTCTTGTTGGATTTGTTAGCTTAATGTTTTTTTGTTGTTTTTTTTTCCTTTAGTATTTATTTTATTATTTAATTACTTTTTCTTCCCTGAATTTAAACAACTAGTTAAGCCAAATTTTATACTCCTGTACAATATATATAACATTCATGGTAGGATGTCTTCAAGTCACGGAATATGTAAATATATATTAATTAAAAGGTCCTTATATGAAGGTACCCATATAAGGAAAATAATGCAAAAAAAACAAAAACAAATTATATGGTAAAAAGTATGAATACACAGATTAGTGAATAAGCAGCAAAAACTGATTACTGAAGGGTCTGAAAACAGGAGGTTCAGTAGTGCCAAAAGTAAGAGAAGCATTGATGTCATCAGGACAGAGAAAAGACACGAAGACATCCGATTACGCAATTCAAGAAAGGTATTCAGGTCGCTATGAAGTCGAAGTGAAACTGGGCAAGTTAAACATAAGCTGTTTGTAACACCGCGGACAGGTCAAAGTAATGATGACGGATGCTGCGGGGAAACATGAACTCCTTACAACAAGAGAAGCGAAGATGGATGAAACATGAGAAAGAATGAGCTAACACAGACCCCAAGCATAGCACGAACTACCCGTGATCAAGAATTAAATGGAATACTAAAGAAACCCAAGAACTACTATTACATTATACTGTAAGCATGGATTTATATCAAACACGCTAAGAAGTACCATTAAGCTTAGAAGTGGTATAATGTACACGTGCCCCTTACAAGTTTTTTTTTTTTAAATATACAATTGTCGTTAACCTAGAAAAGCATGAATTAAAAAAAAATCATTTATCATAGACTGTAATTTTACTAAACAGAGTAAACAAAAATAAAATAACAATGGATTTTGATAACACATAGTTATGATAACTATAGTTGTGAAATATATGCATTTTCATATTTTTCCTAGCCAACTAAAACATCTTATTTTATCAAAAGATATATGTTTTGAGGCATTTGAAATCAATTTGTTTTTTTGTTATATGTTTGCACATATTTAGCACTAAATACATATTTTGAACAGTAATTGCATATTTATATTCATATCCTGCAAATCAGCACTTGAAATATGAATTTTTTTTATGTTTCTGATCAGACAAAAAATTAAATATAAATAAAAGCCGAAAAAAAAGGAATTAGTTCATGTTTGTCGCTTTGCGTTAACGATCGCACTTGCTTTTCTTGAAATTGTTTAATCGGATTAGTTTCTTGTTCTTGCTCCGCTTAAATATTTAGAATATTACGTAGGCATTTCTGGATTATTAATGAAAAACGAAAATTTTAAACAAAAAACTAATAATAAATTCAACTAATACCTTAGTTCAATAAACAGAAACTAATAAATAACCAGATAAAGATGAGGATCTTTCAAATGGTTTTTTGTATAACATGTATAACATATATTATATATATATATATATATATATATATATATATATATATATATATATATATATTTTTTTTTTAAACTTTATTAAAAACTAAGAATGGAGTAAGTTATAGCACCTACTGAATAACGTTATAATACTAATTATAAGCATATCGATGGACAATAAAGACATAAGAACATAAAGAATAGAGTGATATGGTATGAACTTCACTGATAAGGGATCCGTTGGAGATCACTAAAGCACTGAGAAAGCATAGTGGACAGAAGTCAACAGTTGTGATCTGCCTTAACACCATGTATCCAGATTGGAGTGGTAAAATAATATTTAAACGTATAATGAAAAAACAATTGAGATACATTTATAAATGTATACAGCTATAACGAAAACATCGTAATAAATTAATAGTAGGCCAAAATCAACAAAAGGTATTATGAGCAACAGGGGATGTGCCACTAAAATTTAAAATTACACAAAAAATAATTTAAGGTAAATAGCTCTGTAAATAATACAGATAGCAAATATATAAATAATCATACAAATAGTAATATTTTTCATATAAATCACTCTGCCACTCAAAATCAAATTAGTTTACCTGTCCAACCTCTTTCATCCTTTCTGTTACGATACAAAGAATAATTAAAAAGAAAATATCCAAGGGATCTCCTGAAACTCTGATGAAATCTTTTTCGAAATTAATTTTCATTAATCCAATTAATTGGTTAAAAAATAAAAATAAATGAATTATCTTAATTTTCCTCATTACGTAAATCGTAGCTGCGGCATCAAAATTATTGAATGGTTAAATCAAATTTAAAGTAATGGTACGATATTTTTTATAATAATTAAAATCACTTATTATAGTCATAAAGCATTATTGTTTTACCATGTATTCGATATTGGTCTCAAAATTCTTTTCTACTTCAGAAAAAAAAAAAAGGAGGGACGGTTCAGCGACCTTACCCGCCATTTTCCTTCTTTAACTTACAAATTACTTTTGGTCATTAACCGTGTAACTTTTCGGCTACCAGTGACCTTTCGGCGCTTGCGCTGTCAAAATAGCTCCTGGCGAAGAACATTTGTTAGAGACAAACTAACCTCATCAATGGTAACTGTTTGGGGCAAAACCGGCATTTCTAGGTCGTTAGGGTCGCTGACCTTCAGCTATGGGCCAGATTCCCTCCCGCCTCTCGACCTTATAACCATAGTTTCATAATTTAGAAGAAAAATAAATAAATAATGAAAACATTGAAAAATAAAATAAAATAGAATACAATTTTAAAAAAAGCAGTGTATTGGTTTATAAAAAAGTTAATTTCTAGAATTTCAAAAAAAAAAAACCGATTTCAAGATTAAACAACAAAAACAAACTTGACCTAAAAAGAAAAAATAATATTTAAACTACTTCAAAACAAAGAGCATTAAGGGACAATCAACGAAATCATCGATACTTGTATGTCTATTCACAATTAATGATCAGTTAATTTTGGAATTGGTACCAGCCAAGGGGGGCAGTTTAATCCTGCCTTAGCAACAAACTTTCTGCACTTTTTTAAAATTATCAGCTTTCTTTCGAGTTCTGTTTGTTTTGGTTGGTAAAGACTCTAAAAATGTAATCATGTCACGAATGCAGTCAAGTACATAAACACGTTCAAGTTTTTAAATAAAAAACTTTATATTTGTAGTGCCCCAAATATATAAGTATATATAAAAATATAAAGCTTTTTATTTAAAAACTTGGATGTGTTTTTTTACTTGACTGCATACCTGACCATTTCTCTACTTACATTGCATTCTACAGTCAACCATAGAATCCTCATAATTATATTATTACTTTTTAGTTCAAGTTTGTACATGTAGGTTTAATCAGAAGTCGGTTTTTGTTTTTTCTTTCACAAAAAATTGACTTAATTTTTCTATTTTTAGTGGTTAGTGTACTTTGTTTACTTTTTAGTTCAAGTTTGTACATGTAGGTTTTTTTTAACAACTCTGAGTTTATTTCAACATTTTAATGTAATGGAACCATCTCTGATGTATGACCTACCGATTAAAAAAAAAAATCATCAAAATCGATTCATGATTGACGGAATAATCGCTTAACAAAAGGAAAGAAAAGAAAAAGTACAGTCGAATTGAAAACCTCCTCCGTTTTGAAATCGGTTAATAAATACACATTATAATAATCGGAATTACTTTAATTTTAAACTTTTAAATTGTTATTTTATTTTTTAGTCATTATTTTATTACCAATAATAGGTTTAAGTAATTACCACATTTATTTTATTTACTTATTTTATGGTGCTGTTTAGACAAGTCAAAAACTATTAGTTTTAAAAAAAATTAGTTTCTTTTAAAAAGTTAATAATTTGACTGTGGAAACGTGTGTTGTTTTTAAACAATTTTTAAATATCTTGATTTTTCAGGCCATTATTTTGCCTTTGCTTGTATTTTTTGCATTCTGCAATAACGTGTTTTATTGTCAGAAATATTTGATATTCGTTGCATTTTTAATTTCGTAACACTTGACATTTTGTAGTTTAACTTCCAGCAAGTAGCTGTTGGTGAGATTCATTAAGCCAATTCTTATTCTTGTCAACGCAACTTCTTCCTTCCTTGGTCTTAATTCTTGACCCCATGGTCCTGGTGGAAGTCTAACTGTTTTAAGTTAAATTGCGAAAAATTCTTCTGAGTAAGTAGTAAAAATATCTGGAAATGTATAGCGAACGATTTCTGAACCTAAAATTACAGAGCAGCCCACAGCTTCCTCAGATTTTGACCCATCAGTAAATTTTCTGTGAATTTTCATAACGACAAATGGCCTCTTTTAAGTAATATTGAAGTCTGACAAACGAGGTGTTTCAAGAAGTCAACGAGGGTAAAATTTAAGTTAGAAAAATGTTAAATGCCAAGGTGAAAGTTGATATGGTAAGCAATTTGTAGTACTTTTAAGGTTAACACTACCTGCATAGTTATACACTGATAAATCAAGACTAATCTAAAGTTAAATAAAGACAAATACATAATATTCTGTATTTACATTTATTATTGCCAGAATTAATTCTAATTTTAAATTATAGATCATTGAAAATCGTTGATTACTTATTTAACGTCCCTAGAGATAATAAAGAATCAGAAATGAAGAAAGAACCCGCTGAAGTACATTTTGTTATTTTGTTTCTTAGCTGTTGTAACAAGTAGTACACTTAATTGTCATTATTAAAAGCAGAAACGATTATAAAACTATAAACAAAAGTATTAAATAATTTCATGTGAAATAAAAATTATGAAAAACAAATAATATCCGCCGAGGTTATGGATATACAATGTGCTACTAATGGTCCCAAGCCAGACACCAAGGAATGCAACAAGAACAGAAGAGGCTGGGATTTTTTTTCTATTTAACTATCGCAATTCATTACAGATTTAATTAATATCAAGCTAAAATGAAATAAAGTTTTTAACTGACAGTTAATTAAATGGATCAACCCCTTATTTCATAATCGTATTTTCCAGTCGGTTCCTCATAATACTCCTACACACACAGAATAAAACCAGGAAAAAAATGTTGTTTTTTATGTTTTTACATCTGGAATTTCGACCCGAAAATATTTTTTAAAACCTACATATTTAAGTGAGATTACAAGCGACATTTGAGAATTAAGAAGAAAAAAAAGTGGAACCCGCTTCTGAGTCGCACGACCTACCTTTCACATCCAAATCTGCATTTTTCCATTCGGAACGTTCTCAATACTCTTCCTTACCACCTGTCAGATCTGAAAGGCTTAACCTAGATGCTGTAGCTGCTGAAGATTGGAACAAGCAACCACTGAAGACAAAAGAAGTACAGCATGAAGAAATTGAATACAGAATTACACGATCCAGCCACAGCTCTGAATATTGCTGCTGAAAATTGTTTTAGAGGAATTCAGCGAACATCCTATTCACTTCTTTTACAGTTTTGATTTAGATGGAACCTCAGGATGAAACGTTTAAGTCCGTCAGATCGGCATACAACGTAACTACAGAAACCTTTAGTTTTTCTTACAATATTCATAACATAAGAAATACTAATACAGCAGAAAAAAAGAAAGAAATGTTTATTGTAGAAAGCAAATGCTACGATGGTTATAAAGTAAACTGATGCCTAACATGACCTAATATATGACGTCACATTTTTATAACCATAAAAATATTTTGAGAAACAAATTCCATATTCAAATTGCTTTAATATTCTAATCAGATAGTTTTGGACGGGGTTATCAAATTTCACACACCATTAAGTATCTGCGAACAGAATATGGGGTGAATGTCACTAGGGCAGTACAAAATATAGCTTTCGTGCAAGGGCACACGATCAACACTACAGTGGACATATCCTCCTTGACCTGGAATCGCGAAGCCTGGCCTTATGAGTAGGAGGGTACATCAAAGATCTCAATGGCCTTTGTAGAGCGATGATGAACATAGATGACAAATCTGGATCAAGAAAAGAGTTCATGTCAAGAAGGTGAACAGAGGAACATATAGATATCTATTAAATCTGTACATGTTTTAATAAAATAAATTAATAGCTTCGGTGTATTAACAAAAAACAAGTAAGTACTTCAACAACTTAACGTTAATAACGAAATCGGTTCATGTTATTAGTCTGAATTTATCAGCTAAAAACTAAACAGAAATATAAAACTTGTTTTTAAATTAAATGTACAAATTACATTAAAAAATTTTCGAAGGGTAAAAGTATAAAGAACAAATTGATGTAGTCCACTCAATGAGTGCTGAAATGAGGGGTGTAGAGTGCATGAAATATGCGATTATTTTTGACCCCACGGCTTCGAAGAAGTAGTTAGAAGATAAACATACTAAAAGCCCTGGGAAGTGAACTTATGGGGTCTCGAGAAATCGAATAAAATTCAATCTGGATGGGTTGTATCAGTAAAACCCTAGCCCGGGAATACTGGCGAAATCTGGTCAAATTAATTGAGCAAAAATTTGAAACTAAAACTTTACTCAAGATTGTAAGTCATTTGAAGTTTTAGGTTTCAACAAAAATGGCAATATACAAAAATTACAAGTTGTGTAATTAGAAAAGCAATATTTTTAAATCTCAGGAATTGAAAAAGGATTCATAAAACTAGTGCTCATTTGGATCATTGTCATCGTGACATCAATATTGAGAAATTGCATATTCGCGTCATATGGTGGATGTTGCTGGAGTATCTTCCAGTTCTTAGGAGCCCATCCCATCAGTACGTTCCACTGCCACACTTATTTGATTTAAGGTATTGGGGTCTCCCAATAGTTTTTATCTCTTAAAAAACTAGGAAATGAGCTTTCAATACAAACTAAATAATCCAGATTGAAGGATTGCCAACGATTAGAATATATATTTTAAACAAGTTCAGCTATAGAAAACTCAAAACGATTTGTGCGACCTCAAGAGGACATAAAATCAATTTGAAATGTTCACACAATTTATTTTACCTGATTTCGCCACTTTTCCCGTATCCACTCCACCCTACTATTCAAATTTCGTATGGTTAGATCATATTATTAAATGTAAACCTAACGAAATAACTTGCCACTGGGAAATTAGTAGCTTCACGACACAATACTTGGTCTATACACTAGTATCACGAATTTAAAGGATGTCGTAAGTGTATAAGCGTGTCAGATTAAACTCCATGAATAACATCCTACTAAATCATCCAAGACGAAACAGCTTTCTGAAGCACCCATCACGGTACGGTTAAGGAATATTTAACAGATTTGGCATTGAAACGGCTCTATTAGCATCGATAAAACAAGATAGGGTGTCATTACGGCATTAACAGCGACAGGAGCATTACAAATGGAACCAACATTAAACCTGACTTTGTAATCGGGGTTACAAACACTCATGTCTACAAGTTCTTGAGAACTTTCGTTATAACTTCGTTATAAATCCTAGAATAGCCATAGTTCTACCAAGGATCTCTCATTAGACTCCATTAGTTTTTCTCAAGGCTCAGCTCTAACTACACCTTCGTCCTTTGAGTCAGCACGATTAGATGATATAATAGTCATTAAACTGCAATACATTAGAGAATTCTAAACACAGTGTTTTTCGGTCTGTTCTAGAAATTATTGAAAACATTTTTTAATGCTCTTTTCATTCTACTTAGTTCTGAAACCATGTAAGGGCGCGCATACTTAACGTTTATGATTCAAGTACAAACATAAACAATAATTATGAACCCGATATTAAATTCAGTGTGCTAAATACCAACTGACACTAAATGCAACTATTATACACTGCAGACTCAGCTTCTAACCTTGGCCTGAAAAGATGGTGCCGGTTTGTCAAAATGAATCACCAATCTGAATTTCAAATAAGCCAATGATTTTATAAATCAAAACATGTATTCAAAGACTTAATGTAAGACATTTATAAACGGAGAGAAAATTATTTCACTGAACACTGCATTCGCTCACGATTTAGGTCTTGATATGGAGTTGAGAAGTTCCTGAAATGGACGTTTTTTTTTTTTATGTTCGATTTTTCACACTCTAGTACACCATGAAAACTGAAAAACATGAATATCAGATAATCGAAAATTACACCATTGAATCAAACTACATTTCCAATCACATCCTACCCTCTCCTCCACATCACTTGGACTATAGTTTCCCGCTGTATAAAGGAATCATGGATGAACATGAATAAGATTCAAGAGACTGGTAATGACATTACAAGATTCATTCATGTAAAGGATCTCAAGACAAATTCATTTATCTAGTTATTATATCTTATATTTTAAAAAACATAATTTCTCTCGGTAAAACACTGGACCTAACTAATCTGTTCCCATTCCAAAAAAAAAAAAAATACCATCTTTATATTACTGAAGTCCTTGCCCAGCCTTCTTATAACCACTTATTCTGAATGTTTCTTGACAGTCGGGATCCGTAAGTGTGTATTTAAGATTTCATTAAAAACGTAGGTAGGCGATTCCGTTATATATATATAAATAATTCGGATTGCCATGTTTGTATTTTTCGAACGAGTGTCTCTTTTTGGAAGGTCCGTAAATTTGACACGAAGTGCAGTGGGTTTAAGTAAATAAATATGCTTAACAAGTTTTTGTGTGAGGTGTATTTAAATATATTTAATTAAATCGGGTAATAATTAGTAATCATTAATAAACATTTCCAAAATATATTACTAACATTCAGGGAATGCTGTTTTGAAGGCTTGTTACACGCAAGTTATTCTGAACAGTAGACAGGTAGGCAGGTAGTACAGTAGTACCCTCTGGGTTCCTTGGACCTCAAAACGACCTTGAACTTGCGTCCTTCCAAGGGCGTAGGACTCAGGTAAAAAGAAGACACAAAACCTATTAGACTTCAAGAAAGTCCTATCAGACTTCAGAGCGCCATAATCAATTAGAGTCACGTAATACACACCAAAGTGTTTTATTACGAAACATAATCGTTTAATTATAGAAATAATTGTTTAGATGATTACGGACAATGGAAACAATCGTGAAGAAATAATAATTTTGCCATTAGAAGGAATTATCCAAACTGCCCAATGATATTAATAACGAAATAAAATAATAATTAACAATCAGAACTTTAATGGAGGGGGAAATCCACTGGAGTCATTGACCTTACGTCATTCCGTTAATCAATCGGTTTTTTTTTCTTTCCGAGGAAATTATCTAATCCCGGACAACGGTTTGCTTTGACAATCTTTTAAGTAATCGCCCAACTTTCACTTGCCTTAATAATTATAAATATAAAATTCTAAGCATATCAGGGACAAAAAAATATCAGGTCTGCCATCCAGACTTATATCAGAATGCCAAGGCTAAATCTTACGTGCAGAGGAAATAAGGCATTAAAATGGCCGATAAAGATAACATTTGAGATCGAAGAGTAAACAGACAGGCAAGAAGAGAAAGAATTCCAGAAGGACACCTGCACGTTGCAAAAGGAAAATTGAGAACTCCGCAAATGTCAGTTGGTCCTGGAACTCTGCAATTTAACTGCAAATCAAAACCGAAGTCACGAATCACGAAAAAAAAATTCTTGGGCTTTGCTAATAGAACTCCGAAACAATGAAAGTTATATTTTAAGATAAAGAACAAGTGCTGTATTTGTAATCCTATAATTACAATATTTTAAATAAAAGAATAATTGAAATAATATCTAAATTCCAGGCTGGAATGAATTAGTCGAACTTGTGCACTTTTCAGTACGGCATTTTTGATCATCTTCCGAAATCCTGTAATTACTCTAAATATACCAACTGCGTCAAAAATAAATATTCTTATTTATTTAAAAATGCCATCTTAATCAAATTTTCAAAATCCAGTAGAATTCATTTATAATGGATTTGAGCTAATCAATTTTTTAGCGACAACCACTAAAATAACAGTTGTAATAAAACTATATGGAACTGACGTTAACTTCTTCGAATATAAAATTGCATAATAAAAATATCTCAAAAACTTTACAACTATATTTATTTATTCAAAGATGAACAAAATAATCGCTAGGCCATCGAGTTTATAGGCTCCTTAAAAGACGATCTAAACTATCATTGACTAACAATCAGACGATCTACGAAGCTATTGCATGGCGATTCGAAAATATGCTATGAGGGACAGCAAAACATTCTCCATTAGAACAATTCAATCTTTCAAGTCCAAATCGTTAAGAAAAATTGTAGATGCTCTTTTTTAATATTTCTAATGACATAGGTATTTTTAATAAGTATTTACTGTATGTACATAGGTACATATAATTGTGAGTAGGCATTGCACATGATGATTACGAATGATAGCAATCTCATGCATCTAATAAACCGGCATTGCATCAGCAGCGATAGGAGTTTCGTGTTACCCCCACGGTTGGCACAGGCTGACATGATCTTTATCGTCCGGACGTGTACTGGCTGCAGAAATGCCACTTGTATCCTTGGACGGCAACAGTAGAAAAAACTTTCCCAGTCCACAACAAAATTTTAATTTCTTAAAATATGGTTTCAACGAATGTTCGGCGAAATAGGTGATCCATAACTGGAATATTTGGAACACTAAACTAAACTGACCGGTAACCTATTATGTAACTGGAAACAGATTGCTACCGGCGTTCTGGACCGACTAAACCACCTCCCTGTTTGGAAACAGTCTAAATAAGGCGCTCCTCAGAATTTCAAAAGCCTACCTCTACCCTTCTTGTAATGTAACTATCGTAAAAGGGGAACAATGAGAAATGTTTCCATTGCTGCAAGGTATTCACGCTAGTTTTTACATCCACACTAGTATCCACATATAATGTTTTATATATGGAAAAGATATTAAAATACAGCAAAACCAGTAAAATAAAATAAATAAAAATGGACAATAAATGAAAAATGCGGTAAATAAGATGATTTAAAAATTATTTTTATTTCTCTTCTGAACTCCGAAAGTGGGACGTGTAAATCTATTTTACTAATATAAGCATATTACATGCATCTTATTATGTAACTATATCATATTATAAACTTTATAAAAGTTAATGTACAATTTAAAAGTAACGGACTAGCATAAAGAGATAACCAGTCAGCTGCTGTTTAACATCCTTAACAACTCCAAGGCATAAATAACGTGATATAGGTAACCGATCTATTCTAATCAGAGAGGGAAACATGAGAATTTGTGATTAAAATAAGAATATCAAAATGTTTAATTTTTTTTACTCAGCTCCTAGAGCCTGATGGACCAAACGAAAAATTAAATTAATTTTTTTAGTTCAATGAATTTAATTTTTTATTAAGATATATTTTCAAAATTATACCAAAACCTTTCCAAACACCCCAACCTTCCACACATACTTATAACCCACCTCGCACATTTAAACGAGGGCCCAAATCAATTATAAATATTTATTTTATTTGAGTTCTGGCAATGGCCTTGCTGAAGTCCTTAGCGACTATGCCATATCGCACACCTAAAGTCTCCACTAGATTTTGACACTAGTGATTCAGAACTAAGAGGAGCGCTGGGATCTCTTTGGGTTGGGCTTGCTCTCCTATAGTGGGAGAAAAATTTTGGTTCGGGATTTCCCAGGGATGCTTTCATGTATTGCATATATAGAATAGAATAGAATAGAAAGAAAACTTTATTCTGGGACAAAGTCCCTTAAGAATAACATTGAATATCACAAAGTAAGATCATAAACTGGCCGAGAGGCTTTTAAAAATAAAACAACTTAGGTAAAATTAAATACAAATTGGTATGAAAAAAAAATACAGAGAAAAACTAGAGAAAGAAAAAACTATTAATAAAAAGAGAGTGAAAAGATAAATATACAAAAAAGAGGTTAATATTGTAAACAAAATTGCAGAAGAGGAAAAAACAAACAGAAACTTAAAGAAAAATAAAAGATAGAAAATCCAAAATTAGCATTACAAGAAATCAAAACATTATCATAGTTAAACTATAATTTTTGCTAATGTTTTATGTCTGACGGTCTTAATAAATAAATTAGCCAATTACATACATAGTACATATATCCTTATAATTAGAGAGCGTCGGGTTGGAGGGAAAGAAGATGGTGAAAGAGTAGTGTTTTGAATGTTCCAAGGGAGGAAGCATTGCGGATACAGGGGGGGAGGGAATTCCAAAGATTAGAGGATCGGACAAGGAAGGAACGTTGGAATGCAGTACTTCTGTGGGATGGAGTATAGAGATCGGAAAGACGAGATCTTGTATGCAGTGATTTGATAGCAGACTTGAATTTCAGGTTACTGTAAATAAAGGGAGGGTGACGGGTGTTGATAACTTGGAATAGGTAGGAGCCTAGAAAGTATTTTCTGCGGAAGGAGGGGAAAAGCCAATTCAACTCAGTATAGAGATGCGAAACATGGGAACGTCTCGATGTTCCGAAGACAAACCTAATGAAGCAATTCATGATGCGTTTTAATCTGTCCTCAAGAACCATCGAGAGCCCGTCATATATCACGCAACCATAGTCAAATTGGGGGAAGATAAGGGAGGATACTAGAAGTTTGCGTGTGGGTAGGGGAAGGAGGTGACGGGAGCGGTGAAATAGTTTTAGGATACCGATTGACCTTCGGGAGATTTGTGCAATATGGGATTTCCAGGAGAGGGTTTGATCAATGGTTAAGCCTAAATTTTTAACAGAGGAATGGAAAGTTATTGGATGACCATTAAGGAATAATGTGGGAAAGTTGGCATTTGAATGGAGAAGGGAGTGTGATCCTATGGCAATTGCTTGAGTTTTAGCTGCGTTTAACGTTAATTTGTTCAGATTTGCCCAGGCACAGGTTTCGTCTAGGTCTTCCTGAATTTTGGCAAACGCAGCTAACATTTCGGATGGAGGAAAGGAGAAGTAAATTTGGAAGTCATCGGCATAAAGATGGTGGGAATAGTGTGTATTGTATATGTATAGTATGTATGTATGTTGTATATTGTATGTGTATAGTATATAGTGTGATAGTATTTATTTTTTTCTTTCTCTTTGACTATTTCAGTATTTTTTCCTCAGTTTATTTATACCTTTTATTTTATATCTTGTAAAGTTAGAGGGGTTTTTTTTGTTTTGCTTTCTTTTTTATATTTATTTTTTAATCTCCTACCAAGGTAGGTACATATTGTGTTTTTTTTTTTTTATTATAGATGTAGAAATAGCAAACAAATGTGGATCTAAATCGCCAATCACCAGTACGGAAGTGTTACTCAAAATCGCAACTGAATTCTGTACTCCCTTTCGCCTCTTAGATAATTTATTTTCGTACTACATTCACTAATGGTTTTAATTTTATCAACCAAGACTAAAGCGACAAGAAACTACTCGTCGTTACAGACTACTTCAACATTTACTAAACAAACGATCATTTCATTACAAAAGATTATATGACTGTTATTAGACCTATTTGGACGTACGGAGTTGAGCTTTGGGGCTCTACTAAACCATCCAATTCATCTCGTATCCAATCCTTACAATCCAAAATCCTTCGAAAAATCATAAATCCGAGGAGTCTGAAAAGAAGATGGCCTAGAGATCTTCAAGTGTAGAATTTTATTGAAATGCTACGGATGATTAGTTCTTTTCAAGTTATTACATGTCATTGTAAAAGTTATCAGCTCATTTACTCATTTACCTATTTGTATAGTTGTAAATTTAGATTTATTATAAAATTCCAAAGACCTGGTCTGTCTTTACTTGTGATTATTTACTATGATAGAAATGAAAAACCAGCATCTCGAAGAGTAGCAACTCTATATCCAGTACACACCAAGTCCAAGTTCCAGAAGAAGAAAAGAATGTAACGGAGGACAGGAACGAGTGCTATTAGGGAGGAAATGTCGGCTGAGGGGTGTCCGTATACCGTAGCCTCTGGTCCCTGGTCCTCCAAGGAGGTCAAGCACTAACGGAAGCCTGTATAATAACTGTGCGGTTTCAATATAATTCCTTCAATAACACTTCCAGAAACTAAAGTGTGCATAACCTCGCAACCTACAAAACCTGAATATATTAAAATAAATTTATCATAACGAAATTCGCCAATTAAGTGGGATAAAAATAAATTAATTTATCTAAAGACTGGGTATAAAAATATATAATTAAAATAAAAATAAACGTTATATACAATTTTGAAAAATTAACATTTGCACATGACAATAGGACATTTTGATTTTTTGTGGTTCTCCAATAAACGTTTGGGTGAATACCATAATCAGATTTGACCCAACTTGCTTAGTAGCTCAAAAGTTCCGTTTTAGATAGTTGTAAAGGGAATGGCTAGTCCTCCTGGCGTGCGCAGGTGGAAGAGAGAGGTACTGCGCATCGTAAAAGTAAGGTAATAAATATGTGATAAAAAACATAATTGGCCCATTATAAAATAACAAAAATTGTATTCTATTATCAACAACAAGCGTTATATATCAATCGCAGACCGTTTAAACGTTGGAACACCGAAACATACCACCCCAAAGATATATTTTAAGAAATAAAAAAAATATTTTTGACCCACGCTGAAAATTTAATAGCGAATCAGTTGCACTTTTTTAAACAATAATCCCAAAAATCCAGATCAATTGTGCGTTGGGACACGGAAACAGACCACCTCAAAGATATTTTTTAAGAAATGGAAAAAAAAAATGTTTGACCCACGATGAAAATTTATTTGCATGTAAAGTACATTTTTTTTTAGTTGCGTGCCAAGTACATAAAAATAATGATAATACCAAAAAGCGAAATCATTTGAGTGGTGGGACACAGAACCAGACCACCTGATATTTTTTTTAAATAAAAAATATTTTTGACCCATGCTGAAAATTTAGTAGCGTTTTAAGTACATTTTTGTAATAATAATCCCAAAAAGCCTTTTTTTGAGGGAGATTATTATTACAAAAATGTAATTGACATGCTATTTAATGAGGAGATATGGTCGAAATCACGCTCGACCGCCAGGTTTTTTTTTCACTAAGTAAGGGTACCCACTTTGTAGAGGCAGTCTGGGCTCCAGGAGTGACTCCTAATCTCGAAGATTCCAGTCAGGATTCATTTCGTGAATCCACTACGAAATAAATTTTAGCCCGCCAAAGTAGGATTTGAAGCCACAACTTACTATACCAGAGTTTCTGTTATCAACTTTTTTAAACTTAAATAGGTATATATTTTATTTAAAAAAAAAAAAAGATAGCACACTGGTGGTACATTATACCTATTATTGATACAAAATTTAAACGTAAAATCTAATTTTATTAAAATCTTCAAAATATAATTAAAATCTTATTGTAGTACAGGAATTGAAACGACATTACTAGTTTTTCTTTGAATTAAGAAGATAATTGCAACTTTAATATATATTTTTTTATCTAATTAACAACTGTAAAATAACAATATTGATAAACATCAAGTCATGTTAATATTCGAGATTAGCAGTTAAATGAAGTAACAGTTAAAAACAGCAGAAAGTAGACTTGTATCAGACAGTCCATATCTTTGTCAGCACTAATGGAATAATTAATACATAAATTCATTTAATTCTTAATAACATTTGAAAGTTCTTGAAATAAGGTCATCTATAAATATTTAGCACTGCATATTTATACATATTTTTTGATAAAACTATTCAAAAACTGTCCCTTACAAATGTAAAAAAACGTCTAACATAGATCTGATGGACGAAAAAAAATATCAGGTGTGATCAAAGCAAGTGTGAGATGTTGATGACCTGTGTTATAATTTAAAACTAGAAAAGCAACCCTCTGGAAAAGTTCTAATTATTATGCTACGATGTGGGAAGATTGGGATAATGTGGTATCACTAAGTCTTGTTAACATTTAATGTGTAATTGCGACTTCCATTAATTATAATTACCAATGTGGAGGTACGTATTGCAACAAGAAAATATTATATAACCCTTGTTTGCATTTATAATGAGACGATAGGTGTATGCTACAGCCGTTATGCAAAGTAAATTTCAATGCAGATTATGCCGATAAGTACGCAACATGGTTACGAGGGTGGGGAGAAAAAAGGGGTAGCATTCATTTTAATACACTGATTTTTTATTGAACTAAAATAGAGTAAAAAATATATATATTAAAAGTAATTAGAACGAACTTGATGGATACCCGAAGAAAGAGGCAACAATGAAGATAATCCGAACACAAAGGAACCAGAAGAGAAGACAGGAATGCCGGCTACCTGGATTACCCCAACACTGATAAATTATGCAGTCAAATTGGTATTTAAAAATTAAACTGCTGGAGGAGATCTGGAGATCTCCAGGCCAAACCCGTTCCAGGGGCCAGCGGCTAATACTAATGCCCAACCACCTTCGATTTAAATCTCACCATACCGACTTATTAAGCTAATTATCCGAAAATTTTAGCTGATTGATTGGGTCAATTTAGTAATCAAAACAATAATAATTATTTTAAATTGATTAGAGACAGAGTGAGAAGTATTTTATGAAATATTTAAGAAATTAAATTTTTGAAACATTGTTTATTAATAAGGAATATAAAAATAGTTTATAATAATTTTGTTTTGTTTCTATGAAGGTAATTATGGACATTAAAAAAAATATTTATAATAACATTCAATCTTATTACTTTATCTTTTATAAATAATAAACAAGAGGTAGAATTTTGAGCCCCATTGAAAGATTATCAGAAATCCTAGTATTTAAAACTGAATTAAAATGAATTATGCAATATTTCTGATCTAAGCAATATAATAAATTATTAAACCACCGAAATATAGATATATGGATGGGAAAGTTAGTAACAATGTATTTGTTGAAAATATCACATTATGTACATAAACCTGTATCTGTAGAAAGTATACCATTTTGTTGACCTGTATTATATGAAAGCAAAACAGCTCATTTAAAAATATGTTCTAAGATCTGACATAATATAAATTAATACATTGCTCATGCTTTTATTAGGTTAAATTTAAGTAATTTTTTTTTCTCATCTCCTAGTTAAAATCACATAATTCCATCAATTCATATCAGACAAACAATGCATTCATAATAAAATTAAGAAAATACTATCTAAACCAAGCTAAGGATTTTGGCGGGAGAAGGGGTTAAATTTTTTTTTAAGTAAAAAAAATCAATTTGAGTACAGAAAAAAAAGGTTAAAAATAGTAAAAGAAAAAAAAGAAGAAAAAATAAATAAATAAAAAAACAAAAAAAAAACGCTAACGATATCGAACCTCGTGTTATGTGGGTTAGACGATTTTGGTGGAACATTGTTTGATACTAACAGAAATTCTATCAAGTTCTAAAATCCCGGATTTTTTTTTTTTTATTTATTTATTTATTTTTTTAATGGCCCCTAAAATAAAATGAGAACTGTTGGTAAATAAATACAAAAAAAAAATATAAGGCAAAATAGGAACGAATGTCTTCCTCAATCTACTCAACACCGACAAATTACCTGTTTTCAAAGTCACTGTTTACAAACAGTAAACACAACAGGGACTGAGCAAATCTTGTATAACTCCCCGGCCTGTGTTTACAAGAGGCTGGAAGGCTGACTAAATCAAAGGGTCCAGGCCTGGAGGGCAGATGGTCAAGCAGATGGCCTCATCAAGGTTGTGCTCTCCAGCTCCAGGTAAAGACGGCCTCTTTTTTTTATCTTCTTTATCGTTTCTATCGGGAAATCACTTCTACGTTTTGGAATGAATCCGTACTACTTCACCTTGTGAGAGCGTAACATCGCCTTCGGCAAGAAAGTTATGGACTGGATAATTATCGAACAAATAATAAAAATAACAAGTAAAGCATTAATCATAACAAGCGTCTGTAGGATTATGGTATATTAGAGAAAATCAAAGGTACTTATGGATTAACTTAAACAAAAATAACTACTTTAACATTAAACTACGGAATCAGATAGTCACAAAGCCTATTTCCCCTTGAAATTAACAAAGCATTTAGCAGAACAAGTGGAACTGTGACTTCTTCAGTGACTGAAAGTACCTTCAGAACCTAATGAATGGAGAGAAACTCTTTTAGTCTGAAAGAGACCTATAACAAGAGATGACAAAATTCTTTGGCACTGGTTTTCTAAATAAACTAGCTGTCCCGATAATAAATTTTTATGAATAAATAAAGGGGTACGCCCCAAAAACTGTATTAAATATATTAATTTAATACTTCGTAACTATAATTTCTGTGTAAAATACAGCTCACCACTCAAATACACTTGTTTCTCAACATGCTTCCCACTCCATTCCCGATAATCCTCCGAGGCGTATGAAAAGAACCTGGCCTAGAGATCTCCTAGTGTAGGATTTTTAATGAAGTGCTACTGAAGAGTAGTTCTTTTCAAGTTTTGACATGTCACTGTAATCGTTATCAACACATTTACTTGATATATATATATATATATATATATATATATATATATATATATATATATATATATATATATATATATATTTGTACAGAACAATAAATTGATATAAAAAAATACTGCTGGATTTTATTGAATTAATGATTTTAGTAATCCTAATAAGTTTCATATGCCTTGGTGCAAGAATATGGGGACGTTAACACAAAAAAAAAAAAAAAAAAAATCAAACTTTCAGAGAACAAAAAAATTGGCGGAAATTTGACTGACAATATATATTCGTAAATATATAATAAAAAGACTGTTTTATCCTCAGTACTAAGATACAATGAATGAACTGTACAGAACAAAGTTAAAATAATGTCAAATTCCTTTGATAAACCGATTGTGATTAACCTACCTGGTGTATTACCGCTTAGCACGTCAGGAGTGTTAATCTCCTGGTTTAATAGAGATATTTAAATAGGTTTTTAGAGATAAAACTATGATAACATCATTCTTTTAATGTCGCACGTAATAATATGTCTCCATATTTATATCGTGTGCAAAAAATTTCGAAAGCTAGGTTTCTATTAGCATATTATAATAAATATAAATTGTGAAAAAAAAATTATAAAAATCAATATGTATTTAGAGACCAATAAAAATAATCGTTATTAGATACACAATTTTTTAATAATAAGTGAATGTATATATGTTTAAAAAGTGGAAAATATTTTAAATATGCCAAGTTTTTTTAATTAAGAAATTTAAAAAAATTATTTGTTTAATAAAATAATTAGAAACCTCAGTTTATTAATATTATAGGTATTAAAGTATACAATGAGAAATAAATTAAATATAAAAATTAGTGGTATCAATTGATCCCAATAGGTAATGACGACAAAAACATTTTAAAAATAATATTTAGTAAACCTAATTAATCAGTGTTGCTAATCTGTGATAGCAAGCGCTCAGTTCATGATTAAAGATTTTAATTTTATATAGCTATTTAATATTGTCTAGCGATAAAAAAAAAAAAAAAAAAAAAAAAAAAAATATATATATATATATATATATATATATATATATATATATATATATATAGTACAGAAAGAAACCGAAAATATGAATAAAACTTCTAAAACATAAAAACAAATAGAAAAATTACGTGTAGGTATTAAACATTTCATGTCAACAAAATTAATTATTTTATAAATTATTATTTTAAAAACGAATTTTTATATTTTTAATAGTTTTAGAAAATAAGAAAATGAATTGTTGAGTTTATTGTGTGATATTTGGGCTACTGAGAATAAACTATTTCGCAGGATAATTCAATTATCTCAAGGCCACGACTAACAATCACCTTCCAATTCTAAGATTAAAGTTAAAAAATCAAAATAATTACATGACATTTCAAGTCAAATAGAAATGTTTATTGATCTATAACATAAAAAAATAATACTTTAAAATTAACATTCCGATCCATAACGCTATTTTCTTAAGAATTAACAATAAAAAATATATATTAATTATATTGATAGGTAGTAATTAATAATAACAAAGTAACAGTACTTCAAAAAGTATTAACAGTAAAGCGTACTAGTAATATTCCCGTTAATAAAAATAAAAAATTAATAATAATGTTTTTATTTTTATATACTTAAGAAACTCTATGACATTGGATTGTATAATTCATAAGGGTTAATAAAACTATATAAATAATATGTAATCATTCTAGGTTATACATAACAATAACCAAAAACCATTATCAATAATAATAAGAATTAAAAATGTTTTAATAGCTAACATCAGTGTAATTAACATAAAAACAATTTACCAGAAAACATGCATTAATGAAACATTGTCGATTCGATACAAAATATATATATTTTTATAACTTATGGATAACATATCTTATCAAGTTAATCCATGTAAATATTTACTTCATTTCTTAAGTGTCCAACATTCGTAATACATTATCTTCTTGACAGAACGAAAGCATAACAAAAATAGTGCGTTGAACCTATACACCTGTTTCAGCTGTCGGAAACCAGGTTCGGCAATAAACCACAACCACTAATTATTGAACACAAAACTAATGCATAATCACACTACAAAACTACAACATTATGACTTAGAATAATTGTTAGAAACTTAAAATATGGAATAAAGAAACGTTCAGGAATAGGGATGGAAAATATAACCGGAAAAAATGGCGCTTGACTATCATAATTTAAGCCGGGAGGTTATACATTCGTACGTCATAATTTAAATATATTTGTTGATAACGTTATTATAACTGAAACATTAATATAATTTCTAATGAATGAATTCACAAATTTGCCATCTTTGATAAAATAGATATGAAAAAAAAAAAAAAATTAAAATGTGTACTTTTAAAAAGTCAAAATATTGATAATAATGATAAGGCAATACTGATTATAATTGGGTGATTCTTAAAATTATACCATTGGATAGTATAATGTAGCAATAATTTTACGAATCTAAAGATGATAAAAACAGAAGAAAAAAAAATAATTATAGAAATTATTTACATTAAAATTGCCTCGAAAAACGAAAATACAAGCAGGCCAAGGCAGGAGGAAGGGGAAACGTTAACGGTGGTGAAGAAAGAGAGGCGAACGGCCGACATATAACAATACAATCCGGCGATGAAACTACATCAAAAATACAAGCAAAATCCAATTACCTGGTATCTGTTATCCACCTGTTGACGTCGAAGGAGCAGGGCACTGACTAGAAGAACTAAATGGCAACAAACTGTCACACAATATATCGAATAGACCACAACGACAAGACCAACACACTACCTGCAACGACTGTGAGCTGGCGAGTGTTCTTCCACTCCCCACCACTCGCTCCTCCCCGTACCCTCCCTCCCCTCCACCTCCTGCCCTACTTCGTCATACATGGATACACCAATGGTATAAAAATATTGAAACCATAAAAGAATACGATGAAATAGGAATAAAATCATACTGTTAAAAAAAATAATAATAATAAAAATATTCATCCATTACATTAAATAAAAATAACCTCAAAAAATAACTAAATTAAAACCTAAGAGAAGTGCTTGAATAAATAAATAAAATAGAACATTGGCATATAAGCGGGTTCTAGCTTATAAGAAAGCTTCATAGTCCTCAGTGAATTAAATAGCAAAAGAAAGAAAAAAAATACAGATATAATAAGAAAATACAATTATCATAGAAAATGTGCGCAGTAGCATATTTTATCTAGTTTAATTTAGCAAGTTTTCTTTAAAATGAACCGTTCAATAGATTATAGGAGAATAGTAGAAAATTGTTAAAGTTTAGCACTAGCAATTAGCGTGCAGTGGTCATACAAGACCTAACTTATATTTTAGTACACAATCATAACATTAAAAACCTTTTTTTTTTTTGGGGGGGGGGGGGGTTAAGACTTTCATTGAAGTACTATACTAGCCTGGGTGGGAAGGTCATGGTTTATTCGTAGGTTCGCCCAGGTGGGATTCGAACCCACGACCTTCAGTACCGAATGCGCTGAGACCCTCACCCCAACTCACTCAGCCATCGAGCCCCACAGCAAACCTCTTTATATCAAAGTGTACAGTTGTACTATAGTTACTGTACTATACCCTCATTCTAGTATCAATCCAACTGTGGTCGAATGTCAATGGATGAGTTGCTCATATTCATTTCAATTTTTCTATGTAAGACAGGCTTAATGAGTTGTTATTAACCATGGATAACAAATCACTTATCATTTTATCCGCTGTTTACTTATATGTTTATAGATGGAGGTCTCAAGGTCTGTAGTTTTCTACACTTTGAACATTTTAATGAATAGTGTTTCAAATTCTCTCCCGGCAGCCATTGTTAATTAGAGACTGCTGTTAGTCGATTGTTCCAAAAAAGACAAGATTTCCCGACTCACGAGCGTTCCTTCGCACCATCTATTGCTCCATCCCATCAGTTTTCCCCCCTCACAGTCCATTGGAGTGATGGATTTTCGGAGTGTTACTGAGGGCTTTTGCACAGTCTGAATCCCAACCATTCCTCATAGTTTCAAAAAATTCACACATTGACGGTGGTTCCACAGTCCATTTTGCGTGGAATAGTTGGGTTGGAATGAACATCAGTGGTCAACTTAATGTTACGACGAATACACAGAAAGATGATAATCAATATGAAAACATATTACAACTTCAAAACCACATGAATCCAAACTCAAACATAGAAAATGGCTAAATATATGACTGGATCAATGGAGATGAGTAAAATGAAGTTTCCAGATAACAGAAGAAGAAATTATTATTATGAACTGAATTTAAAGCAAAGAAGAGGAGATATTTGAAAAACAGCATGCATCAAAACATAATGATGTAGTTAGAGGTTGTAATTGATTCATCGAATGGGCAGAGCAACATGGGCCCTTGCAGAACTAGGCACCTTATTAACTTAGTAACAATTCAAAACTATCAACACAATCTAGTTTAACATGTATAATAATAATAATAATTCTTCAATGAAGAAGTTATATGCTTTTTAATAATACTATTATTGAATAATAATAATGTCTTTATTGAACAATATAATATATACATACATGTACTTAAAGTAGTAATACTAGTGCAATAAAGACTCTTGGCACTTGCCATCAGAGGAGTCTTTGAGAGGAGTTTGACCTTTATGGCTTTACTTCTTAAGTATATGATATTAATGAATAGAGGAAATTTAAATACAATATAAATCATTAAAAACAAAATTAAAATATTTTTTTGTTAGATTAAATACAGCACAATGAAAACAAACAAAAATCAGAAAATAACATTTTACTTATTAACATTTTTCACATTTTTTTAAATAAATACTTAACCATGTATAATTAAACTCTTGGACTAACCTTAAAAGGTACTTCCATGCTACTTGACAATACTTTGATAAATACAGCCAACATTTGCCATTTAAAATATTCACTGCCTCAGCTTCATTAAGGAACGGTTTTTCACAGAAATGTTACTCTGAATTCCCTCAAGATAGGATATGCCGCTAGGAAATGATATACATCCTCTCTCTCGGATCTATTACATAATGAGCATATTCCTATGCCTGTGCCATACCTCTTGTAGTTCAAATTTGGAGGTTCCCTCTGATTCTCATGTTCCAACAAATATCTTTGAGTTGTAAAGCAAGATTTATTTAACTATTGCAGGTAGGGTTATGATTCAATTTTTTATATAAAACAGAGGACATGGATGTTGTAGCCTTCAAAACTTGTTCTGTCTTGAAATTTAGTATTAATGCCTTTCTTATTTTTTCAAAAACAATCCCTAAATTTAGAAAATTTTCAATAGATATAGTACCTTCCACATTATATTTCTTCATAATTTCCGTAATATTTAAAAAAAAAAAAGTATTTTTCCTAACTGTCTCTATAGCAAGTAGCTTAGGGTAACGGTGATTGAGTAAATTAAAAACTTTTAGCAAATAATTATGATGCATTTTCATATTATGTATAAAGATTGGGAAGAGATTTGTTTCCAAGTAGAGAACATAGTCTTTTACATATAGAATTATTTTTTACTTATATTATCATCCAATCCATCTCGTATTCAATCCTTATAATCTACAATCATTCAAGTTCACTCTACAATCTAAAACTATGTAACAAATAAATTATCTATAATGATCGTAATGTTCCATTTGTTACAAATTTGTTCCAAACCTTTCTTCTTCAGTAGACCAAATATCTTCAGTATTTTTCTACCAAAAGCATCTAGCCTGTTTCCGTCAGCCGTTGTCCAAGTCCATGATCGACATGTAGACTTGAAAACTTGAAAAGGATGGTTTCTTTTAAAATGTTCCTTCAATTCACATCGGCTACCGACAAACATACAACTGACGTCCGGTAAGACATTACGTGATTGACCTCCGAGCCCTGATAGATGAAGTACTATAGATATGATAAACAGATATAGGTAAAGTGTTATAAATAATCAATAAACAATACATAATTTGTTTTTTTATTAGAAGAAATAAATTTTAACAATAAAAAATATTTTAAAGGTCCTTCATAGATTAATTAGTCCTTAATGAAAATAATCGCTAAAAAAAATGCTTAAACCTCAATAAAGGGTAATTTTATTTTATCAACTATAAACTAATTATCAATAAGGCACTTGTTTCATGCTCCATCGAGCTATGGATCGGTAAGAACTGAAAATGAGCCATCACTCCGAAAAATTGCTATAATTCAATCCTATTCAATCGCCGAAAATTAATCAATAATAGAAATAATTTTGGGAAATTCTTTAGACTTAAAAGTACTTATTGTATCTGAACTATTCGCTAAAATATCCACTAATTATAATTATTTTCACAATAATTATTTATTTAGTTTTGTAGGTTTATTCAGTTTTTTTCCAACAGATTTTAAACCTAAATTTGTATTTGTTATACTTGTACGTAATACTGTCCAGTACTATGAAGTGATGTCAAAAGTATGCATGCGTGTAGCCATATTGTTTGCCTGGTTTCCTGTAATTTATTTTCAACAAACAATAAAAGAAAAAAAAACATGATAATAATATATATATAATTTGTTTTCTAAAAATGTATTATTGCATATTAAAAATTTCTACTATGTTTACAATTCCAATTTTTATCCAGACGAAAATAAATTAATTGTAAATTATGTCATTAACGAAAATCCGAACAATGACATATATTAAAAATATTTGTTTCCATTTTTATATTTCCCGCCAAAAGACCATGCAAAAAGTTCAGTACCAAATAACCTACACGTCAAACTCTAATAATCTGCACCTCAAAATAGAGAAAAGTACGACATGAAATGTGACTGCCTCATTTATTTACGTCAAAACATATTAATTGATTTTAAAATATATTCTTTATATGATTATATTGAACTTTAAATAGATATTTTTAAATCTAACAAGGGAACGTTTGCAGTTGTAACTCACAGATTTAAATGCCGAATTTTGTAGAAATTTTAAAAATAATTTAAATAAAAAATATTTAATAATTAATTAAAAAATATATTTAAAAAATATTAAAATTTTGTAGGATTTTAGAAGCCAAGAGACTGTCAATTTTGAAAAAATGTAAATAATTTGCGCAATCTCACATATTTCGCCACCGATTAATTTATAAGCCGTAAAACGGCATAGTTTAGCCCAAATCCGGAAGTCGCAGGATTTCCTCTTATTGAAATATCTCAAGTTATAACCGACCTCGGATTTTTTCATTCACATCAGTTTTTGTCGACTAAAATCTGTATTCAATTGAATCTGCAATGTTATATGAATGGATAAAAAGAAGAATGTATGCTGATTCTTTTGATGCAATTACTATTGTAATCGGTTAAACAAAGCAGTTGTTATGGCCGTTAGAAATTGTGGATAAAATCTCAACTTCAAAATTTTAACCTTCTCGAAAAAAGTAAAAAATAAATATTTTTTTATTTTGATAAAATTTCACATACAAGGGTTTTATGGTGCGTTAAATCGAGATATGAGGTCAGTTGTTCATGATTTACAGCGGATTTCCTAGGATTTTTGTCATTTTTTTAGAGTTTTTGAGCACCCTAAAGCCGGGTGGTGTCTTGAGCATAACGGAAGTATTTTTATACAAAATAGCATATCTAACTGCAATTAAACGTGAAAGAATCATTTTTCTATCTTGACTGAGAGGTAAGAAAAAAATTAAACGTGATTTTCATATTTTATTTTTTTTCTCGGCTCCTAATGCCCATTGGCGGCTATAACTCTAGTTTTGCACTATTATAGGTCCCTACTTCTCACACAAAAATCGGCATTCAAATCTGTGAGTTACAACTGCATACGATCCCTTATAAGTTCAAAATATATCTCCATTTCAACACCAAATCCTAGACGAATCCTCAATGCTCTTTATTATATAACAAATAAATTTATCTATAATGGTCTTAATGTCCAATATTTTACTGATTTCGAAAAAAACCAGGTACCTATATTTCCATAATAAATTTTATATCTACTTAAATAGTTGCTAACATCAAAAAATAACATTTAAACCACATTGTACAGTTGTAAATATCAATAAACTAATTTTTTTTAATTACAAAATAACCACACAAAATTAAGCAACTATTAAAAAAAAAAAAATCGTTAATAGCTTAGAACAGATAGGCAAACACGCAGAGCATTGCAGGTTGTTGGTTTGCATAACAGTTCCTTGACAACGAACGCAATATTATCTTAAAATTTTCAATTCAATCTTTCCCACTAAGAAGTAACAGTTAGGCTTGAAATCGGAAATAATAATATGAAAGAAAAACATAAAATAAAAATTTTCGAAATTTTGTTCTTAATTATCTTATTAATTTCGTAAACTAATAATTCTACTTACAATTAATAATAATTAACCAACAAAAACCTTTGTGAGAAATTTCTTTTTTTTAGGGTTCTTTTTATGTTTTCGATAAGCTAAAGAGTTTTTGAGATATTTAGTATTAATTAAATTTAAAATTAATTTACCTGGTTTGTGTTATTTTTTTCTCCTTATTTATAACTTAAATTTACTGTATACAAAAAATATAATAATAAAATTTAAAAAAAATAAAATTAAAATAAAAATAAATATGCGGTAACCACAATAAAATGTAATGATTTCAGGTGAGCATGATGATATAGAATAATTAATACAATTAGAATATATGATTCATTTGTCAATTCAATTGTTTTTTTTTTTTGTTTTTTTTTAAGGCTAGTTTCATATGTTAAACATTCATCTAAAAACATAGCAAAATTTCTAAACATCAGCACTTTGCTGATTAAATTATATATATATATATATATATATATATATATATATATATATATATATATATATATATATATATATATATATATATATATATATTATTTATTTTTTTATATGTAAGACAAGAAAGAAAAAGTAATGACATTACAAAATCTTGTAGAGAAACTACCCTTTGGTAGCATCCTAATGAAAGTTCTAAATTACCTGAGGCCATCTTCTTTTTAGACGTCTCTGAGGATTTGAGGAAACAAGTGGATTTGGTTGAGTATTTAATTTTTTATGAAAGGAATGGTATCCGGTTCGTGCCGTATCAGCGAAATCAAACAAATTAATGTCATTGTGGATCAGTTCATTTGTGATAAATTAAGGAGCATTAAGGATTTATTATTGAAGATATTGAATAAGAGAAGAATTTGATGGTTAGGTGTAACCCCATAACTCTATACCGTCCAAATAGGTCTGATAATGGCCATTTAGTTGAGGTTTTGATGTGAATTGGGTGATTAGAACGTTTTTCAAGTGTTGAAGCAATCGAAGTCTTTAGTCTAGATACAACCAAAGATATCGAATCTGTTCAATATTATTTAACGGTATTCCATAAAAGACAGGACAGGTTTTTAGAAGCAGAGTAAAAGTTATTTGCTGATATTGTGTTATCTTGAACTTGGTATTATAAGCGGAAAGACAGTTTCATATCTTATATTCCTTCATTTTTTTTTTTCTATTCATCGTTTTTTCTGTTTAAACCAGTAATATAGTTCCATTATTATTGATATGTTCTGAATAGAAAACATTTTCTTGGTAAAGGAAATAAAGTGTTAAAATAGTCTATAATAAATAATTTAAATAAATTTCCGATTTAAAGCCGAAAGTGATGATATAGGAATTGCTATTCAAAGCCATTCGCGAATGGCTTCTTTCATTGATATTTAATGTATGACAGAAAGTCTGTTCGACCACTGGACATCTGCCAAAATTGAAATCGGTTTCGAATTAAAGAAAGCTATGACATTCAGATATTCGAAACACCATATTCATTTTATTTCGTCCCTGATCGGAATCCTGTTTCAACGAATTCTTTTCACTTGGAAATGATTTTTTTTTTTTTTATTGTTTCAACACTTTCTAGAAACCGAATATTCAAGCTTGCCATATCAGAACGGTTGTTTATCCATTATTTTATGAAAAGTGCGGGAAGTCATTCATTTGTCAATATTCATTGCAATTCATCGATCATAAACAAAATAAATATACGATAATATGAAACGTGATCAAAAATTCTTTGAATATTATTTGGGCGTGTATTGGAAATAAATAAAAGACAAGTTAAGAGGGATAAAACCTTTAAAATTTTGTTTTTACATATTTAAGTAAAAACTCCGATATGCCCATTGTATTTTCATAGATTCGAAAAATAAACGCTTTCTTCGAGAGTGTCTGATGTGAGCTAGAAGTGGACAGATATCAGCAACCGGTATTCTGTCGATATGATAAGATCGGAATCACTTCGAGCGTGGACAAACAAAAATAAAACATAAAATTTATGAATGGCTCGGGTAGTAAAAATATAATTAAAGACACCCATTAATACAAATATAATTGGAAAAGGAAACATTATGAGTGATCATGGAAAGACCTGGAATATTATGCGAATTACGCCCTTAGCGTTTATTATTAAAATATCCATAAATTCTTTTTATGAAGGTGGCAACACTGTCACCGAGCTACACCACTGCCATTGTAATCATCCTTTAAACAACTATTCGGTCAAGATATCGAAGTAGGACTCCTTCTCTGCCAGAATAAAATACCTTTTTTTTATTGTTAGATACTTTTTCTCGATTTATTTCGATATTTTCTTCGCTTCTTATGGAGGCGTAAGGTTATTCCAGAGCGGGAACTACGCTCAATCAAATTTACGTCACGGTTTTCAATAAAATCTATGAGATATTAATTTCTTATGTTCTATCAGTTCGTGATTGTTTCTAAGCATGAAGTAAACAATAAACTATCATCACTATATTTATTTCATCCATATCATATTATTTTATTAAACATTCTGCAATATAACACCTTGGTATTAGTATCTTAACATCATCAAGTATTAAGCCATACATCAATTACTTTATTAGTAAAACTATTTAAGTGTAGTTAAAGTTTAGTTACATTCACTATAAATCGACTTCCAATGTGTAGGTAATGAATTTGAAATCCGAAGTGAAGGAGTGGAATAGGTTTGTGGGTGGTGCGAAGTTTTGACTGTTGATTTCGTTACCAACTATTCTTTTATCCAAAAATGTAATTTTCAGGTACTGTTACAGTTTTACATACGTCCACTGGAGTGGGAATAAGTACAAAAATAATTTTTTTTTTAAATATAAAGGTTCTTTTTAACCCTTTTCAGGACACAGTGTACTTACTACAATACACCATAATTCGATAGATTGTTTGAAGGGACCCCATCATTCAAAAACATTAAATGGGGTTAAAAAACAAAAACAAAGAATTGTAATAAATAAAACTAAATTATTATTACTATATACATATATATTTTTTTTGTTTGCAGATGTATTCGATATTAGAACAATAAAAAAAGAAAGAAGTGAATTAACATGTTTTAAATATGTATGCTTGACCTGAAAAGAGTTAATAAACAACTAATAAAACAAATAGACGCTTAAGCACCCAGTCATTTTTTGCCCAAAATTAGTTTGAACTTTCACTTTACGTAAAAATTCAAATTTTATTTCTGAGGCCAGATTTTTTCAAAAACGAGCGATGTGTCTGTACCAAAAACTTTTTCATTATCGATACCGATACCTCAGTTTAAAATTAAGAAATACACTGCTGCTACAAAAAAAATATTTATTTAAAAACCATAAAAACAAAACAAATACATTAAAAAGAATAATAGTTTAAGAAATAAATTAATAAACAGAGAATAGTATGCTGTGTTCAATTACATATACACATATCCCTGACGAAACATTTTTCGATGACAGCTCGTGGACTCCTGAGTCATTTCTGGGTTTCCTTTGTTGATTAAAAAATCGAAAATATTTTTAGAACCTTCTAATATTGTGTTATGTTTCTAAATTGTGTATTTGTATTCAAAAACTAATATTAATATGTAATAAATGGAAAATGATCTTTATTCTAGGACGTAAATACCCCTCAAAAATGTGTAATAAAGCCTGAGAATAGACATTTATTTTTTAGTTTCAGATTGTAATTTTATTTCTTCTTTTTCTAATAACCAATACATTCTCTCAACAAACTAACAAAATTGACTGGCTATAGCAATATTCTATCGTTAAAGCAAAAGGTTTTAAAAGAAGAGTTTTTAAGGAAATGGTTTTAAATTCATTAACTCAGGGGGTTTATCTTGCGTAAAATTTCTCTCTTATTAAGGATGAAAAATATCTTTATGAAAGATATCTAATTTTTATCATCAGAGAGAAGAAACAATATATAATAATTAAATATTTAGGTGGAACCATTTGTCCGCAAACTACAACTTACCTTTTATACTAATAAATCGGCGAAACGAAGGCAGTCCTAAATTTCTCATTTTTTCTCGTAATTATTAAATTAATACACCCCCTTCTTTGATTTATTTAGATGATAATAATAGAAATAAATAAGTTTTATCTGTATCCTGCAAATTGGGAACGTGGCTTATAGTTTACTACGAAATATTCAATTATTATTGGTATCAGTTGCTGATCAAAATATGATCAAATACACTACCACAATTATATAACTCATTTCGAGTAGCAACTTAACCTCATGTTCGCTACAACTAGTTGACTTGCTGGATCGGAATGAGTGTCGAAGGGAGAGCGTAATACTGAAAAAAAAAAAAAAAGGGAAAACTTAAGCGATCGAATTGGTTTAAGTGCCTGATTGAATTCTAAGAACAAACTAAACAGCCATCATTCTACACATAAGAACAAATAAACAAACACGTGGCAGACCGACACGCTGCTAAGAGGCTCCTTTGTGTCGATTCCGCTAAAGCCAATAGATCAAAGAGTGTGGGCGGATGTCTGATACAGCTATACCTTTTGCTTATGACGCATGTATTCCCTGTATTGTATTCTAATGAACTGCTATGAGGTGGAGTTTTACTTTTATTTGAACAACTTGATTTAATAATCCAGGTTATAGATCGAGGAGTTCTGCCTATATTAAATTTCTAATTATTTGTAACGTGAAAAAGAAAATCCCAAGGTCCAACAGAAATTCCCTTTTATCTTCCTGAACAATTGCTATATTATTCACACACATTATTACATAAATTATTACACTTTTGCTTTTGTCCCCTTTCTAGATTTAAATTCAAATTATTTTTTTTTTCATAGTTGGGCTTAGTATAATCCTATGCCTTATTAACCTTTCATCTCGTGTTCTGTAGATCAGGGATTCCCGGACTGGGGGCGTGAAGACAAGTCAAGGGGTGCGCGAGACTGATTGAAAAATTTTCGATTAGTTAAAATTACTGGGTTTTTTTAATTATCCATGATGTTTAGAAAATTAAAACAATTCGCTTAAATGAAACGTCAGTAATTATTAAAAAATATATATATTCATGCAATTTTGTGAACGTAAATTTCATATGTATGTAAATATATATACAAAAAAGAAAAAAAAAATTATGTTTTCATTTCATTTCATTATATATACCTGAGAAAATTAGGCTGCTACCGCTGCAAGTCGACCGCGTCCGATTTATCTTACGAATTTTCAATATAATCTGAACATATAAATAGAACTGAACTTGCTTTATTTTATAAGAACTCGTAACAAAATCTTTTTTTCCCGTTTTCATTTCTTTATTAAATATGACAATAAGCGAATGAACTGATAATGTATGTAGTACCTGGCCTGATAAGTATGAGCATGGGTCAAAATAAAAATCATTTGAGCAGATCTCACATCAGGTATTTTAGACTTCTGAGGGCCTTAAGCCGCGGTCACACTAGGCTGTTTAACAGCCGCTACTAACCAGCCGCTGGTAAATATTTCCATCAACAAGCTCATCTGAAGGGTTCACATTATAGTACAGTTCCTGTTGATGACTTGAGAACATTGTGTGTATGCGTGTAACATGTCATCTATTGGTGTGAGTCGTGACGTTTTGAGACGTCTCTCAACACTCTCTTAATGTATTCTGCAGACGAAGCGTCCCACAGGCAAGGATAATTTCGGAATAAATCCAGAAATGTTATAATGTCTTTGCCAGACCACTTGTTGCTGTCAACCATATTCATTATTATTGCAAATAACACTAAATAAAATCAACACGTCTTAATTCACCAGCTGCTTGTGAGCTACTAGGGGTTCACACAGGCTGGTTGGCGCTAGCGAGGAGACCACGTGACTGCCAGCGGAGGGTAGGCAGCGCTAAAAAGTTAAACATGTTCAACTTTTGATTGCGGCTTGTAAACACTAGCCTGCTGGCTTTCTCCATCTGCTGGTTCCCGGTCAGACAAGGCTGCTAACTAGCAATATTACCACCGGCTAGTTGGAAGCGGCTGCTAAACAGCCTAGTGTGACCGCGGCTTTACTGAGTATGTTAGCCGTAGCATGTCTTGTTTGATTATGTTATGTCCACGAATTCTGTCATGAAATCGTCTATAAAGGTTATGTATATGTTCGTTTACTGTGGATAAATGTAAATCTTAGTGAGGTATGTGGTTTGTGAAGTTCTAAGGTGATTTGGCTAGCAATTTTGTATCCAAAAAAATATTTAGCTTTGAACATACAAAATAGTATTTCTGGACAAATACCCTTCTAAGTAAATATTAATATTAAAGAAAGAAAATCTAATTAAAAATTAATAAAAAGATAAGAAAAGAAAATTTCAATTTTTATTTTAAACATTTACGTTAGTAGAACATGGAGCATGGGAATGTAATTATATTAGAGAGGTGATTGTAAATGTATGGTTCCGGCCAAAGCGTCTCGTAAATTAATTCAAAATCCCATCCAAGGTTTTTTTTTAAAAACATTTTTTATCGAAAAGAATTATTATGTCGTATTCTTTTTCTTTTTTTTGGTTCCGCTTCGCTGCACCGAACCGATTCGATTCAATTAAGAAATGAGCGGCAGAGTGGCAGAGTTATATCAAATAAAAAAAAAAAATGATGGCCTCACATATCGAGGTCAGTGAGCATTATTCAGTCAATCTGATTATTGATCCACTCTTATGTAAGGCGAGTGTATTGCAACCTTGTCGGGGCAACTTGGCTTCCCACAATTCAAAAACCCAAGGAGAAGAAAAAGTGGGAACCCTAACAAGTGATAATTCCGCTACTTCATTCAATAAGCAAAATTCATAGCATTAAAGGAAAATAACTCGACTCACCAAAAGTAACATTAGAATTACGTAAACGCAATATTGATACGTAAAAGTTACGATCAGAATTATCGTTTTTGTTTATTTTCAATTTTTCGTGCTACGAGAAATGAAAGTAACGTATCTCATTCAATTTCTTTCATGAAGTATTCAACTTAACCATGACATATCTCAAGAAGCTTGGAAAGTTTTGTTTTGGGCTCCTAAAGCACTTCGAAGTAGAAGCCTCTCACGCAACACTTACCAGGTATGCAAGTTTAAAATGTCGTTTAAATTCCAATAGAATGCGCTCTTAGCCTATTGAAGGATTTGCTTATCTCTAAACGCTATTTTGTTTGTTAGTCATTTGTTTACAAAAGTCAGTTGTTTTTAAGTCGTTTACGTGGACGTATCATACCTTTCTTTGGTGTTAAAAATGTCTAATTTTAAGCCAAATAAAGAGCATTTGCGGCATGTCATGATTTTCTTATTTAATCAAAAGAAAAAGGCATCTGAATGTCATCGAATTCTTGTTGAGACTTATGGCGATGTTGCTCCAACCGTCAGGACATGTGAACGTTGGTTTCAAAGTTTCAAACGTGGTGATTTTGATGTTACTGATCAAAAACGAGAAAATCGACCAAAAAAGTTTCAGGACTTCGAATTGCAATCTTTATTAGACGAAGACAATACCCAAACCCAACAAATGATGGCAGAACAGTTGAATGTCACTAGGCAAGCCATTTCCGATCGCCTGAGAGCTATGGGAAAGATTCAAAAGGTTGGAAAATGGGTTCCACATGAATTGGACGAACGACAGATGGAAAAAACGAAAAACTTTGTGCGAAATGCTGCTTTTACGCCACGAAAGAAAGGGTTTTTTTGCATCGAGTTGTAACTGGCGATGAAAAATGGATTTATTTTCAGAATCCCAAACGAAAAAAAATCATGGGTAACGCCAGGACAACCATCCACATCGAGTGCAAGACCGGATCGTTTTGGGAAGAAGACAATGCTGTGTGTGTGGTGGGATCAGAAGGGAGTAGTCTACTACGAGCTTCTCAAACCCGGCGAAACAGTCAATACCGAGCGCTACCGACAACAAATGATCAATTTGAGTCACGCATTGATAAAAAAAAGCCCAGAATGGGCTCACAGGCACGCCAAAGTCATTCTTCAGCATGATAACGCTCCTGCACATTCAGCCAGATTGACTAAGGAAACGATTTCTTCGCTTGGTTGGGAACTCCTACCCCACCCGCCGTATTCACCTGACCTGGCGCCTTCTGATTATCACCTCTTCTCATCGATGGGACACTCATTGGCGGAGCAACACTTCAACAATTTCGAAAACGTACGAAAATGGCTCGATGAATGGATTTCAAATAAAGATGAAGCATTCTTTTGGAATGGTATCCATATATTGCCCGAGAGATGGACAAAATGTGTAGAAAGCGAGGGTCAGTACTTTGAATAAAACATATTATACTTTTTTTTAAATTACTGTGTATATATTTTAAGAAATAAACGACATTTTAAACTTGCATACCTGGTAAGTTCACCTGTATAAAACCTTAATAAGACCTATTCTGACATAAGCCTCTGAATCCAGGACAATTTCTAAAATGCAAGAAATGTTACCCCTCAGGTTCGAGAGACTGATTCTTAAAAGATTTCTTCGACCAGATTTCAGAGACACTTGGAAACAGAGAACCAATCAGAGCTCGCACAGTTATAAATAAATAAAGCTTTTACTGCATGAGGAAACAAACAATATTTTGTAAAACAAATAATAACTTGCAACATAAATAAAATAAAATGTACTCCTTCTAAGATATGTACAATTACTAATAATCTATTACGAAGTTATAGTTAGTAATTCAAAAACTGTTTGCAATATATTTACTACTATATGATTGGAGGGTGTTACCTCGTGCAGGCCTCCCCTTAATGGGGGTCATGGTCTAACTTCCCTGGAGACCAAAACCTACTAGGAAGTGGAGTTCACAATTTCATTCCATAGTTCTTTCCATTTTTCTTTATCACGAGCAGTTCTCATCCAATTGGGACCAGTGGCAGTCTTGAGGACATCACACCAGCGCCTGTGCTGCCTTCCTCGCCTTCTATTTAAATTGTATGGGATCCATTCGGTAACCTTTAAAGACCATCTGTCATCCTGAATTCTGGCAAGTTGCCCCGCCCATTTCCATTTGATTTTCCTTATATGTAGGCTTATATCCTTAATTCTGGGTTCTTTGCGCATAGTGGCACACTTAATTTTGTCCTTTTTCTTGTAGGTCATAATGCTTTTTAGAACAGAATTTTACCATACCTTTAGCTTGGATTCTTGATGTTTGGTGAGTGCCCAGGTTTGGCAGCCAAAAGTAACTGAGGGAAGAACGCATCTTTCAAACATCACTTTCTTATCTTCCAACTTAAAGTTACCCTTCACTACTTCTCTTAAGGACCAGTATTTCTGCCAACCTCTGATGATTCTCCTCTGTACTTCCTTTGTTGCACGATTATTAAAAGATACAAGCTGTCCCAAATAAACAAATTCTTCTACATATTGCAGTGTTACTCCACTTAATATAATTTCTTCTTCCACACTGTTCGTCAGTAACATTGTTTTGGAGTAATTCGGGATAGGTCCTACTTCCAAACTATGAGTTAGGGGGTCTTCCAGCATTTGTTTAAGTTCTTCAATCTTGCCTGAGATCAAAACTATGTCATCAGAAAATTTTAAGTTATTTAGTTTTCTTCCATCAATACTAATGCCCATATTGCTTCAGTCAATTGCTTTAAATACTTTCTCTAGTAACACTATGAACAAAGTTGGTGATAGTGGGTCTCCCTGTGTTACTCCTCTGCCTATCTTAAATATTTTGCCCCTTCTCTCCATTTCAAAATAAGCTGGGTTTCCAATATACAGTTTCTCTATGATTTTTATATATTTCTGCGGTATACCAATTCCATTCATTGCCTCAAAGATACTCCTATGATAAGCACTGTCGAAGGCTTCCTTGAAGTCTACAAAACAGAAATACAGAGGAAAATTATATTCCCTTGATTTTTCAACTAATTGGTTAATAACTTGAAGATGGTCTGTTACTGAAAAAGATTTCCTGAAACCAGCATGTTCTATTGACACCGTTGCTGATATATATGGAGTCAATCTTCGCACAGTTATATCAAACTATAAATATTTTAAGATATATTAAGATTGGAAGGCTCCAATGGGAGGGACTGAGATGGACTGATGGAGTGGCAGAGGACGCGTTATTCATCTTGGGTGTAATCGGGAAGGCAGTAGCAACACAGCAAGATGATTAGCGGTTGATGCTACAGGAGGCCTTGACTCACAGTGAGTTGTAGCGCTGATTTTAAATCATTGAAGTATATATTACTGCTAAACACTTACACAGAAATAAAAAATTCGTTAAAAATACTTGGGGCAGCTTGGCATTTCAACAACACAACTTAACATAATGAACAACACGTGACAATAGTTAATGAACTCAAACAAATCCACGACAAACTAGAATGACACACTAACAAGTTTACGAGACGGCCATTATATACGTTCCTAGATATTACTTGAAAAAGGCTAAAGAGGAGCTGGATGAGGTATCATCTTGACCTAAAACTAATGTCAAATATAAACAGTTCCATTTTTGCGGCAGAATATTTACTGTTTTATTCAGTCCCCTTTATTGTTTAATATAACAAATACAGATAAAATAAAACAATTATATGCAGCTATAGAAAATAAAAAGCGATTAATTAAAAAATTCTTAAAAGAATACATCTTCATTCAATAATAATTTAGCAAAACGGTCACATTCTTATGTTACCTGAAAAACTATTTTTTAACTAGCTCTATAAGAAATATTTACAATTTTAACAGTTCGCAGAGTCATTCAGGTTTCATAGAAACCAGTTTGAGAAACACAGAACTAGGCAATTGGTCCCCTATTTCACTGACACCGTACTGCTGACGAGACTCCTGGATATCAGCTATTAACGAAGACTGTCCCTACCAAACCTTATTTTTAGTCAATAGTGGCAATGAGCCAGAAGCTATTAGCAAAGAACGCCGACAGAGGCTACTTAAGATTCAAAGAATCCCGGGCAAGCTAACGGTCCTCGCCACACCAAGAGTCTTCCTTATTATGACGGGCCCGAAGCGAAAAGTACGACGGAATATCGAAGATTGGTCCTTGTCTAAGAATGAAGGAATAGAAACCCTTGTTCCTTGTCTTCTAATTAATATTTTTTAATAAGGAATGCAACGCCATAGAAGCTTTTTATTGTTCTCATCTCTCATATCTGCCATTTTGTTTAGTAATAGAGCAGTGGCGGCCGGTTGTAGCGAGTAGAACAACCACGCAGGGTTCTAAATTTTTTGTTTACAGATTTCCTTTCTCATCAATCATCAGAAATACTTACTTTTATTTTATATACTTTTTGCAACGGGCTAGAACCTCGCATAGGTTTCGCTGCAATGGTTAAGGCAGCCAATGGGGATATGTATGGAACTCTTTCTGACCTACTAATTGGAAGACTGAAAACCTTTTAAATAGGGCTGTGAATTATCTGCAATAAAAACTAGAAAATATTTTGTGCAAAATATACAATTAAGAACCGAAAATAGGCAACTATCTACATTATTAAAAAAAAAATTTTAAAATGCTATACATACGTACGTACAAGTACAAACTCAAGTTTAAGTAACTAATTGAGTTGAAAAGGGAAACAATAGGAAGAAGACTATTAAAAAACAAAAAGACAAGGTGAATATTAAAAAAGAAAACACGTTATAAAATTTGAAGTGACTTATATTATATCATGGAAGGGGAAAACATATGTGCCAGTTCGAACTGTAGTACAACATGAATCGGTATCGAAATCAGATTTTTCTGATCCAGTGGCAGTTTGTACAACAAAAGTTTTTTTTTTTTTTTTTTTTTTTTTTCAAATTTGGACTTAATTATTTTGGTGTAGGACTTAAAACCGTGCAGTAGTCGATACAACTTTATAGACCGAACACAATGTAAAACGTCTTCAACGCACTTAAAAGTCTCAATTGAGAAATCTTGTACATACTTTCCAACAAGCTCTTTTGCCTTTGCAAGAGTGGATTTTAGGAGTTCGCAAACAGATAACAAATTAAGGGGGCTCGATGGCCGAGTGAGTTGGGGCGAAGGTCTCAGCGCGCTCGGTATTGAAGGTCGTGGGTTCGAATCCCACCTGGCCGTGTTAAAATTTATTTTGTGGCAAACCCACGAATCTTTACCTTCCCACCCTGGCTAGAATAGGTTGGTAACCGGTAGGATAACCCGTTCTTCCTGCCCTAGTTGGAGTACATAATGACGTTAAACCCAAATAATCAAATAAACAATAGTTAACGAATGATTTGTGTAGGTGGAAAATGCGTGAGATACTGGGAAATGGAATAATGGTTGGAGAATGGAAATGGTAGGAAGTAGGAGAATAAAATAAAAGTGAAGTAATATTCCATGTAATTGAGCGTAGTGAGAACTAGAAACTAATCCGATTAAATAACTCCCAGCGAAGCGAATGCGAAAGGGAAGAATCAGCGCCTGGACAAACACGAACTTAATTCATTCAGGGGGGAAAAAAGAATAGGATGTGTTCTCAAAGCAATTTTTCTATTTTATTTTTTTGTCTGCTCGAAAACATAAACAAATTCAAATTTCAAAAGCTGGTACTAAGGATATGTAGATAAAGATGCAATTACAGTTCAAAATATGCATTTATGGTAAAATATGCAAAATAAAAATAACTTATACTGATTCCTAATTCCTTAAAACATATACATCTAGATGATATTAGATGTTTTCATTGGCTTAGAGAAATATGCAAATTCATACATTTTACAGCCATACTTATAAACTACTGCTTATACTGTGGATTACAGATTATAAAATACCTCGTAACATTAAACCAAGTTGAAATGTTGATTCCCTTTCTTTCATCAAAAAGACATTCTTACATTTTCCCTCTTACACTTCCCTTCTAACAGTTACCGTCTTACGTTATAGAAGCATTAGCTTCACCAAGTCCTTCCACTTCGCTTCCTTAGAACTGATGATGAAAGTTTAAGATTCGGAAATGTCTCCGAATAAGCAGAATACCAATAGAAGTGTAAAATAATTCATCAATTCCTAAATGAACGATCTCATTACAAGTTTCTCACACTTTACATACATTACTAATAGTGTCATAGAACTTAAAATTACATGAAAATTTAGGCTTAACGGTTATAAAATTGTGGTTACAAATGCAAAAGAATAAAGAACTGATTGTGTATTCGGATTTATTTAAGCTCATGTAATAACAAACACTACCAAAGATTAGTTAGCATTGCTTTGACATATTCTTTGTCATAGTAGTCGTGGGTCGTAATGAAGTCTGGTGATAAATCCATGGTGAGTGGTGCTTTCCATTTAAAAAGGTTGCCCTGGGAGGCAAGCGACAGCACCTTTACAATCACTCTTTGCTTATTGACCCATTTATCCAGGACTTCATTCTTTTTATCTGTAGAAAACTTGAAACATTATAGTTCATGGTTTCTAGAATCAACAATGGATAATGAAAAAATGTGAATGTAATAAACGAACGCTAAAGTGGTCCGCTTACACGTTTTACGTTCTTAATGAAGATATACTGACTGCATTAAAAAAAAAAAAAAAAAAAAAAAAAAATCCCCCGTATCGGCCTACTAAGGACCACGTCATTTTAGCTGTCTCTTCTAAATTATTCTATTTTATTATAACAATTGTTTCTTAGACAATTACCACTTGCCATCTATGATGTTTTTCGGTCGAAAACATGCTATAATAAATTTATATGAAATCAAAACAACACTAAGAATTATTAAATATTAAAAGTTTAGGGTGAGGGGTCAGATTTCCACGGAACACTTAGGCCGGCCACACACTATGAGCTACACCTAACAGGTAAGCATGAACAGTCCGCCTGTTTAGGTGTACCTCATAGTGTGTGGCTGGAATAACTAGCCTCTCATGCGACCTGACACATGATGAAAATTCGATCAGGTCTACCCGACAGGTGATTAGACTTGATGTATGTGGCAGAAACCTAAAAAGGTCTCAGTTTCTACTGTCCTGATGTGGTTTGTTAACTGTTTGTTTTTTTTTAATTTGTTCTATACCAAATGAAAGAATCAATAAACAACCCAAAAATTGAAAAATGTTGCAATGAAATAATGAAGTTGTTAGTAAATACATTGAGATTTATAAAAGTGAACCTTGCTTGTGAAAGTGAATGACAATGACTACCTTAAATAGAGACAAGAGAGATGCTGCATACAGAAAATTAGTGAATAAATTGAAGAATTATATAAAATCAGGAGAAAAGAGCAGATCATCTTCTCGAGAATCCATGGTGAACTGACAAACTTGACAGGGTATACCTGAAGAGTGTGTGCTCCTCTGGTGTTAGGTACACCTAAACAGGCGGACTGTTCATGCGTACCTGTTAGGTGTACCTCATAGTGTGTGGCCGGACTTAGGATATTAGGGTATTGCCTCTGTACTATAAGTGACCATCCACTTTTGTACTTGGTCGTCAAACTTTTCGGGAAGGTAATTAGAACAACCTCGAGGAAATTGAGCTAACAGAGGATCCAAATTTCATGAAAAGGTATTCAAAGTTTAAATGGAAAGGATATATCCCAGTTTAAGATGGACACGAAAAATAAAGGTGTCTTTTCAATGGAGATGAAGAAGGCAAGGAAACAGCTGGACTAGGAGGCGAGAAGCAGCACAGCTAACGAGGGAAGACAACGCTGGAGATGGTTTTTGTTGTAGTAAAAGACAACGCTGAGATGTTCAGAGCCATGGATTAGGAGGAAGTATTTGCCACCAATACTTAAATAAGTACACTAATGTGAATAGTCAAGATATGTTTAGAATGTAAATTGTGTGCTGACCAATAAGTAGATTTATTATATCAGAAGCCTGAGCGTTCCAAAAAATAATGAAAAAAAGTTATAATTTTTCAATTTTTTTACTTCCAAACGTAAAAGATCTAATTAAACAGAAACAATTTAACACAAAACAAACTAAAATTAATTTCCTACAAATTATTCCTTATAAGGTTTTTTGTCAAACCAACTATTTAAGAACTACAGTGTATTGAAGTTAAAGAGCAGTAACATAGTAGTCGAACAGGGGAGTTCGGAAAAATGTAGAAGTTAGTTTCTAATTGAATATTTATGTTTTATGAGGCGTTGATCCAAAATTCACCTTTGCTACCATGATAAAGCTTGATAGTTCAGAAAATTATTTTTAAAATTCAGCCTACTTTTCAGTTATTTGCTTACATTCAAAAATATGTGAATTAAAATACTGAACAAATTGCACAAAAACAAAATACTTTAAATTTCCTACAAGTTTTGTTCGTCTAGTTTTTTTTATTTTGTTTTTCAAATTAACAATTTAGGTACTATTAGGTACCTTTTTTTTATTTTGCTAGCAATCATTTCATAAAGCTCAAGTTGCTCAAGGTGGGATAGCTAAAAATTAGATTCAGCGCCCCAAAAAATAAGTTAAAAATCAATTAAAAATGCATTTTTTATTCATTGTTTTCTCCCCTTGTTACTGGACTATATCCTATATATCTGTGAGACGCAGGTCCATATCGTTTTAGATAGATATCCATATGTATCTAAATATAAAACCTAAATTTTAGTTTGATCATTGGGGAAACAAATAGTATAGTAGTTTCACTCGCTTTTAAGATTTCTAAATATGATATAAATTGGATAGATATCTAAATCATATATCATATACTGTTATAAATATCATTTCTATGCAAATGAGTAACATAATGGTGAAATTTATCTATTCTTTTACCATTTTCACTTGATCAAGGCGACTCATAAGCTTTGGAATTTACATCATTAATCATTGGTCGGAATACAAAGTCTGAGTCCACAAAAAACTAAATCTTCCACTAGAACCCTCTCCAATACCCAATGCTTAGATTTAACAATAACTGAATTTATGATTTTGGATGTGAACATAGAAACAGGGGAGAGCTCAAAATTCGATTAACACCTATATTGGAATCATTGTTCTTCTTAAATCATACGAAAATTCATTTCAATTGTCAAAGCACTCATAAGATTTCGTGATACATTTCCCTGAAGTATCTGCCAACTTCCAGGATCCTGTTCCAATCTTTTCCACACCGACTACCTAAGGTTAATATATATAGGATTGTCTAGAGTTATCAGCAACTGCATGGGAATATACCTAGCCTCAGGTGCCTCAACCGCTCTTCCTTGAACCAGACTCTAAACCAATGATAAAGTTGAGTCCAAGCGTCTTCAATCAAGCCTGTATATTTTAATAGTACTCTCAGCCCTAAAAGGGTCGTATGCAAGCCCCCAAATAATGTTGGTACTCCTTTTAGTATTGAATGCTATAGAGAAAGATGCAGAACCAACTTGAGGAAGAGAGTCACAATACAAAGGTGTTATTAAGTATACAATCACAATTGATATGCACGATAGTGCAACAAACTCCCATAACTATCTAACACACACATTAAAAGTAGGTGTTAAAATCATACATTTAAGATATGATAAACTAAGACAATATGATAAGGATGTTTACCCCTTGAGGAGGGGTAAACATTATAAAATAACACTATATAGTGGTTGTTTCCAGATTTCCAAAGTCAATATCTCCTGAAAATCTGCATACTTCCATCTTATTCTTGAATAAAGATGTCAGCCTTACAAATTGTATATCAACTCACACTAACTGCTTCCTTTGAAAAAAACACCACCACACACACTCCATTCGAAATTTCTTGCCCACATCCATTTCTAAAACTTCCCCTCTTCATGCTTTTAAAAACGTCCTATTCCCACCTCAATCATCATTCTCCCAAAAATAATTAAATAATATACTAGCACATATACATACATAGATCAGTTTTTAATTTTTATTTCTACACTCTACATTTCATGCTTTTGTGTTTTAAAATCCACTGATTTGTTTTATGAGCAATCAATACAGTCAGTGAACTTTGCCACTCATTTAGTATCTGTCTCAGAGGACAATAATGTAAATCTCTGATCATTTATTCTTAGAAGAATAATTATCACAGAATAAAGAATACTCATCACCTCATATAAATAAATATCAGATATATTATAATTATAATAAAATATTAGTTAGAAATTAATTAACAAAATTTTTTCTATTTTTAACAGTTACCTGAGGTAAAGTCAGTAGGGACTTTCCAATGATAGCAGCAAGAAATTGGCCAAGGAATCCTACTAATGGTTTTTGAAAGTTTGTCAATTTCTAAGCCGAGGGCTTTATAGCTGCCTTGTGAAGCAACAACAACGCCACCGATTGCAGGAGGAAGCTGTGGGTAAAGTACATAAGTAGCTATGCTCAAACTATTTAAAATTAACTATTCAAATTGTATTTAATATAAATAATCATATATGAAAAAATTTAAAAATAAGATAATTAATGGACAGTATAAATGTAATATCAATTTATATGCATAAATAAATAATGTTTTGAGTATACATCAATAATAATTGATTTTCATTATAATAAATCAAAATAATAATTAATATTTCCTATATAAAAATTATATGAAATGTTATTTTATAGAATTTTTTTTTTTATTGATCATTGATGGTAAATTTTCGAATTCTTTTATTATTTAGAAACAGTTGATTTTTTAAAATTTATTACTAATATTTAAAAAAATGTAAATTGATAAATCAGGTTATATAAAAAATAACTAGAATATGAATATATATATATATATATATATATATATATATATATATATATATATATATATATATATATATATGATATTTTGATATTGATATTGATATTAAAGATGGCATTGGTACAAGAGAGCTTACCTTTATTTATAAAAAGTTTAAAATTAATAAATATTATATATTGCAAGGAACATTTCAAGATAAATGTATTGAGAAGTAAAAAGAGATTGAAGTGTACCACATTGAAGATTGAATATACACACATATATTTTTTTTTATCTTACTATGATATTTCAACACTATTCGACAGCAATACAAAGATGAATAAACTAACGATACTCCACATGGAACGGTAGAAATGCCTTCCCCTGTAAAAACATCTGTCCATAAAATTCACCTCAAAAAGTAGTATTCTTCAACACTATGATACATTATGACTTCCCCAAATAAGGTGAAGATTAAGCTATTATTTAGATACCAAGTTTGTAAAATTCAAGGTTACAGGTACTCAGTTATTATAGAAAATTTAATGCTAAATCCGAAAATGTGGTCAAAATTAAAAAAAATATTTAAACAAAATGGAGATATTACAGCTTTTAAGGAAAAAAACGTGGTTTCCCAAAAAATTCTTTGATTTATCATATATCTGCAATGGATTGGAATAGAAAGGTGAGGTTTGCGACATTTTGCTACATTTTTGATCTAGTTTCACCCAATTTTCTTTTTAAACTAAGAGATACTCACCTTGTATACTCCAACTAAAGCAGGAAAGAAAAGCTATACCACATGTTACCAACCTATTCTTGCTAGGATGGGAGGGTCAAGATCCATTCTGTGGATCCTCCACACAATAAATTTTAACCCACCCCCCTCTAGGTGGGATTTAAAACCTGAAACCCTTATTCCAGTGCAGTCCGCCATTGAGAGTTAAGTTTAATTTAAAACTAATTTTTGCCTTCCTAATACCGAGTCCGGCTGCAGGCTGAAAATTTATTTTTTTGCTGCTACAGTTTAACTTCAGGTGCTAGAAACCCTTTTGTCGGACATAAGCAAAATACATGAAGAGGGAATCTCTTCATTGATTTGAAGGTAAATCTGGCTACATCACCTTTCTTTTTATGTAGAACTCATGATTAATAAAAGATTATAAATTTTTTACTGAAGTAAAAATCAACTTTTAAATATTTAATTTTGGATGCATTTGTTACATTAACACACGTGGAGCAGATGCTGGTGCATAGGATACCCAGAAAGCTTATGGAGGGATGAATGAAGGATAAAGAATGAGGTGGAGACTCCCACACTTGTGATGGAGGGATGGTTTGGAAAGGTTGATTGGGGAGATTGGAGTCAGAGGATGGAGGATTGTGGAAGAGGCCCAGTCCCTTGCATGGCTGTAGCACCACAGAGTTAGTTAGTTTTGAAAATTCATCTCCCAAGAGAGCGATAGACACCGTCTTGCACAGGAAATGACGTGCTGGTAGGCCAAGGTTAAGATGGATTGATGGCGTGGCAGCAGATGAACGAAGCCTGTTAGGAATCAGGTGCTGGAGATTGGATGCACAGGATCTAGCTAAGTGGCAGCAACTCATTGAGGAGACCTACAAAGGTTGTAGCACCAAGGAGAAGAAGAATAATAATTTGGGTTTTAACAGCATTGTAACCACAAATGAAAATAACTGACGTGAATTTTATTTCATGACATCTATAAATTTTTAATTATTTTAAGGTGTTTCAAACATAGAGGTAAAATTTATTTCTAAATGTTGATAGAATCGGTAACTATAAATTGAATAAAGAACCTCTAACATTACCGCAATTTTCAAAGAATTGATAAGAGTTTCAGCTTTCTGCCTCACTTGATCTTTTATCATCCCCAGTGAATAGTTCACCAATGGGCTGATCAAAAGGCAGCTGATGTTGACTTCAAAATTAAAAAATGACTGAACAACTCTAGACAGTTCATTAATGAAAGCACTCGCACATTCCTCTTCAGTCTTCTCTAACAGATCAAATTCGAATTGGATGATAGGAACCATTCTAGGAAGAATTAGAAATAAGTATTTTAGGAGATCCTATTGAAAACATCAAGTTAATTGTTTGTCAAATTACCCAAGTTCCTGAGCAGTCCCTGTGAATATTCCAAAATATTCGGCATTGTCAAATGGAACTTTCCTGGGACCGAATGGTACCTTATCACTCAACTTAACTTGTAGTATAACGAAATTACAACCCCAAATACTGAGTTTTTTTAGGTTCCGATCCAATTCATCAAAACCTTCAAGTATCTCTGCATATATTTCATTATCTCTGAAATCAATTTATTCAATACTCTGTTTTAAAGTAGCCTTGGGATAATATCGCATATTTATACTTCTAAAGTAAATTTAATCTAAATAGTAGACTATCTAGAATATATTTAAAAAGTACTAGTAAATTCTATAGTATTGTGACAAACATTCCCTTGAAAAAATCTATTCCAATCAAACCAAAGAAAACCAGTTACAACAAAATAGTCAAAATCCATATTTTTTGTAAAATTAAGGCTATCATCAGATATAGACTATCATTTTTTCATAAATTCTTTGGTGTGGGTTACGAGCTTACCCGCATTTGAAAAAAGCAAATAAAGCTACTAAGAAAAAACACTAATCTGAGTCAAGATAACCACTTACGAAACTTGAAAACTAATTACAACAACCTTGAAAGGGCTTGAAACTTATGTATGAGGTTCATCCATGATTATAATACAGGCTAATTTTTTTTTCATATATATAAGAATGACCTGACAACCATCATTTATGTGCTTTTATACACCTTACATGTAAATATTTCTTGAATACTCATTTCTTATTAAATAATGGGATTGTTAACACCAAGGGAGATTAGATGCTTGTTTTATTTTGCTCTAACTAAATATAGTATTTCAACTTAAAGGAATTTCATATCTTATTGTAAACCATTTATCTATTAATTCTTTAAACATCAATTACTCCTTTATACCAGAAGGTAAAGACAAGAAACTGCCCGTCATTCCTGAAAACCCCAACATTTACTAGACAAGGGTCCAAAGCTAACTATAAATTACATAAGACTTATTTATTTGACAGTAATTAGACCCATTTGAACATATGGAGTCGAGCTTAGGAGCTTCTCCACTAAACCTTCAAGTTCTTCTCATATCCAGTCCTTACAATCCAAAATCCTTTGTAAAATCCCAATGCTCCTTATTATGTCATAAACAAACTTATCCATAAAGACTTCAATGTTTCATATGTTGCTGATTTGGCCCAAACCATATCTATACTTTCATGGTAAACTCCATACCCACTCAAATACACTATTCCTCTAACTTGCCTCACACTCGATTCCCGATCATCCTCCGAGTGTATGTAAAGAAGATGGCTAAGAGACCTTCTAATGTAGAACTATAGAAGTTTTACAAGTGAGTATTTCTTTACATGTTACTGACATGCTGTAATCATTTTCCTCAAATTTACTTGTTGTATATAATGTGTACAGCTGTAAATATCAATCAGTTTTTTAAAAAATCACTCCTTCATCTTTTTTATTCAATGTACCTCATATATCATCCAGCGAGGCCCATTATACAAACTGCTTTTCATCCCAAAAATCCCAAAAATGTATCTAGCCAAGTGAAAGGAGTGGAAACCTTCCAAATCCATCTAAATCTAAGCCGAGAGAATAATAAAAATATTCTTTAAAACTGCATTCTTGTTCCTTGTATTTTATAAATATTATTTTTTTCCTTACATTTTGAATAGGGCACTGGTGAGTTTCAGTGTCATCCCAAGAAGGACTTTTTTTTTGAGCTTTTCAGCTGCATAAGTATAGCCCACTACCTGACAAAGTCCATCCATTTCAAAAGCTAGTCCAGAAAGGTTGTCAAGGAGATCACAGCAATGAGTAAAGATATATTCCAGAGTTTGACAAATATTTTTCTAAAAACATAAATATAATAGAGAAATTATTATATGTTTATGATGATTCAATATTACTATTATCAACAAACATATTGGGCTCTATAATTTAAAACAATATCTTAAAATATTTTTTTTACTTCAATAGAGGGTTGAACTACGGAAATTTGACACCGAATGTTTGTTATTGAAACTAAAAAAAACTTAAAAATTAATTGCAATGGCTTAAAAAGTATATTCATTTGCTTATTATCCATTATTCTTATATTAAACAATTTGTTCATTAAATATATTTATATTTTTATAAGAGAGTCAACCTCTGTATCTTATATAGACAGATGTGTTCACCTAAACCTCGTTCAGAGTTTTTTTTTCTATTATGTGGGACTGTTTTTTATTTATTATGTCCCGGCTATGAGAGATCTGTAGGAATGGGGCCAAAAATGCCATCTAAATTCAAATACTTTAATTTATGAAATCTTCTAAATTGCTTCATATAGAGGAAATGTATACAACTGCCACCTGAAATGTAAATCTCTAACTTACGTATATTTTAAGTTCATATAAATAAACTAGGTATAATACTTGAAAGATACAATCCAAATATAATACATATATGCTATTATTTATATTAAGTTCACTCTACCAATTACTTATACATAGAACTCGAAAATCTTTAACTTCCTCAGTACATAATAAAAATTGCAATTGAGTTGAAAAAACAACATAAATGTGAAATGACCCAATAACTATTTGCAAAAAATAAATTTATTCTATACAATACTCTAACACTACCATATTTCACCCCTGTCTGGAGTAATACTTTTGACTCTAACTACAGAAAATGAGAAACAAGTCAAAATTCATGATTGAGGAACAACTATCACCAGCATACCAGAATTTAAAATGTGTTATCTGATTTAAACTACCTATCAATCAAATGGTACACTCAAAGACACAGATATTCTCTCCATTAGCGTCTAATTCCATGAACCCCATCATTAAAATAATAGAATAATAAGAACCGAAATTGGGAAAAAAATAAATAAAATAAATAATATCTAAAGATGCATCAAACATATGTTAATTAACAATACATGCACATACATCCTGATTAATATAAAACATTGTCATGTTTATATATATATATATACACGGCTTGGAACATGTAAAAAGCATTAATAAACGGTCCTTTTATAGGGTTACCATAAGAGGAGAAAAAAAAAAAAAAAAATATATATATATATATATATATATATATATATATATATATATATATATATATATATATATATATATATATATATATATATATATATATATTCGGGTGTCCCGAATTTAAATGGCAAAACTTCAGGAACTTATAGGGGACCGAAAAACTAAGAGAAAAAGTCCTTTAGAGATTTGCTCGTTTTTGCTTAGTTTTAGAGAAAATCGCAAAAAAAAGAAACAAAATAAGTTTTCATTTTTATACTTATTTATTTACATTTATATTTATGTTATGTTCTTTTTAATGTAAATATTACTCAAAATGTTGTCCTCTTGCACCAATGCAAGCATTACATCTAGCACTCACTTGATAAATTGCAGCTAAACGTTGTTCTGATATTTGGTGCACTGCATCTATGATTCGGTCTCTTAATTGCTCTCTTGAGTTGATAAATAAACTTTCTGCTTTAAGGTTCCCCATAAGAAGAAATCCATGGGTGTCATTTCAGGTGATCTGGGTGGCCAAGGTACTACTCCTCTACATCCAATCCATCGTTGTAGATAATTTATATCCAGCCAAGCTCGAGCAACTCTGCTATAATGTGCTGGACATCCATCTAGTTGGAACCACATTTCAATCCCCTGCTGTAAGGGAATGTCATCTAAATAATTAGAAAAGTCGTTCTCCAAAAAATGTGTAAATGTGATACCATTCAATCTTCCAGGTAAAAAATAATCCCACCAGTAATCCGTTCCAAATCCCAAGCCAAACGTTAATAGCAAATTCATGCTGAAACCTATTCTCTCTAATAGCTCTGGGATTTTCAAGAGCCCATACATGATAATTTCTTTGATTAACAATTCCTACTCTTGTAAAGGTAGCTTCATCGGTCCATATAATTTTTAATGGAAATAAATTATCATCGCGAATATTGTCAAGAAACCAGTTACTAAAATTCAATCTCTTGGCATAATCTTGCGGTAATAAATTCCGAACTTTTTGAAGATGGCATGGGTAGCGATTATCACCTTTCAAATTTCGCCATATTGCTTGCCGCGATATTGCTAATGCAGCAGATGCTCTTCGGATGCTAGTCTCAGGATTGTTATCGAAGTGGCGTTGGACACAATTTCTTCTCCGATAATCTGCTGTTACTGCTGTCTGGAATTGGTCGCCTTCAGTACGTGTTAAGAATGACCTAGTCTCTAGTAGTCTATTAAAAGTTAACGAAAAGACTCGTCGATTAGGCACTCTACTATTTGGAAATCGGCGCGCATACTCCCGCACCGCTTATAAAGCATTACCGTTACAGAAACGATACACAAAATCATATCAGCGTATTCAACATTAGAATGTGTATGCGGCATTGTGGCTGATGCTATTCACACAAAAATATCTTAGTAACTGACTGAAGACTGATTTAGGAATTATAATCCTAGAAGGAAGCCAAAATGTAAACAAATATAAGAATGTAAAGGATAACATTAAGTGTTTACATATCTCACTGCTTAGCCTGACGAACTTTGAAAGGTGATAATCGCTACCTGTAACAATTTTGTTTTGTTTCTTTTTTTTTGCGATTTTCTCCAAAACCAAGCAAAAACGAGCAAATCTCTAAAGGCCTTTTTGTCTTAGTTTTTTGGTCCCCTATAAGTTCCTGAAGTTTTGCCATTTAAATTCGGGACCCCCTGTATTTAATATATATGTACGTATATACACCAGATCAGAGGATCTTATGTTATTACATTTATTTATTTATTATGTGATTTATGACTAGATGAGTCTCATTTTTACAGGGGAAGACATTTCGACCATTCATAATAACGATATACATGGATTGGTAGAAATGCCATCCCCTGTAAAAACAGACTCATCTGCCCATAAAATTCACTTCAAAAAGTAGTATTCTTAGACACAATCTGCATTCAGAAGCTAACGGCAAAATTAAGGTCTATGTTCATTATCACTGGATTTTAAACATTACATTGAAAATCTAATAAAATAAATCCTAAATAATAATAATAATAATAAATAAATGTAATAATATCATATCCTCTGATGTAGTGTCGCTTTATTGACAGTTTTCCTTTATTTTCTATTAAAAAATCATTTTTTCCTTTGCTTTTTATTCCAATGAAGAGTTTATTATGTTTAAAATGCACATTTCCATTAAGGGATTGTCATAATGTTTTATTTACCCAAGTAACTGATTTGTATACCAAATGAGAACACCATGTTTTTTCGGTTTCAAAATTAAATATCTCCATGAAATTGAAACAAAATCATTACGTTTAACATATCATTCGAAAGCTGATTAAATTTGCAAGTTTTTGTGAGATTTGACGTTTTGTGGATAGTTTTTACGAAAAACGGTGAGCGTTGAAGTAAATAAGGTACATTGTGACTTCCCCAAATAACGTGAAGATCAAGCTGTTCTTTAGATACCAAGTTTGTAAAATTCAAGGTTACGTGTACTCTGTTCTTATAGGAAATTTAATGCTAAATCTGAAAACGTGGCCAAAATTAAAAAAAATATTTAAACAAAATGGAGATATCACAGCTTTTAAGGAAAAAACGTGATTTCCTCAAAAAAGTCTTTGATTTATCGTATATCTGCAACGGATTGGAATAGAAAGGTGAGATTTGCGGCATTTAGCTACATTTTTGATCTAGTTTAACCCAATTTTTTTTTTTTTTTACACTAAGAGATACTCACCCTGTATGTGTGTATATATATATATATATATATATATATATATATTATTTTAACTGAGTATAATAGTGAATCATAATTTATTTGATTTGTTTTTTTTACAGTTCATTTGCTTTTATATTTACATTTTCTGTATAGGAAAAAAAAATTCACACTAAGTAATATGGGAAATGGAATAATCACTAACATGTAAATATATAATATAGACATTGTAAGCTATTATTATTAATAATGTTCTATTCCATATTTTACTTACAAATACCTTATCCGAATATGTTATCTAAACTGAGATAATTTTTTTTTTGGCATAGCTACCACACATGCTTATAGCCGTTGGTTATATCTGGATATTAAGGATGATGGGTCCTGGGAGCTGGACAATATTATTCACAAGATGGCCACAGAGATTACCGGAAGCCACAGAAAAGAGAGGTCCTGGAACTAGAGGATGAATGAGGTGTGGGGCAAGATGTGGAAAGGACACTGTCTCACTGGATTATACTGTCTTCCAGGTATTAGTCATGGTTACTAGTCTTAAACCTGGCTGGCCATAGGGGTCTGTGGAGGAGGTCCTGTACTGTCTGTACTGGGAATGATGGGATGTGGCTATTGGTGTGAGGAGAGTGTCTTGCAGGTGATTGTGGGATGACAGTCAAAGGGAGGATAGCAATTGAAGGGTTATGCAACAAAACACAGTTTCCAGTAATTTATGTTAACAGTTTTTTTTTAAATATTTTCCTTTAGCAGGATAATGTTACATAGCCCCTCCAACTTCTTCATATCTCTTTATCTAGTTGTTTCGAAATATTCAGATTACGCTACCTGACACTTCTACTCATAAATTATTCATCCAATGAACCAAATTGCATTTTAAAAAAATGTGGCTTAGCCCCTTCATCCACCAAACTCTTCTATTGTTATAAATTCCTGGCTGTCTCGAAATCTCCTCAAAGTCTCCAAAATTCTGCATTTACTCTAAAAATACTATTTGCACCAAAATAGATACCTTAAGGCCTTATTAAGAGGCACAACTTAATTTATTTTTCACAAAGCAGATATTATAAATCCTGCTTTAGATTTTTATAGCTAACTCATTTTAAAGTTAAATTGACTTATCCAATTCCGCACGACAACCAGTGAAATCAGATCTTTTTTATTTACATATATAATTTTATAATTAAGTTTAGTGACCCTTAAGATTGATGCTGATACCACCAACAATTATACATTTATAATGAACTAATTACACAAATATGTACATAAATGTGTGTATTACCCATCCATTCATTTGAATAATAATTTTTCCAGGTTTTGTAAGTTCTGCCATAATTTCATTAAGGCTCTTTGGATGCCAGTGCTTAACTGCTGACTCTACATGTGTATGTTTACCCATTTCAAATGATCAGTTCTGCAACATAAAACATTCGTTTAAATAATCATTAACATTGCATCTGCATAAATTATAGTAAAGTAAATTCTAAACATGATAGTACTTAGTTCATGGTAATTTATTTTTTTTTCAAAGAGATGTGTCTGATGACTGGACCAGTATACAAAAAAGGTTGTTGAAAGAGATCAGTCAATGGCATTAAAAAATAAACGATGTTGAAATTAGCAAAACAAATTTTTAATTTGACAATGTTTCAACCTCATATTTGAGGGCCATCACTAAACAATTTGAAAGTATAATATTATGGAAATAAGAAAAATACCTCAAAAAGGGTAATATTTTTTAACATTAGAAAATACAAAGAGTATTAACATAGAAAAAAAAAGAAAGGTCTAGTTAAATTATACAATGATAAAGAAAATAAATAAGTTAAAAAATTATAAAAACATTATTGTGTGTAAAGAGTGATTTAAAGTAAAATAGTGATTGTGAATAATAGTTAGGAGTATTATAAGCACAGAATATTAAAAAATTAGAAGTGACATAGTACGGGCACACCGAGACATTCCTTCCGAGCTCGGCCATCGAGCCCCAAATAAAATAAATAAATAAAAGTTACCTTAATTATTTTATAATGACAGCAATAAACTAAAATTATTTATAATTTCTTGATACCCATGATAGTATAGAAGTATCAATCGAGTTGGAACATTCAAGTCATGAGAAATTTTTAAAAGATTTTAGAATTATTATATAAAGTGTAATGCTATACAGCTCAAAAGCATGGCCCCAAGAAAAATTGCAAGGCAAAGGATTCCTGGCTGTGGAGTTGGATTTTTGGAGAAGGAAAGCTATAATCTCAAGGATTAAGCGAAGCAGAAATGAGATCATTAGAGAAATAATGTAAGTAGGAAGAAATATCCAGGAGGAAATGAAAGAAACAAAATTGAAATGGTTCGGAAATATTAAAAGGACGGATAATAAAGAAATCCCCAAAATTGAATTTGAATGGGAAACAGAGTGTATGAGAAGGAGAGGAAGGCTTCGCATCAGGTGGAGAGATGTGGCTGAAAGTATGGCTGGCCGAGGACTAATGGAAGAATAAGCGATGGACAGAAAGGAGTGGAGGAACCAACTGAGGGAGGAGTTGGCTGAGGGAAACTTCGAATGGGGAAGAAAATCCTTACAAAGAAAGAAGAATTATTATATTAATATACAAATGCTACAAAGTACATCAAAGGAGATTAGGAGTTAACAAGTAAGTGGAAACGATTAAGTTTCCATTTACCCTAGTCACTGTTTTAAGTGACTCTCGCCCCAGCTCACTTGGCCATCGAACCCCCTCTGAAGGGTAGTACTTAACAACTCTATTGAAAAAACTGACGCTTGCAGGGAAACGAGAATAGACCTGCAGTTATTTGAGGAGGTAGAACTAGCAATTTAGTGAGAGAATTTTTACCAAAACGATTAGAAATTTGAATTCTTAATACACCTGGCGCTATACATTCGGCAACAAAGCCTTGTGCGTGTCTGAAGAGACTATTTTCATGACAGCTGCTGTAGTCTATTTAATATTTGGTGATTATATGAGACGTGGGAACACACAAGATTGGCACAATGGTTTTTAAAATAGCATGATAGGGACAAATCTGTAATTTAATATTACCGTTTCTCACTTTCCTCTATATTTTGAAAATATCGAGTAAAATATTATTAATATGGGCATTTTAGGGTTCAATAGATTTAATTATATCCTGGTATAATGATCTGTTGAAGTAGTAATTTATGTTACAGTTATGTATCAGATCAAAATAACCTAAAATATAATTAGGAACTGACCCCCCTATACATACCTCAACTTTAAAGTTAAACCAAATAATGATATCCTTATTAAGGATTTCCTTCTTTAATCCACAATAATAATGGTATATACAATGTTATTCATTGAATAGATATCATTTCGACAGAAACGGAGATGAACTCAAAATAACTTATTCCTAGCAGTTATTTAGTTCCGTAGGGGTACCTCTAATGCCATGCAATAAATGCAGATAGAAAATTATTATTTAAAAAGATTTTTAGATCCGATCAGATAGAGAATGGAGAATATGTAATAATAGGAAATGGTACAACCTATTAAATGCTCTGTGAAGTCATGATAGCGAAAATTGGATAGCTAAGTTTGGCAAGTCGCGTGGCACGTATTTAAGATTATTTGATTCGCAAAAATATATTCCATTACGTGGGATGGAAGGAACTTATGACCGAGGATACAAGAACCCTGCTCGGTGTTCGAGATTGGAGAAATATATCAGAAGATAAAACCAGCTGGCGATCGCTAAAGGAATGAAAACTTTTATAGCATTCCAATTATAGTAATTAAAATAATCTTACCACTAAATACTAGTAATAACCTTTCTGGAACTTTTTAAAGGGCTGACAGGAAAGCAGAATAGAGATTAAAAAAAAAGAAGCAAAACGTTAAGTCTACAATTAAAACTTATATATTTCATACTACACAGACAATCTAAATTACTCCCCGGACAATAATACTTTGGATTTACCGAAACCAATTCAGGTAACGGCTGAAAAGTCACATATTCAGAAAATACAAATATTTTAATTCCTATTTTAAATACAAATAGCTAAGACTAATAACCGACTCAACCACCGTTTCTAATGAATCCTAAGACAAAGTCGGAGATATTGCGAGAGCCACATACAACATTTATTTTGAAAATGTTAGTATTGGTCTCCTCTATAATTTATGTCTCTGAAGGATGTGATTTATTCAAATTATAAATAATTATTAATCTAAAATCGACTAAAGTGTTTATCGTTAAATGGCTTAAATACACCCTTGGAACAGAAAAGAAATATGTCCTTCATGAGCCGAGAATGATTTGTATTAGGAAAAATACTACAAAAGTAGTTACGACCAGATTATACTGTGGTGGGCCACAAGTGTTTCCAAACAATTCCAAATTACAGGTTTATTTACAACTGCAAACATAATAATAATAAAATGCAAATGCATAGACTTATTTTTTACTGTCGGTAGATCATAGCTGCAGGAGGCTCGCTACGATTGTTGAAGAGATGCGCAATTCAGCCCATGGTGTCGTTTTCAATAGTGAAGTACAGAAATTGTTTTAATTCATATTTAAAAGTATGATACTCTAATTGATCCAAACATTGCAAAATCAATACAAGAATAAACATGATTATGTTAATAATAAACATAACTTTATTGAGTATTATAACGTTTCAAAACAAATCTTGAGATTTCTATTAACATAGAACCCACGTGATGGAACATACCTAAGCCCAATTGAACATTCTTCAGTTGTACCTAAACATCTAAAATGAAGATTTGAAAAACATTAAGAAAAAAATTGACTACAAAATTTTAAATATTGTGAATGATTACCTCGAAAATATAATACCATCAGTGATAATGATGTTGATATACTTTACGCTCGTATTCTGGTGAAATTTAGACACTATCAATTTTTTTTCCTAATTTCAAATTTCAATTTTATGATAGATTTAACAATACTGAACGCATCTTTTGTTTTCATTGTTACTTAAGTGAATCAAAATAATGTTGAATTGTAAATTGTAAAGTAGATTTCAATACGAAACTTTATTAATCAATGTTGAATGGATATGAATTGAAAAAGTTTTTCTAAACAAATAGATGATAAGATATAGGGGAAATTATTTGTATAATTGAGTTTTTTCAATCAACTAGCTAGTTAAAAATGGTTAGGAGGTTTAAGTTTAATAACAAACAATAAGCTATTAAATCTACTTTCTGATTACGACAGAAAGCAATAAAATTTTCCAAAGTAGAAACTAAAGTTATGAAAAAAATATTAAATACACACAATTACATATATACTTCCAGTAAGAAACTTTTTTTTTTTTTTTTTTTTAATATGAATTTATTGAAATTTAGAACGGTACAAATATATGCATCAAGTAAATGTGTTAGTAACGTTTGCAATAACATGTCAACACTTGAAAAGAACAACTCATCAGTAACACATAAAAAAAAAAAATCTACACTAGAAGATCTCTGAGCCATCTTATTTTCAGACGCCTCGGAGGATTATTGGGAATGGAATGGCGAGCAAGTTGGGAGACTAGTGGATTTGAGTAGTTATGGAGCGAACTATGAAAGGATAGGTATTTGGTTTGGGCTACTCCAGCAACAAATGGAACATTAAGATCTTTTTGGGTGAGTTTATTGGTGACAAAGTAAGAAGCATCAGGGATTTTTTGAAGGATTTTGGATTGTAAGGATTGGATACGAGATGAATTGAATGGTTTAGTGGAGCCCTAAAGCTCTACTCCATACGTCCAAATAGGTCTGATCACAGTCATGTAAATAAGTCTTTTGTAATTAATTGAGAGATTTGAACGTTTGTTTAGTAAATGTTGAAGTAGTCTATAACGACGAGCAGTTTGTTGTCGTTTTAGTCTTGTATGTGTATTCCAAGTAAGTCGTTTTCCAAGTGGAGTCCTAAGTAGCGGATATGTTTAACAGGGATTAGTGGAATATCATTTAAGGATACTGTAGAACAGGAATTCGTAGGCTAACAACTAAGTGTAGTCCCAACATCTAATAAGAATTGTTCATACTAGGAGGATTCCATGAGAATCAATGCTTAGGAAAGCCCTGTAAAAGCTATTTCTGGCAAACTGAAAGTTTTAGTTACAAAAGCTGTGATTCTTGGGATTTCAAGGTTTTCATATGCATCTGCCTCCCCTACATTGACGTTTCGACAGTCTAGTGTTTTCTGGTTGGAGGGAATAAATTGCCCAGATGTTACCATGTCAGGGCCCCAATTTCAGCTCGCAATCCTTAGTTTATCAGATTGTTAGGATAACAACATTAACTGCGAAATGATTTACCACTAGGCTGTGATCCACCCAGTGTGAAGTGTGAAGAATGATATTCTGACAATTCTTTATCAACATCCTGTTAATGCTAAATGGGTTTCTCACCAGAAACTAAGTTTCCTGATTTTTAAAGACCATGGAGATTTACTACGTAGTTCAGCTTCATAGCCTTGAAATATATAAAGATAATTTACTAACAAGGTATTATCTAAGGTATGACAGCGCACAGTCCTCTAGAGTAGGGGTTCCCAACCGGTGGTACGCGGGAACGTTTCAGGTGGTACGCGTGAGTGTGTGACGGCGTCGGAGATGAGGCGACGAGAGCTGTCTTCCCCTTCTTCCCCTCACTTCCATTCTTCCGCCTCACTATATTGCCAGTGATTGTGCAGTGTTTATATGTTGTTGTAATAGTTCGTTGTGGGTGTTGTAATAATAAACTGTGATTTCCTATAAAAAAAAATGAACCATGAAACGATTTCTGACATCCTCTTCTACTTCAAAGGATTGTGCTAAAAAAACTAAATCACCGGCCAATCGTAAATACGATAAAAGCTACTTACAGAACGGTTTTATAGTGAAGCCAGGGACTGAAACCAGTGACATTCCTATTCCTCAATGTATTGTATGTCTTCAAACACTTTCGAACCAAAGCATGAATCCTTCTTTACTGATGGGACACCAAAATACTGAGCACCCTGATTTGATTGGTAAGCCCATTGAATTTTTTAAAGGAAAATATAATTATTTTAAAAAGGAAACCCAATGTTTAACGAAGTTTGTCAATACTGATATTAACTTGTTAAAGGCGTCATACCTTGCTAGTTTAAAAATTGCAAAAGATGGAAAGCCCAACACAATCGGTTAGACGCTTTTACTGCTGGCCGCTTTGGATATGGTCCAAGCCGTGTTAGGAGAAAAGGCAGCCAAAGAAATTCAAAAAATACCGTTGTCAGACTACACAGTAAAGAGACGAATTGTCGATATGTCTAATAATATTGAAGAACAACTGGCTTTGAAACTCCAAGAATGCACTTATTTTGCACTTCAAGTTGACGAAAGCACCAATGTTACAAACATGGTGCAGCTACTTGTTTTCGTGCGATTTGATTACAAAGAAGGGGTGATAAAAGAGTTTTTGTTCTGCAAACCGCTTGAATCAAATACCACAGCGGAACTCATTTTTAAGGTAATTGATGAATATGTGCTCAAAGTAGGCATTCCCTGGTCTTAGTGCATTGGCTTGTGTACAGATGGGGCAAAAGCTATGTCAGGTAGATTGACAGGGCTAGCAGCAAAAATAAAGGAAGTTGCTCCTGAATGCAAAAGTACACAAGATTATTCTCCTTGATGTGTGAAGAAATGGGTGGTGTCTTTACTCCTGCATACAGAAGTGAGGTGGTTATCTCAGGGGGGAAATTTTGAACTGAGATCAGAAGTTTTTTATGTTTTTAAGTGAAAAAACTCATGACATAAAACAATTGTTTGCTGATGAAGAATGGTTGTCAAGATTGGCTTATCTAGCCGACATTTTTGACAAACTCAACACACTGAACTACAGCCAACAAACCAAACACTACAGCCTTCACAGCCAGTGGCAAAATAAACTCTTTCAAAAGAAAGTTGGTTCTGTTTTGTTCACAAATAAAGGAGGAGAATTTATCTGCATTTCCCACTCTTTCATCATTTTTTGAAGAAAATGAAATATCTCCAATGCCAGATGTGGTCACAGATATTATTGTTCACTTGGAAGGCCTTAAAAAAAGCTTTAAGAAGTATATCTCGGAAGATTATTCAAAAGTGGACTGGATCAGAAATCCTTTTTCGGGAACCTCACCAAATGAATTGGAACTAAAAGAAAGTTTTGTCGATCTTACAGAAGATAGTTCCATGAAAGATTATTTTAAAGGTAAATTTTTAATTAACTTCTGGATCGGATATAAAACCGAGTACCCTATGATCTTCCGGCAAGTCCTGCTATTTTTGATGCCAATTGTTACGAGTTACTTGTGTGAGAGTGGATTTTCTGACCTCTTGTACATAAAATATAAACATAGAAGCAGAATAAGTGTTGAAGAGGACATAAGAGTGAAGATAAGTTCCATTACTCCTAATGTTGATATTTTAATCACAGGGAAACAACAACAAATTCATAAAAGTATATTTTGTATGATGATTTTTTTTTTTTGCTGAGTTTGTACTAATTTTTTTATTTGTATGTTTTTAGACCTATGGGTAATAAATAAAACTGTAAATTAATACCATTTTAATCTTTTTATTTCTCCTTTATTATAAGCATGTTATAAATAAACAAATATCTAACCATTAAATATGAAGTTTTCTCAGGAATTTAATTCAAAAAGCCTTTGACACTTTTAGAAAAGTAAATATTATACGCTTATTAAAATATTTATGTATGGTGGTACGCCAAAATTTCTCAAAAAGTCAATTGGTGCACAGGTGCAAAAAGGTTGGGAACCCCTGCTCTAGAGAACCACACATTTTATCAAGAGTTGAAAGCAAAAAATAATATGATTGTGATCCATTGATAGAATTAATTCTAATAAATGTTCCTTCATTAAATCGGCAACAGAAAGGCGTGTGAATGACACCATCATGATAGTTATGAACAAGGAAACAGGAGGAATGTTCTTCTTGGAAGCACCAGATGGAATTGGAAAATTTTCTTTTATCACATTGATTTTTGTATCTCTCACACAGTTGTAGGTTTTGAATTTTTTTTTAAAGAACATATCTTAATTAATTATGCCATTTCCAAAAATCAAAAAAAAAATAATATACATATGGATTCTGAATTAATTTTTATTAGTTTCTGAAAATAATCACAAGGAGGAATACTCTTGTTTCAAGTAAAAATTAAATACTTACAGTTGCTACGAGGAATGTTTGGTGGAGTACTTCAATGACAATGATCTATCATCGAATTTTATAAGAATATGTAGGCTGAAATGGTTTGGTCATGTCAACAGAGCAGATGGAGATTGGTGAAGAAGGTAGTGCAATGTATCATGGGTACACATTTATAAAGCTATATTAATAATTAATATAGATGGCAAGATGAAACAGAGGTGGCACTCTATGATGTCCGTATTTCAAGGAGTTAAGCCCTAAATCCTTCAAGTGGGTTCTGAGCCAGGCAGAACTGGGCTAAATCTTACAGTCGGCATGGTAACTGATAGTATTTTGTCGGCAAAGGGTCCCCGGGGACACAGAAGGTTTTGGATCAAAGAAATAAAAGATCCAAACAAAATAAAGTGAGCTAGAGGAGAAAAGGCCAAATATAACTATGGCCCTGGAAGAGCAGTAACAGTTGACAGACAGTTTGATAGATGGATGGAGGTGAGCAGGTTGAAGGGAGAGATGATCTCTTGGATGGATGATGCAGGAGAGGCTGACTGACAAAGATGTGATATAGAGCAACCCACTATGCAGACTGAAGACCCAAATACTATATATATATATATATATATATATAAGTAACCAGGAATGTAACAGTTTAAGTAAATAAGTAACCAGGAATGTAACAGTAAGTAAATAATTGTAAATTGTGTACCTTATGGAATAGTATTTGTAAAATCATTCCTTAGTTTGATATATCCATAACCGTTATATTAAATAAAGTACATTCAATAATAATAATTATTATTCCATTACCTAAATGCCATTAAGTGATATTGAATTGGTTTGCACATTAATTGGTTTATATTCCAATAAATAATATAGTTCAGGCTATTGTGTCACTAAGGATGATAACTAATATTACTATAGTATTTATTAAAACCTCCAGTGGCAACATAGCAGTATATAAATGAAAAATCTTCACCACTAGAGCAAAGGGCTGACCAAGAGCTCAATGGAAGGAGAACGTGAAAGAGGACAAACAACTGGCAGGCATCCATTTGGTGGAGGAAAGAGCCCAGCAGCAGATGTTGAAGCAAGCCAAGGAACACTTCGGTCTGAAGCACCAGAAGAAGAATAGGTAATTTATTGATTCTACAAAAATAAAAATTTTGCCTATTATTTATTTTAATGTTGTCAATATCTGTTTTGTGTTATTATTTCATCTTTCTAATTTTCTTCAACATTTAGAACCAAAACATATTCTGTAGAATATATAATTGAGTTATAAAATTTCAGTATGCCAATTTTTAAAGGTCAGTTTAAGAAAATATGAATGTAATATGTTTGAGAGGTATTTATAATGTTATCCAGATAATGCTCTGACTGGCGCAATAGTGTAGAGCTATTTTATAATAGAGATGATGGCTTAAGAGGTAATAGTTCCTGATAAATAAATAAATGAAATGTAAATAAAGGATAATTTTATTTGTTAATATTCAGGCAAGAAAAATGGTGGTAATCATTAGTGCTATAAAACAGACAGGTGTGTTAAATGGAAACAAAGACAATAAAAGTTTAACTTAAAGAAACTGATATAAAATACAAGTGAAAATAGTTGATAACAACTAGTTGTAGAAAATTATTAATTAGGATGTACTGATAATGAAGGTAAAATTTGAAAAATAATAAATAAAAATAGGTAAGCTATATAAACAAGGACATAAAGGCAAGTTTTGTAAATAAAACAAGATGAAAATAATGGGTTATAAAGCATAAACAAAATAAACTAAAAATATTAGGTTATGTAGATTATACATTAAATAGAATGAAAAGAGAGAACAACAAATGAGAAACAAGGATACTATAAAATAGAACAGATCAATCATAACAGTAAAAATATTAACAATTGAATGTGAAAATGTATGAAAATGTTGCAATAAAAATAGACTACTTCATAAAATAAAAATAAATAAAAAAAAAGATCAATTCAATTTTTCAATATTCTCATTATGATTTTTTCCCCCCTATTTATTATATTTAATTTAATTTATATTCAATAAAACCTGGTATTTTTATTTTATTTATTTATTTTTTTTTTTTTTGTCGTTTTGTAGCCGATTATTGTTGTGTTTGTTTATTAATCCAACCTATATTTTTTTTTAATTTAGCAGTATTATGATTACATTTTCATCAACCTATAGTTTACACGAAGTATCATTTTCATTAACTTATAGTTTATATTCTCTATCTTTCTTGATTTCCTTATTTATTATCATATTAGGTTTCTCTTTTGTAGCTCAAAAGAGAAATATTAATTTCATAATTAATGAAATATTGACATCAAAATTAAGCAATATTTTATTGGCATTTTTTAAATTTACAACATTAACTGGTCCCCCTTAAACTAATAATTATTTAATTTGACATTCAATCAAATCTATTTTATAAATTCTAACTTCTAAATCTAGAAGGTTTGATAATTTTCAATAATAATAATTTAGCTTTAATTCTAAAGATATGATATTTTATGTGAATAAATTATTGGCCGAAGCCAACAAAATAAGAATATATTATATTAACATTTTTTTCAAGATATAGGTATAGTTTAAGGTATAGTTGAGATGAAATATCAAATTTTAAAAAAATGATATGTTCTGATCGGCAAATGTATAAATAAGAATTTATTTATCCTTACCTTTTATTCTTTGTCAGTTATTTTGGGTTTGTAGCTAAATATTACTTTCTCAATCAGAAAAATTTCTTTTGAAATGTTCCTTCCGTTAATATCATGATAATACCATGGCGCTTTGAAAAGTTCCTTGCTCATCTTATATTATGAGAAAAAAGTCTGAATTGGCTTCACGTAATATTTATTAAAACAATTATAAAAGTAAATTAAATTTATAATGATAGAGATTTTATTTAACTACAAATAAAAAAAAAAAAAAAGAACATCGATTAAAACATCTGGGCTTGTAACGAATGAAGCGTTCATGAAAGATCCTTACCAAACACGAGTTTAGCCAGATTGTCTATCTTGGATTTTGAACACAGTAAAAAATGGATATTGGAGCGTGTCATTTATGATGCATCCCTTTATTATTTATAATAATTAGTTTATTTTTTATAATGCATCCCTCGGAGGTTAGGGAATTATTTCTTCCAATCTTTGCTCAGGAATGGAGAGACTTAAGGAGGAAAGCGACAGGTATGGATTTTTAATGTTTATGTTTAGTGATCATAAGTTTGTTTAAAATTATAAATATATATATTATTAATAAATTATATTAATTTATAACTTAATAAATATATTATTTTAACATTATATTAAGCTCTAGTGACTTTTTATAGGGGTTTCTTAACATACTTCAAATAAAAAAATGAATCGTTATTTAGGTTCTGTTTTTATTTAATTTATCTTAATTATAGTCAACTATGAATTAGGTCCTTTCTCCATAGATTCTAAGTGCATGTTGATTTTCTTGTGATTTGTTGACTAAAGTTAGTAGAATTACACAGTTTCAGTAACAAAAGGTCTCAATTGTTCCCTGGATTTGATTTGTTATTAATTAAAAATGATGCTAGTTGACTGTTTAAAATTTAATGATAGAATTTTAAGTGGAGAGATTAGTCTCTTTTAAAATGTATGAATGTATTTATACGCATTTTTTTCTTTCTTTTTTTAAATGTTTCAGTTCTAAACTGTTGCCTATCATTAGGACAGATATCAATTATTTTTTTTTTCATTCAGCGAGGAATGAAAAACTATAATAATCTTTAAGAATAACATAAGTTACTTAAGTCTAGTCCATTTAGAGTTAATTAGTCTTGGTTTGTTGTTATTTTTTATTGAGTAAATTAGCTGTGGGTCAACAGTATATTCAGCTTTATATATGAAAGCCAATACATTTTGCCCAAGAATAGGAAGTTGCCTAGAAATATGCCTTTCCAGCCTGCCCTTAAATTTACATTAATTGTAGTAATAATGATAAGAATTGATATTTTTAGTGATGTTGAAATATTAGAACCTGAAGTATTAGAAGATCATTACTGTGTTCAGCAATTAAGACTAATCACTGCACTGTCTAAATCTGAAATACCTATCCCAAAAAGATTGGAAGATTTTCAGGTATTTACATTTCTATTTTTTTTAAATTATTTTATTTATTTATTGTTACATTTCTATCAGTCTTTTAAGTCATTACACATTATATTTAATGTATCCTTATGAAGAATATGATCCCTCAGGGTAATGATTAAGATGTGTATCTGCAACTATTTTTAAAATTTTTGGCTATTAGCAAATCTGATGATATTCTACAGTGTAACGTGATGGGCAATGAGAGATAGCATGCAACAGCACCTTCTGTGAAAATAAAAGGAAACTACATTCAAGAAAATTGTAGAAATGCTGAAAGAGGATATTCATATTCTATACAATGTTGAAATGGATACATTGATTGATGACAATGGCTGATGAAGGTGCTTTGAAATAAATTTTATGAAACCATGATTCTTGATTAAATGTATGATTTTTCAGAGGATGGAAGTTATTTTATTTTGCGTTTGAAAATATAAGGCACTGCTTCAAAATTGCACAGCGTTATCACCTCCTGTCTACAGATATTGGAATGTATGAGTAATTTCTAATATCTAGGCCATCTGTTAAATAGGAATGACAACTTGTACTATAACTAGAACAGAATTGAGCAAAGCTAAGAATAATTCTAAACTTATAATTCCTTAGTTGAAATAAAAAATAAATAAATTACCCAAAACCCAGAGATATGGTTATTTTAGGACATTATTTCTCTCTGTTGTCTTGTATAAGTATTAGGAATCACTTATACAAGACAACATTACTTACACACCAGACTACTCTCGTTAATCATATTAGAAGACTCATCACTGCTAAAAATGATATTCCTTTTGAATCATATTAGAAGACTCATCATTTAATAGCAATCCTTGTCCTATTCGATTTTTCAAAAGCGTTTGATTGCGTTGATCATGCAATTCTCCTCTCCAAATTACATAACCTTTCCCTATCCAACAGTGCTTTAAGCTGGTTTCGCTCCTTCTTGTCTTACCGGTCCCAAACAGTTATCATTCCCAACAAACCTCCCTCATCCTTACTACCTTTAGAAAGAGGTGTACCTCAAGGATCCTCCCTGTCACCTATCCTCTTCTCTGTTTATATTAATGACCTACCCCAAGCTATACGCCACTCCCAGTATCATTTGTATGCCGACGACCTCCAAATCTACCTATCCTTCCATCCTTCAGATATGTTAGAAGCATCTCGTAAGATTCAGGATGATATTGAGAACATCTGCAAATGGGCAGTGAAAAATAAGCTACGCCTGAATCCAGAGAAAAGCAAGGCTATCCTTATCGGTTCAAAACCTACCCTTAATTCCCTTCCTTACTATCCATTACTTTACCTCAACAACCATACAATTCAATTTCAAACTTCCATCAAAAACCTCGGAATCTCCTTTGATCAACACTTATCTTGGAATAACCACATTTCCCAAATAACCAGAAAATCCATCATGGTCCTCAAACAGCTCCAAAGACATCGTGACTCCTTTCCCCGAAGTACCCGCCAACTTCTGGTATCCTCTCTCATTTTTTCCCCACTTTGATTACGGGTGCTTGGTGTACGGGGGACTGTCTGTCGAGCTAGAGATGCGACTGAGGAGACTAATGAATTGTTTCATAAGATTTATCTTTGGGGTCGGCAGACGGTCTCACGTATCTAACCGGTACAAAGAGCTAGGGTGGCTTTTCCCAGATTTTCGACGGCAATACTTCCTCGGCACTTTCTTATTCCAGTCATTAAAAACCAATAAACCTTCCTATGTCCTAGACCTACTTACTATGCGTTCCTCCATTCACCACCTGAATACAAGATCCCAACCTTCCAACCTATATACCCCCTCACATAGAACTGCCTCCTTTGAAAAATCCTTTGTTATCCGTGCTACCTCTTTTTGGAATTCCTTACCTATCCATATTCGCAAAGCCTCATCCTTAACTTCCTTTAAACATCTTTTATTTATCCATCTCCTCGATTTTCAGTCTTCCACAAAAATGTAAATAAGTGTTCTAAAATGTTTACAGTTGATTGTTTTTATTAATTTTATTTTTTATTTCCCATCTATTTATGTATTTTTAATTTTTTCTGTCAACTTTAATTTTAATCTTTATTTATTTTTTATTTTTTTCTCATTTCTACTTTTTCTCCTAATTTAGCTATACTACAAATGTGCTGATTTAACTAATCTCAGCCAGACAATTGTACCTTTTATTGTGCACTTTAATTATTCTTTGGGGACAGTCCGTCCCAGAATAAAGTTTATTTTTCATTTCATTTCATTTCATTTCATTGCTAAAAATGATATTCCTTTTGTAAATGTTTGGAAAAACATGATGGTTTGTATCTGGAAAATAAGGGTTGGGGAATTTCTATTGAAATGGTTCAGACACACATGCAGAATGCCTGAAGAAAAAAATAAGAAATATTATATGGAGGCAAAACCAGTTGGAAGGTGTTCTGTTTTCATGTGACACATTATTTATTTTGAATATATCAAAAATCTTGGCAAGAACATGGAAATACTATACACCAAGTGAGATGTATGGTGATTAATTTAGCTGAATAAAGAACATGGGTTCAGGCATGCCAACTTTCTAAAGCACTGAGAAGCTAATGAAGAAGCTATGGTGGTGGAAATTAAAAAAAAAAAAATTCATTTTTCAATATTTTCAGAGAATGCATATGAGCCAATTCCACTCACTGAATATCTTAATCTTGACTTATTTTGAAACTAATATATTATGTCATCACTATATATATTTCTTCCAGTCCACAAGAGACTGCTTCTTTTTTAGTGCTTTGCTGTTAATTTAAGTTTCTTATTAAATATGATTATTGTAAATTTTTTTGGGAATTGTCTTGTAACGCACCATTGATGCATCAAACAGTAAAAGCTAAACAAAGTTATCCGTGCTTTTGTTTTGTCGGGTCTTATAAAAGGATCTTGTGGTTCACTTAAATAAACTGTTAAACTGTTAGTTGACTTGTTCTAGACTTCAGCTTGCGATTAGTGGCATAATTCTCGACTTAAAGATCTATTGTGTTGTACTTGAAACACATGTACAGCATGTATAGCTGGCATATGATGTTACTGGTGCAATTTTGTTCTTTTCCACTTAAGAAACCTATGGTTATTCCTTATGCCACACCTTAGTTTATTATTTACATTTACAACTCTTGACTTAATGCCACCATCCATATAGATTTAATATATGTTTGGCTTTTCTTTAAGAGTTGCTGCAGTATACATCAATACAGAATATAATAGAAGGGGCAGAGGGACTAATGCTGTAAGGTTCCCCTGGCTCCAGTTCGGCCAGCTCTCACCCCACCACCTTTACCCTGGGGTAGTTACACCTCAGGCTCATTTACAACTTTATCATCTAATATTTAGGCTTCAACTCTTACCAATTTTATTGAATTCCATCTAATTGTTCAGAAATTTATCACATTCATGCACAGATAGGTAGTTTAGAAATGAAAATAAAACAAAATATTATCAAATGAAAATTTGTTTATTGACATATAAAATACGGAAAATCTTTATTTTCTAAATTATTTCTTAATTACTGGCCTTTAAAAATTACTAATTTATTAATTTTCGATCTTATTTTATTTTTATGTATATTATCATTGATATTTTCAAAAAATGGCGGATTTTAAAAAATATTATTCCGATCGATCTGATTAATAATGAGTATTGAGAGCCATCTTCTAAAAAATGTGGAAATCAAGAAAAAAAGTTTCTTCCGAAGTATTGTTTTAGAAGAAACGAAAGCAAATTTTCTACTCTCCATATAATTCGTTTATTTTGTTTTTCTTCGCACAGTTTTTGTAGACTGTATTTGTAGGCACAGTTTTTCTTCTTATACGGCAAAACGTTTCGGCATAGGTTTTTAATTTGTTTTTTTCTTTTCAACCAGCAGTTTTTTTGTGGTGGAAAGTGAATTTTCTGTGAAGCTTAATGAATCACCTGTATTTCGAATCTGTATACATCTTTCATCGAATTGTTTTTGTTTTTTTTAGCTCGTTTATATTTTTATTACTTATCTCTAACATTTTTTAAATTTCTTTTTATTTGGAGACCTAATATTTTTCAATGGGGCGCAAGCCTTTTTATTGGTCATCTTTCCTAAAATAAAAAATCCAACATTAAACTTTTAAGTTTGAATACCTACGTATTTGGGTAAAGCATAAAAAGTTATATATACCTTAATAATCTTCGGTCTCAAATGAACTGGGAAGTAAAAACCCAACTGAACTGCACCTTTCAATAGATTTACTCTAAAAGGAGAAGATCTGTCAAAATCACCCTCTTAAAAATTTTTTGAACAAATAACACTTGTTTTTGTTAGATTCCATTTTTCTCACCTCAGGACTTGAACCCACTTATTTCGTTCCTCTTCAACTGAAGGGAAGCTGAGGATAAAATAAATTTATTTTATTTTAGATTTATTCAAATATAAAACCATATTATTATTGTAAAATGTCATTTGTTTTATGGTTTTAATGTTTAATATTCGAATCTTAGTTTTCAAATAAAAATAATTGCAATAGAATTGGCAATTAATTCATCAATTCTAATTGAATATACAGAATATTTGGTATTCTGTGGTTACAATATCTACTATTGTTAATATATGAACAATAAAGTTAAAATAGCTTCACAATAAACATACTTTTACTGTGGCAAGATTTGTTTCTTAATTTATTAAAAAACTAAACTGTGTATGTTTGAAACGTACTGGTGAAGGGTTATTGGAGGGTTTAAATCCTTGTTGGTCTCTTTCTTAGAACATCCAAACACGGCATTTTTTATCCAATTGAGAAATAAAAAAAATAAAAAAACACATACACACAACAAAGACCTAACAATTAGCAATTATTCCAAATAAACATGGGACAAACAGTGGTACTGACTGGGATAGCCGGGGTTAAGGTGGTGGGGATAGCGCTCCTTGCCGGGAGCCTTCTCCCCCTACCTACCCACCGCTTCTATCATATTCTGTATTCTGTGTACATCAATTTTTCAAAATCAACAAATTCTGTGTTTTATTTTTAAGGGCAAAACTTAACGATTGCTGGGAAAAACCCACATCTGTTCCTTAGCTTGAACTATGAGAGGATGCTTCTTCCTTATCAGAAATTCCTTTTTCACATTCAACTGAATTTAAAAAAAAGTAAAGGATTAATACAAAAGCATTATGGCTAATTTACTACTCTTCTCTGTCCATCTTTTTATTCTAAATTATATTATAGAAGTATTAGTGATATGTCCAAAATTAATGTATTATAATCATACCTTAACACAAATTAATTTACTAATAAGTACAATTTTACAAAGAAATATTATAGTTTTAAATAAATTATTATCATTATTTCTTTGTTTTAGATTTTTGTTCAAAAGATATTGAAATTCTACCTAAGCCCGGGTTTAGTTCGATCGGTCTGGTTGAAACTTCGTTCTGGCCCTCAACTGACAAACGGTGTTAATGGGACTTGTTCAGTTGTTGAAATAAGTGATGATGAAGATGATAAACAGGCTTTGAAACAGCATAATGAACACTTAAGTTATATTGGAGAAGTCGTTCACGAACGATTGAAACCTGCCTTTAATGGAGGTAATTGTAGTAATAAACAATGGCCTGATTGTGTGGAAATCAGTGATGATGAAAATACACATCAGAGTCATTCTGAACCTAACAACATTTCTGAACAAAATGATACCTCAAATCAAATACTTGAGAGAAGTTTCTGTGTGTCAAACGGTCGTAAGCGAAATTGTAATGGAATAAGGCGCAGCTTACCTAATTCAATAGATGAGGAAGAAGCTGAAGCACTCCGAGAGAAACTTTTACTCGACAAAATTATAGAACTAGAAATTCCGCAAGTTATTAAAAGTTTCCTACAAAAAAATAATTTAGGTAAAAATATTGTAAAAAAGAGAAGAAAGAGTGCCAAAAAAAGGGAATCCATCAAAGAAACATTGCCTGATAATGGTATCTTTCCTGCTGCAAATAATGGAGAATCTATCAAGGAACCATTGCCTAATAATTGCATCTCTCCACCTGCCAATATTGGAGAATCTATAAAGGAAACATTGCATGATAATTGTATCTCACCTCCTGAAATAGTATGATTCATTTATATTATCTTCATTCAGAAATACTTCATTATATCCACTGAATTACACAAAAAAAAAATATTTTATTAATAGATTTATTGATTTAATATAATAAATCTTAATTTATTTTTATACTATTCAAACGCAATTTATTTATTTGTGTAATATATGTTGAGTGGTTAAAAAGATTTCTTTTTAACAGTACAGTATATGATTTCTTTTTTATTGTAAATATTATTGTTAATGGAAATGTATAAAGCACTTCATCAAAGTTTCATATATCTTATATAAACTATCTATGAATGCGTTGTAATATATACTGTTGTATATTTTGCTTATTATTTAATGTTTTTTCCTCTTAATAAATGAAAATTATGTTTTGTTTTTTTTAAATTTCAATTATTTATGTTTATTTTTATTTATTCATCAATCCTAATAGGCAAATCTGTTAAAAACCCTCTCTCGTTAAACATGATTAAGTGCCCTGTAAACTGTTATGCATTCACTGTTATTTTTCTCCATTTCGCCTATGGATAGTAAGTTTTCTGGTGCATGAGACGACACTAAAAAAATAAAAGGTTTCTTCATAAGATTTGTTTTTGGAGTCCCCGCAAACTCTGTCTCTTACTGGTTGGTGAGATTTAGCTCTATCCTTATTTCTGATGAAAAAATTTTCTCGGTGTCTCCTCATTCTGACGATTACGAATTATTGAATTCATATTTGCTTGTTCTTCTTTTCTTGCATTTCTACATCTACTTCTACAATGTAAAATTACCCACTGATTTGAATACCTCTTTCATAGAACTGCTTATTTTGGAAACTTTTCTATATTTCTTTAAAGAATATTTTATTTTTTTATTTTCTGATGTCTGATTTGCAATTGACTAAAATTATTTATATACACACACACACACACACACACACAGAGCTGAATAATGTAGCACTAATCGTTTGTGGGGGTATGTTACAGATTAAGAATCATTAAAAAAACCAAAACTAAAAAGTGATTGTGTATTGCAGTTGTTTTTTTTAAATGTTCACAAATCCTTACCATTAAAAAAAAGAAAGAAAAAGATAAATAAAAATAGATTATATTAAAAATCAAGTTTTGAAGAGAAATAACATGAATTTATAAAACACCGTCATAAATAAAAAATAAAATGAACTAATTATTATAATGTTTTGCTGTTTCAGAATTTTATCAAAAATGTGCTGAACTTACAGTTGAGTACGAAGTTGATTTTATCTGTATGGACAGAACTCTTCGCAGCTGAAAAATTATTACAATCAGTGGATTCTTCGGGTACAAAGAATGATGTCTTACAGGCTGTTGAACAAAATTTTTTAAATTACACAGAATTCTCTAACGAATATAGTAAAAATGAGGTTGATAAAGAATCAAATGATTCATTTCCTACAGAGTTAGGCAAAAATAAAAAGAATAAGAAAATTCTAACAATAGAACAGGTGTTGGAAAAACGTAGAAAAAAGAGGAAGAAACGAAGATTAAAAAAGAAAATGTCAAAATACAATCGTGAGCTTAATCAATTGTCAATATCAGATACAGAAACTAGCATTTCTCATATTCTGCATCAGTCTGATAAGAACAAAGGAATCCATATTTTCAAAAAATAGTTTTGAAAGTGGAATAATTTCAAACAATGAAAAACATTTCAAAATAAGCAGTTTATGAAAAATGGTTATGTTATGAAAACAGTTTTTGACTGGGTAAAATGTTAGTACAAATGTTTTAATTATAAATTAAATTAAAAAATAAATCTAAAATGTTATTTTACTTCTGTATATAAATATAAAATTATCAGTAATTCTTAATTACTCATCCAAAATTGTTTGCTTCATTTGTGTTATGAGGATTGATCTAACATTCTGTATAAATCATGTAGATTTTTTCTGTTTAATCAAACCAATATGAATAGCTTAGCATTAGTCTATGGCCAATAGTTGATTTCTCGAGTTGTTTCCCACTTAACGTTCTTTTTTATTGCAGTCAATACTCATATTTTTAAAATCAGCTACTCATGAGACAGAGTAAATACATTTTGCATCCATACATGTTTTATGCTGTTTTGTTTTTTATTCTTTTAATTGAAAACTTTTATTTTGACAAATATTATTATATATCACAATTATGGGCAATGAATTATTCATTCATTAATTTACAAGGGAATCAAAGAAATAATATAAAAACTTGTATGATAACAAAAAGTAAAAGTAAATGGATATATTGATATAGATAAATTTATGTATAAATAAAAACTCACATAACTACAATATTTGCACTGAAAGAATCTTCAACCAACAAGTCTCCCTCTCTCCCCAAGTAAATGTTTTTTTCTCCATTAGTAAGGGAGTTCGAATATAAATTAATTTTTAAAAGTACCACTACTGTTACTAAGTTTACAATTAGTGATTGTTTATACTTCTATGGTGTTATGAATAACAATACCTAATATATAAGCTTGGATCACACAAAGTACTCTGAAGGTAAAGTTACTAACGTAGTAGTAATTTATTTTTTAAAAATCTGTATCACAACCCTTGAAGAGTCTTGGGTTCAGTACTTAGGTATGATTGTACTGTTTCTGATCCTACAGTTGTGAAAGGAAGAGATTTGCCGTGAATACTCGCTGAACCACCAGGGTTTTTTCTCCAATTACAGGTACCCATTTAAATGAGGCTGGGCGAGCCCCAGGAGGGTCCCCCAAAGCCGAGCCACGGATGAAATAACAGAAAATTAATTTGGTAATCAAGCACCATACCCACTGAACTAATGCGCCTCCCAGCGATTTATTAATTATTAGAAAATGAGAAGTATTTTTTATTTTGGTCATGTCCCATAAGAATACAAGCACAATTAAGGGGAGGTACATTAGCCAGGCTGCTTAGATATAGCGAGGCTAGTTGAATATGAATCAAACAAATTAGCAAATTAAAAAATAAATATTTCGCTCATTTGCTGCAACACCGAGACTGAACTTCAATTTCACAGAAGGACAGTCTTGTAAATAAAGCGAAGGATGACCTATTGACATGCAATAGTGACATATCCTCCTCTCTTTTGGTGAATAGTTGAAGCTCAAATATGTCGTTCTACCGACTAAAACTACATTAGTAAATGTAACTCAAAAAAGCTTGTTTTTGAGTTATATCACTGTTGCAGTAAATAAATGATTTGTATATATTGCTTTGGATTGTTAATGGGAGAGGGAATAAAGGATGTTAAAAAGAAGCTGTAGAGACGATAAGAAATGAAAGATTTAGTATTTTGCATTTGTAAAGAGGCAGTGTCGGTAAGGTATAAATATCAGCTAGTTCAGAATCCAAGAAGTGGTTTTTCTCATTATGGAATAAAAACTAAATGCGATTATAGGTAGGAAGGGTAAGCATTAAGAAAGCTGTTTGGATTCAATAAAGATAGTGTTAGTTTTCTATTGGTTTGAACACAACTTATCAGCTCTCCAATCGAGTAAATTTTGTAAACTTCTTCCTGCACCTTACAATACTATTCTTTTATGCATTAAGAGCAACCTTGTGCCCAAATAATTAAAAAAAAATTGATTACCTGCATGAAAATTATATTGAGATTTATTAGTAAATCATCAGAACATATATTTAATTATAAAGTAGATACATGGACTGATTTTTAGTTCAATACAAATAAAGAGAAAACAAACTATCTCAATGTCACTATTCTTAATATGTTGCTAGACTTAATGTTTACCACTAGAGCAGGATCAGGATCATGTAAGGTTTCAGGTGAATGGGACCACGACCACCTCAGACTATTAAAATTTATTTGTGAAAATGAAATAAAAAATTGATAACAATTAATTTATTAATTAAAAATTAATAATTAAATACTTTATTTAGATAAAGTATTTACCTAGTATATTTCAGTGATAGGGAGGCACCAATGGGTGGGTTTTGGATTTCTATCTTACCTCATGCCATCATCTTTTTCTTTTTGGATAACAATACATTTGCTGATAGCCATTATTGTAAGGCAATTATGAATCAAATACAGTAAGTCATTAAGAACTAAGTTTATATTTATATAAGTTATTTATGAGAAATTTAAACTATCGAGAATTACTGTATGTGCTAATTGTTTTATGAGACGAATTATGTTTGTTGTTATCATTAATTGTTATGCCGTTAAAGTACTCTCATCAAACTATATTAATGCAATTTGATGTTCCCCAATACTTATGGTGCCTGGATTGCCCAAACATCGATCAGTTCAATAACATATATGTGAGAATCATAAAGCTTCATTGGGGAACCTTCTAATATTGATAAAATCATCTATTTAGAGAATGATATTGCAAAACAAGGCTAAATTAAGTAATTCAGTATCTACCAGACCAATCAGTGATCATTTACCTCTTTTCAAGACCATGGACCAAATTAAAAAATGAGTAGAAAGAATTGGTCAAAACTGAAAGTATTTTACAATTGTAGAATTGTAAAGAAGTCAGGGTTATAGTTTTAATAATTACATCCATTCACATTTTATCAATATCTTAAAAAAACACAATTTATTTCATAATTAATTGGAATAGGAAAATATTTTTAGCAGATAACCATTATGATCGGGAACTCAATAAACAGAAAATATAATCCTAAGAGAACTGATCTAAGTAAGTGTCACTACTAAGGCTAGCGTACACTATAACGGATTGGAGTTGGGGACTCAATGGCTGAGAGAGTTGGGGCGAGGGTCCCAGCGCGCTCGTAACCAGGTCATGGGTTCGAATCCTACCTGGGCGGGTTAAAATTTATTTCGTGGCGAACCCTTGAAATGAATCTTGACTTTCCCCCCAGTCCAGCATAGGACTTCAATGGAAGTGTTGGGCCAAATAAAAACGAATTGGAGCACAATGCCTCATTCTGGATTTTCCAACAGATTGGTTGGATAGGAACAACACACACTATGTTTGATAGGAGCACACTTTTCATTTTCCTATCTAACCAATACTAGGAAAATCTGCTTTGATGAACTGCACTTAAAGATATAAAAGCTTAAGGAACAAATTAGATATTACAAACAAAATTGTATATTTTGTATTTAAAGCTTCAGTTTCATATAAAACAACCAATCCTTGAAGAAAAAAAAAATTTCAATTTCATTTATGAAAAATAAATATTGTACAAAAAAAAAAAAATACAAATTCAATTTGACAATACATAGATCTCTTTTGAAGTTTCATACTTACTAGATCAATAGTTTTTTTTTTTCATTAAATATACTCCAGAAATGAGAGGAGACATCAACAATATTTACAGATCAAATTAACTGATCTAGGAATAATTTTAAATTACACTATTGTTTAAAAAAAAAAATAAATAAAATAAGTGAAAAAAATGCAGGTAATGTCAACTAGGTTAAACCATGAACTGCTAAGTTTCACAGCCAATTGAACTGCACTCCAGCGTAGAAAGATTCACAAGAACCGCAGTCTTAGTTTGACTGAATGAAGGTATACAGACCAAAGCTGTTTTTTGAACCACATCACCTAAACATAATGAGAGTTAAGAAATTCCAATAAAAACTGTATGTAACCAATTAACAAATTGCTATAAAATAAAACAAATATAGTAGATTATAAAAGAACATACCATGGTTAAACTCAATAATTTTAGAGCTGAAGGAGCTGTGATTGGAGCTGAAAAAAACATCAGGTTGCTCTTCCAAAACAAATGGATCCTTGTCATAATAAGGGTAACAACCTGAAATTAAAAATGTTTAACATCTTTTAAGTAACATATTTTTAAATTGATGGGGCATTCGTTGACTGATAAGTTATTAAGATGTAGGCCGTCTTAGATACACAGGAATTAAATTTATTTTTAATTGCTGTTTATCAAGGACTGCATACACCAACAACCTATATCTTCATATTTTAAAATGTATATTACTGCATAAAAAAAAAAAGGAAAAAAAAAAAAAAAAAAAAAAAAAGACCATTTCTTTGGGTTTTACAAGAACAAAAAAACATCTAATCAGAGTGCTCATAATGAAGAATTAAGAAATAATAAATAAAAAGGCTTCCTTGAGAACAAAAAAATATATCAGGTTTGACACAGTATATACATTGAAGTCAAGGATGTGGTAGGCAATTTTATGTAAGCATTCACAAAAATAACCAATCTCATTATTTCAACTTATGATTAACTTGGAATTAGAATAGACTCACTTATAGGTCTGTTTTTTAAAAAAAACATTAAGTAAAACAGAAATTAATAAGCAATTGATTTTTTTTTTTTTTTTTTTTTTTTTTTTTTTATTATTATTATAGTTTTAGGTAAAATTGCAAGCTACTTTTTAGAAGTTAAATTGACGTTAAGAAAAAAAAAACCCAGAAAAAGTATCACCATGAAGATGCACACTCGTTTAAACAAAAATCCAGAGTTAAGAACAAAAAATAATATTCTAGCAGTTAAACACTAAGCCAATTGTTCTGAATGCAATGGAATATGTAGTTACCCAATGTATCAGGTGCAGTAGGTGCTATATGGCCCCAATTAAAGGTTGCTTCTAGAGCATCTAAAGGATCTTCCATGTTGCTGTAGCGACCAATATCTGTAATGGGTTCCCCACTGCTTCCTTAGAAAATGAAAATAATATATCACTACAGTAATCAATAAAACTGTATGGTAAAATTCAGAAAACAAATGTAAATTCTAAAACATACTCAACCCTCTGACTACTGCAGACTACTATATGAGTCGGGTGGTTGCAGTGCCCTGGGTGCTGTAGACCACTATGTGAGTCCGGCTGGTTTTGCACCAAACTGCTACAAACTGTTATCATAGTTCTATTCCTATCCCCATCTATGCACTGTTTATAGAAGCTGCAGTGCCTCTTTAAGTAAATAGATGGCATACAACTTCACTTTCGGCATATCACTTCAATTTCACGGAGTTTCTGTGTACCTGCTTCGACCTTTTTTTACTGCCGTGTACCGTTTCTCTTAACCTGCATATCTTTCAGTATATTTTCTACTTTTGTAGTGAATAGTTAAGTGCGTTATGTTTGAAAAAAATTATTATGATGAAGGTTTATTAGAACTTTTGGTGGGTGCAAGTGAAAGTGAAGGAGAATCTTCTTTAGATCATGACGAGGATTTTTTTGATCAATCCGGTAATGTATCTATTGGAGAAATGTCGGGAACTAATGGAATATCAAATATAAGAGAAAAGGAGGATGGGAAACATGAATAGAAAATGTAGAATAAATAAAGAAAACGGAACCACTAAGCGTAAAAAGTACGCCGCACAGGGGGCACTGCAGGTGCCTAGTCTATCCCGCACCACTATATCCTCCCACCGCACGAGCATGCCACAGTCAAAGGGTTAACAGATAATGGATAGAATAATATTAAACTAATAACAAAAATAATTTAAATAAAATTAAAGCATACCAGTAAACAAGACGTTTTCAACTTGAAATTTATGAGGATTGGTCCCTCCATTAAATGTTTTATTCACCATAGCCTGCAAAGGTAAAATCATGGACTAAAATATTTCAATAAACAATATTATCCTTAACTCAAATAATAAGTGACTGCCAACAATTATTTCCAAAGTTATAGTAAATAACATAGAGCAATCACCCAGATTGGTTAAGATTAGAAAAAGAAAATGAGATAATCCATGCATTACAACAATCTTTGTGAGAGTGCAACTAGTATTCATTATTTGTTTGCTTATTCCCTTCCTTACTAACATATTAGGTCTTTGGCTGTCTTAAATGACAAATAAATATGAAGATCAATAGTAATTAATAAACTAGTTAACTAACTATTTAAATTAAAAGAGTACTTAAATAGAATAAATAAAGATATGCAGAAGAATAATAAATGATAGTAAAAGAGAGTCGTGGAAATCATTCATCGAGACCATAAATAGTTCTACTCCTAGCAAACTCGTATGGGAAAAAATCAGAAAGATAATTATCCTTAATTATCTTATTAGGATATATGATCTATATGATGATAGGATATATGATAGGATATAATTATCTTATATGAATATGATGATTATTAGGATATATGTACAATACTAAACCTAATAACACTTTTTTTATAGTTCAAAAAAAATATAGCAAAGTACTAATTTACCAGCCCAATAGGTTTTGGTAATAACACATACAAAATAGACCAATAACAGATAAATCTATGATTAAAATATGAGATAAATAGTTATGTTTAAAAATGCTACCTTAGGAAATACCCGAAGGTTGACAGGTTGTTGTGGAAGCAAGTAGTTGGTAGGATCATATTGGCCAGGCATTAATTCAACATTCATAGTCTCCTATGAAAAACATTTAATAATCAATCAATAAATGTTTTAACCAACAATCAATTTATAGTAATCCATCATGAAAAGTGTAATGTTACTAAAGCTATGTTATAAAATATTACTCAATCAATTAGTACAGTTGAAATTAAAAAAAATAAATAATAATTTAGCATTTTCACAATAAAATGAAAAGTATTGGATACAGGGAAAATGTTCTTTATATATCGCATATGTATTTCAAAAGTGACACAACTCAAAATCTACATTAAAAAAAAATATAATATACACAGTTTAGTCAGAAATATTGAAAGTGTATCTGAATTATCTTTTAATCCCAACCGCAACGAAAATGTATCAAGTGGGATTTGAAGTTAATTCGATACATTTTTGACATTTCTTGGAAGACGATTAAACTTAACCATAATGATAAATCAAAAATATAGATTTTTGAGTTGTCACTTTTGAAATACATGAGCGATATATAAATAACCATATTAATTATTTTATTAAAACTTTTTAGAAATGTTTACTCAATTATCACCAAGTCTTTAAGTGGATAAAATTTTCATTATTTCAGTAAATTAATAATTCTAACAATTAAAAAAAAAAGAAAAGTGATATGATACTTACTGAAAGTTCAGCAAAAAGCTCGTCAGCCAACTGCAGAGCTGTAGCAATATCAGATGAGCTATCTATGGAAGTACCAACAATTTTTCCTTCTAAATTTTCACTAGTTGATCTAAGAAGACCTCCTGAAAATATTTATGAATTCTCGATAAATACATCTCTTTTATTTTTACAAAATATGTATAAACCAACCTGCATTCATGCCACTATCACTAATTTTTATGAAAAATTATTACAGCAGATACAAATAATTATTTTAATAACGATTATTTAAACTATTAGTTATGAAAGCTAATTTGATTTTATTATTCTAATGAATACATTTTTGTTAAAAAGATCCAAGCAAAATATATTAACGATATCGTCATCACACAAGACTTCCAACATCTAAAAATATTCACAAAAGAATAAAGAAGATTAAAAATTAATTATCTCAGTGTGATAGATCTGGAACAGAAACCAATAAATTTCAGGAACAATCCTTAGCAATAACATGAATAAAAAATATCCATCTATATATATAAGAAAATTTTGTAATATCTACTACCAAAAATATAACTAATTACTTTACAATTACTACTAAAGTAATGACTATTACTAATTGAGTAACTGACAATTACTTTACTAATTGAGTAAGGTAAATAAAATTAGATAAGAACTACTGTTTATAGGCTAATGTAAGGGATCCATAGCCCCTCCTTAGTATATGCTGGAAAAAAAAAATTTGTAGAACATTTCCATTTTGTGTTCATCTCAAGTCAAATGTTATCCATGCCATAAAATATATAAAGTACAGTTTCGATGAGAGCCTAATCCAAAATAATTAAGTATTGTGTTTTGTGTGGGGCACCAATTTTATAGTAACTATAGGTTAATAATCAAATCCAAAAATTTGCAGCATATCTAAAGGGAGACTTTTTGACTCACAAATTACTACTTAAGATGGAGGAAGGGTAGTGCTCTTTTGCCAAGGAAAGAAAAAATGACTTACTAAAAGATACAAAAAAAAAAGAAAGAAAAGGAATGTATTAATACTTATATTAAGACTAACGTGTCACATCTTCAAACTGACCAAGATTTCAGTAGTTGCTTTAATGTAGAAAAATAAATAATTGCTACATTTCTGGATAATTTTCAAATTATTGAAAAGCTAGAGGATTTCACTTTGAATTGAAAATTCTTAAACTAAGGGTGTTTTGTAGAAGTTACTTTATTTAAGCTATGATTTTCCTTTGCCATCTTTCTTCTTCATTCTCATTATGTAACTGTACCTTTGCCTGATATACTATATCCTAACCATCAGCAGGAAGAAAGGCAGACATTGTGAGAAAAGGAATATAAGTCAGGAGGAAAAGGAAAATGAAAAAAGGAGATTGGGAAAATAGAACAGAATGGAGATTGAAGTACGGGAAGAGGCAGCAGCAGTAGGAACCCTGCAATATATAAATATAATTTTATTTACAACCATTATTGAAAGTAATTTTTTTCTGAAATTCAACCTCAATAAATTGGGCTGTTTCAAAATTAGGTATCTGCATGAAAGTAAAGCATATATCGAAACATTAATTTTCGATTAGTGTCAAAGAGCTTGTCATAAACAGATAAATAAAAAAACTATGACAAGGTATTGCCCAAGAGATGTAAAGGGATGTTGTATAAAGTAGTGACAAATGGATTATAAGCTAAAAATAAACATAACAATTAATCTGAAATGAACAAACAAAATAGGAACAAGTACCTGCAATAAGAACAAAAGAAACAGATTCTTGTTCTGAACCCAACCACCCAGATAGCCATTGAATAAGCAGCTGGAGACTGGGAAGTGAATCAGATGAAGTTGCCAAGTCAAGCCCACTCAAAAGCAAGGCATATCTAAAAAATTCCCTCCACACATAAGAAAGACAGCATAAAATGAACTATTACATTTCATAAGTTAATACTTCATACAATAAAAATTTTCATTAGAATGAAAATTGAATATGTTTCGCTGATAAATATCATATATGACCTTTAATATATGCAAAGACTTACTCAAAGTAAGACAAATTAACAAAAATATAAGATTAGACTAAATATGAGATGGTTTTCAAACAATCTTTTTTTAAAAACATTTACTTGTTATTATTTCTTGGCAGGTTAATAAAAGGAGAAGGTCCTTGTGGTCCTGGATAGCAAATACTTTCAACATTAAATTTCCCTGAAGCATCTTCAGCTCCAAGCACCGCACACACCTGTTAAGTTTATATTTGAATTCATTAATAAACACATAATTGTTATAATATATACTATGAGATCTTTAAAAAGCATTTTTTTGAAACTCTTAACAATTAAAAAGAATTTAAAATAAAGGCTTTACATTGTTAATGAAAACATTAACTAAACCTAATCTAAATAAAAGGGAAAGCAGTTACTAAACGAAGCCACCATAATTTATCTTGAAATTATACAAAAGTAAATTAATAGAATTTATGATCAGAATTTATAAGGTTATGATCTCTGTATTTTGAGATTAAAGGCGAGGAATCGTGTAAGTATTGAAGATTGACCCTATCAGAGGAGCAGTAAAGTAAAGTGATACCAAAACATTACTGACCAATAATAAACAGTGACATAAAACTCAAATCAAAAGTAAATACTTCATTGTAATGCTGATATCGTAACTTCAGGAAGAGAACCAAAGATGTATGTTTTTATAACTGAGTAGCTTTCATTCAACATAGAGAAAAAACATTTTTGATTTGTAAGACAATAAAACATTAAAAGTAATATAAAGCATTGGTAGCGTAGATGATCAAGTTGATAATTTCAAGTATATCACCAGAATTAGTTTCATGTATGATTAACGAGATAAAAAACAATGTGTTGATGTGCCTAATCTCATGGATTTTTAATTTTCAGATTACATCCACTGTAATATTTTTAAGGAAAATATCAAAATATATTTGTAATATTCCACTATATACTACAATATTTAAAAAAAAAAAAAAAAAACAGGATTTCAACTTACTGTTCCAGTAACAACTGTACTAGCATCAATACCAACGAGCACAATTCTCTGGAGTTCATCCTCCAAAATTACTTTGTCAGTATCAGATACAAACCGAACCACTTTCTTCTGAGGTACTAATTGAAACTAAAAAAGAAACAAGAAAAACAATTATTGATACAGAAATTGAATCATATTACCAACATTCTAATAAAATTAAACCAACCTCTTCGCTTATTTCTTTTAAGATGCTAGGCTTTAGTTCCTGGTCCTTATAAAGTGTCCCAATAATCACACATCTGGTATGACTGTCATCTTGAAGATCTGCCAGCCTTCTTATTTTAAGTTCATTGCCTACAATTTAAAACTAAAATAAACTACAAGTATTTAGGTTGTTTACTTTTAAATGATGAATAAGTTTTTACCCCATTTTTGTGTGGCTCTTTTATTGAGAATATCCTTCATCTGGATTAACCGTTTTGAATAAATATGGGCATATTGTCGAGTAAAGTCTCTCGATCTAAATCTAAATTTTGATGATAAATTGGTATAAGCACATTCATCTTTGGTAACAGTATCTTCAAACAACTTCTCTTCTGGATTTATTTCCAAATCAACCGTAAGAGACTTCATCATGAATATTCAAATTATTAGTTATACATAAAAAAGGTTTATGTTACATTAAAATAATACAAATCCTAAGCTAAAGCAGCGGGAGAACGATCTGTAACGCTAGGTCACCATGATTAGAGCTATCTTCTAAACATATTTCTACACCACTTTATTTGATTTGAAAGTTTCCAACTATAACAAAATTTATGAGATCAATGTGCGCGATGCATTAAAGAAAAAAAGGTTAAAGTGAAATTGTTTTATTTAATCAATAAGACTTTTGTCAAGGACGGTCTCCTTGACCGGACATTTAAGTCGATTCACGGCAGAAATAAAAAAAAAAATTTTCTGTTTTTAGTCGGACTCGAACCCGGGCCTGGGAGCTTGGCAGTCCAGTGCCTTACCACGCCTCCTTTGATAATCGCTAATAATAATGACTAAGTGAAAGAAATCACAGTTGTAAGTAGAAATTTAAGCATAATTGAATGAGATTGGATCGTTAATTGGTATAGTATTGTAAATGGATATAATTTTGTTGTAGATCCCTAAGATGGAGCAGTGTACTCCGAAACATGTAGAGAGAAATTTAAAGTTTAAATAGGAGTTATGCCTTAAAATGAATATAATAATGATAAAGCTGACGATAACATTATTTTCCCTCTTCTAATTTTCGACATATAACATAATTTATCAATACTTCTGTACGCAACTATAAAAAAATATGCAATATACACTATTCGTTTTAATTATTTTCCTTAAATAGTAATTTTATAAAATATATATTTTATTTTATATTTTATAAATATATAAATATATTTTTCCTATATGGAATAAATTTTATTCCATTTCGAATTCACTAGTTTTACTGCAATTTGAATATAGACAGTAAGATAATTTTAAAAAAAACATTGAAAGAATACAGAAACTAAAGAAACAACAACAAAAAAAAAACTTAAAAAACAGCAACATATTTTTGTTTTTCTAGTAAAATCTGCTTTTTTGGAGTTACAAAGTTTCATATTAGGGTGACAGAAATTGTAAAGGATAGAGCTAAAAGTCTTACAAGATTATTTTACACGATTTATATACGAGTATTGGCTTTCGTGGGGTGTGTTATCAAATATTTGCATCATAAAACATATATCACTGAATAATTGATAACCATGTTTTAGTCTTTGCGATGTTTAGATCTATTAAAACATCTCAGTTTTAAGCAAAAAAAAAAAAAAAAAAAAAAGTTTGTTGACAATACCCTCCAAGGATAGGTTCTCCAATGGAAAGGACTTTTTAGGAGTTTGTTTATCACTTGTCTGAAATTAAGATACGCCTAAAGCCACAGTAAGTCCATTGCAGATAATACATAAAATTAACCATAGAACCACTAAAATGTTAACGAAAATTGGGTCACGATTGTATGACCTCGAAAAATATCTATATAAATTATGTTTGTCCACAGAGAATAAATATGTTAGGGCTATAGGCATGTATATAAGTCTAGGTAGAAGTAATGTAAACACTGCTGAAAATAACATTACTATTAGATTCCATGTGAATATGTTATTATATTGGGATGTGTACATTATGAGAATATTATGGAAATATATATTTTAGTCACTCCCTCCTCTTCTCTAAATGTTTGTATTCTACATACTTTCGGCCAAAACCTATAAATTAAGTAATACAACAGATCTTCATTTCTTTTATTAATATGGGATAAATGATAATCACCTTACATCAAATATCCGTATCTTTTATTGTAGTATAAGTCTTAAATAAAAACATTAGGTAATTTATTAGCCTGAAAATGTTTTTACGTCTATATTTACTTAACTGAAGGAGTGAGGGAACCGACTGAGGGAGAGATTTGGCTGAAGGAAACTTCCAATGAAAACCGCTTGGAAGAAAAAATAAAAAGATTTGTCTATCTGTATATATTTAGTTACTTCGTATAACGCCTTTAAAGACGAATTGAGAACGTTAAACTACGACCGTTGTGTAAAAGGTATTTGACAAAGTTTCAGACGCAACAGTTGTTTATTGTAGATTACCTCCTAGGAATGAATAACGAAGAATCGATACCAAACTTATAACAAGTACCTGAGAAGGAGCCTAGGTTTGGGCTTCCAATTGTATTAATATTTTAATTTTTTTTTTATGTAACTTATTCTTAGTTTTGACATGTGTGAAAAATATAGTTTTGGTGTTCATCCTATAACATGTCACTCTTGGAACAAGGATAGGACACGTAAGTATTAAAGAACCCATTCTTTTTAGATTTCAGTTGTAGTTCAAAGTTAATGCTGACTTTCGAGTTCTGATTATGTTAAGGAAACCTTGATAAAGGGTTGAAAGTTTGTATGTATTTTATTCTTTAAGATTAGTTCCATACGTATTTTTTATTTGACTGATTATATTCAGTCAATGATTGCATTCTGATAAGGAATTTTACTATTCTGCTTATGATAATGAAAGTTCATATTTATAAAACCCACTTGTAATTTTATGTTTTATTACTACATGAACAACATAATTTACATTTTAAAAAGTACGAATTATGGAATTTGTTACCCTTCTTCGGAATGTATGACTCACTGTGACTCATTTATTTCCTATTTAATTATTAAGTTAATTATAGTTTTGTCGATGTTTAAACTTTTCAATGATGCTACCATCTTAGACTATGAACTAATGCATATAGATTTTTATTTCGCGTCTGTTTAATTGTAGATTCTGATCTAGTTACCATTCAGAAGTTTAGACACTAGAAAGGCATCTGTTTTGGTTGTCTAAAATTGATATTTAGGATATAATTAAAAAATGTATTAGAAGTTTCTTACAACAAATTTTTATAGGCCATTTTTTGTATGAATTAGTGTTGTTCCTTAGATCCTTATGTGGTTGTTTATTATAGTTTTTAAAATGTTTTAACTTATTTTGCAGGTATCGCTCTGAGCCCTAATAACCACGAAGTACATGTATATAATAGGAGTACTGGTGAATGGCAGCTTACTGATGTACTTGACCAACATGATCTAAGGGTCACTGGGATAGACTGGGCACCCAAAACAAATAGAATTGTTACTTGTGCAGCAGTAAGTTACTATAAATATCTTTCTTTCAAATATTTAATTTTAAAAAAGTAGAAGGCCATTATTGAACACTCTAATATCTCTTTTTAGATATATATAAGTGTATTAATCCTATTCTTTATCTATTGAATCATCAATTTGAAGCTAGATTCCATGCCCAACAGCTCTGTAGAGATACATTTTATTTACCAATAATCTGATATAAAGTAGTGATAGTTATTTAAAATTAATGAATGTTCTTGAAATGTAATGTTATATGTGTTTATTCTTGTACTTATGAGGAGATAGGTGTCACTGATAAGATAATGAATGAAACATGAATCTCTCATAATGGTTTGACTCTAATATAAAGAAAAATTACATATATATACATATATATACATATATATACACACACATATATATATATATATATATATATATATATATATATATATATATATATATATATATATATATATATATATATATATATATACACTTAAACCTTTGTGTACAATTGAAATGAATTCATTATCCAGTTTATTATATAACTTAAACTTTTTATCACCATTTTATTACCAAAGCCTACTTAAATAGGTAGATCCTTATTTTAAGGACTACTAAAAATGGCAATTATGATCCCAAATTCTTACTTTTTATCATCATGGTATTACTTTTACATGACTTTTGTTTGTGTTGTGAGGAGTTTACTTTAGTCTCCATGTGTGAAATATGACACATACAGTATATTTTGTTTTGTGGTTTAAGAGGAATTGGAACTTTTTCTGTTTACAACTATTATGAAAAAACCTAAGTTAATTGCGAAACAGTGCTGTCATTTGTTTTTTTTCTAATCAACATTGTTTCTTTTGCTAACATTTCCTGGATGTCATTGTTCATCGTCTGTTTAAAATTCAAATATTAGGTTTTATGCTTTTTGATCAAAAAATCTAACTAATAGATTTATAATTGTTTGTATTACACTTTTAAAATTGATTCCCTAATTTGCAGGACCGTAATGCCTATGTATGGTCTCCTTGTGAAGATGGTAAATGGAAACCAACTATTGTCTTTTTACGATTAAATCGAGCAGCTACTTGTGTCAAGTGGTCTCCTGATGGTGAGTTTGTAGAGATAATGATACTACATATATCTTTAAATAATAAAGACCAAAATTTTCCGTTCAATTTTAAGTAAATACAATTTTTTCATCACCTCTCTTGGGGAGGTTAGATTTCAAATGTCATTTTCCATTTCACATTTTCCCCTCTTAATTAGGATTACCAAGTAGCTGATATTGTTTGTTGTCAGAAGTACACTAAGTTACAGGTTGTCTTATCAAGCGAACATTATTCGGCTTCAACAGACTAGTAATGCCATAAACCCATCAGCTTTCATTCGAGTTTTTGTCCAGAAGGCCTTGAGGTGCAATATAAACATAGCATTATCATGCTGTTTATGACAATCTAATAATATACATTTTTCATGACAAACTCTGTTATCCTAAAGATGTAATAGTAGTGGGTGGGTATAGCTCAGAAGTAGCTTAACTTATTTTGTAATGTTCTTCTGAATTGTTTTATGTAATTATCCTTATTTTAAAAAAAAATAAGTAAAAAATAAATTATATAGCAGACTTGTAAAAAAGTGTGACATGCAAACTAAAAAACCAAAGATCTTAAGTTTATATCCAGTCAGTACTGAGCAGAATTATTTTGTAGTATTTTATTTTCACGGCCCCACCCTTCCTGCTTAGATGAGGCACATCCCTCAAGAATTTATTCAAAATCACATTAGACTTACTCCATCAAATGCAAGACATAATGAATGCAAGGGATGGGTATGAACCTTATTAAATTAAAATTGTTTGTAATTTTTTTTAAATACCGCTGGCTTTTATTTAATTAATATTTTTTACTATCCTAATACATTACATATGCCCTCGTTAACGTATATGAGGAAAGTAAACGCCTAAAAAAGAATGGAAATTCTAGCCGAGAAAATGAAAAAAATCGATTTAGTGGAATTTTTTGTATGTCAGTGTATTTCTATTATGTGGTCTGGGCTCATTTTTTGCTAGGAATCGGACGCGATCCATGTGTTATGATGAAATGGATTGATGAAACAGTAGTGTCTGGTTAGTTGAAAGGTATTTAAGTTTCCATAGTGGTATGTATCTACCATCACAATCCTTACCAGTATAACCAGATCTTCAAACTTGAAATTTTTCTTTATTTTTTTTAGTTCTCTTATATCATGAATTTAATTGTATAAAAATTTTATTTTTTAATTTTTTTATTTCATATTTTGTTATATGGAACTCAAATAATTCTCATGTTCATTACTATTCTTGCTTTTACATCTGCACTTGAAAGATTAATTATATAACAGTTTTTTACATTTATTTTTTTGTTGTTTCTATTAACTGAAATTTAGTATTTTGTAATAGTAAATTTGTCACAGATATAAAATGCATTTATCAAATCCAGTGAATAGGTATAAAATATAACTGAGAGATATATTAAACATAAAATAAGAGATAAATTAACTAACTCTCCCACCACTATGATAGTCTCTTTAGCAATTTTCCTCCACTCCTCTACTCCATGTGTGCACACCCAGGAATCGGAACTCAGCCTCCACATTGTCCTTTTTCTCCATCTGGATGTCCTTCCAGTATTTGCTTTGGCAGTCTTTTTGAATTCATACTATATACATGACCCAACCATTTTATTCTCCCCATTTTGAAACAAGAAAATATATCAGGTACTCCAAATAGTTTCTTTTGTTTATTGTTTGTTTTTATACAGAAACTAATTTCTTCTTTCGTATCTCTCGAGTTTGAAAAAATTTTCTGAGAAACCAGTAGCACTTGTTTCCATTCTTGATTCCCGTCTTCCATTTTGTTATCTTTGGTTACAGTTGTACTGAGATACTTTTAACATTCTCTAAGTTGAACCCTGAAATATTGGGATATTTACTAATAGTCAACCCTCACTGGTGAGTTTTGATACAGCACCTGCTTCTGGCTTTTATGCCACTTTATCTTTATTTTGTAATGTTCTTCTGAATTGTTTTATGTATTTATCCTTATTTAAAAAAAAAATAAGAAAAAATAGATTAATGGGTGAACTATCGTTCCTATCCAATATCCTATATTAAATATCCATATAAGCTAATAGTTTGTAGTTTTATTTTATATTTTAATTTCTAGTTTTAATGTTTGCAACATAATTATGCTAATTTAATTTTAATGTACATTTATTTAATCCTTTGTTTTTCTGTGATTTCTCTTGCCTCTGCTACATTTTTGGTGTCCATTCATCTGTCATATATGTTTGAGGTACTGAATCATAATATCTCTGTAATAATGTATTTATCGATTGTGGAACTAATGAAGATGTAGGTTGTTGGGGTATACAGTCATAGATACTCATACCATTTACAATACGCATACAATTTTAATTTATAGTGTCGACGTTTCAGCCTACAATGAAGAATGATGAAGACATATTCTAGGCTGAAACATCAGCACTATAAATTATAATTTATGTATTAATTGTACATATCTATGACTGCAATTAGGATTGATCCTTCTATACCATCATGCGTACCTCAAGTGATCTATGACTGCATTCCCCAACAACCTACATCTTCATTATATCTACTGTTTCTAACAGCCAATAACATTTTTTATTTCATTAGTTTTTAAGATAGTTAGTTAACCATTAATTTTGCTGACATATTTATAACATGTGTTTCAGAGAATAAATTTGCTGTGGGTTCTGGGGCAAAGTTGATCTCAGTATGTTATTTTAATGAAGGTAACAATTGGTGGGTATCAAAGCATATTAAGAAAACAATTAAATCAACTGTCACATGTTTAGATTGGCACCCTAACAACACAATTCTTGTTTCTGGATCGACAGATTTCAGGGTAGGTTTTTTTTTTTTAATTTGATTAATTTGTTGTTATAAATTATTCTGCTCTTTGTCATTGAATTTTATTTTTAAAATAATTAAAATAATAGTTTAAAAAAAAATCCATTATTAATTTAATAATAATAAATTTTAGTGCTTTAGCATATAAAGGCACAAAATGCTTTATTATTAGTAAGAAGAAGAATATACTGAATAATAGAAATGGATATGTTTAGTGGATATCCATTGTTGATTGTTTTATATATGTAATTGCTATGTTTGTTCTTATTAATCTCAACTTAAATTAATTATTTACTATCCTTATTAAACTTTTATTGAACTTTTTTTTCATCGTTTTGGGTAACGAAAAACCATATCTTGTTAATCATATCTATTTCTTGATTTGCTTGCTGATGTTTTATAACTTTATCTCGAATAACAAATTTTAGGTTCGAGTGTTTTCTTGCTATGTGAAGGAATTTGAAGAGTCATCTGCTACTACCAAGTGGGGAAACAAAGCTGGACTTGGTCACATCCTCGCTGAATTTTCTAATTCTCCATTGGGAGGTGAATATGTGTTTAAATTTGACGAATTTTTTAGTCTTAGGTTTTCTGAAATAACATTACTCACTGTGTGAAATTTTAAAAAATCATTATTAATAAGATAAAAAATTCATTTGATTCATAAATATTCATGGGCATCATTTTATTGCTTATTGTTTTATTAATTATGTTTTACTAAGGTGGCTGGATCCAAGGTGTCAGTTTTTCAGCTGATGGAAATAGACTTTGTTGGGTATCTCAGGACTCTTCCATCTGTCTCGTAGATATCACAAGAGGAACTCAAGTTCATAAGCTACGCACAGAGTTCTTACCATTCCTCAGCTGTCTTTGGGTTGGACCAAATGCCATAGTTGTCTCAGTAAGTATCTCTTATTTTTGAACACTTATTTGTATTTTTAAACTAATATTTTATTACTTTAGGAGATAATCAATTCTTAATTATGTATGTTATTTTTTGATGTTCAGAGTCAAATTATATACATTAATACTTCAAATGTTTTTTATTTGTCATCAAAGCATCGAGGATTTTTTCTGCTGTTGTAAGCCATAATTTTTAGCTGACATCTCTTTCTTACATCTACACTTTGTGTTATTGATTTGCCAAGATTTAAATCACCGTTGTAGCCATCACCTGTTATGAGGAATTTTATCCGTACTGAAAAGCAACTCTATACCTCTATGTATCTCTTAGTCAACATTTTCCCTGCTCCTTTATAGTTGCCACTAGTCATGACTCTTGGTTTATAGGATATTGCCATAGTCTGAGATGATGATGCTGAAGTAAGGTTTTCAACCTCTTTCAAACTTTCTTTAAAATGTTAATTTTTAAAATAAAATTGGAAATTTTATTTAATTATTGAAAACTTATGTAAGGTTTGGCATAGTTACATTCAAAGATAAGATCTTTACCCTGAACAGTAGAACCTCTAATCCACCTCTTGCTAGTCCGATTTCGGGCAATTCGACTCTCCTGCAGAGTCCCGGAGGGAGGGGGGTGGCGTTATAATATTTTTGCAGAATCCCTAATAGTCCAGTAACAGTGTACATTTTGGTGTGCAAAAGGTCCGGTTGTTTTGTTAGTAATTGATAGTGTTGTGCTTGTTTGCCTTGAAGCGCTGACCCACGCTAATTGGTAGCGTCAAAGTGTCAAAACTTTCGACTATTTCTACGTTTCACCTAAATATCTATAGTGCATTTGGTTCCGATGGAAAGCTATTTATATTAAAAATTAAAGTTTACTAATTTTTCTACAATTTGAGCAGAAAATAAGCTCTGTAGTTTAGATGGTGACTAAGATACCAGATTTCTAATTTTTGTAATTCTCTCAATTGTGATTTTTTTACAGTTTTGCTCTGTACGTTCTTAACTGTTTCTTACATTCTTAAATAAAGTCGAAAATGTCATTTCTTAAAAATGACATTTAGAGCATACTTCATTATGAACGATTTTAAAGGTGAGTTAGTTTGTTACAAACCTAACACAATATAGTGTTATATGGCACGACCTATGTTTCTATATATAAATATCTTGCTAAAACATATTAGTCTGGTAATTTATATAAAGTAGGTTTCTATTTTATTTCATTTTTTAAATGTTAATATAACTTTTAATATAATCATTATACACGTTTACCTATGAAAAGTTATGTGTTTCATTGTAATTGCCAGTTAATCCGACCTTTTGGCCGTTCCGCCATACCCCTTGGTCTCTTAGGGGTTGGATTAGTGAGGTTCTACTGTGTTTAGACCTATGATTAATCTCAGTGACTGCTAACCCTTTTTATTAGTGATCTTAAGTCAAATAGTTTGAGAAATAGCTTTTTCCAAATCGGTGAGACTGTTGTTCACATTGAAAGATCTAGTCCTTCCTACATCTAGGAATAGATGAAGTATGCAATTGCCTTTTTTTGTTATTACTATCTATAAATAAATTATTTCTCCCGAAAGTATAAGGTTTCTATATTAATTGAATTTAAATATGTTTAATGGACGATTCTTTGTTTCCAGGGCCATGATTGCTGCCCTATGTTATATACAGTCGATGGGAGTGGTCAGTTACAGTTTGCTTTCAAGTTAGACATTTCTCAGAAGAAAGAAGCTGGAGGCTTAAGGTAAATCATCATATTAGATTCAAATAGTCTTTATTTAAACAATCTTTCTCTATTTAAACACATTTTTATAGTACTTGTGATTAATACTGGTAAGCAATGTTGTCTATATTTTTTGTTGTAGTGCGATGAGAAAGTTCCAGAGTTTAGACCGTCAAGCTAGGCTTGAAATTTCTGATACAGAACTTGAAACGATTCATCAAAATACAATCACATGCCTCAGGTATGTAAAATAGCGTTTTTAAAAATGAATATTTTATTGAATACCCTAAAGCTACAGTTAAAATCTCTTAATTCACAATGCCATAACTCTTCAGAGAAATATTTTCTAGACATGGTCATAGTGTATGCAGTTAAAAAAATCATCACATGTTGTAATAAATCTTTCATTATTAATTGGAGGTATAAACTATATTGTTTATGTAGTGTTAGGATTTTATCTTATTCTGATTCATAAAAAGGAGCCTAGAATAGAGTGTAGTAACTATCATGATATCTCACTCCTTCCATCATGTTATAAAATATTTACATCAATTCTAACTACTCGAAATTAAATACACAGAGGAAATAATTGGAAACTATCAGTAGGGTTTTAGACGGAGTCATTTAACTATTGGTCAAATATTTTGTCTTCACCAAATTTCAGAGAAATAATTAAAATATAAGGGCGTAGTTCATCATCTTTACATCGATTTCTGATAGCCTTATGATTTGATTAACCACCAGAAACTGTTGGTGATACAGATATTTCTGGGATTAAATTTGAATTCATAGAGCAGTTTAAATATCTAGGATATGATATATCAAGGAAAAATGAAATTCCTGAGGAAATGAAGACAAGATTAAAAGCTGGAAATGCTTGTTATTTCTCTGTTGCAAAACTACTCAGTTTGTGCTTCCTCTCCAGAAATTAAGAATTTGGATGCTATGGCATGTAAGTTCTTCTTTGACCCTCCACAAGATTCCCCATCCTTTCTCCAGTAGATCTTCTCTTCTGTCATAAAGCACTTCAAAATTTAAACTTTTCTTCCACACCATGTTCATCTCTCAATTCTCACATACCTGTCAATTTGTCGATGAGAACTGAGGTAAATTTATTTCATTTTATGAATTCTTTGCATTCACAAAATAAAAATAAAAACATTTCTTGGTGACTGATAAATAAAGAACACATAGCATGTTTTTATCACAATGACTTATCCAATAGTAATCTTAGGCACCTTCGTTCTTAATACATATGTTTCAATCAATACAATTTCAAAATTTCAGGCAAATGCTGTATTGAAAGTTACTCAGACAAAAAAAAATTGGACATTATATCAAGCGGGTAAATACGAGTTCTTAACCTGACAACAAAAAAATTAATAATTAATAGAAACACAAGTGGATGCGCTGAATATGGTCCTGACCCAGGAACCACGCCTACGTTCAATTATTTAATCAACTCCAATCATTATTACTTTAATCACACACCTATTCTTTATCCTTCTTTCACCTTTCTTTACCAAACTTATTTCTCATCTAATACCTATATGATATGTGATTGAATAGGTATGGATGCTAAATTTGGCCGCTTTTGTTAAGGGAAGAACAATGAAGTTTTCGTAAATAATGTACTACATAGATTATTTCGCCCAAAAAAGGATGATCATAGGGGAGACTTTAGAAGGTTCCATAATATGGATTGCGGCAGCTTTATCAAGCAATAGCAGCAAAATTCCAAAAAAGGTAATTGGTGAATTGCTGAGGGCTGATTTTGGGGATTTGGGTTTTGAGGGAGTGAGGTGCGTGATCAACAATTGGTGGTGTCGGCATCGAACCTTTTGAATTGGCTGAACCTCATATATTTATTTCGGATTGTATCATATAATATACCATTATATTTTCTCATAATGAAATTTTAGCATTTACATGCCCTTCACTTGTTTTAAATATATTCCAATAATGTTTCTGACTGATCAGTTATAACAAACAATTTTATGTCTGTTTTTTAATTGTTTCTATGCCGAAACTATAATTTGATTTTGTTTATTGAATTCAAGTTTTACTATTACATCATTGTCCCCCTATTCTGTTCCATTGTATATCTCTTTTTTGGAGTTAGCAGTGCTTTTATTTTTTTTTTTTATCTTAACAGAAAAGGTCTACTGTTGATTGTTGATTATATTTATTACCTCTGCTCAATTGTGTCAAATTTTCTTGTTTCAGGTGTTACGAAGGGAATAGCGGGTCTGTAGGAAAGCTCTCAACATCAGGTGTTGATGGCCAGCTAGTCATTTGGGACTTACAAGTAAGTGTTTTAACTCAGCTGAGTTAGCTATCGATTATTAAGTATATTACATTGAAGTGATGAAATCATTTCAGTTCTCGTTCTTAAGCCATAGTTATTATATATATATATATATATATATATTTGTATTTTTATTCTAAATAATCTAATTTCGCTAAGTTGTGTTATGTTTTCTGTTATAATTATCATGTTGTAATGCTTAAATTTAATTCTGTTTCAGCCTTTAGAGAAATCAATTAAAGGTCTTCGAATCTAGTAAAAAGCTCAACGATTATCATATGTTCTTTCATCCTATCATAATTTCATGTAATTTTTATATTTAAAGTTATTTTTTTTTTTTTTTTTTATATTCATTAGCAATTTTATATATATTTATGTTTAAATGTTTAATTTTTAAACGAATGCAATAAATTGCCAAATGGTGCTTTCTTTGTGTTTTATCAAATAATTAAAGAAGCTTTACCCTTCATAAGAAAAGAAGAAATAGCATACCTTAGGATATTGAAGTTAAATAATTATTACTATTATTCTTGTAATCCTTGAGGGCTGGCAATATTGAGCATGCGTAGGAGGTATACCAATATATATATATTAATATCATGACTGCCAATTTAATTATACAGACCATTTTATGTAATATCTTATCTAATGTTAGTTTTTTAATTTATTTATTCATTTATAAAGTTTAAATTTAAACTTATTTATTTCAATACTAACATTACCCAGTGAATATGCATTTACACTGAAAAATATTTTACCTTATAGTAAAAAAATAAAATAAAATAAATTGTTACATTATTGTGTCTGCTCATGATTAACTTATGTTGTATGTAGAAATTTTATATTGTTTACTTATTAATAAAATAAATAAGTTACATCAAAAGCTAGGAAGTTGATTTAAAATACATTCAGAGTTTTTTTTTATTTTTAAATTTTGTGTTTTCTTGAATTGTATCACCACTTGTACATTCTATTTTATTGTCTATCTTCCATATTGAAAGAATCTTTTTTAATATTCTACTTAAAAAAATTAAATTTACCTTAACTCTACATTACAATATTCTTAATTAACAACTTATTTGACATTTTAAAGGCTGCTCTTGAATAAATGAAATTTAATATAACTGGGGGTTATATTTTTGTATCCATGACAAATGTCTGATTTTTTGTATGTTTCACCCATAAGAAGCATGAAAATGGTATTATTATCATTAAAATTATTTATACATTGTCTGACTTTACCAAAAATCTTTGGTTTCAAGAGCTGAAAATTTGTGAGAAGTGTTATGTAATTTATGACAGAGCCTTCCTTAGTCCTCATGGATCGACAATATTTAAATAATAGAATTTAGTTATAAATCGAAACGGAGTAAGTTAATTAAATATAAATAAATATGTTGGTTTTTGACTCAAAAATTTTAGACAGAATTATTGACTGTTTCATCTAACAGCATGAATTATAATAAAACAGTTTTAGAAAGCTTGCAGTGGGAATTATTTGAAAGTACCATTGCATTACTATTATTTAATTGTTTGTTCATTATTTAAAAAAAAATATATTTAAATAAAAAAAGTATTATTTAACAGCATTTTTAATTTATTAAGATCAAAAGGGTTATTTATATTGATTGAGAAATAAGTATTTTTTACGAATTACAGAATTTTAGTTTTATGTTAACAAGTACTATTTATTAATTTTATACTTATATATTATTTATATACCTAACCATCAAATTTGTTAAATATTGTTTTTCTGAGCGAATTAGGTATTTTTCATTTTTCTTACAGTTAACTGTAAATTGTTTTAAATAAAGATAATTATCATTTTTTAAGCAGTGTTCTTATTTGCTAAAAAACCTTGAATGTATTAGCTAGAAATTTTAGCATACTTAATTAGCATGTACTTACATTATAATACTGGGCTCTTTTGCTTTCTCCCTCTGGTCGGAATTCACCATAACCTGGCAAAAGAGAATTTATTTTGTACGTCAAGATTTTCTCCAGAGGTTTATGAGGAAAATTACAAACTATCCGCTGCTTTACCCGGTAGGTTTCTTGGACCTAATGATAGCTACACAACTGAGCTTCAAAAATCCGTATTAGCGATTCCGCTATCCTCAATATGAGGGAGGGGAGAGTCATTTTTCTCTTGTTCAAAGTAGCCTCTATTTGTGGGGCTCCTTTGAACAAGGATGATTTTGCCTCAAATGCTTCTCTCGGAGTCTTCTTCAATTTTAATCTTTTAATTATCAAATTTTGATAAATGTTGGTTTTGTAAAAAAATTTAGAAGCCTGAAGATGGGAAAATGTTCCGAAACGTGTTGCAACATATATTAAAATATAATAGGTGTTATGCCAAATAAGACTTGGATAATTAATTAATTCTCCTTCAGCTTAAATTGGAATTAAATTAAATTGTATAAACTTTAAGAAATGAGTTAAATTTATATGAAACAAAAAAAGAAAATGTTGCTGAATAGACTGGTGATCAATGTATTACTCATATGAAACAACCCTGCTGCCACATATGCCAGGCCAGATGAGATTTGGAGAGAAAGAATTTGTTTATTGCAGAGAGATAGTAAAATATTAGTACCAGGAGATAATAGAAGTTTTTTTTTTTCAAAATTCAAACTAACTTTACATCTTTAGTTCTAAACTCATACAAACATTCTAAACTGCTTGAAAAAGTGGTGAAGTTTTGAATGTTTTAACATTTGAAACTAGTCTTCTATTCAACTAACTATAGAAGTAGTGAACCATTCAAGTTACATCCTGTCATCCTTCAAAGCTTCATAACTGTTTTTAGCTCTGATGTTCTACAATCTAGTTAAACATAATCCAACTATAAAATTATATTAGTAATAATTTGATAAATGAAAATATGTAATTTGAAACTTGGAGTAATGAAATTTGTTTTACTTGAGGTACACATGATGATATAGAAGGACAATTAGGATTGATGAATTAATTGCCACTTCTATTGAGATTATAATTATAATTATGATTATAATTGATAATTATTATGATTATGATTATAACCTCAATAGAAGTGGCAATTAATTCATCAATTCTAATTGAAATTTTTTTTATTAATTGATGTTGAACATACTTTAACCTGTTATGGTACAAAATAGAATAACCTAAGGTGTAATTTACAAAAGCAATTATTCTCCCATATTTTTAGTCGATTAAAGATTATATTGGAAATGGATCTTGTATTTTTGGACATTGTAAGGTAATTCATTAGTTATATATAATGTACATGGTCGAGTATAGATGTACATAATATACCTTATTCGCAATTTGGCATGCATGTGTGTTTTTGCATGTTTAGAGCTTGAAAATGTGGCAATGACCATGAAACGTCGCAAAAAATGAAATAAAAAATTATTTTTGGACAATCATGTAACATTATATGATTTTTAATAAATAAATATGGGAGAATAATTGCTTTTGTAAATTACACCTTAATATTAATTTCTCCTTGGTAATTAATATATTGTATGGTATAATTATAACTAGAGAACAAATTAACTCTGATAATAACTAAATACAAACATGTTTTTGAAAAATCCAAATTAAACGTACTCAATAAAAAACTTGAGAGACGGATTACAGTAAAAATTAATAAATTGAAAATTCCAACACCTCCATCAAATAATAATAACCATAGCAACAATCATTCCTCATTAACAGCAAACAATATATACATAAAAAATACAGACAATAAAGCAGATTCACAATTTAAAAACATATAATAACACATGGACAAAAGTTATTAATCAATATGAATCATTACACTTAAGCAATAGAGCGATAAATAAGACCAAAGTAAATATACCCACCAATATATTAAATGTTTTATCATTAGGGAATAACTTTTGCATAAATATCAACAACAAAAAACACAAACTTAACAAAGAAATTATTAGACTGATAGCAGATTTAGAAACCATTAAAGAAAATGACAATACCACAGATAACTACAAAAACTGTTTAAGGAATAATATCAACATATCACTCAATAGTTATATAGATAAATATAAAAATAATAATAATTTTTCGGCATTAGATTTCATCATAAATAAAGACATCAACCATTTAAATTTATTTATAAAACAGAATCCAAACATTATATTTGTAAGATCTGATAAAACTAATCAAATAGCCATAATGGATAAGGGAGAATATGATATAAAAATTCTTAATTTACTATATGATAAAAAAATTTACAGACCAATAAGAACAGATCCAGGAAATAATATAGCCAAAAACATTATCAAATATCGAAATAACTTAGAAAAATCTGGATATATGACTAAGAAAGAAAAGAATAATATAGCACCTAACACTTTCACTACACCAATGGCTAATGGACTAATAAAATTACATAAAGCTGACCATAATTTAAGATTAATAATAAATGGAAAAAATGGCCCCATAGAAAAACTTAATATTTATTTTAATAAAACATTAACACATCTCAACAATAATAACAACTATGACGTAAAAAACAACAGATTTAAAATACCATTTGTCCAAATTTAAACCTAATGATTTAATTAATCACACACTGATGAGCCTTGATGTAAAAAGTTTATTTACGAATATACCAATAGACACGTGTTTAAAAGTTATTAATGATAAATGGAATGAAATAGAGCCATACACCACAATAAAGAATAAAAAGTTATACATGGAAGGGCTTAAATTATGTTTGCACAACAATTATTTCATGTATAATGAACAACATTATAGACAATTGGATGGAGTACCAATGGGTTCGAACTTGAGTGTAAATTTTAGTGGTATTTGGTTAAATCATTTAATCAATGAATGTTTTAATAAATTAAATAACAAACCATTGGCATTGTATAAATATATAGATGATTTGTTAATTATAATTAAAAATGAACATGTCGATAATTTGGTACAAACCTTCAATGAATTCAATTAATAAAATGGAATTTACAGTAGAAAAATCAATAAATAACACCATTAACTTTTTAGATATGAGGGGGGGGGGGGGGGGGGGGGGGGGGGGGGGGGGGGAGGGGGGGGGGGGGGGCCATCATTTTAGACAATAACCACATAAAAACAAAATGGTTCAAGAAAATTACAAAAACCAATAGATTACTTAATTACCACAGCAACCACCCTAAACACCAAATTTTAAACACTATAAATAATGTAATATTCAAAGCAATAACCATAACTGGCATAGAATATATCAAAGAAATTAAAACAAATATTTATAAAATCTTAGAAGATAATTTTATACCTAAACTTATAATTAACAAATATTGGTACAAAAATTTAAATACAAAAAATAACAATAAAGATAAAATACATATAAACCAATTAGTCACACAATCCAGTAACAAAATAAAAGAAAATAAAAAAAAAAGATATAAACACACTCAAAAGAAAATAACCGATTTTTACATCAACAATAATAACAAAAATGTAATAGAGCATGTAAAGAATAATACAAATGCAATAGACAACATAAATAACACAACAATAATGAGAAATAATATAAATAATCCAAAAATGTTCCATAGAATAACATATATACCAGGACTCACCAATAAAATAATTCATAAACTCAAAAAATTTGATTTTAATAAAAAAACAGCCCTAATAAATAAAAACAAAATCATTAACATAATAAACAAGAAAAATAAGATAATAGACCCTATGCAAAAAAGTAATTTAATATATAAAATAGAGTGCAATACATGTAATATATATATATATCGGAGAAACCAAGCAAAAACTGGAAAATAGAATCAAACAGCATGATTCAGACACCAAAAACATAAAAAATATCAATAAAACAGCATTATCACAACATGCAATAAACAATAACCACAAATTCAATTTTAAAAAAACCAACATTTTATTTTATGAAAGAAACAGTTACAAAAGAAAAATTTTGGAATCCATCTTCATATCAAAAAATTTGGACACAGCTGTAAATTTGAAAACAGATACACAAAAAATAGGAGCCCACTATGCACTACTAATAAACAAACTGAATATATAAATGTTAACCTTCGGACCTATTGCAGTAATAGACAGTGATAATGAATGTGGAAATATGAGCAAAAATTTTAGTTCAAATAGAGTTTTTTTTTTTTTTTTTGGATCGTTATTTTAAGGTAATTATATTAATTAACAATAGCTATACGATAATAGTAAATTTTGCAAAACCATAGATGTGCTGTTGAACATTGTACTTTTTTTCATATTTTTATTTATTACGATTTTTATATTTATATTGTTTTTATTTGTTATAAGTGGAAAATCATTAAGTTTTAATGTATGTAGATATTGACATGATACCAGTGACAAGACTTTTAGTGGATTCCTCCATGTAAAGATTATATTGGAAATGGATCTTGTATTTTTGGACATTGTAAGGTAATTCCATATTCATTAGTTATATATAATAAACATGGTCGAGTATAGATGCACATAATATAACTTATTCGCAATTTGCCATGCATGTGTGTTTTTGCATGTTTCAGAGCTTGAAAATGTGGCAATGACCATGAAACGTCGCAAAAAAACAATGAAATAAAAAATTATTTTTGGACAATCATGTAACATTATATGATTTTTAATAAATAAATATGGGAGAATAATTGCTTTTGTAAATTACACCTTAATATTAATTTCTCCTTGGTAATTAATATAATGTATAGTAGAATAACCTATTTTCAAATCCAAATTAAGGCATGCCAGTTACTATTCAATGCACCCATTTTCCTATTAGATATTACTGTATAAAAAGATTCTCTTGTAAAGAACCTTCGTTATGAAACTTAAAATTTTTGTTCTTGGGAGTTTCCTATAAAATACTGTATGTAAGGGGGGGGGGGGTGAGTCGGAATGTTTTACACTCAATTTTCAGTGCACTCCACCGAGAGCAGGAAGGACAGGTTATACTACATTTCATCAAAGCGGAAAAGCTGAGATTCATTTCGCGTTACCAACACGGATTAAAACTCTATCCACACATTTGGGAATGGAATCTACGATCTATGGGCCGAGCAAAATGAGACCTTTGCTCCATCGCGCTCGTTCATGTAATATACTTACTTGCCACCACTTCATACAAAACTACTTCTTTTAAGTCTTCTAAAAGAATAAATCGAAAGTATAGTGGCGATAAGAGATAGACACGTTGGAAATGGGATTGTTTTCCCTGTAGAAGCAGAAGACTTCTTTCATTTTGCTCCTATACTCCTTAAGAGGTCATAGAATGTTAAAGATGAATATTATATGAAATGTACTTTCACTTGGTATAAGTTTTCTTTATAATAAGAATAGTTTTCGAATTGAAAGGGTTTAAGTAAACTTTTTTTGGCAAAATAATTGCTGTTTTTCACCACACTCTAGTCTTTGAAAATCAAAGTTGACTTGTTCATTTGGCAGCAACTTTTATTCCCTTTAATACTGTTCAGTCATTTCATTGCTAAATTAAATATTTCCCTGTATATTTTGGAAATAGAAAACAAGATGGCCTTTCAATGGCTCCTCTCACTCGCCCCCCCCCCCCCCCCACTAATAGAAAATTTTATTATGTCCTATGGAACACTAGAATGAAAAAATACACTATGTTTCAAAACTTAAAGATTTTTTCTCTAGAAAGCAATTATTTAGCTGGGCTTATTTTTTATTTCTGGGCCTCTCCCGCTCTGATTATTCCCTAAGAAATTATAGTTTTTTCCATGATTGTTTCGCGGCCTTAGATGAAATTTATATGGTTATAATTCTGCAAGTTTACAGTAGTATAAAATTTTATAAAAATTTGATGAATTTGAATAAATTATTAATTATTACAAAACCAATGGGCATATTATACAATAGATAACAAAAAAACAAAACAAAAACATTTATGCATAATGGCTGTATTCTTCATGTGAATATTTGGTGACAATCTTGGGATTGGAGTTCCTCTTTAAATCAATCTGAAGATTAGGTTTGTTAAAAAAAAAAAAAAAAAAAAATAGTTTGTTGGGGGGAAACCAAAAATGAGAGATGTTGAGTCAATTGCTCTATACCCTGAAGTTCTAGGTACAATACTTCCATTAAAATAATAAGTTTCTGATATTACAATTTTGGATATTTGAAAATAACTTATAAATTATAGATAATTGGTTCATTAGTGGATTTTCCAAAAAATGAATGACATTTCTTTACTCCTAAATAACTGTAGGATCAAGTGTAGGGAAATAGTGTACCAAAAAAATCATTTTTATTTTTAGAAAAATACCGTTTATTATATTGTCTTCTGATTATTTACCATTAATTCAACTGCCTTTAACCTTCATATTAGGACTGAAATAATATAAAAATTATACTTGGAAACTACTTATTTTTTAGTTATCTGAAATCAAAAAATTGTCATAGTAATACAGTATAAAACATGGGGGGTTTTAAACTTCTACTAAACAAAATTAAAAAAAAAAACATTTAACCTCAAATTTGTCCCATAACAATTATTTGACAATCAAAAGTAAGCATAAATAAATTTATAATATGAGAACAATATATTTTCATCTTTAATGTCAATAGCAATGTCAATCTTCCTTTTCCTATTCCGAATTATTTCCGATGCAACATACCTAGAAAAAAAATATAATCCTATGTTTGAAATAAAAATTTGTTAAAATTATATTGGTTAGAAATTGCAAGAAACATTGTTTACTATTCAAACATCAACTAATTGAAGATTAAAGGGAACAAATTAGGGGAACCGAATAAAAACATATTTCCGATGCAACATACCACACAGTAGATAGTAATAATTTGTATTCGGCAGAAATAACTTTAAAAAAAACTATAAAAGTAGACAGTGTATAATCAAAGAAGGCACAGTATAACTCATAGTTTTCGCGGTTAGTGATCACGAACGGAAATGGCTTGTCCTTTTATATATAACTTCATCATCCCCCGTCGAGGAATTTTAACTAATAATTGATTTTTTTTTTAAATATATATATTTATCGATAAAAATCTTGTATTAAAGTGAACAATTGAAAATTATATTTTTGATAATATTTTCATGCATAGCAGCCATTATTAACTTGGTTAATTTAGATTGATTAGGTATTTGAAGATAACATAAAGCATAATTAGACATCCAATTTTCAATTTTAATATATGAGTTGGTAATCCAGATGGACAGAGACTATTAAGAAACTGCATTATCAGTGCTTACAACTAAAGGTTCAAAATTCATATTTTTACACACAATATTAAACAGCTGAGGATCGGCATTTTGATTTTTAATAATTTTCATTCGACAGAAATAATTTTATTTGATTTGATCTGGTTGGATTTTAATTTCTAACCATAAAAGTAGGTATGTCATTATGTTTTAAATTTTTTATTGTTGCTATAACATGATGTAGTTAAACTTTGGTATATTTCACTCCATATACCTGTTTCTATAACAATTTAATTGAAAATAAGTAAATTTTATTATCAATGTTCACCTCCCACAGCCTGATGTTTGAAATAAAAATTCGTTAAAATTATTATATTAGCCATTAATACAATGTGTTTCAAAGAAGAGATATGGCTTGCTTAATGGCTTGCTTAACACTTAAGATAATACTCAATGAAAATATTAAACATGGCTATGTAAAAGAAAATTTTTTTAAATTTATATAATTTAAAGATAAAAATGCTATTATTAGCATTAATTCAATATAATTTTGGTGTAAAAAAAAAAAAAAGAAAAAAGAAAAATAAGAAGCTTTTTGAAACATTGATATGTAAAACATAAATTAGTCAATCGTGTTTCAAACTAAATTTGATTCCCGATGCTAATATTGTTTTCAATTATTAGATATACTAATTATACATCTTGATTCTGAAACTTTTACGATTTTGAAGTGCTTGTGACTATTTATTGATTTTTTTAGTCTTATGACTTTTTTGTATTTTTATATTTTATTATATTTCCATATTTATTAACTCATGAAGTATTAATAAATTCAGAAACTATGTTAACATAGCAGTAGACCAAGAAATAAATAAATTGTGTATAGTACTCATAATGAGATGTAATTTTTCAAATACAGAAGTCTTCCTTCCTTTTTGTAGGGATATTATAAAGGAAAATAAAATAAAAGATAAATAAAATTGTTTTTATTTTAATTGTAAACATATAAAAACAATTTTATTTTTACAACAATATAAAAACAATTTTATTTTGATCTGCTGAGTATCTATGACTGCCTACCCCAACTATCTACAACTCTAAATACTTGACAGTCAACTATACCTTATGAATAAGAATAAAAGATAAATATTTGTATGGTCCTTATTTCTAATTGTAATTGTTTTGTGACAATGAAGTTGCATTTAATATACAGGTTGAGTACCTCTTAGTATAAAAAACTAAAAACGTTCACCGTTTTTCGAAAAAAAACTATCCACAAAACTGCAAATCTCACAAAAACTTGCAAATTTAACCGGCTTTTATATGGTATGATCAAATTAATGATTCCGTATCGGTTTCATGGAGAAATTTACTTTTCAAACAGGAAAAATATGGTATTTTCATTTGGCATACAAATCAGTTACTAGTTACTAAGACATTATGATAATTGCTCAATGGAAATATGTATTTTAAACATAATAAACTCTTTATTGGAATAAAAAGCAAAGAAAAAATGAATTGTTTAATAGTAAATAAAGGACAACTGTCAATAAAGCAACACTAGTTCAAATAATTTATTTTATTTTATTTATTTATTAATTATTATTATTTAGGATTTATTTTATTAAATTTTCAATGTAAGGTTTGAAACCTTAAAAATAAAAATGATAATGAACATATACCTCAATTTTTCTGATGATGTTGAAGAATACCACTTTTTGAGGTGAATTTTATTTTTGTACTGCTGTTGCATTGAGTTGGAAAATCGTAGTTTGCCCAGCAGATTGAATGGTGAGAATTACTAGGATTTGTTACAAAATATCCTACCACAACTTCATCACGATATTCTGCCTGAAGTTCGGCAAAATATGATTTTTCAACACCGTGGTGCTGTTCCACATTATTCTAAAGCAGCACAAAACTGTATAAACCAATGACACTCCACATTGATAGGTAGAAATGCCTTCCTCTGTAAAATCAGACTCATCTGTCCATAAAATTCACCTCAAAAAGTGGTATTCTTCTGTATCATCTGCATTCAGAAGCTAACGGCAAAATTGAGGTCTATGTTCATTATCATTGGGCTTCAAACCTTACATTAACAATCTAATAAAATAAATCCTAAATAACAATAATCATTAATTTGATCATACCATATGAAAGCTGTTTAAATTTATAATTTTTTCGTGAGATTTGCAGTTTTGTGGATATTTTTTTTTTTAAACTGTGAGCATTAAAGTATTATAAGACATTGCAACTTCCCTAAATAAGGTGAAGATCACGTTGTTCTTTAAGTCCCAAGTTTGTAACATTCAAGGTTACATGTACTCTGCTCTTATATGAAATTTAATGCTAAATCCGAAAATGTGGTCAAAATTTGAAAAATAAAAGTCTTTAGTTATATGCTCTTAATAGTAACGTGTAAATATGGTATAAAAAGTTATAACAGTCAGATGAAATTATTAATATAATATTCTATGAATGTATGTAGGGGAAGGTGCTGTACCTAAAGCACAGGTGTACCAGTGGACATTTTTAATTAAAAGAGAGTGGGAGGAGGGATTTTCTAGGCAGTAATATTTCATTGTGTTGTCTGATAAATACATCATTACTTTATATGTTTTCATATCAGTTATCACTAACGGGTTTTGTGAAACCGAGCTTTCTGCACAACATGGCGTTAAGTTGTATCTGTGGACACCATTACCAGCTGAACCTGTGGACATAGTTAAAGTGTCCACAGGTACCACAGATTTTTCTTTTTGTTTATTAATTCATTATTTCAATTATAATTATTGCGGAAAAGTTTTTTAGGCATTCCGCTTGATATAAAATGCCTAAATTTGGTTACATACTATTCCTATAACCTTTTTTTTTAAGAGGAGAAAACTCGCCACTCAGTATTTATAACAAACTGTTCAACTAGTGGAGATATTAATTTCACAAATGTGATTTTGGCTGATCCATCAAACGAAGATTGTAATTTTTTGGATGAATTGATTAATGGTTATGAACAAGGTAAAGAAATTTAAGATAAAGAAATATATGTTGGTAGCTGTGTTGTAAAGCATTTTATAGCTTTGATCAAAGAAAAAGCAGACTCGTTCACGTTCAATATTTGCTACTTGAAGAAAATTTCATCAAATGATAGAACCCCAAACTTTATTCTTCTGGACATCGCTACTGATTATGAAATTGAAATAAGAGATATCAAATGAAAATTACCACCGCAATCTTTTATAACTGGCACTGGGAGATCATGTAAACAATTACATTTTCCTACATCTTTTCGTGTATACGATCTCTAATGGTTCGATTTTTTCCATAAAAAAGTCTGTGACACTCGTAATAATAACTATAGGTACATAAAAGATTTATTTTTGTTAAAAGGTTTAAAAATAAGTTAAGTTTCTATTTACTTTCATACACTAAATGTATTGGTGTCACCTTTCTAGTCGGCCTTCTAGTTTAATAATCAAGTTGACTTTTCTTGTTTAAATATTCTATTTTGTTTAGTTAATTGTATAAAACATTATTGCTGATGTGTTTCTCTAAATATCATTTCAATTATCGCTATAAACCTTTGAAGAAATGAATGTCAATTGGTACAACCACTAGTGTCCACAGGTACAAGGGGAGAGGTACCTTTGGACACTAATCAGTAAGGTACAAAACCTTATTTTCTGTAAAAATAAAATTACTTTTCCAAATAAAGACACCAGGGTTCGATAGCCCTTTAAATTTCTTATCTAATGGTACAATAACCACTCAGATAAATCAAGCACCGAAAATTAGAAAAATTTATAAGTGAAAATTGTCCACAGGTACAGCACCTTCTTCTACATGTTTAAGAAATGTAATTTTGAATCTATCCATTTGCTCACTGACGTGCTCTTGAAGAACCTTGGCCTCCAGGATTCTTAGCCATCCCTGACAATCTTACATATCCGCCATTCTTTTTGAATCCATCCATCAAGATTAATTTAGAATAAGTTTGTTAATGACAATTATTGAATTGATTTATTATTTTTTTATTTAATTTCAAATGAATACCAAAAAGTAAAATCTTTAATAAACATGGTCTGAATTTTTTACTCACAATCAGCGGAAAGTCCATTAAAAGAGGTTAATTCATTTATCAGTGACCGAAACAGGAGTATTCTTTACTAATAGTAATGAATTGCCTTAAACTAGACATTAATGTTTTACGTTTTGTTAAGGAAAAGGTAGAGTAGATTTGATTTTTTTATATGTTGTTAGTGTTGTGCTTGTGCAATAAAATCCAAGACTTGACTCTGTAGTGCTTGGCGCGATTGGGTTAAATCTTAAAAAATGTCGACCTTTCCTAGGTTTCACTTTCATATCTGTTGTATGGTTGATTTTAAAGAAAAACTTTTTATTTTAAAAATCAACTTAGACTAATTTTTTTACTCTTTGCGCAGAAAATGAGCTCTGTAGCTCAAACGGAGGCTGCGATTCAGGCTTCCAGATTTTTCTCAAAAAGAGGTGGAGGTTCTGATATTTTTGCGGTTTTTGATCTAGTTATGAATAGAGCAAGCTTTTCTTTAAAACCAACCTTTCAACAGATATTTTGGAGAAACGTAGAAAAGGTCAAATGTTTGACGCTTTGATGCGAGTGGTGGCGCTGCAAGGATCATAACTTCCGTTCACTGAGTTCCATAACTGAGTTCCGTTCACAATCACTACACTAACAACATATCAAAAAATCAGGAACTTTTTTTTTGGATTTACAGAACTAACTGAGACATATAAAAATTGTCCCTAGGGAGAGTAATCCGTGTTGGAGAGAGGCGTCCGTTATGAGACGTTTGTACATAATTTTTTTTCTTGATCCATACATCAGTTGCAGATTGATTTTTTTAAAACTACTTTTCTCTCCCGTATTTCTTTGTTTTTTGGGACTTACCAGCCTTATGTATTCCAGCTGTTTCTTTGTTTTTTAAATTATTTTGTAACCCTGCAGCTTTTTTAGTTTAAGTACCGCTCAAGTGAGTTAATACTTAGCTCTGTCATTGTATGTAGTATAATAAGGATACTAAGGAGTGCAAAGAAAGAAAAAAAAAATCTCCCTTCAGTCAGATTCTGATACGTTGGTCATCATTATATTTCACGTATTATGTTTGTTAGCCATTGGTTATTTAACTAACAGACACTTGATAATTAGCCAACCGATACCTGCAGTGGCTCCGAACCATTGGTCTAAGCCGATGTCCTTTTAACTCCTCTTCCCTTGACACTCACTCTTTGAAAGTCTCTCCCACCCACCCCTTTCCTTTCATGTCAAGACCGGCGAGATTGAATGATTGAATTAGGTGTTTTTTCTCTTCATTCTAACTCCTTTCTGCTCCGTTTTGTTCGTCGTTCTTTCCCGCTTCTGTAGGGCGGATAGCTAATGGAATTTCATTCATATTCTTTTCGTTGTAATAGTTGAGAAATTACTGTATCTGGGAATCATAAATCCTCTATAAAACCTCATTCCCCATTCATAAATTTTATTCTATCTTCTGATAGATCTGAAAATTAATTATTATAGTTTTTTAGCAATATTAATGGGACGATTATATTAAAAAAAAAAAAAAAATTAATGTCGAATATTCTGCTCTTTCAAGAAGCTTCAAGTTTTTTAAAGTTTCATAATACTTGTTTGCTAGCCACACTGAACTAAGTTCCACCCAGCTTCGGAAGAGTAAGTCGGTAGAGGAAGAGTATATCCATCGGTGAAGTTCCTTGCTGCTCAAAATATGGAAGGGCGCCTTCAACTGTTTTAAACCTTCACTGTGGCTCATTTTCGGTTCTTCATCGTGGTTATCAGGGTCTTCGCTTCATTCTCTTCACGTTTTTATTTTATAATGATCTGAAATATCATTATCTACCTACAGTTCTGAACTTGTGCGAAAACCGGTTTGGAAGAGTTTATTTTTTCCTTAGGATTTCCGAGGAATCCGGCCTGTCGGGTTATCGGGTTCCAAGTTTGTAGAAGAAATAATTCAATACATAATACAATCGAGAAAATATTAAAATTAAATTGTGATATAAAGTAATATTATATTTTATTACTATTACATGAAAAACAGATTATATATTATGGTTAAGAATTTAAAATGAGATAAGAAAACAAAAAATAAGGGAGAAAAAAAAATAATAAATTCAATGAAAAAATAAAGTTGACGAAACTAAAAAAAAAAAAATCTGATCGGGAGAAATAAAGGTATCTTATCTGATATCATAATATAAATTATGACAAATACAGTAATACAAAATTAATGCAATAGTACAAAAAATAATACTAACTATGCCTATATTGTAATATATTATAGTTATTATTATATTTATTATAACATCAATATTATTCCTTTGTTGTTCTATAGACTCCAAGATATATTTTCAGCTTCATTTCAAGGAGGTTGCTCTTCCTAAAGTAGATGATTCCGAAAGTTTGAAACTGGTGAAAAATAAATCTAAAGTTGAAAGAGGTTTTTAAACGATAATCATCAATCGATTTAATCTATACAGACCCTAATAAAAGTACTCAGGATTCGACAAGCGAGTTTCCTAATCCACCATAAACCGTGAAACGCATAACTTATATTTACCTTGAATAAGAGCACTCAAGTGTGGATTCCCACGAGTCGACCATTGAGCAGGCACCATGTCGAATAGATCCTCGTCAAAAACCTTTGAAAAGTATAAATTACTGTAATTTCTTTAAAAGCGTTGTCACATGTCAATATATATTGGAGAAAAAAAGTAAAAATGAAAGAAGAAAAGTGGTAATTTTCGACTTATCATACTATTGTGGATAATGTTATCATAGCATATAAAAATTATATATTTACAATTAGATGATTCGTATTATGCTTTTTAATGGAAATAAAAACTATGAAAGTTTAAAGAGGAGTAAAAAGAGATAATTATTACGAACGATTGGTATGCACTATAAAGCTATTTGCTATATTATTGTGTTTGAATATTACATGCATTGTTAAGACTATTACATATACCATGATATTTTCTTTTCTTAATTAATTACCTTAAAATAAAACAATGTTTTTTTTTTTACAGTAATTAGACCTACGTGGACATATGGTGTTAAGATCTTGGGCTCCACTAAACCACCTAATTCATCTCGTATCTAATCCTTGCTGTTCAAAATCCTTCGAAAAATCCTCAATGTTCTTTACTTTGTTATAAATAAACTTATCCATAAAGACCCTAATGTTCTGTATGTTGCTGATTTAGCCCAAACCAGATACTTTTCCTTTCATAGTAAACTTTATAACCATTCAAATCTACTAGTTTCTCAACTTGCTTCCCTTTCTATTCCTGACAATACTCTGAAAAGAAGAGCTCATATAGAATGTTTATTGAAATGTTACCATTGGTATTTTACTATGTACATTATTATCATATTTACTAGATTTTTTTTATACAGTTTCAATAAATAAAAAAAAGTTAATAAAAAAATATATTGAAAGATGAGGATTTCAGTAAAAATTTCGAAGAAGTGATTCTGAGCTATAACAAAAATAAAAATATAGAATCCTATTTGTGAATAAATTATGTAGACAGCTGATCTAAATTACCAAGGTGCTATAAAATTCTGTATTAAACAAAGTGAATCTAATTCGATTTGACACAACTTTTGCATTTTGAAAACACTTTATCGCGGTTAGAGTGAGTTCCTTTTATATAACAAGCTGTGTGCCAAATACTGTAAGCAGATCTAGCGTGGAAATCGTTCCAGCTGGATACTAATTCCCCATTTTGCGCTATAAAATAAATACTTTCCGGTAGATGGGATCTGTCGAATGAATCTAACCAACATTTTTGAACAAATCTAACCAACAGAAAACTACAGCAGACAGGTCATGGAAAGTGGTACAGACAAATCCGCCAGTTCTTTAACTAATACCGGATACTAATTTCGGATATTTATTTTATTTAGAAGGATAATCTGTTTGTTTTGCTGTGTTTTAATTAGATTTTATACACATATATAAACATGTACCTCTACAACCAATGAATCGTCTTGAGTGCTAATAATGGGAAGGAAGTATTGTTTCGTGATGTGGTCAGAAATCACGCTCAACCAACAGGTTTTCCTCCCAATTAAGGGTACCCATTTTATAGAGACTGGGTGTGCCCAGAAGAGTCTCCAGACCCCGAAGTCGATCTACGGCCTAAGAACCTGAAATTAAATTTTTTACCTTTAGATGTTCTCGAACTCGGGCCCCGGTGCATAGCAGGTCAGCCACTGAGCTACCAGTGCGAAGTTTCCTGCTACTTATTTTTTTAAAAAATATTTGGTCACTATTGACACCAATCAAAGGAAGAATATATGGGTTAATCCTAGGACAAATAAACCTCTATCATCATACCTTTAGCTGACCTGTAAGCAATCTCGTGTATGCAGTTGAAGCATTCCACGATTCCAGCCACCCTTTGCAGGGGATTAAATACCAGCTAATCTAATTCAGTTTATGCTTGTAATTGTGGCTATCGATAATCTTCTCACTGCAGTCCTAAGCTTGGACAAAGTACCCTCTCTCCATCTCTTAGAGGAAGGTTAATCCTGCCGAGACATTTCTCGTATTAAATTAGGAGTAAATGGCTCCCTTCGTAAAATTCGTATATAACAGTATATATATATATATATATATATATATATATATATATATATATATATATGTATAATTGATTTATACCTATCATTAACTTTCTAACTTGCAGTTAGCACTTGCAGAGGTGGTTGGCGTAGCCAGTGATGGTGGTAGTGGAGCAGTGATATAGACAAGAAAAAGAACATTTTTCTCTCTTCAAATTCTTCCTAAGCGTCTCAGTCTAAACAAGAGACTAAAACTCTTGTATCCAATCCAACAAAACTCCGACAGCGGCTAAATACATACACTTACTTAAACCCATGTAGGCACACGTCACAAAAATACTTAGACTAATCACGAAATCACCTTGGTACATCACAAACCACACAGTTCACTCTGATTTGCACGTGCCAACAGTATTATATATATTATTATAGCCTTTATAGAAGATTTCATGACAGACTTCATGGACATGATAACGCACTCATTAATGACATGGCCACTACTGATATACTCGAAAATACTCTTAGAAAGCTGAGAAGAAGCTTGATGAGATTTATGCTCAAATAAATCCATTTTTAAATTCAGCTAATTCTTTTATTGTTACATTAGTAACAGGTGTGAACAAAAAATTGAAAGCAAAAAAAAAAAAAAAAATCTTTGTCAAAAACATTCCTATTTAGCCAAATTGCCAATTGTTAATAATCTTAATTTTATTTATTGAAATTTGCAACGTTGTACACAATACAACATGTACATTAGAAGGTACCTAGGCCACCTTCTTTAAGACCTCGGAGGGTTTATCTGGAATCTAGTGGGTAGCAAGTTGGGAGACTAGTGAATTCGAGTGGTTATGGAGTTTATCATGAAAGGAACAGTATCTGGTTTGGGCCAGTTCATATGGATCATTAAGATCATCAAGGAATTGGAAGGTTTAGTAGAGCCCCTAAGCTCAACACCATATGTCCAAATAGGTCTAGTTACAGTCATGTAAATGAGTCTATTGCAATTAATTGGAAGAAAGATCGTTGGTCTAGTCAATCGGGGAGTAGTTTCTTGTCGTTTAAGCCTTGCAATATTTAAAAATTTAATTATGAATACTTATACCAGAAAGTTCGGATCCGTTGTCAGTAGTTACCGTAATGCGGCAGTAAAGTGGGAAAATAGAAATGCTATTCGAGCTTTAATCTCATTGGTTAGTGGCCCTAAGGTAGCAAAGTTAATAGTTCCAGTAGGAACAATTAAGAGTTTTAATTTTTTTTTTTTGACCTTATCAGTACTTTATTCGATTGTCTTATTTATTTTTTAATAAAAATATTAAATATTTTACAACTTATGCTATTTTAGCCATTTTACCTTTAAATACCTTATTTCACCGGCTTCTCGAAAATTACCCGTAGAGACCATAAAAAAAAAAAAAAAAATGTATATATATATATATATATATATATATATATATATATATATATATGTATTTAATAATATTCGAAATTGAGTAATTTACCCACAGGCAGCAGTGGTTTCGGATTTGGTTCAAACTTTATTCGGTGAAAATACATCAAAAGTTATTAATTACTGAAGGTTTTATATGAATGACTATATACCTGGAACTAGGAAAAATACCATAACATTTTTGCAATAAAATACTTTTAATTTTATTAACTCAGGTTTATAAATATCAAGCTGAGTTTTGAATAAATATTAATTTGGTTGTTGGCTTGTAAAAATGGTATTGTACAGCCTAGAGTAGAAGTATAAAATTTGGAAAACATTATTTCCATATTTGTCTTTTTTAGAAATTATAATTTTAATTTCAACATATTTAATTCAATTAATTATATTTTCATCCATTAGTGATTATAAGTAGATTAAATATATATTTATGTTTTAATTTGCAGAAACATCTCGATTATGTTGAAAATTGTGGCACATTGTCTAAAAGAAGGTTATCTATTAATTTTTTTTCGATGAGGCAAGTTCCTTTACCTATTTTAATTACAAATGAAGTAATACTGGAAGTTACATTGCAAAATAATATGATGGTTAATTTGTACTTAAATTACAAATCCCCCTTATGAAATGTTTAATTAATTAGTTTTGTTTAATTATTAATTATATTTGGGAAATATATATGGTATGATACTTGATTAAAATATCTGTTGTCATTCCGGCTAAATTATCATATATCATTTTTGTATTTCTATTGCCTGTATTTCATACGGATTAATTATTTTCTAATGAAACAAAACGTGTTGCTTTATTATGAAATATATATAGAACTCATAAAAGTTGATAATAATTCAAAATTAGTTTAATATCTTCCATTGATTGGATGATGATAATAAAAATTAATTTTAACTGTTATTTAGGTTGTATAGAAACAGCGGTTTAACGTCTTTTCACACTCACAAGGGGACGTTTGGAGATGTAACTCACAGATTTGAATGCTGATTTTTGTGTAGGTAGTAGGGACCTATAATAGTGCAAAACTAGAATTATAGCCGCTAATGAGCAGTAGGTGTCGAGAAAAAAAATAAGATATGAAAATCACGTTTTATTTATTTTTTCGTATCCGAGGCCCCATCCTCTACATGGTGTATACAGCTGACGTCCCAACTCATCCTACCACTTTCCTCACCACTTACGCTGATGGTACATGTGTGTTATCAGTAAACAGTGATCCCTTCATTGCCTCCTAAACACTCCAATCCCATATTCTAACCCTTCAAGAATGGTGTCAAAATAAATCCAAAAAAATCTCACCAAATAACCTTTACCCTTCGTCGTAAACCCACGACTTCCTGTCCTACAGTATCCTTTAATGATATTCCACTAATCCCTGTTGAACAGAACCGCTACCTAGGACTCCACTTGGACAAATGTCTAACTTGGAATCCACATGCAAGACTAAAACGACAAGAAGCTGCCCGTCGTTACAGACTACTTCAACATTTACTAGACAAACGTTCAAAGCTCCCAATTAATTACAAAAGACTAATATACATGACTGTGATTAGACCTGTCTGGACGTACGGAGTTGAGCTTTGGGGCTCGACTAAACCATCCAATTCATCTTGTATCCAATCCTTACAATCCAAAATCCTTCGGAAAATCCTCAATGCACCTTACTCTGTCACCAAAAACCTTATCCATAAAGATCTTAATGTTCCATATGTTGCAGATTTAGCCCAAACCAGATATCAATCCTTTCATAGTAAGCTCCATAACCACTCAAATCCCCTAATTTCTCAAACTTGCTTCCCACACCATTCCTGATAATCCTCCGAGGCGTCTGAAAAGAAGATGGCCCAGAGACCTTCTAGTGTATAATTTTTATTAAAGTGCTACTGATGAGTAGTTCTTTACAAGTTTTGTCACTTTATTGTAATAGGTAACAGCACATTTACTTGATGTATAAATATTGTACAGTTGTAAATTTCAATAAATTGTTATAAAAAAAAAAAAAAAAAAAAAAAAAATTCAGCATTTAGTCAAGATAAAGAAATGATTCTTTCACGTTTAATTGCAGTTATCTATTGTATTTGATACAAAAATACATTTGTTATGCTCAAGGCATTACCCTGCTACAGAGTGCTCAAAAACTCAAAAAAAAATGACAAAATTCAAAATCGGCTGTAATCAGTGGAAATTTTTTTTTCATGAATAACTGACCTCAAATCTGGATTTAACGCACCATAAAACTCTTTAATTTGAAATTTTATCAAAATAAAAAAATATTGATTTTTTTACCCCTTTCGAGGAAGTTAAAATTTTGAAGTTTAGATTTCATTTACAATTTCTAACGGCCATAATAACTGCTGTTTTCAACCGATTCCTATAGTAATAGCATCACTAGAATTAGCACACATTCTGCTTTTTATCCATGGATATAACATTGGGTTTACTCCAGATTTTGGTGGACAAAAACTGATGTGAATGAAAAAATCCGAGGTCAGCTATAACTTGAGATATCTCAATAAGGGGGAATCCTGCGACCTTCGGATTTAGGCTAAAATATGAAGTTTTATGGCTTCTAGATGACCATAAAATTTGGTTTTAATCGGTGGCAAAATGTGTGAGATAGCGCTAATTATTTACATTTTTTTCAGAAATTTACAGCATCATTTTTGATTTTAAAAAAGTTTAATTTCTACGTGTTTTTCGAGATGATGAATCTGAAAATAATATCAGTTTTTAGTTAAAATTTTTAGAACTGATGATGAAGGTTTAATATTCAAAACTAGTCTTTAAATATAAAAATTCTAATAAAAGTAGCAAATAATTTGTCAATTCTCATTGTATGGACCTTCTATATCATCATGCGTACCCCATTTTTTTTTGAATATCGAAAAACGTTATTATATTTTCCTTGAAATTGTTCCATGATTATTAGGGCAATAGAGTTTGTTTCGGCAGTAGGTGAAGGTAGAGCCATATTGTGTTGACCAGCCAAACTATGCAGTGCTGTAACATACTCCAACCCTCGAGTAAGTGGACCATGGAAGTCAAATAATCCTCTTACCTAACACAGGCTGGCGTGTTGTGGTTACTGGCCCTGGCAGTTCGGTTTATCCGTGGACTACTTATGCTGCATTTAGGTTTCGTATTCCTTTTTACCTGATGTTCTTCTGAGCTGACGAAGTCGGTGTCAGTCGGCCAGTTGGACGGTTATGCTCCTTGGACACCGGAGGACCGTTGCCGAACTATCCCCTCCAGAAGGAGGTTGATTTCACTTTTAGCCCCTACCACACTATCACTTTCTTCTCCAGCACCCCACCTCCCCCGATCTGTCAGACCATCCGTGCTCTTAGCCCTAGTGCGTTCTTTGTGACAGTGATCTCCCAACTGGCGTATTTCAAAACGTGAGTATTCCGTGCCTTCTTTATAATTTAGATATTTTAATTGATTCGTTTTTGAAAGGCCATTCTGTACGTTGAAATAGCTCTATTTTATTTTGTGTATGTATCATTGAATTCGTTGCACAAGGTTTATTGAAACCTAAAAATATTAAGAATATAAACTGACTGACAAAACATTCCAATCACTTAATTTTCGAAAAATCTGCTCTCAAGCGCTATGCTCCAATCCATTAATAGTGTGCGCTATCTTTTAAAGGTGGGCAAAAAAAAAATTTTTATTTACAATGATAAAAGGCAAGAAGGGTGTAATTTCCTAGAAATTCCTCTGATGTATAACTGAAGCTAGCGGAAATTAAGAAGAAATATGTTTATTATAGAACTTTTTTAAACAATAGGTAATCGTTTTTATAATCATGTGACTTGATTCAGAAGTGTTTTATTTATTTACCTATTATTTTTTTTTTTAATAAAAAAAAGATAGGTATTGGTTTGTTATTTATTGGTTAGATTATTAATTTTAATTATTCTTCAGTCCTAACTAATATTTCGCCAATGTATTTCTTAAGTGACACAACTCAAAAAGCTGCATTAAAAAATTGTAAAACTCAAACAGTCTTATATGAAATATTGAAAGTGCGTCTGAATTATTTTTCAATCGCAACTGCAAATGAGATGTATCAGCTAGAATTTGAAGGCAATCTTATACATTTTTGAAGTTTCATTGTAGACTATTGAACTTAAACATGATCATAAACCAAAAATATTTTGAGTTGTATTACTTTTGAAATACATGTGTGACATGTAAATTTGTTTTTCATTTAATATATTATAAAATATTTAATGACCAGATATAGATCTTTGTTTCCCTGTACTAAATAGTTACTTTTAAAGAAACTAGTTATAAAATTTTCAATTGTACTTCTTCCATTTTTCTTTTATATATTGTAAAGTGTACTGAGAGGCAAAAAAAAACAATCAATTTATTCTTTCAATTTTCTCGGCCTAAAGTTTTCATTCTTTTTCATGTGTTAACGTCCCCATATGCTTTAACAAGAGCATAAAAAACATATTAGAATTATTAAAAAAAATTGAATGAAAGCTGGTATTTAAACAAATTCCAAGCTTTTTTAAATTGACGACATTATTAATTAATAAGGTTTTTATCCGCCCCTTGCGTTCGATGGGGGTATTGGTCTAATGCGATTTTGAAAAAATTGTTGAGGGATATGCCCCACCTAATCCAAAACTGTAATAAATCGTATTATTTAAAATTTCTTAATTTTTAAATTCTGCTTGATTCTGTTTAATTAATGTTTTTAAAAATCCTAACACTTTTCACATGCTCTAGTTAAGGAATAAGAAGACATATACACCTAAAGAGAAATGAAACTTTTACCCATAAATCACATATCAAATTCCCCCTTTTTTTTTTCTTTTTTTTACTATTAACAATAATAAATTAATAATAAATTAATAGTCATTAAAAAAAAAAAAAAAAAAAAAAATAACATATATGCTCTCTGAACTCTGATGTTCAAGAATTATAACAGAATAAAATGCTTTACCGTATAGAACGAGTTATGATAAGATACAAAAGTGAGGTAATTGAAAAAAAAAAAAAAATTGAAATATTCTAAATTACCGTTTTAAACTTAAGTAAGTTTTAAAAAAAGTGATTAATTCTTTTTATTTTTCGTTGCTCCTTAGTTTCTAGAATATCGCTTTTTGTACTGAAAACGTACCATTCTCTCGGATAAAACTTTGACACAGAGAGCGAGCGACGGCGATGCAAGTTTAGTATAAAACAGTTCACTAACTTTGCCTGCTAGTGTGTGTAGTGTTGTTGTTAACAAACCAATGTGGACTGAACTGGCTTAGAATGAAAAGTTTTTAAACTATTCATAAGTTTGTTTAGAAGTAGGTAACCTATCTTATATTGAAGTCCATATATATGTTTAAGTAAGTATCAGTATCAATTCATGTCTCTTTTTCAATTTAGATTTTTTCCTTTATTGTGAGTTTATTAGTTCTTAGTCTCAAAAATTATGGCAATCTAATACTTAAGAATTTGAAATTTCTAATAAAATAGAAATATTCTCTTATAAACTTGATTTAAAAAAAACAATCAAAAAGATATAAAAATTCATTTCTCTTACAGACAAATTAGTTAACTTAGTTATAAGCGAGATTGCTGTTTATACGACTGTAGAGGATCATAAATAAACTATTAAGAATTTATAACAATAAGTAAAAACTAAATAAATTATTATAGGAATCTTTTGAGCTAATGCTTGGTTCTTCGTGATGGAGTAGTTTCTAAGTGATTCGAAAGTAGGCATTTCACCAAAACAGAAGAAACAATGGAATGGAGTTTCTGTGCCGTATTGACACACGTCAACCAGCCACGAGAAATTCAACGGGTTGTCACGATGCGTGAATTGGTCAACATCCAAACGTTACACCAGTGCCGGTCTGTTTCGAATTCCGCTGTTCCAATATCGCGGTTCGTTGCATTATAAAAGCATAGCCAGATAAGATATACTGGCAAATAATTATCGATGTTACGAAATACATGCATGTATTACTTATTATATGATTACGTAACGTTACGTCAAGGATGCTGCCAACCAAGCATCAAGTAACGGGTCAATGTTCCATTTTTAAATTAACCAAAGTATTATACAGCGGGTAGGTTGAGACCTTGGAGGAAAAGAAAGAATCGTATGTTGGTAATTATAATCGATCATATCGGCTGTTCCTTTCAAATCTCACAATACTGCTTTAATAAAACCCCTCTAAACCGGTCCAGTAGATATTGTATCCAGTGGTACAAATTTCATATTTTTTATTTTCTCTCTTTGAAGTTAAGTGTAAAACGGATAAAACCAAAGTAAAGTAGAATGAATATTTAAGATGTGGCATATAAAAATGGTTGCTACTTTGCTTCCTTCATTTTTGTGTTTCTCTGAAACACTTAAGGAGTCTTTCTGTAAAACTTTTATCTCGTCGGGGTAAATTTCTTGAAATTAGGACTTAAGTTGGGGTTTATGTAGTTTAATTTTTAAATTAAATTCACCATCCAATTCATCTCGTATTCAATCTTTACAATCCAAAATCCTTCGAAAAATCCTCAATGCTCCTTACTTTGCCACCAATAAACTTATATATAAAGATATTAATGTTTCATATGTTGCTGATTTAGCCCAAACCAGATATCCCTTCATAGTAATCTCCATAACCACTCAGATCCTCTAATTTCTCGACTTGCTTCCCACACCATTTCCGATAATCCTCCGAAGCGTCTGAAAAGAAGATGGCCCAGAGACTTTCTAGTGTAGAGTGTTTAAGAAGTGCTACTAATGAGTAGTTCTTTTTGAAGTTTTGACATGTTATTGTAATAGTTATCAACACATTTACCTGATTTATGTATTTTGTACAGTTGTAAATTTCATTAAATTGATTAAAAAAAAAATTAAATTCATGATGAACAATTTTTTTAGTGCGGCATGCATGCATTGAAGAATTGAATAAAATTAGTTTTTTCTTTATGTGTACAAGTTCTGCTCAAGACAGCTTTCAGTATATTGTTATACCATATCTTGTTTTGTAGATAGAGTAGAAACCAGTTGTCGAGAAGATTACATTGTTGAAGGCAGTGTTCTTGTTTTGTTATATTCGGAATGCTTACTCCAAGTGAGACTTATTCCACTCAAGTTCAGAGACTCCAAGTTCAGTTATTCTCCGAGATATGGTTCACGGTTGTTTAAAAATTTGATGCTTTTATTGATAGAGTTAAAAAAAAAAAAAGTAATCTAATTCTAGTTTATTATTCTTTTTAAATATTAATTGTGCGTATCGGTAGATTTATTTACCTGAAGATTTATCTTAGGAAGAAGTCTGGCAAATAAATGTTTTTTTCTTCTATTGTATTCTGTTTACGATAGTATATTTTTCATTAATTCTTCCATCATAGTGAAGGTACCTCCAAACATGACTTTCTTATTTAATAAAATCATTTAATGTATATTTGAAGAAAGGAATCCTAGGAATAAGAAATGATTACACAAACAGAAGTTAAAATCCTCATCTTTTCCAACCTATATTGAGTCATTCCCTACACACCCGGTATAAGACAATATTAGTGATGCGCTGCAATGTATATTTAATATAGAAAAAAAATTTATGGTCCTAGCAAACTTATTTATACAGACATGTATCTAGCAGCATCTAGTAGCAGTGCTACGTTGTAAGAGCGTTAGTTATCGAGAACTCTCGAGCCACAAAACGGAGATGCATCTAGGACGGAAAGGATTTAGAAAAGAAAAAGTACAAAACCATTAGCTCTAACGGTATAATGTGGAATGTCCCATGTTTTTTTTTGGTTTTTTTTTCGGAAGAGGGACTGAAGACTATCCAGAAGTGATGGCCAGGGTCAAATCCAACTATTTAATATCTACATCGTTATAAATCGTACAGAGCTCTTGATATTTTCATTCAGATATTATCGCATAATTAGAAAAAAACGTTGTAAGCTTACAATAAATAAAATTTATATTTATATATATATATATTTTTTTATGTATAAATGAAAAATGTTCCCCAGCCTAAGAAAAATGTTAGGGATAGAAAGAAGAATACTAAGAAGAATTTACGGCCCAAAAAAAGAAACAAGAAGGCAGCAAGAAACAAGAAATAAATGATTTTGAAACGGACATAGAATAAGAAAATTAAGATTCTATGGGCGTGTGGTGAGGATGCACCCAAAGAAATTAAATAGAGAAATCTTCTATAAAATGAGAGGATACAAGAATGGTGGGGGATATTTCTAACAGATGAAGGAAGAAACTGAGAGACTGAAAATATCAGACCAAGACTGTTTCGAAAGGGATGACTATAGGAAAAGACTAAAAGAAATTAGGATCCTTGTAGGAAAGATGCGAGAAAAGGAGTGATGGGAGGAAAGAAGGAAGGAGCAATCGGAAAGTATGAGAAAAATGTGGGAAGAGGTAAGGAAGGAGAGAAGGGGTAAGAAAAAAAGTGAAAATGAGAAAGAAAAGAAATGTAATAAAGAACCTGAAATTATACAATATGTAAAGTGAATAAAAATTAAAATAAACAATAATAATTGTAAAAATAAAATTTAAAGTTTGAGGCATGGAGGCGTACCAAAGCATAAATATTCATAAGGTGATACAGTGAAAATACACTGAACGACAGAACAATTCACCGTTTTTTTCAAAAAAGTCTAGGAATCATAAACTAAATTAATTTGAAAGAGCTAATCGATGCAAGCCCTTCCAATCACTCATGAATTGGGCTCACAAATTGGAACAAGTTGACTGTTTCCTGGCATCATAAACAGTAATACAACAAAGCGGGATAGGTGCCATATGGTTAAATGTATGCCCAGCAGCTCACTCGATTGAAGACGTGCTCTTCACTTCTGTTGCTTAATAGTAACTAAACTTTTTTGAATCGCTTAGGTCACTTGCCATGAAAATAGGTGTTAAACGATAATCATAGGAAATCTGGACATTGGATGGATAGGATTGAAAAACCTTAACATATACTTTAACAAAAAAAAAAAACTACCTCCTCTGATAAACAAAGCATGTCAACGCACGTCTACACATCTCAAGATTAACCGTACAGAAGTTGCAGAAGCAGACCTTTCATATTCACCGGATCTTTCTCCAACTGATTTTCCCCCCCCCCCCCGTTTTTTGGATTACTTTTTGTGAAATAAAAAAATTGAAAACGCGAAATCCTAGACTTTGTATCTTCCTTGGCACATAATTTTTACAGTATGGATAGAAATTATGGTTTCACGTCGGGAAAGTGTAAAGACAGTGAGCACATTTTAAGTGATAATGGTATTTTTTTTTTTTTTTTTTAATTCCTAGAATAATTTTTTTACAAAAGCACCAACAGTTAGAGAATACATCCGTTCTTACTGTAAACTATTTTACGGCAGACCACAAGGACACAACATCATAGAAACTATGGCCACAACATGTATGCTTAAAAATACAAAAAGCAGATTGAAAAGGATGTGGATGGGAGATCTACTCTCGTAATCTCTTAAAACAAAGCAAACGGTATACCACCAGGTAACATATGTAAAAAAGAAAACTTACCACTACAACCTGTTTAGAGTCTTTAGTTCATAGCTTAGTTAGGATATATATATCGTCCAAATGAGACGAGAGGGTTGCTACCGACTTGCATTTGATTTGTGATAGGTTATAGTTGACATGGAAAAGGTTCTAATAGACTTGAAAATATATATATGCTTTCTTGACTGTTACTATTAGATGTTTAATAAGGTTCAGTAATAAATTAAAAACTTATTTTGGCGACGTTTCGAGACTGTATTGTTCTTATAATATTGCCCTACAGTGAAAAAAACAGGTTACAATACAATTTTATAAGTTACATACGTTATTTCAAAATTAAAGCTAGCAAAAATAAAAATATATGAAAATATACGTAGGAATATATAAGTACAATATAATTTCAAAATATGGATGTGTATGAAACTACTTACAGCTTTACTGGTAGATATGCTATCTACTACTAAATTATAACAATTTAAGTATACAAACAGATCTGGGGAAATTTGGGGAAAAAAAGAAGGAATGAAGGTAAGGGATACGGGTCAGTGTGGGTATTTCCAAATTTTAGTGGAATTCCCAGGTACACCTAGATGAAATTTCCGTTTGTTGTATGATATGTAAATGCATAAATGGTTATTAAGATGAATATATAATATATAATGTTCGTTATTAGTCTGAATGTATTAACTGAAGGCCATTCTTCCACTATAGATATTTTCCAGTATTGACTCGATGTGTTAATATGGATACATTTCTTGACTGTTACTATTAAATGTTTAGAAAGGTTCTTGATGTTCAGCCAATTGATAAAAACAACTATTTATATACGTTTCGAGACTATATTGTTCTCATAATCATGCATCTTAGTATATTGACTGAACCTCAAGAACCTTACTAAACATCTAATAGTAACTGTCAAGAAATTTATCCGTATGAACACACCGAGTCAATACTGGAAAATATCTATAGTGGAAGAATGGGATTTTAAGAAGAAATCAATACAACCCACGGTCCTGAAGCAGTTACAGTGATGAAGGAACACCAGAAAGCCAACAGAAAATTTGGAAGCGTGAAGAATACTAGGACATTTGTACGAAGATGCAGGGCATGATTATGAGAACAATATAGTATCGAAACGTCGCCAAAATAGTTGTTTTTTATTTATTGACTGAACCTCTAGAACCTTACTAAACATCTAATAGTAACAGTCAAGAAATTATATATATATATATATATATATATATATATATATATATATATATATATATATATATAGCGTAACCAGGCCAACTAGGCCACCGGGGTCGTATCCGATAGAGAAATGATCCATAGAGAGATTATACCAACATCTCAATCATATTTTTTTTTTCTTGTATGTGTAAGCTCAGCTGACCTTGCCCATTTTTTCGAGTTTCCAACCTCTCTAGGTGGCGATAAAGGCAAAATCTTCCCTCTTCAGTGATCCATAAAATAATATATTTAAAAAATAATATAAATATATTCAAAAATAAAATAATATATTTAATAATATTGAATTTAATAAGACCATTAATATCGCCTACACGTTGAATTCTTTGGAGAGAGGTGAAGTTAATATTCGACGTCATTTGTTCCCTTTGTACTTGAGTAGTCCTTTTGTTATCGGCCAGAGAGGCTTACGCATCAAAGTGCTCTCGACGCTCCTTTGAATCACAGGCACTTCGTTATGAGATGAATTTCTCAACTAATTTCAAAGAAAATACTTCATTATTCCATCAAAAAGTTTATCGGACAAAGCTAGGAAAAAACAATCGGTTTAATTTAAAAACTAAACATCTTAGGTATTAAATCGTTTTATAAGTTCTAAAAGATATAGCGGGACTTTTACGCCCTTTGATGGCCTTAGGTAGTTTTATTATTCTCTACTCTCGCTACAAAAAAATAAATATTCTAAAGACTTATCTAATAAGTTTTTTACTAAAACTCAAGTAATGGGTGTAAAGTATACACAGCGCACAATAAAAAAATAACGACTGAGGTTAAATATATTTTTTAAGACTACTTGACTTAAATACTAATAAAACATTGGCCACTGAGAGGGAAATATTTTACCAAAGTGAATATTTTTACTATTTTCTCTGCTAAAAGTTTCATCATTTTTTAAGGGTTAACAGTCCGATATACTTTAACCGGGACATATTAAATATATTGTGGTTATTAAAAACGTTAAATAAATAAAATACAGCCGTATTTAAAAATACTTTCAAGAAATTTTAAATTGACAAAATTTTAAATTTATAAATTTTATATCTACTGTTGCGTTCATTACGTCTTTCATTCGATGGTGGTATTTATATATCTTGACTGTGAATACATTTTTTAGAGATATGCACTATCTGATGTAAAACTTTAATGTAACATAAATTTAAAATTTTGTAACTTTTCTTTTTCAAATACTGCTTGATTTTATTTAATTAATATTTTTAATGATACTAATAAATTTCATGTGTCTTGGTTAAAATATATGTGGACATAAGCTATAAAAAATAATAAAACATTTATCTAAGAAAATGTATGTATAAATTTGGGTGTTTTTTTCCCTCTAAGTATATTTTGCTTTAAATAAACAAATAAAAAATAAATAAATAGAAAAATCGACAGTAAATAATTAAAAAAAAAAAAATACTATGAGGAAGAGAAGAGTAAGCTTCTATGCCCATTTGAAAAGAATGAACCATGAAAGGCTGACAATGAAAGTATTCAGGTTTTTTGACAAAAACCCCAACCCAAATTACATGGTTCAAAGAAGTCAGGATACTTAGTGGAGGTATGTATTGCAGGGGAAAATATAATAAACAGAGACCTGGTGAGAGACAAAATTCAACACCTTGAGGGATTTGAAATGAAGAAGAGAAGAACTGGAGGAGCAGTGTGGACAGAGGACTGAAGGGAGCTCCATAGACAGAGGATGCAGACATATTGGCTGAAGAGGAAGGAGGATGAACGCAATAGAAGAAGAGTGCATTGTACAGTAGTTGTTTAACGCGGTCCCTAGACAGCCAAAATCGAAAGAAAAAAAAAAACTTATTGAAAATTCTGTAACTACATAGTTCCTTTAGCGATACCTTTATTGTACAGAGAAATATGGATCTATCTCCGACCATTATACATTTTAAAATTTATGTAACGAAAAATAAATTTCCAGAGATTAGTTAGGAAAAAAGAATAATTAAAATTTAATATAAAACCAATAAATATCAAATCAATGATTATTGATTAAAGCTATCAAGAAAAAAAACTTAAGTAAATATCAAATTTCTGTGTCAGGTTTCATAATTATAAGAACTGACCTGCATTTTTTTTTTTTTTTTTTTTTTTTTTCAAATTCTTTGATAAAAAACATTCCTTCTTATCTCTAGCTTTTGTAATATCATAGGGATTATTAGAAATTTCATAGAGCACACTGACTATCTTACACCCTACCAGCCTTTTCTCATAGTAAATAAATTCTTTTTTGCTTTCCTTTGAAGAATAGCGCACATTACTATAAGACCGGAACGGAGCGCGTAGAAACAGAGTTTTTTACAACGTTGGTTAGATTAGAAAATGTTCCGGTCTGAGTTGATAAACATGTCGTACGTTTTTCCTATCAAACCAACGTAATCTATCGCTGTCGTAAAATCCTAGTTCCGATCCGTTGGTAATGTGCGCTAGTGAATAATTTCTCTATCGTACACTTATAGCTCGCCTTGACTCACCTGATGCAGTGATTGCGTCATAGGCCGCATCTGTTATGGCCAGTTTATTGGCGAATCCCAAAATAGGCGATCTTACTTCCAGTGAATGTGTAGTCAGAGAGCGGCTTAATACTAATTCTTACAATAATAATTATAATATTTCTATTAAAATAGGTAAGATAATAATATTCCCTTAATGCCCAAGGATTTGGATATCTTTTTCTACATAGGCACGACAGAGCACCAGGCGATCCTTGGTCAGCTCAATAACTCTTTCCCAGTCTATTCTGTCTGGAGCAAGTCTTTAAAACACTTTTAATCTTCGGAGGTCCTCCCCTACGTTATCTTTCCATGTTCACCGTGGCCTTCCTCGAGGTCACTCCCCGTGGATAACCTTGATAAAGCCCTTTGACAGCTCTGCTATCATCCATTCTCTGGATTGTATCAACCACTTCAGACGTTGAATTTTGACATAGTCAGACAATTTCATATCTCCGTATATCGCATATAATTCATTATTCTTTCTACGACGGTATGCCCTATTTTCTTTTATAGAACCTAGAATATGCCCTCACACTTTGCTCTAAAAAATGTCCATATTCTTAAATAAAAATTCTGTTAATTATGACAAACTCTATAGATGATCTGTTTAAATAAGCAGACATGTTTTACTAACAAGATCATATACAAATGTAGGCTGCGTTCTTGATTCATTAATTGTTTTCAGTGATGTGTCAGCACAAAAATTGATAAATTACTAAAAAAAAAAAGTTTGTTTATGAAGGTTAAAAAAAAAATCTATTAAAAAAGCAATATTAATTTAAGAACATGGTGGATTAAAATTTTAAATATGGCAGCTGATGAATTTCCTAGGATATGTTACAGCAGGCTTGTCGAATTGATTGGTAATCCTTCCGTGCCCTTTAATTGGGCAGAACAACTAATGCTACAATTGGAAAGAATCGGCGCAATGGATATATGGAATAAGCAGGATGCGAATGTTGTTAAAGCAGATATCACAAGCGTAACATAGCATTTGAAGGTCATTATTTGTCTGTGGACATTGAACATACGATCAACTCCCACTACAACACTCATTACAGACACCTTAGCTCTCTTGGAAGTGGTGAAAAGTATTTGGTCGTGAATTCAAACATCCAGAAACTAAGAATGATCGCACAACTCCGTTTAGCTAGCTCCAAGATCTCCAGAATATATTTCAATAGAAGAAGCTACAACTTTAATACAGAAAATCCCTGCCCGATGTCTAACTCCGGACCAGATTCTCTTCACCATTTAATAATGTACTGTTAAATATACAGGAAAAGGTTTCTTAGAAGAATTCATTCTACAGAAGATGATGACTTTCGGTTATGTTCATGGCTGATAATAGATATTGAAAAACATTTAAATAATTAGTTTTTTATTTGAAATATTGCCTAAAATTAAGAAATATTTTACTTTAACTTATTACTAGTTTGCCATTTATTTTTTATTTTTGTATTAATTTATCATGTATATAGTTAGATCAAATTTTATGTAAATATCTCTCGTTTAGTTTGTAAATAATTTTCTTATTTTATTTTATTTTTGTTAAAATAATTTTAAATTGTATAACGAGCTCACAACTCTTTGCTCTAAAATTGTACTGATAAAGCAATAAAATATTCATTCATTCAATTTAAGAAATAAATTAGTAAAAATCAAGAGACACTTATTGTCTGCAACATGTGTCTTGTAAATTACAGTTCAAAAGTACAAAAGCTAAGTCGTTTTACAAATTATTTAAAGAAAAAAAAAATCAAAATTTTTATGTAAATGTTATAGATTAATTTATTTCATTATAAATTACAATAAAAATGTCCTAAAACAATATACTTCAATAAGCATTGTTCATTCACTTTATATTATAAATCGAAAACCGGTAGGTAAGAACGTTCATATATTTTAAGATTTCTTAGCATCTATCAAATTTAAAATAAATCCTTGTTTGAACTGTCACTGTTTAGAAGGTTTTCGCTGCTTCAGTGAACTCTTCCTTGGTATGGGACCGAAAATAACTCATATCTATATTTTTAGTGCTATTAGCTGGCTTTATTGCGTCAGCTTTAGCAGTTTGAAATTGGAAACATACTTTTTTTTTTTTAAATTTCCAACAGCGAATATCAATAGAGAGAAGATTTGATGTGTAATAATTATCTAATTAGGTATCACAAAACTATCTCACGACAGCGGTATCGATCGATTTTTGATCATCAATTTCCAAGAAAATGGAATCGATATTTGTAATCCACACTTCCCAATTATTTTTCATTACTGTTTTATCCATTTAATGTGATCTTATAAAAAATGATTGGCTACAAATCTTTTTAAATAGTCTTCCTATTGTAAATTAAGTTTATTACAAAAAATGTGTACAGTCTCTTAGACTCGCTTAAAGTGAGTCTTCTGCTTCCCAACTGTTCAGATACTCGAATATTTTTGTTAACCTATTGACCGAAATTATTCGTACATGATCGAAATTCATTAATTTTCTTTTAATAAAATGTAATTTTTTTTTTTTATTTCGTTTAACGTCACTTTATGCTGCTATGGATAATCGGACGATGCTACGGTGGAAGTCCTAAATTTTGCCTGCCAGGTATAATTAGGATAGGGATCTTTAACGAGTACCTGACATCGCACAGGCTCGCTCGGGACCCACATTTTACGTCCCTTCCGAAGGACGGCATAGCTAAGGATTTTTTACTCCCTTTAAAAAATCCTAAGGTCACCTGCCGGGCTGCGAACCCGCGATCTTGGGTTTAGTAGGTTGCTATGCTAACCACTACACCACAGGTGACCCCATAAAATGTAATTTAATTAATTGATCGCTTAATATAAAATAATTTGATAGTCACCAATAATAAATTAATTTTGGACAATGACCTCTTGGATTTCGGTAATTCTTAGATTACTTATATAAATACCAATTATATTGAAAAGACTAAATTTTAGATTTTTACAGCAATTACTTTCGAGTTATCGAATGTTAAAAACAGTAAAAAGTTTTAAAAGCAAAATTCGTCTTTACTGTTATACATCCAAAGCACGTTCTTGGTTCTTCTAACCATTTTCGAAAAAAATTTTTTTTCATAAATCTTAGAAAAAGCACTTTCCGATTTTTTTCTAAAATACATATCGTCAACCAAGAATTATCTTGTTCTAAGTCCATTTTTAGGGTATATAGAGTTATATACACCAACAATTTAGAAAAAAAATTCTTGTTCTTCATCAATTTAAATAGCAGTATTATCTTAGCCCATAATCGAGTATTAAGTAAATAAATGTTCTATAACCAAAGTTTTGTGTCTACTTTAAAGAATTATCTTGTTCTGTTGATAACTTGAAGAATTATAGTGTTCTATAGACCGTTAGACTTCATTTTGTTCTGTACCTATCCATAAAATAAACTAGAAACAACTCCAAATTCAAGGAAGGCAATACCGAAAGAGATAAAATAAATTATTTACTTACACTTTATTTGCTTATTTTTTTTACTTATTTATTACTTTTTTTGTAATTATAAAATTTATATAAAATAAAAGAGCTTTTATTATAATAAACTGTCCCAATTATTGAAAAGAAATTAGTTCAAAGGGATATAGAACTATTTATTGATCTAAAAATGGTCTATATCCCGTATTTCTTTAAGGTTATGCAAAAATAGCCATTTTTGTTCTATATCCAAATGAATAAAATCATTTTACTTTTAAATCAATGCAACCAGGATGTAAGTTTGATGTAGTAAAATATTATCTAATATACTGGGAATATTTAACTGCAAATGCATTTACATACTATCCCAAAATAAAAAAGTACTTTAAGAAATAAATTTCAAATCTCATTTCCCAAAACAAGGGTTTTGGGATATAGCACAACATAATTCTGGGATGACGATATGTTGCAAGCATACTATTCTGTTAGTTGTTACTACAAAAATATATAATTATTTGAACACGCTGTTTCTTGCTAGTCCATTATGAGATCTGATTTTATGTTTTCTAAATATTTAAATTTTATTTAAATTTATCACCACTAATATTTGCAGCTTTCCAAATATAACGCCAGAAACCTCCAAAAATAGCCATTTTTCAATGTTTATTACTAAACTAAGAAAATAGCGCAAACAAAATTAGGAAATAATTAGCTAGATTACATTGGTAGCGAGTTATGCTTGATATGTTTCTGTATGAGACCTATTATTTAGGAGCTAGAAATAGAACGGAAAAAATATCTTTAAAATTTTTAATTAATTAATTAATCAAAATATCACACTTTGGTTACTAATAATGGTTAATAGCTTATAACTATTGAACTCTTCTTATCTCTGCCCCACGAGGAAAGAGCAAAATAATTCTAAAATCGTTGAAGGAGATATTTAAGAGAGTTTGACACTGAAACTGAGAGGATATTTGATTCCAAGTATTTATTTTCACCTTTTTCATCTGAAGCTCAGATTTATTTACAATTTTTATTTGTGGCATTATAATGGACTGTAATGTTGAGTAAAAATTCGAACTGGCAGTCTCATGATATAGATTTTTTATTATAACATCGAACAAATAGCAGATATTATTATTTAAAAAAAAAAAAATAATAATAATTAAAAAAAAAAAAAAAAAAAAAAATGGGTTTTCGACCAATTAAGAGTACTGACTTTACTTAGGGTGTGGGTTAACTTTATAAGGAACCCCAACATAGTCCCTCTCCTGTAGTTACTTTAAGGAGAATGTTAAGACATTGGTTAATATTTAATGTTGCTAAGGAATTATAAATTTATAATTACTATACACTATTTTTAGATATAATTTTAATTTTTAATGCTAGTGTTTTCTATTTGTTATCAAAAATTCCGTTGATTCCCTCGCTATATAACTAGATTTGATTAGCTTCTCAACCTAAGGTCGTCAAGAAAATATACTCTTGCGAGTGTTTCGAAATAGAATGTCCCAATAACTGGTCGTACCAGTAGGTTGAAAGTGTTAAGGACGGGGCTTGTGCAACATCGATGGACTGGTCATCTTCGAACTACAGGTGTTCGGAGCTCTCTTTTATTTATTTATTAATATTTTTATTGTTCTAAATATATTTTCATACTTCATGATGTTTATGGACCGATTTCGGTTAAAGTTTGAGAGTAGTCTGGCATAAAAGTCTGGACCTGTGGTTTTATCAGACTATATAAAAATATCAATTTCAAATCAAAAAAGATTATTATGAAGAACGTTAGGTTTCATTGTAAAAATCTTTTAGTTCTAGCAGTTTTTCAAGTAATTTATGATACAATTAATTATGTAACATAATATAATAAATAAATACTTTCATGTATACCTATAAAGAATGCTTTCATTGTTCACGTTCCATGTGTACATTACATTACTACACTGAATCTTTTCCCGGCATTTTGAAGATTCATTTGTTTAGAATATATAATATGTTTTATTATTTCAAAGCTGATTAAACAGATACGGCATTCTCTTATCGATGAAATTAGACTGCTATGAATGTTGAGGGGAAAGTGTCATTTATTTATTTATTTTTTTTATAAAATCTGTGATACAGGAATTCTGTAGAGTCTGAATAACTTATTTTTTCGGAAGACATAAAAAAAAATATCACCAACAACAGATAAACTGCAGAAGGCAGACCGAAGAATCTTTAGGAAAATCATACAAAGGAAACACCAAGTAGATGGACAATGGAGATAAATGCCTAATGAAGTGGCCTATCAGAAGTGTGAATCAATAGTAGACACTATGAGGAAAAGGAGAATTGCCTTTTCAATATAGCCACATATCAAAAAGATGTGAGCAACTAATTTAAAACGAAAGCCAGACTATTGAAAATACAACTATTTGACTACTTTTGGGAGAGCTTAAAAAGCTAAAAATTATGGTCCCTTATCAAACTATAGAAACAATGTTCAAATAGGTCGAAAGATGTGAGCATAGTTCGAAACTTTCTTAAAAAACGAGCAACAAATTCAGTTACCTATATAATTTCAATAGCAGAATGTATAAACAATAGTTCAATGCCAAAAAAGATGTGAGCAACTAATTTTTTTAGGAAACTATTATGGTCTAATTAGCGTAATACTTATCAAAAACGAAAAAGTGTCAATTTTCGTTCCTTAAAAACGAGCAACAAATTCAGTTACCTATATATTTCAATAGCAGAAAGTATAAACAATAGTTCAATGCCAAAAAGATGTGAGCAACTAATTTTTTTAGGAAACTATTATGGTCTAATTAAGCGTAATACTTATCAAAAACGAAAAAGTGTCAATTTTCGTTCCTTAAAAACGAGCAACAAATTCAGTTACCTATATATTTCAATAGCAGAAAGTATAAACAATAGTTCAATGCCAAAAAGATGTGAGCAACTAATTTTTTTAGGAAACTATTATGGTCTAATTGAGTGTAATACCTATCAAAAACGAGAAAGTGTCGATTTTCGTTCCTTAAAAACTAGCAACAAATTCAGTTACCTAAATATTTCAATAGCAAAATGTATAAACAATAGTTCAATGCAAAAAAGATGTGAGCAACTAATTTTTTTAGAAAACTATTATGGTCTAATTAAGCGGAATACTTATCAAAAACGAAAAAGTGTCGGTTTTCGTTCCTTAAAAACGAGCAACAAATTCAGTTACCCATATAATTCAATAGCAGAATGTATAAACAATAGTTCAATGCAAAAAAGATGTGAGCAACTAATTTTTTTAGGAAAGTATTATGGTCTAATTGAGCGTAATACTTATCAAAAACGAAAAAGTGTCGATTTTCGTTCCTTAAAAACGAGCAACAAATTCAGTTACCTATATATTTCAATAGCAGAATGTATAAACAATAGTTCAATGCCAAAAAAATGTGAGCAACTAATTTTTTTAGGAACTATTATGGTCTAATTGAGCGTAATACTTATCAAAAACGAAAAAGTGTCGATTTTCGTTACTTAAAAACGAGCAACAAATTCAGTTACCTATATATTTCAATAGCAAAATGTATAAACAATAGTTCAATGCCAAAAAGATGTGAGCAACTAATTTTTTTAGGAAACTATTATGGTCTAATTGAGCGTAATACATATCAAAAACGAAAAAAAGTCAATTTCCGTTCCTTAAAAACGAGCAACAAATTCAGTTACCTATATAATTCAATAGCAGAATGTATAAACAATAGTTCAATGCCAAAAAGATGTGAGCAACTAATTTTTTTTAAAAAACTATTATGGTCTAATTGAGCGTAATACTTATCAAAAACGAAAAAGTGTCGATTTTCGTTCCTTAAAAACGAGCAACAAATTCAGTTACCTATATAATTCAATAGTAGAAAGTATAAACAATGGCTTAATGCCAAAAAGATGTGAGCAACTAATTTTTTTAGGAAACTATTATGGTGTAATTGAGCGTAATACTTATCAAAAACGAAAAAGTGTCGATTTTCGTATCTTAAAAACGAGCAACAAATTCAGTTACCTATATAATTCAATAGCAGAAAGTATAATCAATAGTTCAATGCCAAAAAGATGGGAGCAACTAATTTTTTTAGGAAACTATTATGGTCTAATTGAGCGTAATACTTATCAAAAACGAAAAAGTGTCGATTTTCGTTCCTTAAAAACGAGCAACAAATTCAGTTACCTATATATTTCAATAGCAGAAAGTATAAACAAGAGTTCAATGCCAAAAAGATGTGAGCAACTAATTTTTTTAGGAAACTATTATGGTCTAATTGAGCGTAATACTTATCAAAAACGAAAAAGTGTCGATTTTCGTTCCTTATTTAAACGAGCAACAAATTCAGTTACCTATATATTTCAATAGCAAAAGGTATAAACAATAGTTCAATGCAAAAAAGATGTGAGCAACTAATTTTTTTAGAAAACTATTATGGTCTAATTGAGCGTAATACTTATCAAAAACGAAAAAGTGTCGATTTTCGTTCCTTAAAAACGAGCAACAAATTCAGTTACCTATATAATTCAATAGCAGAAAGTATGAACAATAGTTCAATGCCAAAAAGATGTGAGCAACTAATTTTTTTAGGAAACTATTATGGTCTAATTGAGCGTAATACTTATCAAAAACGAAAAAGTGTCGATTTTCGTTCCTTAAAAACGAGCAACAAATTCAGTTACCTATATAATTCAATAGGAGAATGTATAAACAATAGTCCAATGCCAAAAAGATGTGAGCAACTAATTTTTTTGAGGAAACTATTATGGTCTAATTGAGCGTAATACTTATCAAAAACGAAAAAGTGTCGATTTTCGTTCCTTAAAAACAAGCAACAAATTCAGTTACCTATATATTTCAATAGCAAAAGGTATAAACAATAGTTCAATGCAAAAAAGATGTGAGCAACTAATTTTTTTAGAAAACTATTATGGTCTAATTGAGCGTAATACTTATCAAAAACGAAAAAGTGTCGATTTTCGTTCCTTAAAAACGAGCAACAAATTCAGTTACCTATATAATTCAATAGCAGAAAGTATGAACAATAGTTCAATGCCAAAAAGATGTGAGCAACTAATTTTTTTAGGAAACTATTATGGTCTAATTGAGCGTAATACTTATCAAAAACAAAAAAGTGTCGATTTTCGTTCCTTAAAAACGAGCAACAAATTCAGTTACCTAAATATTTCAATAGCAAAAAGTATAAACAATAGTTCAATGCAAAAAAGATGTGAGCAAATAATTTTTTTAGAAAACTATTATGGTCTAATTAAGCGGAATACTTATCCAAAACGAAAAAGTGTCGGTTTCGTTCCTTAAAAACGAGCAACAAATTCAGTTACCTATATAATTCAATAGCAAAAAGTATAAACAATAGTTCAATGCAAAAAAGATGTGAGCAAATAATTTTTTTAGAAAACTATTATGGTCTAATTAAGCGGAATACTTATCAAAAACGAAAAAGTGTCGGTTTTCGTTCCTTAAAAACGAGCAACAAATTCAGTTACCTATATAATTCAATAGCAGAAAGTATGAACAATAGTTCAATGCCAAAAAGATGTGAGCAACTAATTTTTTTAGGAAACTATTATGGTCTAATTGAGCGTAATACTTATCAAAAACGAAAAAGTGTCGATTTTCGTTCCTTAAAAACGAGCAACAAATTCAGTTACCTATATAATTCAATAGGAGAATGTATAAACAATAGTCCAATGCCAAAAAGATGTGAGCAACTAATTTTTTTGAGGAAACTATTATGGTCTAATTGAGCGTAATACTTTCGACACTTTTTCGTTTTTGATAAGTATTACGCTCAATTAGACCATAATAGTTTCCTAAAAAAATTAGTTGCTCACATCTTCTTGGCATTGAACTATTGTTTATACATTCTACTATTGAATTATATAGGTAACTGAATTTGTTGCTCGTTTTTAAGGAACGAAAATCGACACTTTTTCGTTTTTGATAAGTATTACGCTCAATTAGACCATAATAGTTTCCTAAAAAAATTAGTTGCTCACATCTTTTTGGCATTGAACTATTGTTTATACATTCTGCTATTGAAATATATAGGTAACTGAATTTGTTGCTCGTTTTTAAGGAACGAAAATCGACACATTTTCGTTTTTGATAAGTATTACGCTCAATTAGACCATAATAGTTTCCTAAAAAAATTAGTTGCTCACATCTTTTTGGCATTGGACTATTGTTTATACATTCTGCTATTGAATTATATAGGTAACTGAATTTGTTGCTCGTTTTTAAGGAACGAAAATCGACACTTTTTCGTTTTTGATAAGTATTACGCTCAATTAGACCATATAGTTTCCTAAAGAATTAGTTGCTCACATCTTTTTTGCATTGAACTATTGTTTATACATTCTGCTATTGAAATATATAGGTAACTGAATTTGTTGCTCGTTTTTAAGGAACAAAAATCGACACTTTTTCGTTTTTGATAAGTATTACGCTCAATTAGACCATAATAGTTTCCTAAAAAAATTAGTTGCTCACATCTTTTTGGCATTGAACTATTGTTTATACATTCTGCTATTGAAATATATAGGTAACTGAATTTGTTGCTCGTTTTTAAGGAACGAAAATCGACACTTTTTCGTTTTTGTAAGTATTACGCTCAATTAGACCATAATAGTTTCCTAAAAAAATTAGTTGCTCACATCTTTTTGGCATTGAACTATTGTTTATACATTCTGCTATTGAAATATAGGTAACTGAATTTGTTGCTCGTTTTTAAGGAACGAAAATCGACACTTTTTCGTTTTTGATAAGTATTACGCTCAATTAGACCATAATAGTTTCCTAAAAAAATTAGTTGCTCACATCTTTTTGGCATTGAACTATTGTTTATACATTCTGCTATTGAAATATATAGGGAACTGAATTTGTTGCTCGTTTTTAAGGAACGAAAATCGACACTTTTTCGTTTTTGATAAGTATTACGCTCAATTAGACCATAATAGTTTCCTAAAAAAATTAGTTGCTCACATCTTTTTGGCATTGAACTATTGTTTATACATTCTGCTATTGAAATATATAGGTAACTGAATTTGTTGCTCGTTTTTAAGGAACGAAAATTGACACTTTTTCGTTTTTGATAAGTATTACGCTCAATTAGACTATAATAGTTTCCTAAAAAAATTAGTTGCTCACATCTTTTTGGCATTGAACTATTGTTTATACATTCTGCTATGGAAATATATAGGTAACTGAATTTGTTGCTCGTTTTTAAGGAACGAAAATCGACACTTTTTCGTTTTTGATAAGTATTACGCTCAATTAGACCATAATAGTTTCCTAAAAAAATTAGTTGCTCACATCTTTTTGGCATTGAACTATTGCTTATACATTCTGCTATTGAAATATATAGATAACTGAATTTGTTGCTCGTTTTTAAGGAACTAAAATCGACACTATGTCTTCGCGGTCATGTTAAGTCACGCAGTGGAACTGGTTCTTCTTAATAATAGAATATAGTTATTTTTTTCTGTTTAAGAATTTAATTTATAATGTTTAAATTCATTACATATGTGTACTAGATTTTGTCACATTGTTGTTGCTTTAAGATAGCGTGAAATGTTTTGAAGAAATTTCATTTACGGGTAAGCGGTAAACACTCGTATGTGACATAATTTTTTTTTTTTTAAATTGTTGATTTTTTTGAAATGTTTTTATGCCATCTTAGAGCAACAAAATAGCAACAAATTCCGACATAAGCAGTTTTTTGAAATTCCATTTCTTTCTTATAGTGGGGGGGCTAGCTTAATATTAAGCTAGCCCCCCCACCTTTGATCGTTAATACCTGCCAAACGGTGCGAGCAACAAAATCCGTACTACGGCAACAAATTAGCACATAAATAGCACAAAATTATGCAATAGGTTTTAATTCGTTTGGCGATGGTGGGGGGGCCAGCTTAATAGGGGTCGAAAGCCAGACTATTGAAACAACTATTTGACTACTTTTGGGAGAATAAAACTAAAAATAGTTGGTTCAAATAGGTGATTTTTTTTTTATTTGAATTTTTTGTAATTGATTGCTTTAAAGCATAAACTTTACGGCAATTGAGTTAGCCAACAACATTAATAATTACATAATAGTAAAGAAAAAATAAATACAAATAGATGAAGAGTTTTACATGTTATATAATTAACACTAACAAAACATTTTTTTTTTTCTTACAAGCTATAATGATATATATAAACAAAGAAAAATAAAATAAAATAAAAATAAAAACATACATTTTTTTATTTATAATAATTGATATTAATTATAGTCTAGGGTCACAGAAGTTGTAGCAGCAATCGCAATAGAATCCAATATTTTATTTAGTTAATTCAAAAGAATCTTTTGAAGTCCAGGATGATTTAGAAGAGTTAAAAATAACAATACGACAAATTAAAAACAGAGAAGAGAAGAATATTCTGAAGGACAGTCATATGACTTGAACTCAAAACATTTGAACGGAGTCAATACACTGTAACCGACGTACAAAAGGCAGTCAAGCCAGAAAGAATGAAACGTTTCTGGGAGAACAAGTGGAGGCAGAAAGCCAAATCTGAAGCTACTTGGAAGACTTAAATGCTTATGGACTGATTTAAGCGCTCCAATGTGGGCGTAAAAAAAAAAAAAAATACCGCCAAGTATTTGAATGGGTCCGCCGAAAAACGTTTTAAGCGACAAAATTTCCGAAGTGGCGATTTTAAAGGTTTTTAAATGTATAATAAATGATACGTCATATAATAATATAGTACTCCATTATGCCATTATACATGTAAATATAAAAAATTACAAGGAGAAAAAAAAATCCAACTTACAAAACTAACAAAAACTTTAGATTATGATTTTCTTTCACTGATTACTCAAAATTTTCTTTGCCGCTTAGAACATTTTTCGGCGGACCCATTCATTTGTTTCATAGATGTTTCAACCTCTTTATAATATCTCCCAAGGTTTTCGGAACGGTACAAACTGAAACCAGCGGATGACGAAAAAAACTAAAAATTTCTGCACAATGTATTTTTTAACAAGTTCACGTGATAGATTTTTACACTAATATTGGACACATTTAAATTTATTTTAATCCATTTGTAAAAAAAAAAAAAAAAATGCTAAAAATAAACTGAACCGACGCATTATTCGTCACTTCTGTCATAATGCATTTAGTTTAATAGAGGACTATTTTCAAATTTTAGACATTAATGTCCAGTTCTAAAAACATCAGCTATTTAAGATAAATATTTTAATTGTTATATTAATGTAGAAATCTAAGAAAGAGATCAGATTTGGGAAAAATTTAATCTTAACTAAATATTTAATAACTAATTTCCTGGAATTAATCACCTAATTTATTCATAATTAAATTAGGTAATTGATTCCAGGAAATTAGTAGTAAAATAATTAGTTATGATTAAATTTTGCCGAAATCTGGAAGAAATCTTATTATTTTGTCTCTCTATTCTCTTGCTGAATGCCGCATGCGTTTGATATATTGTCTTATGTTTTACATTAATATAACAAATAAAACATTTATGTTGATTTGCTGATCCTTTTAAATCTTTTGTATGTTTTTAGAACTGCTGTTATATATAAGAAATATTAAGGTAACATTTGAAACTAGTCTTATAATAAACAAAATATCATTGAAAGGAAAAATAATTTATTATTTTATGGTTTTAATGACCTTTTTATGCTAACATGAGTAACTGGAAAATACAACTTATCATTTTCATAATTTGAATGGTTTTAGAATTCTCCCTAAATTTCAAACTAACATTATTCTTTAAGAATACATGAAAATTTATTAAAAAGTGTTTGAGGGAAGTATATATTATAGGAGAAATATTCCACTGAAACATACATGATATGAAAATGCTTAGCTTCCGTATTTACATGTAATTATAACGTAATGTAATCTAATATGCTATTGATTAATATCGTATCAGTTACATAGTGATTAGAACGATGATTGTTTTATAAAGAAAAATAAAGCAATTTACTTTACTTTACTACTTTACAATTAGCTTAGAAGTAATTGAGAAATTTGGAATTCATTCGTGCCGAAAAACTTGTTTTTAAACTTCCTTTGACGAATATGTAATATATATATATATATATATATATATATATATATATATATATATATATATATATATATATATATATATCCATCATCCTAGTGAATAAGTGTTTAAGTTCAAATTTCCTCACTTTTCAGGGTCCGGCTTTGAAAATTCGATTTGGCTTCGAAAATCCGAATTATGTAAACAATAACCGGTATTTTTAGGGAAACACCGAGCTGTTATAAAAACATTTTTTACATACCTAATTCTGGTTCTCGAAGCCTAATCGAATTTTCAAAATAGTGCTCTCAAAAGCAAGGTAATTTTAGAACCATTTATTAACTAGGGTATAGGTATATAACACAAAAGTAGCTTAAAATTGATAATAATAAACATATTGCTAAAATTGCAGTTTACTTTTCTAGTTCCAGCCTTTACAATAATTTCTCTTTATTAAAATTATTAATTCTTAATTATCTTTTAACTATGACACAAAACCAAAACTGAAAAAAAAAAAAATTAGGTTACGTAAGTACTTTGTTCAGTATTGTAGTTAGTTATCGAATTTATTTGTTGTGTACATCACATTTTTTTCGATGAAGTTCGATAACAAGTTCGATAATTAAATATAGAAACCAAACAAAAAAAAAAAAATTACATACCCCCCCCCCCCCCCCCCAAAAAAAAAAAAAAAAAAAAAAAAACCCGTTCCTCTTACTGGTTTAAATGAACTGTAATGATAAATCTAAAATAAAAATTATAATCGATAAAGGCTTTTTTTTTTTTTTTTTTTTTTCAATAAACCTATTTTTAAGCGTAGATATATAAATGGGCTCCACTAAACCATACAATTCATCTCGTATCCAATCCTTAAAATCCAAAATCCTTTGAAAAATCCTAAATGCTCCTTACTTTGTCAGCAATAAACTTATCCATAAATTTTCCATATGTTTCTGAGTTAGCCCAAACGAGATACCCATCCTTTCGTAGTAAGCTCCAACCACTCAAATCCACTAGTTTCTCAACTTGCTTCCCGATAATCCTCCGAGGCGTCTGAAAAGAAGATGGCCTTGAGATCTTCTAGTGTAGAATTTTTATTGAAGTGCTATTGATGAGTAGTTCTTTTCAGGCTTTGACATTTTTTTGTAATCGTTATCAACTCATTTACTTGATGTATATATTTTATAGTCCTAACTATAAAATATATACATCTGGGACTGATAATAAATCATGAAAAGACTAAGTATATGAAAACCTCTAGACAGACCGGAGAGAGAAGAGATTTCGTGGATGTAGGGGGAAACACGTTTAACAGCTGCAGCACATTTAAATACCTGGGAGGAGTTGTGAAGGAGAACAATAATTTAGAAGTTGAAATTAAGGGCAGAATGGTAGCAGGAACCAGATGTTTCTATGCTCTGCAAAAAGCTCTCCGATAGGTACAAAAGTCTCTCCAGGAAGGCAAAGCTTTTGTTATACAAAACAATAATTAGGCCAGTAGCAATGTATGGCAGTGAAACGTGGGCTCTAACCAAGGAAAACCGAAGAGCTCTACTGGTTTGGGAGAGAAGAGTCCTTAGAAAGATCTTTGGAGCCGTTAAAGAAGAACACAGATGGAGAATCAGAAGCAATGCCGAATTAGCTGAATTCGAGCCTGATATACTCTGAGTTATTAAGAAGAGCAGGCTTGGATGGTTAGGGCATGTAGAAAGGATGGAGCCCTGTAGGCTGCCTAAAATGATGCTAAATGGTGCACCAGGAGGCAAAAGGAAAAGGGGCAGACCCAGGCGGCGGTGGATTGAGGACTTGCAGGAGGATATAAGAAGGATGGGAATAGGAAACTGGAAGAGTCTCGCTGGAGACCTCGAGGCATGGGGAAGAACGGTGGCAGAGGCCCAGGTCCTGCAAGGACTGTAGTGCCCAACAGTGAGTGAGTGAGTGAGTGAGTGAGTGAGTGATATATTTTATAGAGTTGTAAATTTCAGTAAATTGATATAAACAAAAAAAAAAAAGAAAGAGATATACAAATGAATCAAAATGGCCGGCATGTTTATTTTTTTTTTCCAACTAATCGCCGATTAGTCGGCTTTACCGGATAGTCGCTAACTAGTCGGCCCAACTCTAATTAAATATAAGATTCATAATCATATATATGTAATAAGCATAATTATCTTGTCTATATTCGATCCTTACCTTAGCGTTGGCATAGTTTAATTTCGGTATTCTTTGCATTCTCTGTCTTATTGAGTGAGTCATAAGCCGCTGAACCAATAGAATGATATTCGTGATGACGTGTTGACTGCTAAACTCGAGCCATGCATAACTAATGGCAGACATATTAATGAATCAACTGACGAGGACAGGAAAGGTATACCAAAACCATGGTCGCACCACAGTGTAATGGACTGATTCGGTTTCATAACACTAACCGACCTAAGGGCATTAACGAACGAGATGAAAAGTAGTTCCATAGGACGTGAGTGATATAATTCTAACGACCCACTGTAATTCCGCGGCTAATCAATATTGCACAATGTTGTTCCCTCGTATTTTTCTTTTCCTTTTCTTATTTATGAAATGTTTTAACATTATGCTGAACTAATTTGGTTTATGTCGAACGCACTCTGGGCTTTTCACGCCCTGCTTTTGGTATTCATCCATTTTCTTTCTTCATTTCTCTTTTGTGCTGGTATTCGGGCATCAGCATGATTAAAAAAAAAAGTAGCTTTTTTTTTTTTTCAATTCATCAAAGTAAAACCAGTCGCAAGGAACGCATTTTTACATTTTACAGTTCTAACTGGATGGATTTAGATTCTATTGCTACTCAAATGAAATAAAAAATTTTAAATTATTTTATTTTTCGGTTGACTTAAGTTTCTTATTAGCCTGCCAATTTGAAGGGAATAATTTAAACATTTATTATAGCTTATTTCATTCAAAAAGAGTAAATTCACAGAAACGATTTAACATTAAATCTCATTATTATATTTCATAAATTTCATTAATATATTTAATAATTAATTAATTGCTGTCATACCTTATTACAATAACATATTTTTTAAATTAATCAAATAAAAATAAACGTTTGCTATTAGATTCGAGTTGTGTGTTGGATTTGTTTGAATAACTTTTTTTTTTTAAATACAACAATCTTTCAGTTAAGGGCAGTCAGGAGCAGTGTTTAAAGTACATATTTATCACTATTTATGAGATAATTAAAGAAAAAACAATGTTTGTTGTTGTTTGTGTTTTATGAAAGAAAAAAAAATAAACAACATTCGGTATATAGCTGCACTTGGATCGTTTCGTATCCTATATTTAAAGTTTCAGGAGGTTTAAGATTGGGAGAAGTAAATATAGTGGGACAACATTTTGTCTTTGCTAAGTGAGTACCTCATATTTTCATCAATCATTTAAAATCTTCAACCAAATTTATAAAAAAACAATTCGGTGTTCAATTTTAGTTGGCCGTGGTGTTGCTTGGTTACATGGCGATCACTGAGATTTGAATAATAATTACTAATTTCTCATCTAAATCCAGAAGTGTGAGCGCTGCTCGCACTATAATCAGCAGATGCTTTATCAACAGCTAAACAATGGCTTAGCTCTTGAATTAAACATGTCTTCTCTTCAGTATTGCTTTTAATAATTACATTCTAGCTCTTTAGGGCATATATATAGCTTTGAATGACAATTTTAACGTAGACGAGGTAGAAGTTTTGTTTAAATAGATTTATTGTTAACGTATATTGCCAGTTCCATCATTCATCGTGAGGTTATAAGTGAATCTCATTAAATAAAAATGATCATTCTCCTACTTACATCTTTTTTACTTGGTAATTGCTTGGTGTGATAATTGATGTGATATATATATATATATATATATATATATATATATATATATATATATATATATATATATATATATATATATGACTTGCATAGCTTATATACAATAATGTATACGGTACATTTCACCTGAAGGATCATATTCTGGTCTAGAATAGCATAAAATCCAAACTAGATAACATGATTATATGACATCTATAATCACTCCAGTACACAATTTAAGGACCGATATACTTTTACTATGACCACTTATTTATGAAATGAAAAATAATCTTGATTTTTGTACATTCTCCGCGAATTATACAAAAATATAATAAAATGGTACTATTCTCTGGCCGTTGAATATTTATGTTGGTTTTCAAATAAATATGTCAAAGATCATCTAAGGATGCATACTAAGAAAAACAATAATGAGAAAGAACATTAAGTTTTTCAAACTCGTCCTTTTTTTTATTTTATTTTATTTTATTTTTTTAGTTGAATTAGCTCGATATAGTGCGCTACGTAAAATATAAATGAGCAAATTGTCAGAGGTAGGCAGGAGTCGTATAACATTTATATTGCCGTCTTATCATTTTTTAACAATGTGGGGAGAGGAGAGAGTTTTTGGCTAAATTAATCCTTAAACGGGGGGGTTCTCGGTGATTTAAAATAAAATTAGATATTTTATAATATACTGTATTTTTTATAGAGTGTTGACAGTTTTTTGACAAATTATGGGAGGGGTGTGAATAAATTAATACTTTAAGGACTAGTCTCGGCTGTTTGTAATAAAAATTGTGATGATTTATTTCTAGGGACGTCTACTCGGCTGATTTAATATAAATTTGATGCTTTATTCTTTCATACTTACTGACTATTTTTATAGGGTGTTAACGGATTTTCTTTGAAATAACAAGATTTGTAGGTATAAAAAACCATTTCTGAAAGTAACTCAACTAATTTTTTTATTAGTTGTGGTGATCACATTTTTAAATAAATCGGTAAATTGTTGGGTTAAAAAAGAGGGGCTAATTGGGGGTAAATATTTACGTAAGATCAGTTATCCGTTTTTTGTTGAAATTAGATACGAATTTTTCTTCTTTGGTAAAACTTTCCTTTCTTGAATAAGTTTTAGCATAAATTAAAAAAAAAAATTTATATTTTAACACTGTGTATATAAAAAGTTACTTTTATTTATAAACCATTTGAGATAAAAAGTATGTAAGATATAATAACTGTTTAATGCTAATGGTCAGTAATGTTTCTCTACGGGCTCATGCTCCTTGAATGACACTGACTACTTTTTTCAAAAAAAAGGAAAAGGGATTTTAAACGTTCTTTTCGCAATTGGGCTCCCCCCATACATTTGACTAAATTAATACTTTAAGGACGTCACGGGCTGCGATTTTAAAATTTTGATATTTATTCTCTCCATACATAATGAATTTTATGCTGTTTTTAACGGTTTCTTTGACATTAGGGGAGGGATATGACTAAATATATACTTTAAGGACCGTTCGGACTGGATTTTCCAGAAACTTTGATAACTGTGACGCTTTCCTAATACTAGCAGGAAATTCATACTCAAACCTTGAAATACCAAATTTGATTAAGACAGTTGGTTTCTCATTTAGTTTTTATCAATATTCAATGTTGTTTACAATATTTCATGTAGAGATTTTTGTATTGGTTTACTGTAAAATAAATTGGCATTATGTACTTATTGGAATTTGAAAATTGGCAAAAGTAATAAATTCTATATGGAAGTTATGCTAGGCGAATTATTTGGCATTTTCTCTAGAAAAATTAATTTTTTTAAATACGAGTATTCTTTGTGTGACGAAATTCGTTGAAAATATTGATTCAACCATATGTTATTATTTCTATAAAAATCATTATTTTTTTTTTTATAAATATAGCAATGTTGTTATTGAACTAATATTGCAATCTGCCTCATTGAAGGGCACTAAATACCGTGTATGCTAATAAATACGTTTCTACACTATGCAAAATAAAAATAATTAAATAATTTCTAACTATAATACATAAATTTAAAAAATAATAATTATAAAATAAAGTAACTTAAAAGTTAATTTCTGGGTTAAAAACTACTCAGTTCGTGCTTATTGTCTAGAAACTTGAAAATTAGGATATACCTGACTGTTGTAGTACTAACAGTTGTTTGTGGACCTGTTAAGGGGAGAATAACGCTTTAAAAATATTTGAAAATAAATTACTGCGTGGAATGTTACTCCAAAAAAACGATGAACATATGGGAGAATGGGGGGAAATGCGGAAGATTTATCTTATAGGTACAGTTTAAGTAATAGTGTGACGGTTAAAACGCGTACCTGAAGTCATTTTATTTAATAATGACTAGAGTCCAAAAAAGGTAATCAGTATCGAGCCATCGGGTATACGTTCGAGGTGTAGACCGAAACGTAGATGGGAGGATTGTGCCAAAACTTATGTTGGGGATTTGGGTTTTGATAGAGTGTATTGGAGGGAGGTGTGTTATCAGAGGTTGGTGTTGTCAGCATCGAGCCTTCGAGTTCGCTAAGTCATTTTCTTCTTCTTACGAGTTCGGCCATCTGTGGACCACGTTCAACAATTAAATTATTGCTCTTCCGTTCCCTCCAATATCTCTTCATTAACTCTGCCTGATGCTTTCTTCTTTCATCCGACCACCGTCTATTAATTTGTGGTTTCACCATTTCCGGAAATTTGATCCTGTTGACTACTGTCCTAAATTTGTCTCTATCCCCAATTGAATTCCACTGTACAATTTGCCACCCTCATATCCTCCTCCACCATAAGTATCCATGTATGCTTTTTCTGTTTTTGGATGCTGTGTTGGAAAATTTGTCAGTCTTCTTTCTTCGATTCTCATCAAATGCCCACAAAACGTCAATCTACGTTTCCTCATTGCATCACTCAACCTTACAATGTTTCGATATATTTCCATATTACTTTTGAGTTTAAAACCTTCTTCAGTCTTTCTTGGTCCCAATATTTGCCTTAATATCCTTCTTTTCCATATTTTCAATTTCTCCCTTTTTGTTGAGAAACAAGCATTTAGAGACATATAAGATTTAAGGACGATCAACTGTTTTATAACGACGCAATTTAGCCTCACTAGAGAGATTTTTATTATTATATATATATATATATATATATATATATAAGGATATAAGGATATATATATATATCCTTAGTTTTTTTGGAAGGCAAATTCCTTTTTGTTGGCTCTTGCGATATTTGCTGCTTTATCTAAACCATTATATTGAATTATTTCACTCAAATATTTAAACTTATCTACCCTCCTAATGTTACCACTTTTAGTCTTTAGTTCTTTGCTTGTATTCACATGAGTCGACATACATACTGTCTTTTCGAAAAAATCTGTAAACCTGTTTCGAACACAATTTCTTGTAATTTTTCAATATAAATTTTGGCGATATCTGCATTTTCTGTGACTATTGCTAAATCATCCTCAAAGGCCAGTATTTCCACATAAATCTTCTCTCTTTTTCTTCCAATTCTGATATAATTTTTAATATTTGAAAATTCTTTTTCCATATTCGTAAAACCTTTTCAAGAATAAGCCATTTTATTGTTATTTATTATAAAAATATATATAATAATAAAAAATAAAACAAATTTTACTATGCAATTATAATACTGGGAAACCCGAACCAACCTTATCCCCCAAACTATAGGAGAGCTCAGTTGTGTAAAATCCATTGGAGGCTGAGTTAGAGCTCTGTGATCGCAGACTTCTCACTTCTGTGGAAAAGTTGACCATTGTGAGCCATTTCTAATATAGGGCCAGGAATAAATGTTTATGAAGTCACGTATCACTAACTACTTGTACATTAAAGGAATCATAATTTTCATAATTCAATAGTTTCTGGGCTAATTGTTAATGAATAAAATACTATCATAAAACAAAAATTGCTGTTATGAAACAGTTTAATTTTTCATTGAGGAATTAACGAACGTACTAGCAACTTTCCTTCCGCACAGATAAGGAATTGGTACATGCCGTCACACATGGCGGTTCGTTCTTTGTTATTCCGGATGTATATGCCATTATCTGTTAATAATTAAAATACAATTAAATATCACTATGATCTATAGTTTAAAAAGAAATAGAAAAATAACCTTACACCTTTTTGTATTATTTAATAAATATTTTGTTAGTATGAAGTTTGTGCTTCTGTTATTCTTGACGCCATTTTGCTCTGCCCATTCAATGTATCGATTAAGACTGTTCCCTCTTAGTTTATGCCATGTTGATCAAATGTATCCGCTTTATTGTCTTGAATTTGGTTTAAAAAATTTGAAATAATTTCCCCCTCTGTTTGGTTTAAAATACGTTTTCTACATCACCATTGATCCAGATTATGAAATTAGCCGTTTTCTATGTTTGGGGTCTGGATTAATATGGTTTCAAAGCTTTAATGTGTTTTCATATTTATTATTATCTGTGAGAGTATTGGTCGTAATATTAGTTAAAGTAAAGAAATTCCCAGTTCGTTTTTCGGAAAGGTCACTTTCCAAACAGGAAATGGGACACAGGGAAAGACAGTGCCAAAAGAATAATAGGCAGAAAAAATGAGGAAGGGTTGATTAGAGTTTAGCGGAGCGGAAAAATGCTTTTCCGAGGAAATTTCTAGAAAATTCGACTGGCCCAACTTGCCCTTTAAATGACTTTATTACTGAAATATTAGGTGGAGCATTACCGGAAAATGGGGTTTCATTAATGAATGGTGGAATTATGGAATGAAATTGACATCTGTTTCATATTCAGAGGAATATCCACATAGTTTTTCTCACCGTTAGGGGAAAAAAAAAAAAAATTAGTACTTATTATATAAATTTTTCCCTTATCTTGGCACCGAATGTATTTTACCTGGATTTGTATATATATTTTTTTATACTTTGGATCAAAATATTTTTTAGATTAAATACTTTCTTAAGTTTATTTTATGAAAAACGGTATACATGTATAAACTTTAATAATATTTTACATATTCCTCCAGCAATACAAATTTATTGAGAACCATATCTAATAATTTATTTATGATTATACCGTATATTTCTTATACTGTCGATGACAACTTTTTTTTTTTTTTTTTGGTGGTTAAAAGCTAACTAAGGATTATAGAAATGCGTTTTCCATCTTGAAAGTGATGTTTAGAATGATTTGAGTTTCTGAAAAGTAAATAAGAGTATTTTTTTCTTTTTTAAAAAAAAAATTTTATTTCTTTTTTTATGCTTTTCTTTTTTCTCTTGACAAAAAGAGTCAACCAAAAACGATAGTATTCATATCCTTACCATAACAAACAATACTGCATTCTTATCAAAATTGATTTTGTTGGTCTTCATGATGTCCCAGATGTTTCTGGCATATCTTTCCCTTACTTAAAGATACTTCTGAAACAATTTGAAGGTCCGGAGAAATAATAGATGGAGATAAAAGTATATGAACGATATAAACTCCCCGTCAAAAGTATTGCAACACTTTGAAATATTTGAATTTTATAAAAAAGTATTTTTTTTTAATAATGAAGAAAGGTTCTGAAGTCTATAATAAACATTCCTAAACTAGATATAAACAATTTTTATAGAAACAAATTAAAATATTTCTTCCAATAAACAAAAAAGTTAGAAAGGGTACTTTTTAAAATTTTAATTTTTTACAATTTTAAATTTTAACTTTATTTTTAATAAGACATATTGCCCCCTCTGGCTTGAATGACTGCTTTCACTAGTCTTTGCATACCCATAAATAACGAAACAAAAGATAAAGATGGACTGAAGGAAATTAAAATAATTAATCTAAACTTCCATCATTTGTTATTAACAGGGAAAAACATTGATGTGTCCAATCCTTAATGCCTTACGTTTAATAGATAATATTAATATGATTATAAACCAAGTATGGATTGAAGTAAAAACCAGAAAAATCTCGAGATTTATGGGTGTTACAATACTTTTGAAGTGGAGTTTATTTAGAAGTTAATATTGTTGGATGTATGGGGATGAAAAGACATCTTAATTGTGGGACAACTTATTCTGATATCAATTTAACATAAAGCTAAGCTTATAGTCTAATTTTTAAAGTAAATCTTAATTATATATTTTACATTTGAAGGGAGGAATGAGAATGAAAGAGATAGTAATGGTGTAATGATTGGTTGAAAGATGTTAGCGAAGAACCGCTTTACAGCAAACATTTGCAGTTTGTTATATAAATATCGATAGGTTAGATATTTGGGCTAAAGCACCCGATGAAGAATCTCAGGGTTAAGATTTCAATGTATATAAGATGTATGTTATAAAACAGTTCATCCTACATTTTAAGAAAAATTCAAGTTCATCGGAAGGTCTCCTATATATCGTAATTGTTTACAGATAAAGGAATCTCTGAAACTATTTGAGGGTAATAATCAAAGCATTTCTCGTTCTGAGCAGACACTTACAAGTTTTGTGAAATCACTAACTTCATTGTTTTGGAATGACTTATTGAACATAACCCGTTTCAGGGTAAGCATACTTTTTAAAATACATTTAAAGCCACTCTTTTTTTTTTTCTTTATCACAATTTGTTTAATTTTTTAAGGCCCATCAAACAATCTATCAAATTATGGTGTAATGTAATACACTGTGCCATAAAAAGGGTTAAGAATAATATATCCATAAAAATGAGACATTGGATTTAAATCCAGCTGATTTTTACTTGACAGACATAACTTTATATGATACAGGTTTTTGTAATAATGATATATGCCTCGTAAACCTGGACTTTATTAGTGACTGATGAAGTGGCTCGTAAAATACATGATTGAAAAACATTTGCAAAACTTTTGTAGGAATGTTGAAGTGGGGAGGTATTTTGCCATTGGACCAACCAGGGCTTAACGTTAGCCAAGATACCATAAGCTATCTAAATTTTGACATGAATATGAGATCCGTAGTTTTTTTTTTTTTTTTTTTAATAACGTTATATTCACCCTCAAAAATTACATTTTGACACGCTCTAGCTCTGTTGGTGTTGCTCGGTTCGAAAAATTTTCGAGAGTTTCGTGATTATAAATTTAATAATGAATAATTTTTGTATTTAAGATTTGTCGCTAGGACCTACCTTTTAGGAGTTGTATTGATTTGAATGAAGAAAGCCACGCTCAAAACTCTTATTCTCTCTCAACTTTGTTTATTTGGAATAATCTTTAATTGTTAGTTTAATTAAATTATTAATTTAAGTAGTTTAATCCTTATGGTTCTAAAATTTAATTTGGGAAAATCAGTAGATTATAGATAGGCATATTATTTTTCTTTCAGGAAGAAATTGAGTTTTTTTTTTCAGTCTCAGAAGATAGAAGAAAGACAACTAGCGAATATGGAAGTGGTAGCTACATTATTAGTTCCTTCAAGAGCTCATTCGTTTAGAATGCAAAAGAGGCCGAAGGCATTGTCTGGATGTTACTCTCATGGATTTTTATTATTTTTGAGAAATATGAACTCTATGACTGATGGTGCTGGATGGCAGACGTGACCTCGAATTCTGAGAATAAGAGCTATGAAACTATTTTCCTACTTATAACCAATCTTCCTCTACCTTAGGATGCGATTTTTTTTTTTTGAAGCTGCGATTTTTAAAGGAAAAACAAACACGCGAGTTACTCACAAGTTATCCTACAATGTGTTACAGAGCTAACAACTATGTTACATAATCTGGAATCGAGTACACCCAGGAATAGCGATTAAGTTTTTTTTTTTAGTTAAACATTACGTAATGGCTTCTACTTTCTCTCGTTCTAGCAATATAAATTAATTCATAAGCCGGATGATTAACTGCCTGGTATTTAATTTATTGTTGACTAATGGTTTTGTTCTGGTGGCATTGTGCAACGGCTGTGAGGAAGTGCTAACCATCCGACCCGGTGTGGTTCTTATCTAGGAATGCAATCGTAACTGTATTCCAAGAATGTTTTTGTTTCTCAGCATTTTCTTTTTTTACTGTCTGTATGGGTTTTTCTCTTTAAATAAACTTGTTTTCCTCCTTTTTTTTATTTATTTCTAACTGTATAGAACATATACATCTAATAAATGTGCGAGAAAATTAATACATAAATATGACAATTACTCGTAAATCAATCTATTGGTGGCACTTTAATATGAATACTATAATATGAAGTTTCGAGGCCATCTTGTTTTCAGACGCCTCAGAGGGTTCTCGCGAATAGAATCGAAGACAAGTCGAGAGATTACTGGATTAGAGTGGTTATGGAGTTTACTAAGAAAGGATAGGTATCTGGTTTGTGTAAATCAGCAACATATTAAAGGTTTTAATGGATAAGTTTATTTATGACAAAGTAAGGAGCTTATAAGTAAACAAAGTAGGATAGTAAGGATTTATGAAGTATTGGATGAGAGAAGAATTGGAGCTCCGAAGCTCAACTCTATGTGTCTAAAAAGTTTACTGCCATGTAAAGGATTCTAAATAAATTTAAAATAAAAATTTTAATATTTTCTCCATAATCTTGAATTCATGACTGTTCAAACACTAACGGATCCAACTTAATCATTATCTAGCTCAAATTTAGCATCTTAAAATTAAGGCGTTTACAATTTACAACTGCATTCAATATACATCAAGTAAATTTGAGGAACATTATTATAATGAAATGTAAACCACTTGTGAAGAACTACTCACAAGTAGCACTCCATTAAAAACTAACCTAGAAGATCTCTTGGCCATCTTCTTTTCATACGCTTCGGTGTGGTTATCAGGAATCGAACGTGAAGCAAGTTGGGAGACTAATGGATTCAAGTGGAATTGGAATTTACTATGAAAGGATTGGTATCTGGTTTGGGCTAAAGCAGCAACAAATAGAACATTAAGGTCTTTATGGCTAAGTTTATTTGTGACAAAGTAAGGAGCATTAAGGATTTTGGATTGTAAGGATTGGATACGAAAAGAATTGGATGGTTTAGTGGAGCCCCAAAGCTCAACTTCATATGCCCAAATAGGTCTAATAACTGTCATGTAAATGTGTCTTTTGTAATTTATTGGAAGCTTTGAACGTTTGTCTAGTAAATGTTGGAGCAGTATATAATGACGGGCCGTTTTTTGTCTTTTTAGTCTTATATGTGGATTCCAAGTGAGACGATTGTCCAAATGGTGTCTCAGATAGAAAGGTAAAGGTTATTTGATGGGATTTATTTTAATTTTCAATTTTTGACACCATTCTTGAAGGTTTATGATGTGGGATTGGAGTGTCTGGGATGCAATAAAGGGACCATTGTATGTATTCACGGATTATAATTTTTATATCCTTATTTACGACATTAAAATTAGCTCAAATAGTTTTGTCGTGCAATGAAAAACAGAAACTTTCCTTTAATTCATCTGGGTCATTAAAAAATTTTGAAGAGTTCTTGAAAAGTCAGTTACATTTTGATTCAAAAATTATTCAAAAATGAGGCGTTAAAAGTAGAAATTATTGATCCCACTTATTAGCATTATCCAACCTTAAAACAAAAATAAATAGTATTATCTAAAATACATATTTGCAAATAATACATTTCAAGTGAGGATTAATTAGTTTGATTTGTGTTTTCAAGAACAAGATCGTCATATGATTGTTATTCTGTTTTCATTATTATTCCGTGTACATTCGTACCTAGCTGAATCTGCAGATGTGCTGACTTACAAAAACTTCTAACAAATGTAGCTTGAAAAGCATGACAGGGGTTGAAATTGTCCAAGGTCGGAGTCCCTTGGGTTGATATTTGAATAATGAACGTCCAGATTATGTGACAGAGGAAAGATGGGAGGAAAAAAGTGTAATGAGTTCTTCATCCAAATCCTTTTCAGTTTTTGTTAGACAGTGTGAGGAAGTTCTGTCGAACAAGTCCTGTTATAGTGAGTTAGCAGGTCTTGTCCTATTATTGTGGAAGATTCTGTAAATTTCGTTTATAGACGAATATTTAGTAATAAGAAAAAAAGAAGGGTAAACCAGAGTTAAAAAAAAAAAAAAATTCTTAAATCCTACGACTCAACTGTGTAAAAGTACTTTCAATTCTATCCGTATTTTTAAAAAATATCCATAGGGTGTCAATAACTGATTCTAGATTAGTTATTGTCACTATCTGGAAAAATACATTCCAGGAATGATGTTTGGAGTTAACGTTCTTTACTTAGCTTAAAGAATAGTAATTTAGAAAAATCACTGCAAATTTCAGCTTTATTGAACTATTCTTTCTATAATTTTAGTTTGAATATTTCCGAATATTTCCTTAAAGTTGTCAATAACTTTCTGGTTTACTAGCATTTTATTTTTCATTTGGGAACCTAATACTGAAGAAAAAGCATTTTTAATATTCACTATTGCATTTTGGAACGTTCCACTTCTTTGAAGTGGCAATATTAATATTTGAACTAAGCAACATTCTATGTATTAAAATAATGCATTGCGGAAATAACTTACGTTGGATTTCATTATTTTTTTTCCTGTGGAAAATCGTGTTCTGGAATCTCGGAATATCATTAGCACGGTTATTTAGCCAATTCTGCTTTTATAGAGTACACTTGATTGCGATATACATCCTGAATCTTATTTCTTTACCATGGAATAACGTATGTTGTCAGAGGTTACTAACCCGCTACGTTTCGGTATTTTTTTTTCGGTATTCATTTCTGTAAAGCTTCTAACACTTGGGCTAATCACCCGTAAAAATGATGCAAAATACAAAAAAAAAAAAAAAAAAAAAAAAAAAAAAAAAAAAAAAAAAAAAAAAAAAAAAAAAAAAAAAAAAAAAAAAAAAAAAAAAAAAAAAGACTATCTACGTATGATTCTCATACGTTGTATTATTGCTGAAGTGGTGGTAAAACGTATGTTGCACTCAATTAGGTTCCTCAGTAATGTTACATTCGTTTTCCTGCTTTCTTGTGAAGTTGCGCAAAGTAACATTATTCCCGCCACCCATTCAATTACTCAAAATTGGCTGTACTTGACTGAACTCGATTAATGATTTGGTAATTTCATATAATAAATATTAAATGAGCTTTAATTATGTGGACATTTTCAACATTTATTCCTATTCCTTATATTTTTTTAAAGGGCTAAGCAAACACAAACATTCTACATCGTTGAGGGGAATGCGTTTTTTTTTTTTTTTTTTTTTTTCCCCAGCAAATATGGGGGAAAAGTCCTCTCTTGTTTTATTTCCCGAGGAAAAGAGGCTGTGTTGAAGATGAAAGAGGATCTTGATACAAAGAAGAGAAGATCGGTATAAAGCCAAAAATATATTTTATTGATAGCAGTCGTTCCCACAAGGGCATTACTTTCTGGTGTGGGGGAGGACAATTTCCTGTTTGTTTCGTGATTTCTCGACACTGCTTTCTCGAAACCTTTTCAGAATAATAAAAAACAAACAGAAATTTGGTTTATATTTATTTAAGTTTAAATATTGTATAATAAGATTAAATTAACAATAAAACGAAATAAATTATTTTAATCAAGCACTGATCTTCCAGCTCTGAGGGCCGAGTTCGAGTTCGACTAAGGAAAAAAAAATTTAATTTATGAAACAACCAGTCTCTGTAAAGTGGGACCCTTAAATTGGGGAAAACCTGACGGCCGAAGGTGATTCCTGACTACATTACCTCTTTGTGTAACCGTTGGTCTAGAAAGAATACTTACTGATCAAGTAATGAAACCCTTCACACAGGTTTTATTTTTAAATTTTTTTTTGCGAGCCGGCCAGCAAGGACCCCTCAGACATATTTAACTTCTCATGACACGCGTATCCCTTCTTCTCCTCGAATAATCTCTCATTTTCTTTGACTGCTGCAGTCTTCTCTCTTCCGTACATCCCTCACGCCCATGCCATGTCCTCTCTTCCACCAGAATCTTGATGTTTTCAAGTCAGTTTCTAAATCTCTCTCTATCCAGGCAGTTCCACTAGTGATTCTAAGTCTCTTCAGTCCTTCCTTCAATGTAACCACTCTAGTTTTTCTGGTTGTATATTTTATGGAATATTTATTCAACCTTTTGGAATACATCGTAACCATTTGCCCAAAGAAACTAAGTCGTCTTTTCTTCACAATTGTTTCTAAGTCCTTTCGTTTATTTCTTTATTCGATCTTAGTCTGTAGCTTCCTTGTGATATTCTTGGACATAAATTCTTCTGAATATTCTTCAGGAGCTTTCGCAGGATCGAGAGATCTGTTGTTTCCACGCCATAATTCATTATTATTTTAAAAGATTTTATTCTATGTTAAGAAATAATTAACCAATACTGTTTGATTCGTAATTGTGAATAAAAAAAATCATTAAAATATAGATGCTTCTCCAATCAAAGTAAAAGATAAAAATGAAATTTTTTTGGAGTGAAATACAAAGTTTACACACTAGCATCATCAAAAATCTTGCGATGACGCCAAGATCAAAATTTCCTATAAGGACATATTACAAACTCTATACTTGAAATATTTTATCTAGTCCTGAGTAATTATGAAAATATACTTAATTATACACTCCATATCTATATTGTTGGAAACATATTTTTTTTTTGCAAATACTCTTAAAATTCGAATGATATTCTTGAACTAATATAAATGAATATAGGTTATGGATATATTAATATTTTATACCATGACCTACTTCTGTTTCTGTGTTAACATAACAACTTGGTATTATTAACTTCTCAGAAAGTTTTGCCTTAACAGTAATGTCAACTTTTTGCCAGGCCATTTTGGAAAGTTCGGAGAAAAAAAAAATGTAGGTGAAGAAACTTTGTTGGCCCTGAAACACTTGAACCTAGAGTGCTCGAAAATCCCTTAATTTCCTTTTAGACACTTAGCAAGTAAAATGAAAATGAAAAAAAAACAAACATAAAACAATGCAATATCCGTAGTAATTTGACTTCTTCAAAAGGACAAACTATTTACCTGGATATTGGATAAACACGACACCACTCTCAATCAGAAATAATTTAAAGAGATGAAACACCCTGTATTTATTTTTTAATTAAAATTACAATTAAAAAAAATAAAACATTTTTTTTAACTAAGCTATTTATTTAATTTAATTTTTTTTTTCTATTTTTAATTATATTCCTAACTTTTTTATTAGGAACTATGTCCTTTATTGTAAAATTTCTTATATATATTAGCTATAGTTGTTCGGAGAAAAGATCATAAAAATGATTTTTAATTTTTTCTTCATTTACTTGAACTTCTCATTTCCGGCTGGTGTGACTGTTTCATTCAATCTAAGTGAAGGATAAGCCTTCATCATATTTCCCAGACAAATATACCTACCTAACCACCAAAATTCCACCCTGTTTTTTCACTTTAACGTTTCATTTTGATTTAGATGTATATGTACCCATATGCTCTTTTCAGGGCATATGAAAACTATTCTCAAAAATATTAATTAGATAAAATTAAGCCGTATTAAAAAAAATAAGATAGGAAATATAAAATTAATAAGGTATATTATAGTTTTGCATATGATGGGGCATATACTTCAAGAATTTATTCAAAATCACATTAAACCTTTATCCAATCGAATGCAAGATGTGCTGAATGCAAGGGGCGGATATAAACCTTATTAATTTAAAATTTTCTAAAATTGAATTGCTTTGTTTTATTTTTGAATACTGTTGTCTTTTGTTTAGTAAATATTTTTATGAATATTAATACGTTTCATGTGCTCTGGTTAAAGTATATGGGGACGTAAACACCTAAAACTCGATGGAAGCCGAGAAAATGTAAAAATCATTAGGGTGGAATTTTTTGCCTATCAGAGTATGATGAAAAAAAAAATAAAACTTTAATCTTTCTAATTTTTTTTCCTTCTATTTAGTTTACATCATACTATTCTTGAGTTGAAAATTGGGCTCCTAACTGCTTGGCCGAGGTTCGAATCTGGCAGGGAATAATACTTTTTTTTACGTGTATCAAAATCTGTTATATCTATCGATGGTCGGAAGAGACCCTTAGGGCACACCCAGCCTCAAATTAAGTGGGTAATCTTCACTGGTGAAAAACTTACCACAGTTTTGCTTAAAACACCTCCTGGCACAATCGTTAGTAAAGCATCAGTAAATCCTTGCCACGTATTGTATTTTTTTTTTTTTTTTTTTTTTTTTTTTTTTTTTACTATCCTTTTGATGACAATAATCATTTTTATGAGTTTTATAATCATTATTTTATACAGCCTCTCAGAGAATTTTTTTTTTCAGCTATTAATAATTTTAGTAAGTTCTACAACAACAGGCAAATCAGAAACGCCACCATTTTGATTTCGGTCTGGAGAGGTTAATTTTGTTAACCCATGGAAAAAATCCCATCCTTCTTTATCTATTTAGATTAGGTAGGTAACTAGGATATTTGTCCTTCCTATCCTAGTTGAAGTACATAAAAAACTTAAGCTCCAGATTTTTCATCTTCATGCCATTGAAATAGTTCAACAAAGTATGGAGTGTGTTAGTTAATTATAACGACGATTGCAAAAAATAATTTTGAAATCATATGCAATAGTGTCCTCGATGTTGTATCTTTCACGAGAGCGGTAGTTTTAATTATAATGCAACGGCTAACACTATTATTAGTTACTGTAGTGTTGCACGTTATCATAAACCGACATTATTTCTCAAGATAGATTCTTTTTAGATATGCTATTGCATGATTTTAATTTTCGTGCGCAGTTTGCTGACTGAAAAAAAATGGAGAGAAGAAAATAATCGTTTTAATCCATTTATTATATTTATCCATTATTATATTTTTAATCCATTCGTTTTAATCCATTTATTATATTTATCCATTATTATATATTTTTTTTAATTGTACCTGATTATAAATTGAAACGTTGAGCTGTCTGCTATGCTGGTTAGTATCCTGTTATTTCGATCAGCTTCTGACCTTGTTTGAATCTATGACGAATTTCAAAATTCTGACATGCTATAATAAACCGTTATTCTAATCAAGACAAAAAATATGTGTCGACATGAATGATGGATTTGAGTTACACATGTATCATCCTTGTATACAGTTCATACTATTTTAATAACTTAAAATTTTAATATATTTTTTTGTTATTAAAACAGTACATAAGTATTCATATTAATATTAAATTGTATGAGTGGTTTTACAGGCATATTTATTACAGCTCTATGAACCAGAAAGAAGTCGATGGCCTCCTAGTTTTGGATGATTCTAAACATTTAATTTTTTTCTAAATACAAGTTATATGTTACTCCATATATCATTAATATACGAAAATTATGGCCTAGTAAAAATTTCAGCTTACGAATGTGCTACGAGAATACGGTACCGTAAGAGCGGAAACTGGAAGGCCACACCCTGGAATTAGCAGTCGGGAGAAAGTGATCATCTCACCGGAGTCTTGCCTGTCTCGAGTCATATTTCGCAATTCAGTCAGATTATGTAATATTAGGAAATGTAATGACATACATTTTTAAGAAAATGTCCTTATGTTACCGAAGTCAGCAAGAAGCACTTCTAGGAAGAAAGCATTTATTGAAAAATAAAAACTTTTATTTATTTCTTGCTATTGCTTCAATTCAAACCTATTACGTGATGTACAATTTTGGTTGTTTAAGAATATTAATATTTTTATGGCTCTGGTCCATTTATTTTATAATGCATGATTCATATATATCACGATACTATTTCTATGTCATTCCACAGCTTGACGGTGTACACAATACTTTATTAATATTTACAAAGCCCCTAGTGACACCATAGCCCCCATTTATTGATGTCTAATGTATATGATTATTGGGTTATTTTTATCATACCGTACTAACCAATTATATTTAATGTAGTGACTGTTAGCTGAATAATACTTAATAATATCTACGAATAGATTTTCTTTATAAATTTATTTATGAAACTATTGGTGATTTTGATATGTTCAGTGGAATGGCGTGATTATTTCTCAGAATTTAATTAAAATTTCATATATGGGATCATATAGTAAATTTTACCTATTTTGAGATGAAATAAAGGAAATTGGGACCGGACTAATATTTTCGGAGTTAAAGCGAAAAGTGTACCAAAAGTACTTGGATTTCAGAACATACGCGGTTTGTAGCGTATTGGCGTGGGTATTTCACAGAATTTATTTTAAAAAATTTCATTTATGGGATCCGATAGCAAATTTGACCAGCTTTGAGATGGAGAAACAAAATTTAGGATCGGTCTAATATTGTACGAGTTATAGCGAGAGATGTGCTGAAGATTTTGCAACAGTACGGGATTCTCAGCGTGTAGGCATGGGTGTTTTACGGGATTTGATCAAATTTTTATATATGGGTGTGATAGTAAATTTAACCAGCTTTTAGATGAAATAAGAAATTTTGGACTGAACAAATAGTTTCGGAGTTATAACCAAAAGAGTACCGACAAACATGTTTTCGCTAAAACGTGCGACTTACTGCTAGTTATCCAGTCTCTTCAATATTCCCTTCCCCACAGCTCTAAAACTACTGATCTGAGAAATGAATAGAACCAAATTTCTTGCAAATTTGATTTACTTTAATAATGTATTTAACACAAAATGTGCAAAATGTAACGGTATTTTGGGAGTTTAAGGTTCGATGCTAATAAAACATGTAAATTGATTTTTTTTTCTCCACAAATTGTTTATCTAAGGTGTGTGAAATAAGCCTATGAAGTGGACATACATAATCTGCAATATTTCTAGATATATTAAATAAATAATAGCTATTCAAATCTAGGGAGTGAAAAACCACGACTAGGAAGTGAGTTTGTTATCTAGGGAGTAAGGGAAATATCATATTTATTACATTTAAGAAAAGAAAAGCGAAATTAACGAGGTATGTATATTATAAATTTGGGGTGTATACATGAATTAAATTTTCAGCCTTTTAACAATAAAACCTAAATAGATTGTAAATGATAAATAAGCTACGAAATAAAGACTATCAAAATAGGTATTAAATAAAACACAAGTATATTAAAAACATTGTTTTGGTAAAAATAATGTTCCTTGAACTTTCATTATAACTAAGTAGATGGGTATAACGTTTAAACATTATATAAAAAAATGTAGAATGTACGTTTAAAAATAAAAAAAAATTAAAGAGCAGCAATAATTGAATTCGTTGTCTTGGGCTGATGTTGATGGTCCGGCTGTATTGAATGCCTAGAAATTTTCCACATTTCATGGTATGAATGAAATTTATTTTTATAAAAGCAGATAAACGCTCAAGCAATTTCAGTTCAAACATAACACGATGTCCTCACTTAGTTGTAATAGTGTATTGTGACACTTCTTAATGATGGTGTATATCGCGCTAAGAAGGCTAAATATTAATCACAAAATTATTTTTGGATAAAAAATAGAAAACACTACCCCTTTATATTTTCACACTAGAAAATAAGCGTAAGAGAAGGCCTAAAATATTTTCGAAATGCAAGCCTTTTCAAGTTATGACAACCTAAGGAGTGAGTAAATGCTATACATAAACGTCCATTACTCCGGTTATATATATGTAGATATATCATTATTGTCCATAATATTCAGGGAATCCATAATGGTACAATGAGTACTTGGCCATGTAAACTAAAATCTAAATTTTATGTTCAGTACAATTTTAAAAATACCTTTGTGACATAAATTGTACCGAGATTTTGAAATCACCCATGTCGCTTTAAGGTATCCCTAAAAGAGGTATCATGTATAATGAATTAGTTATTAAAGAATGTAATTTTGTGAATTGAAATCAATTAGGTTGTTCAAAATCTGTTGTTCAAAATTGAAAAGATGAACGTAGTGTGAAAATATACTTTTCATGTAAAACGACCGAAATAAATATGGAATTTACTAATGGGATTTCTTTTATAATTTTTTTTTTGACATTATTCCTTTAAAGTATGCGTTTATCCTACGGGAGTATTATCCTGTAGTACTAGATGACCCAGGCTGCTACATCTGCGGTGGAGCTAATACGGGAACTTGGCGATAGATTTAATAAGGACAGGCCCAAGTTAGCCAACTTTCAGCTGCAGGTGTTGCCAACTTGCCCTCTCCAGACACCAGCAACTTGTTCTACTCTGTATCAAACTATTGTAATCTTGGTTTGAATATTGTGGCTCAAGTGGCTCATCTTGCAATGCATAGGTCGTCTGCTCTACATGAGGTAGCTTAGATTCTTTCAAAACCAACATTTTTTTATTCATATATCTACTAGAATTCAATATTCTTTAGATTATCTTGAAGTATTTCGGTTGGTGATCGCGAATAATTTGATTAAAAGAGCGAATCTTATTTCAGCCGAATGAGAAAGGAATTCGTGAAGACATCCTGAAACCATTGTCAGTCATGAAATTAATACTTATCATGTAGATATAACTTACATTAGAGACAATTACTAAGCCTGGGCCGACAAGTAAGATGGCAAAGCCGATCATTGCTTCCGTTGGATTCGGGGGTCATTGGCAATGTACGTTTATAGCCGAAACATTTGTAATTAAAAAAAAAAAAAATTACGTTACTTAAGTCGTTTATTCATCATTATAGAAGTTATCGAATATATTTTTTGTTAATATTATAATCTTTTTTAAAGTTTGATAATATATTCTACAATGGTAAAACTACTGAACTCATTGCATTAAATTTTAACTACACAATTTTCATAGGCTGTGAAAAACAATAAAATTTACAAGAATAAAGATTTAAATACACAAAGTTGAGTGGCAGTAACGATGTTTGCTACACTGTCAAACGCTTTTATGGTTTGAAATTAAAACCCAACCAGATGAAATCAATTAAATTATCTCTGCCGAACAAAAATTATTACCAAATCAATATGCCGATCCTTTGTTGATATTGTGTGTATAAATATGATTCGTGGGTCTTAGGTTGTAAGCACTGATGATGCAGTCCATTATCCAGAAAAGTTTCTTAATAGTCTCAGTCGATCTCGATTACTAACTTATAATTCAAAATAAAAAAAAAAAGTTAATCTTAAAAGTCTAATTATGCTTTTAACTAATATTTAAACACTTAATCAGTGTATTTCCAACCACGTTTTTGCTATTCGTGAGTATATCATTGAAGAAATAATGCTCTATTGTGTATTCCAATACTAGATTTTTATCGATAAATAAATAAAACTTCATTTGTTAGTTATAATTATCTAAGTAATTTACTGATAAGAGTGGGCGAAGCCGCGAAGGGGGATGTTAGTATCATCATCATCATCTTATGGCGCTCATGGTCCTGGCAGAATCCTGACCTCCTCTACAATTCACTGCCATTCAGACCTGCCCTTAACTGCCCTTCTCCATCCTCTCACACCCAGAGTCCAAAGATCGTCCTCAATATATTCAAGCCAACGAAGTCGAGGTATTCTTCTCCTTCTCTTTCCACCCGGGTGCCCCTCTAACATCATCTTAGACAACAGGACATTTAACATCATCTGGCAAATTTCCTAGCCATCTTATTCTGCTTCTTTTTATCTTGGCTACAAAATCTGGGGCTGCATATAGAGTTTTCAGTTATTCATTTGTTCTCATTCGAAAATGATTCAGTCACTTGGTTGGACCATATATTTTTCGAAGGATTTTTCTTTCCCACCTGTTTAATACTTTTTCCTCGTGTGATGTCAGGGTCCATGTCTCATTTCCGTATATAACAACCGGCTGAAGGATCGTTATTTTGAGATTGCTGGATATATTTCTATTTTGAAAAATTTTCATTAGAGACCAATAGCATCTGTTTCCTGCTATTTACTAGCAATGCTACTATAACATAGTTAATTTTTATTTATTTATTTAATTAATAGAGCGCTACAGCCTAGTCGGAGCTTGGGTTCACTAAGAACAGACAGCCACTCACTCCTGTCTATCTTCCGCCTTCCTCCTCCAACCATTCACACCCAGTTTTCGTAGGTCATCTTGAACGTTGTCCAGCCATCTCAGCCTTGGTCTTCCTCTCAACCTTTTTCCTCCCGGCCTGCAGTTCATCATATTTTTTGGAAGTCTATCTTCCGTGATCCTTCGCACATGGCCCAGCCACCTTAATCTGTCTACTTGGACTATTGAGATGATGCTGGGTTCACCGAACAATTGTTCCAGCTCCAGGTTTGTTCTTATTCTCCAATTCCTGTGGTTATTCACTGGACCGAAGATTTTTCGGAGGATCTGCCTTTCCCAAATCCTCAGCAACCTCTCATTCTCTTGGTCAGCACCCAGCACCCGCTTCCATAAGTCACAAATGGTCTTATTACAGTTTTGTAGACCGCAATTTTGGCAGATCGAGACACTTCTCGAGACCTCATAAATTTACTTAGGGCAAAGAGGCATTTGCTGCCAGCCACTATTCTTGCTTTGATCTCTAATTTCATATCATTTTACTCTGTTATTAGAGATCCTAAGTACCTAAACGTGTTGCAGCGCATAAATAGGTGCCCATTAATTTATAACATAGTTAACTACCATATTTAATATTCGTTACTAGAAAATTAAACTAATTTTCAGTATATTCAAGTACTAAGTTTAACAAAATATACAAGCTATAAAAGAACTGGGTTCTATCAGAGTAAAAATAAGAGTAATTAATGAAGTGGCTTCAGATCTTTCTATATCTCCGCTCCCTCTCTTTATATAAAAATAATCCCTCACCCCTCTCATGTTTCGTGACAATCCAAGTTAATTGATATATAATATTGCAATTAACTTAATGAGTTGCAAAATAATATATTAGGAAATATTTTTTTATTACCTTATGTTTTAACAATAAATTATTTATATTATACAATACTTAGTTGAGTGTAGAGTAGCCCAATGCCACTCACTGTAAAACAGAAATGCTCTATGTTCTGCACCATCACACATTTATCGAAGAGCCTTTCTTTTAATGGAATATTTTAGTAAAAATTAAAATTTTGTACCTTGTAACAAACTCTAATAATGTTAACAGATCTTGGACCATACATTTTGAAATAAAATTGATTTCTAATGAATATTGCATTAGGAGCTCCTTTCAAATCACTACTAGTACTTGTAAAACATTGGCTATTTTTAATTTAATTTTAATTGATTTTTATACGATAATTTTTATAATAATTATATTTAAAAGCGCTCTTTTTGTAACAATCTCTCGCCTCTTAGATAGAAAACTGTTTGATTACAGGTAATGAACGATGCCAGAGGGCAAGTTATTCCTAATATATATAGTTGTTAGAAAAAAGAAATCATGGATAAGGAATCTTTCTGGATAAAAAAAATCTAGTTGAAATAAGTATATATTGAAAAAATAGTAACCCATTTTCTTGAAGAACTGAGGAAAAAAATCGAGACCGTGGTGGCCGTGTATGTTAAAGTATCATACAATTTAGCATTCTTGAAATCTCTGTTCACACAAGTTCAAATCAGGCCTAGGTTTTGAAATTTGTTTCGTAGCAGATCCACTAAAATAAATCAATAATTTATTTGCTTAATTTTAAATAATAAAATATAGAATATTATAAAAATGAAATTAGGAAAGTTTGTTAATTTATTATAGATTATGTAACGTTATTTTGTACTTCAACTTGGGAAGAAAATCCGGTTTATCCACAGCTTAACCACCAAGAGAAGGCAGAAGAAGGTCGTGGTTTATTCCGTAGATCGTCAGTTTTTGGCTCTAAAATATAAAAGAACTTAACACTCTTGGATAAACCTGTTAAGTCTTACACATTTTTGAGCCTCTTCCACATAAATAGCTATGCTTTTAACTAAATCGGATAAGTGTGTATTTCAATCTTATGAGAACTATGAGAAAAACTTGAAGTTAAATTTTGCTAAACTTGATTTATTTGCAATAGTCCAGCCATGTTTGTTTTATTCGAAAGGTTTGGAAGGAAATGTGGGTTCAACAGTATTACTTTACCTCTTCAGTAGAGTTTTTCCTGAGTATTTCCTGGTAAAATCTCGTCTGTGTGGTATTATTTATTTTTCTGAACATAAAAGAGTCGATCGTCCATTACAAGATCGATAAGAAGTTATGAATTTTTGTATGGACGTTATTTATGGATCTACTGTTACTGGTAAATTTAGTTTATTTCCTAAATTATAATTACTATTGTAACGAACCTTACTGTCTATTCATTCCTCTACCATTTTTAATTCTCTTTAAGTTGTCCGATTTATATAGAAAAGACCCATATAACTCAAATATTAGGTTATATTGTTGTTTATTTCCTATTATTCCCATGACTTTTTATTGGAAATACATTTTTTTTTCTAGTTCACTTAAATGTTTTATCGATGAGATTTTGATGAAGGAATCAGTACAAAAGTTATACTTAAAGATATAAAGCGTTAAAAATATTTATTATTTCAGTAACTACTATCCACAGCAGTTAACGAATTAGCAAATTCGTTTTGTCTATTTTGATAAATATCAAGTCATATAGAAATTCTATAAAAAACAGACCTTAAAAACACTATTTGCTTGGCCCGAACGAGCCTCGTCTCAACAGGAAATGTCGCAAAACAACATAGGTCCTTCCGCTTAGAGAGAGCATCTTTCCCAAAAAGAATTTATTTTTCTTGCACAAGGGTTCCCAAACTTTTTTGTACCACACCCTTTCTGTTGAAACGAAACCGTCTCACGATCCCCTACTCCATTGGACACAGTAAATACAGTATCGACATATGATTTTAATTCAAGTTAAAGTAGTATTGGTGAAAGAAAAATAAGTTAGTGCGATAGAAGAGCTTGCATTTATTTAACAAGTATGCCTATTCTTGTATGTGCTTTAGTAAGAGCACAACGCAATATAGCAACATCTAGTTTGTTCCGGTTTAGTTGTCACAAGTGTTGAAAATGGTTTTTCGCACAAGTATGTGCTTAAAAAAAAGCAAGTATAATCGAATAACTTTCAGTGATATGCGTTGTTCACATATTTAACGGCAAATATTTGATTCGAGACACGCTTGTATTACAATTCTTTTCAAGTTATCCGTTTTAATTTCAATTTTTGTTTCTGTTTTAAATTTACAAAACTTTTATAAATATATATTTGTTTAATAAATGCAGTGGATAATTGCATAAAGGCAGCGGTGTAACTCAGTGGGTATGGCACTGAACTGCTGGCACTGAACCAGGGCCCGAGTTCGAGCCCGGCTGAAGCCAGAAAATTTAATTCTTTTCTGGATACATAACTGGGGCTAATCTCTTTAAAGTGGGTACCCTTATAATTGGGGGGAGGGAATCTGTTGGTTGACCCCTCAATGTATAACCGTTGGTCACGAAACAATACTTCATTACCAAGTACCAAACCCAAGACCCTTCATCGGTTGTAGCGGAACAGATTATTATTATTATTATTGGGTATCTTATCATGCATTATTTATAATATATATTAATAAAAATATTCTTTTACAGGATGCGTGGAGAGGTGGTGGCACTGTTAATGGTGCTCTCTTATTGTAGTGCAACGGGACCGGACCCCGAATGGGTCAACTCGATCTACAGCCCCCACCGGTGGGACCCCAACCACCTCCCGGCCGCCAAGGATATCTCGGGCCAGTGCAGATCGTCCATGAAGCTGTACATCAACGCTCTACATAACGGCACTCTTTGGGCTGCACAAGGTAACTTTATGTTTCAACTTTTATATTTCTCACCCAAAAGCATCTTATCATTTTTGACTAGGCAGATAATGTTAGGCAAGCCGCTGTGACAGCCAAGGAAGCTGCGTTTTCCTCACTAGATGTTAAGAGTATCTATACCTTTTTAGACGTACGCGATTTCTTAAAATATCGTGCAAAGAATACTATAAATAAAAAAATAAATAATTAATAAAATAATTAAAAAATATGAAAAGCATCGTCAAACAATGGGATATGTCCCATCAATAAACAGAAGATAAGAAATGGTGATCGCCAGATTGAGGTTTTGAAATACTCACCTTACACATGGCTATCTTATGGTGAGAGGAGCCTCACTGGAGTGTGTATCTTGTAAGAGTATTCTAACAATTAGACCCATTCATGAGGGATGTCCTCAATAAGAAACCTACTTCCAGCAGGTACGGCTTGAAAGAAAAATTTCTTTAATGTTTGGTGATATCAAATGAAGAATTGATAGAATTATTATTTTTTTCCAGCTATATAATCTGCTCCATGTATATAATAATAATAATAATAGTTTTTTATTATGTTCATAACTCAACAAATAAACCTAAAATGCGAATAAGTATAATAAAAAAAATTAACGTATTTACAAATAAGTTCACAGTTATTATCATATTTACAAATAAAATTCTTCTGTTAGTTTGAACATAGGCCTTCCCTCAGGAAGTATAGGTCTAGACTTACCCAGACGACCAGCGATCTGGATCCACTTCTCTTTCCATGTCTCTCTATCCCTTACCATTCTCCACCGTAGTGGTACGGTCTTCTTAAAAAAGTCACTCCATCTTTTCATCTGTTTTCCACTTAGCCTTTTGTAGCAATAGGATGTCCAAACAGTGTAAACATCCAAGGTCTTCGTTGTACTGTTCCTTATTTCTTCTTTATTATATTTTTTGGTTGGCTGTTTGGACACCCAAAACATATAATAAAAAACAAATAAGGAACAGAACACTGAAGACCTTGCAAGTTGAGAGTTTAAAAGTAAATACATTTATCTAATCTAATGTAATAATTTGTATAGCTAATCAGTTGTTAATTTCAATATTTCATTAAAAAAGAAAATTAATTAATTAAATAACGAACATAGATTATTTAAACAATTGAGGCATGTAAATGGAAAAGGCTGCAAGTTGTTAGCGATATAACTTATTCATTTTCCAATTAAAAATTGTTATTTTATTTTTGGCACTTGCAGCCTTTTCCATTTCCATTTACATGCCTCAATTGTTTAAATAATCTATGATCGTTATTTATGAGAGCGGGAAAAGCCGTGACGGGGTATGCTAGTATATATAACTATTTTAATGTTATAGATTTATTTAACGGTTGTTCTATAATGGAGAAAATCAGAGTGTGTTGAGGAAGAAGCAAAATAAAACAACAGTGACATTTTAGACATAATAGAGACCAATAATGGCACATTCCATCTGAGTTAATTTCATGGCTGTTTGATTACGTTAGGCGATCCTTCGTCCAACTTATTTTAGCCTTCGATATAGGTTTGGGATATACAGATTATTCAGTATGGTCTTTTGACTTGGCCTTGAATTAACATTGTAAGTAAATATGAATAAAGGATTCTCTTCTATTTGGATTGAGAGAAATATTTCGTTATGTACGAGATTGGGAATTCGTATTTTTTTTTGTTCTTTTTGATGCTCCTGATAATCTGTAATGTACATCAGAAGTCACAGAGAATATTTTGTTAAGAAAAAATCACGATTTCTCTGATCAAAACATTACTAAACTGTTTCTGTAATTGCAGTTATATAAAAACAAATATTGATAACAAGGTGACCCAAGTTGCCATATTATAACCACGGGTTGAAAATCTTTTCATTGTTTGTTGAAAGCTGGGACAATTATTCTTCGAATTCATTCCGTGTGACCCCTGAAATTTTCAACTGCGGATTAAAATAGGATTGCGGGATTGCTATTAGGTAGGGCACTAGACTCTCAAGGGAAACTCCTTAGGGCTCACTCAGCCTTTATAAAGTGGATTTCCTTAATTAACTGGTATTAAAAACCTGGCTGTTAAGCGTGTATGGAATCACATAACTTTTTTGTATAACCGTTGATCAAGCACTACTGCCTTTACAAGTCACTAACTCTGGACCGTTCATTGGTTATAGGGACATGTATATATGGGTGTGAAATTAGGGATCAAATATAGAAATAAGTGATTGACTAGCATGTGATAAGATAATACTGAACAAGGGTAAAAAGTTAATTAATAAAATAATTTTAAAGTTATATCGTGTAAGTTGTAACTTATACCTTAGTTATAAACTCTGTTGGTTTCACTGTTATTCAATCTGATTTGGAAATACTCGGCCTGTTTAGAACGGTGTTCGGGTAAAACCCAGCATACATACATTTCGAGAGGGCTTATTAATGTTTTGAAACCTTAAATTTTATCGACAAGTAATATTTGTAATTTGTTTATTCATAAATGAATATGTATTTTTTTATCTACTATTTTTCCTTTGTAATAAAAAAATATATGTGTCTGAAGGACAATAAAGTTTTCATATAACATAACGCAACAAAGTTTACAGTTCCATTTTTTTTTTTTTTTTTTTTTTTTTTTTTTGGGCCTTTTAAGGACCACGGGCTCGTAGCTATTTTTCAGTGAGGATCTTCTTCTTTCTCTTGCAGAAGTCTTTCATTTTCTGACTATGAGCCAGCTTTCTCGCCTCTGTCCATTTGGTCCCTGTGGTCTTCTTACTGGTAAGGGTCACTGGGAAAACTCCCTGTCGGATATCTTGTCGGAACTGCAGTCGGTCTTGTGTTTTATGCTGTGAGATCCCTAGTTGTTCCAGATCTGACTTCACCGATGTTATCCACTTGTTCTTGGAAGCCTTACCTCTACCTGCCACAGTAAATATCCTGTTTGTTAATCTTTTGGGATTCATGCGGGTCAGGTGTCCATAAAATGCCAGTCGCCTTTTCCTTATGCATGTCAGGATATCCTCCTGATGTTTATACAGCTCATCATTGTGCCGTATCCTGTAGGTGCCATTCTCTTCCTTGACTGGTCCTAGTATTCTCCTCAGGATTTTCCTCTCCCTGATCTCTAGCTTCCTGATAATGTCTTATTTTGAGATTTTTGGAGAGGCATTTAGATGAGTAGACATCTCGGCAGGAGTGGTATGCCCTTTCAAATTTTGTGCATCTGGTGTCTATGGCTAGGTTCTCGGTCTGGTTCGCAGAGATCCATTCTCCTAGATACTTCACTGCAGGTACTTTCCGTATGCTGGTGTCTTCTATGGGAATTTTAGAGGGAGATTCCTTGATGTTAGTCATGAATTCTGTCTTCTGAATGTTTATCCTCAAGCCTGTCTTAACAGCTACACTGTGCAGGCTCTGTAGTATGTGTGTAGCCTCCTTAATATCATTAGCTAGTAAAGCGAGTTCATCGGCAATGGCTAGGCATGGTGCATTAAGGTTTACAGTTCCATTATAATAGTAGCTGTGATTTTTATTTATACATGGTTTTATGAATTTTTAACGCGTTTTTATGAACCACCTGAAATATGTGAATTTTTTTTTATCCTTTATTTTTTTTATTGGATATTTCAATAAGGCATATCTAATGAGAAAAAAAAACGGTGATATATTTAAAAATGCTTGCCTTATTTACAAAACGAAAGTTAATGGTGATAGACTAAGGTAAAGAACGAACATAGTGCATTTTTGCTAACTTGAGATTTCTATTAGAACAGTGAGCTTAAAATGAAAGATTATCTATGAACTATTTGGAAAGAAAGAATAGAGTGCTTAATTGAGGGGTAAATTACAGGATATTAGCAGAGAACGATCATAGACGTAGCGCCTTAAAAAAAATCAAAACCGTCATGGGGCAGAACTCTATAAAGTGAATAACCTTAATTGGGGGGAAAACCTGATGGTTGATCGCCATTTAGGCCGATTCCTCTTATTTTATAACCGCTGGCCTAGTAACAGTACATCTTTGTTTAAGTACTGAACCCTAGACCCTTCATGGGTTGTGGTTGTATAGATTTTTTTTTATATATTTATTTTTTTTTAATGGCATTTTCTTTACTATTTGATTTGTTTTACCTTGAGTAAAGGTTTTTCAGGAATCGAATCTACATTGCTTTCTATTTAGCTTCGCAAAGAAACCGATTCGTGTGTCATTCATGCAAGAAATAGGCCAATACCTTTCACAAGTAATAACCGAAAGTTGTGTGTCGTGTTGAAAGGGATCCACCGTTGCTGATGTCCTGTCAGTGTAATAGCATGCATGCATGGTTTACTAATTCACTCAATTTTTACTTTTTTTATGATTTTTCTTTTTATCACAAATGGTATTTTAGTTATAACATGGCTATTAAGGTGATATCGTTATTTAAATGTTCAGAACTGTTAGTTTAAGATCGTAATTGAAGGAAACTGTTTCAAAGTAAATGAACTGAAATGAAGATATCAGCGGTAGAACAGCAATTAGAGTTGGTTTGATCAAAACTTTAGTTGATCGAGACCGATTATTACGAACGCTTTGAAGTAATTTCTTGTCATTGTTGGGTTTTGATGAAGTGACTCATTTTTTGAGTTTTTTAAAAGTAAATATGGTTTTAAGATTTTGCGATAATTATGACAGTTATATAAGAATTAAAAATTTTAAAATATATTGAAAGTTAACATATGTAATGTGCTACCAAAATTATATAACGGTGGCTTGCAGGGAAAATATCCATTAGTTTAATGCTTATACTGGTGTATGTAACTTGCCTCTGGAGTCCATCTTTATTGTTTAGATTAGTAAGGGATTTATCAGCAATATAAACTATTGTACTTATAACATATTAAACAAAAAGTTAATAAAATTGAGGCTTACAGGTGACAGTTTGTAATGAAAGGTAACAGAGTCAAACACACCTTGTCCTTAATATCACTTAGTATTGTACGATAGTTGTTAATTAGTATAGTTGGTCTATACCTTACAGTAATTTAATTAAATTATAATAGTGATATATATAAAATTATTATAATTGAATTAATTCACTAAATATATCCAGATGACCTGAAACTGATGAATATTAGTGAAAGTGACATAAACGACATGGCAAAGTTCAAAACTGCTGTAACAAAACAAACATTTACACAACACCCACAGAGAACAACTGGAAGAGTATGGACTGAAGAGCGCAAACAAAAACACTGAATCATCAAGAGATTTTGGGAAAATAGAAGAAAGAAAAATGGGAACAAAACATCATGAACAAGTTTTCAACGCTCACTTAACTGGGATGTTGATAAAAAAAAAAAAAAGTTTATGTGAGCGAATGCGTAAAACGGACCGACTTATTCTTATTTGTAGAAATGAACTGCTATAATTATTTCGGAGATTTGAAAATTTCTAATCTATTGATATAAAAACTTATAATAATTTATTAAGAAATTATAAATTAATTAAATAAAATATTATTATTTTTTTACTACATTGTATGGTATATTTACATTATAATTAGGTAGACAAAAAATCCACCTTATCGAGTTTTTAATTTTCTGTTAGTTGGGCGACAAGGAACATTTTAGGAGAATTAAATTTTTTAATTAAATACAAAGCTAAATTTAAAATGAAAGTTAAAATACTTTAAATTAATACGATTTATTACAATTTTGTATTATATCGGGCATATCCATTAAAAATTTATTCAAAAAGACGTAAGACCTGTACTACATCAAATGCAAGGGGCCTTTATAAACATTAAAATTTCATATTTTTTAATAATAATAACACGTTTTCTATGCCTTGGATAAAGTATATGGGGACGTAAACACATCAAAAAGAATGAATATTTTAGTAGAGAAAAATAAAAAAAAATGTATTGTGTTTAAATTTTTACCTGTCAGTTTATTTATACTCGTGGTATATAAGAAGCTGTATTTTCCTTACGATTTTTATATGCCCCCTTCTTTTTTATGGCTGCTTCTCGTATTACAAACAAGGGGCATTAGATTTCTGCGTCATTGGATTCATCTGATAATTGCAACGTCTCCACTTGCTGGTATATCGAAGAAGCCTCGTAAATAAAGTAAGATTCATCTCTCTGAAAGTAACTATTAATTACATTTCACTATTACAATTTATCTATTCATTATAAAAATAAATTATTAATTTGTTATAATAATACTAAAATATAAATCCAGAGTGACTTTCAACACGTTGCTTCTATTTTCAGATTGGGTGAAAAGTTGCGAATTATTTATTCTCGGCTAAATGTCATTGGATATCTTCGATCACGAGAAAGTTTTCTACTTTTTCTCAAATGCGAAAGAAAAAGGTCGTAGATGCAACGATTACATTTTATCCCCATTTCATATACATTCGTGTCAGTATTAAGATTTCACCGGAAATAAAAACTTGACATAGTATGGATAAACCCATTCATTATGCAGTCAAGAATAAGTTGTTGATAGCTAGAACTGTGAATTATGTGCAATCAAAATCAAAAAAATGTGCACATACGTATGCAAATATTTTGGGTAAAATATGCAATTAAATAATTGTACCGAAAAACATGCAACTATCTACATTATTTAGTAAAATAAGAAAACTACAAAACATACTTTATATTTAAGTACAAACTCAAGTTTAAGTTACTAATTGTGTGGAAGAGGGAAACAATAAGCAGAAGACTAGTAAAAAAAAAAAAAAAAAAAAAAAAAAAAAAAAACAAAAAAAAAAAAAAAAAAAAAAAAAAAAAAAAAAAAAAAAAAAAAAAAAAAAAAAACAGGGCGAATGTTAAAAAAACACGTTATATAAATTAAAGTAGCTTAATTTATGGAAGAGTAAGTCAGCTCGTACTGAAGTAAAACATAAATTGATATTAACCAGACTTTTCTGATCCAGTGGCAGTTTGTGTAAGAATTTTTTTTTTTTTTTTATCTGTCATTTGCTGTATTACTGACAACCGTGTAGCAGTTAATAGAACTTTGTCAAAAACAACATAAACACAATATAAACGTCTCCATCGCCCTTAAAAGTCTCAATTGAAAACTCACATACATACTTTCCAGCAAGATCTTTGCTACAGTAATTTTCGGCATTTTAGGAGTACACAAATGAACAGTTGACTACTGATGTGTCTTAGAGGACACTGTGAGAGAGACTGGGAAATAGAATGATGCAAGCAAAAAGGGAAATAAAGGAATAAATAAAGTAATATTACAGGTATTTGAAGGAAGCAAGAAGGAGAAATTAATCCGATTTAACAATTCCAAGAGAAGAAAAATTAGAACGAAAGTTTCATTAGGAAAAAAAAGGAGGTTCCATAGCTATTTTTCGGGTTTTATTTAAATTATAATTTTTTTGTCCGCTTAGAAACTTATAATATTCCAGATATCTGATATGGCTGATACGTAGATAAATATGCCATTACAATTCAAAATATATAAAAATATGTATTTATGGCAAAATATGATTTCAAATGCCTCAAAAATATTCATTTTGTTATTGTTGCATGTTTTAGTTCGCTAGAAGAAATATGCAAATGCATATATTTTGCAGCCCTATTGATAACATATCATCCTGTTAGAAATTATTTAATTTTACGTCCTGGATATAATATGGAACTCGTTTATAAGCTGTATTAAATTAATTCTATGCACCGTTCTTAAACGTGACTGCAAACCGTAATGTGTAAAATCGGTTCAGTACCTATTTTTTTTATTTTTTTTATTACAGTTAAATGAATCTCCGATTCGATAGTTTTTTGTTCAGTTATTTTTTATTTTTATTTTTTTGGGGGGATTCAATAAAGAATCTGAATTCAACTTAGACCCTTAAAAATTTAAGCGTTTCGAAAAAAATGCAAATCAATAAACTAATCTCACAGTTTGGTAAAATGAAATTTTCTACAAGTTGTTTCATCTCAGAGTTTCTCACCAAAGCTCCAAATTGGTATTGATAATAGTTTCCGGGATTCTTCTATTTTTGATGGATACTGGGCCTTATAACGGGATCGAAATGTATTTCTTCGGGGTAGCATTTTCTTCCAGGGGTGCCAAGTATATATTGTTAATGGTTTATTTCGAATTTGTTTTTTAAAATGCTGTCGATCGCGATTTTACTGATGTTACGGACCAATATACACCAAAGTCGGAAAGGAATTATTAAAATTAAGTTTAAATCCTTTTTGTTTACAGTAAAATTCTAGGATCTCGAGAAGTGTCTCGATTTGCCAAAACCACTGTCTACAAAACTGTAATAAGGCCGGTCGTGACATATGAAAAGTTGGATTTTGACTCAAGAGAACGAGAGATTACTGAGGATCTGGGAAAGAAAGGTCCTCAGAAAGATCTTCGGTCTGGTGAATAACCATGGGAGTTAGAGAGTCAGATCAAACATGGAACTGGAACAACTGTTTGGTGAACCTAACATCGTTTCTTTGGTCAAAGTATGAAGATTGCGGTATCTTGGACACGTACAAAGGATGTCGGATTACAGGCTCCCAAAAAAAAAAAAAAAAAAAAAAAAAAAAAAAAAAAATGATGTACGGCAGACCGGGAGGATAAGAGAGGGAGACCTAGGCTGAGGTGACTGGAAAATGTCCACGATAACCTGGGAAGACGGAGTGAATTGAAAGAGGAAGGCGATGCATAGACAGAAATTTCTTCTTTGTGAAGCCAAGACCCGAGTAGGGTTGTAGCGCTAAGGATAATAATAATAATGAGAAAATAGACCCTTCCCAAAACATTGGTGTATATGAACAAAATGTAATGACTGTGAAGCTCAGTACACGTAAAAATCTGGACGATCAGTAAATTAACGATTAAATAGGCATATAACAGGATACAATAATAAGTGGCAGAATCCCAACTTCACTTCCCATTTAAAATAAAATAGCATAAATACCAAACAAAGACTTGGGATTGAAACTAATACTGTAAGTAGAAATTGGCTAAAATTAAATATTTATGAAATATTAGAAATTATAAAATCGTTCAGAACCAATCCAGATTTTTGTTTAAATGAAATCAGATAAATATTTGCAATCACCCCATTACAAATTTGTTTCCTTTAGGAAGAAAAAAAAACCCAACCAGAAATAGGGAAAACCTCAAGGACTGCCCATCCACCTGACTGACCTTTTCGTTCCTTTACATTTAGTCTGCTATAGTTCCTGATATCTTTCAGAAGCCCTTTTCATTTTGCCTCCTTAGGTCAGTATAAATATGTTTCATTTTTGTTTTAGATTTTTAAATATATATATATATATATATATATATATATATATATATATATATATATATATATATATATATATATATATATATATATAAAATCTATGTAGCAAAGGGCTGATGTTTTGAAATGTTTATATGCATTTAAAACTGATGATAAATGTTTAACATGCGGAACTAGTTTAAAAAAAAAAAAAGCAATTGAAGTTAAATAATAATTCAATTAATCCTAAGAAGTAAATCGTTTTTCAAAGATTTTTTCCATAACAGGTTTGCTACAGAAGGAACTAATCCTGTACGAAACTATTTTTAAAGAAGTATAAATTCATTCAAACTTCCTTTGGATCTATATGAACCATTGTGAGAGATCCATTGTAATAAATCGGTTCTGTAACTTTCACCGTTGGAACTATTTTAACAGAACCCCACTGACACAGAGACCGTAGTCATTAATGTGCTCTACATTAGAAGCCTCTGGATTATTGTATTCATTTAAATAATAAATTTTGCATTTAATTCGCTGTATATAATATGTAGAAGAGATTTATAATATCCACCACATTGGTCAATAAATAGAAATCGCTTTTTAAAGCTATCCTGGATATTATTAGTCGGCAAAATATATGTGAGTCTCGATATAGGCAGATCCATAGCAATAAGATGAGATGTCATAACGTGAGGACAGGGAGATGATGGAGAAGTCTACTCGGCGACCTGTGGGAGGTTGTCAGCAGTACACGTTCCTGGAGTCACGCGTGCTCGGCTTACTACTTCGTGACTAGAGCTACATTTTACTGGAGCTGGAGGCCAGTGTTCCATTTCTAAGCTTGTACTTACTGTTGCGTCTGACCTAATCGCTGTAATGTGCTGTTGAAGGATAGTTTGTCAGCGAAATAGCGGCCAACGAATAAATCTTTTTTTTGTGGGTATTTTTTTATTTTAAATTAAAAAAGAAAAAGAAAAAATAAGTGGTTGTCAGGAAATTATTACTGGATTTCATGTTTCCATTACATCGTCTTTTTAGATTATAAAATGTTTATGTTTAACGGATTATTTACTTGAATTTATGTCTTCATTTATTATTCCTCTTCAAAACTAAAAGATATGACTTTGTAGCATGTTACTACATGAATATAATCCACTTTGTACTGATATAGCCAAAGCGTGATTTTTCCAGATTTTGTATTATGAATTTAAACTCGGGCGGATCGGGGACAGAAACATCAAAGAATTCTTTGATGGAGAAGAAGTTTCGAAGAAGTTGGAAGAAGTTGGTGGTACTGTGAGTGAGTGAAACATTCAACGGTGGTTTAAACTAATTCGGGAGGGAGATATCTGTCTATTAAATAAGGAAGGTCGTGGAAGGATTCCATTCTATTGGAAGAAGAACTGTTCTAGAACAGCAGAGAATCTCTCAATCAGCAAATCGACCGTCGCTGACCACATCAAGGCAATCGGAAACTTGGGTACCTCTTTATAAACATTGTTTGAGCTTATTTGTGAGACTCTGCCTCATACTCCCTACTTACCAGACCTCTTGCCAGCCGACTACCATCCTTTTAGACACCTAGACAACGTTTTAAAATATAAAATAATTTCAGAATCGACGTCCAATAGAATTTTTTTAGAATTTGTTAATACCACAACTAAAACTTCTATTTATAAGGCATAGAGAAGTTATTTATTCGTGGAATGAGTTGATAGTCATAGAAAATATCTTAAATAATGAAAAAATTAGATCATTTATTTTACATTTCAAAATTTTTTATTAGTTATTTTTTTGAAATTTTTAACTGTATATTCTTCTTCTACTTCTCCGTGGCGCTACAACCTTTGGTAGGTTCTGTCTTCCTCAATGAGCCGCCGCCATTCGGCTCGATCTTGTGCAGCCGCTCTTCAGCACCTGACTCTCAATAGGCTTCGTGCAGCCACGCCATTTAACTGTATATACAATATAAAAATATAATACATCAAGTAAATGTGATGATAATGATAAAAATGACACCTCACTTGTTTTTAAAGCTACTACCCATTGGTAGCACTTATAAAGGTTCTATAAAATGAAGTACTATATTAGAAGGTCCCGAGACCACCTTCTTTTCAGGCGCATTATCTGGAATGGAATGAGAAGCAATCTGTGATACTATTCGATTTGAATAGTTGTGGAGTTTGCTATGAAAGGATAGGTATCTGCTTTGATCTAAGTCAGAAACGTAAGGTATGTTAAGATCTTTGTGGATAAGTTTGTTTGTGACGAAGTAAGAAGCATTAGGATTTTTCTAAGAAATTGGGATAGTAAGGATTAGATACGAGATGAATTGGATGGTTTACTGGAGTCCCAAAGCTCAACTCCATATGTCCAAATCGGTCTAATTACTGTTATGTAAATGAGTCTTTTATAATTAATTGGAAGGTTTGAACATTTGCCTAGTAATTTTTGAAGTAGTCGAAAACGACGGGCAGTGTTTTGTCGTTTTAGTCTTGTATGTGAATTCCAAGTAAGACATCTGTCCAAATGGAGTCCTTGGTAGCGGATCTTTTCAACAGGGATTAGTAGATTCATTTTGATTCTCCATTTTTGACACCATTGACACCAGGCAAGATTGTTTAGATTTAATAAAAGAATAGTTTTCTCGCCATCTTTATTTGTCTAAAGATAGTAGGTATTCGTTAGTCCCATACAATTAGAGAAGAGGGGCGTGCAGATTACAAATTTTAAACAAATACCAAGATATAGCATTGAGAATAAGAAACCATGAACATAGTTTTGAACATATATATAAATATATAAACACTTTATAACTTCGAGTACAAATGCTGATATTATCTGTTTTGTTTTTTATTTTTTGTGAAAGCCTATAATTAGTGTGTATTTTTTCTTTTAAAACTTCTCAAATGCACCCCTTTAATATTAAATTATTAACGATTGTTCTCTTTCATTTCTGTTTTCGACGTCATAAGAAACGTTGAATAAATTGTGGTTCTTTATTTTATTTAATTATAATTAGAGTAATAGTCTTTTCTATGAGGCAATAAGTTTCTTGGCTAATATATCTTCAGTAGTCGATGTGCATCAGTATGTTTTTTATTTATTTATTTATTTTTTTAATTTTATTTATTATTTTGTTTGTATAAATTATTTTATAGAAATATCAGAAACGTTATTTTAAGTCTTTGACAATGATTTTTTTTTAAATTTATTTCATAATGTATTTGAATACATTAAATTGAAGATTTGCAATACTTGTTAAAACAAGTTATTGAAAAAAAAAAATGAATTTTGAATGTTGACTTCTTGTTAGCACCTCAAAGTTCTTAACCGTAAATCCGAATAGTTGTTGGAACTGGTAATCGTTATAAAGCAATAAATTGTTCTTTAAAATAATTCCGTGACAGATGGGTTCTCTGAGTGAGCGTACGGATTACTGTTACCCGTATTTACCCCTACATATAGAACCTATCCGCTATGGAACTATTCAATAGAATATAATTTGACAATGATTATTGATATTATGCAGACGTTCTTTTCTTGCCTGTAGCCACATACAGATGACAATATCTATTTTATTTACAATAACTATTAAAGTATTTGAAGAGGTTCTTAAACAGGACAAGCTGGTCAGATCCTATCTTCTATTTTGCTGTTGTGTTTATTAGAAACTTTTATTGGCACTTTATCCAGTGTCAGTAAAACGAAACCAGATCGTAGCCTCATTTTATTGCTGTTCATGTTAATGTGACCCTCATGACAGCTTAACTTTCGGTAAACATTGCACAGAATCGGAAATGCATCTCGTGTTTTAAAAGCTGCTGAATTCAGTGGCCTTAGCATTTATAATGTTTGCTGATTAGATGATTGTGAAAAGTAATTTTCCTTTTGATTTAAAAAAGCTTTGAATATATTACAAATGATTAATTATGATACTAATTATATGTGAATAATATAACGTGAATTTCTTGTAAAGATCTTTGTCCAACTTCCTCGTTATAATAATAAAAATTATATAATTTATATTTATGGGTTTCCACAATACCATCAAATGCATACGAGATGCAGTATTTCCGATCCGTATTCCTTCATAAATCCTTAATTCATCTTGCTGTGTCACAAATAAACTGATCCACAATGACCCTAAAATTGTTTTTTATTTGGCACGAATCAGGTATCTTTCCTTTCATAATAAACTTTATCCCAAATTCTTGTTTCTAAACTTGCTTGCTATTTCATTTCCGATGAACCTTCGAGACATCTGAAAGAAAGATAGCTTCGGTATCGTCTTTTGTAGAACTGTCGTTTGAGTTCTACCAATAATTAGTTTCTGTACAAATGCCTGCTTTGCCATTTTATTCGTTACAAAGCAGAATTATGATATGTGTATCACATACTTGTAAATTTCAAATATTGTGAGAAAAAAAATATTTATATGAATTAGGTACTTTATTCTTATTTATTTTTTATCCAAGATAATCAAATCTATTTCATAGTACGTTTAAATTAATAAGTAATAAACTAATTTGGAACTTAGATGAAGAGAAATTAATAAAATTTACGTTACTACTAATAATAAATAAATAAAAAATACATAGCAATAATCTTTATACCTATTAATAATTAATCACGATTTTCCTATTTAAAAAATAAAAATGTCGTAATAATTTAGTTCACAAACACACTAAATAGAAAATACCCAATATATTTTCTTTGACATTTTTTTTTTTAATAAAATAGAGTTGCCTCATAATTTTATTTAATTTAATTGTTTAAACTTACTTTGCTGTCGATTGTACCTGGGTTTTCCCTTTGACATTCCTTTTGCATTCACACTTCATTGTATTAATTATTTTTTTATTTTTTATAAAAGCGTTACAGTACAAGCATATATACACAAATTTTTATTGTTTTTGTTTATCAACACTGGATATTGAGTTAGAAGAAATGCTTACTTTTCGGACACAACTATATCATGACTGTCATCGGTTATGCGAAAAACGTATGTCAGGTGAAACTTATAAAATATATTAAAAAAATAAAGTTTTGAAGATGATATAGAAAACAGAATACACGTTAACAGTTAATAATAAAAAATATTAGTGAAAGAACAGACTAATAAAAAATACAAGATAATTTAAAAAAAATGTTGAAAATGTAAAAAAAAAAAAAGTGGTTATGTTTAAATTAAAAAAAAAAAAAAAAAAAAAAAAAAAAAGAAAAATTAGGTGTGTTATACAATGCTAAATAAGGTGATTTAAATGAGGAAAATAACAAAAAAATAGCAGAAAGCAAGATATTTTTACGACTTGAATTGTTCTATTATTAATTGAATGGGTCCGCCGAAAAACGTTCTAAGCGAAAAAATTTCCGAAGTGGAGATTTTAAAAGTTAAATGTATAATAAATAGTACGTCATAGTATGATATAGTCAACCATTATTTTATTATACATGTAAATATAACATACTACAAGGTGAAATAAAAAATCTAACTAACAATAACTTTAGATTATAATTTTCTTTCACTGATTACTCAGAATTTTGTTTGTCGCGGACCCATTCAATTATATAATTTGTTTTCTGCTCTTCAGGGTCATTAATGTCCTGACCGTAACAACGGCAATAAAAAAAAAAAAAAAAAAAAAAAAAAAAAAAAAAAAAAATATATATATATATATATATATATATATATATATATATATATATATATATATATATATATATATATATATATGGGTTAAGTTAAAATTTCTTATTTTTTCTGATTTGACAGAACGCTTAAATACCAAAGTATGTCTAAAGTCGTCCATTTTGATAAAAACATCCTAGAGAATTTTTTTTTCTCTCTTTCCTCTCATAAAAAAAAACCGAGAAAATTAGCTATGCTGGGATGGTTTCATTATTACCTAAAAAAAAAAAATATAAGATAAATTATTTATATTGTATACTTTAAATTATTAATAGAATTAATTACAATATCCACTGCTACTATTTCACTACTTTTTGTTCAAGTTCTGAGCCACGGTGCACCATATACATCATATTGACTGATTTGTACATCGATGGGCTCTTATGGTATAATTAGTGTATGTCGTTGGATGATGTAAGCGTACCATTCATCGTTCCGAAGATCGTTTACTATCATTCATAAGCAATAACTCGTTGCTAGAAATTCATTAGCTTGACCTCATAGAAATTGATAGAACTTCTAGAACAGGAAGGAAGTTTATGTTATTTGAGTTCAATGATAAAAAGTAGTTAGAATACCAAATGCCGACATAAAACGAATGCCAGACAATTGAAACCTTGACACGCCAGGACAGAATCCAAATGAAAGTTTTTGAATTACGGCCTCATATAAAATTTATGTTTCCTGCAATTACTGTGAAGGAACCATGCCATGGCTAGCACCAAGGGTTGAAAAGAATACGCTGTATTCATCAATACAAATGGTTCTTTTGTGTCCCGAAGACCTAGGGTGTAACAGTTCTGTATGCAAGGTGGTGAGCGTTCGACCTTGTTTTAATAACACCTGAGCTATGGTTCTGTATGGAAATGATATGTTTAATTTTTATTATTATTTATGTATTTAAAGAAATTACTTTTAAAGTTTATGGCGATAGAATATTATAAAACTTGTCAATCGTTTAAAATTACGTATGAACAATAACAGTATAATAAACAGCATTTAAACTCCTCTTTATTAAAAGTATAAACAAATGACATGTTTCGGGAAACAAGGTCCCATCATCAGACTTTAAAATGATTTCTTGGTGTTAACACACCGTGTCTGTTTCTCTTTTACATAGTCCTCTTTTGGAGGACCTTGTTTCCCGAAACATGTCACTTGTTTATACTTTTAATAAAGAGGAGTTTAAATGCTGTTTATTATACTGTTATTGATCAATAAAAGTAACTCCTTCATTGAAGAACTTATTACGTATGAACATTTTTTTTATTATTCTTATTATTTTTTCTTTTTTGGCCTAAGGCTTGCTTTGAAGTCCTATACTGGCCATGGTGGGAAAGTCAAGAATTGCTCACAGTTATGACTTCAATAAAAATTAAAAAAAAAAAAATTAAAAGAAAGAAAAATATTTTGGTATACTTTGTCGCCATGTTCTTTCTCATATTATTTGTTAAATTATTGGTGGAATCCGATCTTCTCAATTGAACCGTAGATGTCTACCTTAATTGAAGCTACAATAAACCTTTTTTATTATAATTAGTTTTTTAATAATTACAAATTAATTAAAATAAACAACTTAATTAAAATATATAATTAAATTTATAGGCTTATAAAAGCTATACTAATTAAGTTTTATTAATCAATGGCTGTTTCTGTCTGGTATTATTTAATTAATATTCTATATATGAGCCGCTTCTTTTGAAAGTGGTTTAAGTCCAATTGTTTTACAATATTTTTAATAGTTACTATTTCAATAAATTTAAAAATATTTAAAAAAAGTTGAAATAAACATAAAAAAAATTAAAAATTGATTTTTTTTATTATGTTCGGAAAAAAGTATTGTTATTCTATTAGAATTGTCAGCACTTAACGGCTAAATCCAGAACCCAAATCTGAGTCTTACTGAGCCATTTATTATGTTTTATCATCGAATTATTACTTGGGGCACACCCAGCCTCTACAAAAAGGGTAATGTTAATTAGTAAAAAAATTTGTTTCTGACTAAATGATCTTCCATATCTGTTGCTGTGGAAACAGTGCATCCCTACCAAAGTACTGTCAGGTACTGCCAAGAGTCTTTCTGAGTTCTAGGAATGCACTATTTTTTTTTTCTTTCTTTTTTTTTTCTTTTGAAATGGGACCTACTTTCAAAATACGCTATTCATATTAAATCAAATACTAATTTTTGTTTGTAAGATAGTTCTGAGTTTGGGCTATAGTAACTAATTTAGAACAGCGAAGTTTTTTTTTATGTATATTCATTTTTTGAGCTAACATACCTAACTTAGAACAGTGGTTTTTCAAAAAATATTAAAGTCAAAACGTAAGTGCACTGTTAGACTTGGTAATTTATTCAAACTTTGAAATCAATATAAATCAAAAACGCAATTCATGATTAGATTAAGAAAAAAAAAATGCCTGGAGGTCCATGCAATTATGGAAAGACAAGCCAGGTCCAAAGAGGTCCCAACGCTGCTCTTCAAGCTGATTTAAAAAAAACTTTAAAGACCTTGTATAATTTAAACGTATCAGGGTTACCTAATTCTAAATAAATGGTAAGAAAAATATTTGCTTAATCGTACTCATAAACTAACCGTTTCGAATGAGCCTATAGTGATATAAGGGAGTGTAATTCATGTTTTTTTTTATATTATTTATTTTATTATTTATCTATTTATAGTATTTTCGAGCAGTCTTATCCATTGTAGGTAACTTTCTATCATAATCTTTTTTATAATTAAAAAAAAAAATTTTTTTATCATTTCAGAGGTGTCCCTTTTTTTAAAAAAATTTTCCTTATTTTTGATTTCGACAGCAGAAATGCTTTGATGCTACGACAGTTTTCAAAAATAAAATTTCAAATTCAGTCAGTCATGAATCAATGTTTTTTATAACTTTCGCATATGTAATTTTTTTTTTGACATAGATATGTGTTTTTCCTGGGTGGCAATAGTGTTTTTGTATAAAGTATTTTGCACCCTCAAAATGTGAAAAAACGTTTTTACACTCAATGTTTTATTAAAACTCAAAAATGGTGTAGCTCAAAAATTTTACGATATATTCAGAAACAGTATAAATAAAATAAGTAAATTATAGATATACATATATCCACGATCTATTGTTTTCCCAAAAGACAGAAATAGATTTTTTTTTATCTATTGATATTTACTACTGTGCAAAATATATACGTTTTGTGAATTTTTGGAATAATTAAAAACCATCAACGTGTAAGGCACCAATCATTAGGTTGCACTCCGATGCAAGCAGCCACACTTCTACCAACATTATATTATAAAATGTTCTTAAGGTGCCCAAATTACGTCACTTAACACTTACTTTTTCTCATTTTTTATTATAGCAAACGTTTTTATATTCTTGTTTTATTAAATAATGTTTCATAAGTTTTGGAATAACGCGCTTTTGTACAAAAATATTTTTTTCCATGTACTTTTTTATAACAAAGTTCTTCTTTTGAAAAGTATTCATTAAATTAAGGTTTTCATAATAAAAATCCATCCATGTCCTGTTTGTTATCTGTAATACCATGTTAAGTTTATGATACTTCTTGGAATCGTTTACACCAGATACATACGAGAAATTGGTAGTATTTTAATAAATATGAAACAAAATAAGAGCATGTCAAAGTAAAAAATCACTAGCCATCAACTTCGGATCGGTGTTCTTGGAAGACTAAAGAGCCTGAGGAAGTAGTACCGCGCCTTTGGGAATTGGTTAACATTAGCAGGAGGCTGGCCCGAAGCTTATGTAACGTAGAGTAGAAAGTGACCATCCGCCGCCTGACCAGCGCCCACTAGTCTGCTACGCTCACTGCCACCAATAACCGCTCATGGGTATCCCTTTCGTGGTTCTATAATGTAGGCCGAGGGTGTGAGGATAATGGAAGAACTGGAAGGACCTAGAAGTCAAACTAAATGAGGAATATCAGCAAGCAAATCCTGAAAGGGATTTAGTTTGATAAATAGTTGAAACTAAGATAATAAGGGTCATGTCGGATGTGGTATACTTAGCATTGGCAGAAAAAATAAACAGGCCAACAAAAAAAAATGTTTTTGAAAACTTTTTTTACTTTAATAGCTGATTTTCATAGATTTTTGTGTGCTGAATCCAAATCTGGTCATAGTTTTTTTGTATCACCCATAGTTTTCAATATAATTTAAAAAAGCATATATAACTGTTTCATATAAATATAATGCATTATATAACTGTTTCATGAGGACTAACTATATATGTGGAGGTGGTAAGAGAATGTTTCTAGGATCTACAAGGTTTTTGCGGAGAATGTTCTTCTCGGCGGGTTTTAAAGACTCCCTCACAGGCCAGTTCTTTTTGCTCCAATGTTGATCCCTTGCTCTACTGTCCCATTCACACAAAAAACATGGAAATTTGGTAAAATCCGCCTTGCTGACCAAGAAGCACGCATGTTAGTTTAGAGTCACCACTTATCATCCAACCATGAGCCTAATAGCCAATTTTATTCAACACTATTTCAAGGTTTTCATAGCTCTCATTCATATGGTCAGAATGGCCAACAGGTATAGATGCATAAGTGTTACTATTGTGTAATAAAACAGCTTTTAAACTAGTTTTGGAAGAATCAAAAAACAGCCTCCAGTCTTCTTTTTTGTATTCAACACCAAACTCTTTGATGACACCTGGAATATCTGTGCAGTACACTAAATCATCTTCTTGTTCTAAAAATTTCGAAAAATGCTGCTCTCTCTTCCTTTACACATATATGCTAGTTCCAACTGTCAACAAGTTCTTTTCTTTTAGTCTTGAACCTAGCAATTCAGCTTTTTCTTTTGCTAACGGAAGATCCCTAAGTCGTTAAGCTCAATCTGAGTAAACAGTTTAGGCTCTATATTGTAGCACATTGGAATTCTTCATCATGTTTCTAATCTATATCTATATCTGTTTCAGCAGTGCTGCCAACTCTTCTACATCCAGCACAAATTATTTTACATATTTTATTTGTAGTATATAAATGCTGTTAAATTCTGTAATAAATAAAAAAAAATTAATATATTGATGTGCAAAAGTGAAAAAATGGTAGGTGATACGGTTTAATAAGTGTCATATTTGGATTTAGCACCCTAAAAAACAGAATAATAAGGTGTTTTAGGTAAAAAAGTTTTTTCATAGTTGGCCTGTGATATTCGGTTTGTTATTTAATTTGTTCCTCAAATCAGTCTTAACACCAATTACAACAAATCATTAATGTGAGAAAAATCCTCAAGAATTCAGCTGGAACGTTTAGTGCAGGGAAACTAGGCCAAAAAATGACCAAATCTTGAACTCAAAAAATAAAAAGGTCTGACTGCCAGAAATTGTTCACCAGCCTTAGCTATAAATGTGGTAAAAATTCTTATAATAGCAGCTGGTTCGGGCGATTAAGGGTAGGGAAGTGTTGAAAATTGAATGTTTTTAGCTGTTTGATCAAATAGCTCTGTAACCGTTACTTTTAGCACATTTTGTGTTCTATACATTATTAAAGCGAATGAAAGTGGCAAAAAATTTGGTTTTATTCATTTTTTTGCTCAGATAAATAGTTTTAAAGCGGTTAGTAACCAAAGATTGGCTAATTTGCTGTAAGTCGCACATTTCCACGAAAACACTTTGATACTCATTCGGCTATATCTCCGAAACTATTTGTCCGATTCTTCCTGAAAGCTTATAAAATTGACTATGAGAAAACATATATGAAATATTGATCTAGTCCCGTAAAACGCTCATGCTAGTACACGTACTGTTATGAAATCCTCTCACATTTCTCGCTATAACTCCAATATAATTTGCTCGATCCCAAATTTATTTTTTCATCTCAGAGCTGGTTAGATTTACTATTCTAGCTCTAGAAATCTTGATCTGAGCAGAAAAATAAATAGAACCAAATTCCCTTTAATAATGCATAAAACACAAAATGTGCTAAAACGGTTATTTAATAAAAAAAAAAAATCTTTTTATTTGAATAATTACATGCTAACTCGCTCAAGGGCAATGAGTATTATTGTTGACAGTGATTCATTCATTTAATATGTACAATGATATAAAATAAAGTAATAAAATTTAAAATAAACAACCTTTAAAGATACAATAAATAAAATAATATAAACAAGAAATAAAACAGAATGACAACATAAAATAGGGAATGATTGTTGAAACTAATAAATAGAAAATAAAATAAGAATAAAAGAAGTAAAGAAAGAATCATAAATATATTTATACTCTATATACAAAATTTACAAACATTCCGAGGAACACCCCGATCCAAGACCGCCCCCAATTTCAAAGGTAAATCGAGCTCAGAGAGTTCCCAGTGCTGTTTTCTTTCAGCTGCGTCACTGGTAGAATCCAGTGGAGGCTGAGAGAGAGCGCTATTGCACAGCCACACTGGACTTGAGTTGAGAACCTGGCCATTGCCAGCACTCCAACAATAAATATTTACAATGAATCACGGGGCCATTGCTGTTTTAATGTACGAGGTGCATTATAAGGATGCGTGGAACTGGATAATGAATGAGCAAGTGGATGATTGGAAAGGCTTTGATGGAATTTGGAGAATGTAAGGCCTATGAGGTCAAGAACAAAAGGTATATTCAGATCATTATGTTGGGTTTTGTTGGAAGTTATTTGATCAAACAACTAAAAACATACAATTTTCAACACTGATCAACACTTAGCTCTTAAATGGTATCCATCATACTTTCTTCCTTCTTTTTTTTCTTTTCATGGAGATCAATGATTTATAGAAAAATGTAAAGATGATCGCAAAAAATAAAAATGATGGTCAGGATCTCGTTCTTTCATTTTAAATCCCGGATCTAGACAAACTTTCGTTTTTTCATAAGTGTTGGTTTTTTTTTTTCCTCCTTTCTTCCAAGCGGTTTCGGCAACATGGGTATTTCCTAGCCGGAAACTTAGCACAGAATTAATTGCCCAAGTAATTAGGTCGGATTCGAACTCATAATCTTCTGTTTATCGGGTTGACCTAGGTAAAATACTTTCTATTTTTATTTTTTTCCAAAGTAAATGATGTTATAATCTTCGCTTTATGATTATATGTAGCTTTATGAACTTTTGATTTTTAGTTAAGATTGTTTAGGTTATTAATCAAAATTTAAATAAAACTCATCTTATCTTAATTGAATTTTAACGATAAATGTATTATAAGCTATTTCTTGCTATTACGATTTAGATGTAATCACAAATTGGTACAGATTTGTTCAGTAGCTTCGTGGATAGTGATCACAAACGAAAAATGGCTTGTCTTTTTATGTAGTAGGTACTATTAAAATTCTTTGACTATAATTTTTTCTTATTTCAGTTTTTTTTTTTCAATTTCTATAATTTTTAGTAATAGCTCGGTGTTGATTGTGTGATTTTGAGAATTTTTTTTTATATTTATATTTCATTTTTTGGTAACTTATTTTGGTATTTAGGATTTCATTTATTTATTTTAATTATTGAATATTTATGAATGAATATTAAATACTATTTTAATTACTATATCAGTATGTATACCATAGCTATTATAGTAGTGGACCAAAAAAGGAATATTTAAAATAATATAAATAATTATTTATTTTATTTTTAATATTTCTTCCATTTTTAATTTTAATATTTATTTTCATTTTAACCATTGTAAAATGTATCATGGAAAGAAATGAATCTCTTTAATCTATACTGAATCGTTATTTCCAAGGAACTAACTTCTATAATAAATCTTTTTTTTTTTTTTTTCTAATTCTATTATTTATAGTTTAAAAAAAAAACCCTCAGATAAATCTACTTCGGAAGTAAGCTAAGTCTTGAAGAAGTTCCTTGTTCCTTGGTATATTTGTCTTCCACTAAGACAAGGATAAACTTCCTTTCCTCAAAGTTTAATCTTGATTTAGCCATTATTTTAATCAATCTTGAAAACAATTAAAAGTTTGACAGTTAGTCTATATAAAAGAGTTCATAATTTTAGACTTTTATTTCTTATTGTATTGTCAGTTATAAGGAAGATATTTTACTTAAATCGAGCGCTTAATGAAGTACTCCGAAAAATTTTCACGAATTTCTTCGGCTTCATGTCTGAAATTTATTTGAAATTTTAGTTTAAGTTTTTGCTATGAAAATAGCAGATATTAATTTAAACATTACCTCTTAAAGGAAGTGTGTTCGTGAAGTGTTGAGAAAAAGGAATTAGGCCATGTACTGTTCATAAAGTTCAACAACATTCTGGAGATCATGTTGAGCATTACTTTTTGTCGCTCCATCACTCACTTAGCGAACCAGCATCAACTCAAGTGCTCTATCCATCCTTGTTACTCTACCGAAAAAAATATGTGGTAAACGGATTACGGCCTTAGAAAAAAAAAAAAAAGGTGATATTTTAGTATAAACGAGTATACGACATTTACAATATTATTAATAAATCGTCTTACAATATTTATAATGAAACTATTTATGTAACATTTAAGCTGTATACTGTTATAAAAAAAAACTATCTAACAAAAAATATATTCTAAAATATCAAGTTTATATTTCCATCCAGCGGGGACTCATTTTAATTTGATTTTTTCTTTTAAACAACAGTTTTTAAATTTTCTGTTTTCGAAAAATAATAGCATCCTGAATATTTATTCATTTGTACTAATCCTTTTGATAGCTAGACAACTGGGTTTATTTATGCTGTTTTTAAAATCAAAATTATTTAATCGCTTATTTAGGTTCACGTATAAAGTTTATATTGTCTTAAAATTTCATTCTGATTTAGGTGGCTACATCCTCTTATACTTTAACCAGGGTCTATCAAACATAATAATAAAATAAATACTCTAATAAAAATAAGTGACTAAATATTAAATTAGTATAAGTTTTTACATTTTTACAATAATTGTTGCATATTTATTCAGAATTACATTAGACCTATGCCACATCCAATGTAGGGGGCTGAAATAAACCTTATTTATTTATTTTTTTATATTAAAATCTTTTATTGAGAGAATATTACAATCTGCCTCAAGAAGTGTAATAAGTAATATGGATGACTTAATCGATCCATTCTCACAATATATACAATGAGAAAAAGTAAAATGAAAATAATTAAACAAAAAAAAATATCTAAGTAATCTCATAATACATAAAACAATAAATATAGTAAAATAAAAAATAAATAAATAAAGAGCCTCAAACTGTACAACAAATAGAGTGAAAAAAAAATAATAAAAGAAAAAAATATTTAAAAATAAGATTAATAATCGAATAATAACCTTATTAATTTATATTTTTGTTCTTGGTAATTGTTTTTAAATACGGCTTGTTTTTATTATTCATATCTTATATTATATGTAGGTATAATACACGATTATATAGATAAACAAATTAATGCAAATATAAAAAATTTAGTAAAAAAAAAAAAAAAAAAAAAAAAAGAAAAAAATGACGCATTTATTTATTGAAAAACTATACATGAATTAAATGAGATCTATAAAAATGGATTGAAAAATGATATTTAAAAAAAGATGTAAAAAATAAATAAATATAAAATCGATAAATTAATTTAATTCTGAGATGTATTAAAGTTTTCTGCAGGTCTTAGTCTAATAGAAAATATGTCCTTTATACGTCTGATAGAATATGATGATAGCATATCCTATAAAGCTTGTATAATTTATCTTTCTTCATTTATTTCTTGCGCCTGATAAATATTTCACTTGGAAAATTTCTATTATTATTATCAGAAAAAAATATAAAATATTCTTTGTCTTGTTAATTATTAATTAAAAGTAAATCTATACGTTGGTTTATATCTTATCAAGGCCTGGTGTCATCATTCTAACTAAAGATTGGTTTTATTGCTTTAATAGATTATACAAATTTTGAATTCAGTAATTTACTTCGTACGCATGTTTGTATTATTGGGTAGGTTTCCACTCTACGAAATTCGATGTATGTACACATACTGATGCTTCAACTCCTTCAAGTAGAGGTTGAAACATGTGAGAAAGTTATTTCAAAATATTAAGGCTTCCTTCATTCCCGGAAAATCTCGAAGGGGGTCATTAGTCACAGGCAGCTTCAACTGCCATCTGCCAAAGGCCCAATTTTCAAAGATTATTTTACATTTTCCTAACCTCTTCTTACTGTGTGGAACTAAAGAAGAAATTTCACGGCATTCTAGTTATGATCAATAGACATCACTCCCCAATAATCTATCCATTTTTGCTCTCTACGTAAAGAATATATTTCTGTCCTTTTTTGAACGATCCGAAATGAAACAATCGGTGACTTATTGCGAATTTAAACTGGAAGTGAATAGTTCCGTCAGTTAAGATTAGGAACAGTGAATAAATATGAAAGTGTATTGGATGATGTAGGAATACACTTTTTAACCGCCATTGAATGGTAAAGCAGTTGAAAGATATTTCAGGAAAACAATAAACCAAATGGATATACGAAAATATCCGATTTGCATTTAGCGAACTTTTAATTCTAAAATGTAATTGGGAAAAAGCAGTAGATTACAGATATATATGTCATGATCTATTGTTTTCCTAGTCAGGGAGAAATTGATAATTTTTAGAAGCTGAATTAAGGAGGTACCTCGTTTCTCGTTTTTGTGATAAATAAGACAAAGTTTTTTTTTGGTGTAAAATTGGATTAGCTGCAGAAGTCAGTTCCATGTGAATCAAAAGACGAAGCTTACTCTCTCATTTGTTCGTGGCGAGTATGATAAAATTTCAAACTTATGTTAGATTTTTCCGAAAACAGATATGTGAAACCATCTCTTCCTTACATTAATCACTTAATTTTGTAAATGTACCAGTAATTGCATAACAAAACTACAATTTTTGCAAAAAACGAGTTAAATATATTTTTCTCTCCCTTGACTGAGGCAATAATACGCTTGATTTAGATAAATGAAGTGTCGACTTTAATATGGGATAAGTGCAAATCGTAAAACTTTTTAGGAAATAAAAAAACGGCATAGCTAGAATGTTTTAATTAGTTCTTTGCAGAACCTAATACAAATAATTTTATTGTCATTTATGATTGTCTATGAAATTCTTAATGTGGACACCTTATCTTGAAAAATGCAACTGCGACCCCTGGATTTATTAATATAACTTTTGATGCTCAAAATTTTCGAATTTTTCTTTGACACCGATAAGAAGATTTATCTATCCATGTTATAGTTTCTTTATAATAACTCTGTACACCTTTGTTTAAATGGGAGATTTAGCATTTTTTTCAATAAATAATTTATCATTTATAAATTTAAAATCCATTGTCTAGGAGATTTCAATACCATAAATTATAATGGAATTTACTTAATTTTGAATTTAATTAATTTGGTCAAAATATAGAGGAGAAAAAATTTTAGAAAATTAAAAGATATTTTTTTGACAAACAGTAGATTTATCCCATTTGAAAGTCGACGCCTCAAATATTCTTTTTTTAAATATTTCAATTGAAATATTACGATTTAACAGATGGTTTAGTTAAAAAGAAAATCTTTCTAATTCATTATATAAATATAAATGGATGTATATAATTATAATAAATTAATAAACATATATTTTTCCGTTTCAGGTGAGTGTTTAAAATATTTTGAAAATAAAAAACATATTACGTAAGTACATTTGATTCTTGATATTATCTAATGTTTATTCTAATTGTTTTGTGTATAATATTTGCATCCAAGTAACAACAATATCCTATTATTCTTGTTATGCGTAACTACCGAAAGTAATGTAGACATTTTCTACCATCTCTATGGCTGACTATGTTCACTTGAATTCAAAACAAATTTCTATCTTCAGGAAGGCACAAAACGTTCCTTTATATAACCACGCATAAATGGGATTCCACGAGGATGTACAGTTTATCCAATATTCCAGTTGTTTTCATGAATCCTCGTTTTTATTTTAATAACGAAAGCTGGTGATAAGGTGTTATTTAGATCGGTGTTAATAATCTGTTTTCTTTCTTTTCTTGTTTTGAGAAAGTATGAATTGGCATTTACAACTTAAAACTTTTTATTTATTTCCATTTATTTGTTAATACGATTTAGAAATATCTTTTAGCTAGGACAGAAATTCTGGAAAACTATTTGAATCCTTAACGTTTAGTCTAAAAACGTGATCTCAAACGGACAACACTCTCTTGGGACTTCTTTCCTAGATTTTTTCTCTAGGAAATAGTTACCCTTATGGATAGGTCTCGTAAAGCTCTGAATATCGATGCACGATATATCGATTACCATAAAAATAGATATATCGATATGTCATGATTTTTTTTATAAAATGCCACTTTAAATATCCCAATCACGTTACGATGATATTTTTGTTTATTTTATTGTTTTTACTTATATAGGTGACGACATCAAACAACTGCTCTACCAAATTCATCTAATATGAATTTAGTGGATTTATAGTCATCAATGTTACTTATTGCTTTAAAGTAAGGCATATTATAATATTTATTAAATGAAAACACTTCTACCTAAAATAAAACGTCAGAAAGTTTATCAGAAGTTAATAATGTCTATAGAAGACTATCATATCCCTTGGGCACAATCAGTAGCATATCTTGGCGTAGAATTAGACCGATCCCTCACATTTACAGCACATGTAAATAAAAAATGTAACAAAATAAAAAATATGATCAGTAAAATGTCCCCTTACTTCAATAAGCACTCTAATTTATCCAATAGAAACAAATTAATACTCTATAAATCCGTAATCAGACCTATGATAACATACTCCTCACCTGTTTGGAGTAATACATGCAATACAAATTACAGAAAACTGGAAATTATACAAAATATTTGTATGAGAATCATAAATAATTACCCCAAATACACAAGAATTGCCACTATGCTCACTGATCTTAATCTTCCCACAATCAAACAACACATTCACTCCCAAAAAAACTCATTTTTCATATCAACTGCTATATCTAAAAACCCATGTATCCAAGAAATAGGTAATTACAACAAGAAAACTCTAAAAAGATACAAATACAAACGGACAAAACACATATTACTTAAAGACTAAAAAAATAAAATAAAATAAATAAATAAATAAAATAAATAAATAAATAAATTTAAAAAAATAAAAATAAATAAATAAATAAATTAAAAAAAATTAAAATAAATAAATAAAAATAAATTAGCAGTAGTGTTAACATTTTTACACATAAAGTTATGAATATAAGTTTGATTTTGTATTATAGCACATAAGTAGTCTTATTACAAGTTTGTTTTATATTTTGTAATTATAAGTTGTGTATTATCATCCTTATTATTTGGCTTAGATTATAATTTAACTCTTATTTATTATAATTCATAAAATTAACTATAATTGTAAATTGAACTAGCATTGTTAATTTTGTTGTGTAGGTGTTTTTTAGTTTTTACTACTGTTTTATCAAATTTGCATTATTTACTTGTTTATAGATTCCTCCATATTAATTACTATTTTACATGAGATGGATGTGTATTCAAACATGTAACTATGTTTTTATTAGCCTAATTTGGCTTTATGTAATTTATTTTCAATAAAGAATAATAATAAAAAAAAAGAAAAGAAGAAGGAGTTAATAACATAACTTTCAAAATATATTTAGTGTTTTGATTATTGATATTTTGTTATTTACGTGGGTAACTTTATCAGAAGTTAAAAACATTATTTTCAACATTGATTTACTGTTTTCTTTTCTGCTATACAAAGGTATTTTGGGTGGGAGCAGTGGTTGCTTAAATGTCGTTCGTAATGTTGTTACCTTAATTTGTTTTACAACTTAAATAGGAACACGATTATTTAAAGTGCTTAAAATTTAAAAGTAGTTTATTATATAAATTAATCAGTAGTCGGTAGGTATGTATACATAAATATCATTATGAGGTCAACAATTTAATTCGACATGCCGTCATCATTGGATTGAAAGAAAACTAACTAATGAAACATTTGTTTACTTAATTTGTTTCTTGTTAAAAACTTTTATACGGCTTTGTTACTTTTTTAAAAAATGTAGTTGTAGTTTGTATTTTTATAAAGAAAACATCGATATGAAAATATCGGACTATCGGAAGATAAGTATCGATATATCGCGTTTGGATACCCATCCCTAGTTACCCTTATATTTTTTAATGCAGTACTAAATCTGACCCAGCGTTGATAACTTATGGTAATTAGTTTGCATTAGGTTGAATAGTGAATGGTTTTTTATCCTTAACGCTGTTCTAGATTGGATGGATATTGACTTTTAACTCTATACTTAACAGTTTATGAAACATAAGGCTATTTATATTCTTGTTTTAATTTACGATAATGTTGATCGGAGAATGTTGTTACATAACACACAACACTTGATGCAACAAAACCATAAAAATCATACGTCGGACATCAATAAAGATTTCATTTGATATATTCGTTAGTAAGACATTGTTCCGTCCTGTTTCCTCACACTCACAGGAAGCCATGTTTACAGATTGTTTTGAAAGCTTATAATTATTCATACTGGGCAGACAGCGTTACTAATTGGATCAAACATTACCGGGCGTAATTAATTTATACCGATTCATAAAATTAGTATCGTTTGTATTTGTCTCAAATTTATTTCGGTGGCATAAAATTTATTGCTTAAATCCCAAATAAAACTATTCAGTTACTGGAACGAAACAACGATTAAAAAATAAAGTATGTGACCAACGAATAATGAATTTCTTGTATCAATTTCTGACCAACGTTTATCCAAGGTGTTGTGGTAAGCATCCAAAATTAACGGCCAGGCTTTTCCACTTAACTTAATAACGAGTATTCGATAAATAGGGGCTGGGTGATTTCTAGGAGGCTTTTCCGATCCGCGAGTCAATCCCTGGCTGATGGGAAAATAAATGTTCTGCAACAAGCGTTGTGCGGGAATTAGGGACTTTAGAGTTCCTTGCTTTTATCGATTTAACTGTTCAACCCTATTTTCAAACATTATTTATTTTTTAGTCAACGGTTTTTTAATGTAATAATATTTAAATTAAATCGAAACAGGTTTAATTTTGGAATTGAAGGTGAATAAACTGGATTGAGATAAATTTTCTATCAAATAATTTACAATAGATGAAAAAAATGAACCAATAATGGAACAATTTAATTATATGAAACAATACATTCTGTTATATTAGCTACGGATCAACCCAGGGGCAGAGAGATTCTCTTGAAACACATAGGATCTATTAAGCGTGTATGCGTAAATTATGAAAACAATGGATAATGGAAATCTCGTAAAATCACCACCTAACAGAATTGTTAGTCAAAAACGTAACAATTTTACCCATTACTTAACCCAAGACCCCTCACTAAATGTAGTATTTTATTTATTATTTTTTTAAAATCTATCTTAAAACTTGCTTTCGTAAGAATCTTTTGTAGCCTGTTTAATATCAACGTTCTAAAACTGATTTACTATTGGCCCTAGATCCAGCTGTAACCAATGTTTCACAATGCCAATCCAATATCATACTTAATATTTACAAACATCCCTATCTTGCCTTCTCTTGTTTTACTCTCCCCCACTTTTTTGGATTACAATTCAATTTCTGTACAACATGTACCCAGCTTCTACTATTTATTTTGGAAGTCTCGAGAGACAACCTTATTTCACTATATATCGCCTACTTAATATATACTATTATATAGAATGGCAAGCCATTTAACGTTTGTGATCACTAACCGCGAGAACTACTGAACCGATCTGTACTAAATTTTATCTACATCATCCTCATAGTTCAAGGATGATTTAGCAATAATAAAATTTACACATTTTTTATTAAATTGTTATTAAAAATTAAAAAAATATGTGGTGAGCTGTGAAGTTCAAAAATCTAACGATATGTGGCTAGTGCCATTCTGCATCAGTTTACAATAGTTTAATGCTAAAAACTATTTGAACCCATCTGAATACAATTTTAACTATATCATCATAGTTTTAGGAAGGTTTAGGATAGAAAAAAATACTATAATAATAACTTAAATGTACTATGATAATTGGCAGATACGAGATCTGAAACACTGTCATTTAATTTTATGGTTAAAAATTAAAATCAAACCATATGAAATCGATAAAATTATTTCTGTAGCAGTAAAAATTATTGCTTCATCAAAATATTGAACCTTTGCTTTTTGGTATTGTGTGTAAAAATATAATTCATGTATCTTTAGTTGTAAGCACTGATAATGCAGTTCATTATCCGGAACAGTTTTTTAATAGTCTCTGTCCATCTGGATTACCAACTTATAATAATAATAATAAAGTTCTTTATTTATTCTGGGACCTTAAGTCCCTTAAGAATAAAAAATAATTTACAATCAAGGGCCTTCAGAGCCTTAAAAAAAAAATTTACATAACAAAGTAAAAGATAATAATGATAAAAAAAAGAGCAGAAAAAATATATTAATAAAAAGTAAAAGAAAATTTATAATAATTTTTTACAAAAAGAAAAAGAATTCTTAAATATAAACTGTTTATAATTATAGTTTATAGTAACTAAAAATTGACAGTTTTTGGAGGACAGGATCTGGGTGGATAGTAGGTGGTTAAAGAAGTGGTATTTGAAAGTGGAAAGGTTAATTGAATGACGAATCTTGAGAGGGATGGAGTTCCAGAGAGAAGAGGATCGGATTACGAAAGATCTGTCGAAAGTGGCTGAGCAATGAGCAGGAGTATGCAAATCTGATTGACGGGATCGGGTTTGGAGAGTAAGAATTGAGGATTTGAGTTGAAAGAGTTCGGAAATGTAAGGTGGATGATGGGATTGAATGGTTTGAAAAAGAAAGGATGCCAGGAAATGCTGGCTACGGAAGGAAGGAATAAGCCACTTTAACTACGCATAAAACTGCGAAATGTGAGCGCTCCTCGGGATCCCGAAAATAAAACGGATAAAGCAGTTGAATGGTCTTTCGATTCTGGCCTCGAGATCCCCAGAAAACCCCCATACACAGCACAGCAGTAGTCAAAGTAGGGGAAGATGAGAGAGGTAAATAGTAATCTGCGGGTTTCGAAAGGAAGAAGGTGGCGAACGTAATTGAGACGTTTTAGGATAGGGATGGTGCGGGGAAATTTCGGATACGTGATTTTTCCAAGATAGGGCTTCATCAAAAACGACTCCAAGATTTTTGACCTTGTAGTAGAATTTGATAGGATCACTGTTCAGGAAAAGGGTGGGAATAGAGGATATGGTTTTTAACAGGTGACTCGAATCTATTACAATCGCTTTGATCTTTTCAGCATTTAGATTTAGCTTGTTCTTCGATGCCCAGTTACAGATTCGATTCAGGTCAATTTATACATTAACAATTAAAAATTGGATGTCCAATTATGCTTTTACGTGATCTGCAACCACCTAATCAATAGCGGTAGAATAAATGTTTTAGTTTTGCGTGAACATTGACGAAATAATTTTCAATTGCAGACTTCAAAACAAGATTTTTTATATAAAAAATTGAATCTCAATCGGTTAAAGTAAGGGGATGCTATTAGAATACAATAGAATAGAAAAATAATTTTATTCCGGGACGAAGTACTTTAGGGATAGCAAATAAGTACACAAATAAATACTATTACATTTGTTCAGATACACATTAAAATGAAAATAAAAAATAAATAATAATGATAAAGATAATATATACATAAATACTAACTAATGTTATAGATAGGAAAGGGAAAAACAAAATAATACTCCAAAAATGAAATAAAAATATGATTTCTATGGTACATTGCTAACTGTGGGGCAAAAAATATATTAAATGATTCTAAATATTACACACAGGGTGAGAAAATTTGTATTTATACAAATTATAAAAATGGTTATTGACAGGACTCCAGAAATGCAGGGACATGATATTATTAAATCGTGTAGTTGAATAGTTAGCAAGCGTCGCCTTGAACAAGAATGAGGTATTGGAAATAGAGGATTTGAATTTTAACGGATTTAGCTTGTCTGATATGATGAAGGGTGGAATTCCAGTGAGTGGTCGACCGGAAAAAGTGTATAGGTCAGGAAAACAGAATCTTGTGTTCATTGAATGAACTAAAGCATATTGTAAATATAAAAAGGATGAAGGGTATAGGCAATTTGGTAAAATAATGCTCCAAGGAAATATTGTCTACGAAAAGTAGGATGATTCGGTGGCTTTGAGCGTCTTTTTTTTTACAACCTTAGAAAATTTTATCTTCTTTCATTTATATATCCTATGCAAATTTTGTTTTTTCATTTTTTTTTTTTCATTTCGAATCTGAAACTCGCTCCTGTAAGAAGACTTCCCATCTTTTAGCCCTACCTTATGAGCACTTAGTGTTTCTTGGTTCATTTCCTATGTTTCCAATACACATAATCAATTTGTGTCCCCAACAAATATTAATTTTAATGTTTATTTTTATATGTTTCTATTTTACTTTAAATTAATATTTATACCTATTTAAGTTAATTTTTGAAGTGATATATTACAGTGTAATCTCTCTAAAACCGGCTTCTGATCAATCCGTTCAAGCAAATTAACCGGTCTTTACCATGGAAATATTTTCATATATTTTTTTCCAACTTCAGGTGTATGAATATTAGCTGGAAGGTGATTTGGACAATGATTGTTTTACCAGTCTTTCCTGGAACGTTCTTGGGAAATAAATAGGTGTGACACGAGGTTCGGTAACAATTTGAATTGTGGGTGGGGGAGGAGGATAGAAATGAAATCTGTAATAATTTTACAGCACCGAGTAAACAGGAATATAATTCAACATCATGGGATATGATAAGAATTTCCAAAATTTTAAGACATTGCTACACAGATTATATATAATTATTTTTAAAATGTAAAACAAGAAATCAAATACGTTGATACTCACCTGAGGAGGTAAAATGGAATGGCTTCTAGAAAATATAAGAACCTAGAGCAGACTGATTGTAAAGAGACGAAAGGGGTAGTATGGTAGTTGGGTAAGTACCTTTTGATTCCTACGTTTTTTTGTCGGGTAAATGGGCAGATATTTAGGAATTCCTCATGAGTAGTCGATTTAAGTCATTACATAAAAAAAAAAAAATAAAAAAAAATACCTTTCCAAAAAAGCAGTGTTTATAAACTAAAATATTTTAATTTTGGAGTTAAATTGAAATGAGAAGTTAAAATATAATATAACTTAATTTAATACTAACTAGAACTATATAATATTGATTATATAATTTAACAGTAAAGTTAAATACATTAAAAAAACTGAACGATCTGTAAATAAAAGTCAAAAAGAACATATAAGGGCATACAAAGTAAACTATAAATTTTCTTATTCTCCCCTCTACCTACTCTGCCAGTGTTCCTCAAGGAAGTATCCAAGGTTCCATCCTCTACACGATGTATATAGCTGACATCGCAACTCTTCCTACCACTGTCCTCACCACTTACGCTGATGACACATGTGTATTATCAGTAAATAATAATCCATTCATTGCATCCCAATCACTACAATCTTATATTACTTACATCCAAGAAAAGTTTCGAAGCTGGAACATAAAAATAAATCCATACAAATCCCATCAAATAACCTTTACCTTTCGTCGTGAACCTACGACTTCCTATTACAGTATCCTTTAATGATAATCCGCTGATTCCTGTTGAACAGATCCGCTTCCTAGGATTCCACTTGGACAAACGTCTTACTTGGAAACCACATACAAGACTAAAACGACAAGAAACTGACCGTCGTTACAGACAACTCCAACATTTACTAGACAAGCGTTCAAATCTCCCAATAAATTACATAAGACTTATTTACATGACTGTAATTAGTACGATTTGGACATACGGAGCTGAGCTTTAGGCATCCACTGAACCTTCCAATTCTTCTCGTATCCAATCCTTACATTCCTAAACCCTACATAAAATCCTCAATGCTCCTTGATATGTCACAAAAAAAATTCTCCATAAAGACCATGTTCCATATATTGCTGATTCAGTTTTAGATAATCCTCCAAGGCGTCTGTAAAGAAGATGAACAAGAGACCTTCTGCTACTAGTGAGTTGTTCTTTACATGTTATTGACATGTCATAATTTTCCCCAAATTTACTTGTGTGTACTAATTTACACAGTCGTAAATATCAATGAATAATTGAGAAAACAAAATCGCAATTTTATGTATATAATCTTTGAATCAAAGTACTAGTGTTTTGAATTGTTTGTATGTCCTTAGAACTGATAATGAATGTTTAATATTCGGAACTATTCTTCGAATAAAAAAAATTATTGGTAAATATTTCATGATATGAAACATTCACCTCCTTAAAGAAATATGATTCGTTAAATTTTATTTATGGATTGAATCCCGGGAATAACCGTCTGATAGGACTTCCCAATATTCCGGAGTGGATCAAGGAATTCAAAATTTGAGATACTCCGGACAATCTGGGGACTATTCGCCTCGCTATCGACCGAGAACGGGAGGCGCTGAGAGGAGTCGAAGAAGCACTTCCCTTATCCCACAAATCCAGGTTGGGCTTAGCCTCTTCCTATATTAGCCTCCTCTGTCTTGTCCTATATCAATATTCACATCCTCCTCAGCGCGGCTCTCAGCTCACGAGGGCGGAAAATATTTCTTTATTCCCGAGATATCTCCTTCGGGCTTAGCCTTGAATCATACAGTAAGCTGACTGCCTCTCTCATTCAGGGCCATTTCATTCAGAAATCTTGAGTCAGAAAATGTCAATGAAGCGAACATAATACTTTTTTAACGTTGTGAAACAGACGTACATAAACTACACTTTTGTGATCTAATTACGCCTTATAAACTATATGGCTGTCTAGCTCCACAACAACAATACTTGTTTTCGAATTAAAAAAATTATATTCTACTAGTACCTATTGAACAGATCCCCTACCCAGTACTCCACTTGGATAAATGTTTTACTTGAAATCCACATAAAAGACTAAAACGACAAGAAACTGGCCGTCATTGCAGATTACTTCAACATTGACTAGACAAACGTTTAAAGCTCCCAATTAATTACAAAAGACGTACTTACAAGATTGTGATTAGACCTATTTGGACCTACGGAGTAGAGCTTTGTGTCACCACTAAACCATCCAATTTTTCCAATCTTTACAATTCCAAATCCTCAATGCTCCACAAGGATCTTAATGTTCCATATGTGGCTGAATTAGCCCAAACCAGATACGTATCCTTTCATAGTATGCTCCATAACCACTCAAATCCGCTAGATACTCAACTTGCTTCCCACTTACCAAATTCTAAGTTTCCAGCAAAACCAACAGAGCTAGAGCGTATCGAAATGCCACATTTTGAGTGTGAAAAAAACGTTGCACATATTGGGGGTGAAAAAAAACATTATACAAGAAAATATAGACCCCCATCCAAAATACATGCCCATGTCAACCAAATAAATGTAACCCACTATTTTGATTGGTTACAACAGGAAGGCATGCTATTTTTAAGGATGTTAATGTTCATTTCGCAACGAAGTTATGAGACGATTGTTGAAACCCTGAAAATCGTGTCTCTTCCTGTATCGTTGCCATGTCTATCAGAAATCTGTTTTCATGATTTTTAATTCTAGATATGTTTCTAATAATTTATGAAAATCCGAACGAAGATACAACGAGAAAGCAGGAGAAGGAAGGCTCAGGTTATAGAAAGCTGGGGCCGGTAGCTGGTCTGTTGTGTAACCGAGTCCGAGCTTCATTGTGGCTCCTTGTGAATCTCCACTTCTTAGTTATAGGAGAGGTGTTGTGGTCAGCATCTTGGCGACCATTCCCTTCATTATAGTCCTGTCATAGGGAGGGAATTCTTTAACTTTCATGTGTTGATGTCCGGAATAGTACGTTTATCTCATAATGCATTGCTTCTGCTTCAAGAGTTTTCCTGTTGACTAAAAATTAAACATCTAAAAATGCGTGTATAGAGGATCCATATAGAATTTCTTTCACGTATTCTGTAAAATATATCCTTCGTAAAAATATGTATTTTTAAATCTAGTTTTTTTAACGTATATATTTATAGATTTTTATAATATGTACAAGTAAATATGCGGAAAAATTGTTAGAATGACAAGCACATATCTTGTAAATAAACTACTCATTACACTTCAATAAATGTTCACCTTTAAAAGGTAACAAAACAACCTTCACTTCTGACACTTCAGAAGTATTCGAAAATCGAGTGGGAAGCTAGTTGTGAGACTAGTGGATTCGAGGGGGTATGTAGCACATCATGGAAGGAAAACAAGCATTGAGGATTTTATTAAGGATTGGAAACGGGAAGAGTAGGAAGGTTTAGCGGAACCTTTAAGCTCAACACCATATATCCAAAATGAACGCTTGTGTCATAAATATTGGAATAGTCGAAAACGTTTTGTAAATCTAGGCTTAATATTTGTTTTATAGGAAACAGATGTATACCATGTAGTCTTTTGCAGGATCTCAGAGCATTCTTGCTCATTTTTGACACTTTTTTTTTTTTTTTTACCTATGCTTACTTTTTTTTCTCTCTTAAACTAATGGTCATGATTAGCAGAAAAAAGAATCATAACAACTGTATCTCAAAATTAATTGTCTTAAATGACGTTTTCCAAAGTTCACATCAACTTACTCTGGTTGTGACCCAACTTTTTATGTATGTAAACTCGACACTATACTTAATGTAAAACTTAAATATAAAATATAAAATAGTATCAAGAATTATAGTATAGTCCCACCCACGAAATTAACTGGTCATATCATCTGACTGAAATAGGTTAGTAACCTGTAGGATAACACTACTTGTTTAGTGCCGTTTAACGTCCTTATTAAAGTTTGTAAAAGAAATATAGACTACTGAGGTATTCTAACAGTTATGGGAAAATCAAGATTTATTCCATAGATCCACTACTAAATTAGTCAGTCAACTTAGGCCTGATTCAAACCGGCATAGCTTTTGATTAGAAAATGCTGTGGCACTGCTTGAACACGCTCTATCACTATTAAAACCGCATCGGACAGCAAGCCTTTAAATGCAGTAATGTCGATAAATTAAAAACGGTATTATCTTTTGATATACTTGTGGATGCCTATCATGTTCATCTTATAATTATTATACAAACTCATTTCAAGACTTGAGATATTATTGTAACTGCTGGAAGTATGAATTAAATATAATAAAATATAAAATACTAACATCACCAACCTCTGACCATACACCTCCTTCCAAATGATTCAATCAAAACCCGAATAACCTTGTCAGCCCTAATGCGATCCTCTCGTCTACCTCTCGGATGTTTACCCGACGGCTCAAAACTGGTTACATTTTTTTGGAATTTGGTTGTTATAAAATCATAAAAAATAGCATTCTCATTTTGTTAGTGGCGCTGCTATTATCTGAATTATATTTACCGGATGTATTTCCCGCAGTTCCGCATTATAGGGCCTTTTAAATTTTCCCGTATGTTCATCTTTTTTCTGGCAACATATTCTGCGCATTTCTTCCCATAACGGAAACGGCCATGTTTCGCATACACAAAGTATTGTTGGTAATATAATAGTGAATTAAATATTATGACTTTTAAAAAATATTACATGATTCTCTTATACAAAAGAATAAGGTCGGAGAGCGACGAATTTCGAACGAAGAGTAACTATGCCCGGTCCCAACGATTGGAAATCTTAAAATACTTGATAGAGCCGTCTATCAACTGAATTTTATTGTAAAACATAAAACGCTCAATAAAAAACAAAACAAAAATACTACACTCATAAGGTATAGTTGACTGTGAAGTATTTAGAGGTTTAGATAGTTGGGGTAGGTTGTCATACACAGCAGATCGAAATAAAATTGTTTTTATTTTAATTGCTAAAGCTGACGTTCCGACTTGCGTTGCAAGCCTTCATCAGGGCTAGAAGAAGAGAAAACAAGCAAAAATATATGACTAAATTGTAGAAAATATATGAAAAAACACACACCAAAAAACATAAGTATGAAAAAAATAAATGTATAAGTGTAAAGACAGTATCATAAAGGCGATATCTAAAGTCCATGAAGGCAATACGTAAAGACTATTGAATTAAGGTTAAAATGAGAAGAACTTAAAATGAGTTATAGTTACTTAAAAGCTAATGAGTAATTTCAACAAATTAAAAATAAAATAAAATAAATAAAATGATAGTTAATTAAAAGTAAATTGGTGAATTAAAATTATAATTGGTAAACATAAAAAATGAGTAGATACAAAGTTAATGAGATATTGAGGACAGATAACTGAATTAATATCTGATGGCACTGAAGACAATGCATGTAAATTATTGAATTAATTTCAGTTGAAAAGAAATTAAAAGGAGTGATAATTAATGAGTAAGGATAGTGAGTAAATACAATATAATTGGTAAATATAAAAAATGAGTAGATACAAAGTTTATGAGATATAGTGGTTAAGTTAATGAGTCAATACAAAATATAGAATACAATTAATAGTAACAGTAAGAAGTTGACTATATAGCTAATAGTAAATAAAACTATGAGAAGTACAGCTGTGATAAACTTTATATCATAAACTTTATATCTCTTAACTTTATATACTCATAAACTTTATAACTACTAATTTTTTTATATTTATAAAGAACATATATTTTTTGCTTGTTTTCTTTTCTTCTAGCCCTGATGAAGGCTTGCAATTCAAATCGAAACGTCGGCTCTAACAATTAAAATAAAAACAATTTTATTTTGATCTGCTGTGTATCTATTACTGCCTACCCCAACTATCTACATCTCTAAAAATACTATACTACTACAGCCGATGATGGATACTAGGTTTAGTACTTGGGTAAGGTGGTACAGCTACCAGGGTGGTTGTGAAAGACGTGGTCGAAATCACACCGCTAGGTTTTTCCAACCATTAAGGGTACTGGATTCTGGGTATATCCCAGGAGAGATGAAATGATATAACACAATAAATAACTCATACTCTGATTTAGGCTAAGATTTAGGAGGCAAGTGTCTTAATGACTTTTTTTTTCAACCAGCATTTGTTGTTTTGTTTTTTTTAATCTTTGAATTAATTGAATGAAAAAATCTTTCTTATTTGGGTGTGTTTATCAGTTATCAACTCTATTCGGAAGAAGTATTCGGAATCATAGAGGTATAAATTTACCTATTATAATTTTAAAAAAATGACAAATATTTATCAAATATAATACCATATAGTATAATACATTATAGTAATATAATACCTCTGACATAAGAGAAAAACAAATAAATAACTCCTGAACCAAATTAATGCTCATGAAAATTTTAAAAGGATCTCCTGGAGCATGGAACTATTCCGAAACGAACTGGCAAAAGTAATCTGAGCAGTGATAGATTGTTTCGGTTCCCCATCCAATCTATCTCGCTTTCCAATACACTCAATCCAACTTTTACAAGATACGGATGGAGGAATAAACAGATAGTCAATAATGGATTTGAAACTTGGTAAATAGAAAATAATATCTGATCATGTGAACTCAACGACTTTTTTCATCAAATTAATTCCGTAACGAAATCTTAAAAAAAAAAAAAAAAAAAAAAAAAAAAAAAAAATGGGTATTACATGGATTTTATTCGTCGATTCAGGCCTACACATTTAGTTATATTTCATTATAACTAACAAGGAGACGTTTTAACTTGTAACACATATTTGAATGCCGATTTTTGTGTGGGTAGTAGGGACCTATAATAGTGCAAAACGAGAGATAGCCACCAATGAGCATTGGGAGCCGAGAAAAAAAAAAATAATTACGTTTTATTTTTTTTCTCGGCTCTCATTAAAGATAGAGAAAATAATTTTTTCACGCAAAATTGTAGATTTGTATGCTACTTGAAATAAAAATACTTCCGTTATGCTCAAAACACGACCTGGCTTCAGTGTTCCAAAAAACTCCAAACAAATAATTGAGCCGTATATTTCTCCAGTTACTGCCGAATACCACGATGTTATTAGTTTAACAATTGGTAAAGTGGTCATCTTTATAAAACGGTAGTGTCTTAATCTTTATTCTAGATTTGGAAATCAGTTATTGTAAGCAATAACGTAAACGAATATGTTTCCATCATTTAACAAATCACTAGAAAAATAACAACGAAAATACAATGGAAACAAATTAAGTGTCCACGGGAGAAAGGGGAGAGTCAATTTTTTTCTGAAATGGAGTTTTACACTTCAAAATATTCACATTTTTGAGTAGAATAAGATGGTTAAAGGTATCAGCCAGAAAAGGGGTTTTTAAGTTAGTTACAAGAGGTTGAAAGATACCCATACACGGAAGAAAAGGGGAACATCCAGGTCTCTCCTCCGTCCTTCTGTGTTTAAATTGGAGCTTTTTTACTAAAACTTTATTTCTTAGATTATTAAAAATTTTAATTCGTAAAAGAAATAAGAAAATGACATACAAAAATCACAATTAAAATTATCAAACCATACTGAAGTTATTTAAGATCCAGACTATAAAACTTAATATTCTCGAAATGCATTCCCAATGAGCATTCCCTTTCTCCCGTGGACTCTTCAAATGTATTGAAGTGAAAATATCTTCAGCGGCACATGAACTTTTTCTGATCAATTCGGAGTGGTGTCCGATTTGATACTGAATATATATATTAAGATACTTTTTAAATAAGAAAATAATGTAATATTAATTGTAATTTTTGTTTCTTTATTTAAGAAATATTCACAAATTATCATAATTTTGAACAGGATTTATCGACAAATCAGAGATAGTTGATTTTTTAAAATCAAAATTCAACTTAATTATTTCAAATAATCCAAGTGAGAGTAAAACGAAATTCGGAATAATGTTTAAAATATTTAAATAGCTAAATGATTGTATATTTTTTAATATGTTTCATTATTCCTAACATGCTAGGAGGCATTTTATGTGCATCTCTCCCTGATTCCTATGAAGCTATGCACATCAACCAATTTGACTACAAAATAACTTATTTTGTGACGGGTGTGAATCATCCAGGAAATATGAATGGGAGACAAATATAAAAAGAAATCATATACAATCATTACATATTTAAGTTAGCATAATCCTGTTTTTTCATTCTTAGAATATGATACCAATGAAGAAGTCTAATCAGGGCTAAATCTCACTGAATGAATCACAAATATGATTTTATTTTTTGTATATAATATTACTTTCTGAATATAGACACAAAAATAAATACTTTTATTTTTTAAAATAAATAATCACCTCTTCTTATTCCAGATAGAACGAATTAATATTCATTATACAACATCAATTAAATTATCAGTATACAGGGTGAGTATCTCTTAGTGTAAAAAAGCAATGGGATGAAACTAGATCAAAAATAAAGAAAAATGCCGCAGACCTTACTTTTCTATTACAATCCGTTGCCTATATACAATAATTCAGTCTATATGAAAGCTGGTTAAATTTGCAAGTTTTTGTGAGGTTTGCAGTTTTGTGGATAGTTTTTTCGAAAAACGGTGAGCGTTGAAGTATAATAAGATATTGTAGCTACCCTAAATAAGATGGAGATCAAGCTGTTCTTTAGGTCCCAAGTTTGTGAAATTCTAGGTTACATGCGCTCTGCTCTCATAGAAAATTTAATGCTAAATCCTAAAATGTGGTCAAAATTTGGAAAATATTTAAACATAGTTGTGATATTACAGCTTTTATTGCAAAATCGTGGTTTCCTCATAAACGTCATTGGCTTATCATATATCTGCAACCGATTGGAATTTTTGATCTAGTTTCACACATTTTTAGGGAAAAATAGTCACTTTTGTCGTGTGGTTTTAAGTACTCATACATTTTTTTTTTTATAGGGTAATTTAAATCTGTATAAACTGGCCCAAATAGTTTGGACATATAATGATAAACATTCATGAAAATCCACTTAATATTATAACAAATAAATTGTAGAAATAAATACAAATAAAAAAAATTTGTTATTATAAAAAGTAGATAAATTTTGTGAAAAAATAGACACATAATTATGAACATAAAGTTTGTAATTGATTCTAAAGCAAGACATATTCTGACCAGAATTGGTATCTTTGGGTCAGATAATGTTATGTAGGACAGCAGTTGGGGGTGTGAATGGGGTTTAGGAATTCGTGTAGGGCCCATTGGATCATGTCCAGACAAGACCACCCTACAGGGATCCGTCCCTTCTTTCATTCTACTTTGTTTTCCTTGGTGGAATTCGTTATTATCTACACCTCAACACTATCACAAAGTGTCAATGATAACTAGTTGAAACAACTTGGATGAATACCTTTTAGACGCGTGAGTGGGCACTACATTCTAGTCCTACTTATTGGACTTCAGATTGCTGATAAAACTAGAATTTTAACTAAAAATGTATCTCAAACTTTTAATAGAAACTTAACATTAAATCTAACTCTTTCTAAATTGGACAGACTGTTGTAGTCTATTTTAAAATAAATTTATGCATATTTGAAAATTCTTATCAGTTTCTGGTCTGTTATAGGTGACATATTTTTTTGATATATTTTTTCCCATCATGAATAAAGAGTTTAACGTTAACATATATTTTTAGTTTAGGTTAGAAAGGGAAAGCTTCAGCTGATAGGTCATGGGTTTCATTGTAACATTTTTAATTTTTATTTTTTCAGTAAGCTTTTATAGAGGAAATATTACAATATACCTCAATTAAGGGCAATAAGAAATATGGATTGTTATGATTCCATTCATACATGTAAAGAAAGAAATGAATATGAGAAAAAAGAGTATACAACATATAAAATATATATTGAATTACTTAATAATTAGTAAATTAATAAGAATATTAATAGTGAACATAAAAATTAAATTAAATTAAAAATACCAGCATAGTATGTACACAAAATACACACCCAGCCTAAGGATCCCCAAACCAAGCCTGTCCCCCCGCTTATGGAGGAACAAGCCAGGTTTAAAGAGATCTCAGCGCTGCTCTTGGTTGCGTCATTGTTGTCAAATGCCAGTGGAGGCTGAGTGAGAGCGCTATGAAGCTTTTTATTTTGTAAAACTAAGTAAAAAATATTAAATAAGTGTGCGTGGATTTATATTCCCATAATTGTATGTATATGCATCAGGTGCCTAATTATTCTTTGAAAAAAGAAATGTAAAGTTCTGTTAATGTATAACAGAAACTATAATTGACTTCAAATGAATTCCAGATGGATTCCTAACTTGGATGTTAGGATTATATTAATAACTTAGATGTTATTTTTTTAATATATAAATAATATAGTTAGGTATATTTCTTATTTCTTCTCTCCTTTCCTCCGTACACTTTCCAGTATGGACGAGCCTTTATCCAAATGTGCCAGTCCTGATGGTCCCATATTAACTGTATCATTGTTAGAGGATAGTCTCAATATACTGGTTTTTCTCGTGGTCTTCTGCTTGTAGGTTTAGCTTCGATATCTTCCGTGAGTCTCAAACTTAGTTTATTCTGCAAGTTTGCACCTCCGACCACCCCATTTGCTCTTTATGCAAGACGTTTTTTGAGGGATTCTCACTTCTTCCTTCATCTGGTTTAAGCAGCGACTATTCGAAGATAAAATTTGGATTGATGAACTAGTTTCGACTGTTAAACATTTATCTTCAGTTCTAAAAAATACAAAATTTTCAACACATCAGCACAATGTTACATGGATTATATATACTAAAGTTTTAAAAAATGTATATATCTGAAATATATCCATCGTGGAAAGGGAAAGGGGGCATGTAGGTTAAATTTTTGGGGTTACTATGGGAATTCCCATATGACTCATTAGATTTTGCTCTTGCTATTGGGAAGAAATTTAAAATGGGGCTATTGGAAATATTTATCAGGTCATTTAAACATAAATCTGGATCGGTTTTAAACGATTTTATTATTTTTTAATGATTTAAAACATATATATATATATATATATATATATATATATATATATAAATATATATTATTATTATTTATAAATATATAAATATATAAAGATATATTATTATTATTTATTGCATTTATAAAAAAAATATAACCTTTATTAAATTAAATTTAATAATTTAATAAAGATAGTTCAATAATAACTTAATCCATTTCCACGATGGATATATTTCAGATATATGTTAGATCTCCTCAGGCGAGTACCAATATTTGATTTCTTGTCTTACATTATTGAAAACTTTAGTATATACTGAATGAACTGAAGATGAATGTTTTGAATTCGAAACTAGTATTCTGATAAAATAATTCCAATAGAAGTGGCAATTAATTAATAAATCCAAATTGTATTGATCCTTCTATACCATCACGCGTACCTCCAGTTATTCGAAGATATTTTATTTTAACTGCGGTAATTCGGCTTATGTGCTTATATCTATAAGTATGTGTACCCCAATATGCTAAATTGATAATTAATTATGTATCGGAGTAATTAATTAAAGACGCAGGAAATTATATCTAATTCTGTTTGTTTCGTCGCTGTTAAAGTTTGGGACGTAGTTTAGAGGTATCCAACACTAATTGGAGATATTCAGTTAGAGATAGCTGGAAATAGGATCCTGTTAGCCTAGGCCTGGGAGGGGATTGTTGACAAGAGAGTGGTGAGGGGGGGAGGAGGGGGGGCTTGTGTCCAGGAGAGCTCTCCAGGAACGCCTCATTTGCACCTGGCTCTCTTCACACACCAAACTAACACCTCCATCTCAGGGTAATTGTTACCGTCTCGCTTACTGCACAATAACAGTCATTTATATGATTCTGTCTTTTCGTCTGGATCTGAAAGTGTTTAATAAAAAATAAACAACACGAAGTTGTGGTGTTAGTAAATAGATCTGGAGTGGTCAACTTTACCAGAGCATATCGCTGCTTCGTTATTCAACTGACTAATTACCCAAGCTAGTCTCAGTCAATTAAGTTTTTGTCTAGCAAAAACATACTTCTAAAATCTGATTGAATTCAAATTCAAACAGTTAAACAACGCCTGTCGAAGAAAAAGATCAAAGAAAAAAAAACATGGTGCTTTGCCATTAGGATTTCTTTGCCCTTTAAAGGGTCAGTTACCGTACTTCAAACTGACATCAGGATTTCTTATTTTCAGAGAAAATTAACTGCTGTTAAGAAAACGAATTTTTTTTTCGCGAAAACGGGATTCTTGTGGCTTTACTTCTTTTCAACCCTGTCACCATTTAAGCAGTTAAAGCTTAAAGAAACATGCATTATTGTTTAAATATATTATGAATCATTTTTTGAATTCTAGAATGTTTTATATCAGAAAAAAACAAGGAGCTTCTTGGAGGACCTTGGTGTGGAGGCGAGGGATATAGCGATAATGGCCGAAAATATAATATTGGACTCTGGGCATTATCTACCACCACATACATGGTACATAGGATGGACTAATGCAATTTATAGTTAATACGTACGTTCCAATTTGTTTTATTCTTGGTTCTATGTACATATATGTATATGGATATCTGATATCTGTGTTAGTAATAGTAATATTAATTGTAGAAAGTAAGAAAGGGAAGAGAGAAAAAAAAACCGAGGGAGGGAGACAAATAAAATAAAAGGGAAAGAATAAAATGAAATAAATAAGAAAAGAGGGGAAAACAAAATTTATAAGTTCGTCTAGTATTTAGCACTAAGTATTATATTCTAGAATTATAACCAGATTCTAAATATTATGAATTATAGTGTTATCTTTAGTTACATAGATAGGTAGGCTGTGTGTGTAGCAACCCAATAAAGTTAGCAACAGCATGTTTTTTATATCAATAAAGCATATATCTCTCTTACTGAATTTTTTTTTTTGTTCACCGTTATATTCTACAAGGCATTTTGGTAAAATTTCGAATCTGATCGGCAATTAGAAGACGGAAATCAGTAATTTCATTTTTATTCGAATTTTTAGCATTTTAACACAAGGTAGGTATTGTAGAATACAACGGTAAACGAACGAATTAAAAAAAATGCATTTTTTCACATTTGTTAGTTTTACGTAGCGATGATATGAAAGGTGTCAATAATTTTTTTTATACTAGGATTAAAAAGATATATTTATTTTTATGTTCAAATATGGTATATAGTTTTGGATTTCAGAGCATTTTTTTTTTAAATTTCATTTGAATGTGCTAGGCGAATTATAACGTTTTTTTTCCTTTTTAAGGTCATGTCTCGCGCACAAGTTCTATAATTAGAAAATTCATATTAGGTTTTATTTTATTTATCTAAAATAAAATTTATAAATAAATAAAATTTATTATTATTATTATCTAATATTATAAATATTAATATTATATTAATATCTATATTAATTATAGAGTGGCCAAGGATGTCCTTCCTCGGCCTTAAAAAATCGTCAGATCCTGGCAGATCTGTAAAACAGTGTCCTTAAAAACCGTTAAAACAGCAATCCTTAAGGACGAAAAAGCTAATTCTAATTGTGGATGGAGAGAGTGGCCAAGGATGTCCTTCCTCGGCCTCAAAAAATCGTCAGATCCTGGCAGATCTGTAAAACAGTGTCCTTAAAAACAGAAGCCATCTCTTAATCCCGCCCCGAACCCCCACCGCCACTCTTCTATATCGTACCTTTTTAGCAAAAAGAGTAAACGGGAAGGAGTCGTTAGCGTTGAAAAACTATCTTCAGCCTCCCGTAGAATGAGTTACCAACGAATTAATATCCTTCCGCCGTCTTAAAACAGTCAAATAGTCTAATATTTTTTAAAAAAGTGTCCTTTTTAGGTCCGCGATCATAAAACCGTTAAATATTTTAAAACAGTATCCTGGAGAACAACAATGGAGGAAGTTATCCTTCGGATGACTTAAAAAAACCGTTAAAACAGCAATCCTTAAGGACGAAAAAGCTAATTCTAATTGTGGATGGAGAGAGTGGCCAAGGATGTCCTTCTTCGGCCTCAAAAAATCGTCAGATCCTGGCAGATCTGTAAAACAGTGTCCTTAAAAACCGTTAAAACAGCAATCCTTAAGGACGAAAAAGCTAATTCTAATTGTGGATGGAGAGAGTGGCCAAGGATGTCCTTCGGCCTCGAAAAAAAACGTCAGATCCTGGCAGATCTGTAAAACAGTGTCCTTAAAAACCGTTAAAACAGCAATCCTTAAGGACGAAAAAGCTAATTCTAATTGTGGATGGAGAGAGTGGCCAAGGATGTCCTTCCTCGGCCTCAAAAAATCGTCAGATCCTGGCAGATCTGTAAAACAGTGTTAGAATTAGAATTAGCTTTTTCGTCCTTAAGGATTGCTGTTTTAACGGTTTTTTTAAGTCATCCGAAGGATAACTTCCTCCATTGTTGTTCTCCAGGATACTGTTTTAAAATATTTAACGGTTTTATGATCGCGGACCTAAAAAGGACACTTTTTTAAAAAATATTAGACTATTTGACTGTTTTAAGACGGCGGAAGGATATTAATTCGTTGTTAACCCATTCTACGGGAGGCTGAAGATAGTTTTTCAACGCTAACGACTCCTTCCCGTTTACTCTTTTTGCTAATGCTTGGACACTGTTTTACAGATCTGCCAGGATCTGACGATTTTTGGAGGCCGAGGAAGGACATCCTTGGCCACTCTCTCCATCCACAATTAGAATTAGCTTTTTCGTCCTATTAATTATATATATATAATCGTCCTATAATATCTAAAATTTATTATTAAAATAAATAAAAATAAAATTTATTCATATTAGGTCCAAGGAGTGTATATATACGATGACTCATGTCTACAAAACCAAAACAAAATTGTTGAAAAAGGTTGTTCTTGGCCAATGATTGTGCAAGAAATAGTAGGATTTGGCCAGAAACCCGTTCAACCGCTAGGTTTTTCCCCATTTTAGAGTACCCACTTTGTAGATGCTTGATGTGCTTCAGGAGGATCTCTAGAACCCAAAGTTGAGCCACGGCTGAAATAAGAACTTGAATTTTCTACTTATAGTATAAAAAAGATTATTATTACACTGAAATAGAATAAAAAATAAGTCTCAGAAATCTAAAACTCCATAACATATTTGAACATAAAAATAAATAAATAATAGAACCAAATTATTGAATATATATTTTTATGCTAAAGTAAAAAAAAAAGTTTATCACATTTAATATCAATGCTCATAAAAATATTTATGTGAATGTTCAATCATCAGAAATGGACGGTGAAGTTAGACACACTTCGAATTAACTTAAACGAAATTATAAAAGCCATTTCGATAATTTTATGATGTGAGTCAAATGATACATGTAAAATATGATATTATTTTCTTAATAAATGTGTATATAGAGCAAATATATATTGGAGTGATCACCCTACCCCTTGTATCATAATTGGAAATCACACGTAGTACTTAACTCAATAGGTCCTATTAAATATATATTTTCTCTAGAAATAACTGCCTAAGAATATCTCTAAGTTGTGTGTAAATAATAAACAAAGTTTTTTTTTTTATGTACTCGTTACTACTAACTATGGGGTATTAATTAATTATTTAAATAGGTAAGCGTAATCATAATTCAATAGTGTCTGTTTTAATGATCGGAACAACTATATACGTATATCTTGGCCTCTATAGGTATTTCATAGTTGTAATAAATAACAATAGCGGAAAGGTAAGATAGGGATTCTTTTTCTTATGTTATTTTTATTACGCACTTTTACGGCCTTTGTATAACGAGTAAGGAGGCTCCAATCTGTTATTATGTTTTACAACGTTTTAGTGATCCAACAAAAGTTGACAATAAGATAATATTAGTGTTTTCGCAATAGTTGATAACCTGGTGCATCAGGTTTCATTTTTTTTATTTGCATCTATTTATTTTATAAAAATTATTTATCATGTTACTTGTTCAAATGTTGAAAAATGAGCAACTGTAATCCTTTTTCATGTCTTACTATGAAGACGTTGACATGAAGTTCCGATTCATTCTATTTTAGTCATATTGATATGAATTATATACATACATACATATATTTATATATTCTTGCTCTTTCTTCTTCTACAGCTTGGCAGTGAGAGGGACCTTCCGATAGAGTCTTATCGTCTTCATCTGGTTCCCTCTTCTCCCCTCCATTCATCACTCAATCCTTCTTCCTGTGTTATCCTTACAACTTCTCTAGGGCGTCTTTCCTTCTACGACAGCTTCGAACCTATGCAGTAACCTATGCGATTTTCTGATTACAGTGATGTGTCCGTTGTGAAATGTATCAGATGATTTTCTTCTATTATTTCAAAGAGTCTTTGATCGTAGTGTTCCTCATCTCTTCTTGTTGTTCTTTCAACCTTTTTGAGGTATCTTATCTCCGTAGCTCCACTTGACTGTATATATATATATATATATATATATATATATATATATATATATATATAATGTCTTATTGGTTGGGCTCATAATATATAAGCACCAGATTCTTCACAAAATGTAAAATAAATATCGAAATTCGACTATTTTGGAAAACGAAAACTGATTTTTTAATATCAAAATATCAATTTTAAAAACACAGAAAATGTCAGTAATAATATATCAGTGTCAAAATATTGATTTTCCGTAGTTATATATTGATATTTGAACCCTGAGTTTTTTTTTATTGGAAAAATATTAAATAATACATTAAATATATTAAATAAAACAACAAACAAATATGTAGAAAAGTGAGAGCAATCAATGTCAGAAACTTGCAATGAAACTACCGGTTAGTAGCACTTCAATAAAATGTATAATCATAATTGTAATGTACCTTTTTTGTTCTGAAGCCTCGGTGGGTTATCAGACAGCAAGTTGGGGGACTAGTTAGAAATGATAATAATAAAATAAAATAACAAAACAAAACAAAATTTAAGTACAAATCATGTATTATATATAAGACGTAGAGTTCCCCAAAGATTGAAATAGAAAGGTACCGAAGAAGAATTGTCGAAAACTTGGATTAAACCAACTTAACTCAGAATACTAGTACGTGATGTGAGAGCGCCTGTGGATCCCATAAATGAATCTTATGAATTAATTCATCAATCTTTTGAGCTTCATTTCAAGCTCGCCAGACAGTCCTCCGTATACTTAGCATCCATACTCGAGGTAGGGAAGGATGGGGGAGGATATAATATCGTTCAATATGGTGAGATGAGAATCTACACGTAATGGAGTCAATTAGAGTATTGAACTAACCCAGACAATGGAATATCAGCGATCGCATCAGCTAATCAGTTGGGCGTAACAGGTCCTATTGTTATATTGCATTGGCTTACCTTCCAAAGGTCACAAGACGGCTCCCTTCCTACAATGCTACTTTGCATACCATATTCCAATCCAGGAATTAGAATTCTTCTGCCATGAATTAAACATGTTCAACCATCAATTGCATTATTTATAGCTTCTGACCTTTCAGTCTGTGCTAATGGGCATTTTATAAGCGATAACTGTCCGCACCTTTTATAAGTCTGATTTACAAATTATTTTATTCATGCCGGCATGTATTGGGTTGCCCGGATATTGATTTCATTTTTTCATTATATCACCTTCCTATATAATAAACTAGTGGCGTTTACGGATTATTCCGTTGTACGAATGTCTACATTTATTAATCCTCTTCAAAACAAAAATGTTTGTTTATTATATGTTTAGGAAAGTCTTGATAAGACTCCGACACTTGATGAAGATGTTCTATGTGAGATCTTGTTGAGGGAAATTCCAGAACAACTGTTCAAGATCTTGCGAAAGAACGACCGTCGCTAACCACCTAATGGAAAACAGAAATTTAAAAAGCTCGAAACTTAACCTCTTGCATCAACTGACCTCCAATGTCTTTTTCCAATAGGCTCCTTGTCCTCTTGCCAACCAACGACGATTGTTTAAGACCCTTGGAAACTTAAAAAAAAAATAATTAAGAGGTAGGAAATTTCATAATCGAAATTCGATATAAAATATTTTTTTAGGGTTAGTTAATATCAAAGACTCAAACTTTTATTTACGAGTCATAAAACAGTTATTATTCGTTGGCATAAATGTATTCAGAGTAATCGATAATTTAAAAATGGTTTTAGATGATGAATCGATGCCGGTACGTTTAATCTGAACTTCCAGGAAGTTAAATATTGTATATTATAATTTTATTTGTTAATAATTCTATTCAGATTTTTTTGGACCCGGATAAGTCTTTTGGCTAGCGGTGTATACTTTTTTGGTGTAACTTTTTTTTACAGTTCGAAATGTAACATTTTGACAAGCTCTAGCTCTGTTGGTGTTACAAAATATTATCGATAGTTTTTTGATCATAAATTTAGTGGAAAATATTTTTTGTTCTATAATATTTGTCACTAGGACTTAACTTTTAGGAACAATATTGGTTTGAATAGAAAAAGTCACATATGCCTAATTTTTTTAATTGTTGGGTCTCTTTTGACACTCTCTTTCTCTGTTGATTTTGCTCGGGTCGAAAATTTGATTACAGTTTTATATAAAAAATTAATTGGACAATATTGTTTTTGTTATGTCATTTGTTGCTAGGACCACCGTTTAGGAGCTATATTGGTTTGAATAAAAAAAAAGACACGTTGTAACTTTTTTTACCCTCAAAAATGTAATATTTTGGAACGCTCTATCTCTGTTTTGATCAAATCTACAATTTGCTGGGAGTTTTCATATCAGAAATTTTATGGGAAATATTTTTTGTAACTTAAAATTTGTTGCTATGTCCTACAGTTTAGGAGCTATATTAGTTCGAATGACATAAGTCACGTTTTAAACTCCATTTTCCTTCAACTCTGTTTATTTCGAATAATTATTAATTTAAGTGATTTGATCCTTTTAATTCTAAAATGAAAATTGGAAAAAGCAGTAGATTATAGATCGACCTATCCGTAATCTATTGCTCTTCAAAATCTTGGGGAAATGAAGTTTTTTTTATTTAGCCATAGTAGTACTTGTCTTAGCACTACTTTCCTTTTATCTCACAGAATCGTTATGAAACAAGTAAATCAAATAGTTTGAAATCAAACTAGAATTTCTGGAACAATGGCAAGAAAAACATATTTCTTAACTAAATTTTTGAAAGTAAAAGCCTCCAAAACTGGTTTCCAGTCGATGAAAGTGGCTACCCAAGGGCCTGGCCAAACGAAACCGAAATTCCTAAGGAAGTAGCACGTCTTTCTTTGAGGAAGTAAAGTTTATTGTTAGCAGTTTTTATTTTCTAAATAGTAGGACATTATTAAATACATTTAAACTTCGAAATTTCAATCTGCAAATGAAACTTTTTAGTAAATTTATTAGTAAAATAAAAAAAAAATATTTTTTTTTTAAAATTAATAGAAAAAAAAGAAAATGTAAAAAAAGAGGTTTAGGGGCTGTAAGTCCATTTTTCATTGATTGAGTCTAAACTATGAAAAAATAAATATTAAAGGTCTTTTTTTTATCTTATTTCAAATACAGTTGTCCCTATTGTAATCTATTCCCCTCACTTTTAGTGGTTTGAGGGAAATAGAATTTTGAGATTAATTTGAGGTTAACAATACAACGTGCATTTCAAAAAAAAAAAAAAAAAAAAAAAAAAAAAAAAAAAAAAAAAAAAAAAAAAAAAAAAAAAAAAAAAAAAAAAAAAAAAAAAAAAAAAAAAAAAAAAGCTCAGCACCACTAGGGAAACATCTACTTTACTGCAAATAAAACAAGAATCGAACTTACCTTCTTTGAAAAATTGATATGTGAGGGGAAATAGAATTTCAAATGACAAGAGTCGAACACTTAAAATAAAACCAAATTGGGGAAACTAACAGAGGATTTTTTTAGTAAGTTATGCTACCCTCAGTTTGGCAAGAAGGTTCTACAGTGTTGCCATCATGAAATATAATGGAATGAATCTTGGTTATGCTTTTATAATATTATTTATTATTTACATCTTACTTAAAATAATCTGATGTGTCCCAAATTTATATGACTAACAATACTTTTTTAGAAATTTATGAATGGAACTGTGTTTTCTGATGTCGCTGTTACAATAAGTGCTGTTTCGAAACGATACATTTGTTATATAACTGTTGCCAATTTAAATAGGTTTAATTCATACCATATCTGATTGACCTGTCACATTTTTTTAAATTTCCACTAAGCAGTTTTTTTCGTTTACCATTTAAATAAAATGACCAGGCGAAATTGCAAGCGATTATCCATAATTGAAGTTGGGTTCGAATCGGGGCACGATGTTTCGTAAGATTTTGTTGCACCTGATTTACCAGCAGGCACCGCGTCCATGGCCTATATTTTGTAGTATAGTCGGTTGTTTTTATTAATTTTTTAATTCAAATTTTGAAATGCCCGGATTGTTTGTTATTCTTATAATAATATTTTTTATATGATTTGTTTTCTGTTTTATTTTTATTTTCAATATTATTTTCCTATAATTATTCATTAACTTTTAAACTATTTCATACTTTTAAATATTAATTCTCATTTAGGTAATTAATTGTTGATTCCTATTCAATTTATTCTAAAAAATATTGTGTACATATATTCTAAGTTAAGCATAGTATATAACGATATGTAATTATATACGGATAATGTCCAGAGATTGAACGCGTTGAAATATATGCACCTAATGCAGAAATAATGCAATGGGGAAGGCTAAAAAAAATGCATCGATTCAAAAAAATAAACGCAAAAATTAATTTTCAAATATCTACATAAATAAAAAAGAAAAAAGAAGTATATTAAGAAAAAAAAAAAGTGAAGCAATGTATGTATATTTTTTAATTTTTGTATTTTTTGAAGAGAAATAGAAAATTAGAATATATATCGATATGCGGTATTACTTAATTTTACTTAATTGAAAATTAATAGAGACTGTTAGAAATAATTACAATCTTAAATTAAAGAATTTAAAAAAAAAATATTTTTACCTCTACCCAAAAATCATTAGCGTCTATGAAATTTACAGATTGATTATAAAATTCAATTTTGTATTAGAATATCTAGAGAAGCTTAGGTTTTTGATAGCCCCAAGTGTAATCAAATGATTCCTAGTTTGGACCAATCTATCAAAACATGCTTAATGCATTGGTATTCTTGATTGAAGGAAAGGAATTTTTGTGTGAACAGCGGCCAATTTGAAACCAAAACAGTTTTTTTTAAATTTATTATATATTAATAAATTTTGATTAAAACAAAAAATTAATGGTAAGGAATGAAATAATTCATACTCATAAAATTACTGTATTGATTTTCCGAACGGTAAAAACAAAAGACAAATGTCCTAGAAGTTTAGTTAAGTGGCTCAGTTTTTACAGTTAAGAAATCAGTTTTTTCCATTGAACGAAGTTTCTTTGCATCTCAAAATTCGGAAAAAAAAAAAAAAGAGTTATTTGTATTTTGAAAATATAATGTTTAATATGTTTTTTGATATCTAATATTTCGGAATTTTCACACTATTATAGAAGATATATAGGTTTAAAAATACTCCGCCTGTTATATTATGATTTTATGCCTGTTATTTTGATTTTTATTATGTAAATTTTGATACCATAATATTATCCAGGCAGACATTCGGCACCAAAATATCGCATGACGAAATCACAATTTCTGAATTAGATAACAATGTCAATATCGCGCTATTACCTCCAGGGTGGATAGTGATCAAGGTGCCTTATTGTTAGAAGATTGCATTGTCAGTAATATGCTACCACCTTATGCTATGTTTACTTTTAGCATTCAAAATCTATCGCTTCCAGATTTTCTTTAACCATTGAAAAACATTATATTTTATTAAAATACTAAAATGTTTCCAAATTATCTAGAGGTCTGCCATGTTCAGCAGTCTTATGATAATTACATTTTTTTTTTTCCTTTTTTCGGTTTTCCGAATCACAGGAACCTTACAATGGGTGTATATGTTTCTAATCGTCCTATCTCACAACATAACACATATTTGTATAAATAACAATAGCAACATGTTTAATTATATATAATTCAAAGTATTTTCAGAATAATATAGGAATGAACATTGACTTTAGAATAAATGAACTGTAATCCAATAATTATTAGAATGGATTTATAAGTTAATTAATAAAAATAAGACAAGATTGAAAATCAAAAAAATAGAAGGATAAGAAATCATGAACAATTATTCTTATATATAAAAAATTACAGTACTATTTTAATACATATGAAATGTAAATCTTTTTTAAGAACTATGTAATTGATAATATCCCAGGGTAAAATTTTAAGTTGACTACTCAGTTGTTGAGCTGTCGTTTAGGTTTTAACACGATAATTATATATTATAAATAATTTATGTATATACTTCGAACGATTCCAGAATGTAAAAATTTGTAAATTTAGAAAGTATTCTGTATACGATTGGAATAATATAAAGGTATTTTTAGAACACATATGCATAAGGGAAATCAGGATACGAATATCCGATTGAATACCATTATTTCTACTCGTTCGAACTCTTCCTGGATTTATTGTTTATTTTTTACTGCAATATCTATACATAACTTTTTTTTTCAACCTCAAAGTGGTCATTTTAATTTATAAAAATAAAGGAGTGACCTGTTAAATAAACACTCATATTATGAGTTTTAAAGAATAATTTACTAAAGTGAAATAAAGTATTGGGCTGGTGCAAAAATAATTCAGGTTTTTATATTTGAAAAAAACAAATACTATAATTTTGTGTGGTTTATGATGCTGAATGGTCAACAAAAACTTCACTCGTAATGTCCCGAGTAGTTTTGCGAATGTTTTCTTCTCGCAAAGCCTTCAGACGTCGTGGTAAACAACAGAAGGACTACCGCGAACTTCCTAGTTTTCGAGATCAGAAGTTTGGAACCAATCACTGATGCTTCCTTTACCCCAAACAATATTGACTGCGCGCGGTTTGGACCGCACTTCGACCAAGTTTGACCTAACTCTTATTTTGACATAGTGAACTTCCGAGGTCCTTATAGTTATAAACTATAACACAAACATACAGAGGAAAAACAACATCAATACCATTGTTAATATTCAATTAGCAAGATTTGAGGATTATGTTCGTATACTTGGCAAGCACTAGAGCCTATACACAAGAATATTTAAAACCTGTTTATTTTTTCACCCACCAAACACTAGAATGATATGAATATCCATTAACCTTTGATATAAACATTTATAAAAAATAACATTTAAAAATAACTCACCTGTCCAGGAAACTTAATAGTTTTAACCATTGTCTAGACTCTACTAAACACAAATAAACTATACAAACTACACTATGCTGTGACAGGAATATAAGAGACTTCATATATGACCTGAGAACAAGACAAAGGATATGAAACAGTCTTCTGTTGGGTTGTTTCCTTATTGGATCGAAAGAGGCAAGTAAAGTCTAAGGAGCACTTATGACGTATGACCGGTCAGGGTTATTTAAAAAAAAAAATCAATTTTTTTTTTAAATATCTATTTATTGAAATTCACAATTGTACATTAAAAAAAAAAATAACAAAAAAAACTTACTTCCAGTAAATGTGATAATAACATAAAATAATAAAATTACAGTTGCTTGTGAAGCAACTACCCACTGATAGCACTTCAATAAAAGTTCTATTTGAGAAGGTCCCGAGGCCATTTTCTTTTCAGACGCTTCGGAATGTAGTCAGGAATAGAATGGGAATCAAGTTGAGAGACTAGTGAATTTGAATGGTTATGGAGTTTACTATGAAAGGTTAGTTATCCGATTTGGGCTAAATCAGCAACATATGGAACATTGAGGTCTTTATGGATAAGTTTATTTGTAACAAAGTAACGAGCGTTAAGGATTTTTCGAAAGATTTTGGGTATTAAAAAAAACCTCCGTTTTCAAATACAATGTAATGCAGCGTCCGTGCTGTTCCTGCCCAGTAAGCGCTAGGCTTAAAGTGAAAATCGTTAATACACACCCTAACAAAGATAATAACGTCATTTGCGCCCGCTACAGTTTAATAAAAAAAATCTCTTAGTGCTAGATATTTTGAAGTTTACTAGAGCAAAATTTATTCTTATTCCATAAGTAGTTAGTGTCTCTTTCAAAACGAGATCATTCAAAACTCGATTTAAATTTAACAGATGGAAGCACAAGGTTACAATGTAACAAGGAAAGTGCATGCCAGTATTAAGGTTACAGAAGTAAAGGTTACATGTGTGCTCTGTGGCAGGAGGTTCAGAGATCTGCCATTGCATGACTTGCATTTAAAGGTCTTGTTTTAAAGTAGTCTTCTCTATTTGGTAATCCAATTATCTATCCTTGTGCAGTGCTTTAGCATTATTGTATAGGTTAAAAGCCATTTGCTGCAACTAGCCTGAAAAATCATGCAACAACATAAAACATTCCTTTATATCTTGTAGGTCAAAGGAAAATAAAACTTAAACAAAAAAAAAAAAAAAAAAAAAAAATATTTATTTCGTTCATAATATTGAGTCACCATCAGGGCTAATAAAGAAAATGTCATTAACAGAATCAGAAAATATAATGCAATAAAAAGTACAATAAATGAAGATAAATATAAAAAAAAAAAAGTTAATAGTTTATGGAATGTAAGCTAGTTGGAAAACCAATTTTATAGAAAAAAAATATATAAGAAAATAAAAATAATATAAGAATAGTAATATTGCTGAGATTAGAAAAAAAAAATAGTTATAATTATGTTTATTTGAAAAAATTCAATAGATATAGGTACCTTGTATAAATGTTAATGTACGTATGTTAGTCGTATAAAAAATAAGAGCAAAAGACAATAACAGGTTGAAAAATATGATTAATAAAACAAAATTATATAAACAATCATAAATCGAAAATAAGTGTAAAATTATAAATAAAATCAGATACAACCAAAAAGGGAGCTATTAATCAGATAAAATTATTAAATATGAATAATGTAGGTATTAGTAAAGTAATAATCTTATAAAAAAGGACATAATAAAAATTTGAAAGAAAATAAGATGAAGTAATATTTAAATAAATGAAGTAGAATGCGGAAATAAAAAAAAAAAAACGTACCAGATTAAGAAATGTAAATTAAATCTGAATAAGACCAAGTATAGTGTAAGTCACTGTCAAGAAGGGAACTGAATAGCAATATAAAGCAATAAGTTGGGGAAGCAATGGGACTTAAAGGTTCCACAGTTAACCAATTTTCCTCTTCAGTTAATTTTTTTTTCTTAAAGCAATACTTGTGAGATGTTTAAAATAACATTTTACTAACAATTATACATTAAGTACTGCTAAAGTAAGAGATGCTGTTTGATTTTTTTTTCTTTTTGGTATATTTATAATCTCAGAAGATATTGACGCATGCTGAAGCTTTTCACGATCGCCTTGGTAAGATTAAGAACAGGAGAAAGAAAAAGATGAGACGGGAATGTGAGCAGAAGGATCAGCTACGAAACTTCTCATATAGATGGCCACTTGAGAGATCAGTTTCAACAATGAGATGAGTAAAATCGAGTGGCTAGATAAGTCACCGTACCTTCGGGAAATAAGAATTATCTGGTGTGGAGTATCAACTCATGCAATGTAGTAGGTTGGAAGGAACTAAACTTTGAGGCACATTCAGGAGGAAGGTAAGGAGAGGAAGAGGATGATAAAGGTCATGAATTGTTGTTCCAAAATGTTCCAGCTTTGCACCTCTGCCATATACTTTTATGGCTAGAACTTAAAATCCGACCAGATAAATGCAATATAATCATTTTTGCTCTATCAAAATATCGATCCTATGCTCCAGTCCATTGTCCTCAACAGTTTTTTTAAGTAGTCTTTTTCCATCTGAATTAGCTATTCATACATTAGATTCAAAAAAGGGATGTCCAATTACACTTTTACGTAATCTTCAACCACCTAATCCGTGCAATTTTATCCAGGTAATAATGCTTCGCGTGATATATTATTGAAGAAATAATGCTCGATGGCATACTTCAATATAAGATTTGTATTGATTGATAAATAAAACTTCAATTATTCCTTAAAGTTATATAAGTTATTTACTTATGGGAGCGAGCAAAGCCGCGACGGGGGATGCTAGAATATAATAATTATTAATACTATTTATTAATTAGGTATCAATAAATACATTTCCCAGCCAATGATCGCCCAATCAATAGATGGATGTAGACAACTTGTTTTCTCATGAACCTAATTTTGGCACAAATAATGTGGCACATAGTACATTTATTGTGTAAACTACCAAGCCATCTTTTGAAGCTGGATAAGCAGTCTACTGAAGCAGACTTCCAATCCAATCGGCGCAAGTTCCTAATTCCGCGATCTAAGGTTACAGAAACCTGAATAATAATTCAATAAAAAAAAAAGTAAAAGTTGGAGGTAGTGATGTAATGGAACGACCTTCCGAGTCAGCTCACCCACTTTCCCCCGACCGGTAGGAGCAGCCAGTACTGACCTCTTCCAGCTACATGCTCTAAGACAACCACTCTCGTCTCTTCTCCTCATTATGCAATGAGTTTTCCTCCTGGTCTTATGTAAACAATAACGGCACTTGCTTCTAGGAAATAAGGATTACCAAATGAAAGCCATGAATGAAATAGATGATAACTTTATTTATCCTGGAAAAGATGTCGTCTCGGGATATCTTTAAATAAAGATCAGTCCAAATGGCTTGGTCGTGGATCCATAACTTTTAAGGTGTGCATACACTAAAATGTAATGACAACGAAGCTAAATGCACGGTAAAAACTCACGATCAGTAATTCAAAGTGGAAAGAACATATAATAGCGCACAATGATAACACCCACAATTCCCACTTCACTATCCATTTAAACAGAAATAAGTTTAATGGTTTCATAACTGGAGAGTTAAGACTAATCCAAGCAAATAACCTTTACCCTGCGTCGAAAACTTACCTCATCCTGTTTTCCTGTATCCTATAATGGAGTTCCATTAAATAATGTAGAACAGATAAGATACCTTGGATTTCATCTGGACAAGATTTTTCTGGAACCTTCATACAAGACTGAAAATACAAGAGGCTGTACGTCGATTTCGACTGCTACAACTCCTACTTGACAAACGTAAACTCCCGATTCACTAAAAAAACCCATCTACAGGACGATTATCAGACCTATTTGGACTTACGGTACACATTAAAACACTAGATCCCAACCTTTTGACCTATACACACCCTCACATAAAACCGCTTCCTTTGACAAATCCTTCATCATTTGTGCTACTTTTGGAATTCCCTACTAACTTCTATTCGTAAAGCAGCTTCCATAACTTCCTTTAAAAATAATTTATTCCTGTACCTTTTAGACAATCAATCTTCCGCAAGTATGTCAATAATTAAATGAATACTTAGAATTACTTTTTTTTCTTTCTCTCTTTCTCTCTTTTATACGTTCATATATATATGATTGTATTTTAAGTTATAATTATTATTTCATATATTTATTTTATTTTATTTTTAAAAAAATTTTTTCCCTGTAAAAATGTATGCTGTAATTACTGAAGCATCTAATTTGTAAATAATAGGCCAGAAAATTGTACTTTTAACTGTGCATTATTTTTATTCTTAGGGGACAGTAAGTCCCAGAATAAAGTTTATTTTTTCATTTCATTATGGAGATCCACCAAATTCTTCCTGCATCCAGTCTCTCCATTCCAAAATCCTTCGAAAAATCCTTAATGCTCCTTATTTTATTACAGATGAACTGGTCTATACTGACCTGAATATCCCATATGTTTCTGATTTGGCACGAATCAGATACCTTTCCTTTGATAACAAACTTACTCCTCATCCAAATCCACTTGTTGCACAACTTGCTTTCCAATCCATTTCTGACAATCCTCCGAGGCGTCTGAAAAGAAGATGGCCTCGGGATTTTCTCCTTTTTTTAATATTTCATTAGGGCACTACTAATGGGTAGTTCCTATACAAGTTTTAAGCATGTCATTATTTTTCATTGTAAACCGCTTAAGTACTAGATGTATTTGTAATACAGTTGTTAGTTTTTATTAGGTGATAAAATAATTAAAAAACAACCATAAATTGAATAAAGTCTCAGGGGTGAAACTAATACATTGAGTAGAAAATATCCTAAAATTAATATTTATGAATCATTAGACATACTAAAATCGTTCAATACCAATCCAGAATTTTGTTTAAATGACCAGATAAATATTTCCATTAGTCCCATTTTAAATTTGTATCGAATAGGAACGCAAAAAACCAATCAGCCATGGGAAAAACTCAAAGCTTTAACCTTCCTGATCCGTTTCACCTTCCCTTCCACTATTGATATCCTTCAGAAGTCCGGTTGCCTCCATAGACACCAATATATTTGATTTCTTGTCTTACATTTTTAAAAACTTAATTATATATAATCTATGTATCAGTGTGCTGATGTTTTTAAAATTTTGTGAGTTTTAGAACTGATGAAGAATGTTTAACATTTAAAACTAGTTTTCAAAGAAAATAATTACAATAGAAGTGACAATTAATTCATCAATCCTGATTGCATTGATCCTTCTATACCATCAAGCGTACCTCGTGAACTGGTTTAAATATTATTTTCAGAAATATTTTACCATCTACCGCCGAGCAACGGTCCTCGCACTGCTTTTAGAGCTTTCTCTACAAACCCCGATGCAGTAAAAGACCTCTGTTTACATTTTTCTCCGGTGGAATGTTTCTTTGGCAGGACCTTTCCATATGTTTCTGGGTCTACAGACTCTGTTACTGGATGGGGAAACAAAGACGGAATATTAAAGGAACTACTAAATTTGATTTCCAAACGTGCTTGTGATTCTGTTAAAACAATAATAATGCCAGAACATTTTCTACGACTTCCAGAATTACTTACAATTAGTTATTACCAAAATCTTCGTGTATATTATTGATTGTAATTTTTTTTTTTTTTTTTTACTTTTTCATTTATTAATTCTTGATTCCCACCCTCTTAATCAAATTTATAAATTTCTTTAGCATCTCTGTTAAATGTATTTGAAAAAATAATAAGGAAAAAGTAATACCGGTATTCCAGAAATTATGTAGGAAAAAAGGTATAATTAAACTCAAAGGCAACAGCAAAATAAATCAGGCTTGAAAAATAAATAAAAAAGTATTTTACTTAGAAATACGTATGAGCTTTCGACGCTTCAATTAAAATGAATTTCCCCCCGTGCTTGGCGTAATAACGGATTTACCACTTTTTCCTGTTAAAAATAAAGAAATCCAACGAGTTTTAAAATTAAGTACTATATCTTAAACATAACACTTTCCTTGATCAACAAGAATAAAGCAATTTTTTAATGATGCTACACATCAGTAAATTGTTCAGGTTTGGCTTAGTCAAGAAGCTATTGCATATCGTTAATTGGTTCTTGGTTCTATAACAATTCGTAATATTAGACACTATCACTAGTTTTTTTCTCAACTAGATTTTGGTAATAGATATTATTTTTGTATATTTTAGAGAAAAACAAGAAACATATTGCTAACACCAAACGTGCATATTAAGTGGGCTCAAGGGTTTGATTCTGAATGACTCATAAATACAACATGCTCTAGGGCATATAAATACTATAAACAATAACAAATAGTATGAAAATCCAGTATCGTAGCATTTCTTGATCAGCGAATGGTTACTTACGTCTTAAACATACTATTCAGGAAAGGAGTTATTGTTAATATTTTCAAATTTAAATAGTAAATATAAATTGAATGAAACAAAACAAAACAAAAAAAACACTGTATCCAATTCTCTTGTGTTTTTAGGTTGGTAATTTTCCTATTTAAATATGATATTTTATATTTATAATTGACGGGGTTTTTAAGTTTGGAATAACCTGTAAAACCTGCTTTTTATGGGACAAGTCTCGATATTAAAAAAAGAAAAATCGTTTAGTCTTTTTTTTTTTTAATTCTAGAGGGGGAAATTAAACGGAAACAATTTAACTTTTTTTAATTGAAATCCTCAAGTGGAGTTATGTTTCTATAATTTTTAAAAATTTTGTTTGATATTATTTAATTAAGGAGGAAGTGAGACATGGCGACTATCTCAAGTACTATTTCCTTTTGACTCTATGATTCTCGGATTCTTTAGGAGTCGAGAATTAGCGATTCTCTTTTTCCTGAAAGAATTTTCTTCTGTTTCTTTAGGAAGAGTTTGGCCTGGCTGTGGACTCAGGCACGTAGCGCCCTTTTAATCCGGTCCGCCAGTTTGTTTTTGCCTTGTCTTAATTTAGAAATGTTCTCTCTACTCCGCAAACGTGACCAAACCACTACTCTCTCCTGTTTGATTAAGGACAGCGGGGAAGTAAGGAAGCAGTATCAACTTTTGGAAAACTGATGCGCAACTAAAATTTAAGATATATGGTTACATATGCATATAGCGCTCATCTTAAAAACGGAATAGCCTGTTTCGTAACGTGATCGGTCATACTTGAGTAGAGAGTACCTTATCACCATGAATTATGTAAAATTCTTATGTAAAAAATATGCGATAATATGTCATTTGGATTAGCGCAGATTTGTTTTCCTAGTGCAATGAGGAAGTGGTCAGTTTCTAATTAGATCGTTGTGCGTAAAGAGGAAGTCCAAACGAACAGTATGCAAGACCCAACACTTACGCAATGCAATGCAGGTCAGGTCATGGTATACAGTACATTCTAGATTTATTTAATTTTCATCATTAGTGAATTTATGTTTTTGCTAGTGATAGGTTAAATTATATTTTAACAGACAAGGTTTATATTTCCTGATTTTATATCAAGTTGAAGAGTCGGAAAAATAGCAGGAAACTTTTTTTATTTTTTTAAAATTTTATAAAACGTTTCATTTCAAATTTCTGACCTACTTTAAGTAAGCTAACCATAAAGAAGTATACTACTTACAAAATACCGGTCTATGATTCAATGGTAGCTTAGGTTTCCAGCATCTCAGCATTCTTACAAAATAAACGGTAACATTCCATATAAGCTAAAGTCCTAAAGTGCATCCAAGATTATACACTTTATTTAAAACTTATTCCAAGATTATATGTATCCAAGATTACACACTTTAGTGATATATTTATTTACACCTGTCAATTACAATCAGACAACCAGTGAATGAGTTGTGAGAAAGAAAATGACATGAGAGGCATGAGAGGGAGCAGAACCTAGCGGCACCTTCAGTCTTTATTTTATTTTATTTTTATTTTAGTCTAAGAGGTCTCTTATCCATCTCCTTTTTTGGCCTTCTCTTGGTGTTGTCGGGAAAATGTATTGTGACCATGTCTTTTATAAGTGTATTAGGATGTCCATGTAATTTTTGTTGGCATTGTAGGTCAGTATGTAAAGTTATGTTGCTTACGTACCATGGTGCTTTTGTGATTGAACTGAATGTTTTTGTCTAAAAGATTTAGATTTTGTTATTAGGTGTATTTTTAGCTGTTCCGTATATCTGCCAAGTTGGGAGAGATGGGCATGGAGACAAGTGGTCATAAAGGGTAGTAAAGGAATTAAAAATTTTCTTACAATTAGGATGGAAAGGTATCAATGGGATTTCACTAATTTCCAGAAACATTAAAATTTAATAGCGCTTTGTTAAATCGCTTTTTAAGTTTTATTTATATATTTAAAACGAGGATTTTACATAGTTTTGATTAGCCATATATACAATAGGGAAGCGTTTTTTAAGAACAAATTTAAAATTTAAAATATGTTTTACTGTTAAACATTTCCAGGAATATTTGCATAATAAACGGGTTGATCCCTCGAATCATCTCTACTGATGGGAAATTCGAGCATTTATGTATAGGAGGTTTCTTGGTTAGTACCTAAAACCTTGTCATATGAAAACATTTATGATTTAGTTATAACTAATAAAAATTACCTTTTTCTATTTCATAAAGATATATCCATTATAAATAAAAAAAAAGATCAAAAACAAAACAAAACAATAAACACATGTTCATCCTCAGGTTGAGGACCCCCAAGTCTCTCTTCCCACTATATGAGGAGCTATGCAGGGCTAAACATTGAGCATTGAGGAAGTTGTTATAGATTATTTTCATAAGATTCATAAATTATGTTCACCTCTTCTTTAGACTTCTTTGAGTGTTGTCTGGTATGTGCGTATTGGCATTGTCGTTTATGAGTGTTGAAATGGTTAAGTAGTTTTTAGTGGAATCGTTTGTCGAGAGCCCGCAATTGTTCATTAACAGGCGTGCGATTGTCAGTTTAGAGAGTTATAATACGTCCAGTATAATGGTATGAATGTTTTTGTCTAAAAAATATGGAATTTGTTAATATTTGTCTTTTAAGCTGTTCAACGCAGTTGCAAAGTGTAGTTATTTCTTATGGATAAACAGAATAGTGTTTTTGTTTTTTGTTTTTTTTGACGTAGCGGCCACTAAGTACCACGCTAATATGGTGAAGGTTCTTTGGAAATCTCGATTTTCTTTCTTCCCATCGCAGTTTCATGTTTTTTGACCACTTTGTACCCCTCTTTTTATCTCATCTAGTATTGGTGAGATTTTTCAGTGTTTTCCTGTATGTGTCAATCCAGACAGTCGGTATCTGAAATTTTAAGCTTCTTTAATTTTTTTCTTATTTCCTTCGTGCATCCTCCTATCCTTTTGTAGCTAAAAATTTTGTTAAACATTTTTTATTGAATCTTTCCTCATTCATCCTTTTCATGAGCCCATAAAACACCAGTCTTCTGAGTCTTATCTCAGTTTCCAGGTCTTTGATTTCTCTGTAGATCTCTTCTTTGGATCTTCGCCTGTAACCTTCCTGTGGTTTCCTGGGCCCATAGATTTTTTTAAGACCCTCCTTTCTATTCTTAGCAGCTTTTCTAAGTTGGGTAGTCATGTGGTCTCCATCCTTTACAAAGTCACAGGCTTTATCACAAAGTTGTCATACCTAGGAGAGGTTCTTTTAATTGTATATATTGCCTGTTTCGCCTATTCATTATCTAAATTTTTTATGTAAATTTTAAACCTATATCATAAGAATGTTCCTCTTTGGCGAGCGTCGGTTTAGGGAGATTTTACTGAAAATATTCGCATTTTATATGCCACATTGTTTATTGAGTGTAACAAATATCTCAAAATCCCTTGTACATACTTTATTTATATTATTATCTACTAAACAGTATCAAATCAATTAAATACTTTTATATACAAGTTTTAAGAGCTGAGAGTTGCGTATACATTATTGATGCGGAACGTCAAGAAGAAATCAATACTGGGTGTTGTATTGAAAGGCTGGAAACAAACATTTGAGGTAGGTACATTATGCATGTTTAAATGCCAAACCAACTTTCCCTCTTGTATCCCGGAATATTCCCATAAATACTTTCACCTTAGCCATAATCGCCTCTTCGTCTTCGGAAATTGTTCTGGTATCAGGAGATGGTCTGATGAGCTAATTGGTTTTGGGAACTCCCACAGCACGAACAAGGCCTAAACAATTCGTACATCAATTAGATATGCCAGAAGAAAATTATTATTAGTGTGGTGATTAGTATTAAGTTAATAAGATTTTACTGAATGAGTGTGAAATTTAAAAATATGGGGAAAAAAAAAATATTATTTGATACAATTAAGCGGCGATAATAAAAAAAAAAATATTAGGTATATGATCTCACAAATGAAGAAACCAGAGGAAAAAATGTTTACGTCGATTTGTATGTATTTTTGAAAACAAAAAAAAGTTTACCATGGCATATTTGGCACATGAAATATTCAATCACCATAATGTGGGTAATCTGAACGTTTCTTCCCCTGAAAAGAATATGCGATCTAAAGGTTAGTCGGAAGTGGGTTGAATGACAACCATTACCTCAAATCCGACTAAAAATGGACATGATTTTTTTCCCTGGCCTCCTCAAATGGTTCCACATTGTATTATTTCCACGACTCAGGAATATACTTACAGCTACTTGCCTATAACGAAGTGCTCTATTGACCTGTGCAACGTCATTTCCCAGACAGAGCTTAAACCTTATTCTTACAGAGTGAATCAAATATCCAATTATATTTCTGTATCATAAGTTCTGCGAAATCTACTTATTCAGGTCAGATTTGCCCCAAAATGGAATTCAAATCTAAATATTTGTATACTTATCAGGTATTTTTTTTCTTTAATTGTTCACTAATATTTTTTAATAAAATATCATACGAATAACTGTAACTTTGTCTCAGCGACACTATAAACTTGTTTTCCCTCCCCCCTCAACTATTTTATTTACAGAAATATATCTTAATATGTAAAACCTTTTTTTTAATAATCATAAATGTAGTGTTTCCGATTATACAAAATACGTAATTACGTAATTACGTAGTTCACTATATTAACTATTTATAAAAAAATAATTACACTATATCCTAGTTAAGAGAATAACTATCAGGATTGGAGACCGATTTTACCGATTTACGATTTTTTGAGGCCGAAGGACATCCTTGGCCACTCTCCACGCTGCTTTAAGGTGGCGGAATTTAACGATTTTATTAGTTTTTTCGTCCTTAAGTGTAATATGTTAAAAAATTCAACGGTTTTTAAGTTATCCGAATGATAACCTCCGCCATTGTTGCCCTCCAGGATACTGTTTTAAAATAGTTAACGATTTTAAGATGGCGGAAGGAAAACATCGATCATTGTTGTCCTTATAAGGACACTGCTTTGAAATATTCGATGATATAACAGTTTTTAAGGGTTTGCAGCCCGCCAGATGACCTTAGGATTTTTTAAAGGGAGTAAAAAATCCTTAGTTATGCGTTCCTTCGGAAAGGACATAAAATGGGGGTCCCGAGCCTGTGTCAGGTGCTCGTTAAAGATCCCTATCCTAATTATACCTGGATAGGCAAAATTTAGGACTCCCACCGTAGCATCGTCCGATTAGCCATAGCAGCATAAAGTGACGTTAAACGAAATAAACAAACAGTTTTTAAGAGGGCGGAAGGATATTCCGCCTTTGTTAAGGCATTCTATGAGAGGCTGGAGATAGTTTTTCAACGGTATTTCTAATGTGTCTTTATAAAATAGAATTAGCTAAGGGCTGTTAAACAATTCTTATTTTAGGTAAGTTTTGTACTGCAACAATAACGGTGAAATTATTGTATCTTTATGAGTTAATAAAAACTTATTTTAGGCATTCATTGTTTAACGTCTATTGCATTTGAAACCCCAAAAGGTATTAGACCTATATTTTATGTTATTTTTTTATTTCGTTTAACGTCACTTTATGCTGCTATGGCTAATCGGAATATTTTATGTTATAAATAGAAAATAAAAAATTATTGGTTGTGTATATCAATATTCATCACTATCTCTATTATTCTCAAATAGAGATAGGTATGATATGTGCAGGTCCTACATATCATGTAGGATATGTACACATACATATACTATATGTATTATATATATACTTTTGGCTGTACATTGGGGGTTCTGTATATACATATGGGGAGTTTAACTTAATTAATTTGTAACTTTTAATTCAAATTTATACCTGTAAAATATTTGACAGCTAGAAAATTGGTTATGATCATCTAGACAAACGGGTCTGTGGAGGACGAGCTAAGCGTGCCAAACAATAGTCAATATCGTGGATCTCTGCGATGATAGTTCAAATCCAGCCTGTGGGTGTTGTCTCTAATCAGAATCTTTAATCCTTCCGAATAGGTTGGTAACCTGTAGGATAAACCGTCCTGCTTTTGTTTGAGAATATGTTAAGCAAGCAGCAGATATATAGTACAAGCTAGGACGGCACTTCCAGCTTTAATACATTTCTTGACTAAGAGGTTACTAATCTAGCTGCTTTTTCAGTCTGCGCGAGTTGGATTCTTTCCGTATAATGTCATGGTAATTTTAGATCTTAAATTTATGACAAGAAGCGAGCATTATAATTTTAGTCTTATATTTAAGGATTTTATTTAACTTGTCATTCTCTTGGTTTATAGCATATTTTAAACCCTTAATTTGATCATATAAAAAGTCTTTTTTTTAGCTATGTGCTTAGGAAAAACTACTAATGAATTACAGTAGGGCAGTATTGCTAATGTTCAATATACCTATATAAAATTTTCTTTTCTAATTACATCTAAGATGTGAAATATGTTAACAAGTTAAGATAACTTGTTATGATGATCAAATTGTTATTGAAATGTTCTCATAGTATTGTAGCCACTGGTCACCAACAAACCATTTGTGTTATCCATTTTAAATTGTCTTCACAGACGGACAATGCTTGCTGATTTGGTTATGAGTTCCGGCTCTCTTCGCCAAGAAGTAATAACAAGCATAACACTTCTTTAATACAAATACTCTTGAGGCTATGGCTTGGCGCCGTGGTGCCGCTTGCTAATCGTGCTCGATGGACTTTAGCGAAACTGAGAGTAGAAAGGCGACCACCCACTAACAGAGGTGATACCGTGCTTTTTGATAACTTCATTTAGGATTCCTTACCAAGAACAGTCGGCGGACCGTGTCTTGAAAACTTTCCCTGATGATCTCTAATTTTCGTTCAGCCTTAAATAAAAAAAAATATATAATAAAAACCAAAAACATGAGGTATCATTTAATTCACTACTTGCTGAAACCCGTGATTCCTCAAAAGTAAGTTTAAAAAAAAGTATAAAAGTCATCCCAGTTCGTCAGTGCTGCCTAATTATATTGAGCATGTTTTTTTTTGTTTTTTTTAAATCAACTGTTCTTCTTGGTGAATACTACTATCTAGCATACTAAAGCCCTCTAAACAAAATTGTGTTTGATCTTTATTGCAAAAAAGACAAAAAAAAAAAAAAAAAAAAAAATAAATAAATAAAAGAAAATATAGAATTTCTTTAATGAAAACATTAATAATAGGATTTAAAATTAAAATAACGTAAACTTTCTAAATCATTATATCATATAGGTAACTATAACATAAATAAATAATAAATAAAAAAGTTCTTTATTTATTATATATTCTGGGACCTTGAGTCACTAAAAAATAAGAAATAATGTACAGTGAAGGGCCTTCATAGACTTAAAATGAAATAATATTATTTAAAATAAAATAACAAAGAATAATAATAAAATAAACACAAAACAGAAAGATATTATGAAAAAAGTAACCGAAAATTTGAATCCAGTTTGTGCAAAAACAATAAAATTTTACTCGTATATATACTGTTCATATTTTATAAAACTAAAAAATGGCTATTGCCGGTTTTCGTGGATCTGGATGGATAGTAGGTGATCAAAGAAGTGGTATTTGATAGTGGAAAGGGTATTTGAATGGAAGAGGATTGGAGCAGGAAAGATCCGTCGGAAGCAGCGGATCAATAAGCGATCTGTTTGGCGGGTAAGAACTGAAGATATGAGCTGAAGGAGATCGGAAATGTGAGGTGGGCGTTGGGACTGGACGGTTTGGAAGAGAAAGAATGCCAGAAAATACTGGCGACGACAAAAAGGAAAGAGCCTTTTTAATTCCGCATAAAACTATGAAACGTGGACGTTTCTTGGAATTCCGAAGATAAAACGAATGAAGCAGTCAGATAGTCTCTTGAGTCGCGCCTCGAGATACTCAGACACGCACCCATAGCACAGCAATAGTCGAAGTGGGAAAAGATGAGAGAGATGTCTAGTAACCTGCGGGTTTCGAAAGGATGGTTACGAACGCAATTGTGATGCTTCATAATAGTGGTGGTGCGGCGGGAAATTTCAGATACGTTGTTTTTTTAAGTATATAGGTATAGTATAAATATATATTTTATATGATTTCTGCCATTTAAACTGTACAATAATACTAATAATAATATGTAAATTGAGAATTAAAGACATTGCAATTACATGCAAAGCAACCTTTCTTTGAAGAATTAAAAAGTCCGCAGGCCATTTCCTTTTCAGAAGCCTCAGAGGGTTATCGGGAATCCAAGGGAAGCACGTTGAGACTAGTGGATTTAAGTGGGTATGGAGCTCATCATGGAAAGACAGATTCTGGTTTGAGCCAAATTAGCAATGTATAGGAAATGGGCATAGGGGATTTCACGATGGGTTTTGTATTGTAAGGATTGGATAAGAGATGAATAGGATGCTGTAGTTGAGTTTCAACGCTCAACTCAATATCCCCAATGAGGGCTGATTATAGACACGTAAATACATGGAATACGTTTTGTAAATAAATGGAAGCTTTGAAAGATGTATAATAAATGTTGGAGTAGTCGAAACGATCAGTAGTTTTTTATCGTTTCAGTCTCGAATGTAAGAAAAATAACTTAAAAAAATAAAGTAAAATTATAAATTAAAGACCACCAATGTCAATGTAAAGATCTTAATTAAAGTAAAAACATTTCATGTGAGTAGTAGTATTTTCTGGTCTAATATCTACCAAATAAATACAATCACTTATTCAAGCAGTTAATTTCATTTATTTATTTTTTTTTTTTTACGGATGCTTGAAATATTAATTAAAAAAATAAATATATTCTGAACATATACAGTTAGATTTTTTTTAGAATTGTTTCGAACGACGTGAACGCTGGACAAGATAGTTTATTGTACCTCATTTCTCTCAGCTTAAATAATGAAGACATTGGATGCATTCAATCAACAGATCTGTTTGATATTTAAATTTAAGTATTTAAGAAGTGAACCATAAGTAACAGGCTAAATGTTTTCACTTAGAAATGGGACGGGTGTGTCATGTTTGTGTGTTTACGCCTTTTATGTTCTTGCGACTCTTCCTGCTCTAGGCGGAAGTGCATTAATTTCTTGCGTCATCAAGACGCGGAGGGCCCCCTCCTTTAATTTTGGCCCCAGTCGCTATTACTTTTGTCCCATCATCGTTATTGGGCTTTTAGACAAAGGAAACCGACGTTTATTTAACGCTAGAAAGTTGTTTCCGCCTTTTAGAAGAATTTGTGGGATGTTAGCATTGCTATGAAGGAAATTTAAAAAGGCTAGATGTTATAACTTATTTCCGCTAGAGTATGGTTCTGTGGCCTGAAATGCTTTTCATTTAGTATAGTGCTAATAAACATATTTGAAAGGAGATTGATTAGAACAATAAATCTAAATGTCTTCCTCACATAACAGCTGAATATAATAATATAGCGCTATTCATAATAATATTATGACTGTTTCTTTTTTTCTGTCATTCTTTTTCTTATTTATACTTAGTATTTTCTAAACTTACAAATCTCATTTTTTATATAGATTATTTTCTTTGTCTGTAATTATGGCAACCAAACTATTGTAATACCTTAATATGAAATTTTAATATGACCCAGAATAAAGATTATTTTTTTCATTTCATAATTGTAATTGTTTTTGTAACGTATTCATTGAAAAAAGAAACGAGACTGTTTTATTGGATATTCAATAAAAATAAATATAACTTATTAAATATTAAATTTATTTTTAGATACACTTTTACTTTATTTAGAGTTTTAGATATTGACATGGTGGACAACACCACAAAAAAGAATAGTCTGATGATGGGATAATTGTCCCGACACGTTACTTCATTGAGTGATGACAAATCACCTTCAGCCTCAGTCAAGGACAATGATCTCTATGGACAACAATGAATCTATTCAGTTTCTACAATGGAATTAGAGAAAACAAATGCAATAAAAAAATAAAAACATCCCTTTAACTATAAAGTATATAAAATAAAACAGAATGATTTGTCATCACTCAGTGAAGTAACATGTTTCGGAACAATTATCCCACCATTCATTCTTTTTTGTGGTGTTTCACCATGTCAATATTTAAAACTCTAAATAAAATAAAAGTGTAATCTAAAAATAAATTAAATAATTAAATACTCTTTTAAATAAGAGTTATAATGAATGGTGATAAAAAGTAAATCAGAATTATAATAGTAGAAATAAATAAACTAAAATAAAGAAAGTAAAAAAAAAAAAAAAAAACCTTATGCCTCACACTTACCAGGTATGCAAGTTTAAAATGTCGTTTTAATTCCAATAGAATGCGCTCTTAGCCTATTGAAGGATTTGCTTATCTCTAAACGCTATTTTGTTTGTTAGTCACTTGTTTACAAAAGTCAGTTGTTTTTAAGTCGTTTACGTGGACGTATCATACCTTTCTTTGGTGTTAAAAATGTCTAATTTTAAGCCAAATAAAGAGCATTTGCGGCATGTCATGATTTTCTTATTTAATCAAAAGAAAAAGGCATCTGAATGTCATCGAATTCTTGTTGAGACTTATGGCGATGTTGCTCCAACCGTCAGGACATGTGAACGTTGGTTTCAAAGTTTCAAACGTGGTGATTTTGATGTTACTGATCAAAAACGAGAAAATCGACCAAAAAAGTTTGAGGACTTCGAATTGCAATCTTATTAGACGCAGACAATACCCAAACCCAACAAATGATGGCAGAACAGTTGAATGTCACTAGGCAAGCCATTTCCGATCGCCTGAGAGCTATGGGAAAGATTCAAAAGGTTGGAAAATGGGTTCCACATGAATTGGACGAACGACAGATGGAAAAAAAAAAAAACTGTGTGCGAAATGCTGCTTTTACGCCACGAAAGAAAGGGTTTTTTTGCATCGAGTTGTAACTGGCGATGAAAAATGGATTTATTTTCAGAATCCCAAACGAAAAAAATCATGGGTAACGCCAGGACAACCATCCACATCGAGTGCAAGACCGGATCGTTTTGGGAAGAAGACAATGCTGTGTGTGTGGTGGGATCAGAAGGGAGTAGTCTACTACGAGCTTCTCAAACCCGGCGAAACAGTCAATACCGAGCGCTACCGACAACAAATGATCAATTTGAGTCACGCATTGATCGAAAAACGCCCAGAATGGGCTCACAGGCACGCCAAAGTCATTCTTCAGCATGATAACGCTCCTGCACATTCAGCCAGATTGACTAAGGAAACGATTTCTTCGCTTGGTTGGGAACTCCTACCCCACCCGCCGTATTCACCTGACCTGGCGCCTTCTGATTATCACCTCTTCTCATCGATGGGACACTCATTGGCGGAGCAACACTTCAACAATTTCGAAAACGTACGAAAATGGCTCGGTGAATGGATTTCAAATAAAGATGAAGCATTCTTTTGGAATGGTATCCATATATTGCCCGAGAGATGGACAAAATGTGTAGAAAGCGAGTGTCAGTACTTTGAATAAAATATATTATACTTTTTTTTAAATTACTGTGTATATATTTTAAGAAATAAACGACATTTTAAACTTGCATACCTGGTATGGGAGGCCCCACACTTATTCAAACTGCTCTCTTAGCTGCGTCACAAGAGTCAAATTCAGTGGAGGCTGAATGAGAGCATTTTACAAGACTATGGTACAGTCGCTGAGAACATGAACGAAGAAGCTGGCAATCGCCAGAACTCCAATAAAATAAATATAAATAGCTCTTGGGGCCAATGCCATTTTAATCAACGAGGTGAGATATAACGGTTTGTTTTTTGATTAAGAATAGCTTTATGTGTAATTTTTAAAAAAGACTTCCATTTCATAGAAACGTCATATCACACACGATCTTAAAATAACCTCAAACATATAGTGCTGTTCACGAATGTTTACGAATAGACCAACAAACCAGACTAATTACCTCAATATTTGGGACAAATCCAATTCCAGTATGATACTCATCTGGATATCATATTTTCAAATCCCGTTTAATGTTCAATTATTTGTGTCAGTATATATGTTGATTGTGCTAATAACTCTAGTGTAAATGATAATAAGGAAAAAAGGGAATGAAATATTGTAAATTATTTTTTTGTTTGGTAATACTTTAAATTTAGTAACACAAAAAAAAATTAAAGATGTATTATTTGATTCCGACAAAACTAGAATTAATTCCTTAAAAACCAATAGTTATGTTTGGCGAAGTTAGATATCTTGTACTGACCTTAATTAGTAACCTGTACCTTTACAACCTATACAGGGGTAATCGGGTACGGTTTCCTGACCTACGGTTACGCAAGGATGAGATTTTCCGAAATTAAACTCAAACCATTATATTCTTCCCATGTTCGCCTTTATTAGTTTTACATGATTACTCACTTGTGACCAATAAAAAAAAAAAGAAAAGATGTATGCAAATAAGAAAATAAAAACACATTAGGTTAAAAACAAAAAATAATTTAAAGTATTCAGCTTATAATAAAGAAGGCGATGAACCAATAAGTAATATTCCATCATGTTTCTTTTTTATTACTTTTTTTTTCAGCCAACAATTCCGAAAAGGGTGATGTTGTGATAGATGGTCGCGCCATCGGAACCGATCTCAAATTTAACTGGAATTTCTCGTCAGTGTTGCTTCAAGCCGGCGGTGATTCACGCCGCCTCTAACTCAGCCCGGGAGAGGAAGTTTCGAAGACCCGAGAATATTTATCGACTTCATCCGCTCCCAGGGGCCTTCCTCGTGGTAAATTACATGAATTAACGATCAGGGACAATGGAGTAAATTAGCAGCTTCGTGCCATCCTTCCAGCGCTGTTAGTGTTGTGGTGAACTTCCTAATGGTCTTCCCAAGTAGATGGATGGGATCCTTCAGGTTTTGGAAATTTCAAAATAGAAATGCAATGTTGTAAGGGCTTCTAATAATAAACGCACAATTGCAATCAACAAGTCGATTACATGTGTATTTTTTATTAGCTGGACTGATTTTACGAATAGTAAATGATTTTATTATATTTATATATATATATTTATTGTTATCGGATACATATAACTGTGTCACCTGTGGATAGTATTTTGAGTGCAAAAATCGCATTTTAAGAAAAATTGCAATAGAAAGTTTGGATTTTTTTTCTAGAATTAGCAACGCGATAAAATCTAGGTTTTGAGACTTTTCATAGCCATCATGTTTTCGATTAATTGTTGTTGTTCGATTATTCTCTTTTTAGACAATTGTTTTAAAATATATGCAATCTACAAAATCACGCTAAATTCTTATATGTAAAACGTGTTACGTGGTAATTCAACTTATACATAGAGGGCTCCATGATCGAGAGAGTTGGGGCGATGTTGTCAGCGCGCTCGGTACAAAAGGTTATGGGTCCGAACCCTACCTGGGTGGGATAAAATTTATTTCATGGCAGACCCCATAGAATAAATTTTTTCATTCTCACTTTGAATGGAATGGGATGGTAACTTATAGGACAGCCCGTTCTTCCTGTACTAGTTGGAGTACATAATGACGTTAAGCTCCAATAAACAACAATAAACATTATCTTCTGCTAAGGCGCCCAATACAAGAAGATCATTTATATAAGGAAACTGTCGTCAAATTTTCGATTTATCAGAATGGGCTGCGTGTTACATTTATGAGGGTGAAAAAAACTAAAAAATAAAATACTAACAAAAAACTATAGAACCCTAGCCAAAAGATATATCTATGTCACAAAATGAAAAGTAGTTTCTCCGCTTGTAAAAACTTAAGTACATGCATTAATTCGTAAAGTTGAAAGTTTGTGTTAAATGGGACAAAAGTATAAAATATAATTATTAATAATAAAGTAGGTTATGTATTAAATTAAGGTGATCCATATAATGTGTTAATAGCTCTCATTTTTATTCCACCAGCCGATTATCCATCTGAGTCATTATTGATTTTAAATATCCTATTATTTTACTATTTAGATAAACATCGATAGTTATTTATGTTTTCTCAGATTATTTTCTTCATTACCTTGCCCAATTAGCTTTGAATGACCATCCTAGATGTTCAGCTAGAACAGCATCCTTCATCACCTTTTAAAACGGCATAGTATACTTCCTTATGTTTGTTATTGCCCTCTATATGAGTAGTTATATAATTCTTTTCGGAGCGCAACCCTTGGGAAATTATACATCGATGTAACTTATACTAGTTGACCCGATAACTAGTTTCGTGAGGTAACCAAATGGCAAACCGCACCGATTCTTCTTGCAAATGGCCCATACACCTTACAAATGGGAATTCCTTTTGTGGGCTGAACTAAGGCCGTGCTTTCATGTAACACGATTAATGAAGATATGGTGTACATTACGTCGTGTTGAATGTATTTTGTTCATGCTGTAACAGAGGTTTAGCTTATTTTATTTGAAAACTAGTTTTGAATGTTAAACATTTATCATAAGCTCTAAGACATACAAACTTTACTAAATATCAGGGTGGACGAAAGACCAGGTAGGTTGAATCCTTGGGTTTTTCTATGTCTAGTTAATATTTTTAGTTAAAGTATATCTATTGGAAACAAATTTAATACGTACATATTTATCTGATCATTTTAGTAAAAAAAAATTGTATTGTCTGTCAACGATTTTATTATTTCTAATGATTCATAAATATTTAATTTTGCACTATTTTCTGCTTGATGTATTAGTTTCACTCCCAAAAGATTATTGAATTTATGGTTCTTTCTCATTCAGGTGGCGAAGTTTTGAAATCTTTTCTTGTATTATTGTATTTTTTTATATGTAATTTGAATCTTTGATTTAATGATCGTCCAGGTTTTCCGCTGTATTAAGCTTCCCAGTCATTACATTTTAGATCATTTACAACGAAAAGGATTTTTTGAATAAAACGGGTCAATTTGTCTTTAGTTGAAGGGAAATAAGATGACTATTAGGATTGATGAATTAATTTCCACTTCTATTGGAATTATTTTATTAGAATACTAGTTTCAAATGCTAAACATTCATTTTCAGTTCTAAAACATACAAAATTTTTCAACACATCAGTACTATGTTGTATGGTACTATTATATATGCTAAAGTTGTCAAAAAATGTAAGACAAGAAATCAAACATTCTTTACCCGAGGAGATCTAAGAGATATTTGAGCAATATCCATCTTAGGTTAAATTTTTTGGGGTTTACTATGGGATTTCCCTTATGACTGAGGATTTTTCTGTCCCTATTGGACAAAAATCTGGTATGATGACTATGGTTTATGTATTTTAAGTGCAGGATTTAAACCTAATTTTCTTAATTCCTTTCCGACTTCGGTGCATATTGGGTCGTAATATGGGATCAAAATATATTTCTTCGAGGAAGCTTTGTTCTCTGGGGGTGTTAAGTATATATTATTCATAGTTTTTTATGTATTTGTTTTTAAAAAAAATTAAGTATCATGATTTTATTGTAACTGTTATCGCTGGCTATAATGTTATTACGGCCCGGTATCCATAAAGGCCCATTAAGGAAAAGAATTAAGAACATAACAGTGATTAATAATAAAAGTATAGTTGACAGTTAAGATGACTGCAGATGAAGATAATCAGGGATGCAGGCAAATAGATGCACCATGTCTAAGATGAAATACTAACGTAAAAGTACACTACAGTAGGTATAAGTACAGGCACACAATTAAAGTATTTCTACTTAGAGGTGGTGAACATAATTGTTATTAATGTTTTAGAATTGATGATGAATGTTAAACATTCGAAACTAGTTTTCTAATAAAATAATTTTAATAGAAGTGGCAATTAATTCATCAATCCTAATTGTATTGATCCTTCTTTACCTCTAGTGAGAACTATATTTTTTGTTTAATTGTTATTATAGTATTTTAATCAGACGTCTTATATATATATTTTTTATTTTCAGGTTAGTAGCTGATGCCCTACTATTTTCAACCTGCTATTAAGGTACTTTTCGAAAAGTAATTAAATTGTATTTTGTTGACAGTTAATATTTTCTATATCAATTTTTACCTCAATCTTACACGATGTATGTTTTTTTTTCTTTTTTTATTTAGTTAAATTTATATGGAACAGAGAAAAGAACATCACGAATACTAGAGTAAAGAATAGATAAATTATTTGTCACTTATGTGACATATAGTAGATCTGAAGGTTTCAAATTATAATAAAGAATTATTCCGAATCTAGATCAATTTCGTCCCCAATTAATCCGGATAATCGATGTTTCACTGTATTTTTTTTTTTTCGTTGATAATCACTATATAAATTTCTTTACCAGTTTTTATGAGCGTTGCTAAAATGCTGCGTTTAATATAACAATTGCTTCATCGTCGACAAACAGACAAAATAACCGGCAAAACCAAGCACGGGTATTTTATCACCCATTTCCATACATCCTGTTCGCATTACATTCCTATTATAAATTTGTTATTACCTAAACGTGAAAATGTAAGATAAATATTCTTTGATTTATTTTCATTTCGAATGTCGATAGTAAATGATCCGTAATGATTGGTTGTCATTTATTCAAGTTATAAATTTCTAACAATAATTTATTACATCTCATTGCCACCGCGACTACATTTATTTTATCTAACAACACATTATCCTTACCCATCTCCACAACATGTTTTATAAATACGATAGGCTCCACTTTATTCGGTGTTACGGAGACCAATGCCACGTTAGATAAGGGGAAAAAAAAGATAATGAAAGCAACCAAAATTAGAAAAGCAAATAGATAATGAAAAAAAAAAATATCGTTGTTAGGTCAGAAGGATCTCCGGGAGAAATACACAGTGTGTTCGGTATACACCCAGTAAGAAGAAATTGCAAATCACCTTATCTTCCGTTTTCTTTTCCAGGATATATTTTTAGTAAATTTTTTTTAAATAAATTATAGTTAAGTTATATATTATTATAAGTTATAGTTATATATTACTGAGTAATTTAAAATTTTAAAATTTAGGACGAAATGTCGACACAATAAACTAAAAAATTTTTAATTGTATTTTCCACGACTGCACACCCCAACTACTAACATCATCACTATATCAAAAATATAGTTTAATATACTATAAAGTACATTAAAATAAAACAAATTGTAATTTATGGTAGAAAATTTCATTTTATTTATTATGTAAATTAATTTTTTTTTTCTTTCGAATCATCGATTTTGGGGTACGTTAACTCAATTATTTTTTCGTGGATTCTTCTTTGTGCTACCTTAATTCTCTCCTATGTTGTCTTTATTCTCTCACAGATACTACAGTGCCCCTTCTGGCTTTAGATTGTTCTTGAAATCTTTTGTTTTCATCTTTCAACAATTTTCATAATTGTGCAGTGTTTTTTATTGTATTTTAAATATTATTGCTTTCAACTGAATTTATCATTTAGAAAAAAAAAATTATGCGTTAATAGAGTAACAACATATTTTTTTCAGGGATTGCGTATAAGCACTATTAAATTTGATTAAACTTGCCGATTTCACTGCCCCGTTATCTGTTTGGCCTCCGGTGAGTTGCGGCTATGTTTGGTTAGGTTCTGGACAAATAGGTCAAGTGTCGCTGGTTTGTTTACAGTTCGAGCGAGCGCCAGCCGACAGCTATGATCTACTTCTATAATAATCTACAATCAGGATCAAACGCTCTTTTCAGAATAATTAAACATTATTATACCGTTACGAACATCGCAGATTTCAGCCAAGATACCAATTCCCAACCGGTGCTTACCTATGTTATCGGAATCTTGCCAAACAAGGGTCAATGGAGGTGACTCGTAACGACCGTTAACTACGTATGATAAGATCTCTTGTTCTGTAGATACGCAAATAAGAATATCAACGCGTCCTTATCTCACGTGAACCTAAATAACACCCTTGGTTTTTGAAAGAATAGAAGTGTACTGAAAAGATGATAGTAAAATTTAAATTGAAGTCAGGAAATCCGAAGGCTTGGATGCCAACACTACCAATAGAACCAGGCCACTTTTCTTTTTTTCATTCTATCCCATTGAAACCAAAATCCACAATATCAAATTTGTCATGTTTCTCCCATCTACATCTCGATGATTCCCTGGAGATTTTAAATTTTTAGGATTAATGAATTAATTGCCACTTCTATTGGGATTATTTTTATTAGAATACTAGTTTCGAATGCTTAACATTCATCTTCAGTTCTAAAACATACAAAATTTCCAACACACCAGTACTATGTTATATAGAATATTTATATTAAAGTATTGAAGAATGTATGACAAGAAATCAAACATTGGTAATCACCTGAGGAGATCTAACAGATATCTGAAATATATCCACCGTGGAAAGGAGAAAGGGCAGGTAGGTTAAATTTTTGGGGTTTGCTTTGGGATTTCCCTTATGACTGATTGGATTTTCCCGTTCCTATTGTAAACAAATTTAAAATATTCCGTACGTCCATATAGGTCTAATCGCAGTCAATTTATTGGGAGCTTTGGACGTTAAAATGTAAATTTAAAGTTCAGTTCTAGAGGTTTTAATATATATTAAAAATATATTCATTGACATGTTATGATATTAATAGCTGATAATATTAGCTGTTGTAGGAGTAAAGTCAATTTAACTTTTGATGCATCCCAAACACTGCAATCTCATAAAACAAACCTGCAAGAATGCTGTCGCAATTGGAGGATCAAAATAATTCCAAACTAATATTATCGAATAACTTTTACCCTTCGTCGTTAACCTAGGACTTCCTATCTATCTTCGTATCTTTTCAGCATAGTATCTTTTAATAATGTTCCATTAATCCCTGTCGACAAGATTCGCAACCTTGGCCTCCATCTAGACAAACGACTCACTTGGAACCCACAAACAAAACTAAGTCAACAAGAAACTCGTCACCTTAGACTACTTCAACATTTACTATAACAAACTTTCAAAGCTCCCAATATATTACAAAAGATTCATTTACATGACAGTTATTAGACCTATTTGGGCATACGGAGTTGAACTTTGGGGCTCCACTAAACCTTTCTATTTTTCTCGTATCCAACTTTTACAAAACCAAATCTTTCGAAATATCCTCTATGCTCTTTATTATGTCCACAACAAACTTATCGATGAAGATCCTAATGGTCCATACGTTTCAGATTTGTGCCAAACCAGATACCTTTTCTTTAGTAGTAAATTCCATACCCACTCGAATCCACTAGTCTCCCCACTTGCTTCACATTCAATTCCCGATAATCCTCCGAGGCGTCTGAAAAGATGGCCAAGAACGTATAAATTTTATTGAAGTGCTACTGCTGAGTAGTTCTTTACATGTTATTGACATGTCATTGTAATTATTTTTTCTCAAATTTACTTGTTGTTCATAATGTATACATTTGTAAATATAAATTAATAGTTTAAAAAAAATATTTGATACACAGTGTATTTCCTGGGAAGTTCCGCGGTCGATTAATTGTATTCTCAACTGTAGGATTTACTTTGGCTTTGGCAACAGCCCCACCCGGTGAGGATACCCTCCAAAATGAACCGGAGAAACACGAAGACAAAGGAGATTGGAGGAGCTGAGGGAGCGGTTTCGGCTTCATTAAGTCTTGTATTAATCGGAGGATCACCCTGCCACCGCTGTTCCTCCGTTCGCTATTTGTTCTGTCCTATCCTTCCTCATTTTTTTTTTTTTTTTTTTTTCTCTCATAGCCCCTATCTATAAGAAAAACAGTGTAAATACTCTTTACATCGTTAGATGTAAAGAGGTAGAAAGGTAAGTGCCTTTTACTGTAACTGTGTTACATTTTAAGGCCTGTATGAGTGGGAGTGATCTTGAGGTAGAGGGCGCTATGTATCTGCAGAGGTGTTGGGGCACACCTTTTGTTGAGGTCCTCATAGCTATGGAGTATTGTTTTATATTCTTTTTTTGCTTCCAATGCAGAAAATATCCTGTGGTCTCCCTAAAATCAGGTTAAATTGTAGTGAAACATAATGTTGTAATATGTAAATAACATATTTAATTATCAACTATAGTCTAATTATGTTTCATATTCGTAACAAAATATTATTAAAAAAAAATATATATATATATATATATATATATATATATATATATATATATATATATATATATATATATATATATATATGAATCAGTACCGCTTCAACCTATGAAGGGTCTTGGATTCTGTTTTAGTCGTGTTCTCAGGTTTAAGGAACTATCCTTCGATGCCCAGACCAAAGAAAGTAGCAGGGCCTGGGGCACAGGGGGCCAGAGCCCATAGGAAATGCTGGGGTTGGAGGAAGCCCTTTACTGCCCCATAAACCCGGCGGTCCATTCTCTTTATGCCCCCTCCCCGCCAGGATTACAACCGCTTTATCTCCCACACTCTTTGTCCATATCTTCCTCCTACATGCACCACACCCTGTACTCCTTCCTCGTCAACCAGTGTTATACTAAAGGGGTTGTATTTCCTGGTGCTATGGGGCTCCCAGTAATTCAGTTCCTTTATAAGTACTGCTTACAAACCTGAAATCAATAATTTTATAGCTACAAACAACTAAAATTAGTTGGCAGGCCGAGGAACAAAAAGTTATCGGAGAACAAAATTATTATTCTAATTTATTTTATTTTATTTCTTGTATAGTTAGAGGCTGTTTATTTTTTGGATTTGTCTCTCTTTTTAGGGTCTAGGTTTTTTTCACATAAAAAATGTAATATTTTGACACGCTCATGCTCTATAGGTGTTGCTCGGATCAAAAATTCGACTACAGCTTCCTGCGCCCATTTTCCTTACATTGTTCATTTCGAAAACTCATTAATTATTAATCTCAGTAACTTGGTCCTTTGGAATTTAAGTAATTTAAAATGTAAATTTGAAAAAAAACAAACAGTATATTATTGGTAGACATATCCATGATCCATGTTTTTCCCAGTCAGGAAGAAATTGAGTTTTTTTTTTTATATTTCGTTTTTATTACACGCATTACATGAATAGATCCAGTGTCGTCCATATTAATCATTGCTCTTGAGCGAAGCAGCTTGTAATATTTATTCATAAATAAAAAATATTTCATAACATTCCTTGTTGGTTTACTTCTAATCTGTTATAATATGGTCTAAATAAAAATAGTAGGTACTACAGAACATAAGTATGAAATTATTATCACTTGAGGTACGCATGATGATATAGAAGGATCAATACAATTAGGATTGTTGAATTAAATGCCACTTCTATTGAGATTATTTTATTTGAAAACTAGTTTCGAATGCTAAACATTCATCTTCAGTTCTAAAACATACAATAAAATTTTCAACACATCAGTACTATGTTACATAGATTAAATATACTAAGGTTTTTAAAAAGATAAGACAAGAAATCAAGCATAGGCACTCACCTTCGAGGTAACTAAAACACTGAATTTGTGAGAAGTAAAAGGGGGCCAGGTAGGTTTTAGATTTACAACGGGGTTTCCCTTATGACTCATTGGGTTTTTCCGTTCCTATGGGAAACAAATTTAAAATGGGGCTATTGTATTGATAAATCCTTCATTCAAAATTAGCTCAACACATCATATACTGGTATCGGTATGTTGATGACATAATTTGCCTATGGTCTGGGACGACCAGACAAATCAATAGTTTCTTAAACGAAATAAACGAAATCCACCCTTCAATTAAATTCACACTGGAGTTAGAGAACAATAAATCTTTAAATTTTTTAGACATAGAAATCTCCATAAACAATAAACAACACGAATTTAATATATACAGGAAACCCACACACACAGATGTAGTTATAGACAACAATGCCAGGAGACCACTAACACACAAACTCGCAGCATTTCATAGCATGATATACCGGCTTTTAAATATACCGCTAAATGAACGAAATTTTAACAAAGAAATACAAACGATTCACACTATAGCTAACAACAACGGATACAGTAAAACCACAATCGATAATATTTTAAGAAAACAAATACATAAAAAAAACTATGAATAATATATACAAAACACCCCCAGAGGATAAAGCTACCCCTAAAAAATATATTTTGATACCATACTATGGCCCAATATCCACTAAAGTTGGGAAAGAATTAAGAAAATTAGGTTTAAACCCTGCATTTAAAATAGATAAGCCATTGTCATCATACTTCCCTTCACCGAAGGACAAAATAGACCCTTTCCAAAAAAAGCGGCGTATACGAATTAAAATGTAATGACTGTGAAGCAAAATACACGGGAAAAACCGGACGATCAGTAAATCAAAGAGTAAATGAACATATAAGAGCATACACTAATAAGACCCAAAATTCCAATTTCGCTATCCATCTAAATGAAAATAACCACAAATTTAATAAAGACTCGGGAGTAAAAATATTACATCAAGTAGAAAATAGCCTAAAATTAAATACTTTTGAATCACTAGAAATAATAAAATCGTTTAAAACCGATCCAGATTTTTGTTTAAATGATCAGATTAACATATCCAATAGCCCCATTTTAAATTTGTTTCCCATAGGAACGGAAAAAACCCAATGAGTCATAAGGGAAACCCCGTTGTAAATCTAAAACTTAACCTACCTGGCCCCCTTTTACTTCTCACAAATTCAGTGTTTTAGTTACCTCGAAGGTGAGTGCCTATGCTTGATTTCTTGTCTTATCTTTTTAAAAACCTTAGTATATTTAATCTATGTAACATAGTACTGATGTGTTAAAAATTTTATTGTATGTTTTAGAACTGAAGATGAATGTTTAGCATTCGAAACTAGTTTTCAAATAAAATAATCTTAATAGAAGTGGCATTTAATTCATCAATCCCAATTGAAATTATTATGTTTCCTTGAATTAACCATTAAATTTAGATTTTCTATTCGCAATAATGAAAATATTTATTGATTCTGAAAGTTGTTTCCTTCCAAATCACCCTTTAGAGGGAGGGGAGGGGTAGATCCTAGGGATTTTCCCAGAGGTTCCTTACAAGTGAATTTGGGACTTTTCCAGGATAATAAAATAATTTCAGCCATTCGATTCATTGTGGTCAGAACAGAATCTAATCAGAAGCCAGACAGATATATCAAACCCCGCCTTTTTGTGACGTCAAACCACCCCCTTCTTTTCATTCCTTCTTTCGGCAGGATTACGCTCCTTTCTGTAGTCCATTTATTGAATACATAACTCCACACAATAAGGAAACCTTTTAAAGACGACGATATTATGTTACAATTTAATTATCCGAGAGGAAGTAATTTTCAAGAAATATTAGACAGGAATTTCCTTATGAGTTGAAAACTAGGTTATCTACTTTCTTTTCTAGGTTAATTGCGAATTTGATGTTAGCGCTAGTGAGATTAGGTACGTCTGTGAACTTCGAGTGAACTTATCCTTCTAAGAAGGGTTTCGCTTAATATATTGTGTAATGGAATTGCGTAAGTTTTACGTAACATAGAAGGAATGTATAGATTGTATTTGTTCATTACTTCATTAAAAAAAATATAGCATACTTTTTAAAAGTGTAATTTGGTGGGCTGTGCGTTTCGTTATGTAACGCAGGTCTTTAAATATTTGAAATAAGACTTCGAAATTGAATTTTGAATTACATATCAAAAGTAAATATAAAAACTTAGGAAAATAATTCTTCTTATAATAAATAATAATTCTTTTTATGCTAATCTAAGTTAAAGCTTTGTCCATTTCAATACCTGGAAGGCAGAACTGATACATTCGATTTGATAAATTTGGGCATAGGAGAGATTGCTTGGCGGCAGATTGAACGTCGGTAATAAAAAAAATAAATTCAAACCCTGGGCATGTTGATTTATCTATATAATAATGTTGCTTATGTCTACAACTGAATGGATCCGCCAAAAAACGTTCTAACGACAAATACACAAATTTGAGTAATCAGTGAAAGAAAATCATAATCTAAAGTTTTTGTTAGTTTTATTGGTTAGATTTTATATTCACATATTAATTTGTTATGTTTACACGTATAATAACATAATGGAGTACTATATCATACTAAGACGTACTATTATACATTTTAAAAACTTTAAAATCGCCACTTCGGAAATTTTGTCGCTTAGAACGTTTTTCGGCGGAGCCATTCAATTATTGTATAATTAATAATTATTAGCTTGTAATAAATAGATATTATGCATTATCTCAGTTGTCCTACGTTATCGTTTCTTATGTATTTCCTATACTTTTTTGGAGTCCCTATTACCCGAGGATTCGGTTATCCGAAACTATCTCGGTACCTTCCATGTAGGGTAGTCGAGTCCGAATAGTATTTAATTGCCTTAAGTTATAAAGATGTCATGAATTCTTATTTTTTATAGCTCCTCTTTATTATTTTTTAAACTTCTCTTGTTATGACCGAACGATGTTATAATAATAGAATTTTTTTTTTTTTGGCCGATCCGTCGAGATTCTATGAAATTACTTTATTTATCAGAAGTCAAATATTGACCTCGTGTAGTAAAAAAAATTATTCGTTTACAATAGCTGCAGGAAATTGAGTACATCCAACTGAGAATTAACTAATACAACCAACACGAATGGATGATGAAGATAATTTCCTTTAGCAACAGCAGTAATTGGAGTGAGGGACTCACATCCTTTGCTTTCTAGCCGATGCGAGAAAGTACCCAACTAAATGGTTTCGACGTACTTTATTCAAGAACGGATTGAAAGGATCCCTGGAGGTTACTATCTCCGGCTGGGGGAAGAAGCGGCAGCTACATAACTGCCTCGGGTTATGTAAAGGCTACCTTCCCGTGTTTGGGTATCGGCTTTTACTCAGCTCTCCGAGGCTGCAGCGCTTTGGGTAATCGATGTTGATAGGATCGATGTGTCAATAGTGAAGAAATCGATTAGACAGGGTCATGCGGAGGAACGGTCGGTCAAGTTCAATAGAGTATATCGCGCATTGTTCTATTGTCCCAGTGTCTCGTAACCGTTTGTGACTGGCACCGATGCATTACTTTGAATGCGTATAAATATTACGTGTGTCCATTCGTATACATTTATTTTATGTAAATATCAATATATTATTAGTAATCTGTAGTGAGGTTGTTTGCGTGCTGTATATTTTTAACAATGGAAGAAGAAGAAGAAAAAGAACTTTATTCTGGGACAACTTGTCCCCAAAGAATAATAGTAGAAATAAATGAGAAATCTTGTAAAAGGATACGTCTTGTGTATACTATTATATGTTACATAAATATTCATGTTTTACATTTGCTCGGAAGATTGAAAATTCTGGAAGTAAAGAAATAGATGACGTTTAAAGGAAGTAAAAGTGGAGCTTTTTCGAATTGAGATGGGCAATGAATTCCATAAAGAGGATGCACGGATAATACAGGATTTTTCGAAGGATGCAGTTCGATGCGCAAGAGTGTACAGGTTGATGGGTTGGGTTTTGGTATTTAAGAGGTGGATGGAGGAGCGCAGAGTAAGGAGGTCATGAATATAGGCGGGTTTTTGTTTTTTAAGAATTGAAATATTAGTGCACCTAGGAAGTATTAATTCGGGAATTGGGGAAAACCCACCCAATTTCAGAATACCTATGAGATATGTGGGAAAGTTTGGAGATCCCGAAGATGAATATAATAAAACAATCCATTAGTCTTTTACATCTCAATTCGAGCTCATCAGACAGTCCTCCTTATACTATGGATCAATAGTCAAAGTTGGGAAAAACGAGAGATGATACTAAATGTTGTCGAGTTCTTAGTGACAATGAAGCGCGATAATGTAAAAGTTGCTTAGAATAAAAATAAAAAATAAAATAAGAAAAAAAAATGAAATATTTTAGATGTATATTATACGTTAAACACATAAAAGTAGAATAATTATGGGCTTGGTGACATTCAAAAATGAAATATAACTTATGAAAATATCACTGTTACGTTGAGTAATGTAGGTTCACCTCAACTACCCTTCTCTCCAGACCTCTAGCCTACCAACTATCATTTTTCGTATAATAATTAAGCGTATTTTGAATAATAATAATAATAATAATAATGTCTTTATTGAACAATATAATATATACATTCATATATATAGTAGAAATACAAGTACAATAAAGACTACTCTTGGCATTTGCCATCAGAGGAGTTTGACTTTTATGCCATTACTTTTTAAGTATCCAATATAATGAATAGACGAAATTTATATACAATATAAATCATTAAAAACAAAATTAACATATTTTTTGATAGATTAATAAAATACAATACTATGAAAACAAAATAAAAATTGGAAAATAACATTTTACTTATTAACATTTTTGATATTTAACTATAATTAAATTCTTGAACTAAACTTAAACTGTACTTCCATGCTGCTTGACTTTGATAAATATAACCAACTTCTACCATTTAAAATATTCAGTGCCTCAGCTTCATTGAGGAACGGTTTTCCCAGAAATTTTACTCTGAATATCCTCAAGATAGGACATACCGCTAGGAAATGATATACATCCTCTCTCTCGGATCTATTACATAATTAACCTATTTCTTACCTGTGCCATACCTCTTGTAGTTCAAGATAGAAGTTCCCCCCTGATTATTATAATCCAACAAATATCTTTATATTGTAGGGCACTATTTATATAAATATTGCAGGTAGAGTTATCATTCAAGTTTTTATATAAAAGAGACGAAGTGGGTGTTGTAGCCTTCAAAACTTGTTATGAATTGAAATTTAGTATTAACGCCTTTCTTATTTTTTCAAAAACCATTCCCCAACTTTGAAAATTACAAATATATAAAGTATTTTGAATTATAAAAATGTTTTTTTCTGATTTATTTTATACTATTATAATTAAAACATAAAATTATTGGATGTTTAATAAGGCTTTAAAAATTTATAAAATTATATTATCTTATGTAACGTAAAATTAATAAGGGAATGAAAATTGTTTGTGAAACTGGATTCTACATATATGTTGATACGGAGCTTGATTCTGTTCACATTTGTCATAACAACCACCACTGTTCTAGCTGGATCAGGAACGGTTATCTTTGTGCTATGTAAATAAGCAGTTAATCAACGTTTGCATGATTCATCCCCGATGGAAACTCTTGATTGGTAGTCGGCGAATGTATATGCTTATGGACAATTTATTAATAATGTTCAGTATAAAATAATAAAATAAATAAAAAGTATTATAACATAGGGAAAATATAAATGTTAATTTTGATTAAAAAAATAGAGGAATGTCGATTCACAGTAACAGAACCCCCCTTTATGATGTGAAGCCCATAAATTCTAAATGTAATTGAGCCACTATAATTTTTTTTTTCCTTCATTTTTTCAATTGATTCATGGATAATTACAACTGAATATATCATTTACACATCATGTAAATTTGTGGAAACACGATTACAATGACTTATAAAACAACTTGTAATTACATCACTTCAATAAAAGTTCTATATCAGAAGGTCCAGAGGTAATCTTCTTTTTAGATTCCTTGGAGGGTTATCGGATATAGAATAGGAAGCAAGTTAAGAGTCTAGTGGATTTCAATGGTTATGGAGGTTACTATGTAACGATATACGGTTTGGGCTTATTCAGGGACATAAGGAACAGTAAGAACTTTATGAATAAGTTCTTTTTAGACAAAGTAGGAAGCAGGGTGTATTTTTCGGAGGCTTTGGTATTGTAAGGATTGGATACGAGAAGAATGTAAAATTCTAAAAAGATACCTTATTAATTAGTAATTTTTAATTTAAAGAGATCAAACATGATGATTACTTTAGAACCGATGTTTTAAAAAATACCTTTATTACAGCTTCGATGTCTTTATCCGATCATACAACTTATATCCAATGTATTTATATCCTACTTGCGCATATCATAGCATCGTGAATAATTTCTGATTCCTGCGGTTGTTATATGATTTCAATGTATGAGATCATACTAATATAATAATATTAATATTCAGAGGTGAAAATTGAATGAAAATTGCAGGAACAACCTACTCCTTTCATTTTATTACTAATGGATGTACTATTACTACAGCTCACTATTTCTTCTTAGTATCCTTTTGATTTGAAGGATCGATACATTTAAGTAACTTAAATGTAATTTCCCTATGGATATTTGTAACTTACCTTTGATTACGATTAGGGCAACATTATAGTCTGAGTGCTGGCTGTTGGCACTTAGGGAAAAGTGGAGGGAGGTGTTGCTGGTCAGGGCCAATGAGAGTGGTGCAGAGTTGCCGGTTCTCTCCTCACCTACCTTGAGAGGTTCATTAAAGTTCTGCATACAGGTTACATTGAATTTTTATTTCTTATGTTTAAATTTTAAGTTTGATTTTATAAAATGTCAGGGAAAAGAGGCACATCAAATCGTAAGGTGCTCAAATCGCAAGGTCGTGAAATGATTTCATGCGTCCGAAAATAAATTACAACAGTGTTTCCACAATCTATTTTTCTTAAAAACATTGACACATTTTTATTTTATTTTATTTTATTGGGAAAAATATTTATACTATGGAACTAAGTCCCTTAAGAATTACAAGTATGAATATAAAATACCAAAATCGTTTATGGCTATGAGACATTTTGTGTACATATTATATTGTGAATAAACAAATTAAAAATTACACTAGATGAAAATTAAGGGGAAAAAATGCATTGGTTTGAGGTAGGATAAACATATTTTAAATTTAGTTATTAGATGAACAAAAGATAAAATAATGCTAAATACGATACTTAAAATGTTTAAGCTGAAGTTAAAATTATAAAAACATATTTTTGAAACATAAAACCCAACAAACAAAGTAATTATGGGAAAGATCTCAAAGACAAGGCGGACCGGTGTGAGAGTTAAGGAACTTTGGCGACGTTGCTTCTACTCCTCTCGCCAGCCAGGTGCCATGAGCCAGTGCTTGAGATATAGGTCCATTTGGCCTGTTGTCTGCAAAGTAGCATTAACAATAACTATCTTCGTAACTGACTAAGCTGGGTGTCAGTTAAATTTTGCTTGTAATAACAAATATAAGGAACGAGCACTGAGGAACACCACATGTACCAGGTAAGAATAAGAATCATCACACCTTAGTCTATACGGTATTGTGATCGGTCTCTATATGGTTTCCAGCATTTAGTTGCTTGGATGAACGAATACCTCGATGAAGTTTAGGAAATTAATAGTCGCGTTACATTAGCGAGCAGAGCCTTCTTTTCTATTCAAAGCATTATGAAGAGCAGACTCACTAGCCAAGATCAGGCTGTATAAAACACTAGGACGACCGTTAGCAACATGCACCTGCGAAACATAGACTATTAATAAGCCAGTAGCCACGAAACTAGACTGCTTTGAAAGGAAAATACTCAGACGTATATTTGGCCCAATAAAGCATAACGGTATGTGGGATAACCGGGAACTAGACCGAGGTCTGGATGGAATGAGACATCGCGGAAGACCTAAGAGAAGATGGTTCGATGGTGTCTTAGAGGACTTGAAACTATCGAGGATTTATTTAATGCGAGCTGCTGATCGGGACTGCTTCATGCGTCTGTCGCACAATTAAAGAAGAAGAAGAAGAATCGGTCTTAATATATTTACTGGTGTATGAAAAGTACAGAATAAAATTTATTACGATACGAACTTTTGTTTTAATTATTAAATGACACAAACAAATAAAGGCTTATTATTTTATTATTATTTGTTTTTTTACTTATAACCTTAGTTCCCCACTGAAGTAAACCAAAAAACGAAAAAGGAGGCTTCAGGTTAAAAAAGCACGGACATCGATCGAACATAGATAAACAAGTAGATTGAACTACTTGGCGCTGTTCCTAATTTACGTACTCTCTGATCAATGCTCGATTCAACAGGCCTATTGTTCAGTTCTTTGGAAGGTGATGGAGAGATGGTTTTATAGAATTTCTAACTGAACGGTTTAACAACTTCCAACAATGGATTATAATCAGATAACAATATTAATACGGTCACTGAAATCACTAAGTGGACATTTAGGATAATTTATTGGGGCATTATATAAGCAAGCAATGAACAATGTCATAATAAACTAATAATAAATTTCTCTTCCTAGGGCCATCATATTATTCCATATCAGATGATAACACGTTAGCTGTGAAGCAGAGCGATAACTTTAGTACTGCTTATCGCCGCAGTTGTAATGTTTCCGTCGACTAATCGTTCGGCTCTCGCGTGCTATCGCCAGATCTGGAATGTACTTCGTGTCCGTGCAGATTGGGCGCGGTTGGACACGTGTTGTACACAACGAACTTTAATTAGACTGCTACCTCCGGGGCGTGGGATGATATCGACAAGCCCTTGAAATCGAATATCAGTTTCCCATTAGGCCGAACCCTATGAGGGTAATCAGACCTGTTGGATGGCCACCATACTCCACAATGGCGATGGCACCATTTCCGATTCGACCATCAACAGCACTATTCTGATTTGATTACGACCATTAAATTCTGATATCACATCCAGCATGAGATTTATTGTATTTGCAGTTGAATATTTCAAATCATTTCTTGTAAATTCATATTCGCTATTGATATCAATAAAAAAGAATATATGATAATTAGCCTAGTAAATGTTAGGCCAAATCGTCAATATGGAAATAATTACAAGCTGAAATTCAAAGGATTAGTTTTTCTTCACATGTAGAACAAATCTTGAACAGTCCCTTGGTACCGAATCCAAGCTTTTAACTTTCTAAACCTTTTATATATTAAAACCCTTATGTTTTGTTAGATTTATTAATTTTATTTTTTCTCCTTATACTCAGTTACATTGTAAGGATTTTATGAGTAAAAAATTATATATGAAAATTTTTGTTTTCATCTGCTTATTACTAGATCAGTTCATCTTTTCTTTGAGTGGGCCTAATCTAAAAACTAAACAGCATAAGTTTTTATTGATATTTACAACTGCATACATTATGTACAACAAGCACGTTTAAGAAAAATAATTAGAATGACCTGCAAATAACTACTCACTAGTAACACTTCAAAAAAAGTTCTATATTACAAAGCCTCTTGGCCATCTTCTTTTCAGACGCCTCGAAGGAAATCGAATGTGAAGGAAGTTGGGAAAATAGTGGATTCGAGTGGGTATGGAGTTTACTATGAAAGGATTGGTATCTGGTTTGGGCCATTTCTACTCAGCAACATATGGAACATTAAAATCTTTATGGATAAGTTCGTTTGTTGTGACATAATAAGAAGCTTTGAGGATTATACCAAATTCCAATATGATCTTATTATTGTCATTTAAAGAAGTCTTATGTAATTTATTGGGAGCTTGTCTGGTAAACGTTGGAGTACCAGTCCAAAACGACTAGCAGTTTTTTGTCTTTTAAGTCTGGTATCAAAAGCAAAACTAAACATTAGATTTTAGCACATTTTTATACCAACGTTGGGTGACGGGACTACTATAATTTTGTTGAATAAGTTATTCCTATATAGTGGTAATTGAATGAAAAATTAATTGCTTTAGGTTAATGATTTCTGTTATTGTCTCCCATTACAGTTCTTCATTTGTTATCTATAACTTTTTCTTTTCAAATGGCTTCCCCTTCACTATTTTTCTAATATTTTCTAATAATTTTAGAATGATTCCAACCGTTTAGTCATTGTCTTTGATATATGAAGGAACATCGGTTCTCCATAGAGTTATGCCGGCCTTAAATTTAAACAATTACTGTAATAGGTTTATATCTTGGATTAATTGATGGTTAATATACTGATACAAATCACTTGAGGTACGCATAATGCTATAGAAGGATTAATACAATCAGGATTGAAAAATTATTTTCAACTTCTATTTGTATTTTTACTCGAAGATAAAGTTCGAAAGTTAAACATTGATTATAAGTTTTAAAAATGTAAGAGAGAAATCAAATATGCTGATAATCTCCAAGGAACCAAAGCGGTTCTGATTTGAGTAACATCAACAGAGCTAGAGTAAAGTATAGACTCCAGCCTTAAGACGTATCCATATCAAAATAGGGCTGTTAGAAATGATTTATGGGGCCATTTTAACAAAAATATAAAAGAACTTAATATAAAAATTACTTTTCAGAAATGTTCAAATAAGTTTATAAACAAATTAACGATTTTATTAAATACGATAAATCGAAAATATATAACCAATTAACGAATCCTCAGTAATGAAGGAGATAGTCGCTGGAAGTGGGTTCTAAAAACTTGGGGGAATAAGTTTTATTGGCAACGAGCTCCTCAATACCCATTAAAGAAGTTTTAAGTGGGCACTTAGTAAAGTTTTGTTGATTTTTCGGTCAATCTGACATTGCCTCTGTACAAGGCCCTCTTTCATTTCTTGATACAAACTTAATAACCTCTCTTGATTCCTTGTTTGCGGAACAATTCAAACTTGTAGATTCGCATATATTTTAATAAAGTGCAAATGCTGTGGATAAATAAGTATTTTCACATTTTATAATTTATCGATGAAAGAATGAATTCAAAGAAACCTACATCAAGGTTCTAGTTGCTGTGCCATGCAGAAAAGCGGATTATGAACTACAACTATTGTTTTACTAATTGTAATGATATTTATTTTCTTAGGAAGAAATATGGGCCTATAGTGGTGGAATGCGAATTGAGGGTCCATGGCATACTGTAGAACCTATACGGATCCTGCGACTTACAAAGGGAGGACACACTCAGTTCCTCACGGATCTTGTTGGCAATTTTTTAGGAGGTTTCTGGTCAAAAAATATTAGACAATTATTTTGCCGTTCAGACTAATGGTCACTAGAAGCAAAAAAAAAAAAAAAAATACGAAACAGTATTAAATTAATTTATTTTATATCTCGCGTTAAAAAAATGATATCGACATGATTCTTGCACCAAAACGTTTTTTTTTTGTCCAAAAAAATAAAAATAAACATAAAAACATTTAAGCTATTTCATAGATTTTGGGTTAGATAAATTAAATTCTGAAAAAAAAAAAAATGATAAGATCTTCAAGCAAACTGCCTTCATAGATTTTTTAACATAAAAAATGATTTTATATTCTAATTAAGCAACCTTAAAAACATTGAATAACATTTATTCAATAAAAACAAAAAATATCGTATTTCCATCTACTTCAAGGGGAATCATATTTTTAAGCCGATTATTGGTAACTTTTCTTTAAATCTTTGTTACACTCCACGTAACTTGATTGAAACCACTGCAAAGGGGAAAGCCTCAGCTTTCGTTTGGTGTATGCAACTGTAATATTCGATGAACAAAAGCCCATTTGAAAAGTGTGAAAATCCGAAATACATTTTAATTTTTTGACTTAAAAACCAAAAACATTTCAAGCGTATTACCACCCTATATTTCGGGTAAAAATATAAAATTGACACGTTTAGCCGCCTAACAGTAATTCAAGTTTTTGTCAATTTAAAAATAAATTGCTTACTATTTGGTCAGATTAATTTTGAAGGTTACGATTTTTTATTTTTTTTTATTTGGATAAGATTTCATATTTAAGAGTTTTTTTGAATGCTGAGTTAGAATCTGGCGTGATTTTTTTGGGTTAAAAAATCTATAAAGGTAGTTTGCTTGAAGATATAATATTTAAAAAAAAAATGTAATTAACCTAAACCAAAATCCATGAAGTGGAGGAAAATCGATATGCTTTTTTAAACTCGAAATATAAAATTAATTAGCTTAATGCTTTTTCAATTTTTTTCTTGGCTTCTAGGGCTCACTCGTCGAAACGGCAAAATACTTGTCTAATATTTTTTGACCAGAGACCTCTAAAAAAATTGGCAAAAAGATATCTGTGAGAGTCTTTGTGTGTCCTCCCCTTGTTAGTCCAGATTACACAAGAAAGAAAGATAGAATGACAAGGACTTGTATTAAAAATTAAGGACAGCATAACAAAAAAAAAAAAAAAAAAAAAAAAAAATCTGCTTTGAGCACCAAAAGAGAAGGACATAGGAGATGATGGATCCTGGATGATGAAAAGGACGTTGCAATTCTAGGAGTTCGAAAGTGGAAAACGAGAGTGCTGACCAGAGAGGACAGGTGCAAATATTTATTTTCTCAGAATAATATTGAAATCCATTGGATAACTATCGAATCTGAATTATTCAACAGACGTTAGGAAATGAAATAACTGTTCCATATGTAATAAAAATGCATTTGAAAACATACATTTTTTGTCTATATCTCTAGCAAAAAAACGAATATATTGTTTTGGAAAGCAAACTATTATAATATTAAAAAAAAAAAAGATAGAAATCATAAATATTTATTACTATGAAATATTGCTTATTTGTTTTAAATACACTTCTAAATTAAGACGAGAAATTTTTTAATTTGTAAAAATTAATCTGAATTTTCTTTTGAACTTTTAAAAGAAGAATTCAATTTCATAATTGATTTTCTTTCATAATGAATTCTTTTGGTTGTTAGAAATATGCATTCGACTATATTGTAAGAAAGGTTGTAAAACCTGTTACAAATTTGTTCTCATATCTTGGCTTCTTAACTGAATAATTTGCATGCATTGTCTACCATATTTATGGGAATTGTTCGTTTTTTCTGTATCTATGATTTTATATTATATTATTACATGTTATAATTATCTGTCTAACTAGTCAAGGAGGTCCATTTGTCTTCTTCTTTTTGCCTTACATTTTATTTGTTAACGTCCTTATGTTCTCTATCTAGGTCAGGAAGGGCACGTTATCCACTATGTTACCTACCTATTTTATCCAGAGTGGAAATCTCAAGATTCATTGTGTTTTTCGCCCAGGTCGATTTCGAACCCACCAAACCTTCAGTATCGTTTGTTGAGATCCTTGTTCCAACGCGCTCTGCCATTTCCTATTTTGTCTCTGTTCGTGTTGGTTGTCATAATTTTTGTTAGCATGTCGTGAATCTAACGTTTTTAGTTTATTCGAGTGTGTGGATCCGAAATGTTTATCCGAAACATTTAATTGAAAACTTTTTTGGGAACCTTTAATGTATGTGGTGAATTATTATGTGTTTATTTCTGTAAATAGAAAATAATCTCTGTCATTTTAAATTGAATAGACATCCCAGGCTTAAAAGACAAGAAATTGCTCGTCGTTTCCGACTGCTCCAATATTCACTAGACAAGCGTTCAGAGACCCCAATAATTTACTCTTATTTTTTGTCATAATTATTTTATACCCTTTACCGCTGCATAGGGTGGGGTCACAATTTGTAGAATCTGGACCAGATGTCCCGTTCTTGGGCCAACTCTCTTATCTAACTTCAGTCCATATCCCGCCTCCTGAACTCCTCTTTAACACTCTCCTCCCAAGAAATGCGTGGTCTTCCTCTTAGGCTTATTCCCTCCACACGAGTTTCGTACGTCTTCCTGGCAGTTCTTTCTTGGTCCATCCTAAGAAGATGACCGAACCACCTTAGCTTGTGCTACTCTATGATGGTCTCAACTCTTATTTATATGAAATAAATAATACTTATTTGGCCGTGCGGAGTTGAGATTTCCACTAAACCTTCCGATTCTTTTCGTATCCAATTCTTACAGTCCTAAATCCTTCGTAAAACCCTGTATGCTCCCTATTATGCCACAAACAAACTTATCCCTAAAGATCTTAATGTTCCATATGTTGCAGATTTAGTCCAAACCAGATACATATCCTTTCATTGTAAACTCTATATCCACTCGAATCCACAAATCTCCCAGCTTGCTTCACGCTCAAATTCCCGGTAATCTTCCAAAATTTATGAAAAGAATATAGCCAAGAGACCTTCTAATGCAGAACTTTTACTGAAGTGCTACTAGTGATTAGTTCTTAACATGTTATCGGCATGCCATTGTAATCATTATTCTCAAATTTACAAATACAGTAGGGACGTACATAATCAATAAACAGTTTAAAAATGGATATTTTAAAGCCAAACAATACGTGTACGTTGAAGGCATCAGATTAAATATATAATTATTGCACCATGAATATTTTATAGTTGTGTTACATGTTTGTTTTGTTTGAAGGTGGTAATCATTTTTTTTTTATAGGACCACAGTTCTAGTTACTCTCGTTCTTCCAAATATCTGATTGGAGGAACCGCGTGGATGAGACGTCGCTCCAGACGATATATAAGGTCAAGGTGAGGACTTTCTCCAGCGTTGGGTTACGTGTCGGGGCTCAATTACTGCTCCAGCGGGTTTGATTACCCTCTGGAAGTCTGGAACTCTGTTCCATCTCAGTCATGCATTTCTTTCATCAGCCTGCCCAATCCAGTCTTGCTGTCTTAGCTTCTTGTAACGCACGTTTCCCTTCAGATTTTAGGATGAACAGAGGTCCTGACCGTCCCTACTAGACTCGCTATAGATAAGAACGACTCCTAATGTTTTTAATTATATTTCGAAGTTTTGAAAAAGATGAATCGATAATTTCAGTTACACAAACATACACTGCTGGTCTAATGTTTATGACTACCCTGAACCGAAATCAGTAGGTTCAAAAGTTTAATATCTTCAATATTTCCCTCTCTCCCTTTATATATATTATGTATAAAGAAATAAATATCTATACTATTATATAAATTGACAAGCCATTTTTCGTAAGTGATCAAATTTTAACTACATCATCTTTGTAGTTTAAGGAATGCTTGACATTACTAAAATATACATTTTTTAATCAAATGTATGTTTAAAATAGAGATAAATATGTGGTGCGCAGTGAAGTTTGAAAATTAACCGATAGGTGGCGATCGCCATTCAAGATAGGTTACAAAGATATGTGTTATATAGACCTGAAAAAAAATTTAATAAACTAACCGACTCCATTTATCAGTCAACAATTTATAGGTTTTCTTATATTTTCTAGTAAACAGTAACTTTTGTATTTGTTTTTTATTCGAACGATGAGTTTATTTTTTATTGATGAATTAATTGCCACTTCTAATTGTATTTATCCTTCTATACCATCATGCGTACCTCAAGTGGTTTATTTATTTTTTTAATACAATCCGCTGTTTGTCGATGTATATTTTGACAAATGTGGATGAATAAATAAAGTTGAAAATAAAATACTTTTTTATTATGTGATTATCATAATGTTTTATACTCCCAAGTACCACCACATCTCTATGCCAGATGAGAAGACCATGTTTTTTCCGGCTTTAAAAGTGAATTTATCTATTCGAAAGCTGGTTAAATTTACAAGTTTGCGTAAAAAAAAAAAAAAAAAAAAAAAAAAAAAAAAAAAAAAAAAAAAAAAAAAAAAAAAAAAAAAAAAAAAAAAAAAAAAAAAAAAAATAAATTAACTAAATAAACCCAACAAGAAATTACGTACGCACCTCATCACTAAAAAGAACTAGGTTAACTAGGTACTATATTCTTGGCTTAGATGGCTGTTAAATATTTAAAATTTCATTTGATTCTTGCCTTTTAAACTTATGCTTGTTGGGTCAAGGTTTTCCAATCGAATACTATCACCTCTTACGTTCTTACTGTTTCCAGGGTTGCCTCTCGTCCTCACTAGTTGTAGGGACTTGATGTTCAGAATTTTAGACTAATGGATGAGACGTGATTTTGTTTAATACATTGGGGTTTATGTATATTAGGATTAATGTTATTTATGTAGCAGCGTTGTAACTAGAATAGAAAACCTACCATTCAAAATGTAATGTAATGTAAGAAGTCCTAATTCTTAATTTAGGTAATGAGTTGTGAATATGTATTAATTTTAAATCTTTTATGGTGAAATATATATTTTGTAATCTGTAAGTTTACTTCAATATAAAACTGATAAATTAAGTAATTTACTTTAATATATATGTTTAGAACAAATTTTTCAACGAAAATTCTTACCATTGTTCGTGTATTCAGGGTAAAAGGTCTCTCTCTCTCACTCTCTCTCTCTCTCTCTCAATCTCTCTCAATCTCTCTCTCTCTCTCTCTCTCTCTCTCTCTCTCTCTCTCTCTCTCTCTCTCTCTCTCTCTCTATCTCTCTCTCTCTCTCTCTCTCTCTCTCTCTCTCTCTCTCTCTCTCTCTCTCTCTCTCTCTCTCTCTCTCTCTCTCTCTCTCTCTCTCTCTCTCTCTCTCTCTCTCTCTCTCTCTCTCTCTCTCTCTCTCTCTCTCTCTCTCTCTCTCTCTCTCTCTCTCTCTCTCTCTCTCTCTCTCTCTCTCTCTCTCTCTCTCTCTCTCTCTCTCTCTCTCTCTCTCTCTCTCTCTCTCTCTCTCTCTCTCTCTCTCTCTCTCTCTCTCTCTCTCTCTCTCTCTCTCTCTCTCTCTCTCTCTCTCTCTCTCGTAGGTCGTAGGGAAGGAAAATTGTGCAGAGCTTACGCTTCTACTTGGAAAAGTCATTGATTTTTTTGCCCCCTCAGTATCTCATTCGATCCTTATTAATCGAGTAGCATTTGAAATATGATTAAATTAAAATCAAGTTTTCTTGTTCAAGGAATAGCTGTAAGAAAATATTGAATACAATTTTAGGGACAGTATTCTTTCTTAGAGAGAGATCACGTTTAAAATAGTTTTAAATTTTTTTACTGACTATATTTTTCGGTTAATTGAATTATATAGGTTTAAAAAATTGCATTCCTCCTGAATAAATGAATATTGTTGTACACTTGTAAATTTTAATTAGTAATTGAAAAAAAATCAAATATTAATTTATTAAGGTAATGTAACTTCATAATATATTTAAATGTTATTTGTCTTTATTTTGATTTATTTATTTTATATATATTTTTTTGACTTTATATATTTATTATATATATATATATATATATATATATATATATATATATATATATATATATATATAAATATACAAATATAAATTTTAATTTGTTTAGAATCAGAGGTAGAGAAACTGGTCTTTGATTTGATAACAATAAAAAATTGAAAAACGCTTTATCTTGATCTAAATCTTAACAACTGCTGATAATGAAGTTGCAATTGCAGTTTTAACCATTATCAGAATCCATCATATGTAGAGTCAATGGTAATTTTACAAGAAATGTGATAACCAAGATAAAATATGAAATTATATATACATGACTATTATTTACTTACCCTTAAATGTGATTCTAATCTTTCTTCTGGGGTTAAATGTTCAGTCAATAAAGGATTATAGAGTGCGTTTTCCGTAATCCGAGAGTTTTCTTCGGAAATATGTTCAGGGTAGTTAGAAAGAAAAAATACTAAAAGTCCTGGAGCTTTCGGGCTATATTATATATAATTATATTAGGTATACATAATTTCATATTTTATCTTGGTTATCACATTTCTTGTAAAATTACCATTGACTCTACATATGATGGATTCTAATAATGGTTAAAACTGCAATTGCAACTGAAGTTCATTATCAGCAGTTAAGGTTTAGATCAAGACACAGCGTTTTTCAATTTTTTATTGTTATCAAATCAAAGACCAATTTCTCTACTTCTAATTCTAAACAATTTAAAATTAATATTTATATATTTTTAATAATTTAAACTCAGCTGGTACACATTCATGGAACAAAAATCTCGGATTACAGAAAACGCACTCTACACACTATTTCAGGCCTTCATTGACTAGACTATATAGTTACATTCCCATCCAACTTCTTTTAAGCCGTGTCGTGTTTAGCGTCTGTCATAGGCATATTTTTTTTATGATTTTGTCCTTGTGGCATTTGTCAGTACTAATATTCGAGAAAATATTAATAACTGTACATAAAATTCACATCAATTTCAAAGAATAAAAGCAGTTCATTAATTATTGTAATTTACCTCGAAACCGTGTGTAATTATTTTAGGTTCAAACCAAATCCTACTTTCAGTTAAATATCATATGAAGGAATTTCGTGTAATTATTTCCCAAAAGGGAATGATTTAATTATTGCAAATAATGTATTCTCTCCATAACTGTTAACAAGCAGATTAAGGGCATACAAATTCGCTGATTCGATAATTATATTATTGGTTCCGTTCAAAGTAGACGTGCATTTGTGGATTTGTGTATACATTCGGCGTTCCAGAAAATTTGATGGATTTCCTCGCTCAAAGCCTCATTATCTGTTCAGGACGTGACGCAACGTAGGTGAGACCGGTTAAAATTTCACGGAGTTCCTGTTTTATTCAGATTGAGGGAACCAAAACGGTTTTATTGGCTACCTCGCAGAAGTCAAGGCTTGGTTTCACAATTTGTTCGCCTCCTTTTTACTTAATTTAGTGAGGCAAATGGAAGGCAGTAAAACTTTCATTGCGACTATTATTGACATTCTTGTTTTTTTATGTTTTTTCCATAAGCAGTTTATTATTGAATATTCTGCTCTGTTGAATTTAACATTTTTTTTTTCTATGTAAATAAATAAAAAGTTTTCATCATTAGTTTTGTTTTGTTGATCACTTGTCCGTTTTCTGTGCTTCGTTTTTAAGTGAGTGTTTAAAGTAAAGCTGAATAAAAAAAAAAAAAAAAAAAAAAAAAAATCATATTTTGTCAACTAATTTACAGTACATTAATTTTGAATATTAAGAGTTAACTCATTTTAAGAGAATTTAGTCTTATCCACTTCTTATCGCCAACCACTGCATTATCGTGGGATCATTAATAATTTTAAGATTGATGCACTTTTTACCCTTTGCCCTGTATACCGGTAACTACGACCGCTGTTATTAACTATTATGTTAGTGATGTCCAGCACGTTTTGTTAGTGCATTCAACTCGTATGTGATGTCTACCGATAACCCAACACAATTGGAATAGCACTATTCGAAGTTTTTGTGTTTATATATATATATAATAAGTTTATACACACGATATCTTTTCTGTCATGATTGAATTTCAAATTTTACAATGAACTATGTTAAGTATAGTAAATTGCTGACTTTAACTTTATTTCTCTAAAAAAAAAAAAAAAAACTCCGTTACACACAAGTCCGTTTGCAAAAAAAAACAGAAGAAAAAATATAAGATAAACAAAAACCTGTAGGTACCTGTACTGACAGTTATAAAGCTATAAACGAAGCTCCTTGAAAATTGGTGTAATCATTTTGTCAGCCGACTAGTCTGCCTATCTCATATATAAATATATCTAAGAACTTTACTCCAGAAGGGTCTCCCGAAACAGGATTCGACTCATTGTTGGAATTACCGAGATAGCATTTCTTACTTCAGCTAGACTCGAACACGGGCCGGGAACTCTGAGTTTATTGAACTACCCCGGTTCCATTTTTGCAAGATTTTGTATTAGAGTACACATTGGTAAAATGTCAATTTATATTTTATTTATATAATCTTTACCTCAATGTGTCATTCACAAAATAATATGTAACGAGCACACTGGACATATAAGCTAGAAGTGATAAATGTATGGTGGTTTTTATATAATTTTCTGTAAAGATTTAATGTTGTATACTGCGTGTGTAATTATTTATATATGGTTATTATGACCACATTTATGTATTATTACCGTATTTTTTCTTTTTAATTTTTCAATTATTTATCTTTTTTTTCCTCTTACGCTTGTTACGTTTGTTGTTCTTTTCTAGTGTTGGATTATTTTCTAGAAAATTTTTTTTTGTTTTAAAGTTCCTTTGTTTCTAATTAATGCAGCCAGACAACAGTAGCAAATCCTTACGCCTTTGTATTGTCCATATAGAACAATCAGTCCCAGAACAAAGTTTTTTTTTTTAAATATGTCTTTCGGCTAGGGGTGTATACTTTATTGTTGTAACGTTTTTTCAACCCTCAAAAAAGTAACGTTTTGATACACTCTAGCTCTGTTGATGTTGCTCAAATCAAATATATTCCAATAGTTTTCTTTTCAGAAATTTAATACAAAATATTCGTTGCTTTATAACATTTGTCGCTATGACCAACCGTTTAGGAGCTATATTCGTTTGAAAGAAAAAAGTCATGTTTGAAAACTGTATTTTCTATCAACTTTGTTTATTTCGAATAATCATTGATTGTTAATATAATTTAGCTATTAATTTAAGTAATTTGAACATTTAATTCTAAATTATAAATTGATAGGCATATTCACGAATTATTGTTTTTCTCAGTCAGGAAGACTTTTTTTTTTTTTTTTACTTCATTTCACTTTCCACTTTTTTGCTATTTTTATTTATTTTAATTTAATATCCATATTCAGAATATACTAACATTTTATACAGATTTCCACTAAAGTAAAAAGCTCAAACTTTCTCGCACATATTTAAGATGAACATATAAGGATCAAGTGATATGTTTACACTTTCAATGGGAATCGAATTAGGTATACTGCGTGTGCGCTACCCATGGACATTTATAAAATAAACTTTTTGAACCAGTAACTTACATTGGTAAATAGACAATTGAGGACAAATCTCAGTTAATCTGAAAACGTTAGATAGTATTATAAATACTTAATACGAGACTACTATTATTAATTTATAAGAATATAATGTAGAAATACACAATTTCCAGAATTCTTTATCTAAGTTGCCTTCCTCTCCAAGCCGTCACTCCATCATGCCCACTCCACCGATCCATTTATTCTTTTCATGTCCCTTCCCTTTCCTGCGCTCAATGGGAACATAACTGAAGAATCTTTCGTCCATCTATCAATAGTCCATCCTCTTCACCTGGACACACCACATCAGTCTCCTATTGGCTACGTCCTGAAGGATGTTGGATTCTTGACTTTTCCTCTTTTTTTTCCAAACAGGTCAACCATATTTTTTCTTAAGGCTTCCTAGGATCTGACTAAAGCTGTTCAATAGTGTAGCTTTTTTCAGCAGTACTTTATTGTATTTGTTTTAAAAACATAATATAACTTACAAAAAAAAAATATATAAAAATTTTCACACTTAATTCATATTCATTTTTTTTTAAAGCGTAAAACGTTCAACTATATTTTATTTTGTTGAAGATAAGAAAATTTACATTTAATTTTGAAATAGATAATTTTATTATTCAAACATCACTTAAAAAGGCAGTGGTATGGTTTGAATATTTCAATTTTTTTATCAACTGGTATGAGAATAAATACTGTTCACATTCTTCATATAATTATGAAAATGTTTCCATAAAAAAATATTTAAATTTGTAGTAAAATCAAAATATGTGGAAAATCAAAACATATTTTAAAAAATAAGTTGTGACTTGAAAAAAAGAGATGAAGGCTATTTAGAAGATTAATTAAGGCAGTGAAGAAGAAGAGGAGTTTTTTTTGCAGGAAGAGGCACTTGGATTTTAGGATGCAGTCAAAGAAGATCTCTTGCGCCTAAAGCAAGACTAAGAAGGAAGTATTTGAATATTAATAAAATTGACCCGTAGCTTGGAATAAGCTGGGTACATAGAAAGTTTTTGACAGCTGTTTTCGAGCGGATTAAGATGGATTTGTTCCTAATCGCTATGTAGCGTGATAGTATTGAAGAATTATCAAATAAAAACAAAAAAATTGTTTTTAAAAATCCTTGGTTTGAGCTGGCTTTGATACTAAACGGCTCAATTATTCTCTCTATAAATATTTTGCTTAATAAGTACCCCCTCCTCCGAATACCCTTAAGAAAAATTTTGCGAAAAGACTGAATGTGGATTAAGAGGGAAAGGATGATTAAGAAGCAAAGGATATGGAGGGAATGACGTTACTATAAAACAGAAAAACCAACAGCGGACAAAAAGTAATCGCCATCAGGAAAATTGTAAGAGGGGAGGGGTAATGTTAGGGGAGTCCATTTAAAGGGCACAGTATCTATTATTTAGCCGTAGTATTAACAATTCTCTTTCTGGAAAGTGGTTACTGTCTGCGAGCAGTGTCCTCTGGCTCTTATAAGAACACTCTTTTGGCTTTTCTAATTCTTTTTCAACTTTTATCATCCCGAGAACAAAGACAAAGATAAGAATTAAGGGGATGGGAGGACAATTGTGGAGTGAAAAGAAAAAAGAAAAAATCAAGAAAAAAAAATTAAGCTAAAAGTGAAGTAAGACCCGTTGGTAATGAGATAAATAAATATACCATAAGACTTTTTTGAGTAACCCACGTTTTTTTGCCATAAAAGCTGTGATATCTTCACTTTAAGGATTTAGCATTAAATTTCCTATAAGACCAAAGCACACGTAACCTTAAATTTTGCAAACTTTGGACCTTTAAGAACAGCTTGATCTTCAACTTATTTAGGAAAGTTACAATTTCTTATATTACTTCAACGCTCAATTTTTTTTCTCGAAAAAACAATCAACAAAACTGCAAATACTACAAAAACTTGCATATTTAATAAGTTTTCAAATGGTATGATCCAATTAATGATTTTTGTTGATTTTATGGAGAAACTTACTTATGAAACTTGAAAAACATGGTGCTTTAATCTGCCATACAAATCAGGAATTGGGTGAATAAAAAATAATGATAATCGCTTGGCGAAAATCTGTTTTTTAAAATAAATAAATTCTTTATTACAGTAAAAAGCAAGTTAGCTCTTTTCTGTTCTATTTTTTTTTTTTTTTTTTTTTTTTTTTTAAATATTTTTAATTATTTATTTTTTTCTTCTCTTATTGTATATAATGGGTGAATGTGATCATGAAGTCATCTTTATTACTTATTGCCCACATTTATGGCAGATTGTAATAATTTCTCAATAAATTATTAAAACAATAAATAAATAAAAAGCAAAGAAAAAAAATCTTGTTTATTTTTATTTCCTAATTGGTATGGCAAATTAAAACACCATGTTTTTCCACAAAAGTCAATTTCTCCATGCAATCAACAAGCAATCATTAATTTGGTCATACCATTCAAAAGCTGTTTAAATATTACGTTTTTTTGTTGTTGTTTTTTTGTAATATTTGCAGTTTAGTGGACTGTTTTTTCAAAAAACGTAGAGCGTTGAAGTAATATAAGAAATTTTAACTATCCTAAATAAGTTGAATACCAAGCTGTTCTTTAGGTCCCAAGTTTATAAAATTAAAGGTTACATAAGCTCTGGTCTTATAGGAAATTTAATGCCTAATTCGTAAATGTGGTCAAAATATGAAACAAGTGAAGATACTACAGCTTTTATGGCAAAAAACGTGGGTTACTCAAAACAGTTTTCGATTGCAACGGATTAGAATAGAAAGGTGCGGTCAGCGCCATTTGTCTTGATTTTTGGTCTAGTTCCACTCAATTTTTTTTTTTTTTTACACTAACAGGGAATCAAACTTTATATTACCTTTATACTACCTAAATCTCGAAGACTAAATGTTTGGTAGGATGAAGATTTAGATCGAGTTGTTTATATTTTAGTATAGCAAGGGAAATAATTGGTGATCCTCATGCATAAGATTTGAATCTTTTCTACTTTATTGTTGTTAATAAAAAAAAAATGAGCTCCACACAAGTTAGGCATTCGTTATTAGAGCTTGAATCACTGCTTTGTATAGTATATGTTTGTTTTTTAGAGGCTTAGTTTAGTTTTTTTATTGAAATAAGAAAACATTTTTAATATAATTTAAAAAAAATTCTTTCTTTTTATCTTTTTATTGATATTTACAACTGTATAGAACATAACACAATGTGTATAGAACAAATCTAGTAAATATGAGGGCAAATAAATACGGTAACATGCCTACCCAAATATGAGCAACTACCCATTGGGTGACACTTTATAAAGTTATATAGTAGAAGGTCTCGAGGTTATCTTTTCAGACGCCTCAGAGAATTATACGGAATAGAATTGGAAGCAAGTTGACTAGTGGACTTGAGTGGTTATGGAGTTTACTATAAAAGGATAGGTATCTGGTTCGGGCTAAATCATTAACATATGGAACATTAATGTGGATGTGTATTTGTGACAAAGTAAGGAGCATTGATGTTATTTTTTGAAGGATTTCGATTTATAAGGATTAGAAACAAGAAGCATTAGAAGGTTTAGTTGAGCCCCAGAGCTCAACTCCTCAAGTCCAAACAGGTCTAATTACTGTCATGTAAATAAGTCACTCGTAATTAATTAGAAGGTTTGAACTTTTTTGTTTTTTCAAATATGAATTCCATTTTTTTTCTTCTTAATTGTGTACTAAATAAACCTCTAAGCTGCTTACCAATTACAAAAAAATAGAATATAAAATTATAATTGGACCTATTAGGACTCACGGAGTTTATGTTAGGGGGCACTACTAAACCCTCTATCACCTATCGTTAACAGTCCTATTAATCTAAAATGCTTATTATGTCACAAATGAACTTAATTTCCCTAATTCGTCGAGAACTAGATGTATATCTTTCGTAATAAACCCATTATCCCATTCGATTTCTGATAATCGCCTAAGGCTTCTGAAAGGAAAATGACCCCAGGCCTTCTGATATCGCTAGCATAACCTCTATCGGTCTACTAAAATCTTTTAAATCCACTTCATGTATTTGTTCTATTAAGTTTAACATAGCAATATATTTTAAAAATACATATAAATTTAAGATATAGGTACATTTCCTAGATTAAATATTGCTTTTTGTTTCATTTCATTATGATAGAATTAAAAAAAAAATATGCATATTTCAAAATATCAGTTAATATATCAGATGTATTATACAACCCGAAACATTATGCTTGTTGTCAGGTATGCTGTCTTCCAAAAATGGAGTGAAAATAAAAAAAAAAAATGTAAAACTTTCTTTTTGATCAGCTTAAAAGTAAACATTCATAAAATTCACTGGCATTTGGAATCAAGTGACTTTCATTCTATTGGTGTTTATTGATAAGTTAAAAAAAACAAAAAAACTTTTTGGTCGTTATACTTTTTTATTTTCGGACGTATTCGTCTCATGATTCAACAATTATCTAAGTGGTATTTTGTACTGAAATTTTTTTTATATATACAACACTAAGATTTCATAATTTCGACCATCCATTCATGATTTTACGACAAAATGACAGGATACACGAAGGCACTAATACAGGACACGTTTACTAAAGACATTCCCAACAACAACGAAGGCTCAAAATGACCTGGATGGACTAATTATAAATTTATATTATTAATTTTTATAATTATTATTTTTTCGTCACTCTTTTTTTTTTTCATCAATACAAAATTTCCGGCGAAGAGGAAACTCCTTTGGGTGATACCTATCTGTCATGCCTATCAAGACACATTTTGTATAAATTATATAAGCCAGCACATCTGCTACACTCGCTGGCATAGGTATAGATTAAAAAATTAAAAAAGAAATTCTGTACCTATATCTGATGTTATGATTACTGTTACCACAATTAAATGCTTTTTAAAGATCAATTAGTTACTATAAGCCTTTCATTCTCGAAAGCTTTTGCATCCAGAAAATGCTTATGCTGATATTTTAAATACTTATTTAACATTATTAATGCTTCTAACTCGAATAGATATGTTAAGTGTTTTATAACAAAGAGGTAACTTAACAATGCGTGTTCTAACTTCATTTTATTGTGATAAAGTTCAGACAAAATAGATGGAGAACAATATTAATGAAAAAAATCATTATTGTTAACATTAAAACAATAAAAAAAATTGTTGGTTACTAATGAAAATTAATTTTAATAAGTCCAGCATTTTTTTTTTGTTTTGACTGTCACCTTTTAAATATGAATTATTCATTTATCAAAATTAAATCACATATCATTCTTGTTTTAAATGTTTGTTGATTATTTAATATATATTTTTGTTTTCAGGTGAGTCGTGGCTTGGATGCTGCCAAGGAGGTTATTGGTAATGCATTATTTATTTGATAAATCATTAATTATAACAGATCGTGAGGAACACAATAGTTGAATGCAGAAACCATCTGTTTGGTCAACTCCAGTTTAATTATGTATATCGAGTTGTTTATAATTTTGATTTATGTTAATATCCGATAATTTTTTCCTATTTACATAACAAGTAACTGTAATTACCTAAGGTATGATTAGTTTTTTCTTTAGTTAAAATATTTTATTTTTACAGATGCGAAAAAATACAATAAATAATTTAAAAGATTAATTTCTCCCTGAATAAGGGAAAGCGCCAAAAACTTAAAAAAAGGCAGGCAAACAAGCCAATATAGTTCCTAAATAGTAACAACTGTTGTATATAAAAAAATACACTCTATTAAATTTCTAATTAGATGTTATACCTCAAATGTTTGATTGGAGGAACGCTACGGAAGTAGAGGGTGCCAAAATGTTACATTTTTTTAGGGCGAAAAAACTTACTGTTTTTATTATTTATTCAAACCTAAATTCTCCTAAAAATAGGCCCTAGTGAATAATGATATACAACAAAAAATACTTTCCATTAAATTTTTTTTTATCAGGAAACCGTCGTCAAATTTTCAATCCGAGCAACACCAACAAAGAGCTTGTCAAAATGATACATTTTTAAAATTTAAAAAAAAAAGTTACACATTATGAGGGTGAAAAACCTTACATATAGCAGCAGTTCTGTGTTATTATTTTTTAAACAATTAAAAACTGTTTGCAGTTAATATTCAAGCCAGCCTGAAAAAAATCTCCATGTTATCTGTCACCTCAAAGTAGGTTCCCTACGTTAGTTCCCTGTTATCTTTAGCCATAAATGTTATCTTCTTTACCTCGAAGATGGTTTGGAAGAACTTTCAAATGCCGTATACTTCCCTTTCGACGGACAGAGATTCCGATTTTTGGCATTTTATGAACATTTTGCTACTCGATTATTTGCAAGTGCTATTCGATTTTCTTATATTACTAAAACAGTATTAAAATGTGCGTACAGTACTGGAATTTCCCATCTATTTAAATTTTTTTTTTTTTTTTAATGATTTTTAAACTTGTTTTTTTTATTGGCAGCAATCAGTTAACTTAAGACCAATAAAATAAATTTTCTGTCTGATTTATGTTATTGCTTTTATATTCCTTCTGAAAAGATATGTATGTTCATATATGTCAATATTTTCATAATTGATTTTGCAATCGACATTTTAAAATAGATGTGTCCGAAGATGTCGCAAGATGCCTGGGTCCTCGCAATACTTATTCCACCTTATATACCTCTTACCACCTAAACTCTGAAATTAAATATATAAGGCCTATACAAACTTACACAATGTTCTTTTCCTGAGTTTTAAAATTTAATCATAGCTAAAATGTATTAATAGCTATATGACAATAAGTTCTTGGAATCAATCACCTAATTTTATAATGATTAAATTAAGTGATTGATTCCAGGAAATTAGTTGTCAAATAGCTATGATTCAATTTTGATAAAATTTTTCCCAACTCTGCTTTCATCCATATTTTGATTTAGACAGAGGTTTTAATCGGTAAGTCAAATGTATATTACCCTTGTGGTTATTTGTTTGTTATCCAACTCCACAACCACAATCATATTAATCATTCAATCAATCCTCATTCCTCTGCCGACCAATCGCGTCTGAACAATCGTTGAAGTATTATTGTTCCAAAAGAGATATTTAAAACATTTTCTGCAATATTGCTTTTATATATATTTTATTTTTATAAATAAAGAACTTAGATAATTTTAACAAATAATTGAAGTTTTATTTGTTTAACGATAAAAATCTGGCATTGAACTATACAATTCAGTATTATTTTCTCAATGATATTTTCACCCTTTGCATTAATTTTGACCTGACTAAAATTGCACTGATTAAGTTCTTAAATATATCATAAAAGCATTATTTTAAATTACAATGTATGATCTGGCAATCCAGATGGAGAGAGACTATTAAGAAACTCCTGCGAATAATAATCTGGATTATTAGTGAATACAACAAAAGGCCCATGAATCATATTTTTACACACAAAGTCAAAAAGGCAAAGGATCAACATTTTGATTTGATCATTCAGCAGGTATTATGTTATTGATTTCATCTGGTTGAATTTTAATTTCTAACCATAAAAGTACATAAAATAAAATAAAAGCACAAACCTCGTTTCTGCCACTTAACATTGAACATTTAAATTTTTATCATTGTTAATTTTATTATTGCTGAAACTTCCTAGAAGATGATGTAGTCTAAAGCTCTATATAACACCGTACCTTTGTAACCTCTCATATGGAATGTTGCTCGCCACCTATCGTTCGATTATCAAACTTCACTGCTCACCACATATTTATCGCGTTTTTATAACATTTTAATTTAAAATCTGTAACTTTTATTATTGCTAAACCTATCTCGAACTATGAAGATGATGTAGTTAAAATATGTTATAAATTGTTTAATTAGTTTTCGCGGTTTGTGATCACAAACGAAAAATGGCTTGTCCTTTAAAGTAATAGTATAGATTAAATCCCAAATAACTCCTTTTACATAATTACTTAGAATTAATAATGAAATATATTAACAATAACTTTTGATTTACTTTTATTAAGTAATTAATTAACTTATTATTACATAAATGAATAAACATTTTACCTTGGTCCATTCGATGACGTGTCAAGATATATTTCTTGATCGGAAGCCTCACATCCGCATATGGAATTATAGCCTTCTTGCCGACAGAATTTTGCATACAATGGAGGTTCGGAAGGCATTAAGAATAATTCATTGATAAAATCTCTACAGTCACCATGAATTGAATTTTATAAGATATGTTGTCTGCATCATATTCGTTATGCGTCATTTCATTTTTGGTAATTGCTGAATAACTTGAATGATTCATGTGATTATAAAATTTTTGCTTTATAATTTAATTTAAAAATTAATATTGGTTATTAGAAATAGAGCAATCTCCCGAAATTTCATTAAGTTCAAAATCGTACTACATGAAGCAGTAATATTTGTTAGAACTAAATATAAAGAACATTAATAAATCAGTTTATTCAAGGGGTAAAGTTGCTGAGGCACTATCTCTTGGATACCACTGATAATAAAAGATTTATTATCAAGCCAGTTACATGATTTACTTATGATCCAAGAGACTTTTTTGGCTGTATCCATTCCCTCATACTTAAGGACTTCGGAAAATAGAAAGATCATGGTTTAACGTGGATACTAAACACACCTCTTCCTTTCATAACTATTAATCGAGAATTTTATTACTAAGTACCGTATCCAGAAACAGTATTGATTGTTTTACACACTTTAATGCCAAGAAACATTTCACATTTGAGTAGATATAATGTCATAAGGTCTACTGCTGGTACTTTAGAGGCTTTCAGATTTAGAGTTGGTTGTTGGGTAAATTCATAATTGCCGTCAGAGACGGCACACAATAGTTCTCTTATGGAGATCTTTAATAGTTACTAAAAAAAAAAAAAAAAAAAAAAAAAAAAAAAGAAGATAAGAAATTATATATTTCTAAAAACAACCGTTGGGATATCATTCTCTTAATAAAAAGTTATAATATTATAAATAATAACATACAGATTTTAAATAGAGACATACTACAAAACATATAGGTTTGTTTAACTGGGTTTTTCTTTGTCCTCACCAGTTTAGAACATACTGCTTAAGCCAAGAAGGAAATATAAATAACGATAATATAATAATAATAAAGCATTATGTATAAGAATCAGAAGGCTGATGTTCTATGGGCACGTGAAAAGAATAAAGGAGGAAAGATTGAACAAAAAGATCTTTAACAAAATTTTTAGCCACAAAAAGCATGGGAGGATACTCGAAGCAAAAAAAAAAAACAACTAAAAAACCTAAAAAATTGAAACAAGTAGCAATCACCGCTTTTTTATCAACTAGAACTATGGTATAATTTATCTTTATTATTATCCTTTATCTGTTATCACGCAATTTTTGTATCATTTGGTAATCTCATTTCTTTCTGGATTTTGTCAAATAATGAACACTCTCGTAGGACATGTTTGACAGTTTTTGTTGCATGACATTTTTTAAGCGTGAATTTCGTGGAAGGTATCCACAATTATAATTAAAATCGCCAAGGTTCAATCTGCATAGTAACGCTCCTTCCCTTCTTGAACTTCGGGAACTTCAAATTTTTAATCTTATATTTTTATTTAGGTCTGGTCATATATATCTGAATTTGTTGTTCACTTGTGTGTTGAATGAAACCGCGTTCCATTATTAGTTACATAACAATGACGTTAGATGTGATGAACCCTGTAAGGTTGTAATTCGCATGCCATGAATCGTCTTCAGAAGTTGTGAAGTTGAAGGTAGAACATTGCTTTCTCTACTCGTTCTCTTTCACAATGTCCACCGAGGGCAATGGCAAGAATATCCTGAGCTAGCCATTGCCAAGTCGCATGCGAACATACCTGCGTTTCAACACGCGTGCAGTTAGCTAATATCTCCGATTCTAGCCGGATTTGTATTCACAGGTAGTCTTCGGTTACAATCGTAGCAGCCAAGCCAAGATTAGTGAAGTCTACCTGAGCTATTTTTAACTTAATTAGCATTATTTTTGTAGGATGTTATAATTTATGGTTTGTAGCAGACATTTTTCAAGGAGAAGTGAAAGTGTTGTGTTTGAGAAGGAATTTGATGGATCAATCGTTGACTAGGGAATAAAACGTGGTTGCTCAACCAGATGGAACCTTGAAGGCCGGTGTGGTACGTTCCGAACTGTAGATGATAGCGATTAGGAAGAATTAACCCTTGAATACGGAGCAGGGCCAAGTAGATTCAGTTTCCACAGCCAAAAGTTTCCAGCTACCTACATAAAATACTATCTCAACCGCCATGAATTCTTTAACCAATGATTTGACAGTTTGGTCACTCAACTACATATAACCAAGAAATACTTGATGTCCTGTTGAACGTAATTATTAGGAGATGTATCTGTTTTACTATTATTTTTAAAATTTAATTTCTATTTTTTTCTTATCAGAAATATTTCATACAAACGATTACCTGATTAGACATTTTTTTTTTTCAAGGAATCTTAAATTATGTGATATATCAATGTTAACTAAAACATTCCGCAGTTTTGAAGTTTTGAAGTAACTACAGAAAATCCTTCTAGTTCTTGATCGAACGTCTATCTGATCTGTTTCTTCATAATAGCAATCCTGCTGAAGATATGCTATTAGTTTCTCATGAAGCACTCTGCACTATTATTTTGGTTATTCATAATTTACTTATTAGTTTGAAAGACAATATACTTTGTATTGCTCCACTTTCGTTTCGGCATTAAGGGATTTTTCTACCTAGGTGAGGTGGGAGGAAAATAATTTCCTTTTAATAAATTTCCAGAAAAAAATAATAATACGTAATCACCGCTGGATTCGAACTTTTTTTTATCTTGCTGCTACAATTGCGAACGTTTTGTTCAAATGCTTTGTTACAATACTACGTTATGAATGTAGGGAATGTCAGATATGTTGATGTGGCGTCAGTTCAAATCCAACCTGGGCGGGTTAATTCTTATTTTGTGGAAAATCTATCAGATCACAATAAATTTCGGTCTTCTTTACAATTTTAATTATAAACGGTAATATTTATTTCAATTGTTTAATGGTCTATCTAACATGAAAATTTCTCCAGTTATATTTAGTGTAGGAGAATAGTGGGTAATGTGTGTTTGATTATGATAATATTAGGTAATTCCAAAGTCTTTTTGGATGAAGTTATGCAAATATTAATAAAAGTGACTGATATCATTGCTTGTAGGTCATGATAAAGTATTAGGCCTCAGAATAGAAAAAATAAAATAAAAAAATATATAAACGTATACCTAATCAATTGTGGCTAAACGCCAAAATTAAATTTAGCTTAAGGGGTGTCTTTAGACAGACACTCAATTTATTAAACTTTTATTTTTTTAATTAAACATTTTTCGATTGAAAGCATTTTTATACTTGTTTTTTTTTTCCAAAATCTAAAAAAAAAATCAAAAAGTTTTCTATTTGTCCTCCAGACAGTTTCCCCTTATCAAATTTATTTTCATTTTTGATATTTTATTCTAAGGACCCATCTGTATCATATAAAAACGTAAAACCTATAACTTTACCCTTTGCAAGGGAAACCCCCATTTTTGGAGTAATTTAACTAGACTAAGTGAGAACATTAGAACAAAGTGTGCAATTATTGTATTGTCAGTGGTCCTTGAAACGTGTGCAAATTTTCAAATTAATCAGATTGCTGGAAATTGGTGAAAATTACGATGAAAGATTCCGTTACTTCCACGTGAAGTTAATAAAAGTGTATTAAAAAATATGTAAACAAGTGATGTGACATGTGGTTCCCAATGAAGTTTGAGAATCGACCGGTATGTGATTGGCACCTTGACGCAATAGAGTTTACAAAGGTAAAGCTTCTGAACCCATCTGTACCAAATTTTAGCTGCGATATCGACATCTTCAATGGGCTAAAACGAGTGCCATACTCTCATATACTTTTATTGCTAGTAATGAAAACCCAACAAGATGAAATCAATACAATTATCAACAAATCAAAATGGATCATTTGCTTATTATTATATTGTGTGTAAAAATATGATTCATGTGCATTTAGTTGTAAGAACTGATAATGCAGTCCTTTATTCGCAAGTTTCTTTCTGCCTACAGAGATTACCTTGTAGGATTTATTTTATAAATTAAAATTAAAAATTGGTTGTCCAATTATGCTTTTAAATTACTGCTATGCTTAAAAACACCATGGAGAAGTAATGCTCAATAGGATCCTTCACAATAAAATGTTTATTGACACAAAAATAAAACTTCAATTCTTAGTTAAAATTGCAAAGTTAATATCACAAAATATACCAACTTCTTTTCCTTGATCAAAGAGTTTTAACAGAACATTATACATTGCAACTAGTTTAAATGTTTTTATAACACTACAACGGACAGCCAATAAACTAGTGGATCTGTTTTGTCAAAGAATCTGGAAGCTAGCACGGAATACAGATTCCGCTGAAGAACAAATAATCAATAGGACATTATACATTCAGAAAGAGCCCTCGACTTGGGCCAAAGCGGCGGGAGGGGGGATAGGGGAGGGGTGGGGAGGGGTGGTGATTAATCTGAAGCATAAATAAACAAGAGGGCCAAGTCTATAGGGCGCTGTGTCTGATCGGTTAAGACTGGGACAATAAACATCCGACAATACGATGTTAGATAGAGCTCTATATTCTGTATAGAGTATTCCAACTCAGCAGTCTCCGAATGATTGCTAAAACTATATATTTAATATATTACAGATCTAGTTAGAGTTCTGTTTTATCCAGTAGGTTTTTTTTTTTTTTTTTTTTAATTTTATTTCTTTTTTTATAGAAGCTGCCCCTCTGAATAGAAGCTAGTCAATTAGTAATGTAGATGACAAGGAATCCATACTGCCTATTAATTGTTATGAGGGATTTATAATGTAGAAGCTCTTAAGTTTTAAGGAAATGTAACTAGCAAGTCACATCTTTTTTTTTTTTTTTTTTTTTTTTTTTTTTTTTAACAATTTTATTTACAAATGTACACATTTGACAACTAGTAAATGTGAAGTTACATTAAAACAACAGGTATGGTCATGCATAAGGGAGTCAGCACCCAGTGATACAATCTCCAGGCGTGATTCTAAATTATTAGGGATTAAACTAGGAGATCCGTCATCTACCTTCTTTTCAGCCTCCGTTGAGTTATGCCAGGAATTTGTATTGTTGCCTTATTTTATACCTGTTTGTTAGAGTGTCCAAGTAGTTTTTCATGAAAATGTCGATAAATTTTATGACTGTCGGAATACGTTTGTCTGTAGCGTATCGTTTGACACATAAGGAGGGGAGTCTGTTACCAGTCTTAGGAATTTGGATTGGAATGTTTGTATTTTTTGAATATGCGTTCTTTTGGCCGGTCCATAAATTTAACAAGTAACTGTAAATGTTAAGTTTTTATTTTAAAGGTAGTTTTGAACGTCTTTGAAGTATGAAGTATAGCTAACGCAGTCATAGCTGTAATGTCTGTTTTTTTGTCCCTCAATGTGGGCCCCATGTCAGTCTTCTATGTCACTTCTTCTTCTGCCAGTAAATACCATTTTTATTTTAGAGCTGTGTTAAATTTGTTCGAATGCAGACACAACTAAGCACATCAATTATGGGGGAAAATTAATGTTTGTAAAAACATCGTTTGATTTCTTCACTCATGAAAATGGTATGAGTTTTAGGGAGATCGCACACCACTTCAAATGTCAAATTGTACACTTTTTTTACTCATTGTTACCTATTTTATTATCCTAACAAGTTATAGTAACTGTATATAAGTTTTATAATTATTTACTACAATTTTTATGTCTTCATTATACTGTAAATATTAAAAAAACCCGTTAATATTATAGATGTGTTTTTCCTTCTTAATCGAATGATACCATCCGCAAGTCGATATGACCATTTTTTTTATGACGTTCTAGTGCGTCGTTGTTTTTTTGTCTTGAAATGTCGGCCCCATGTCAGTCTTCTATTAAGCCTAAGTCCTAAGTATGCCACTTTTTTCAGTTTGATTTAAAGGTTGTTTGTCAATGTAAACAGGCGGTCAGGTCTTGCGTCGTAGTGTAAAAGTAAAATGAAGTGATTTGTTATAATTAAGTTTTATCTTCTATTAATTTGAATCTCGTTGAGGTTGTGTTGAAGTGTTAAGGTGACCCGTGTAGGGCTAGTCACATTTAATTCACATTGGGGGACCTGAGGATTTTTGGATTGCCTCCATTTATATTTGTTAGTAATACTTGTAAATATGAACCGATGTGTGGGTTTTCTGAATTACGATTATTGTATTTATTTATCTGAACTTTATTTATAAGAACAATTGAAACTTCTGGTATTTACATAATTCTAGGGTTTCCTGAAGTTATTTATATCGAACTGACAACGGCACCTTACGGAATCGTCCTCCCACAACAGTGAGTGGAAAAATGTTTTTCCATTTTGTTTTATGTTACGCGAGCTAAGAGATTGTCCATCTATTGTCTTAGATTTCATTTTCTGAGCTTCCCACTTCCTTCACAGTTCCAATTGTCAATGTTCTATTCCGAGAAATTGAAACTGATTCGGGCTTATTACAACACCGTGAAGTCTCTCTGATTATGTAAGAAATGGACTTTTATAAGAAAAAGAAAATCCTTTCTGTAGTCTGATATAGAATATCTCGTTTATATTGGCTTTGAAAATTGATACAGTTGGATGGTTTATATCATCTTTATAATTGTTGTTGTAACAGAAATATTTTTTTTAATGTGTTTTAAATGAACAATGGGAACGGTCATAAGATAATCAATTTTAACATTTTTTTCTTTAAAATAAATGTAATTTTAATACATTTATTTCAGTCTTTAAAAAATAATTAATTTTTATATCAAAACTACGGAAAACCCGATAGCCTTGTATATAACTAGAGCGATATATACCGATAAACCAGACTAACTATAACTGACAATGATTGTCTCAAATCAAACGAATAATCATGATAATATTCATTAACAATTTTTACATTTTTCTTTCAGTTCTCCAATATTATTATCCAATAATAGTACCATAATAGAAAAAGCTACAAACCATCTATTCTATACAGATATTGGAAATTTTACTAACTCTCAGCCAGAAAATTACTTAAAATCTAACATAAACACAACCTTACCTAGTACCATTAGACAGATAAAAATGTTTTCTGATAATATCTTTGCAGTTCCAATTGTTAATGTTCTATTCCGAGAAATTGAAAATGATTCGGACTTATTACAACCTCGTAATAAGTGTCCATTATTTCTATTTTACTATTCATATTTTCGTAGTTGATGCCATATCCTTTATTATTATATATAAAAATTATTATATTATTACATAATATTTATTATTATTTTTAATTGTAATTAACACTACATATCACTTCCCTAAAAATATTTTTTAAAACCAATAGTTTATTATTTAAATTCTACGATACATGCAGCAATTGTAATCTATACATATCAAATAGTATAAAACACCTACTGCTGGAATCTTTAAAAAATTATATCAGTAGAAAATTTTTTTTATCCAGTTTATGAACTTTTATGTATTAGTGTTTTCCTTCCAGCAGTAACCCTGTCGGATGGGATTTTATTTATTTCTGTACACACCATACTCAAAAGTATACAATGTACATGTAATTTTTTTTTTTCATTTATTGATATTTAAAACTGTACAAAATAATATACAACAAGTAAATGTGTTGACAGTGAATTCAATTGCATGCAAATAACTTGTGAAGAACTACTCACTAGTAGCACTTCAATAAAATATACACTAAAAGGTCTCTAGGCCATCTTCTTTTCAGACGCCTCGGAGGATTATCAGGGATGGAGGAGGAAGCAAGTTAGGAGACTAGTGGATTGGAGTGGTTATGGAGCTTACTATGGAAGGATAGGTATCTGGTTTGGGCTAAATCAGAAACATATGGAAAATTAAGATCTTTATGGATAAGTTTATTGGTCACAAAGTAAGGAGCATTGAGGATTTATCGAAGGATTTTGGATTGTAAGGATTGGATACGAGATGTATTGGATGGTTTAGTAGAGCCCCAAACCTCAACTCCGTACGTCCAAATAGGTCTAATCACAGTCATGTAAATGAGTCTTTTGTAATTAATTGGGAGCTTTGAACGTTTGTCTAGTAAATGTTAAAGTAGTCTATAACGACGGGCAGTTTCTTGTCGTTTTAGTCTTGTATGTGGATTCCAAGTTAGTCGTTTGTCCAAGTTGAGTCCTAGGTAGCGGATCTGTTCAACGGGTATAAGTAGGACATCATTAAAGTATACTGTAGGACAGGAAGTCGAAGGTTTAAGGCGAAGGGTAAAGGTTATTTGGTGGGATTTATTTTGATTCTCCATTTTTGACACCATTCTTGAAGGTTTAGGATATGGGATTGGAGTGTTCGAGAGGCAATAAAGGGATCATTGTTTACTGATAACACACATGTGTCATCGGCGTAAGTGGTGAGGACAGTGGTAGGATGAGTTGCATGTAATTTTTAATTTTTGTTTTGATTATTAGTTTACATATAATATACACAGTACATGTGTCAAAAGGTCAATATAAAAATAAACAAGAATAATAAAATGAAATAAAGAACAAGAAGTTATATAATATAAATAATTCAAAATCCTTAAAAAATTCACGAATATTTAATTATTTAAGGTATTTCATATTTATTTTATATCCTTTATTTTTAGTATGGAATTATAAAGAAATATTTTGAAATCTTCAAATAAATTGTTAATCAAAGATCAACCATCCACCGGCCAATGTCCCAGTTTTCTGTACTGTTTTTGTCTGTAGTGTAGTTCTGTAGTCAGTGAGTAGTCTGCATTCATATACGAGGTGGTGTATTTTTTGTTCTTGTTTGAAATCAAAAGGACATAAGAACGAATCTCTTATTTTAAATCTATAAAAGTATTTGTCTGCTGCCGCATGTCCTGTGATCCCTTGTGTAATGTAGAAGTCAATCAATGAGTCTGATTTAATGTAGGTCTGTAAGTTTGGAATGAAGATGACGTAGATGACGTGTCTGCCAGTAGTCTATTCATCTAATATATATTAGTAAAAACTAATATTTTTTTCAGTTATAAATTATCACAAAATTAACGCCGTTCTAGGGAGTGGAGAAAAATAGCTGTATACCCGGGAAAGCGTTCTAAGTAGGAAAAACCCCCCAGCTAAAAATGGAAAATGATTATATATTAATTAAAAAAATTATGGATGAGTAATTTAATTTAGCATGTGTATTTAATTGGACTTAACGATGAAATAGTGTTCTATGCTATCTATTTGAATATCATTTTTAATCTTGCAAGTTTTTAAAGATACTCTTCTGAAAGAATTCAATCACTACCGAAGTTAGCCTAGTTTGACATGGTAGAAGTTGTCTAATGGTAGCTGAAGATGAAACTATGTAATGACCCGCCCACTGATGCAACAGTTCTTAAATTATAGCCCTCGTCAGTGGCCCTAATCACAAAGTTATCCTTGGCATAATCACCTCAGGGACCGCTGTGTTTTGGAAGGTTAAGGACCTCTTCTTTACTTGTTTCAGGCTCGGTTTAGTTTAAAATTAAATAGTTTTTTATTTTATTCTATCTATAATAAACAAAAAAATCTAGTAAATGTTCAGTGGGCCTTCAATGAAGATTTATATTAGAAGGCCCCATAATCTTTTCAGACGCCCTCTTTTCGTCAATCACTAAAACTGAAACCTGTACCAGGTATGCAAGTTTAAAATGTCGTTTTAATTCCAATAGAATGCGCTCTTAGCCTATTGAAGGATTTGCTTATCTCTAAACGCTATTTTGTTTGTTAGTCATTTGTTTACAAAAGTCAGTTGTTTTTAAGTCGTTTACGTGGACGTATCATACCTTTCTTTGGTGTTAAAAATGTCTAATTTTAAGCCAAATAAAGAGCATTTGCGGCATGTCATGATTTTCTTATTTAATCAAGGCATCTGAATGTCATCGAATTCTTGTTGAGACTTATGGCGATGTTGCTCCAACATGTGAACGTTGGTTTCAAAGTTTCAAACGTGGTGATTTTGATGTTACTGATCAAAAACGAGAAAATCGACCAAAAAAGTTTGAGGACTTCGAATTGCAATCTTTATTAGACGAAGACAATACCCAAAACCCAACAAATGATGGCAGAACAGTTGAATGTCACTAGGCAAGCCATTTCCGATCGCCTGAGAGCTATGGGAAAGATTCAAAAGGTTGGAAAATGGGTTCCACATGAATTGGACGAACGATAGATGGAAAAAAAAAAACTGTGTGCGAAATGCTGCTTTTACGCCACGAAAGAAAGGGTTTTTTGCATCGAGTTGTAACTGGCGATGAAAAATGGATTTATTTTCAGAATCCCAAACGAAAAAAATCATGGGTAACGCCAGGACAACCATCCATATTGAGTGCAAGACCGGATCGTTTTGGGAAGAAGACAATGCTGTGTGTGTGGTGGGATCAGAAGGGAGTAGTCTACTACGAGCTTCTCAAACCCGGCGAAACAGTCAATACCGAGCGCTACCGACAACAAATGATCAATTTGAGTCACGCATTGATCGAAAAAACGCCCAGAATGGGCTCACAGGCACGCCAAAGTCATTCTTCAGCATGATAACGCTCCTGCACATTCAGCCAGATTGACTAAGGAAACGATTTTCTTCGCTTGGTTGGGAACTCCTACCCCACCCGCCGTATTCACCTGACCTGGCGCCTTCTGATTATCACCTCTTCTCATCGATGGGACACTCATTGGCGGAGCAACACTTCAACAATTTCGAAAACGTACGAAAATGGCTCGATGAATGGATTTCAAATAAAGATGAAGCATTCTTTTGGAATGGTATCCATATATTGCCCGAGAGATGGACAAAATGTGTAGAAAGCGAGGGTCAGTACTTTGAATAAAATATATTATACTTTTTTTTAAATTACTGTGTATATATTTTAAGAAATAAACGACATTTTAAACTTGCATTCCTGGTAATCTACCACTTATATATATATATATATATATATATATATATATATGTATATATATATATATATATTTTTAGTAAGGTTCTTGAGGTTCAGTCAATAAATAAAAACAACTATTTTGGCGACGTTTAGAGACTATATTGTTCTCATAATCATGCCCTACAGTGAAAAAACTGGTTATAATAAAATTATATAAGTTATACAAGTTATTTCAAAACATAACGTTAGCTACAATATAAGTATATAACAACATGTTTTAGAATTATAAATATATATATTATTACAGAATATAGAGTATTAAACTACTTACAATGTCACTGGTGTATATGTATGTGGTGTATATATGTGGTGTATATAACAATTCTAATACACAACTGACCTGAGGAATATTTCGTAAAACAGTAAAAGGTTTGGGGGGGGGGGGATTTTCCAGCTGGTGGTATTCCCAAAGATGCAGGTACAAAAAGGATTTCCTTATTTAGGTGGAATATACTTATAAATGGAAAAATGATTTGTATGATCTATATTAATGTAAATGTATGTATTATTGGTCTGAATGTATTAAATTCATATACAAATCATTTTCAAATTTCATAGTTTCATACTCCTCTATATTCTGTAATTATATATATTTTTATTATTCTAACACATGTTGTTATGTACTAATATTGTAGCTAACTTTATGTTTCGAAATAACTTGTATAACTTATAAAATTTTATTGTAACCTGTTTTTTCACTGTAAGGCATGATTATGAGAACAATTTAGTCTCGAAACGTTGCCAAAATGGTTGTTTTTATTTATTGACTGATCCTCAAGAACCTTACTAAATATATATATATATATATATATATATATATATATATATATATATATATATATATATATATATATATATATATATATATATATATATAAAACATATTTTCCTAGTAATTATAAAATCTTTTTTGGTGGAACGTGTATTGATTACATATTCATTCCTACTTAAGCTATTAATTTTTGATTATTTATTAGTATTTTTATGTCTAGCATGGCATGTTTCTACTCGCATTTATTCAGTACATTTACTAATTGTATTTAGCTTGAAGACAGGCCTGAATAAACTGCTAAAGTTAAAAGAAAAAAAAATTAAATATAATGTATTCAATACTTAAAGTCCCTTTAAGAACATGATTACTTGGGTGAAGTCTTATTTCTATTCTGATATATTTTAGACTATTAATATAATAGATTATAATTTATATAACTTTAATTTTCTAACTGGTCGGAATTGTTTAATAACATGGAAATATAAACCTAAGTTTCAAAATATTTACAAAATAATACATATATAAAACTTTAACACTATCGGAAGAAATACTAGTTTAAAGAAGAGAAAACGGAAATACCTTTTCCAGAAAAAATGTTGAATTTTTAATAAATTTTCTCGAAATGAGTTTTCAAAGTGATATTTATTAAATTATAAGATAGCAGCTTTTAAAAAAATTAAAACACTTTTCCTCTAAATTTTTTTATAACCCACTATTGAGAGATGTGCTTTGATGATAACTTACCCTCATAGTGGGAGATCTCCCTTTTTAGTTTCAGCTCCCATTTTCCACTAACAGCCCCCATAGAACTGCTTGATTGATGCAAACCCATTGAATAAAAGAGCTTTTGTCGCGGAAATTCTAGTCGCGATTTGCATGACGGAGTGGAACTCTTATGCCCCGCAATAAATTTCAGCCCCTCCCAACAAGGGAATGTCTTGCGATTCTGACGCAGGAGGATTTGGACAATGAGTCGTAAGGATGAGGAGATTGCGCAATAATGATTCTCCTTAATCCCAATCGGTTTATTGCCAAGTCTTTGATTAATCATGAATCTGCATCGTTTAGTGGAGAGAAAGCTCACCGAAATGGACTTTATTTTCGTATCTAAAATATGATTTGAAATCATACGTAGCTTTTCGTTTATGAAAGTTTTTATTAAATTATGATCCGTAATGTGGGTATAAATATTTTTGAAAATAAAAACATTTCCTCAGTTCCCCTCCTCAAATATTCAGATAATACAGCAACATGTGTATAAAAAGTCACTCGAATCCACTAGTCTCCAACGTGCTTCATACTCTATTCCCTATAATCCCTTGAGGTGTATGAAAAGAAGATGGCCAGAGACCTTCTGATGTAAAACTTTTATTAAAGTGCAACTAGTGAATGGTTCTCAACATGTTATTGACATGTCATTGCAATCATTATTCTCAAATTTACTTATTGTATATAATGTATACAGTTTTTAAAAGATATATATATATATATATATATATATATATATATATATATATATATATATACGAGTATATATATAAATTTAAAAATACTGCGTGTTCTAAGTTTATTAATATTTTTAATAATCCTAATAAGTTTGATGTGCTATTGTAAAAGTGTATGAGAACGTAAACACCTAAAAAGAATGAAGATTTTAGCCGAGAAAATGAAAAAAAATCAAGCGGGATTTTCTCTACCAGTATAAATACATATATTAAGATTTAATCTTTATCTACATCTGTCCTTATAGGGTTGATAATCAGTGGATTTGATGATTTTTGTGTCGTGTATTGTTTGTGTCTGTAATATTTTAATATTTTAAGCTGCTTGCTTGATGATGGAAACAGGATTTTTCCGAAATAATTAGTAAATTTTAATAAGCTAATTACAGAGTAATATACTTATTTGAATAGGACGTGATATTTTACCCTAGAGAAGTTGAAGATGTGAATAAATGATTCACAGTCTCGCATGTAATAATAGAAAATATAACTTGAGACAGTTTGATGAATATTCTTTTAACTGACGAAGTTGGCTTGTAGAGACATACCGTAAATGAATATGAAGATAGTTGGTTTCTCTTGTGATAGTGAATTAAAGACTTAATTTTGTTTCTCTCTATAACAAGGATTTTATCTACAATATATATTTACATTAATTACAAGCTGTTAGCTGTTAATACAATACATCCACTCACCTTTATCAAATAAAACTAATTTAAAGCCCTTATTCCCTTCTTCTTTATACTTTCAGAATACATGATTACACGTTTTTGGGGAACGCGGTGGTGTTACGCGTAGTTTGATATTTGGAGATTAAGAGCAGTTAGAAGAGCTCAACTCTTCTTATACTAACTATGTTACACTATCTTGACTAGGAGGCAGTTTCTCATAAGTGAGCTCCTTTTGACTCTTTTTCTCCTAGTACGAAATAAAAAATTTGAACCTGGATTTGACCTATCTTGCTCGATCCCTCTCAGATGCTCAAATTTTTTTACTAATGTTGGTTTTTCGGAAAAAAATAGTTAGATGCCAACTTTGAAAAACGTTTATTTAAATAACATGTTCTATAAATGTTTCAAATAATTCAATATTATAATGAAAATTAGATTTAAAATATTGACATAAACAACTATCTTATATATAAACAATATAAAATATACTATATACAAAATGAAATACGAAAACTTAATAAAAAAAATAAAATAAAAAAAAGTAAAAGATAAAACGAAGGTAAAAATACAATTATACTCTATTTACAATTTACACTTATCCTAGAGATCCCTCCACCAGGCTCGTCCCTCCACTTAAGAAGGAACAAGCCAGGCACAGAGAGATCCCAGCTCTTCTCTCTCAGCTGCGTCACTGTGTAAAGAAAAACCCAGTGGAGGCTAAGTGAGAGCGCTATAACATTTACTCAGGGCATGAGTGCAGAAGCTGGCCATTGCCTGAACTCCAATATAAGTAATTTTACAAAAAATCTCGGGGCCACTGCCGTTTTAGTTTGCGAGGGGGTTTATCAGGATGGGTGGAAGCGGATAATGATTGAGCTAGTGGGTTAGGGTGAAAGGAAAGGTTGCGATGGAATTTTGAAAATTTAAGGGGTATATGGCTGAGGACGTATGGTATATTCAGATCATTATGTAGGGTTTTGTTGGAAACATAGTAAGGAGCATTTACTATAGTTCGGAGGATTTTGGATTGGAAGGATTGAATGCGTTTGATATTCGACTTTTTTGCTGTCCCCCACAGTTCAAGTCCGTAAGTACTTGGTTGAATGATGGTTTTGTATATGAGAAGTTTGTTTTCAATGGAAAGATGGGATGTCCTATTTAGTAGTCTATACAATTGGCTGAAGCGTCTGTTAAGTTCTTGTCTTTCTTGTCACAACCAATCGAAAAAATTATGAAAGATATGAAGATTGATGGTCAAGGGGGCAACCCCTAAAACATGTTCTATATTATTGTTTCTTTAGCCGGGAGTTTCAAAAGGGTCAGATTGTTTTCTCTCAACTTTATTCCAACTGACGAGTATAACTTTAACCATAAAAAATAAATTAAATATGTAATTGTGCTTTCTTTTGTTTCGAATGTTAAACCCATCTTTCTCGGCTGAAACAGATCTCTTGTAAGGTAGGTTAAAAGAGGAGAAATTTTGAGAAAACGCAGAAATAATTGAATTGCCCGTTTCAGGAGAACCTTATTTTCCGTTAATCCTTTTCCGATCAGGGCTTTCCCAGTGGGTGGGGGAGGGGTTCTTTCCATCTCCCCTCTCTCGGAGAAAGGGCACTAACTGCCCCTGTAATTACTTAATCAAAGAAAAAATAAATGAATATTGTATTACAGTCGAAGCGGGGGAATATAAGATCCCATTTATTTCTGTTTAGATGTTTATTTTACTTTTATTTAAAGTTTATCAAATATTTATTAATATTTTGAAGTTCATAATTCGTATAAAAGTTACAAAAAATAATAACAATGAGGCCTGAATAATTAAATATTTTTTAGAGTAAACCCCTTTCTTCCATAAATGTTGGACTTAAAAGTTACATAATTAAATCTCCATTAACATTGTTAAAATTTCTTTTTGTTTTTTTTTTTATTATAATTTTTTTTATGAACTGTTTTGTTTCAGTTTGGGATGCGACAGGAAGGTACTCCTCTCAGTTCTTCTTTGGGAACGACTTTTGGCTCGGATCTAAACGATTATGTTCTCGTGTCCACGCACCTTATCCACTTGTATTTTACCAAGTCAGGGTCTCCCTTGATTTGGGCAACGAGTTTACTCCTCAGGTAAGTCACATTGTTATTTTTTTTTAAGAGCGATGTGCTAATTCAAAATTACAGTGGAACCTCAACATATCGAACATCAAGGGTTCAACTTATTGAGGGAATTGCTGACTGACTTCGATACATAGAGGTTAGTTGTCACGGTACTGTTTTAACCACTTTACAACAAACCCGTCGATATCTTGGAACTCGTGCCCTTTTAACAACTTCGATAATGAAAAATCTTGATTTTCATGCTTTAGTCTTTTTTTTCTAAATTGTGGATAAGGTTTTCCCTCGTATTCCAAACTTTTTTTGCAATATCGCTCTATCAGTCAAAACCGGCATCTACAGCTTGAATAATTTTCAATTTTTCTTCGTGCGAATTTACGCTTTACCATTTTCGAGAATAAAGAAAAATATTGTGGAACAACAGGAAACGAAACGTATCGCACAAGTGTTTTATCAGAAACTGAAACAAACTGGAAACAAATGTCAGGAAGGGAGTTAATCCTTTGAAGAATCTTTAATTAGTCTAATCTCTACTGATTTCGCAAATCGACTTCGTTACATAGAGGTTTTCCGATAAAAATTTCTGTTTGTAGAGATGCGGTGTAAGCTAAGGAATCTTCGAAAATTCGATATATCAAGGTCTTCTTAACTAATCCTTCGATTTGTAGAGGTAAAAATAATATAGAAATGTATTGCAGATACGGTAATAGAAAAACTTCGGTTTATCAAGGAATACGCTGTATCGAGGTTCCACTGTAGTCACATTTTTTTTCCCTCCTTCTCCAATATTATTTCGTCATTTCACCATATCTTATTTTTCTCTCTTCCGAACACTTCGTACCTGTTCTCTCATTTGTTGTGCCTCGGTATTCTAAGATCAACACTTCCTTTCTGAAGGCACTTCTATTCTACTTCTTCTGTTTTTATGTTGTATATTTTCCTATTTCTAGGATCCAGCTTATTAATTCCACAGAGATACGTGAATTTTTTTTTGGATAGCTTGTATTCATCCGCTCTCTACAATTGTCCAATAACACCAGTTTTAGTTACTTCAGTTATTGTTTTTATCTTTTGACATATCTCATAATTGCTTTTTAATTTACAATTTCTGAGGTTTTTATAATTCCTATAAATTTACCAATAATTGTTATTTTCTAATATTTTCATATTTAACTTATAATGGAGTGCTAGCTAGCTAGGCCTTCACGTACGTAGAAGTATTTCACTACTGAGGCGTATTGCATTATTTGATATGCACTTTTTGTTATAAATGTTTTTTGTCAGAATAGAGTAGAAACAATTTTATTCTGAAAAAAGTCCCTTACGGAACACAAAGTAAAATTATAACTGTTAGAGAGCTTTTAAAAATAAAACAACATAGATAAAAGTGAATACAAATATTTATGAGAACGAATACATAGAAAAAATAGAAAAAAAATACTATAAAGAAAATAAGAGAAAGAAAAAATAAATATATAATATAGGAACAAAATTGCAGAAAAAAAAACAACAAAAAACAAAAGAAAAATTATAATAAAAAAAGAAAATATAGAAAATCAAAAATTATCTCTACAAAAAATTGAAACATTATCATAATGAAACTATAAATTTATGCTAATGTTCTATGTCTGACAGACTATGTTATTACATTGTATGATTACATACATTAGAGAGAGAGTCAGGTTGGATTTTACTGTACATGCTCTTTCAATTCATTGTGTACTCTTTCAATTTATTTATTTTTTTTTTTTTAAATATCTCTCCCTGGTAATAAAACTATTTAACCTTTTTCGTTTGCCCAATATTTATCTATTCTTAAACACTTTGGAGGATTTACAACGTTGGTAATGAATTTTCTTTTCTCTGCAGGTATTCTCCAGCCTGCTCTGCTGTATTTCTACATCTGATAGATTTTCCGATAGTAATAAAAATAACTCTTTTCATTTCGAATTCTAATTTTTTTCTAATAAGAAAATTTTTGTTTTTTAAACAATCAATTACTACGGTGATAGAACATATATATATATATATATATTTTTTTTTTTTCATTTCAATGACTCATCAACTAATAACCGTCTTCGAAGTATAGGATACATTTTTCTTAAATTTCCCATACCAGAAAATAAAATATTAATAGAAGCATTACAACAAATTTTCTTTTCTGTCTCTTATATAATACTTTCTGAATATATAATGATTGGAATATCAATTATTATGTTGACCATGAGGCCTTTATTTTATTTTATATAAATAAATATTATAACAAGGATATGTCATTGGGCTGGGGGCAGAGTTGGGCAAAATTTAATCATTTCTATTTTATTAATAATTTCTTGGAATCAATCACTTAATTAAATAATGATTAAATGTTTAAGTAGTTTTTTTAGTGGACTAATGATAATTTGACCGAAATATTTAATTATGTGATTGAATACAGGATATTAGTTTTAAAATAGGTAAAATTAATTTTTGATTGAATTTTAGCTATGATTAAATATTGCTGAACTCTGGCTGAGGTCTTTAGTTTTGTTGAATGTAAAGCGTAGTTTTGTAAAGTTTTTAATATTAAAAAATGTAACATTTTGACATGCTCTAGATTGGCTTTGCAGGATCGAAAATTTGACGGCAGTTTCCTTATTAGAAGCAGTGCATATAAAAGCAGTAGATTATAGCCAAACATATCCATGATGTATTGTTTTTCCCCGTTAGAGAGAAATTGAGTTTTTCTAAATAGCTGATTCACATTTGTTTCCCAATAAATGGTATCATGTGGAATAAATTTTCCAAAACATTCTATATATGCAAAAATGATTTTACTTGTATTTTTAGTTTTTAATCGATGTTTTTAGAAAATTATTTTAAAATTCTTTCAAAGTTAAATTAATTGATACTTTCAAATTTTTGGTCACTAATGAATCGTTATTCGTGATTAACTTTTTAATCGTTAATTATACTAATATTTTACTAATAATACTTTTATATTGTAATATAATTAAGCTTAATGTATGTTTAGTGGAAACATGTTTGAGTATTTTGCTTTATTAATCCCGAGTAAAAGTTTTCCCTGGTTAATCATGAAATTGATTATATACAGTGTAACCTCGATATATCGAATTCCTTGATAAATCGAAGTTTTTCTATTCTCCTTCAATCTGCCTACCATTCCTATGTTAATGTTACCTCTACTTATCGAAAGATTGGCTAAAAAGACCTTGATATATTGAATTTTCGAAGATTCCTTAGCTTACACAGCACCTCAATAAATCGAAGTCGATTTGTTAAATAAGTAGAGTTTAGGCTGATGAAAGATTCTAGGAAGGATTAACTGTAACTCTCATCCTTACATTTGTTTCAGTTTCTTATAAAACAATTATGCGATACGTTTCGTTTTCTGTTGTACCACAATATTTTTTTTATTCTCAATAAAGCGTAAAACCCTTTCGTATTAGGAAAAATTAAAAATTATTCCAGACGTAAATGAGTTTCAAACCGGACACCTTAACCACAATCTTGAAAAATAGGCTGAAGTATGAAAATCAAGTTTTTTCATTATCAAATATGTTAAAAGGACCCGAGTACCAAGATATCGACTTAGACAAAGTGTCGTTTCCAGGTAGACAAGCTACTATTTCAGATATTTTTCAAAGGTTCGCTTAAATTTTTCACGAATTTGATAATTCTTATTTCATTATTATTATTTATATAAAATATGTACATATTTTCTATAGTTAAATTGAGTATTATAAACCTCTCACCTCTATAAATCGAAGTCAGCCAAAAATCACCTCAATAAATCGAACCTCGATATATCGAAATCCTCGATAATTTGAAGTTTTCTCGTTCCCCTTGAGGTTCGTTAAGTCGAGGTTCCACTGTATTAAGTACGTCTATTAATCTTTTAATTTATGGCCTTACAAAGTTAATTGAAGGTGAATTATTATTTATATATATTTTTTTAAAATATAAACTCTCCTTATTCAAGAAAATATTGCAGATAAACATAATCTAAAATTAGGTTTAGAGCTACACAGTTCATATATGTAAGACATATTAATAGCTATATATTATTGACTTTTAGACATGTTTTTTTATTATTCACACGAGAAAACAAGTTATGTTGAAACTCTATCCTTCAGAGAACGGCATTAAACGAGCTGTAGGGATCCTCAATTCCAGGTGTAAACAGGTCGTGGAAAAAATAAGACGCTTGTTCAATGACCTAAAAACATTTTAATTTCGCAGTTTCAATATTTTTCATTTATTATTGCCTGGCCGTAAATAAATTACGTTATTATCGTCATTTTTTTCTTTTACTTGCCTTGGGAATTCGCAGTAACCATATATAGATTTGCGTGTGTTTGTAATTGTAATTGGTTAAAGCAATAATTGCTTTTTCCTTTACTCTTATCTTCTGATTGAAGGTTGATTAATTAATTCCTTTATAAGCTTTATTTTTGGGATCCCCAGGCGCTCTCACATCACGTATTGGTATTCTGAATTAAGGTGGCTTTATCCAAGTTTTCGAAGACAATACTTCCTTTGAACCTTTCTGTTCAGATCTTCAAAGTCCAAAAAGCATTCGTATATTTATGATATCCATACCCTCCGTTCTTCCATTGAACACCAGTTATCAGGCCATTGGTTTGTATATCCCTTCTCATCTAACTGTTTCTTTTCACAAATCCCTCATTATTTGTGCTGCCATATTTCGAAATTCTCTACTGATTTCAATTCGCAATTCTTACTCCCTCTTTGTATTTAACCCGGCGCGCCGATCTGGTACACCGTTAGTCGCTAGATGAGCATTTCCCTCACTTCTTTGATTTTAATAAAAAATGTAGTTATAAATGCTAAATAAATGTCATCGTAATGTATTAATAATTGCAGTATGGAGTATAAGGATTAAAAATATATTTTTACAAAGATTTATTGTAAAACAACAAAAACCAAACAAAAATTAAATATTTTACTATTTACATAATAATGTGTTTTTTATCAGCTAGATCATTTTCTTCTATTTCTATACAATTATTACAAGTATATTTAGTATGTTCATTGTGAATTGGAACATTACACTTTTTACAATTTTTTTTCGTTTTTATTTTTTTTTATTTCTTGGGCACATCTAACCAGATCTACTTTGTATTGCCTCGAGCAGCCACGAACATCTAGAATAGTAAAATGTTCAAATTCCTAGTAAATTATTGAAAAATAATATAGATATAATTTACGACGATTTATCAACTAATCACTTACAATTTATCTTCTCAACTGGCTTTTTATCCAACAAGTCAAGCATCTTAGGTCCACGACTCATTTTGAACCCAAATAATCATTAATCAATCGAAAAAAAACTAGAAAACTCGCTCAGTAAAATGTCAGTATAAACTGCAGGAGAGATAAGCTGATACTGAGGAGTGTGGACATGGCAATTTTCAGTACAAATCCCCCAATATCCTGGCCACCTGCATCCGTTTTACTTAGTAACCGGATATTCTTATTCACAAATGTCTTAAGCTCAGCTATACTGAAATTCAGCGATGACAGTTAAATCCTGACGAACTTATTAAATATTTTTTAGAAGGGTGAGGGAAATGCTTATCTATTGACCAACGTCGGGTTAAGCATCATTTCTTTAACCACTTTCATATATAAATTCGAAGATTTGTTTTTAGTATTGATTTCAATCTTATATATTTATTTTTTATGATTATTTTTTTTTTTATTAACCCTTTAACAGGCGATGTATCCTGGAGGATACTCATTTTAAATGCCTTTTGCTCAATAAATGGCGTGATTTCCGAGGCATCATCCTACTCATTATCGTCTAATATCCTTTATTTAACCTTGAATTTCATGATACATGAGTTGGGATTCAAAGGGAAGAAAAAGAAAAGAAATGCATTCTGAATTCCCGGCCTGTCCGTTAAAGGGTTAATTTAAGCCCATCGAGGAGCGCTTAGGACCAGCTCCTTTGGGTGCCTTGTTTTGTTCCCAATACGTCCTGAGACCAGGAGGTGCCCATAGCAATCCAGCCGCCTACGTCGCATACTAGTGTTGATTGTTTCCAATTGTTGGTAAAATTCGTGACTCGGCTTTAATCTGTAGGATCTATCTCGGAGAACTCTCGGTCCATGAATTTTCCCGAGAATAAGTCTTTCAACTTTTTCGAGATCATCCATTGATTAATTTGTATGTACATAAATTATAATCTACAGAAGTTGCTATCTGATATGTACGGAGCCAGACAATAATACCTTTTTTATTGTACTTTTATTTTATTCTTAGGGGAAAAGATGTTCCAAAATAAACATTTTTTTTTCTTTAAAAATAGAATGCAGTATTATCTTCTCCTTCCTGCTCTAGCTGAAATATATAAGGATGTGAAGATTCAACGAACACAAAGGCGGTATTGCATTGAATGAGTTTAAGACAATGCAAGGTATTTAGGCAACATATATAAAAGTTGGAAGCTACGCAGGTTGACCAATGGTCAGTAAGAGTTCATTGTACTCTTTTTCGGCGAAGGTTACCGCTTGAGCAACCAGGGCTGTGTGGAAACTAGAGCGCTCATATCCCGCCTTAACTAGACAGTAACATAGCCATAGCGATGCCTAGGCGCAACTAAATGGCGTTGAAGGCTGCTTACTACAGATATCGTTAGCAAGAACTATTAAAGTATTTTCCACAGGCAATAAATAATATTAATAAAAACTAATAATTTATTTATTTTTTTTTTTTTTTTATTACGTATTCTGGTAGAACAAATCTTTTGTAGGTAAATCTCCTGTAGTAACTGATAGGTAGGAATGTGAATTATATACATTTGCATATTGCTCCTAGCAAACTAAAACATCTAATATAATCAAAATGTTTGTTTTTAAAGGCATTTACAATCGATTTAAGTTTTTTTTTATTTTGTACACTTGTGCATATTTTATATTAAATACATTTTTTCCCTGCCTCAATAATAAGCACATGTTTGTCCAGGCGCTGATTTTTTCCTTTTATGTGAACTCTCGATATAGGGGTCACCTGTGGTGTAGTGGTTAGCATAGCAATCTATAAACCTAAGATCGCGGGTTCGCAGCCCGGCAGATGTCCTTAGGATTTTTTAAAGGGAGTAAAAAATCCTTAGCTATGCCGTCCTTCGGAAGGGACGTAAAATGGGGGTCCCGAGCCTGTGCGATGTCTGGTACTCGTTAAAGATCCCTATCCTAATTATACCTAGATAGACAAAATTTATGACTACCACCGTAGCATCGTCCGATTAGCCATAGCAGCATAAAGTGACGTTAAACGAAAAAAACAAAACAAACTCTCGATATCATTTGCTTCCGTTCGAATTGTTTAATCGGATTAATTTATCGTTCTCACTCCGCTCAAGTGCTTGGAATATTACATCATTTCTCATTTTCCCTTTCTTCCTACTTCATTCAATTATCTAGTCTCTCACGCATGGTCTATTAAGACACCTCGTTCGTTAGCTGTTTATTTGTGTAATCCTGAAATGCCGAAAATTACTCTTACAAAGACAAAAGATCTTTTTGGAAAGAATGTACGCGAGTTCTCAATTGAGACTTTTAAGAGTGATGAAGACGTTTTATAATGTGCTGTTTTGATAAAGTTGTATCAACTACTGCACAGTTTTTATAACGCAGCAGAAAAAAAAAAAAAAGATGGGCAGATTGGTCGGGAATGCCGATTGCGATTAGTTGTCAATAAGCACCAACTGATCCGTCATTTTTTTTCGTTCATATTTCTACTATCAAAAATTGGTTGATTGAAATCATTATAATTTTTATTTTCGAGTCATCATTATAGTTTTTATATAATTTAGAAATAGGACTTTTTTTTTAAAATCTATTATCGAACTTTAAGCAAGATAATAATATTAACTATTTGGCAACTTCCATAATACTGAACCAAGGATCGCTTAAACTTTCATTTTCTTTAATCACAATTTTTTTCGGCTTTAAAGCTACAAATTAAGCGCCTGGAACATTGCCGATTCCACCCGAATACCAAAGAAAGCAATGAGCGGCTTGGCCAAATAGTTTGCCGATTAATCGGCTTTTTAGCCGGACGACTAGTATATATGTGAATGCAGAATGTACGTATCTTACATTTGCAAAAAAAATCATAAAACAAATTCTAATCCGACTATATTTGAAGGGTCAGATGCATATATTTTGAAAATTAAAACCACCTACCATTTCTTGCATATATTCACGAGCTTAAATCATTTAATAACAATTACTTATAGAGCTGTCTATATAGGATCTCTATTGTTTTTTTTCAACTGTCAGTGTTCGCTTTCAATAATTTATTTTAATTTGCTCAAATAAGGAGCATATCGACATAAAATTTTATGTTTTCTACTGCATTTAGATGTCCTTTTATTACTATCTAGTGAGTAATGCAGATTAAATAGTTCTCCTCAAGCACTAAGAATAATTAGTAGGTACTTAATATCATTAATATCAGTAATATAATTATTATAGTTAAGAGTAACATATAATATGTTTAATTATCCTACTCAGCAACCTATTATCTCTTCAATTATTATGTTGACATTAAGGCATTTTTCTTTTTTTTTTTTTTTAAATATTATGTTTCAAAACAACTGTTCCTCATTTCTCAGCTTAACTGCTCAAAAATATTTCCCTCCCAGCTTACTTGTTAATTATAATTTTTTTTTACTGTCGTTTTTGTATACCTATGATTCTTCACTTTTGTTAAATAACTTTTTTTACCATTGTTTTTCTAACGTAGTGTCTCGACATAACAAACCAAAATCCAACTTGATCTCGTTCCCTTGTTACAATTTTTTTTTCTAAAAATGGACATGCTATTATTAAAATTACTCAGAATGATATCGTAATCAATAAGCTGCCATTTTGTTAGTTTACTTACTATTCGGTTTACATCATAAGCTACGTAACAAGGCTACCCCAGATGGCCTTAATCTTGCCTTCCAATCGATTTCCGATAATCCTTTAGTTGCCTCTGAAGAGAAAATTACTCCCTGGATCTTAAATATAGAGATGGCTATGGTTATTTTTCAGAAACGTAATCATCTCGTATTTGTTTTCTATTTAACACTTCTAATTGTTATTTTCATTAACATAGCGCAAGTTATTGTAGAAATGATGGGTACAAAATATATTGCACATGTATTTCAAAAGTGACACAACTCAAAAATCTGCATAAAAAAAATATAAAACTGCATATTCTTCTATGAAATATCAAAAATGTACACGAATTATCTTCTAATCCAAACGCAAGTGCGATGTATCAATTTTGAGGCATTAATAAAAAAATCATTAAAAAAAAAAGAAGAAAAAAAAAAAGACATTTGTTTGATTTGCCCATTTTGAATAATTTAAAGTTTCATTATGTAGTCGTCGAATATTCTTGGTAGATGATCTGGTTCCATTTTAGTAACGTACGAGATAAAAAATGCATTATTTCTCTTTTTTGTGTTGCTACAAATTGGTTTTTTTTTTTTTTTTTTAAAATAGTCAATTAATTATCACAGAAAAACAAAACATGGGGAAAATAATAATGCCTCATAAAATAAATAGAATCATCAAAACGTTGAATGGCTTTTTATTTTGTGTCTCTTTAGAAAAGATACGTAATAATCTTACAATTAGTATACCTTTTGTCCTCAAAATTTTTAAAATTTTCCAAATTTTATCAAAACAATTTTATCCCTACTCTCTGGCTCATTCACCTTATAGTCTAGTCAATGAAGGTAAGAAAATAAGCTTTGTCACAACAAATTAAGGGAAAAGCTGAATTTTCGCCGGGTGTTAGTACATAAAGTAAACACTAAAAAACCACTAAGTCCCGACCTAATTAAATTTATTATAAGAACTCATATATTATCGTTTGATCAAGTCCTGTAAAATATACACGGCACATTTATCACTATAACTCCGGATTTATTTCTTCGATTCAAAATTTTGTTTTTCCATCTGAAAGCTGGTTAAATGCCTATGACAGCCCAGTTTATAGTTATAATAATCTGTTATTGACGATTTTGATAATAATTTATTATCTGTTATGCCACAGTTGCTAATAATATTTTCAGATTAAATATGAGAATAAAAGCAAATTAAGAATGCCCATTTATTATGAGGCTCTGTAAATTGCTATCGAACTTTGAGAATTCTTAACCGCCATGAAGTAATAATGAGATACAAATTTAATCGTTTAGGCTGGCTGATGAAGACCTTTTTTAAAAAAGGCCCTGGTAAATATTTTATCGCTCCCCCCCCCCCCCCCCCCCCCCCCACAGGCCCCTCCCTCCACTTTCACTGCTGTGAGGTGTACAATTGATGAATAGTTAAAGGTTTTTTAAATGCCCTCAGTAGGCTTTTTTGGTTTCGATTAGAGTGCTGAAGCTTAGGCTGCATTCATATATGTTTTTTAGTTTAAAAACCATCATACCCGAAAAAGAAATACTATTTCAATTAAACATTTATATCTGTTTAGTACATATTTTTAAAAAATTAACATCTGAATTTAATGGAAGGCGTAAGCGCTGTAGTATGCTGGAGGAACCTCCTAAAGACTGGTTTTTCTATAAATCAATTTAAAGGTTATAATATTGAGTGGCAAAAACGACGTTTACCTGATACTTTGTGTAAAAATATGATTCAAGGTTGTAAGTACTAATAATGCAGTCCATTATCCGCAAGAGTGTCTTAATAGACTCTGTCCATCTGGATTACCAACTCATAGATTATAATTAAAAATATCATGGCTAATTATGCTTTCATGTAATCTTCGAGCACTTAATGAGTGCAATTTTAACTGGATTAAAAATGTCTGCTATGCGTGAAAATATCATTGAAGAAATAATGCTCTTTTGCTTATTTCAATACAAGATCTTATTCGATGAACAAATAAAACTTCAATTATTAGTTAAAATTATCTAAGTTGTTTACTTGTGAGAGCAGGGGAAGCTGCGAAGGGGGATGCTAGTTATTTATTTTTATGCCAATCAAAAACTTTAAAAGAACTACTCATCAGTAGCACTTTAGCAAAATCTACACAAGACGATCTCTAGGCGATCTTCTTTTCAGACACCTTGGAGAATTATCTGGAATTGAATGGAAAGCAAGTTGAGAAACTAGGGGATTTGAGTGGTTATGGAGCTTACTATGAAGAGATCGGTATCTGGTTTGGGCTAAATCAGCAACATTAAGATATATTAAGACATAATATGGAACATTTAGATCTTTATGGATAAGATAGGAATATAAACATAAATAATGAAAAAAATAATGAAACTAATGGAAATAATAATAAACAAATATTAAGAAATAAAATAAAGAATGATAATATACTGAAACCAAACACAGATAATAATAAAAACACTAGAGTAATAGAACAAAAGAAAATAACCGAATATTATGGTAATACAATGAATAATGAAAAAATAACAAATAATATAAACAATACAAAATATATTGAGAAATATAAAAGATTAAAATATATACCAGAATTAACTCAAAAAGTAATCAGGAAATTAAAAAACGAAAATTTTAAAATAGATATTGCATTATATAACACAAATAAAATAAAAAATATAATAAAACGGAAGGAAATAGAACATATGAATAAGAAAGATGTCATATATAAGATTGACTGCTTGGATTGCAATAAACATTATATTGGAAAAACTAAGCAGAATTTATATAAAAGAATTAATCAGCATAAATACGACACTAAAAAAATAAGCAAATCAAACAGTAATAAAACAGCCCTTTTAGAACACGCACAAAAACTGAACCACAAATTCAATTTTGATAACGTTAAAATCTTACAACATGAAACCAAAACACATAATAGAAAAATAAAAGAAGCGATATACATTAATAAAACAATCAATAATGCAATAAACTATAAAACGGACACGATAAAATAAGATCTATATATGCTGGTATAATTAATAAATTCATAATATAAGATTGGCCAACTTAATACTAATAACAATAGTAGAGATTAGGATTGAGCCTTGTACCCTTAGAGTAGAAGAGGTATTCTATAGACAATGTAATGAAACTGACACGGTGTGTCAACACCAAGAGATTGTTTTAAAGGTAAATTCATAATGAGATATATTGTAGTAGATTGAAATTAAAATAGTATTGTTTAGATGTTAGAAAATGTAGTGTGATTATAGTAAATTGTTAAATACTGTTTTCAGTCTGATGATGGGACCTTGTTTCCCGAAACATGTCACATGTTTTTTACTATTAATAAAGAGGAGTTGAATGCTTTTTATAATTCTATTATTGATCTTTATGGATAAGTTTATTTGTGACAAAATAAGGAGCATTGAAGATTTTTGAAGGATTTTGGATTGTAAGGATGGAAACGGGATGAATTGGATGGTTTAGTAGAGCCCAAAGCTCAACTCCGTACGTCCATATAGGTCTATTCACAGTCTTGTAAATCAGTCTTTTGTAAGCTTTGAACGCTTGTCTAGTAAATTTTGAATTATTCTATAGCGACGATCAGTTTCTTGTCGTTTTAGTCTTGTATGTGGATGTATGTGGATTCCAAGTAAGACCTTTGTCCAATTTATATTTTAGATATAGAAATAGTAGTTCATTTTTTAAATTTTTTAAAATAATTTTTTATTAGTTATATTTGACTAAGATTTTTATTGAAGAAGACACCCATCAGGTACCAATGGCGGAGAGCACTAACGCTGATGAAGAAAGAAGCAGGCAGCTGCTGAGTAATAATTTACGCGGCGGGGGCAGTTCCTCCAAGTCTTAGCGCGCTCCTGAATTTCAATGACCCCCAGCGAGCCTAAGATATTCGCCGTGGAAAACTTGTTCTGATATTTTCAATTCCCCTCCAGCCGACCTTTTTGCACCTTCTCTTTTCAGGATTCGCTGTGGATTCCTTTGAAATCGCGAAAGCTGGATTTTCTTTAGAATAAAGTTTAGGTTTGGGGACAGGCTGATAATTAATTAACAAATTAGAAACTTTTTACTTCACGCTATTGTTGGGCTAGGGTGCTTTTATTTTTAAGATGAGGCCATTCTCTGGAGCCTCCTATTATTTTTTTTATTTAAGTTAGCTTAAACTTTTTATACTAAGCAATTAGACCATATTGTAAACTTTTATATATTGGTCAATCTATAATATTATATAAAAGGACAAGCCTTTTTTCGTTTGTGATCAATAACCACGAAAGCTACTAAACCAGTCTGTACCTTTAACCACATCATATTGATAGTTCAAGGAAGGTTTAGCAACAATAAAATTTTTAATAAGATTTTTAATTATATTGCCATATTATATATTACCCAAAAGCGGTAAATATGTGGTGCGCAGTAAGTGTGATAATCGACCGATAGGTGGCGAGCACCATTCGGGAGAGGTTACAGAAGTACGGTGTTATATTGAGTTAGAAATTTATGATAAAATTTACTTATTTTCAATTCAATAGTTAATAAAAAAAAAAACAAAAAAAAAACTATAAATATATGGAGGGACATGTGGATCCCAGTGCAGTTTAAAAATCGATCGATATGTGGCCATTCTGCAACAGAGTTTGCAATAGTAAAACTATTTAACCTAAATATACCAAATTTTAACTACATCTTCATAATTCCAGGAAGGTTTAGCAATAATAAAGTTTGTAATAGGCGACTAGTCGGCGATTAGTTGAAAATAAACGCCGACTAGTCGGCCATTTTATTTATTTACATTTCAAGAATTTAAATAAGTTTATTGAAATTAAATCACGGCCTTAATTTATAAGAGTTTTTTTTAAGAATTTTCTTTACAGTTTTTTATTAATGTAGAAATAGAAACTCTTTTTTGTAATCAATTATCGAACCTTAATAAATTTGATAACTTCTAAAATATTGAGAAAAGAACTTACGTAACCTACTATTTTTTATTTATTTACAGTTTCGGTTTTAGGGCTAGCCCATCATTCCGGAAAAAAAAAGTCTCAGAAAAAATATAATTAATCTTCTCAGACTTTGCACCATGGTATTTTCCGGCTTTGGAAAACAATGAGGGTTTCATCAAGAAGAGAGAAGATTTTAATAAAAACTAAGGATAAAAAAATCTTGGTATCATAATCAAATATTCTTGATCCAATTTCTCTACGTTCTTACATCTATCTTGTGAGCGCAAAGTGCCGAATTTCTAACCTACTCGTATATACCTCTTAATTCAAAACTGCTTCCTTTCCTGAAATTTCCGAACCATCCTGACTTGTAAACTTATTTAAATTCTTCCAAAAACAATTTATTTTTTCACCACCAGGATAATCATTTTTTAGCAAATATGTAAAAAATACTTGGTTTAAGAGTTTTTTGATAATATCGAAGATGTGTTGTTCTTTTAATTCATATTTCATTCTGAATGAAGGTTCACTAAGTAGATGTAATAACGTACATACGTGCAAGTACACGTACACACAAAATTAATAATAATGAAATATAAAAATATAACAAATAATCATTATAAAAATAAAACTAATTATTACTTACAATCATCAAAATAAAATGAAATGACAAAAAAAAATTAAGATACATTTATCTTTGTATACGTATAATACAGATACATTTAGCCTGGGAAACCCCGAATCGATCCAATTTCCCCATTTATTGGGAGGGAAGTTAATACCATTAAACTTGATAAACGACAGAGACAGTAGAGGAAAGTGTGTTAAAATGTGCACCCCTCTTTAGTCACTATGGGAGATACTGAAGACTGGCGGCAAGTCCTGTAGCCATTTGCTAATATGAGATAGCAGAGAGCAGTTGGAACCATTCTTTTATGTACTGTGCAAATTGGTGTCCATTGTAGGCTTTATTAAACTTTAAAACTTTAAACTTGAGAGAGATATAAAATGTTTAAGTAATAATGATTTAACAGTGCCATCAGGAAAGCGGAGATCTTAACCTACTTTTTGAATCACACCTTCAGTCACTCACGCTTTTAGGTTACATTTGGGAGTGGCTATCTTTCTTAGGTGGGGTTGATGCAAATATGGGCTCCCATTTCTTCGGGAACTTCATGTTTAATATCTCCGATCAACACATCTCAACATTTAACATTAAGAAAAGCTCCACTACTCGTGGACCGAAAGCAGGTAGATCCAGCCTCATCACAGGATCACTATACAAGGATCACTTGCCCAAAAGTTCTTTCAAAAAGACGTCCTTACGTTTTCCCCGGGTAAGATACCGACCAAGGGACAGGGGTAGGAAGAAAAAAGGTCTTCAATAAAAAAGAAAATTCGACCCAGGAAACGATAAGATTCATAAACGAACTCATCAGACTATAATGACCTTCCCCTTGTAGACAGCGATGATTGTATCAATCTAGATTGTCAACGGTGGGAATAAACCAGACTCAAGCAATGCAACTTCCATTTCTGACAGAAAGTTCCCTGAAGGGTGAAATGTATTATGTTCCAAATCTGGGTATACTTAGATGGTACCGGAACTAAAAAAGCCAGTTATGTATGAGATTTCTATAAATCACTTTTTTTTCCTGCAATGAATAAATTCTCTGCCATTTTTTATTATTTAATCCTGCCTGTTTTCAAATTATTTTTGGTGACTTTTTCGAAGAGGGACCTACTTTTCGTGGTTTTTTTTTCAGAAGATTTTTGTATGTCTTCGTTATTTAAATAAAATAATTGATGTTAAATGTTGTTTTCACGTTTAACAAACTTGTTATAGTTGCTAATGAAAGACAAAAATCAAACAAATTAAAGTAACTTTAAATAAAAAAAACAAATAAGGGCGACCATATTTACACCTTTGTCTCTATTATATTAAAGATTAATCAATGTAATCAATATAAACATTTTTAAATCAGAGTCTAATAATGATTAAAATGAATACTTTTTGGCCATCAATGAACTAATATACAAACACTTATGTAACGAACTAATAGAAAGTAGGTTACAATATTTCATTTTTTTTTTTTTTTTTTTTTTTTTTTTTTTTTTTGACGCAATCTATCAATTACTAAGCTATATTTATAATAATTTAAAATTGAAATATTTCAAATTTCGGTGCTGACAAATAAATATTATTTAACCGCACATCAGATAAATAAACATATTTTGTTTTTATAAAAAAGGTTTTCTGTACTTTTTTCATTGCGTCTAAACTGAATAAAAATTGGTTCAATATTCGTTAGATGCACTCGCAGAGTCAGAATATTAACGAACAGATTTGAATAACAACCTCTGCAGCGTATGAATAACAATGTATTGTGCTTTGACAATTACTGGGCTTCTTTTTTTTATTTATTCTGAATATTTAGATTATTTTTGGAAGTTGCGGAAACAATTGCTTCAAGTCTTTAAAGTAAAGTTAATTATAATCCAGTGGACTTCACACTAAATCAAGTATCCTAAGGACGCATTGGTGTTTAATTATGTACTCTAATACTAAAATTATATATATTAACTATGTTCGAATTCAGCCTTGGTGTTGATATTTTTTTTCGAAAAACATCAACAAATTAGGACCTTTTCACTCTGGCTAGAGTAGGTTTTAATATGTAAGATAACTTGTCATTCCTGCCTTATTTGTTATATATATAAGGACATTAATAATCAATGAAAATGAAAAAATTAAGTTTATTCTGGGACTTACTGTCCCCTAAGAATAATAATAATAATAAACAGTTACAGGTGCAATTGTCTGGCCGAATTATTTATAAATTAAATGCTTCAGTAATTACGGTTTACATTTTTTACAGGAAAAAAGAAATTGAAAATTAAATTAAATGAAAACAAATAAAATAAAAAAAATGTGGCTATTTATTAATTTTTTTATGACAATTATTCCGATTCATATGTACCCTGAATCCTGAAAAAAAAAAATAAAATTAGTAATCTTGTTAAACTTACTCTGTATTCTTCTGCACACTCCCCTTAAACAAAATCCTAACTTTGTATTAGTTTACTAAATTAATTAAAAAATGTATTGTTATTTATGTTGCCTTTTACTAATTTATTGTCCTAAGCTGCCAGTAAAGCTTGCTTTAAATTGTGTTTATGGAACTATTGTAGCTGAGAGTGTCAAATGCTTAAGAATTTTTTTAAATCTGCGGCATTATATCGTAAGTTCGCATCTGGTCGAATTTATGTATTCCGGTTTGTCTGGGTGTAATTAATCCGGAGAAGTTTATTTCCCTCTACTTACCCTTCCGGCTTGTAAAAGCTCATGTTAACGAAAGGGTAAGGAAGAGGAGAAGAAAAAAAAAATGTAAATAGTCTGTTCAGGACAGTTGAATTGTGGTTTACTTTTTGTTTTTAATCTGTAGATTATTGTAATTTTACGGCAGAGTTGGGCAAAACTTAATCATAGCTTAATATTAATTATAAATAATTTCTTGCAGTCAATCACTCGATTTAATTATGATTAAATTAGGTTATTGATTCCAAAAAAAAATAGTTATGATTAAAATTTAGCTGTGTTTAAGTTTTACCCAACTCAGTTTTACGGTACTAGTTGCTGATCAGTCGTCATCCAATTAGCAGAACGTTAACACTAATTTCATATACCGCAATAACATAATCTTTTCCTAATAATAATTGTTAATATTAGCGGAAACGGAAACTGGTGTAAATATGGACACCCCTCTCTACTGGCTAAGGGAGATATTGAAGACTGGCGGCGAGGACTGTCTATGGAGCCATTTGCTAATATAAGATAGCAGTGGGCAGTCGGAACCATTATTTAAACTGGTGTGGATGCAGCTTGAGGTACTGTGATAATTGGTGTTCATTCTGGACTGTAAGCTTTTGAGAGACATGTGAAATCGTTTTAGTTTCATGTTAAGTTGCTGTTCTGTAGGGCTTGGTCTAGGAATGTTTCATTTTCTCTTAAAGCCCTTCTATATTTCTATTTTTCTTTTTCTATTTTGTTTTGTTTCTTGATTGTTATGTAATTTGAATATCATATCAGAATAAACTTCATTTTGCATATTTATTCGTGGTTTTAAATATGAAAAAACATGCTTCCTTTTATTTTTGGCTATACTTTCCATGGAAAATATATTTATTTACAAAGTTTGTCCTAGCTTTAAATTTAAAATAATTTATTATTATGTTTAAAAATTTAGTTTGTTGGATTGTTTTTTCAACTTTTGATTTTATCCAATTATTTTCCTATTATTTTTTTTTGTATTTATTTATGTAGTTTATTTATTTATTTTTTTTTCACTTTATATATGAATGAATGAATAAATGAATGAATATTTTATTGCTTTATAAATTCAATTTTACATCAAAGAGTTGTGAGCTATTATACAATTAAAATTATTTAAACAAAAAAAAAATAAATAAGAAAATTATTTACAAACTAAACGAGAGATATTTACATAAAATTTGATCTAACTATATACATGATAAATTAATACAAAAATAAAAAATAAATGATAAAATATTAATACAAAAACAAAAAAATAAATGGCAAACTAGTAATAAGTTAAAGTAAAATATTTCTTAATTTTAGGCAATATTTCATAAAAAAAAAAATGAATTATTTAAATGCTTTTCATTATATATTATCAGCCATGAACATAACTGAAGTCTTCATTTTCTGTAGAATGAATTCATCAAAGAAACCTTTGCTAGTACATTATTAAATGGTGAAGAGAATCTGGTCTCGAGTTACACATCGGGCAGGGATTTTCTGTATTAAAGTTACTTCTTCTATTGAAATATATTCTGGAGATCTTGGAGCTAGCTAAACGGAGTTGTGCGATCATTCTCAGTTTCTGGATGTTTGAATTCACGACAAAATACTTTTCACCAATTCCAAGAGAGCTAAGCTGTCTGTAAAGAGCGTTGTGGTGGGAGTTGATTGTATGTTCAATGTCCATAGACAAATAAATGTTTTCAAATGCTATGTTTAGGCTTGTGATATTTGCTTCAACAACATTTGGATCCTGCTTATTCCATATATCCATTGCGCCGATTCGTCTGTATCATTAGCTGTTCTGTGAATTAAAGGGCACGGAAGAATTACCAATCAATTCAACAAGCCTGCTATAACAAGTCCTAGGAAATTCATCAGCTGTCATTTTTTAAATTTTAATCCACCATGCTAGCATCCTTGCAGCCTGACATAGGAATTTGGGGTGTTTTTTTTGAAGATGGAAAATGCCCTTAAGGAATGATAATTGGGATCTATCAATTATGTCTGGGTAAGCCATGCCCCACACTTCTGACATGTACAGTAGAACACTCTGTGACCAGAGTACTGTGGGATTCGTATAGTGTTATTTTTGTATTTTAAGAATCAGATGAACTGGATTGAAGAATTTTTACCACTGCTGCGTTAGCACTTGCTGCTTTAGCCACAAAATACTCAGATGCAGCTCTAAATTTACCAGAGGAAGACAATGGTATTCCAAGATAAGTGAATCGGTCTTCGTATGCCAGCATTTGCTCTTCATAATACAAGTTCTTCACATTCCCTAGTCGACCTTTATATTTTTTTCACTTTATATACTGTTTTGTTTGAGGTTTATTTATTTATTTTATTTGTATCACTTTATTAATTGAGTCAGTCAATAAAGTCGAGTCATGCAATAAACTTTTTATGGCATACAATTCACAGCCCCAGTAATAAGTAATATGGTCGGCAAATGTAAGTTTTAAAAAAATCACCTAACCTCTTAAATGGCATACGTAATCAGACGTCGTATTAACCTCTCAACCTCTGGAAACGGTAAATATCATTTAGCATAAGGAAATGCGCTAATGAGGAGGATATCATGAAGTCGCGAAACGATTAAACTGTAACTAGCGTTGTCAGGGTTTATTCGTGTCAGAATTAAGTTTTCCCTTGGAATTGCAGACCTCTGTTTGTCCAATCGTCATTTAAAGGTAGTTCTTGAGTCAATTAGAAATTAGCTCTGACGACTCCGACCCGCCTGTTTTTAATAATTAAAGAGAAAAAAAAAGAAAGAAAGACTGAGTTCATTAAAAAAGGAGCTAAATAAGAAGGAAGTTTGGAGGAACTAGAGGAGATATCGTGTAGATTGTTAATTAAAAGAAAGGGCGGAACGGAGGCGGAGATGGTGAGAAGGATAGGGAAGCACAATGGCCGCCAACTCGTTAACATGATTTTAATAAGGTTTCATAAAGCTGATAATCATCGTGAGGCATTAATTTTGTCGCACGAAACCTGTCAGCTGATCCAGCCCTCAGCTGCGCTTTGAGCTTTTGCGGTAGGTGGCGTTTAAGTGTCGACCGCTTAACTTTGATAAGATTTATTCCCTTTAGTTTTCTTCGATAAGTTTCACATCTTTGGTATAATTTATAAAACATATACTCAATGTCTGTTATATTTTTGATCGATGACAGATTCCTCTTGAATTGAACAAATGATGAAGCTGAATCAGCTTGGCCAGGAAGGCAATAAAACCCTATTCCAATAAGACCGGAAGTATTCATCCTCTGCCACTATTTAAACAGAAAACCGTTATTACGAGAGAATACGAGTTTTACTGTTTATTACTAGTTCTTCTCTTTCCCAATAAGAACCTTTTTTAACACGCTTTTATTAACTTCACCTGGATTCAACGGAATCATCCATCGTAATTTTAATTAATCTGAATGCCTAAAAAAAAAATGCACACGTTTCAAGGACCAATGGCAGTACAATAATTGCACAACTTTGTTCTAATGCTCTCACTTAGTCTAGTTAAATTACCCCCAAAATGCCTAGCAAAAAGCGAAGTAGTAGGTTTTGCCTTTTGTTATGGTCCAGATGGGTCCTGAGAATAAAATATCAAAAATGAAACTAAATTTGATAAGGGGAAAATGTTTGGGGGGCAAAAAAACCAAAACGTTTTGAACTTTTTTTCAGATTTTGGAAAAAAAACATATAGAAAAATGCTTTTTAGCGAAAAATGTTTTATTTACAAAATTAATGTTTATTAAATTGTACGTCTAATGACATCCCTTAAGCTGAATTGTCACATTTTTTTTTTCAAGAATTTTGCCAACTTTAAAAATTGGCTTTTGGCCATGTTTACGACTGTATAACGAAGAAATGGTTAATTCAATCAATAAATGTTATATACTAAAAGTTGTAGATCATTTAATTTTGTGCAATATAATTTTTAAAGTAAAAATTTACCCATTCCTACTCTGAGATATGTCAATAAAACACTTAGCTTTTTAGTTAGGTTTGCTATAAAAGTGTGTTTTTCTAGTTAAAAAAAAAAAATATTTTGGCGAAGATTTGAGACTATATTGTTCTCATAGCTATGCCAATGTTTCTGGTGGATATGCTATGGTATCTACTACTAAATATCTAATATCCAAATATCCAAAGCATATCCATTTCCAACTTTTATTAAATTAATTGGAAATTCAGGGTCTCCTATCGCAAGATGACCTGTCATATGTTTTGTAATTTAAGTTGTTTAATGTTCAATGTTCAATGTTCTAAATACTTGAAGACTTTAAAAATTATTTTATTTATCGACTCTGGAGGCATTTAAGATCACGGATAAAGTCTGCCGAAATCTAAGGCAAAAGCAAATGTTTTGGCCCTCATTAGTTGATTCAGGATCTTTTTTTTTTGAACAACTACTGTTATTCATCAAAGGAGGGGGGAAAAATATACGCAAGGCCCATGTATCATATTTTTACACACAATATTAAAAATTAAGTGATCGGAATTTTGATTCGGCTATGATTTTCAATTTGACAGAAATACTTTTATCGATTTCATCATGTTCAGTTTTAATTTCTAACCATAAGTAAATTACAGTATAGCCACGATTCTGCCTCTAAACCTTGAACATTTAAATTTTTACTATTGTAAGCTTTATCACTGCTAAGCCTTCCTAGAACTATGAAGGTGATGGTAAAAATGGGTTCAATAGTTTTACCGTTGCAAACTGTTGTAGAATGGCGCTAGCCTCATACCCGTCCATTTTAAAATAAAATAAAAAAACCTGAAATAATTAAAGCATACCTTCATAAACGAGTTTATATTCCTTAATTTATTAACCTGTCTACGATCCGCCAAGTCAGGTAACTTTAACGCAATACTTCCCGATACTTCACTTTCCTGATTCGACCGTTTTGTAATTAATATGTAATCTACCAGGTTTCGCGTAACTGCGAACATGTACTTATTTTATTAGTTACATAACTGTGTTGTTACACTAAATATAGAGACCATACACACTCAGGTTGCTATAACACTCATTAAATATATGGTACAAAGAATATAGGGGAAAAATGCTGAGGTCCACATTTTGTTGATTTGAAATTATCTATCTATTGTTCGATTGAAACTATCTAACAATATTATTGCACGTGTAATTTATTTCCTTAAACATTACAATCGTAAAAAAATGAAGGCAGTCCGGATAAAATTGATAAAATATTCTTATCACTATTCAGGATTTCAGACATACTCTTTACGAGTGTGGACTGTTGGATAGAGATGAAAAATAATGCCAATGTATTATATGAAAGAATGTTAACTTGCCAGAAAAAGAGCAAATCCTTTTAACCATATTTGAGACTAATTTCATTAAGTTTATTAAAGAAATCGATTTAAATCTGCTGACTAACAAAAGTATAACAACTTAAATTTAACTCATTGTGCTTATTTTTACAGGCTTTATTTACATGGCCTTCCTTTTTTTTTTTTTTTAATTTTTTAAATCAATGTATTCACGTATGTAAAATTCTTTCATCTTACTTATGAAATTTACAGGTTAACACCGATTTGGAAGACACTAGTATGTGTATTAGTAGGAAGACACTAATACAATACTTTCCCTTGTGTTTATTAAGTATATTATTTCTTTAACTTTAATCGTCATTGATCTGAAACCAGTATTCTTAGTATTAATTGAGCGGCTTATTAGTACTATTAAAACTATTTTACATTAAGGAACAAATAATGTCTGACTCATCGCTTTTCAATACCATCCAATTTCTTAAGCTCAGGGATTATTCTTACGAGTGTTAACATCACGATAAAAAAATTAAAAAAAAAAAAAAAAAAAAAAAAAAATCTAATGCTTGCCATAATTTATTTTTGTACATCTGAAGCAAATAATTATTTATTTTAAATAAGTTAAAACATTCAAAAATATTTTTCAAATAAAAAAAAATAAGGCAAAAATATCATCAATCCTAATTGTATTGATCTTTCTAAGCCATCAAGCGTACCTCAAGTAATTCCAGCATTGCTAGTTTTGGTTCGGAAACGCGCGTAGGTATTTCGATTTTTTACGAACGTTGCAGATTTTCAGATTTCTTTTTTTATCGGTTTATTACATCAATCGACAGAATGCTCTTTACACTTCGTCTTTTATTATTGTATTGTTAGTGAGCGTTACTACTACTTTCTCGTCTTCTTTACTTTGTTGGTACAACCTTTTTTTTTTTTTTTATTTTATATTTTTCTTATTGAGAAAATCACAATCGGGCAGATCTCCTTTAAATGGTAATCTACATAATGACTCATTTCATCAAATCGATCTCTTCATCTTTGAAATCTCCACGAACACAAAATTTCGTGACACACATGAAGATGACGGTCACGAAGATGTTCCTATCGACTGGATCGGAACAGCATGTGCATTCTGATTCTTCCTCGTCTTGCGTAACATTCCGAACGGCCGATCTCCGAGCTGTTGCTCGTGTGGTGGGGGTCACTCTCTTGGTAAGGGTTGGCGGCACACTTTCTGGCGATAAACAGACTTGCACAACCGTCTCTATAATCCAGTTGTGTAACTTCGATCAGAGGTCGCACGCAGGGAATGGTTGGGTGATTTGGTGGAGATCGCTTGTTCAAGGTTTTCTCGGTGGGTGTTTTTTATATTTCAGGAGTGGCGGACGCCTTAAAATTAACAAATCCAGTCACTCAGTACATTATAAGTACAAGTAATAAAGATTTTCCTTCAAAACTAAAAATCTGTTTCGATAGTTAAACTAGATAAACTTTGTGATGGAATAAACTGTTTAAAATACTTGTGAATTACATTAGTTTTGAAAGCATGCATATTTTAATAGGAAAAGATAACAATTATTGACTGAAGAAAAAAGAAAAAAAAAATTATTATTTTTGAGGTTTCACTTATTGCACGATTTGGGCTTAGGAATAAAAAAAAAAAAAAATAAAAAAAAAAAAAAAAAACAAAAAAACTTCCCAATATGTAAATATATTAATGTTTTTTATTATTTTTTTTTAATTTAATTTAATTTTTTAATTTTTTTTAATTTTATTTTATTTTTTTAGCGTTTCACTATTATTTGACACTTGTATATAAGAATAGATTTTATGTACCTGGCTATATACATATCTATATATATATATGTGTATGTGTCATGTGTAAATTTACATTTGTATGTATTATTAAATATAGAGAGGTTGTTTTAAATTCACGCTACACTGGTTAATAAACCCAAACATTATGTTAAAGCCATTTAAGGGGCATCCCAATTAACTATTACAAACTCTAATATAATCTTTTTATAAGCTTTAGTTAAACTAATTTTCCTATGCCTATTGATTTAAAATTTATATTTATTCATGATTTAATATAAATATTTTATTTTGCTTTCATTATACCTCAGTTATATTTTTGATAAAAAATATAAATACTTTCATGACTGTCGATTCAAGTAAAAACAACCGGACGATCTTGATTCGTGCAAAAGTTTCGTAACTGTTAAACTAGTTATGACATGTTCCATGGTATGAATCCATGTCAGAGGATTGCTGTAGAAATGACAATTGTGCCTTTACGAAACCGGACCTACTAATATTTACTCTAATAACTCCTCTGTAACTGTGACAATAAATGTGTTACGAAACACAACACGTATCACACTAGATGGTTGGACGCATCTCTAGAATAAACAATTAATTGGAAGTGTCAATAGTATTATTATTTATTGAATTCAAACTCTACTCAAATGTTTATTAATTTATCTGTTCTAAGTAGCATTCTTATATAACCCTTAGCTCCAGCGTTCGTGAGCACTAATGGAAAAGAAATTGTTCTGGGTGTCCTCCAGTATCGATCTTGAGTTCTGGAAAGTTCTCAATAATGAACTTTTTAATCTCATCGATCACACAGAATAAGTAATTCTGGCTCTTTTCCGTGAATCGTGAAGTGTTGTTGTATAAATCATCTTATGTGATGAAACCTAATTCTAATTATAATCAGTCATTCTAAACAAATCTCTAAAAAATTGGAATCTTCCCTAAAGGATCAGTAGGTGGTTTATAGGACCCTTGATAGATTCAGGTAGACTCACTATATCAAAGACAGGGAACCAGATTCTAAGAAACCTTCTCTGTAAACAAAGTGTAATGTATTGTGAAATGAACATTTCAGTTCGATCATTGTCTCGGCTGTTGAAGGAAAACTTTGGATTCCGGTCATATAGGCGATATACAGGACACGCTTTTAATCAACGTCTTAAACAAACTAGAAGAGAAGGGAATAAAATATTGTTGACATTGTACGCAAATGTAAACATGGGAAAATTATTTTTACTGATGAAAAGATTTTTACAATTGAGGGAAAATTCAACCGACAAAATGACAGAGTATATGCTATAAGTTTCCGGTAAACCTCTCAAATCGACGAAAGTGTCCAAATAAGGTATGGTGAACAGTCAGACGAAAAGGGGTTCCCAAAACTACATTTTGTGGATCCGGGGTCAAAAAGTGTGCCAAAGTCCAGGACGATATTTAGAATGGCGTTGTACTACCTTAACAGAATAAGTTGTTCTACGTAGAGCACTGGGTATTTGAACTTTCTGTAGATTCAGATTCTGCACCAGCTCACAAAGAAAGAACCGCTTAGGCTTCAGAACAATTTGCATAAAATTGTAAATTCAGAAGAATGGCCCTCCTCTTTCCCTGATTTCATTTCACTCGATTATAAGTTGTGTGCAGAATTGTAAGCCTGGTGAAGAAAAAACGACACCCTAATAAAATCCCAGATCAAGGCAGTAGAAAAATTTCCTGTAGAAAAGGTGCGTACTGCCATTGACGGGTGGTCAAAGGGACTTATGTCAAGTGTTAAAGCCGGATGAAAGAATTTTGAGAAACAATTTCATATTTTTTATAAATGTATTCAATAACCATAATAAATTACATTATTTTATACCTTACTCTTCAAAAGGCATGTGACAAAATTTATGGCCAGACTAGGATAAAATCTGTGCCTGGGCATTCCTGAATAAATTGACTTTGAATGCAGCTAAAACTCAAGCAATTGCCAAAGGATCCCATTCCCTCCTTCGATCGAATACCAACTTCCCTACTTTATTCCTAAATGGTCACCCTATAGCTTTCCTCTCCTCTGTTAAAAACCTAGGTTTAACAATCGATCAAACCCTCTCCTGGAAACCCCACATTGCTCTAATCTCCCGACGATCGATTGGCATCCTAAAATTATTCCACCATTCCCGACATCTACTTTCTCTATCCACAAGTAAACTCAGCATCCTCCCTCATATTCCCTCAATTTGATTTAAGGTGGGCTCTCGATTATTCGTGATGATAGATTAAAGCGTATCATGAACGGCTTCATAAGATTTGTTTTTTTAACCTCGAGACGCTCTCATGAGTCCCATCTTTACACCGAGTTAAATTTGCTTTCCCCTTCCTTCCGTAGAGATTACTTCCTTGGTACATTCCTCTTCCAAGTTATTAACACCCACCAACCTCCATTTATTCACAATATCCTACATTTCAAGTCTTCAATCCAATCATTGCATACAAGGTCCTGTCTCTCCGATATCTACACCCCATCCTACAGGACTACTGCTTTCCGACGTTCCTTTCTTGCCCGCTCCGCTATCCTGTCATTATATTAACTATTATTCTTAAGGGACTTTGTCTCAGAATAAAATTTGTTTTCTATTCTATTCTATATTTAATCTTGTGATTCAGGCCAAAGAAGGGACTGAATTGATCGTAATATGTTTTTTTCATAAGGTATAGTTGACTGTGAATTATAGATAGGAGATGTAGTTGGTTAGGGTAGGCAGTCAATGAACTCAGCAAATCAAAACAAAATGTTTATTTTATTTTGACAATTAAAATAAAATAAACATTTTGTTTTGATTTGCTGAGTTCATTGACTGCCTACCCTAACCAACTACATCTCCTGTAATATGTTTTTCTTCGTAATTTAAGATTTCTGTAAAAATAAAAAAAAAATAAAAAATTATTTATCTATTTATCCAGGTGTACTACTGTTCTCCAACCGCTTTATTCATCTCCTGCACTAATTTAAGATTTTTATTTTAGGTTTGAATAGTTTTATAATGGTGTAAACACTTTTCTCATTCTAAAAACATCCGTGATTCTGTAGCTATTTTTCTGCCTTCTATGAAATTTACTCATAAATTTTTATTATTTTGACATTTTGTAGGAATTAAAAACTATTGTGCGCAGTTTTGATTATAAGATGAATCACTTTGAAAATACACATGTCCGAAATAATAAACAACTGTACAAATTGTATTAAAGTGAGAAGTTATATTGATTGGATCTATTTTTGATTCCAAATTCAAGGGAACACAAAGTTATAAAAGAAAAAAGGCTCTTCTGTAAATACCGACAGTTAATATTTTTATCCAATTAACACCGAGCTGATACGTTGGAATGAATTTGTATTTTCTTTAGCTGATTGAAGTTTTCTCTATTAGTGAGAGACTCGTTATTACTATTTGTTTAATTAAAACAATTCCGTTACTTGTCATAGAACAAATAACTATTTTTTTTTTTCAATCACAAATACTTCGATTCACGTGTACACATCAAGGATTGATTTCTTTGTTGTTTTCTTTATTTATATATTGCCTATTTTAACAGTTTTCGATTTTAATTTGTATATCCTAATTCAGATTCTTGTTTGTTTTTATCCATTTTCAATTCGATGGTTATAATTTAGAAATAGTGAATTCTATATATATATTTTTTACATCCTTATATGAAGCGTAGAATTCCGAAACCAGCTAAGTCCATTTCTAATATTTTTCAGTGCTGGTCGGTAAAGGTAAAGGTTTAGGAAGGGAAACTATTTTTTGTACTTTTGAGAAAACCTTTTACATGAGGATAGTTTAGTAGGAAAACTAATAAATAAACTATGAAAAATAAAAATCTGGAAATTGGAGTTAGCTGGTTTCGGAACACCACGGTTTAATAAGTAAAAAAACCAAATTTGTCCGTTTCAATATACACATAAAAAATTTCTCAGATTGTTATTTAGAGAATTTTCTCATTTTCTAATGTGCATATATAGCAGTTACATTCACTCGGTGGCTTTTTATACTTATGGGAAATGATAATATCAACACACAACTACTGTCGAATTTGGAAAACATTGCACTTACAATTAGTGACTTTTAACTCCAAGCAGACAATATAATGCATTGCTGGATAAATTATTTATTATTTCCCAAAATTTTTGGGCAAAAACATTCCGGAAGAATAATATTAAGGTAATTTAAAGAGTACACCAGAAATATTCCACTAATTTCGTCGCGTTGGAAGGCCGAGCTTCATTCTATAAATTTACGAGCTCTCATGTACTTTAGGTAGCAGCTACGTAGGACAGACTCGGATGAAAATGTTCAGAAATTTTAGAACCAGGTCCTCTGCCGTGGCGAAACATGTTAGTGAATGTATTCAGACGCTAGATTTGACAAGATGAAAGCCGTCGCAAATGCAAAAAACCTGAACCAAAGACTAATAAGGGAAAGTATTAAAATGACGAAAAGATCTAATATTTTTTTTTATAAAGAAGATGGACTAGTTTAAAAAAAAACGAAAATCTAGAAGGCTGATATATATTTATAGCTGATGGAAAGATCGCGAAGGCACTGGACTCAGAAGAGCATTTTTAAATGTGAGCACGAGGATCTCCCGATCTCAAAGTCGTTACTTAGTCACCATAGTCATTTAAGCAATCAGGTAAGTATGCGAACCCTAAAGATTTTCCCTATGACTCACAGTGCTGAAAATATTGAGGAAAGGTGGAAAAACTTCGCAAACTCTCATAATCTTATAAAAAATTATTTTTCATCAAAGGTAATGAATAGAGACTTGGAATGTAGTCCTTATACAAACCAAATACCACATGCCTTAACAATTAGTATTGTCAATAGGACAAATTTAAATCTAGTAGCATAAAGGTAGTTCTTGATAAAGCCGTTCATAAGCCGAAGATTGTCCAGACATCTCGGCAGCAAAACATAACTCATCAGACGACCTGCTGAAAACAAGATTTACTACTTGCATTTTTTAAATTTTATTGAAGGATTCTTAGAACAGTGTTTCGGGTCTTCCGCATGCCCTGGTTTCGGGAATAGTTGGTAATTCAAGTTCCTGCTGAAGGCAAGATGCCTATCGCCGCCGACGAAATTTATTAGGACAAGCTCGATAAAAAATACTTCGATTTTTTATTTTTGTCTATTGACTGGTCGATTTTATTGTTCCTCCTCAAAACAAATTTAAAATGTTTATACGGGTATTTAAACAACACTTTGGTTTTTTATGATTTTATTATTTTTTGTAAAAACGATATATAGATATTTACAACTGTATACATAATATACGAAAATTAAAATTATTGCTAATGACTCGTAAATCTTAATTTCAAACTATTTTTTTAATTTGATGTCTCGCACCTGAGTCTCTGTCGAGTTTAAACTTGGTCTAGGGTTTTCCTGGGATTTTTTTTTTTGCTCTTTTTTTCTCCGTATTATTATTATTGTATATATTTTTATTATATGATTTATTTTATATTAATATCGTGTATAGTTAGAGGTTTTTTTTCCTTTACGTTTTATTTAATTGTATAAATTGTATGAATTGATTCGTTGCCATCTAGATTATTCATTGCCCTTATATTATATTTTGATTAATAGATCATCCAGTTATTAGAACTGATAATGAATGTTAACATTCGAAACTAGTGTTAGAATTATAATTCTGATAAAAGTGAATCATAATTCATGAATTCTAATTGTAACTATCATTCTATACCAGCGTGCATATCTGAAGCAAGAAGATCAGAACAAGGTTTTAGTGTTATATTTTGGAAAATGTTAAGCTGTTGGTGATAAGTGATTATTAACACTCTCGCACCCTCCTTTTTCGCTTCTAAAAGACTATAAATCTATGAAATTAAAAAAATAAAAACTTTAACAGACTAATTATTTTCGACTTGCCAATCAATGCATTTTATTTCAGCAGGCACTTATTGTAAATTCTACAGTTCACTGCCACACTCACATCTCAATATGTATAGTAGTATCTATGAAGGAACGCCTCTGGCATTGATCCGATAAGGAAAGAACACTGAGTAAATCGTTGTTGCATTAACATTATTAGATAAAGTTTGGACGAATAAAAGTCATTCTAAAAGGTGGTTTTATTCCTCTGCGAACGACTCAGTTTTATTGTTTCTGTTGTGATTCCAAGAGGAGTTTGACAGTAAGGGCCACTTTAACTTCTTGCCGACAGAAGCTCTTTTGAACTCACTAAATTGTAAGCACGTGTCCAATCTATTCCGAAAGTGGTTTGAACTTCTAGTGGCCAGTAAGTTCATTCGAAACTTATTGTTCTATCTTCTAGGGAAGGATTAGGTAACACTGATTCTAGGATTTCCAACAAAGTATTTAAGAGATCGTCAGTAACTATATTTCATGCCTAAAGGATTTTATTTTCTGTTTTATTGAGTAAAGTATATCTCAAATTCACACATCGCAGCTAGTGGAATAGATTTAAATATTAATAATATAGGCCAGACCTGTTTTTTTTTTGTATATTATTTTAGTGTTGAATCCCCTTTATGTCTCCAATTTTGCTTATTTTCTTTAACCCGGCGTTGGTCGCTAGCTGATCTGGTACACCATTAGTTCCTTGATGAGCATTTCCCTCACTTCTTTAATTTTCATAAAAAATGCAGTTTTACGTTGCCAAATATGTAGTTATAAATGGTAAATAAATGTCATCAAAATGTATCAATCATTGTAGTATGTATCATAAGGATTAAAAATAAATTTTTACAAAGTTTACAAAAATATTTATTCTAAAACAAAAAAACAAAAAACCTAACCAATCAAAAATTAAATATTTTACAATTTACATAATAATGTGCTATTCATCAGCTAGATCATTTTCTTCTATTTCTATACAGTTATTACAAGTATATGTTGTATGTTCATTGCAAATTGGAACATTACACTTTTTGCAATTTTTTTTTTTTTTTTTTTTTTTTATTTCTTGGGCACACCTATGCTAGATCTATTTTGTATTGCCTCGAGCAGCCACGAACAAGAATCTAGAACAGTAAAAATTTCAGATTCCTAGTAAATGATTGAAAAATAATATAAATACAATTCACGATGATTTATTAACTAATTTCTTACAATTTATCTTCTCAACTGGCTTTTTATCCAACAAGTCAAGCATGTTAGATCCACGACTCTGATTGAGCCCAAATAATCACTAATCAACCGAAAGAAATTAGAAAACTCGCCCAGTAAAATGTCACGAATAACCTGCACGAGAAATAAGCTGATACCGAGGAGTGTGGACATGGCAATTTTCTGTACATATCTCCCAGTATCCTGGCTGGCCACCTGCATCCATCTTACTTAGAAACTAAATATTCTTATTCGTACATGTTCTAAACTAAGCTATACTGAAGGACAGCGATGAAAATTAACTTCTGACGTACTTATTAAATATTTTTAATAAAATAAGAAATGTTGCGTTGATAATGTTGGGAGAAAATGAGGAATGTGTCAAGTCTAGTAATTATTACTAATATAACGAAATATATCGTTAGTAGTAGAAATAGTGAAACTTTCGGTGATATAAATATTTCTAGAAATAATTTGAATACATGGAGCAGTTTAAATATCTGCTGTGTAAAATATCTAGGAAAAATGAAATTCTTGAGGAAATAAAAGCAGACAACACTTGTTATTTCTGTTTATTTTTCAAATTGGCGCTTACTCTACTAAACATTAAAAATTGGTATAAAAAGACTAATATACCAACAATAGTTCTCTATTGTATTTAGAGAACAACTACTTAAAGTTTTCAAAACCGAAATACTGCTTAGAATATTTGGACCAAAAAAAGATGAATAAGGGAGAGTTTAGAAAGCTCCACTATGCCGAACTGCGGTAGCTTTATCCGGTAAATATAGTTCAGGCAATAGCAGTGCAGAGCTTAAAATGGACATGTAATGTAGTTACATTTAATAAAGACCGAATTCCAAAAAAGGTAGTCAGTTTTGAGCCATCGGGTTAACGTCCGTGGGGTATACCAAGATGTAGATGGGAGGATTCCGTTAGGGCTGATATTAAGGATTCGGGGTTGATTGTATTTGTGTCAAGTCTTCGGGTTCGCTAAGCCTTTAATTTATTTATTTACTGCAATACTATAAAGTTATTCATTTCGTTTTGAAAACAAAGTGCATTTAATTTATTTTGGATACGATCAATGCTCTATAAGATTGTATTTACAATTATTAAAATTCTAATTGTTAATAGTCACATAATTAAATATAAATATAAATAAAGGCATGTAAATATTAGTATATTATATATCCTTTTATTTCATCCAAATAATTCTGAAACAAATAATAAAAATTATTATTTGTATTCCTTCTTAATTATTTATGTCTTATTTATAAACAGTGAATAGCATTATAGTTTGTTCAAATTTAAAAATATAATAGAAAACATTGAAAAATGTCCGACTAGTACCAATATTATCAGCCACACAGCACCTCCGCCATACAGTGCGGTAAGATGTAGGGGAGATGATATTGTTTGAAATGAACGCGGAGACAACCTGTAATAGAAGTAGGTTGCTCTGAAGTCATGGCGGAAATAACTTGTTTGAATCCAGGAGCGAAACTTAATTTTGTGTCCCCAACAAACTTCTTTGTTGTTATTGTTGAAATGTTATTTTACAACATTTTTGACGATATGAATGTAGTATTCTCTTGTTCTGTTTGTTTTATTTATTAAAAAGAGAATCTCTCTCTCTCTCTCTCTCTCTCTCTCTCTCTCTCTCTCTCTTCTCTACCTCTTCCTCTCTTTTTCTTTCTCTCTCACTCTCTTTCTGTTTGTTGGTTGTTTTTAACTGGCTGCACACTTATCAACAAACACAGATGATGTAGACTACTCAATAAACTAGACCTAGCCTTAGAACAAGCAGAAAAGAAGCTGTATAGGACACCTCTAACAGATCCTATTCCGTTTTTATTTGCTTCAGTTATATTTTCTTTTTCAAACCCCATTGATTTGGAGTTGGAAAAAGCAAATAGTATCTTTTAGATTTCATCTAAAAGACATCTTAATTATGTTGAATATAAAAAATATAAAAATATGAAATGATAAAATATAAAAATATTGTCATGGCTTCGAGGAGATTCAGGTAAAAGCAACCCGATGCCCTTGATTCCTGCAAAAGTTTTGCAACTTTTAAACTAGTTATGATATGTTCCATGATATAAATCCATGCCAGAGGATTGATGCAGAAATGACAATTGTGCTCTTATTGTGACCTACTAATATTTACTTTAATAACTCCTCTGTAACTGTGTCAATTGGTGGGTTACGAAACTCAACACGAATCGCACTTGGTGATTGGCTTGCATCACTAGAATAATCACTTTATGGAGCATCTGACTCTCTCATTCTCTCTCTTTATCTCTCACTCTTTCTCCCTCGCTCCATCTCTCTCCTTCACACTCTCTCTCTAGCTCAGTTTTTTTCAGTACAGTTTTTGTATAAAATTGTTGGGGTTCACTTTTGAATCAGCTAACCAATCTTTTTTTTTCAGCCTCGAGAGATCTCCCTCGGAGTGTGCCTCCCAGACTCCTGTTCTGCTGCCGATCTGACGACCCTGATAGAAGCAACTACCAGTAATCAAGCCAACACAGTGACCATCCAGAGGGTGAGGCCAGTGCCTGGACCATACTCCATTCTTTCTGATCCCAAGCTTCACCTTCTTGCGTAAGTACTAATAAATCTTGTTGGACTTAAAAAATTAAATCTTCTCATTGGAATCATTTTACTGAAGCATATCTTGTTTTTAGTACGATATTTCAGTCTGATTCTAAATTAAAGCCAAGATTAAACAAACTAACTATTGTAAAATAACTGTACTTTTACGGGTAGTATCACGGTTACCTGATTTTTTTCCAACAGAGTTCGTGGTTACATTCTTTTGTTTTTTAATTTATCCAACAATAAATACTTTAATGAGAGAGAGATAATGTGGGCTTTGTATAAGCATTGCCAAAGGACACGATGAGGCTCCTTAACTTCGATTAAGATATTGCGATGTGCCAGGTGACGCAAGAGCTTAATTGACCCATGAGAGGTTATCGCCTGGATGCTTAGCTTCAGTTAGGACGTTCTTCACTAATGGATGTCCCATGAATATTCTATTTTCGCCGAACACTAAAGGATAGGACCAGCATATCTTAATAATATAGACTTTAAACTTAATATTATTTTTTTATTTTTGGCTTTTGATACATAGAAGGAAGATTGGAGATATGCTCTAATACGAGACATTTATTGTTACAACATAGGACGTGGTAAGGTCATTCGGTTTAACGTTCTCATTAATTTAGTAATGAGAACGTTTAGTAACATCTTTTGGGTTGTTTTGAAACTTCTATTCCTAGAGAGGAACATTTGAGCATTCAAGTTCAACGACAGTTATTAATCGTAGATCCGCAGATTATAGTCCTTCAGGATCTCCAGGACGACAATAAGCCTAATTCCGAAGATTAGAAAAATATTTCATTTAAATAACATATACAAAACTATTTCAATAAGAAATTTCTGAGGAAGATATTATTAAAAGGCAAGAATTCCTCAACAAAATTAAAATTGTGTAACAACTGAAAAATAAATAGACAGAAGAAAGAAGGAAACATCACAGTGAGTTGATGAAGAGGTTTTGGGAAGATAATAGGGAAAAGAATGTGAAAATTGTGTTATGTACAAGCTCTCAAAGTCTCCTTAAGGGGAATGATTGGAAATGATAATGATAATAAAAATCTATTTATTGATCTTTGCTAATTTTAAAATTAACGTTTAAAACCTTTAAGCTCAAATTAGAAATAAATTTATCCTATAGTTAAAAAAAATAAAATAAATAAAAACAAAATAAAATAACCATTACAAACCATGAAGGCTGTTACCTTCAAACATTGACAAGTTGTACCATCTCTTGACTACTGCTTGCGTAATATAGTTATTTAGCCAGAATTATCCTCATGCCTTATGACCCTAGTTTAGATTCTCCGTTGATATTACGTAATAAATAATTTTTGCCTGAATAATAATAGACCCTCGGGCAAGGATTTAGGATTTTTCACTTTTTAATGAATGTGCAAATTTCGAATAAATACTTAATACCGCATACTATAGGAGAATATACAGTACCATAATTATGTTTATTTTAAATTTAGGGTTTTACTTTATTGATATTTAAATTTTTCATATATTTTTACTTTACTTTACTAAGTAGTTCTACAACCTAGGATAGGTCTGGGCTTCCTTGACAATGTTGTTTAACACTTCTCTGCCTTTTGTCTTAGTTCTCTCTATGCCGTGTCTTCTAAAACCATCAGATCCTCCTCCATGCCCTGCAGTAATCGTCTTCTTAGCTCATCTTCATTCGTCTGCTTATTTGTTTAAATCAACTATATTCCCAAGCAATTGTTTCTCGACATTCTGTCTTGAGGCATTCTTAGTACATGGCCTAGCTATATGTAAAATATGTAAAACTAGTTTCCAATATTATTTGTATTCCCATTCACTCCCATTTAAAAACAGCTGTAAAAATATATACATCAAGTAAATGTGTTGATAACGATTACAATAAAATGTCAAAACTTGAAAAGAACTATTCATCAGTAGCACTTCAATAAAAACTCTACACTAGAAGATTTATCTAATAAGGCTATCTTCTTTTTAGACGCCTCGGAGGATTATCGGGAATGGAGTGGGAGGCAAGTTGAGAAACTAGTGGATTTGAGTGGTTATGGAGCTTACTATGGAAGGATAGGTATCTGGTTTGGGCTAAATCAGTACCATATGGAACATTAAGACATTTATAGAAAAGTTTATTGTTGACAAAGTAAGAAGCATCGAGGAATTAGGATTATAGGATTAAATACGAGATGAACTGGATGGTTTAGTAGAGCCCCAAAGCTCAACTCCGTACGTCCAAATAGGTCTAATCAGTCATGTAAATAAGTCCTTAGTAATTAATTGGGAGCTTTGAAAGTTTGTCTAGTGAATGTTGAAGTCTGTAACGACGTACCCATTTCTTAAATTGGTAACTTGACTATTTCAAGTTTTTTACCATTTGTTTTAAATGAAACAAATATTATTTACAATAATATATATAAGTGTGTGAGAAAAAATATAACTCTAAATATATACCCATAAAATAGTTAAATATTCATGGAATGACAAGCTAGCGTGACTGCTAAATAATGTTTAGCGACGGTGCTATCTCGATCGCTGGCAGCCGTAAAGTTTTTATATCATAGAAAAAAAAAAAAACATGAGTATAATTATACTTATCATTGACTTTAAAAGTTATTGCTGGAGGTGATATAACTCATCCCAATTCTCCTGGAATTAGTGCAGTATGCCTCCGTCCTGGACAATGAGTTATAGTGCAAAATTCATTCTTATTTAAACTTCTCCTTAAGCGAAAAAATAATTCCTGATACCTTGTTATATAATGCGTATAAAGAAAAAAAATTATACTATAATTACAGTAACTAATTACCAATTTATATCCAACAAAAAAAAAATCAACAAAGCTAAAAAGAAAAACAAAAGCCAATACTTAAAAAATGTAGACAGAACGTTACTTTTTTCATTCAAACCAATATAGCTCCCAATCAGGTCTAGTGATCAATGTTATGAGTCATTCCATGTCAAATCAACCAATTTTAGATTAGATTTGGACCTAATCCTCTCCGATTTCTATAATTTTTCTGATTTTTGGTTTTTGAGATATATGCTCTTAAAAATTCCAAAAATACCGTTTTCGGTCCTCACTCAGTATTTTAAAAATTATGCCATTCTTTTCCATTTGAAATGCCCTTTAATTTGATATATCACTTCATATATTTTTCGTCAATTTTGAATTATTCCGAAATGTCCAAAAACTGCACATAATGTTATATGTAAATAAAAGTGTTCTACATTAAATTAAGAGGAAACTGCTGTCAAACTTTCAATCCAAGTAATGCGAACAGAGCTATAGCGACTCAAAATGTTAGATTTTCGACTGTAAAAATTAAAAGGCCTTTTTTAAAAATATTTTATTTATTTATTTTATTTATTACTTTCCGCATCTACTCACATGAGTCATTAGCGGCTTAATATACATATTAGATTTTGTCGAACAATTTATAAAATTTTAGAAATTCAAAAATGTTTTTGATTTTGTCTTCTGTGTCTTCCAGTGCTTTATCTATACCTGAGGGTATATTGTACTTTGTTCTGGCGTCAGAGTATAGTTTACATGTTGTTACAATGTGTTTCAATGTCAGTGTTGTCCAGAAAGTTGTACAAATCGGTGGTTCTAGGCTTCTCATCAGGTAACCGTGGGTGAATGCTGAATGTCCTATTCTTAGTCTCGTCAAGATTATTTCTTCTATTCTTGATTTTCTACAAGATGTTGTCCAGGGTCGGGTGTCTTGTTTAATTTCTTGAAGTTTGCTGCGTATTTGGTTCAATTTTATTTTCCAGTGTTGGAGCAATTTGATAATGATCATTAACTCTACAGTATGTTTTTAAGTCAGAAGTTGTTGTAATATCTGTAATAATGGTTCCTGTTTGGTTCAGTCTCGCGAGATTTGCTGCACTGCCTGCAGCTTCATTTTCGAAGATGCCACAATGTGAGGGTACCCACATTATTTTATAATAATATTTTAAAATATTTGTTTTTAATGTTTCAATTGTTTACAAAATATGTGTATTATACAAATTATGTAACAGTGCTATATTTATTTTTAAAATAATAATAATAATAAATCGAACTATACTCAAAATGCTTATGAATTTTTTTTTTGGACGTAAACCTTAAAATTGATTGATCGCAGTAAACAAACATAAAATTATTTAAAAAAATAAAAATAAAGTATAAATAGTAAATATATATCACTTATAGATTTTTCTTTTTTAGTAATGTTTGGTTATTTTTTAATAACGTGTCCATTAAAATTTAGGTTTTTTTATAACTAAATATTATTATAAATAGATTATAAATATTATGATAAATAGATGAAGGAATTAGGAAGTTCTTATAAATAACAATCCCTTTGTTATCACTCTAATCTAATTTCAATATTAGAAGGCCCCTAGGTCGTGTTCTTTTCAAAATTTTTATTTTATTTCAGAGATGGTATTCTATGAAAGCATATGTATCTGATTCGGGGCGTATCAGCGTTATACAAAATTGGGGTATGATCATTAACTCCACTCTTGTAGGATTTCAGAATGAAGTTGATAAAAGATCAGATTTAATTGAGACAAGTTATTTGAACGGGAGCCGGCAGGAATAGGATGTTGGCCAACGAAATAAAAAGTGAGGTGGCATATCTCTTTGGAAAGGTTTCAATAGGGGCCGCCATATTGCCGCTGCTACGTATCGCAAGACCTCTTTTCTTCATGACCATTATAAATGAAATTTGCTGACTAAGTTTGTTTCGGTCACCGCCCTTATGATAGATAAATAATTAGAGTCTTTGAACCCAACGAGCTAGCAAATTTCAGTGACGACATCGCTAAAATTGTGGCTTATGAATAAATTTGAAATATATTAGAAAAAAAAACAAAATGTTATTATAGGCTATCTATTAATTATACTAATAGGGTATTGTTGTCAATTTTGAATTTTTTCTCTGATGTAAAGCATCATTTTAATTGATTGTGTTGACGGCACATCAACCAACCGTATACCAGTATTGTACAGGGTGTTCAGCATGAGACAGTTGTAACTTCGAAAGTCAATTCTATGCTTCATTTGCAAACAAAAAATTCCACATTTTTATACGTATTTTTTGGTTTATGTTTTTTCAAGAATTGACCTTTTGAAAATTAATGCTTCACGTTTACTAAACTACAAATGCAAAGGGAATTCCAATATGCTCATTAAAATTTAAATTAATTTTTTTTTTAAATAAGCTTTTTTGACTTCTAAGTAGCCAAGTCCATTATTTAACTTTTTGGTCCAAACACAAGAAATAGCAAGTTTCTAATTTTTATTTTCAAAACTTTAACTATTTATTTTCTATTAAAAATATCATATTGTTAGATATGTACACAGATGAAAAAACCTCCAACATACAAACGCCTTTCGAATGGCAGACTTTTATAATTTTTTTTAATTGATACTGACGATGTATACAGTGAACAGCAAATGTTTTCGCACAATTACTGAATTCACTGAAATACGATTCATTCTTCTATAGTTGTTGAAAAATAATTTTGTTGATGATTTAATATTCTTCCTTATTCACGTGAGAAAGACACATAAATGTGGAAGAATAATTAAAACTCCATAATATTGATAATATTGATGAAGGTGCTTATTCTATAAATATAAAAAAGAGTAAACTGACTGCACCAAAGTTTTCTTACAGAATCAAATAACCTGATTTAATTCCTTAAATACTTAAGATCTGATGTTGGCAGGGGTCACCTGTGGTGTAGTGGTTAGCTTAGCAACCTACTAAACCCAAGATCGCGGGTTCACAGCCCCGCAGATGACCTTAAGATTTTTTAAAGTGAGTAAAAACTCCTTAGCTATGCCGTCCTTTGGAAGGGACGTAAAATAGGGGTTCCGAGCCTGTGCGATGTCAGGTACTCGTTAAAGATCCCTACCCTAATTATACCTGGATAGGCAAAATTTAGGACTCTCACCGTAGCACCGTCCGATTAGCCATAGCAACATAAAGTGAGGTTAAACGAAATAAACAAACAAACCTAATGTTGGCTAATTAGTTGTTAATCCTACCTTTTTCTCGCTATGTTCGCACTAGTTTCTACTCAAACTGTGTTTCATAAACAGCCACGGCCTGATATTCAGAATACCTCTATTCAACAGCTGTGACATGTAGTTTTCTTTAGATAACGGGGATATTCGTACTGCCAAATTAGTTTAATAACTAATATACCTCGTTCAACGGTCTAAAATATAATAAAAAATATTAAAAACAACGAAATGCTAGACGATAAGGGTCGTTCAGGATGACTTTGCCCTTGCTGAGATAAGAGCAGTTTGAGATGAGATGGGATAAGGAAAGAAAAAGCTAAACTCAAAATACCGGCCTGAAAGATAGTAATGAAAGTAAATTCCGGTTTTGGGAACATCTTCAGAACCTAATACGATCAAAAGAGTCCTAAGAAAAATTGTATTTCTGACCTGGGTATACAGGAGAGATGTAATATTCGTCTATCTGATCCTTGAACATTACATTTCCTTTCGTAGACTTGAAGGAAGTCATATTTTTCTTATTTATAAATATTTTTTCTATTTAATCTGACCTGAAATTCATTTTTTCTTAGGTCTCATTGATCTAATCTCATCTCAAACTTGTCTCGGCGAGACCTAGTTCTAGGCCATCCCTATCGGCCCTTATCGTCTTGTCTTTCTTTTTTTTTTTTACTTTTGATTATGTAATGGACCGTTGAACGAGGTATGTTAGTCATTGAACTAATCTGGCGGTAGGAATATCTCCGTTGTATGAGAAAAAGGTTATGTAACCGCTGTTAAATAAAGGTATTCTGAATATCACTATGAATATTCTGGCCTTGGCTGTTTATAAAACACTGTTTGAGTAGAAATATATTAAAACACAGCTTGAAAGAGGTAAGATTAACAACTATATAACTTCTCCACGTCAGACCTTAAGTATTTAAGGGATTAAAACAGGTAAATTAATGCTGTACGAAAAGTTTTGTTGCAGCCAGTTTACTCTTTTTTAAATTTATAGAGAAACTACCTACATAAATACAATCCATATTTTAGGGGTTTTAATTATTAGCAGTGTTTTTCACGTAAATGAGGAAGAATATGAAATCCATAAAAAAAAAAAAAAAAAAAATTTAAACGAGAATAGAAGAAGGAATCGTATAGTGAATTTAGAGGTTGTACGAAAACTTTTGCTGCTCACTGTATGTTTAGTTAACTTTAGTTTCTGATAAAATCCTTAATGGTTTTGTGGAGGAAGACAGCCTCCTCTAAGAAAACCGTAAAGGTTTTAAATAGTACAGGAGCCGACGACATTAAACCAGTCATGATAGCTCTTCCAAAAAAACCAAAGTTTGTCTCAAAGACTATCAATTTGAGTGTAAGAAAAACCACTGCTCCCGTTTCCAAGAACGTGTCAAGATAGCTGCAGCAAGTCAACCTTATTTGATGAGATGGCCGATTTTAGGAAAAACCTGCTGAACCTTTATTCTTAACGGTTCTTAATGATTTTTGGGATGCCGAATCCGAATCTGAAGTTTGCTACAAGCTATCGGCTTCATACCCAAAATAGCAAAAAATCGCTCAAAATAGCGGTTATTGTCGGTTTTTTACTTATAACTAGGCAATGAAGGATTTTTCGAAAAATGTCTTTATATAGTCACTTGTTGCTAGAACCAGTATCTACGAAATGTAAATAACAATTCCGAAATTAGACGACTTCTCATTGAAAACACGTTTATCGGTACTCTTTTGACTATAACTCCGAATATATTTGTAAGATCCAGAATTTATTTTGCTTATCTGAAAGCTGGTTAAATTTACTATTAGTCTCTGTATATTTAGTTTTAATCAACTCCCATGAAGTACACATGCTAGCACGCTAAAACCCAGTACTGTTGTGAAATCCAAGTTTTTGTCTTAAATTGTTTGCTATAAATCTATAACATATATTTTTCCGATCCCAAATTTCATTTTTTCATCTTAAAGCTAATTCCCCTTTTTGTATTTTTATAGGTAAAAAACCGAAAATAATCGCTATTTTGGGCGTTTTATTGCGATATTGAGTATGAAGCCGACTGGTGCCGTGGTAGCAAACTTCAGATTCAGTGCCTTAAAAAACATTAAGATCCGTTAAGAAAAAAGGTTATTTACTTAAATAATTACGAAACGGCAGCTGTGGTTTTTCTTACGCTAAAATTTATGATCTTTCAGATACTGTTTGGTTTTTTGGGAGGCCTATCATGACAGCTTTAGTGTCGTCGGTTTAGAATTTCATAAATGTAATTTTATCTATTAATCTATTTATTTATGAAATTTCTTATAATTCCTAAATGTCCTCGTTAGGAAGATGTGACTAATGAAGAACACCTGCCGACGAAAGGACAACCCCGAGGCAGCTAACGTAGGCTGTAACGATCGCCGGGAAGTTTTGTCAGGGCCCTGTTTACCGTTCAATTTGCTAGCAAGTTTGTCTTCCGACCCCCGCTCTTTTTGACAGCTCATCTTCTCCTCATTCCCACATATCTCTTCGTAGTTGTGACATATTGTGCTCTGGATATTCTGATGGTGTCCTCCTTCACTGCATTCCTTGTTTCGGAAACAATGAGGACATAGTATTAGCGTCCACTTCGCATGTTTTGGCTATTTGTATTTACGCATATTAAACAATCTATGTGTGTATTTTACTGACATTAAAACACATTTTGTTTTTTTAATTTTGATACATTTGAAAAAGTACTGTAGAGTAATACTCTCTTTTATCTCTATAAGGTTAGGTACTATATACTGAAGCCTTAGCTCAACAATGTTTGCAATTTTTACTTTTCGAAAATGTGTTAGATGCATCATTAGAACATTTAGATGTTCACCAAACTCTTGTTTAATGTGCTAATGTAAACTCAGATAATTCGAACACTCGTGTTCATTAAAAAATGATCAAATTTTAAAACCAGTTTTGGCACTACAAAGCTTTAAATTTGAATACTTTATAAATTTATTTTCTGCACTAAACTCATCTGCGAGCTGTGTCATCGATACTCTGTCAGCAAATTCACTTCTTGTTGTATTTAACCCTTTAACAGGCGATGCATCCTGGAGGATACACATGTTTAATGCCTTTTGCTCAATAAATGACGTAATGTCCGACACATTATCCTACTCATTATCGTCTAATATCCTTTATTCGACCTTGAATTTCATGATACATGTGTGGGGGTTAGTGTGCTACAGCCATTCAAAGGAAAAAAGAAGAAGAAACGAATTCAAAAATTCTCGGCCTGCCCGTTAAAGGGTTAAAACAGGCGTGATTAAAGAAATGGAAGTTAAAAAAAATATATGAAGTAATTGAAGGGTTTGGAGGATGAAGGGGTTATGTAAGATGAATATTAAGGGAAAAATATAAAAATATTTTTTATTTCATTATGTTCATTAAAAAAGTATTCCCTTGATGTCTCTTTTTTTAGTTGTTTTAAAATATTCATATTTTTTTGCCTAACACTTCTGCACATAAATTCTTCATCCAAACACCTAGTTTGTATTTCTTAAAAATTGTGAGATAACCCCTTCATCCACCAAACCCTTCAATGACTTATTGAAATCTATTTGGACTTACGCATCAAGGATATACGGAACCGCTAAAAAGACACATAGTAAAAAACTCCAAATGTTTCCGACGAAAATATTCAGGACTACGAAAAAAAAAAAAAAAAAAAAAAAAAAAAAAAAAAAAAAAAAAAAAAAAACAAGTTTGGAAGAGGTGATATGGAGCACTCTTGCTTTTAACGCCGAGTAATTCAGTAATCCTCCAAAGTCACTGATTATCAAAAAAAATTAATCAACAGATGTAAATAAAGAGTTTTAGTAAACAAAAAAAAAAAAAAAAAAGAAAAAAAAAAGAAGTGAAAAACCACCATTTCGTTTAATATGACTTGTATTACTATTATGTTAAAAAATATCAGTCTCATAAATTCTTGTCACAAAATTTCCAACATTAGTTGCATCCAGTCCATAGCTCATCGAATGACAGTTATAGCTTTGTACTATTTAATCAACTATATCATGCCTCATAACTCTCAGGACACAAGAAAAATACAACCGACTGACAGCAACTATCAAGGAATGTGCCTCAAATCCGCCAACACCATCAACAAAAACAAGATTGAATAAGCTCTCATGGAACACAGTAGATCTCTTCAGACTAAGGCGGGATAAAATAAATGATGTATTACAAGGAAAAAAGGATACAACTGCAATAACCGAAATCAATAGACAGCTAAAGAAGAATATAAATGAAGACCTAGACAATTACAGAAAAAAAACAAAGTGATCAATATAATGTCGAAAAACAAATCCATTAAGCAACTTAAAAAAAAACTTTCACCTGGTAAGCTTTGGATAGGCAACCTTGAAAATAAAAACAAAAACCTGATCACAGCAAGAGTTGATATACTAAAGGAAGCAACAGAATTCTTTATGGCTCTATATAAAAAAGATGGAAATGACGCTGAAGATATTACTCTATATTTAGAAGAGGGTGATGAAGCATTGCCACCAATAATAATAGAGGAGGTAGTAAAAGCAGTAAATAATTTAAAGAATGATAAAAGCCCAGGACCTGATGGTGTAAAGAATGAGTTCCTGCGAGCAGGTGGGGAGCTATTGGCGAAAGGATTGTCAGAACTATTCAATTTAATTATAGAGAGAAAAGAAATACCAGAACAATGGAAATTGGCAAAAATTGCTATCTTGTTTAAAAAAGGCAATAGAAAACGGATGGATAACTATCGACCGATCTCACTTTGTTCCACAATATCAAAATTATTTTCCGATATACTAAAAGAACGCCTAACAAAACAGATTATGGAGAATATAGCTATCGAACAGGCTGGATTTCGGAAGGGGTTTTTAGTAATGGACCATATTCAGACAGTAAATCAAATTATAGAAAAATCTAAAGAATATAATTTCCCTCTGTACCTCTGTTTTCTTGACTTCAGAAAAGCGTTCGACTCTATCTATCACGCAAGCATATCCAAAGCCCTCAAAACTATAGGAATACAGAACAGATATATACAAATTATAGACCACCTATATAAAGGTATGTCGGCATACATTGAAATGGAAAGAAAAGGAAATGTTTTCCTTGTAGAAAAAAAGGTGTGAGACAAGGCGATCCACTCTCTCCAATTCTCTTCATTTTAGTCCTGGAGTTGGTTTTCTGGAACCTGGGAAAGAAAAGGAGTAAGAATCAATGGAAGGTGGCTGAACAACCTACGCTTTGCAGATGACATTGTGCTCTTCGCAACAAGTAGAGAGGAAATGGCTTCTATGTTGAATGAACTAGTACCAGAATGTAAAAAAGTAGGTCTAGTCCCAAACTATGATAAGACTAAATTAATGACAAATAGTGAAGAAATAGAAATAAGAATGGGCAATGACAACATAGAATACACTAACGAGCACATCTATCTCGGGCAACTTGTATCCTTCACCGATAGAACAAATAAAGAAATCCAAAGAAGAATTTCACAGAGTTGAAAAAAATACTGGTCCCTAAGTAGTATTATGAAAACTAATGTTGATATGGTATTTAAAAAACAAACTTTTGAAATATGTATCTTTCCAGTTCTGTCCTATGGAAGCCAAACATGGTCTCTCACAAAGTTTCAAGAAAATAAAGTAAGAGTCTGGCAAAATGCAATAGAAAGAAGTATGACAAATATCAAAAAGAAAGGATAGGATCAAGTGCATTGATATTCAGAAGAAAACAGGGCTCAAAGACACTTCCATGCTTATAAAAAAATTAAAATGGAAATGGGCTGGACATGTGTTGAGATCTACTGACGACAGGTGGTCATATACTGTAACCGAGTGGACACCATGTGACAATAGTAAGAACAGAGGAAGGCAATTGAAGAGATGGAGCGACTCCTTCAAAAAAGAGGCTGGCCCAACATGGTGGAGAATAGCAAAGAATAAAAATTTCTGGTGGGAAAAGTGGAATCAGATTTCGAACCCCGCTTCCCAGTAGGACTGGTCACCTTGGGAAGTGTAAGACCATTCATTACTCCTCTTAAAAATAGGAAGGCTAGTGCAAGGAAGATAGATGTGTATGTATTTATTGTTTGATTGTATATATTATTTAGTTGCACAATAAAAGCTATTTTCATTTCATTACATTTCATATCATGCCTCATGGCTTTAATGTTAAACACGACGAAGAATAATAACTTGCTTATCACATTAACACAGGTAAATCAGGATTCTTTTTGGATAAATATACGGTATAATATTTTCATACAAAAATTTAGACTATAATTGTTTTACTCTTCATTTTAATATAAGATTAAAAACATCCCGCTACATATTTCGGAATGTACATCCCATAATCAGTGATATAGTAGAATTGTAAATAGAATTATAGATTTACAACTTTCTAGTATTTAGTTATATAATTAAAACATCAACCTGATTAAATTATATTTAAAAAAAATTAATACATCTATATGATTGTAGATCTTTTTTTATATAAAAATCATGTTTTTACGATAATTTGTCACTTTGCTAAAAACATATTTAATTGGGGGCTTTGGAAAATATACTGCTTCTGTTATATTAAACCAGTGTTATAATTCTGTACCTCGGAAGTATACAATATTATGAATCGGTTATATTTTTATTATATTTATTTGAACGAAATGAAGCGTGGCCTTCCCACCCTGGTTAGAATAGGTTGGTAACTTGTAGGATAACCCGTCTTTCCATTCCTAGTTAGAAAACATTATGATGTTAATTGTAAGGTGAGTCACTTTTTTTGTGACTCACCTTACAATTAATTGGTCTAGGGCATAGAATTCTATATCTGAAAATAAATTGAAAAAATGTGAATAAACCTACGTAACAATGTATTCTTGTTTAAAAAATGAGCATGGTATTTTATACTTCCGAGGCACAGAATTGTTCTAACGTATCCCTTGCCACCTTGCTGATTGCCTTGAGATGGTCAATGCTAGCCGATTTACTGACTTAGAAATTCTCTCGACCACTTGCTATGGGATTTTCTTAAGCAAAAGCTCTCTAAACATCTTCATCATCAACGGAAGGAGGCCTTCCATGACCTTCCGTGTTTGCTAGACTAAAATTTGACTCTTCTGAAGATTTTTAACTGTGCACTCTCTCTCTTCAGAAATGTTTCATGTTCAATAATTGAAAATGGGATTTTAGAGCTTACTACAGACTGGATTATATTCAAGCAGTGAGATAATACAGTGGTAAAAACATTTTTGATTGTGTTAATAATAATAAATAAGGATATGAGGAATGATAGTCAATAAATTAAAAATAAAGAAATTACATACAACAGCCGGAAGTGGAACTAAGGGTTCACCATTGCAATGGTGTCTTTAGTTTAAAATCCATTTCCATATTCATTAGTGCAAGGTGTGAGGCTAAAAGAGAGAAAACCAGAAAGCGATTCTCAAGGTAATGATATACCTGAAAATTGCGGAAGGATATAAACTGGGACAGTATGAGATCAATTAAAAAAAAAAAAAAATGAAGGAATATCGAAAAAGAATTGAAAACAAAGGAGAAGGAGGCTAAGAGAGTCGGAACAAGATAAGGAATGAATCTATTAGCGGCTTACTGGAACTGTCCGCCTCAAACCCTAACTAGGACCAAGTTAAATCACTATCGAAGAAATGGATCACAACTCTATCCAGTTTAACTTCCTTAAATTGATTTTGAAACTGTTTAATAAAGACCTCTTTAGCACGATTGTTTCCCCAACGGGCTTCCCTCGGCTTTCTCTTACTTCTCCATTCAACGATTTAAAGTTATTTTCGCTTATTTCACTTCTTTTTTTTTCATTACTGTATGGTAGTTAAAATATTTTGCGAAAAGTGGTCATGAAATCATCAAAAATTATGTGTTTATTTATCTAAATTGCTGACCTTATTTAATGCATCATAAGAAGAAAAACATATTAATGAATGCTTATAAATTAAACGAAATCCCTAGAATTTCATTTAAAAATTGATGTTTTCTTGACTTGCTGTTCAAGTTTTTCCATTTGGTTTTCCCTGTGTCCAGGGTTTCTCCCCTTACTCATTTATAGAGCAATTATGAGCAACCTTTATCCGCAAAACAAGTATTGCTTCGGGTAAGGTGAAGTTGATTTTCATTAATCATATTACAGTTAACCCTTTTCTTGGCATGGTATCCCTTGAGATACCATCCCTCTGTGAGTGTGTTTCACAAATTTCAGGCATAGTCCATTGTATTTGTAGGTTCCATACCAATATTTTACTACCACTGAGATACTCTTGAGTAACATCAATCTTGGTTTAGTATCCCAGGAGATAAAATTTATAATTAAAAAAATAATAATTTTGATCAGAAGTTTTTATATAACTGTTTTATTTTATCTCCTTTAAAGGGATTTTACTGGAAATTTTCTTCTTTTTTTTCTTTAAAAAAATTATCTTGCCAAGAAAAGGGTTAAACCTTTCATATCAAAATTAATATTAATCAGTATAAATAAGAAAAATCAGTTTTATCAAGAAATGTAAATTCGCACTATAAACACCAATTGCTAATACTATAAACACGCACACACCTATAATACTATACAATAAACACGCAATATTTACCTATTGCTAATACATCCTGGCTCTTGCAATCAAGTCTCAGTTTTTCAGTTTCAGTTGAAATAGAGAGGTCTTCTTACAAATACTCACTGCATTATGATACTATTGTGGGGAAAATAGATAAAAATACTGAAGCAACAATTGTATGTATTCAATTTGAGTAGTTGTGCTTGGGAATCATACCAGAGCTTAAGTACTGTGTAAGTCATATTTTTGCCTAAAATTAACAATCAATCATTCAGAATAAACTATGTCAAGAGAAAACATCGGTTTCGAAAACGAATTTACACACTCTAACCAATATAGTTCTTGTAGTTCCTAGCGACAAGTATTAGTATATTATACAAAAAAAAAAGTCTACATTTACTTTCTGTCTTGGTATGTAGAATATGTAACATTTTCCAGCTTTAAGAAAAATTAAAAAAAGACAACAAAAAAAAACATAAATTACTCAAAATTGTCTGTTGTTACATAACCCCTTCAGTCATCAAACCCTTCAATTATTTCATATATTTTTTCTCTTTCATTTTTTTAATCACGCCTGTTTTAAATACAATAGAGAGTGAATTAGCTGACAATATGTCGATGCCGCAGCTCACAAACGTGTTAAGTGCAGAAAATAAACTTTTACTATATTCTAATTTGAAGCTTTGTAGTTCCAAACTGACTTTAAAATTTGATTTTTATTAGTAAACGGTAGTTTTTGGAAACTTCTGAGTTTAAATTAACACTTCAAACGAGAGTTTGGTGAATATCTGAACATGTAAATGCTCTAATGATGCATTTTAAACATTTTTGATAATAATTGCTATTGACACATTTGAAAGCTAGACATGAAAAAAGGTAGAACTCAACAGAACCTTCACGGAGCATATATCAAAATTAAAATAACAGTAATAATAAAATTAATATTATTTGATTAGATATATTTTTTTCATTTTTTTCAAATCCCCTTTTATGATTGAGATTTTCTGACTTGAGATTCTTGTTGAGCACACTTTAAAACATGAGAAAATTTTTTGTTGAAGGGTGTATTTTGATGCAGAACAGTGTTATTAGTTAAAGTTATTTAAGTTTTTCACTTATGACAGCATGCAAAGCCGCGAAGGGGATTTCTAGTATGTTATATAACAAAAAATATTCTCTATTGAATTTCTGACCAAAGAGCTGTCATTGTAGGTTTGTAAGAGGTTTATATGTATTCTAGTTATTATATTTCCAATGTATTTTTATATTACAAATTTATTTATCTCTATTCAATCATCTATAATATTATAAAAATACTGTTTTATTCACATTATATTTTATCTGCTCACCTCTTTTTTTAGTAATGGTAGTTCAATGTATATAAAACATAACTTTAACTATGTACTTTAATCTATAACTTTTAATTTATATAGACGAAGTTACCAACTAGAGCCTAGACCTAGAGGTGGCGGGGGGGGGGGGACGGGGGGGATGGAGGTGAGCTAACCCGATCCGACTAGTTCCAGCCATCGATCCAAACTATCCGCCGTTGAAAGACTCACACTAACTAACCTCGTTGATTATTAGCTGTCTTAATTATAGGCTTCTACCACTATAATTACTTTGATACTGTTTAGTGGGCGTTACTGTATTACAGTCTTATCCGATTACCTTTTTGCTGTATAGTTATTATGCTTGCCAGCATTATTTCAAAAAATAAAAGGTTGAACTGAATCAAACTTTTTTAACTTAACAAAAGAAAAATTTATTTGATTAAAAAAATACATATAAGAAATTAAAATATATCAGTGAAAAATGAATACAAAATTTTTATGAACTGCCGCAAAAAAGTAACAGCACAACTAAAACTAGCACTTCCTTAATTTTTTACCACTAACCTCCACAGTAAACAGTGCTGCCGATTCCAGCATAACATTCCCCTCCCCCCGGGTAGCAACAACATTTCCCCTGTTTCCCCCAGTCATTTCAGCATCCTTCCCCTCCAATTCCCCTAAATTACAAATAAGTAATGTTGCTTTTCAAATTTAATAATGAGGCATTAAGTTTATAAATGTCTTCGTGTCTTAGTTAGAAATTAAAATATAATTCGTACGTAATGTATGTAATTCGGCATTGTTATAAAATAAATATAACTACATACCAAAACATATAATTAACACATATTGGTATAAGAACTTAAGTACTAAAAATAAAAAAAGAGGATAAAATAAATATAAACCATTTAGCCACAGCATCGGGAAATAATTCAAAAGACGATAAACAAACAAAACGTAGAAACACTCAAAAGAAAATGACCGATTACTACATCAATAAAAATAACAAAAAAACAATAGTACATTTAAGGAATAATATACATTCAATATACAACACAAATAATACACCAGCATTGAAAAATGATATAAATAATCCAATTTTTTTTTTCACAAAATAACATATAACCTAAATAACATATAACAAAATAACCTGGACTTACTAATAAAATAATCAAAAAATTCGATTTTAATGAAAAAAACTGTGTGTATATATATATATATATATATATATATATATATATATATATATATATATATATATATATATATATATATATATATATATATATATATATATAGGGGGAAACTAAGCAAAAATTTGAAAATAGAATCAAAAAACACCATTCGGATACAAAAACATTAAAAATATCAATCAGCATTGGCACAACATGCCATTAATAATAATCACAAATTTAATTTAAATAAAACTAACATATTATTTTACAAAATAATAATAAAAGAAGAAAAATTTTAGAGTCCACTTTTATTACAAAACATTTAGACAAAACAGTAAATTTTAAAACGGACTTATCAAAAGTAGGAGCCCACTATGCACTGTTAATAAACAAACTGAATATTTAATTCAACGTTTAGACTTATATGCAGTCAGTTATAGAAATGGATAAGTAGAATGTGATCCTTGATGAGATAATTTTAAGATTTTTTATTAATAAGGTAATTATAACAATTAAAACAATAGTATAAATAATAATAAATTTCGCAAAATAAAAGAAGTGAAATGTACAGTATAATGTTTTAATATTATTGCAGAAATGATGATATTCAGATGTTAGTATTGACATTTTAGTATAAAAATTTTGTAGTAAAAGTATAAAAAATATTTGGTCATAACCTTTTATTTGCAAATTGATGATCATAACAAATTGATGATCATAAGGTATTGTCACAAGAACACACAACAATTTATCAGTAATTAAAAAACTTGTCACCAGCTGAAAAATAAATAAATAAAAATAAAAGCGATTATAAAATGATCACGGCAGTGGGAAGTCCATTTCACATTTCCTCTTTTGTTAGCACACCTTGCTGATTACGTGTTACCTCCACAAATTCAATCATTGCTCGAATTTTCCCATTTGGGTGCAAAGGCTTCTAAATAAATAAATATCTTCATAAAAATAAAAATAATAATTATTTACAATAATCAAAAATAAAACAAAATTAAATTAAAATTAAAATACACAAATTATTATTCATTCATACTTTATATACAATACAAACACACTCAGCCCGGGGAACCCCGAATCGAACCTGTTCCCCACTTATTGGGGGTCAAGGCCAGACGCGTAGAGATTTAGGCTAAAAAGGTATTATAGTTTGTTGGTATATCTGCAGTGAACAGATTATAGAGGACAGGACCTAGGACACTACCTTGTGGCACACCGGCATCAATAGGATAACAGTTGGAGAACTCTGAGCCACAGCGGACTCGAAAGGAGCGATTTGAGAGATAGGATCGTAGGACTAGGTATAGGGATTGGGGTAAATGGGTCTTGAGCTTGAAGACCAACCCTGGTGCCACACCCGGAATTTAATACTATCACAAAGATTTGTTTTTAGTGAGTGGCCAGCTTGCGTGTCTCAAAAATAACGAATATGAAAAAATGCATATCATAGGAGGATAATTCTCATATTCACTATAAATAAGAAGCAATATAAATATGATTTATTAAAAACGATTTAGTTTCTTTTGAGTTAGATCGAAAAAAAAACAACAGTAAAGTAATGTACCATTTATGTTGATGTTTAATATAGCTTGAAATATAAATAAGATAGTCTGAGCCAATTAACGTAAAACATAACCTTAAAAAATAATAACAAAACATTAAAAAAAAAATTAAAAAAAATCTTTTGCTATTACTCCAACACTGAATCAAAAAACTTTATTTCTCACTGACTGGAAAAAACAATAGATCACGGATATGTCTATCTATAATATATTGGTTCTTCCAATTGACATTTTATAATTAGAAGGATCAAATTACTTAAATTAATAATTAAACTAAATCAAACATTGATTATTCGAAATAAGAAATGTCGAGAGAAAACGGCGATTTCAAAAGCGACTTTTTTTATTCAAACCAATATAGCTCTTAAACGGTAGGTCCTAGCAAAAAGTGTTATACAACAAAAATATTTTCCATCTGATTTCTGACTAGGGAACTCTCAGCAACGCCAACAGAGCTAGAGTTTCAAAAAAGCCTCAATATTTAAAAAAAAACAAAACAATAGGCAGACGTGACTTGTTTCTTTCATAGCAATATATAATATAACAAATATTATATTTTAAAAAATGACAAAAAGTATTCTCCATTCAATTTCTGACTAGGAAATTGTCAAAATTTCGATCAGAACAACCACAGTGCTAGAGCATGTCAAAATGTTACATTTTTGAATGTGAAAAAAACTTTATAGCAAAAAAGTATAGACTCCCCAACCAAAAGACATACCGTAAACTACTACTGCTTTAGACAAACGTGCTTTTAAAACGAAAATCCTTCTGGCGGGCTCTATTTGAAAGCTAGCATTCTACAGTTTGTTCTACGCATTAAAGTTTTAAACATAGAATGTGCTGCAATCGCGATAAGAACACATTGTAACCGTCCCTGGCTGCTGTAAGCCTTTTCACGGTATCAGTGTTTACAGGTGTTTTTATAAACTTGTCCAAACCTCATCTGACCTGGCGTATGTGGCAGCAGGATCGTTTTATATCCGTAATACCGTTTTACCAAGCACGCATTTAAAATAAAGTATGGGGTAATCAAAGTTATATTTATCATCAAAATAAACAGTTCATTAAAAAAGGTTTATGCTTAGAATTTCATGCTTTTTATTGTTATTTTAACACTCCTTGAAAACCATGGAAAATATAGTTTTCCTTCTCACTCTAAGTTGTTTTGAATTTGAAAATACCGGTATTCACTAAATTATGCACTTGTTGAACTTTAACCAAATTATCACAGTGAATAACTATTATCTATTTAGCTAACTAATCCAGATATTGGTTCTATCCTTCGGAGAGGTGAGGGAATAGTTAAGCTGCGGCAATCGGATATTCGACTTTCCCTAAAAGTTGCTACCTCGAGACCTTATCAAGCCCCAACCACAAGGCTTCGGTTTTGTTCTCCTTTTAGAGCGATTTGCAATTCAATTCAGATCTGATTGTTCCATTTGTCAGCGACCTCTAGGCGGAGCTGTGAACGCTTTGTGCCTTTGCCCAAGTAGGGATTAAATGAGTAAATTCTGTTTGAATAAGTAACAACGATGTTAGTGGATCTATAAGAATTTAAGTGTGGTAAAAGTTTACCAAAAGTCAATATTTTGTACTACATTTTAAGCGAAACATCCTAACATCTAAAATTTTAAAGGGTTATATAATATATACATATATATATATATATATATATATATATATATATATATATATATATATATATATATATATATATGCATAAATTTCTTGGTTCTTGAGGTTTAGTTAATAAATAAAAAAAAATATTTTGGCGACGTTTCGAGACTATATTGTTCTCATAATCATGCCCTACCGAGAAAAACAGGTTACAATAAAACTATATAAGTTATACAAGTCCTTTCAAAACCTAAAGTTAGCTGCAATATAAATATATAACAACATGCGTTTGATTAATTAAATACATATAATTACAAAATATGGAGGAGTAGGAAACTACTTACAATGTTATAGCTTGATATGCTATTGGTATCTACTGCTAAATTATAACAGATCTAGTACATAACTGGGGAATTAAGAAAAAAAGGTGAAGGTTGGGAGGGATTTTCCAAAACTGGTGGTATTCTCAGATGCAGGCAAAAAAAGGAATTTCCGTATTTCGGTGTAATATATGAATGGAAAAATGATTTGTATGATGTATATTATTGGTCTGAATGTATTAAATTGGAATAACAGGTTTTGAGATATAGAACGTCTGATTTTTTGTTTATTGTGCGATTTTAAAATTTTTCTATGGTTATAATTTCTTTAATATTTTGTTTAAAATTATTTTTTTCATGGTGAATAATTTTGGGGGAATTAAATTTAAAATAATGTTTTGTGTGCCTGTAATGTATGGTGAGAGCTGTTTGGTTAGGTTTATTCGAGTTTTTTGCAATAGACATGCAACTGTATTAAAATCGCCAAAAAATAAACAAAACAAGTTTTATTTTTATACTTATTTACAGAGTACATTTATATTTATGTTATGTTCTTTTTAATGTAAATATTGCTCAAAATGTTGTCCTCTTGCACCAATGCAAGCATTACATCTAGCACTCACTTGATAAATTGCAGCTAAACATTGTTCTGATGATATTTGGTGCACTTCATCTATGATTCGGTCTCTTAAATGCTCTCTTTTGAATTGATTGACACCGAATAAACTTTCTGCTTCAAGGTTCCCCATACGAAGAAATACATGGGTGTCATATCGGGTGATCTGGGTGGCCAAGGTACTACTCCTCCACGTCCAATCCATCGTTGTGGATAATTTATATCCAGCCAAGCTCGAGCAACTCTGCTATAATGAGCTGGACATCCATCGAGTTGGAACCACATTTCAATCCGCTGCTGTAAGGGAATGTCTTCTAAATAATTAGAAAAGTCGTTCTCCAAAAAATGTGGTAATATGATACCATTCAATCTTTCAGGTAAAAAATATTGTCCCATCCGTAATCCGTTCTAAATTCCAAGCCAAACTTTAATAGCAAATTTATGCTGAAACCTATTCTCTCTAATAGCTCTGGGATTTTCAATAGCCCATACATGATAATTTCTTTGATTAACAATTCCTACTCTTGTAAAGATAGCTTCATCGGTCCATATAATTTTTAATGGAAATAAATTATAATTTTAATTTTGTCAAGAAACCAGTTGCTAAAATTCAATTTCTTGACATAATCTTGAGGTAATAAATTCTGAACTTTTTGAAGATGGTATGGGTAGCGATTATCAGCTTTCAAAGTTCGCCATATTGCTTGCCGCGATTTTGCTAATGCAGCAGATACTCTTCGGATGCTAGTCTCAGGATTGTTATCGAAGTGGCGTTGGACACAATTTCTTCTCTGTTAATCTGCTCTTATTGCTGCCTGGAATTGGTCGCCTTCATTACGTATTAAGTATGACCCAGTCTTTCGTAGTCTATTAAAAGTTTACGAAAAGACTCGTCGATTAGATACTCTTCTATTTGGAAATCGGCGCGAAAACTCCCGCAACGCTTCTAAAGCATTACCGTTACAGAAACCATACACAAAAATCATATCAGCGTATTCAACATTAGAATATGTATGCGGCATTGTGGCTGATGCTATTCACACAAAAATATCTGAGTAACTGACAGAAGACTGATTTAGGAATTAAAATCCTAGAAGGAAGCCAAAATGTAAACAAATAAAAGAATGTAAAGGATAACATTAAGTGTTTACATATCTCACTGCCTAGCCTGACGAACTTTGAAAGGTGATAATCGCTACCTGTAACATTTTTTTTTTGTTTATTTTTTTTGTGATTTTCTCTAAAACTAAGTAAAAACGAGCAAATCTCTAAAGGACTTTTTTTCTTAGTTTTTCGGTCCCCTATAAGTTCCTGAAGTTTTGCCATTTAAATTCGGGACACCCTGTATATATATAATTTAGAACGGTTCTTCTCAGCTTTAGAAGTTAACTGAATTACTACTTCAAATAGAGCAACTACCATATGAGAGATATTCCTATATTTCTCTGCACGGTCCTGATTCCATGCCTCTTTCTATAGTAGTTATCTATTTAATATAATTCTAAATCCCTTTTATAGGAGGTTCGGAAGTGCAGCTGTTGGTTGAAAATTTGTATTTAATAAATAATTTTATATTCATATTTTCTGTTATTTTGACCATGGCTCGACTGGAAAATCCTCTTGGGGCACACCAACGCTCGTTAAAGTGGGTATTCGTAATGGGGGGTAAAACTTGGTGGGTGAACGGGAATTCGGTCCAATATCCTTCCAAAACCATTGGCCTGGTGACAGTAAAACTTTACCAAAGTTCTCAGTAAAACTTAATAAGGTTTCCACATCCTACAGTTATTTTTATTTATTGCTTTTTTATTTCAAGAATACGATATCTAAAAGTGGATTCAAAGTTGGATTATAATTATTTATAGTTGAGGAGGTGAGCTGAGCTGGAAGAATGGAAGACCAAGAGGTGATTTTATGGTTACTTCCTTTTATATTTTCCATCAATAATAGTGAATTCCATAAAGAAGCAATTTTGTTGTATGACAAATATAAAAGGACTCTACACCGACGCTATCAAATATACTAATACACAAGAAATGGTTAAAGTGGTCCTTACAACAACGCATTATTAAAAAATGAATAAATAAAATTTATTACTAGACTCGATCAATTGCTTTAGATGTATCGTGAAACAAAAAAGCAAATACTAAAATTTCCCGTTCGTTCAAGAGTAGAGCTCTCCTGTGATCCTCATAAAATGATTTGTTATCGGGCTGTTCTGAAATTAATGCAAAATTTCATTGATTGATCTAATGAGCTATCTAGATATAAAAATTCGATAAAAAATTCTTTTTTAGAATTTGTCAATATCAAAGACTGTAGCGTCTATTGACAGGGCAAATACAAGTTATACCTCGATATCAGAAATGTGTTGAGATTAGTGGAGAATATTTTGATACATAACAAATGCGTTAGATTATTTAGGTCATTTTTTATATTTTAAAAATTTAAACCTGTAATAATATCTAGACAACCCAATAACTTTAAAATACAAATTTTGAGGTCGGAATACCTTAACTTCTATGGAACTGAGGTTTCTAACTGGAAAAAAATGGAGGGTATTTTGATAAATAAAAAATGTTACAGATTACTTATTTATGTTTTATATTTGCGGTAATGATCCAATAAAAATTTATAAAATATTTACAATAATTTCCAAATTGATGAATTCTGTTTATATACATTTTCTTGAATTCGGTTTATTTAATTAATTAACAGGGAAAAAGCCTCACAGTTTAATTAATTATTATTTAATTCAGTAAAATGCTAATTATTTAATAGTGCCACCAATGAACCTATTACCTTTATAATAGATTTATTAAATGAATAATTAACCTTACCCTGTGACTTCATTAAATATTCTTAAGCTTGTCTCCTGCGCGTCTGTCGGGGGGGGGGGGATCCTCCCCACCATATAGTGATGCATTATTTCCGACAATGGCACTTGCCCTAAACTTTACCCATCTCTATGTACACACGAGGTGATATAGCCCGTATAACTGAAGCCTACTCATACTTAAACAAAATTCAGTTATGGAGAAACTGAAGCTATTGTGAATTCAACAAGGTATCGCACTTCCAGCAATATTGCTTGAATACATTCCTGGCTGTTTTCCCGTATCTCTGAATTTCTATATTCGACAACGCTTAAGTAATTTGATGAAAAATAGAGTAATCCCACACAAGCATGACGGAAGATGAATCCGTAAATCAAGAAGGCTATCTCTATCTATAAATATACATATAATACAAATATATTTTTTACAGTAAAATATTAATATCGCCTGCTATGATATATCATAATACTCCATTAATTCTGAAAAATGAACATTTAATACTTATATAATGTATTATTTTATTTACTCGTATTTAAATAAAAATATTTCTTAAGCGTAATTATCATCAATAATCATCATAACGTATCAAACTTTTATTTCAACCCAAATAGCCCTAAACTCCTTTGTAAAATAAAAATAAAACAGGCTTTTACAACTTAGGGCCCAAGCCTTAAAATACAAACAAAAAAATAAATCAAACTATAATTAACGAAGAAAACAAATAAGTATTAAATAAATAAAAATAACAAATAAAAAAAATTATAATTAAAAATAAAAACAAAAATATAAAAGTAAATATAATATGAAAATTATTAAAAATATATACAGTTATGTAAAGAGCAAAAGCAGTGTCATTTTCAAAAACATTAAGCTCTAACTATTATAATAATTAAGTTAAAGAAAATATAAGTTTTTAATACACAATGATACTGCTATTAATTTTGTTTATTCGAATTTAGAAGTTAAAATTATACATATGTTTTTTCAAAACATTTTAATATAATGAAATAATATTTTTCTCTTATGACGTAGTCATTTTCCTCAAAATCACATATTTAATTATTACTTGATATTATCATTAAGTCATTTATAAGGATTATCATTATTATAATTGGTTAAAATATTTTTTAGTATGTTTATAATTCAAATATTCGAATTTATTATTATTGTACTATATTTTTATTAATATTGTTAAATTTTTCACGTATGTGTATGTGTAATACATAAGACACAAGTGTGATGCGAAGATACAACAATATTAATCTAATATTATAACTGTTGAATGTTTCCAAAATGGTTTGTTAACTACTTGCCTTTAAAACATAATATTTACAATATTGAGAGCAGACGGCGCTGAGAGTCTACAGTACCCGCAATACACATTTCTTCGCTCGTGGTCAATAGAACTATAAAGGTGAAATATATCCGGGCATTTTTTTTTGTTCTTTAAATCATGTAAACTTACTAAGAGTGAGAATAAGATTATTGAATTCTCTAAGCGGAAGATTGTAATATTTTACAATGAAATTATGTGATTCCAATTCTCCTGTTTGTAATTGTTTATGCACTATCTTTAAATAATGCTTAAGGGTAATTTCAACTCTTTATGAACTTATTGTCACATAGAATAATTTCAGTATGCAAACCTTAGGAATGATACCATATCTTTGAAAAATGGATTTAAATATTATGTTTTTGATTACAGCACTATTGGAGGAATCTTGATCGCAATGATGACCATCGGAACTGCTTATGAGGCCATTCTGGAGAAGAGGGCAAAGAAATACCGTAAACATCGTAGCAACAACAATGAAGGGAAAATAGCCATGAAGAAGGATGACATATCAAAGTCTGATGAGGAGATGATGTCAATGGACCCCTGCCACAGTGAGTTCCATATATATATATATATATATATATATATATATATATATATATATATATATATATATATATATATATATATATATATATATATATATATATATTTTTCAATGCCTTAATTATTTACATTACAAAATGTACGAAAATTTTGTTATATGAGACATCATAAAGTAAGCGTTGGCTGCTTCCGATGCAAACCCAAGATGGTTTCTATCATATTAATTTTTCTATTTAAAAAATAAGTAGAGTTTTTACAATAGAAATCATGATTGAACAGCCGCTTCCTGGTTTCATTCAATAGAATTTCCTCTATCAAATTAAGAGTATTATTAACCTAATTTTTTTTTATTAATTGATACATTCAACTTGGCAATATTTAGAACATTATGTAAATATGTAGAAAAATAAATATTTGTCAATAACTTGAAATGACCTACCTATTGGCAAAACTTCAATAAAAGTTTCCTAGGTCATCTTGTTTTTAAACATTACGGAGGATCATTGTGAATGGAGATCAAAGCAAGTTGGGAACTAGTGGTTTCTAATATGTGTGGAGTTTATCTTGGAAGGATAGGTTTGGGCTAAATTAGCAACATATTGGGCACTAAAATCATTTTATTATCCTTGGATTTATTAACGTGGATAAATTTATTTGTGACATTCCGATTTGGATTGTAAGGCTGGGATGCGAAAAAAATTGAATTGTTTTTTAGAGCGTCAAAGCTAAACTCCGTATGTCAAAAAAAGTCTAATTACTATAATGTAAATGAATCTTTTGTAAGTAATTGGATGCTTTGAACGTTTGCCCAGTAACTGTTGGAGTAGATGAAAAAAGAAAACGACGCGCTGTTCCTTGTATTTCTAGTATAGAAATAAATATATATAATTTAAATATTAAATAATTAATACAGTATAAACCAGATAGTTGCGGTATGTTACCAATAAACCAAGAATTGCTTTAATCCCAATAATAGACTCTTCTGTTAATGTCCACTCATATAACCTCCTTTGGTGTAGCAAAAGTTTTTCATTTACTTATATTATTAATTCTTATTATTCTTTATCAACAGCGTGCGAACATAATGTCATCTGAAATTTTATTAATATATTAATACTTGCGGTTAAGTTTTATTGAAAGAAAAATAAATACTATACAAAGGATTTTTGTATTTGAATAACCATTTATTTTGATCAAACCAACTTTTTTTTTTTTTAAATTACTTCACAAAACATAATTTTTTTAAGAAAAGAAAATTCATAAAAACTTAACTTTAGTTAGAAAAATGTACTAAAAACAATTTTTAAGTTTAATATATGTAAAAATATTTATCTTTTCTTTAGACAGTCAAAACCAACAAGAAAAATAAACTTGAACATCCCTGATCATTACTTTAACTCTGGATCCCATAAAGTTTTAATTTGATTAAGGTAGAGTCTGTAAGATTTTAACGTCTTTTGATTTAACTTGGCGGTAGAAACTTCTGTTTTAGATCAAAGCTTTTTTTGATTCGTTAGGAAATTCTTCTAGTTTTAATTAATGAATTATTTAAAAATTTAAATTAATACAATAGTTAATACAATTTCGTAAGTCATCTTATATTGTGTAATTTGAAATTTATTTTAGTTTATGAGTTGTCGTGTCATTAAACTGTTTTGGAAAAATTAAATATTTATAGTTTCCAAAAACATAGTTAAAAAAGAAAGTAGATTAAAGAATATTATTAATTTACTTATTTGAAAGCGATAGATGTTAACTCTGCATTCAGTGAATGTGATAAAATTTTATTTTGTCTTTGATCCCTTAAAATCGAAATACAATAGAATAATTTTAAATGAAAAAAAAATAGATAAATAAATAAAATGAAAAATAAAAAAATTATGGCTAAAATATCTCAAGGAAGTTACAGTCTGAGATCGAATAAAAATATATATGGAAGGTTATAGGACTTAGAAACAGTAATAAGGAAAAAAAGAAAATGTTCCTACGGGCACATTTAGGGGGGTTAGGATGAATCCCAGAAGGAATCCAGAGTGGACTGCTGGACTGCTGGACAGAGAGAGATTCAGGAACTGATTTTTAAAAAATCAGGCTTCTTGTGGATGGGGGAATGAGGCGTGGACAGAAGAAAGAAGAGAAGAAAGGAAGAGGGAGCGTGACATAAGAAGTTAAATATAATATCTGCGTAGTCCTTGGTTTGCGAAAAAAATGGATTAGGATGTGTTCAGAAATGTGCAATAGGTGTATTGTGTGATTTGAAAAATGCTAAGGAGTATGCAGTTTTCTTCTCAAAATTTTATACTTAACCGTTTCTATTTCACGAATGTGTGTGTGAGTTTTACAAAACTCACAAGTTCTGCTCCAAAGGCCTGAATTAATTGCAGTAAAAAAAAAAAAAAAAATGTAAGTAATATGAAACGAAGTCTTTGAATCCATTCGAGTATAATCCAAGATATAAGATATAAGATATAAGACAAAGGTTTTCATCTATAAACCTCAAAATGAATTTTTATTTCTTTTACAAAATTTACCTGGAGTGTACGAACCAGAAATGATTAATAGTTTTATTAAGGAATCCAACTTACCTGAAGATAAGTATATTGGAAAATATCCGTCTTTAGCGACCTAGAATAGGTTTAATTATCCGTGTGATGAAGTTATGTGCCCCGGTTTCCAAAAGACATAATGACATAACATTACTCGAGCCCGGGCAGCAATTACACTTATGAGACAGCCCTTGTATAATCTATTATCAACCTTCTAATTAAAGTCTTCACCTGGCTCTCCTCGACCTGTAGAGCTATTTCACAAGCAGAACCATAGATTAATAACCTATTTCGTTGAATTCTATTGTTGTCAGTTGGCATTGTAATCTATAGAACTAAGGAGGCTGATCCCAAAGGTTTTATGCCAAAATCCGAACAATATTATTCTACACAGGATTCCTAATTATTTAAAAATTAAAATCAAAGAGGTCACATCCTAAAGAATTTAAAACCACATGGTTTGATCTACTTTTTAATCTTGCTTTATATTAAAGTCTTATTCTTCCCGTATCAAATCCTTAATACTCCTTACTTTGTTACAAATAAACTTATCCATAAAGATCTTAATCTCCTATATGTTGCTGATTTTGTCCAAAATAGATACCTATCCTTTCATAATAAATTCCATCGCAACACAAATCCACTAGTCTCTCAATTTGCTTCCCATTCTAATCCCGATAAAACTCCAAGGCGTCTGAAAAGAAGATATCCTAGAGACCTTCTAGTGTAAAATTGTTATTGAAGTGCTACTGATGAGTAGTTATTTTCAAGTTTTGACATGTTATTGTAATCATTAACAACACATTTACTAGATTCATATTTTTTTATAATTCTAAATTTCAATAAATGAGAGGAAAAAAAAATTAAGCGAGTAGATCCCTCAAACTCCTTCGGGTATTATCTGGGATTCTTCTCGATTCCATGGTTTGTATTTGCCGTTAAACGTAAAGTTGCAGCTCTGGGACATCTAGACAACTGGTCTCTGTCCTTTGCAAGTCTTCTCATTTCCAGAATGAGCCATGAATGAGAATGATCCATTCTCTTCCTGTCCCAAGTTTTCCAATATAGTCTATGTACATACTTCTTAAGCCTTTCGGGAATTGGCCATACCTTTTAGATCTTCCTGGCTTTTACGTACAAACTATACTCCCAGACCGCCACGAATTCCGTCATTTCTGACGCAGTCGTCTTGATCTTTCCAACTATTCTTCTGAGGAATCTCATTTCTGCCGCTGCTATTCTATTTAACTGTTTATCGAGGGTTATCCACCTTTCCGATCCATACAGGAGCAATGGAAGGAACACTGCCTACCAGTTCTAAACAAAACTTACTTGTAGAGTATGTCATAAAATCTTTTGTATGAAATCTATATTTGACATTGTACCATGGGTATGCTTAAGTGCGTGTTAAATGTTATGTTATTGACGTATCAGAGGGAATGTGAAATGAATCAAAGTTTTTGACATGAAAGTACGTATTCACAAATTTTTCTTTTAGAAAATATATATGATTTAGTGGCTGTAAAATTATATTGGATTGTAGGGGTTTGCTCATTCTCGCTATCATCACCACTCATCATTATTAACAGGTTGACTGTGGAGGGATATAGGGTTGTCCATTCAACTGACCAGTAACCACTCGGGGTTGTTCCATGTCATTTTTACTGTGTTAAGTCGGAGAATAACGTGTGTGAATTCTAAATTGAAACACGTTTTATGTGCGTTAAAATTCAACTAATATATTGTTTAAAAAATGAAAATTTAATATATAAAAAAAATAATATGTATGAATACATAATTTAAAGGATAGCTTGATTGTTGATGAAGGCATTGAATATAAAATAGTATCAAGGCCAATTGGTAAGATACAATATGTAATTGAATAATTGTTGGTTGAATGATACAAATTTCAAATGGTATGAACTAATTGAAAGATACATTTTAATAAAATCTTTTTAAATTAAAAAACCCTCCGTCGTAAACCTACGACATCCTGTCCTACGGCATCCTTTAACGATATTCCTCTAATCCCTGTTGAACAGATCCGCTACCTGGGACTCCATTTGGACAAACGTCTCACTTGGAATCCACATACAAGACTAAAACGACAAGAAACGGCCCGTCGTTATAGACTACTCCAACATTTACTAGAAAAACGATCAAAGCTTCCAATAAATTTCAAGAGACTCATTTACATGACAGTTATTAGACCTATATGGGCATACGAAGTTGAGCTTGGGGGCTCCACTAAACCATCCAATTCTTCTCGAATCCAATCCTTACAATCCAAAATCCTTCGAAAAATCCTCAATGCTCCTTACTTTGTGACCAATAAACTTATCCATAAAGATCTTAATGTTCCATATGTTTCTGATTTAGCCCAAACCAGATACCTATCCTTCCATAGTAAGCTTCATAACCACTCCAATCCACTAGTCTCCCAACTTGCTTCCTCCTCCATCCCTGATAATCCTCCGAGGCGTCTAAAAAGAAGATGGCCTAGAGACCTTTTAGAGTAGATTTTATTGAAGTGCTACTAGTGAGTAGTTCTTCACAAGTTATTTACATGCCATTGTATTCACGGTCAACACATTTACTTGTATATTATTTTTTACAGTTGTAAATATCAATAAATGAAGAAAAAAAAAAATTTAAAAATGCATAAATAGGTGTATAAATAATTATTAGATAAATATTTGAAAAAGAAAGGATTAGATAAAAAGGTTGCAAAGAAAATAAAGTCGCCATAATAATAAACGAAAGGAGAGATTGAGAAAATATGAGAAATTAAAAATTAACTTTACAGATTGTTATCTTGTTTAATTAAATGTAATGCCCTTTTTCTTTCTTATGTAATTATTTATTACATGATTTCTTTTCTATTAATTATTTATTTTTTATTATTACTTTTTAAAATCTTTCATTTATTAATTTACTTACCTTTTTGTATCATATTTTTTTTTCATGTAAAAAAGGCATGAATGTAACCTTATGACACAATAATTATTGCTTTGGCTGTGGCAGATTTTAATGTAATTTCACATTAACTTTTGTGAAATGAAATGATCAGGAGAGATGGAAAATTAAAGTTCTCTGAAGATGGTGCATGTTTTTTTAAAGTTTATTTTAATTTCATCTGTCGTTATGATGACCATAAAAGATAAGGTCAAAACTTTGGCAAATTAAAAGTGTATTTTGTTGATTTCAACATTGCTTATTTTTACCAACACTGACTGATCCCTCTCCGCAGCCTCCATTATTTATTTAACTAGTCGTCAAACACATTTCTTCAATAGGAAATAAATAAGTTTCCTTTAGTAAAATCCTAAAGAACAACATTGGTAAACAATATTTTTAGTTGGGAGAGGAGTTACATCTATAGAAAGAAAAATCCGATAGTTAAAAGGAACGAAACAATCTGTATTATTTTTTAGATAACCCAATAAATTAATCCAACTCCTGAAGAATCAGGAGTATGTCTTATATATGGATTTTTTTTAAACGCCACGCCGTGAACTTTACATCATAATTATATAAAAATCATTCAATTACGAATAAATAACGCCCACGACGCTAACTTTTAACGACCTCTTGTGGGCGGCTCTAACTAACAAGCGTAGGATATTCTCATATCCCTGGTATCATTTATGAATTGAATTTATAGTTAATTAATATTAATTAAATTAATGCAACTTCAAGTTAACTATTTTTATATAAAACGAAATAAAATCAAAATCAAGGAGTCATTATATTAAATAAAAAATTCAAACAGGAAAAGTTATAATATACATAATATGCCTACTGGTAAATATGAACTATTAAATTATTAAAGTTATTATTAAAACTAGAATCAAAACCGGTTATGTCCAAAATTCTAAATTTTACAGGACAAAAAGTTACAAGATACTAATTTTTGGACAGACGAAAAATTTGATCGTACTTTAAACCCATCTTCAATATTGTGTTCTTGGAGTGGTTCTTAACTAGTGAATTTTCAATTTCAAAGCGTGTTTTTTTTTAAATGAAAATGAAATGAAATGAAAAAAATAATCTTTATTCTGGGACGTATTTTCCCCTAAGAATAACAAAATTGTGTCATAAAATAGTATGGTCTAGCATATATATTTTCATACAAAGGTATTTATATATGAGGAACAATAGACATGCAAATACAGCTTAGTACATATTTGTCTAAATAACTTTAGTAAATAAGATAACATAAGAAGGATAAATGAAATAATACTAAAAAAAAAAAAATAAATAACTCTGAGAAAATGAGAAAAGATATATACAGAGAATGAACTATGTCTATATGAACATTGGATGAAGAAAATATTTACAGAGATTACGATATATACTTATATACACTGCACTCATTCACTTATACACCTATTGTCGATAGATAAAATTTCTTTGTTTAGGAAAAACATTTAAAGTAAAAAATAAAAAAATAAAAATAAAAATAAGAAAAAAGAATTTTTATAAAAAAAAAAAAAAAATAAATAAATAAATAAATAAAATGATTATTTACCAATGTGGAACAAATAAAAGATTATTATTATATGAAAGAAAATTTATGAGTCAATTCACCGGTATCAAATTTATTCGATTTGATCATATTTAATAATAATTACTGTTCATATTGACTGGCATCTGACTGGGATAAGAGGAGATATTGGAAAAGGAGTGTTTTAAATGAGCTTAAGGAAGGGGCATGTCTTATTTCAGGAGGGAGGGTGTTCCAGAGGGTAGTGGATCGGGCTAGAAAGGAATGCTAGTATAATGTTGTTCTATGGAAAGTAAAGTATAGGTCAGAGGAACGTGATCTTGTTGTGAATCGGGAGTAGAAGGAAGACTTAAATTTCAACAGATTATAAATGTAGGATGGGCGATGGTGATAAATGGCTTGATAAAGGAATGAACCTAGGAAGTATGATTTGCAGGTGGATGGGTAGAGCCACTTCAAGTCAACAACGATAACATGTCAAAACTTGAAAAGAACTACTCATCAGTAGCTTAGTAGTACTTTAATGAAAATTCTACACTAGGAGATCTCTAGGCCATCTTCTATTCAGACGCCACTGAGGATTATCGGGAATGGAGCGGGAAGCAAATTGAGAAACTAGTGGATTTGAGTAGTTATGTTGGGTTTGGGCCAAATCAGCAATATATGGAACATTAAGATCTTTATGGATAAGTTTATTGGTGACAAAGTTAGGAGCATTGAGGATTTTTTCAAGGATTTTGGATTTTAAGGATAGGATATGAGATGAATTGGATGTTTAAGTGCTTATATATGCCAAAAGCTTATATAAAAAACAAATACCTTTTCTCTCCTTGTTCATATTCGACATACTGAAATATGAGTAATGCGATGGGTAGAAAAAAATACGAACAATACATAGTGTATTTAAAATTGTTGATTATACATTATTGACTTTTTTTGCAGGGAAAACAAGAGAGCTTACTCTTAAATGAAGATCTCTTAACCCATTATATTCTCACACGTAAAGGTTAAAGCCAGCAGAGGCCAAGGGCTGAAGCTGAAAACTTTTAGATGATGAAAGGAGAAGCCAAGGCCGTTTTAAACTGCGAGAAAGATTGTAGGAATGGGCCAAACAGAATAAAAATCGTGCCTAAGAATTTGTATGATTAGAAAGTTTTTGATGAAACATCCAAAAATTTTGACGGTATATAATCAAGGTCTAATGGGATATTAAGAGTCTTTGAGTGTAGTATCTTCACCCTACAGTCTTACTACAAGTTGCACAATTTCTATCAAATATTAATATTTTGGTGAAACAGTCCGCTCGGGCATATCAGAATATCTTAATAAGGACATTATAGTTGACTGTAAGAAATGTAATAACAAGATGGTGTGGGATGTAGTCATGAGAAAATAAAATACACGTTTAAGTATTAAACGCTGTTAATTGAGTGCCGACGTTTCGATCTGCCTTGTAAGTTTTCTTGTAGATGACAGAATCCGTAAAGAGAAAAGACGAACAATGATGTGTCTTTTTGACTTTTCCAAAAAATTGTCTCTATTTGTTGAAAAAGTGCAGATTGTTAAAAATCGTTTGACTTGAACGTATTTTTTCCTCTGCACCCCAGACCATCTTTTTCATATCAGTCTATTCTATTGATCTTATCATATTTGACGTGATAAATAACGCTTGTGTCTAGTTATGTTCTGACAGAGAAGATTTCTTCGGTTGCTGATTCACTACTCAAAATGTCTACCTGACAGCTACCAATTTCTTTCTCAGGAAAAGGAAGAAGTTTCTTATTCAGAAATATAACAATATTTCTTATGATTTGATTTAGTTTATTTTTTTATTTTAAAATAACGAGGCTACCTCAACAATTGCTTGTTGTTATCAATACTCCAACATTTATTAGATAAGCGTTTACAAAAGACTTAGTTGCAGAACAGTAATTATTAGAACATATGGATTGGGGCTCCACCAAACCTTCCAATTCTTTTCGTATCAAATCCTCACAATCCAAAATCCTTTGTTAAATCCCAACAAATAAACTTATCCATAACGACCCAAATGTACCATATAATATACCAACTGTTCCATGACAAGCTACATACCAACAAGAGTCCTTTAGTCTCCCAGCTTGCTTCTTACTCCATTCTCTATAACACTCCGAGGTGTTTAAAAAGAAGACTAAAAAGATAATTAAACTATAGTCATTTCATCATTCAATTAATCATCAATAATAGTATTGGCACCTAAACCTAAAATCATGAGCATCTCATGTAGGTATCAGAATTATTATCATGCGTTTTATTTTAAATTAAAACAACTTCATCAGTTTTATATCAATTGGATCCTAAAATTTATTATTATTATTATTATAAACTAGGTGACTAAAATGAAAATAAACTACTTCTCGTTAATGACTGCTTCAGCATTTACTAGACAAACGTTTAAAGCTTCCAATGAATTAATTTGATCTATTTGAACATACGAAATTTAGAATTGTGGCTCAATGCAAACCATCCTTTTCATGTTATCTAATCTTTGCAATCCAAAATCCTTTAAAAACCTGATTATCTCACCAAGAAACTTATCCTTAAAGATCTTAATGTTCCATTTGATTCAAATTCTCCCCAAACACCTATCCTGTTATGAAAAGCTACCAAAAGAATCCGCAAGTCTCCAACTTACTTCTCACTCAATTACCGATAAACCTCTGGGGCGTCTAAAAAGAATAAGGCCCAGGGACTTAATTTAGAACATTTGTTGCTAGAACAAGTGCTTCTTATGTGTAGTTCTTTACAAGTTATTGGGTTTTCATGGTATTCATTTTACAGCAAATTTAACTATAGTGTATATTGTATAAAGTTGTAAATTTTCATAAATTATACAAAAATGATTTAATTTTTTTTAAAAGTAATAAACTAAAATGAATTATGGCTGTAGAAATTAGATCGACACCACGGTCAGTAACATAACAAAAATGATCCTAATGATCCAAGCACTGACAAAGTGCTTAACATAGCTGAAGCCCACTTGGTTGGCCCCATTGGTCTTGCTGACAATAACAATCATTCACTATGCAACCTCGGAAGCATGGACGGAGATCACCCGAGGGTTTGCACTGGTCTCACCAAGGAAGACATCTTTAATCGTTAATGGGAGGCTCGTCGTCGGATGGCGGAACTGCCACAGATGGGCGTTGGAAAAATAAATATATAAATAATTGTAGTGATCTATAGTAGAATAAGGATATGGAACGAAGTCTTCCATTTCCACTTCTGTTATTCCTGAATCTTTCTTAACAAGATTTTTTTCTTTGCAAGTTGATGATTGAAGGATTATCTTTTATTCTAAGGGTCCGTTGCTCACTACTCTTCCCGTCCCGCCAAAGACGTTCCTTTATTGGATATAATACCGTGACATAACGCTCCTTAGCGTCGAGAGCGGGTGGTGCGATGGATTCGAAGACGATGACTTATGCAACTAAACTGAGTGTACAAATATTTAGGTAACAGTGGTAAAGGTGTTACATAACTGTTTCTTTGGCTCCGGCGCTTAACTTACAATCGAGGAGGCCACTGCGTGTTTATGCAATTTAAACCGCAATTATTACGCGATGGTGCTATCCCAAAGTGGCCACGTGTTTCTGCAATAGCGTTGTAACAATTGACCGTACATTGTTAATTGTTGCTTGGCGCAACCATTCATTAATTTTCCTTTTTAGAATAATTATTTAACAATTACGAGTAACAAGAAACTATTATTTCGGATACCCTGATGAGAGATTTCCCTTAAAATCCTTCGGGTCAGTAACTTCTTAACGACTGTAACGACATCGTTAACATTACCTATTACGTCATAATCAATTTATTCAGTGATTTTTTTAAGGCTATTCAGTAAATTAAATATCAGAGGGATATGAAATATTAATTGTTATTTTCGTTGACATATTATATTAAAAAATACTAGAAGCAAAACAAGAGATATTTAACTAGTTAGATAGTTTCAAATATCTACCATTCTTCTCAATGGAAATTTTTTAAACGATGAAGAAGTGACTCGGAAAATTAGAGAATTTCTGGGTGAAAGATATGTAGGAAACTAAATCGACTTTTTATAAATCAACAATCTTCTCCTCTTGAACTCTTCAGAATCGTGGACTATTACCTCAAAATAAGAGATTGGGATACAAACCGTTGAGATGTACCCTTCACAAAGTGGATGAGATAGGTTCTTAACATCAATAAACTGGCTAATCTGTAAAATAAAACAACGGCTATCTATCATAGGTTGATCGGATACCTCCTTGGGATGGATTATAAAAGAACTATCAGAAAGACCTATATGGGAAAAGTGGGTACATCTTAGTGTAAAAAAAAAATGTGTGAAACTCGATATAAATTGAAGAAGAATGGCGCAGACCTTACCTTTCTATTCCAATCCTTTGCAGATATACGATGATACAAAAACTTCTTTGAGGAACTACATTTTTTTCCATACAACTTGTAATATCTACACTTTGTTTAAACATTTTTCAAATTTTGACCATATTTTAGAATTTAGCATTAAATTTCTTATAAGAGCAGGGGTAACCTTGAATTTTACAAACTCAGGACCTGAAGAGCAGCTTGATCTTCACTTTATATAGGGAAGTTACCATGTCTAAAGTTTTTGTGAGATTTGCAGTTTTATGGATACTTTTTTCGAAAAACGGTGAGTTGAAGTATTGTAAGAGATTGTAGAGAGGTGAAGATCAAGCTGTTCTTTATGTCCTGAGTTTGTAAAATTCAAGGTTACATGTACCCAGCTCTTATAGAAACTTTAATGCTATATCCGAAAATACAGACAATGTTTTAAAAATGTCAAAGTAGAGATATTACAGATTTTATGGAAAAACGTGGTTCCTTAAGAATATCTACGAATTGTCCTATATCTGCGACGGATTGAAATAGAAAGGATAGGTCTGCGGCATTTTCGATCTAGTTTTACATATTTTTTTTATTTAACACTAAGAGAAACTCACCCTGTATAATGAAGGATCCACTGAATAATCCTTATATAGCTTGAAGCTTTACACAAGGTGTGTGAACTGGCAGTGGCCAGTTAAAAGTCAAAGTAGTTTTATTTGCATATTTTTTCTAGCTCTTTCTCTTTTTTCTCACAGTAGCACAGGGGGTGAGGTGCAAAACTTCTTAGCTACCGGGCCCGAGTACGAATGCAATTTAAGACAGAAAATTTCTTTTCTTTTATTCTGTCCGTGTATCGACCTTAAAATCCTCCTGAGGCATATCCAGCCTTTATAAAATAGTTATCTTTTATTTGGGATACGGTGGCTGTGATTTCGGCCAATTTATTGTGATTTCCTCGTTTCACAACCGTTAGCAACAGTATATCAGTACCCAAGTATTGAACCGGTTACCTTCAGGGGTTGTAGTAGTGATGGTTTTTATTTCTTTTTCGGAGTGCCACATCCATGTTAAGATTAAAAAAAAAAAAAAAAAACTATATTTCACAATTTATATTATACCTATGAGCTCTCCTCCAGGTGGTGCACTCCCAGAAATCGAAGGTCAACCTCCACATCATCGAGCCATCGCACTCTGGCCTTTCCCCATCTGGACGGCCTTGTATTTGTTTTGGGAGTCTCTGGGGATTCATCCAAAGTACATGCCCCAACCATTTTATTCTTGTTTTTTTTATACAAGAAACTATAACAGGTTCCTTGAATAAGCTCCTCAGTTCATTATTATTATTTTTTTTTATCGGAAACTATTTCCTTCTTTGGTTGAGCCATATATTTTCCTTAGAATCTTTCTCTCCTACCAACTTATTCGTCTCCTTTGGTACTTGGTTAATGTATAAGACTCACTACCACAAATAACAACTGGGCAAAGGACAGTCTTTATGTACCCTCATTTACAGTTTAATTGGTATACTTTGAGTTTGAAAAATTTTCCCGAATGACCAATAGCGTTTTTTTCCACTTTTAATTCTCGCCTGTATCTCGTCATCCATTTTGTTATCTTCGGTTATTGATGTACCAAAATACTTGAATTTATTTTTCTACTGATACCATATCTATATCAGTAGAAAAATAAAAAAGAGCGTACATATATAATAAAGGAATAAATAAATAAAATGCAGTAATTAAATAATTATTAAGTTCATATTTTGGCTTATGGTTTTAAAGTGATTTTTTGTAATTAAATATTTATTGAACCTATGGTTTTTCATAGCAATGTTTTTAATCGAAAAAATACAAATCATTGTGATTTAGGAAGTTTCAATTCGTAGAAAATGGTGGTATTTTGGTAGCATGGGTAGATGTTAAATGACCCCATGTGTAAGATATGAATCATTTGAGTTTTCTGTATTTGATTTTACAAGTTGAACTCTAAACAGGTGAGGTATCGGTATTTGATACTCGGATAACTGCGTTTGCTTATGCCTATTAGATAATGATCGAAATTAAAATGTAAAGACTGTCTATTGCTGAATAATACAACATTCAGTAGAGGTTGTAAATCCGGAACACGTGTGTGTACATAAGAGATTTTGTAACCTGTAAATATGTAAATATATGTTGAATGTTTATTATTCATTTGTTATATAGAGAAATGTATGTTAGTCACTGATATATAATTTCACGATAATGCTTATTTTACTATTTGATTTTTTTTTTTTTAATTTTGATTATGACATTAATAATTTCTTTACAGGCATGGGCAGGATGGGCGAGATGTTCCTAAGCTTCTCGATCCTAACCAACGGAAGGAAGATTTTGGATTGTGGAGCCCCTGCAAAAGATTCTCTCACGTGCGTCCATGGCCTGAGATTCTTGAGTTTGGCTTGGGTCATTATGGTCCACACCTATTTGCAAATCTTCGCCATCGCCGGTAATATTTTCATTTATTTTAAAATATGATATTGCAAGAGATATTTCATATTAATTAGATTATATAGCTAATTAGACTGTTTATTTTATATGATTTCTTATTATAAGAATTTATAATTATATAAGAACACTTCTTTTATTGGATGACTATAAATACAAAACGTTCTACCTTTGCTCTCTCATTTGAGTCACTGAAGTCTTGTAGACATATTGTCGACACTATGTAAAACTAACGAATATGAAAAATCTTTTCTTTTTTTTTTTAATTATTTTCGTTCGTTCACTTATTTGTTCTAAAAGGCCTTTTGGTAAAATTTCGAATCTGATTGCGAATTCCTAGCATTTTACCACAAGGTCGGCATTTTTTTTTTGCAGCTCATGTTTCGGCCACAACTTCCATGACCGTTATCAGATCAACAAAATATATATCCGATAAATATTAAAAAATATATAATAAAGATATTACAGAAATAAAGATTATTACAAGTACATTAAAATAATAATAGTAAATGAAATCTCAGAAACACGGTTGATAAGAAATATAAGCGAGTAAAAATCAGAAGCTAATAAAATAAACGTGATCATGTCGAAGTTCAATGAAAAAAAAATAGATATAGGAATGATATTTAATAATTCTCCTCGTAATAAGCATTATTTTATAATTTGGATTTCATTAACTTATACTTTTTATCCGCCTGTTTTCTCACTAGTTGTAAGCCACAAATGGTTGTGATCGTTGTGATCTTGAATGTTATTTACTTTATTATTTTCGTTTCTGAATTTTTTTTAGGTAGTTCATCAGTGGCCGAAAGATTTGTTTTTTTCGCATTTCTTAATTTTCCAATTGGACTGATCCCTTACATATCTGAAAGACCTATCTATCTATAGTCAACAAATCCACCTCTCCTATTAAATTCGAAAATTAGTGAAGACAGAGGGGCCCCTATAGTCGCAGACACTCAGTGAGCAGACTTGAGTCGAAAAGCTGGCTATTGCCAGAACTCTGGCTCAAATTTCTTGATAAAAAATAAGTAAGGTGACAACTAGAAGTACTGTATCATTTCTGTTCACTGTTATTCCTTCTTGCCTTTCAGAAAACAAAAATTTGAGAACGTTGACTGAAGAGAACTTTATGTTTCAAACTGTTGCGAATGCTACCTTCTCTGTTGATTCCTTTTTCTTCATAAGGTATGTTTCTTAAAAATTAAAATGATATTTTCTTGATTATTTAAGATATTTTTTAAGAAATAGCAGACAGTTATCGACACCCTTATGATAATATTCATAGTATGGATTTCATACTATAAATTAATAATTAAATCAAATTGCAATTTATTGTAACATTTCCTGGATCACTCTATTTTTAGCTGAAAAAAAACTTCACAACAACAATTATCAATGGACAGTAGTTTATAATATATTAAGGATAAATATTTTTTTCATTACTATTCAATTGATTTATTTCCTAAGAATTTTTTTTATTGTTTGGATAAAAATCTGTTATTTTCTTTTGCTAATTTATTTTAACTGAGTTACTCTCTATATTTTTCTCCTTAGTATTAAAGCTCCTGTGACATATAAAAATAAAAAAAATATTTTTTTTTTAAATGTCGGCAGTGGTTTGCTAGTAGCCTACCTGTTCTTCAAAAGCTCCGCCAAGCCGGAAGGTGAAGCAGCCCTCAGGACTCCACGAGCTTTAAAACCCTTGTCGATTGAATGCAGGGACATAATGGTCAAGTTCTTCACTTTCCTGGGATACAGATTCATCAGGTCATTCTTTATTATATGATATAATAATATAAAACAATGGTATAATAAATGTTATATGATGTTTAATTATTATAATTGATGCGAAGGCTGACCCCAGCTTACATGTTCGTACTGGGCTGCGCCGGCCTGGCGATGAAGTGGCTCAAGAACAACTCCGTCTTCGAACCTATCAGCCTCGACAACGTCAACTGCGACAATTATTGGTGGAGGAACATGCTTTATGTCAACAGCCTGTACCCGAGGAGCGAAATGGTAACATCAAATTCTCCTTTAAACATATCAAAATTTAAATTAAAACAAAGTTCTTAACTGATCGGTTAATTTATTGTTGCAGTGCATGTTGTGGAGTTGGTACTTGGCGAACGACACCCAGTTTTACGTGTTGGGAACTTTGGTATTGCTGCTATCTTCCAGGTATTACGCTTGTAATTTTTTTTTTTTTTTTTTTTTTTTGGGTGAATTACTCACCTGTGGTTAATATAAATGAATAAATGTAATGGAAGAAATATTAATATGATAGTTTGGACCTGGCATGGTCTAACTGATCAAAATTGTCTTGTTATTCTTGATTTCTTTTTCGCGTTTCAGTCCTGGGAGTATAAAGGATCTTTAGATATAGGAAAATGAAGAATATAGGCGGTTGTCGTGAAGAAGTTGATAACTCAAAAAACTGGCCCCCTTGAGCCTGTTAGATAAAAAAAAGAAAAACATGGAACATATTTTAGTGGTTGCTCCCTTGACTATCGAAGTTTTTGTTGTTTTTTTCTTACCTGTGATTTAGTTCCGTGTATGCCCTCATGTTCTTTATTTTTAAAAATAATATACACACTCTCTATAGTAAAGTGTTAATGTTTTGAATTAGTTTTGGAAACCGACATAACCCTCTAAATCTAATAACAGAGATGTATATAAAGGTCTTTACTCCAGTGGTTCTTTATAAAGTAGTAACATATACCTAGATTTATCTTACTGTTGTGGTACCAGTTATAAATTTATTATTATTATTATTATTTATTTTTTTTTTAAGATTTTTCAGAATAGCTGCTTCCTCACTAGTGATGATTTTAATAAGTTCCTGCGTTACCTGTGCTTTGATCTCTGTTCAATACGAACACGTTGTCAGGTAAGTGACTAAGTAAGAAACACATTTTTTAAAAACAATACCATTGAAAATATTTCTCAAGTAATCTTTCATGCGTACTTTATTTTTCATTAGCGTCAAAGAACCCTTCATATTGTTCGACCAGCTGTACGATAAACCCTGGACCAGGATAGGACCTTACATCGCCGGGCTCTTTACCGGATGGTTCCTTCACAAGACTAAGTGTTCCATTAGGATGTCGAAGGTAATGTGGTAAAAACTAATAATTAGAAATATTAATCTTTCCATTTACAGATTTTATATATTTCCTGTCCTATATTGGAGGAGAGATATTGGATGATTAAAAAACGTAATAATTAGGAAATAAACCAATTATATAAAATTATCAATTACAATAAACATTGCAAATTGTTAAACTGTCAATTAATTTATCAAATTATCAATACCCTTCTCATATTTATAATGTGCTTCAGTTCAGATCTGATCTCAGTTCAATGCACACAAGATCCCGTCTATCTGATCTGTATCGCTCCTTCCTCTTCTGCTTAACCAGTCTCTGGAATTCCATTCCTCCTCATATCAGACAAGCAAAGTCTCTGAAAACATTTAAATATTTCTGTATTCAGTACCTTATTCTTATCCAAGGTGACGCTTGCTAACAATCTAATAACTCAATTAATAATGTCATGCTCTACCATTTCTGAAAACCTAGCAATCACAGTTTGCATAATTTAGATTCCACTCAATATAATTTTTTTTTTTACTCTGAATATAACATATAGGTACTTCTATTGTACATACAACTCTAAGCACTGTACCAAAATAATTTATTGTAATTATATATGTATACTTATCATCATTATTATATTATTATTTTTGTTAAAATTTTATTATGTATCTGACCAGATGTAATTTTATTTATTTTTGTACTTACCTATTTGTTATTCTTAAGAATAAAAGTATTTTTCTAATTTATTCTATATAAGATTGCTCAAGTTGACAATGATTTTTTCTATAACATTTTTTCATCTTCTTTTTTTTTTATTATTGTAAATATCTCAATACATTTTTTTTTTAAATAACAGTCCTGAATAAACGGATAGATTCGTTGTGTTAATAAAGAAAGCTTTTTATAAGGTGGCAATTAGTTTAGTACTCGTATCGATTCGTTAGTTGATTTGCTTATCAGTTATTATAAGTTTCCTATGAAATAAATTTGCACGTTTTCTAACAGTGGTAAAAGTGATTCATAACGATGATTTCTCTTTGCGCATTGGATAGTGTTTTGTAATTATATTTGTGAATACTAGAACTGTTTGGATAGGTTTGTGTCGGCAGAGCCAAAGCCGATAATCCTACTATTGGTGCATGTAATGCTATGCAATATTACTTTTCCTCCCGCACAGCTCATGTTTTGGTGTTCATGCTTATATTTGGAAGAATTAAATTTTTTATCTTAATTCCTCTTAAGTCTTGTAGTCTAGTATCCAATTATTGCGATACATCGTCCGTAGTTTTTAGAATGTAATGAATGATCTTATTGCTTTACTGATGAGCATATATCTTTCTGAAGTAAAAAGCTAACATGGGATTATTTTGATTTTCAATACTTACTTTAGAACCATCATTCTAAATTTTTAAAAAGTTGATCTGAGAAACAAATAAAGCTTCAGGTTGCAGATAGTAGTATAAGTGTGCTAAGGGATGCCATTAATGTAAAGGCAATACAGGAGGGGGCTTAAAACGTCCCCTTGAGGTGAAAGAGGATGAATTGAAAAAAAAAAAAAGTTTGTGACAAAAGTTGAGGAGCTCTCACATTACAGTGGAGCCTTCTAGATGATAATACAACGTTTGATACGATTAAAAGTTTAAAAGAAATTCTAAAATAGTACTGAAAAAATTCTCTGAGGAATATCCATCGTATCAAGGTAGCAAAAATCTGAGTTAACTCTTCTCTTAATAGCAGTCTCAACAGAGTTTAAGCAGGGTTCTACTTTTAAACTCTATTTTCGCTCTTCTTCTCCTTCAAAAAAAAAAGTTGTTAAGTAGAAGTCGGCTGCTGTTCCAAGTTGGATGAATAAAGTTAAACCTGTAAGAGAAGAGCTTTCGGCTAGAGGTGGAATAAAAGGAATAAGATCCGTGAGATAGGATCCTATTCGCGGGGGCAGGTGGTGCAGGGCAGAATATAAGTTATGCCAGCCGGTATATTGGGCTTTAGCAGAACAGCTGCCTTCAGGGGGGGAGGGAGCTAGGGGGGAGGGGAACAATAAGCCCTGGGTTGCTTCTTCTGCTGTGGTCATCCCCTCCCGGCTCTGGGCTAGGTCCTACTGGATAACTTATCTCTTAAGGAGCAGGAATCAATGTAGTTTTCTAGATATAGTCTAAACAAGTATTTAAAAAAAATATATCTTACATATCGTACAATTTTTGCAGAAAATTTTCTTTAACTTTATTTGTATATCCCTGTCTTCAAATTATTAATTTGTCAATACCCAATGGCAGCCCTCTATTTCATAAAAATCCTTTATTGACTAAGCCATTTATTCAAGCCCTGGAATAATATTTTCTTTTTTAATTTATACTTTATTGATATTTCCAATTTTATACAAAATATAAATTATGTAAATGTGCGGTGAAATGATTACAATGATTAGTCATTAACTCGTGCAGAACCACCTATTTGTAGTACTTGAATAAATGTTCTACATTAGAAAATCCGTAGGCCATCTTTTTTCAGACGCTTCTGAGGGTTATCGGAAATCGACTTAAATGCATGATGGGAGACTAGTGGATTTGAGTGGGTGAATAGTGTGCCATAGTATGATAGTTATTTTGTTTGAGCCAAGATACTTGCAATATCTGCAACATATGGGACATTTAGATAATTATAGAATACTTTCTACGTGACATAATAAGGAGCATTGAGGACTTTACGAAGGATTTTAGATTATAAGGATTGGATAAAAGACTAATTGTAAGATTTAGTGGAATCCATAAGCTCAACTCCGTATGTCCAAATGGGTCTAATTACTGTTATGTAAATAATTACAAATTGATTAATTAATTGGGAGCTTTAAACGCTAATTTAGTAAATGCTGGACTCGTCGAAAAATACGCGATGGTTCTCGTCGTTTAAGTCTCGTATGCGAATTTTAAGTAATCCGTATGTCCTGATAGAGTCCTGAGTAGCGGATCTTTTCTGCGGTGATCAGTGGAATATTATGTTATATATTAATATTTTTTTGTTTTTACTCTAGTTTTGCTATAGTGATTGGACAATTAATCTTTAATCTGTAACCGTATACTATGTAGTATTTATAGACGGCCTTATTTTCTAGTTTTATTTGTTTGTTTATTGGATTTGTATAGATTAACTAGAGCAGTAAATCCTACAAGATACCAATCTTCTCTTCCTAGAATAAAAATGAAATAAAATTCTGCCTTCCAAGGCTGGATTCGAACTGAGTCGCTTTTGACTCAAGAATGCTTAGATACTTAACATTTTGACAGCCTTGAAACAGCCTAATCTTATCATATATTATATGTTATTAGTTATTATATATAAATTGATCAATAATAGATTCCATAAAAATCGTTGCCTTCTGAAAGACGCAGATTTTCTTATTCTTTGATTTAGCTTATATCTTTCTGTGACTTAAAAAATGAATGAAAAAAGAAAATTGCGTGCTTAGATTCCGTTTTGTGCACAGTTTAATTACTATTTTTAAACGTAAGCCTTGAATTTGCTCAGGACCTATAATTATCCTAGGGATCATGTTTACTTGGACACGTAAGAAATACATTTTAAGATTGATAACAGTTCTGTTTGCGTTAGTTATAGAAATCTAAAACCCACTTTATGGAATGAAAGTAAGACATGCTAGGAATCAATAAACCCTTGCGTCTTCAACTCTTAAATTATTATATTTTTTTATGGTTATTTTCAGATGTGATTTTAATGCCATCCACACAACGTAGTTAATGTGTGGAGTTAAAGTAGCCTTTTTTTGAGGATATTGATCCGGTTACGGTTACTTTCTCAAATATACTATATAAATCTGTCTGACAACTTTTCATCAAAAGCATCCTAATCTATTTTCGGATTTTCCAAAGCTAACACTTTAGGATGAGAGATATTGTTTTTAGTGATATAACAATCTGATTATTTTAAGAGGTGGTATGCTGGATAAACACCCCAGTCCCTCAACTGTAATAATAGGTTGCAGTGTTTGTTGATTAGGAACTTAATGAAATATTTTTTACAATAGTCTGAGAAGGACAATCTTCCATTCACACTGACTCTGATTTCAATCGTAGTATTTTTGAATTGGAATACACCCTGTGTACCTCAAACACCCTAACTTGATTTTCTTGACATCAGACTCTCTAAAGGCGATGTGTAGCTCTTGTTTAGGGCGTCTCTTCCATTTATCTTTAACCTTAACCTCCAAAAATTCGATTAACATTCCTTGAGAGTAGTCGCCTGCTCAGCTGCTTACTTAACCCACAGTAACATGAGTTGACTGCGGTTATCCTTTTTCTTATCTGGATGGAATTATTATCACAGATCCTAAGAACTTAAATTGAAACTTTTCAATGTTGTGAGTACCCTAAGCCATAATTTCACTTGGCTTTTAGGAACTTGCTCTGTTACTATATGCTAGATTTTAGACTGCAAAACTTCCAGTCCATGTCTTCTGGCTGGTTCCACTAGAATAGTTGTTACTACAATCAGTTACATCATGAAGAGAGCGCCTTGTCGATATCGTCCGCATAAGCTAACAATTAAACAAGCCTCTTAAAGATTCTCCCTTAACCATGCTCCTCTCCCTATTACAACATTTTTTTAGTTAGGATATTATTTGTGTGAATTTAATTATAAAATAATCAATCCTTGCTTAGTAGAAGAAATTGTTTCTAGGTTTAAATAAACTTACATGTAGATAATGTATTCGATGTTTTTAATAATAGTATTAGTTTATCTTCTAAAATTGTATGGTAATGTATTGAATTAATTAATATGTATGTTTTTGTTAGTGTGTCGCTCTTATTGGATGGACCATATCTCTGCTGGTACTAGGAGCTCTTGTGTACGGTATCAAGGACTCAAATCTCGGAGTGACTGGATCTGCCCTATATGTTTCTTTAGGACACACTGCATGGGGATTTAGTTTGGCTTGGATAGTAGTTGCCTGCTGCTGTGGATATGGAGGTAATTAATTTTCCATCATGGTCTGAATCCTGAACAAACTGAAGAATTTATTTAAAATATTAAAAAAAAAAATGTAAATTTCTTTTCATGAAGAGAAAAAAAATACTTAGAAAATATGAATGACAATTTTGGCGCCCAAACTGAAATTTGGTTTATTTTAATTACTCTCATGAATCAATAGTAACAGTAACATCATTAGTGTATGTAATATTACAGTTTCTTCTTATTTTTGAACTATCATTTTATTACGTAAGAAGATCCGTTTTCGGAGTAAATCTATAATTGACCATTATTATATACTGCGATTCTATTAAATATTTATCTAGCTACTGTTAATAAAATACTTTTTTGGATTTTTCAAAAGTTATTTTTTTATATTTACATCTATATGCAATACAAAAATCAAGTACATGTGTGAAAAAAGATTAAAATGACATGTCAATATCTTGAAAAGAATTACTAATTAGTTGTCCTTCAATAAATTTTCTACAGTTGAAGGTCTCCAGGCCAACTTTTTTCAGACACCTCAGAGGATTATTAGGAGCCTAGCGGATTTTATCGGGTATGGAGCTTATTGTGAAAGGATAGTTATCTAGGTTGTGTCAAATCAGCAAGATATGGAACATTAAGATCTTTAGGATAAGTTTGTGACATTGAGCATTTTTCGAAGGATTTTGGATTGTAAAGATTGGAAGGTTTATTGGAGTGCCAAAGCACAATTCCATATGTCATAATAATTACTGCCATGCAAATAAGTCTTTTGTAATTTATTGTAATCATTGAACATTTGTCTAGTAAATGTTGAAGTGGTCTACAACAACAAGCAGTTTCCTGCCATATTAGTCTTGTAGTTTGGAATAATATATTTCAGAATGCAATAGACATAAAATCGATGAAGTTATTTTAATCTGACATATAATTGCCACATACTACCAATAAGATGCTAATGATTTTAGGTTTAGGTGCTAATAATATTATTTATGATTAATGTAATTAAAGAATGAAGGAACCTAGGTTTAATTATTTATTTTTACCAAACAACATTATATTTACATTAAGAAAGGTTTTATTTAGTTATGTAACTTGCAAAAATTGTTTGAAGTCCTATAATCAAATGGTTTATTGTGTTTTATTAACTATTGCAGTTTTTTTATTATGTTTTACAACTAATCTAAAGTTGAAACACCAAGTAATTTTGTAGTAGTTTTATTAATTCCCCTTAACTTCAGTTACATTAATTTTATTATTTTTGCTGCATAATGTTCTAATCTGATCAATTTTCTTTAATATTTTCTGTGGAAATATTGCTTTATTGATATTGCTGTGCTACAAGAAATTCAATAAGTTAATAAAAATAAATTAGTGTAAACTTGTTGAATCAAGCTGGGCCTTATATTATTGATTTAAAAAAAAAATTGTATATGAATTATGAATTAATGCAAAACAAATGCACTTTTAAATACCTAATTTACTATTTAAAATGTAACTGTACTCTATCACTAGGATGCATCAATGCCCTGCTCTCCTGCCGACTTCTACAACCCCTAAGCAGGCTTACTTACTGTGCCTACTTAATACATCCTGTCATTATGGTGATAACCAGCTTCCAGATGGAGGGACCTTTACATCTCCATAACCTCATGGTTGTAAGTGATGTTTTTTTAATATTTTTGAAGTTTATTCCAATTAGTAATATTCAACCTATTGTATGATTAATATTTTTTTTTGCAGTAACCCTTTTTTTTCCAGTTTGACTTTATCCATTGGAGTTCATATCATTTTAAATGACAAAAAGAAAACATAAATCATCCGGATTTAATAGTTATTAAGAAAGCATTTCATTTTTGTGACAATTTATTTATTTATTTTATTTATAATTTATGTAATTTTAAGTTTATGATATTTAAGAAGGTTTTGAATATAGTTCCCAAAATAGGCCAGAAAGTTATTTCACATTGTAAAAAATTATTGATTAAATTACAATAAATATTTAATTGTTAAAAAAAGTATTCAATCCTCATGCAGTAAGTGGACATTCATATTGATTTAAATTTATAATGGATTTATCTAAGAGTTTCATTGATATGACTTTGCATTTCTCGTTAAAGTTTTTCATGAAGCATTTCAATACCTTTTAAGGATTCATAATTTATTTATTGACTTGCCATGTATGTTAATATTTTTAAATTTTTACACAAGACAAGGAATTTTAGTATTACAAAGCAATAATTCTGTAGAATTTAAATAATAATTTAATTTAATTCATGCCGAAACATGGACAATCATACGAATAGATGGCCATAAACTGTCCTTCCTTGAAATGGAGTTGCTTAGGCATGGTAGCAGCATCTCAAGGCTCCGACATATTGCTAATAGTATTATTACAGAAACCATTTGGCAGGAGAATACTATTTTGTATGAGATAGAGACCAGGAGGCTTTAGCGTTATAGTGATATGATGAAGATGGAAGAGAATATATGGCCAAAATGCTATTTATTTATAAGCCAGAGTAGGAACGTTATTTATAAGAAGGAAGAGAGGATGCCAAAAGAAGACAGTCATTGAGAGTGCAACAGGACTAGCAGTAAGAGAGAAGAAAAAGAAGGATGGACAGACAAAGAGAATTGGTGGGCAAAGGTTTTAGAGATCAGAATTCATTAAGTGTAATAATCCAAATTAATAAATAAATAAAGAAATATTATAATGTTATTATAAATTTTAATCCTAGTTTAATATGATAAATTTCAGTTTTATTTATTTATTTTATCATGTTCAGTAGGAGATAAAAAAAAAAAATATTAGAGCTTTCACTTATCATCTATTTTAAACTTTTATATTTAAATATATCTAATTGGATTTCTAAAGTACTTTTATAAAGGCTTATCATATTTACTTTTTTTTTTTCTTTTTAGTTTATTCTGTACTTTGGAAACATTGTGGCATCTTTTCTTGTCTCCTTTTTCTTGTCACTCATGCTCGAAGCTCCTGTGGTCAGGTTACTCAAGGTATTATTAACACCGACGATGAAGGCATCAAGTTCAGAATAACATCAAAAGTTACCATCACTATAAGTTATAAATATGTATATAGCATATGTAAATTTAGTGCGGTTTTAAAATGTTGTGTATGTACATTTAGTATGACTGTTTTTTAGGGTATAGAGTAATTTAGGGACGACAATTCATAGACTGTATTATTGAAATTAAGTTCAGCTGATTCGATAGTTTTTTTTTTTTGAAAGATAAAACTAGAAAGTTATTCCCTGTAAAAAAAGTTTGAAATGCAAATTATTTTATAATAATTGACGTTATGTTTTAAATTAATTTTTTTTTAATATTGAAGAGGTGCTACTACTTTCACCATCTACTTTATCTTGTCTATTTTTGTGTATAATTATTTGTTCATAAATACTTAGTATATATAAATGCTTAATTTATAATATGAACAATTGATATTTTTAGTTATTTATTTAATATTTGTAATATCACTACAACATTGGCTTATAATATGCTAAAAGAAGTTTATATTAATAAAGAATAATAAAAAAGAAAATCTTGTACACCAAATATAAACATGGATTTAACGATGAGATGAATTTAACACTTTACAATGTTGAGTTGAGTCACAATATAATTTGCTCAGTTGAATAGTTGAATATCAAACTGTTTTATAAGTAATTTAATAATTATAATTTTTAGATGCTGATAAATATTTAATTATAGTATGTGACATTATATTTAAGTTTCGCTCATTTGAAATATCACTTGTTAGTGTTAAGTTAAATTAATTGATGTTCAGGGGATATTTTCAAATAGGTTAAATGATATATTTATATAAAATATTAAAAAAGAACAATATTGGACATTTTATGTTGAGAGGAATTATTAATGACTTTGAATTGATTTAATAAACCCTATAATTTCCTCAGTATGATTTGTCTCAAAATTTGAATTTATTATTCATTCTTACAATATAAAAATTATAAATTGGCTTTTGAAGTCGAACAAAAATTACTATTATATTTTTTTTATGATTCAATATTTGTTACAAAATAAATATTTTAAAAATTATTTATATAAAACACCCATGTTTTACCACCATAGCATTTATCACTGTGAAACCTTTAGTCATAATATTGGATAATTACTCTTGTTTTTTTACATCTATAAATATGGCCAATCTCATTTTAAGATCTACATAATTTTCTAGGGTAAGTAATTTTAATTTATTTTGAGTATATATCTGTATACTTATACAAGATGAGTACCTCTACCAGAATTATTTATTTTGTGTGACTGATGAGATTGTGAAGTTCATTATTGAGAACTTTCCAGAACTCAAGATCGATATATCACTGGAGGAAACCCAAAACAATCTCTTTTTCACCAATGCTCACGAACGCTGAAGTGATATGAGATATAATGACATGAATACAATTTGCAGAGGAACTACCCATTGGTAGTACTCTAATGAATATTTACAAAAGAAGATCACGAGGCCATCTTCTTTTCAGACGCCTCGGAGGATTGCCAGGAATGGAATGGGAAGCAAGTTGTGCAACAAGTGGATTTGGATGAGCAGTGAGTTTATTATGAAAGGAGAGGTATCTGGTTCGTGCCAAATCAGCGACGTATGGGATATTAAGGTCATTGTGGATGATTTCATTTGTGACAAAGTAGGGAGCATTAAGGATTTTTCGAAGGATTTTGGATTGAAGTGATTGGATGCGGGAAGAATTCGATGGTTTGGTGGATCCCCATAACTCTATTCCGTATGTCCAAATAGGTCTGATAATCGTCATATATATATGAGTTTTTTTATAGTGAATCGGGAAATTTGAACGTTTGTCAAGTAGGTGTTGTAATAGTCGAAATCGACGTGCTGCTTCTTGTCTTTTCAATCTTGTGTGAGGGTTCCAGGTAAGTCTCTTGTCCAGATAAAATCCAAGGTATCTTATCTGTTCTACATTATTTAATGGTACTCCATTAAAGGATACAGGAAGACAGAATGAGGTAGGTTTTCGACGAAGGGTAAAGGTTATTTGCTGGGATTTACTGGGATTTATCTTAACTCTCCAGTTATGACACCATTCTTCAAGAGAAGTGATGTGTGACTGGAGTGTTTGGGATGCAGCAAATGGATCATCATTGACTGATAACACGCTGGTGTCATCAGCATAGGTTGTGAGGATAGTATTAGGATGGGTTGGGATATCAGCTGTATACACTGTATAAAGGATGGGACCCAGGATACTACCTTGAGGAATACCAGCGGTCTGGGGAAAGATAGATGAGTATTTAGAATTGTGATTAACTTTAAATACTCTATCAGAAAGGTAGGAACGGAGTATGAGGAAATATGTAGATGGAAGGAATTGGCGAAGTTTGTAAAGCAGACCTGGGTGCCATACTCGGTCAAATACCTGTTCAACGTCAAGAAAGACACCCGTGCAGTACATCTTGCGCTCCAGTGCAGATGAGATAACGTCCACCACACGATGGCATTGTTAGATAGTGGAATGAGACTGGCGAAATCCAAACTGGTGATCAGGAATAATGTGATTGGAATCAAGGATGGGATAAAGTCGTTTCAAAAGGAGCTTTTCAAGGATTTTGCCCATGATAGGTAGGAGGGAAATAGGTCGGTACGAGGAAGGGTTTTCTGGCGGTTTTTTAGGTTTTGGGATCATTTTTATTATTGATGATTTCCAGGAATCGGGAAAATATGTTGTACGGAGGACAGCATTATAAACGTAAGTTAGGAATAATACTGCTTTCCTTGGAAGGTGTTTGAGGATTCTTGAAGTGATAAGGTCGTGTCCAGGAGCTTTATTGGAGGGCAATTTACGAATGATGGCTATTATTTCTGAAGGGTGGAAGGCTTTAGGAGGAATGGTCATTTGGAGAGGAATGGCCGGTTCTGCTTCAATAAATTCTACATGGTTAGGATTTAGGATATCAGGATGAGGTTTAAAAATATTGTGTAATTGTTCACCAAATACCTGCGATTTCTCTAAATCAGATTTGGTCCAGGTGTGAGCTGGAGTAAGGAGAGGATGATTGAAGGTTTTGAATTTTAACAGTCTTTTGGTGGTGTTCCACAATGATTTATCGGAAACAGTTAGTTGTTCAGTTTGTTTTTGTAAATTTTCAAATTTTAGTTTTTTAAGTTCTGATTTAAGTCTGTTAGTCAATTTATTATAATAGGTTTTGTCAGTTGGATACCGAGTTCTATGCCATTTGGCCCTAGCGCGACGTTTCTCTACTAATAAAACGCGAATATTCTGTGGTAAGATATTTTCTGAAATTTTAATTCTATTTTGTGAAGTGTTTTCTGTTAGGCAGGTTTGAATTGAATTTGTAAGATGTTCTATTGCCGAATCTATTTCTTTACATGTTTTTAGTGGAGTTTTTAAGTCAAGTTGGTTTTCTAAAGCCGAACAGAATTTGTCCCAGTCTACTCGTCCAGTTATTAAGGATAGAGGAGAAGGTTTGATAATAGGAGTAGAATGTAATGTAAGCAAAACTGGGCTATGAGAAGTTTAAGGTTAAACTAGAACGCTAATCACAGCAGTTAAATTAATTAAACATTTGATTAATTAAACTATTTAGTTTTGAATTCTTGGAATAATGATACGATTGACTTATTTCAGACAAATAAGTTTTTATTCTAGTGATACGTCCAACCATCAAGTGCGATACGTGTTGTGTTTCGTAACTCATCCATTGTCACAGTTACAGAGGAGATATTAGAGTAAATATTAGTAGGTCCAGTTTTGTAAGAGCAGAATTGTCATTTCTACAGCAATACTCTGACATGGATTCATATCATGGAACATGTCATGTTCCGAACAGTTACGAAACTTTTGCACGAATAAAGATCGTCAGGTTGATTTTACTTTAATTCCCTCGACAGTCATGATAGTGTTTATATTTTTTTTATTTAAAAAAAAATCATTATTTATCATAAATATAACAGCAGAGTAACCTTGAGTACATGTAACCTTGAATTTTACAAACTTGTGACCTAAAGAACAACTTCATCTTCACCTTTTGAGAAGTTACAATGTCTTATATCATTTCAACTCTCACTGTTTTTCGAAAAAAACTATCCACAAAACTGCAAAGTACACGAAAACTTTCAAATTTAATTAGCTTTTGAATGATATGTTAAAAGTAATGATTCTGTTTCTATTTCATAGAGAAATTTACTTTTAAAACGGAAAAAACATCGTGTTCTCATTTGGCATACAAATCAGTTACTTGTGTAAATAAAACATTATGACTATCCCTTAATGGAAATTTTAAGCATAATAAACCCTGCATTGGAATCAAAAGTAAAGAAAAAAAATTATTGTTTAATAGAAAATATAGGAAACCTGTCAATAAACCGATAACAGATCAGAGGATCTTATGTTATTACATTTATTTCTTTATTATTATTATTATTTAGGATTTATTTTATTAGATTTTCAATTTAAGGTTTAAAACCCAATGATAATGAACATAGACCTATTTTTTTTTTTTTTTTTTTTTTTTTTTTTTTTTTTTTTTTTTTTTTTTTTTTTTTTTTTTTTTTTTTTTTTTTTTTTTTTTTTTTTTTTTTTTTTTTTTTTTTTTTTTTTACTATAAACAAAATGAAGAAAAAAAAAAAGAGAAAGAACGACAGAGATAGTGAGAGATTGATAGATAGATCGAGAGGTAGAGAGATAGATAGAGAGAGATAGATAGAGAGAGAGAGATATATATAGAGAGATATATATATATATATATATATATATAGAGAGAGAGAGAGAGAGAGAGAGAGATAGAGAGAGAGAGAGAGAGATAGAGAGAGAGAGAGAGAGAGAGAGAGAGAGAGAGAGAGAGAGAGAGAGAGAGAGAGAGAGAGAGAGAGAGAGAGAGAGAGAGAGAGAGAGAGAGAGAGAGAGAGAGAGAGAGAGAGAGAGAGAGAGAGAGAGAGAGAGAGAGAGAGAGAGAGAGAGAGAGAGAGAGTGAGTGGTGGAAGAGGAGTGTTTTGAATGTTTCGAGGGAAGAGGCACTGCGAATGTGAGTCGGGAGAGAATTCGAGTAGAGGAACGGGCAAGAAAGGATCGTTAGAATACAAAAGTTTTGTAGGATGGTGTATAGAGATCGGAACGACCGGGATCTTGTATCTAGTGATTGCATTGATGACTTGATTTCCGATTCCTTTGTTATTATTATCTTGGCTTCCTGTTCAATATCAGGAGATCATATTTAGAGCACAATGTGATCTGCCAATATGGCTGGCTTCGAGATGAGCCACAAATATTTTTATTTTATTCTTATTAATCCCAGTACAATATATCTGAAATAATATTAAGAAACCTTCTAACAATTTTTTTTTAACGAAATTTCTGTAATAACTGTAATTATTTGAAGTACTTGACCGGATTATTTTCTTCATTTTACAGTTGTTTATCGGGGATTACTTTTTTAAGTGCTTCAACAAAAGCAGGAAGAACGAGTTACTCAATAGGTCAAAAACTTATTCCAGTCAAAGAGAAAAGGTCAAGATTTTACTAATTACACATTGCATTGTCTATGATCTTTTCTCAAAAAATTTCTTACTGATTCTCATTTATTTTCTTATTATGACTTAATAATTATTTTCCAGATAAATAAAATGAAAGGCATTGAGAGAAAAAACTAAATTGTTGAATGTTATTAATAGTTTACAACTACATATTAGATTAAAATGGCTCTTATGAACTTGAATGTTAATTATTAAATAATTATAATTATAATTATTACCATGTTATTATTATTTTTTAGTATGATGTAATGCAAACTCTATTCAAGTATTTTATGAGCAGCATAGTCAGATTAAATGATAAGATAAGGGGATAAACGCTTTAGTTTTTTATAGGATTGTTGTTATTGAATGTTCTTTTATTTGAATTATTTATGACGAAATGTTCTGAATAAAAAGATGTGACGAAAAAAAAAAAAATATGTGCGTAAAAAAAAAAGAAAAAAAAAAGATGGGTAATAGATTAAATAGAAAAACAAATATTTACAGGATTTTAAATCTTAATAAAAATATAAAAATTCAAAAATCGCTTTAGGTTGTAAATATATGATTTGCAAATGAGAATGTTAGTGTCTGAACGTCACATTTTCTGTCTCAACTACTAAAAGTGCTCTTATTGTGTAAGTTTTAAATGGGACCATTTTGACCGAAATAACCAAAAGAAAATGGTTTACTACTTGTGTTTACGATTTTATATGATTTTTCACGATTTGTTATCTATGGATACATTTTTTAAAAACCTTTAAATATCTTTTGTTTCGTATATCGTCAGAAAGTATGCTATTTCATTGCCTTCATTTTGTATTGTTTTATCTTATCGATACTTCATAATATAACAAAGTAACATTTTCATGAACACTATTTTATTTTAAGCTTGGTTCTTCAGGTGTGGAGATCCACTTTAGTTTTTATTTTACCTAATCGAAGATGCAAATGTGTAGTTAGCAATCAAAAAGAACAAGTAACGTTATCGAGGCGTAATGAATGAAAACTAATTCGATGAATTCCATCCAGTTTGAATAAGCTCTAACATGGAGCAATCGTTTGAGACTGAATATGGATTCACTTAAGACTATTCTTGTTTCAATAGATAAATCTTTTAAGAATTTTCTTATAGCTGTTCAGTTACAATAATTGTATCTGTGTTATAAGCACGTTCCTTTCTTTTTAGGACTAAACAAAATAATAAAAACTAATTTATGATATGTAATTATTAATATTAATATCATTATTGTGTAAAAGCTATTGTGAAATTTTTAAGTAAGATTCGTTCAATTCTTTGCAGTTTTTCTGTTGATCCTGGTCCCCAAGTTTTACGGATAATACGATAATATTTCAACATTCTCTTCCTTATTCCGTAGAATGAATTATTAGGATCTTCGATTTCGAGCTGTTAATGGACATTTCTTTCTGTAGTGGCCCTCCTCCTATTCCAGCATTATCTGTTGCAGCTTTTCTTTTGATTTTTCAATTGGGACTATATCACCCACTTATAAGACAATTCCCGAACACTGTCTGCATTTGGCATTTATTTATTGCAATCCATGGTGTTCTGCGCTTGTGCGTCTCATCCATCAGAATGAAGAAGAGGAGAGGGCTGAGGATCCCTGACGGATTCCCGTGTCAAGAGGAAACAGTTCGGATTCTATGCCATTAATCCTTATAACCCTTTACGCATTGCTGTACGTCGATTGTATTGCCTGCAGTGAGTCTGCTTATACATTCTTCGCGGAGAGAGGATTCTAAACTTCGTACCTAAGTCCAGAATTGAATAAAGCTTTCATGTCAGCTATTAAATAGGCAAAGTCAAATAAATACTTTTATCTCCGCTACTGGCTTTTTCTGCAATATTTCTGAGTACCTGCCAGTTAATTTAATTAATTTAACAGTTAAACTTGGCTCTCCACAGTACTTCTCTACCTTCTTTCAAGTATAGAGGTGTACATTTTATAAGCTACAGACAATAAGATAATTTTTTTTTCTAATTTTATTGATTTAAGGTACATATACGTATACAAAATATGAGTCTGCACATCGTGAATTTATGATGGGGCTCATAAAGGCGTCTGGGAAAGAGGGTATGGTAAGTCAACTTAGTCCAGTTTGAGTATTTTGCCATAGCTTCCTCATGCCTCTGGGGCTTTTCTATATGCTAAATATGGGGTTTGTGCTGTGTTTTAAGCTTTCAAAGCATTTGATATACCTCCTTGTTATGAATTATTTTACCTTTGGTAAGTCTAGTGTTCTGTGTGTAATATGTCAATAAGTCTTTTGTTACGTATTATGTTGGACTGTTATGTTTCGTTTCAATACTCCGTTCTGAAACTGTTGGTGTCTTTTTGATGTTGAATGTGATATATTTTATAACATTAAAACTCCATAAAGGAGAGCCGGTTTCAGCAAACTTTTATAAATCATTAATTTGAGGCGGAGCGTGAGGTTTGGTAAACTCAGCAGGTGATTTAGTCTGTATAACTTGTTTTTTACAGGCTTTGGCTTTTGGTTGCAGTGCCCTGATAGCGTCAATGACCCAGGCACACTAGACTGCTCGCTGGCTTCTTGTTGTGTTTTCATTCTAAGCGATTTCTGCTACCTCATAGGTTTTAGAAGGGAAGGGGCACTGGAAGGTGAAGATAACGCAGTCAGTTATTTGGGAGTCATATAATATTTAAACCTTCCAATTTTTTGAATGAATGAATAAAACATAATCTTTATTCTGGGACACCTTGTCCTCTAAGAATAATATAAAAGTATAATAAAAAGGTATTATTGTCTGGCTGCGTACATATCAGCCAGCAACTTATATAGAATGTAAATTACATACATATAAAAATATAAGGTGAAATTTTAGATTTCAAAACAAGTCTTCGGGTTCATATGAGAAAAACAAAATAAATAAATAACAAAATAAAAATAAAATAAAATAAAAATAAAAAATAATGATAGGGACTTATTTGGAAACTCCCTGTCCGACTCGCACCCTGACCCTTCGATTAAAAACTGTCTACAATGACATCAAGTCGGAATCTCATCCAACTATATTGCCTCTTTTATCTCTCATGTTCCTGATACGCTGTTTTACATTTTCTCTTCTAACAGGTACAGCTTATAGCAGAAAGCCGCTAATTGTTGTTGCACAAGATGATTTCGGTCTTCTAATCTTGCAAGCTGATCTTCTTTATCTCTACATCTATAAGAGTCAAAAATTTGTGGTGCAAATAAAAAACGTTACAACTAAAAAGAGTTTTTATATTTCCTTTTAGTTGCTTTATTGTAGGTTCGGGAGGCTATAATGAGATTGAAGGATAAATTAGATAGGTGTCTCTCCTGGGCCCTAAATTGGGAAGGTAAGACATTAAGGACGAAGGGCGTAAACAAAGCTAAGTTTAGCGGCCCTTCCTGGAGCCCCAGCCCTGGCCCTATATCTCCACTCAGCACGCCTTCCAAATTCCCGCTAAGGATTTTCCTGACGGGCTTAAATATAAATCCTCCACCGATACCGCTCCCATTAATTCCTCCCATTTTCTCCAGCTTCGAATTTATTATCAGTTTAAATAACCTTAAGGCCCGACATAATTTGAACCCAATTATCAATTGGCTGGGGCGGTATCCAATCTATTAGTTCTTAGTGCTTTTTCACAAATTTATATAAACATAAATATATAAACATTGAAATTAATTTTAATAATTAATATTTATCTGTATTTATATTTATTTTTAATATTTTGTTTTATTTTATGTTTTAGATTTTAGAAAAAAGTGGTTTTATTTGAGAACAAAAAAATGTTTTAATATTAAATACGTAATAATAATAAAATTCTTATTTAGTTAGAAAGAGTCTAGGGGGTTAAGCATACGAAAACTACGCGTTTATTAAAATGTAAAGAATTACAGGCTTACATCATATAGTAAGCTTTTCCTGGATAGGTCAGCGATTCCTGATGGTTTTCTTGTTTAGATTACATAATCCGTTTACATAACTCGCCCCCCTGAGATCAAGCCGTCCTTGGCGTAATAATGTAGGGCAGGGGAGGTTGAATTTGATGGCGTGGTTTATGATTGTTTACATCTTACAGTACAGAAATCCATAATTTTGAATATATTACTATTTGAATCTGTTACAAGTTTACATAATTCACGACTGACTACAAATTCGCTGTGAAATTCTACATATTCACTGTTCAACAATGTGACTTATGTCTTTCAGTCACATTGTTTTATAGCGACGACAACAATATTAATTATTATATGATCTACTTGCTCTGATCAAACGTCAATCCTAATTGTATTAATCCTTCTATACCATAATGCGTAACTCAAGTGAAACATCAATAGCATTGTTCTTCACGGTATCATCGAGGATCGTCACATTTATGTATTCCAGTATCATGAGATTAATACCCTATTTTGTGGATGAGTGGCTTTAAATTAAACTAAAAAGTGCTGATTCATTTAGCTGTGAAAGTATAACTAAAATTAACTTATTGATTAGTAAAATGGGGGACTATAGGTTAAAAAAAAGGTGAAAACAAAAAAACACAACCCAACAGAATATGAAAAACAACTTGAATATTTAGATAAATGAAATTTCTTATCTGTATTTGAAGGTTGTTGAACAAGCTCGTAGGTCACATCTTGGAAACTTGGCCAAGTTGGATAATTGTGAAACTAATTGAAGAACCGAAACTTATGAAACTCTGTTTCATCGAACCTCAATCGTTCTTTGTAATTTTAATCAAATTACACCATTAAAGGAAAAGTTTTGATTAATGCAAATTAGCAGTTTGAGCAATAATAAACAGAAGTAATAAGTTGTCGAACAAAAAACAATGAAATGTTTTTTTTTATTATTGAAATTTACGACTGTGTTTACAATATAAACATACAATACATCAAGTAAATATTATGATAATGATAAAAATGACACGCCACTCGTTTATAAAGCAACTACCCATTGGTAGCACATCTACAGGTTCTATATAATGAAGTACTATATTAGAAGGTCTCGAGGCGATCTTCTTTTCAGGCGCCTCGGAGGATTATCTGGAATGGATTGAGAAGCAAGTTGTGACACCAATGGATTTGAATAGTTGTGGAGTTTGCTATGAAAGGATAGCTATCTGAAACGTAAGGTATATTAAGATCTTTGTGAATAAGTATGTTTGTGACGAAGTAAGGAGCATTTAGGATTTTTCTATGGATTGGATACGAGATGAATTGGATGGTTTAGTGGAGCCCCAAAGCTCAACTCCGTATGTCCAAATTGATCTAATTACTCTTATGTATATGAGTCTCTTGTAATTGATTGGAAGTTTTGAACGTTTGTCAAGTAAATGTTGAAGTAGTCGAAAACGACGGGCAGTTTCTTGTCGTTTTAGTCTTGTATATGGATTCCAAGTAAGACGTTTGTCCAAGTGGAGTCCTAGGTAGCGGATCTGTTCAACGGGTATAAGTAGGACATCATTAAAGTATACTGTAGGACAGGAAGTCGAAGGTTTACGGCGAAGGGTAAAGAAGGTTATTTGATGGGATTTATTGTGATTTATATTTAATCTCTATTTTCGACACCAGACTTGAAGGTTTGTGATATGGAATTGGAGTGTCTGGGAGGCAACAAAGGGATCATTGTTCACTGATAAAACACTAGTGTCATCAACATACGTGGTGAGGATGGTGCTAGGATTTGTCGGGATGTCAGTTGTATACACCGTGTAGAGGATTGGACCTAGGATACTTCCTTGAGGAACACCTGCAGATTGGGTAAAGAGGGGGGAATAGGAAAAGTTATGATTAACTTTAAAAGTTCTATCACTGAGGTATGAGCGGATAATAAGCTATGAAATGTAAAATAGAAATAATTAAAAGAAACGTGTGTGGGAGCACTGACTTGCTTATTCACTAGAAGTCAATAGGAAAAAAAAATTCATATAAGGCAATCAGAGATCAACTTCATAGATTTAGGAGGTGCAAGGCGATTTAGGTAGCATAACAAAAAAAATTATTTTCAGACGCCTAATTGGGATCAGAGTATGAATCAAGTTGAGTGAATTCGAGTGGGTATGGAGTTTACTATGAAACGAAAGGTATCTGGTTTGGGCTTAGTGGGCAACAGATAGAAAAATTCGATCTTTATAAATAATATTTTTTATGATATGATAAGGAGCATTGAGGATTTTAGGAAGGAATTTGGATTGTAAGGATCTGATACGAAAAGAATTGGAAGGTTTAGTGGATCCTCAAAATTCAACTCAGTGCGTTATAATAACTGTCATGTAAATGACTCTATTGTAATTTAATGGAAGCTTTGAACGTAAATGTTGAAGTAGCCAAAAATATTCTTTTCATTTATCACTTCTGTTTATCACATTGAGGTTTATCACTTTTCATCATAGCTTTATACAGGTAGGATATGGAGGTGGGAGAAAGGCAAGGAACTTTAGAACCTTACTACTTAAGCTCAGCCAGCTTGATATATTTCCGCTTTTTGACAAAAAAAAAAAAATTAAATTTTTAATGTTGGGCATATAGGCAAACTTGTTAAAAAAAAACAAAAACAATAATGGTAACACTAACTTGATAATATATAACAAATAAGAAAAAATATATTTATCCATATTATAATAGAAAATAAATCAATTAATGGATATTATAATAAAAAATGTGTAAAAGGGTGACATTCTTAACATACTGCTTCAAAATTATCGATTTTTGGTTACTATGCTTCGAAAAATGAAATAAATAAAAATAAAACAAAAGTGTATCTACAATAAAAATTTTGTGAGGTTCACCTATAGAAACATTTTTATGTAGAGGAGAAATGCAGTAATCCAAAAATAGAGAATACATTACGTTTTAAAATTTTATTCATATATCCTGATCTGATAAACAAATATTGACAGCCTTGTGATAATATGGTGAAATAGAACTAATAGTAACAAGAACAATACTCAGTGGCATTTCGGATGATTCGGGAATGGATTTTCTCACAGCCACTGCTTATCAGCATCGCTGAGTCCATTTTTTTTTTTTTTTTATAGTAACTTGATTGTGTTTTCTAGTAGATAGGAAGTGTATTAAGCTCTATGCTAGTATCCTGCCAGTTCAACATTTAGTAACCTACTAAATATTCAAATCTGGAATCTTGGTGATGAAGATTCACATGCTTCAGCAATAAATCGCAAGTGTTTTCCTGCAAGCAAAAATATATTTTTTAAAACTATTCATGATAATATTGATCATTTAAAGAATTATACATACCCAGATAGGGTGCAGCAATAGCGATTTTTGTAGCAGCAGTACTTGTGTTTTGGACAGCAAAACAGATGGCTACATCGATTTAAATCTGCCAAAGAATTGATTCCCATAATTAAATCAATTTCGTTTATTTCTAATATGTTGTTATTAATGTTTATATTTTAACTACTATAAATTAAACAATGTGTAGTATGGAAGTATGGAAGCGTGTAGCTATAATTACCAACTACTCATTATAACTATATAAGAAACAATTTGATATGCAGAAACCAACCAACCCATAAAATGAAAAACCATTAAAGTAAGTATCACACTTGAATCAAATAGGCCTGAAATATGATTTCAGAGACCAAACGAGCTTTACTTAACTTAAAATGTAAGTCAAACCGAGCATCAGCCAAGGCACATGTCATTTCAAATCTATTTAGTTTTAGCAGAAAGCATCCAGCCCACTTGGTAGTTTTATGCTTTTTCCGAAATGAGTTATTGGCCAACACTTAAATTGGTAATAGAATTATAGATAACATAAGCGAAGAAGAAGACACCACAATTTTTTCTTTCTTTCTTAAAGTGAATGTTATTTGTGTTGTGAATACATTAAAATTATCGGTATTAATTTAAAACTATTTTTTCTTTATCAAGAATGTGAGTTTCTTTTTATATGGAAAAAACAAAAAAACGCCAGCAACGATAGTACCTACCGTCAGACTACATAAATATAATGAACAATTCTAGGAAAAAGTAAGCAATTATAGTCACAGGAATGGGTAGACGAATTTTTCAATGTAAAGAATATGGAAAAAGAAACAGTAAAAGAGGAAAAAATAAATTGGCTACATAATTGTTTATAAAAATAAGGAAATATCCCTTTCAAATAAATATTTAAAATGATTTCACGAACCATTTAAGATAATATATATTAGGGAAAAAATATGTAGGCGTGGACGACTTCCACAAAGTTCTGAGAATATAATTTTTAGGGACTTATTAGGTTTGTTGCCAAACGGAAAACTGATTTCTGATACCAAATATAATGATCTAGAAGATATGATGAATTTTTATATAATTGTATATTTGTATATTTTATATAAATGAATTTTTATATAGTTTTTACATAATTGTTACATCTTATACCTCAGAATTTTCATTCGTTTCATAAGAGTTTGAAAGATAGCTCAGAATTTCAGAAAAATACAGATCACTAAAATGTGAAGAATTCCAAGTCGAAGTAGAATAAATTTCGGGTTTCAAACAGTTCTAACATATTATTATTATTTTGTAATATGAATTTTAATTCAAAACCAATGTAATTATTATGATTTTGAAATTGATGTTATAATACTAAACATTTTGTAGTTTCAGTTATTTTTTATACCTATTTTAGAATAAATGGAACATTTTATTTTTAAAAAATGAACAAAACACTAATAATAAAAACGAATTATTGTTGTGATAAAAGTAAAAAACTTACATGATTATCGATAATCTTATTTGCAGAATCCATCCAAACCATAAAATCTTATCTATTCTTATCAAATAGTTGTGAACATGATCAATCAAACCTGGGGAAATTTTTTTTTTTTAAAACATTTTTTTTTTAAACACATTTTTTCCCATGCAGATGTCGTTTTAGTACACACAATAAATAGGGCAGGATGGCTTAAATTACACATTCAAAGATAGGTCGGTCCCGGAGAATGATTTTTTTTTTTTTTAGCAAGGAGTTCTAACAGATTTAAAAATGTTAGAGTAAGGTTGGCTATATGACAAAAATAAACTGGATGATAAATAGAAACAATTTTTGAAGAAAAAACTAATGGCCGAAAAGTTCCGGAGCTGTAACTCGAAAATTATTTTCTTGAACATTTTAATAAAAGTGAGTTAACACCTTCTACACTTATGGCTTCATTTGGTACCTACATTATAACTAGTAGTTTTTTTGTTTGTTTGTTTTTGTTTAAAGGAGTAACACTTTAAAGGTCATCAATGCCTGTGGTTTTTGATAATTTTTTTATTTATTTATTATTATTATTTTTTTTCCTATTTCATATTTTATAAATTCCTATTTTTCAAATGAATATATATTTCAAAATATATATTTTGAGCTTTTGAAAAAGAGAATAAAATTTATAAATTGTTTTTTGATTATCTCCAAGAGTTTTGCAGATGTTGGGTCTAAGTCCTAAATTCTTATAATAATAATAACTATTCGTATAATAATAATAATAATAATTCTTATAATAATAACTAGTAGTTAAAAATTTGTTAAATAATTAAAATGCTGACAAAACTCAATTTCTCCCTGACTAGGAAAAACAGTAGATCATACATATACATATGTCTATTTATAATCTACTTATTTTTCTAATCATTATTTTAGGATTAAAAGGATCAAATTACTTAAATTAATAACTAAATAAAATTAACAATGATTTATTCGAAACAAACAATGTCGGCCGAAAGTCGATCTTATTAAATTCACAGAAGGTTAAGGGTGTGTCCGGGTGTTTTTTTTTTAATGTATTGGAAAGATTGGACTTTTGGTAAATTAATAATGACTAAATCAGCCGCACCTAGCCGCTCCTTTTCGATTTAAGTGGCACCAAAGGTGATAATGAGAAAATTTTAAAAAGTAAATAAAATACTAAAATTCTTTTAATGGGATCTTCAATTTTTTTTGTATATGTTTTCATTGGTAGAGGAGTAAGAGAAGGGACCTGAAAATCACTGAACAATAAAATGCAGGAGAAAAACTTTCCAAATTTTAAGTAAAATTAGAATATTTCGGTTTTTTACCTATAACACGAAAACGAAGCTTTTTTCGAAGAAAGTCTTTAGATATTAATTTTAGCTGAAATAATTACCTACGAAATGAAAAAAAAACTACACCGAAATCGGACCATTTACCGCTAAGATATAGTCTTAAAAAAAAGAGTAGAAATTGGCAGACTTATAATTAATACTAGCACCTCTACTATATATAATACTCAACCATGACATTCCTCAAAGTTCCGACACCCTTACAGCCGCATCCGCAGACGACACAGCTACAATTACTAGACACAAAAATCCAACACAGCATTGAATTTACATCACCACTTACAAGAGGTACAAAACTGGTGTAAACTTTGGAAGGCACGACTAAATCATCAAATGTCCAAACACATAACGTTTACTCTAAGACATGAAAAATGTCCTTCCGGTTATATTGACAATGTCCCAATTCCAAAAACGGGCAAAATAAAATACTTAGGACACCTACATTCGATAGGAGAATGACATGGGGTCAACACTTTGGAAGAAAACGGACACTAATACTGATAACTAGAGCCCGGATTCTTGTGCAATTGCATCTTTTTATTGCAAGCTAATCTGCCAGGGACAAATTAGTTATACGAATTAGGATGTTTGGGCCAAATATAACTAGTTTAATATTGCACAAAATTGCACATTTTAGGGGTAACTGCATAAAATTGCACATTCTGCGGTTTTAATGCATAAAATTGCATATTTTGCAGTTTGAATGCACAAAATTCCTGCATTCAAATCGTAAATGCACAACACTTTCTTGTTTTTGAAAAAGTAGCAACTTTAAGAAGAATGAATATTATTCTTATTATAAAAATATAAAAAATCCAAGCGTGTTAAAATTTTATAAAAGCTTCTATAGTGTTCTTAGAAATGTTTAGATTGACTTGAGCTAGGAAACTCGGATCCCCAACTTCCTAGAAATTTTGAGTCTCTCTCCTAACTTTTTTCATTAGAAGCTTTAATTCTTTAGTTTCCGACTTCCCTCAACGAAGTAACATTGTCTCCATTAAAATGCCTAAAATTTCAGCTAGTGTTAGTTTAAAGATACGAGGATGGATAGAAAAATATCCGGGACTAAAATCTGATGACAAAATAATATATTGTGGACCCTGTGACAAAGCAATCGGCAGCGAAAGAAAGACACAAGTTGATGCACACTGTAAATAAGTTTTTAACTTGAATTTTTATCCCTATTTAATGATTTAGTGCATAAATGTACGGTGTTCTTTATTTGCAATTGCAATTTTTATCCACAAAAGGACATCAAAAGTTAAAAGATTTGAGAAAACTCAAAACTGGCCCTGTGCAAACTTTGCTGCCTTAGTGTTCCTCACATCAACTTGTCCATGAAGAATTTTTAATGGATTTGTGTTACACTATGGTTGCAGCAAACATACCTTTTCACAAATTGCATTCGGCACCTTTTAAATCGTTTTTAGAAAAGAATACCAATAATAAAATTCCTGAGGAGAGCACGGTCAGAAAGAACTATTTAGACAAATATTTCAATTTAACAATGTCAAAAATTAAGAAACAAATCCAAAGTCATTTTTGTTAAATAATGGTTGATGAAACTACTGATCCTCGGGGTAAATACATTTGTACTTTAGTAATTGGTATTCTTCATCCAGAAATTTTATCAACTCCATTTTTAGTTTCTGTAAAAGAACTTGAAAAAATAAATAACCAAACTGTTTTCCGTTTCATCAATGACAGTTTAACAAATTTATTTTTAGATAATACGTTCCAAGACAAAATTTTGATTTTTTTTTTTAGTGATGCAGCTCCTTACATGATTAAAACAGGAGGCAATTTAAAAGTTTTTTATTCCAAAATGTTCCATTTAACGTGCATGGCTCTGAATCGAGTTGCTGATAAGATCCGTGAAGTATTTCCAGATGTAAATAAATTTATAAATAACGGGAAAAACATTTTCCTTAAAGCACACCATCGTGTATCAGTGTAACGAGACCAAATAGGCTGTCCTCTCCCGCCAGAACCTCTTATTACTAGAAGGGGATTGTGGTTGGAAGCGGCCTTGTTTTATGCGGATAATTTTACTAAATATAAGGGAGTAATTGCCGAGCTCGACGAAGATGCTAAATCTGTCACAAAAGTAAAGTGAACTCTATATAATACGTCTATTACATCTGATTTAGCGTTTATTCGTGCTCACTATAATATACTTTCCGATTCAATAAAGAAACTTAAGACCAATAGATATCATTGAAAAATCGGGAAGCCAACTTCAAATATTTATTACTGAAAATGGTGTAATCATTTACGATAAATTCAAGAATGTCCTTGACAAAAATCCCGGTTACAATATTTTAAAAAACTACGACGCTGCTCTCAATGGAATTGATGTTTCCTTAAACACCCAAAAAATCTTAACCCAAGAATCTTATTTAACAATCATTATTTAACTACTCCCTTACTAAGGACTGGATCAATAATTTTTAAGATAAAAAGCACTTTTGGGAAAGAAATGTAACTAGCGAATAGTTTGTTCAACCTTTTTTTTTTTTTATTTGCATTTTATTTCACGATTTTGCACATTTTAAGTTTTTATTGCACATTTCAGAATTTTTGTTGCACGGAAATCCCGGCTTTACTGATAAGACAAGCACATTGTTATGTTGACTGTCATTGAACACATGTGAACACACAACAAATTGTTTCATGAAATATTAAGGGGACACCCAAACAAACTCATCAATGATATGGCCACATCTCTCATGCCGGATAATACCAGAAGGAGACTGAAGAAACTGGATGAAAGACCTACTTACGTATAAGTAAACCAAAGGTAGGTAATACGTACAGCCTAATTCTTCCAAGAAGATCCCAGTTAGACTACCATGCACCACATGATGAGATTTCCTAGAAGACTCATCGCCTAGAGAAGATTCAGCCGTAGAACATATTACTATTGAGAAAAGAAGAACGTATAACCACATATTTTCTGTCATATCGAATGGAAGGAGACAATCCAATAAGAATATTATCTTGTAAAGACGATCAAATATCTTTTGAAAATAATTATCCTCTAGGATTACAATCCATGATAAAACATTGTCTAGAAGATAAAGATTTGTTGTTGTTTTATTTTAATATACTTAAGAATACCGATTAGGTTACCAATGAAAACTTCTGGATCTTGCATACATGGCTACATCAGGTAACATATCCTATCAAGGTGCAATTCTTCTGAGGCAACACTGAACGATATGCGGCTAAATATTGTTTCCTTCTGTTGCCTATTGTTTCATAGGCTTTGTTTGTTTCTACTTTTAGCGGCGTTCCACACTCATTGCCACACACTCATTGCCTGTTGATCTTACATAAAAAAAAAATCATGATAATATACAAAAAGAACTTCCTGATTAGTTGGTGATCATCTCGTTTTCGTTTGTGTTTTATTTATGATTTAATATTATATTTATTATAATTTAAAACAGTTATGGATAGTATTCCTTTAAACAATTGTCGATAACGTATTTAACCTTCAAATTTAGTATTTAGTTTTACTTTAAATTTTTGATAGTGTATTTAACCTTTTAACCTGAATTGAATCCAGCTGTCAACGCTTTTTCGTTGCATGCTCTGCGCTTCACTCTATATTGTTTTTTTTATAAATATTGTTGTACATAACAGTAAACTCTGATATATAAATGAATTACAAATAATTATTTTTGTTTCAAAAGTATCTGAATTTAGCAGATATACACTTCATACTATTTATTTCTATGATAGTTAAAGGCTATCCACCATGCTTCAAATAACATTTTATATATCTTTTGAAGGACACACCATAAACTCCTTGAGGGCATTACTTTTTATATCTTTACTTGGAGGGAAAGGGAAAAAAGATAAAGAAATCTTGAACGTATTAAATTCATGTTAGTATAGATTATAAAGTTTCCTAATCAGATATTTAATAGAAAATATTTGTTATTAATTAACGTTTGTTTCTAGGATCTAATGTTTATGAGCTATATTGGTTGGAAGGAAAAAGTAATGTTTTTGTACATTTTTAAGTGTCTTTTGACACGCTCTGGCTCTGTTGTTGTTCCTGGGGTCGAAAATCTGACGACAGTTTCCTTATCAGAAGCAGTAGATAAAAAACAGTAGATTATAGATAAACATATCTATGATTTATGGTTTTCCCCAGTCTAGGAGAAATTAAGCTTTTGTTTTCTTTTTGTCAACATCCTTTAAACTTTTTATCTTTTTATTGATAGTTACAACTTTATATATATTTATACTGTCATGTTAATAATTCTTAAAATGTAATGCAAAATAAACTTTATTCTAGGGATTGTAATTGGCTGTTATGTTGGCTGTTGAACTACTCATCTAAGAATAACAATTATGCACAATTACAGGTACAATTGTCTAATCGTATTATTTACTAGTACAATTGTAGACAGGAAAATAAAAATAATATTAACATAAAATACAATTGTATATGAAAACATTAAATAATTTTAGATATTTACTTAATGATTTGCGGAAGATTGATTAGGTAAAAGGTGTAAAAATAAATTATTTTTAAACGAAGTAAGGGAAGCAGCTTCGCGAATAGGGGTGGGTAGGAAATTCCAGAAAGAGGTAACACGAATGATGAAGGATTTTTCAAAGGAAGCAGTTTTACGTAAGAGGGTATAAAGGTTAAATAGTTAGGATCTAGTGTTTAGGAGTTAGACAGAAAAACACAGAGTTAATAGGTCATTTTATCTATTTATTGAATTTTACAACTGTACAATATATACATCTTGTAAATAGGTTGAATATGATAACAATAACATGCCAAAACTTGGAAAGAACTACTCATCAGTAGCACTTCAATTATAAATTTTACACTAGAAGGTCTCTAGACCATCTTCTTTTCAGGCACCTCAGAGTGTTACCTGGAATGGAATGAGAAGCAAGTTGTGATACAAAGGGATTTGAATGGTTATGGAGTTTGCTATGAAAGGATTGATATCTGGTTTGAGCTAAGTCAGAAACGTAAGGTATATTAAGATTTTTTTGATAATTTTGTTTGTGACGAAGTAAGGAGCATTAAGGATTTTGGATTGTAAGGATTGGGTACGGGAAGAATTAGAAGGTTTAGTTGAGCCCCAAAGCTCAACCCCATATGTCCAAATAGGTCTGATAACTTTCATGTAAATGAGTCTTTCGTAGTTCGTAGACGAGCGGTTTTCTGTCGTTTTAGTCTTGAGGTCATGAATGTAAGAAGGATTTATGTTTTTTTAGAAATTGGAATAGGAAAGTACCTAGAAAGTATTGATTTCGGAATTCAGAAAAAAAAACCACCCAAGCTCAGAATAACGGCAAGTAATATGTGACCGCCTGGGGATCCCGAAGATAAATCTAATGAAACAGTTCATCAGTCTCCTCAGCTTCATCTCGAGACCACCAGACAGTCCCCGATAACCCAAGCAACCGTAATCAAAGCAAGGGAAAATAAGAGAGAATACTAGAAGTTGACAGGTATTTTGGGGAAAGGACTCTCGATATATATAGAGTTGTTTAAGGATTATGATCGATTTTTTTGGAAATTTGAGCGATATGGTTGTTCCAGGATAGGTGTTGATAATAGAGTTTTAGAAAGGAATGGGGAGGTTATTAAGGTAAAGCAATGGATAGTAAGGTAGGATGTTTTGAACCTATGAGGGTAGCCTTAGTTTTTTTTGGATACAGGCGAAGCTTATTCTTCACTGCCCAACGGTTGATTTATCGATAGTTAATTTACATCTTAGAACGTCTTGTAGTAATATTTAGAGTTAAATTTTAAGAAGCCTGTCGTTTTAGTCTAGTATTACAACTAGACAAACAAAATTTTAATTTTATCCGCATTTTCATTCAGACTTAAAAAAAAACTATTTAACTGCTTTGTTTATTATTCTATATAATATTATTTTATTTTAAGGCTTTGAAGGCCTCTGACTAAACATTATTTTTTATTCTTAAGGACTTAACGTCCCAGAACAGATAAAAAACCTTTTTATTATTGTATATATATATATATATATATATATATATATATATTTTTTTTTTTTTCAGATTTGCAATTTATTCTGAAACTCTGGTCATTTAGAACTGCATAGAATTCAAGAATTATGGTTCTTGCATGAAAAATTATATTCTTGGATGTCGCCTGAAACATATTAAAGAAATAAAGTCGCATCTCCTGGCAATAAGAAGAGAGGGCCCCTAAGACAGGTTCGGGATATTAAAAAGCCCTCCTTTAAGGAGGGGCGAGGGGGGGGGGGCACGAAACTATTTCAAGAAAAAGGAAAAAGAAAAGTTAATTGACTCATAAAGGTTCCTGTGGGAAATAGCTTCCCGTCGGCGGCAAATCTCTATTCTGATATGAAAATAATACTTTCCCCAAAATTAAAAGTGCTGCTCCCCTTTGCTTTGTTAGAACTCATACAATGGCTCCTTTGTTTTTTTTATCCACCCTCTCTGTGTGTTTATCCTGCCCTGTTTGTGCCCTAGAGTCAGATTGCATTCCTCGAGTCCTTTTCCCAGCCGTCTTCAGGACAGAAATAGAATTCGTATTGAACTTTCCCATCTGCGGTGACCTTTAATGCTGTTTCTTGGAAGTACGATTGAAGTTTATTCCATAACTATTAAAAACATTAGTCCACCATTTTTTACTCGAATGCCTTTTTAGTATACAGTGAGCAGCAAAAGTTTTCGTACACCTACTGAATTCAATAAAATATGATTCTTGTACTCTAATTTTAGAATTTTTCATAATCTTCATAATTCACGTAAGAAATGTATTCTAATAAATAAAAATCGCAAAATATATATGGCTAGGCTGGCCTTGATTTTTTATGAACACTCAGCATTGAGGGCCTTTAGCATCCGTCCTCAATCTAGTTTTATTATTCTGTTCCGTTCATCAATTATTTTGTTCATATTTGAAAAATCCAAAAATAAATCATAATCGAGATATTTAATCACCTTGCAAAATTTGGTGAAGCTTCAAACATGGTTTTATATTACTTTTGTAAATCCTAACAACGCACCACAGCTATGCCTTTGTTTGCAAAGGGATAAATAATTTACAAAGGTGTTATCCGAAAAAAAAAATGTTTTTGCAAATAAGACATGTAAAACATGAGGGAGACCTGTACCCATCGGTACCTCCTCTAGACATTATTTTAGGTTGTTCTTATTTAAGGTGGTCCCTCATCCAGCTCCTTTTTAGACTTCGGTACTTCTTGACAGGAATATTTATTGTAGCCTTGATGTGGTCTGTTTGGATGGTCATATAGTTTGTCGTGAAATATTCTGAATTTTAATTTGATGTGGTCCAGAACAGAGGGGGGGGGGATGTGTAAATCTGTATGCAGTGTTCTATTACTCACATACTGTGGAGATCGTTTAATTAGTCGTAATGTTTGTGATTGAAATGATCGTAGTTTATCTATGTTTTGGCTGGACCATAAATCTGAGATGGGTAAGTCCATATGTAAAAACTGCGTATATTCAATTAAAGTTTGACACATAAAATTACATACAGGAAATAAGAATCATTAGTTAATCTGGTATCTTAAATGTAACATAACAAACTTAACCTAACTTACCTTTAATACGAGGGAGATGCAATGTTGTAGGTGGAAGTGGCTACATCGTGGTAAGGGCGAGAATCCCTAGGCTGGTCGAAAGGCCAGGCAACAAACCTCCAGGAACAGCTCAAGAGGAAGCAAGACAAGACAGAAAGATTCTCGAAAATATTTTTCCGGCCCTTTTTGATAAATAGGCTCCACCCTCTGTACTTGGACATGCCCACCGACTTTCCAGTTTCTTGAATTTTAGAAAAACTTAAATATCGTGTTTACCCCTAATATTAAAAGGTAAGGGACAAGCAGGTAGAGAAACTGCCCTTTGTTGTATGACCCTACAAAGAGTGTGAATTCTCGAACCACCCGTGAGGGGCTACCCTTTTGGCAATACGCGAATATTATGCTTGTTAAGTTACGCTATAGGTAATTAACATGTACGAGGGTGAATAAAATATAAACGGTAATTTTCAAAATTATATTTATTGAATAATATTATACAGAAACTATACCTTCAACATTTTTCAATGTAGTCTCCTGCATTATCTATACACTTCTGCCACCGATTTGGAAGCTTGAATATTCCCTGTTCATAAAAAGACTGAGGGCGAGTTTTTAACCATTCGCGCACGTGCTTTTCGACGTCTTCATTGTTTTCAAATCGTTTTCCTCCAAGTGATTCTTTCAGGGGCGCAAACAAAAAATAGTCACAAGGGGACAGGTCTGGACTGTAAGGAGGGTGTTCGAGAGTTTCCCAGCCCATTTCTTCCAATTTATCCCTTGTCAACAATGCGGTGTGAGGCCTTGCGTTGTCATGCAGAAGGATGACATCTCTAATGGGCACACCTCGTCTTTTGTTCCGGTAACTGGTTTTTGCTGACTGTAGCACCTGGCAGTAGTAAGCCGCATTCACTGTTCGTTGATCGTGAAGAAAATCAATGAGTAGAACTCCCCTTGAGTCAAAAAAAATTGTTGCAAGAACTTTTCCGGCTGAGAGACGAGTTTTTGGCTTTCACTGGGCAGCCTTCATCCTTCCTTCGCCACTCCTTACTTGCCATTTTCGATTCGGGGGTGTAATAGTGGACCCACGTCTCATCACATGTGACGATGCGCCTCAAAAAATCTTGGAGGAAAACGATTTGAAAACAATGAAGACGTCGAAAAGCACGTGCGCGAATGGTTAAAAACTCGCCCTCAGTCTTTTTATGAACAGGAATATTCAAGCTTCTAAATCGGTGGCAGAAGTGTGTAGATAATGCAGGAGACTACATTGAAAAATGTTGAAGGTATAGTTTCTGTATAATATTATTCAATAAATATAATTTTGAAAATTACAGTTTATATTTGATTCACCCTCGTATTTTATAAAGCAATTACTCCATGTAAATTATCTACATTTGTAACTCCTTTATTGAAGAAAATTACCCTATAGGTTTGATACATAGCAATATATATACGTTATTATTTTGTTATTATTATTTCATATATTTATTTTATTTTTTTCCTGTCATAAATGTATGCGGTAATAACTGAACCATTTAATTTGTAAATAATAAGCCAGAAAATTGTACTTGTAACTATGCATTATTATTATTCATAGGGACTGTAAGTCCCAGAATAAAGTTTATTTCATTTCATCATATTTTCAACGAGGATCTTTTTGTAGCAGAGAAAACAAGAGTCGTAGATGCTTAATCAAAGTAAGTTGCTTCTGTTAAACGTGAAGTTCCCAATTCATCCTTCTATTGAATGTTATTTCTAAGTATTTTACAGTGTTAGTCTGCGGAGTTGGTTTGTTGTCTAAGTATAATGATGGACATGTGTCTTGTAGTGTGAACGTAATGTGTTGTGACTTAACATTGTTTAGTTTGATTTCCACAAAGTTTAAACTGGTCTTGAAGAAGTAATTTTGAAGAGTGAATGAAGCCTGTGTTGAATCAGAGAGTCATGTGAGAATGGCTGTATCGTCAGCTTATGTAGCAGTTCAAGAGTTAATATTAAGTGGGATATATTATGTATAGGAGTGGTGTGAGAATCGAACCTTGAGGTACTTTTAATTCATATGATTAAAAACTTTGAAATTACTTTTATGAAACCAGAAAAACAGTATAAAAAAATCTAGGACTCTTAAGTTATTTAAAAAAAAAAAAAAACGTGACATGTCAGCTGAAAATATATTATCACGCAATAATATTTGTATTTTAAAATGATTTCATCGTTTCATATTATTTTATGACAGCGACTCGACTGAGTGTCATGTTTTTATAAAATTATAAAAGAACACAAGATAAAAACCTAGCGTGGGCAGGAGGGGACTGGATCGATATTAAAAAAAAAATATTAACAAACGAAACAAGTCTAAACAATATAAAAAGGGACAATAATATTGTAAAGGAGAGTGGCATATCCAATTATAACTGATTGGCCTTTGTAGTGGAAAATGAAACTCTGACAAAGGGAGCCGATGGAAATGAAAAATGAAAGATTAGTATTTCCAGAGGGCGCTTACAAAATAGGAAATGAATTCTTCAGGACAATTTATCACGGCCTGAGGGTTACGTAGGGGCTCGAGTACCCTCTTCAGTTTGGAGATATTGGATAAAATCGAAATATTACGATATACATGTATGGATGAGATATGTATGAGAAATCTATTGTCAAATCTAAAACCTTATGTCACTGCAAAATAATTTCAATACATAAATAAATTCTAAAACTAAAGAATGATAAATTTTCATTACGATTAGTTTTATTGAAATATCAGCTATGATTCCGATAAAGGCGTTAAATATTTTAAAATAATACTTTTATAAATGTTTTATGTATTTTTAAATTAAGAAAAATGAAGTATTTCAAATGAAGAAAAATCGAATTGAAACATTAGTTTTACCATATTTACTTTAAGGTTTTTTTATAAATTTTAAAAGCCATAGAAAGCTTATTTTAATTAAATAACAAGAGAAACTAAAAATAAAAAAGTTGTATACCTAAATAAAAAAAAATAAAAAATTCTCAAATTGCTTCCCTTCGTATTAAAGCGTCCCACATACAGAAGCGAACAAAATCGCAAAACGAATTATTTGTATCGAAATTTTTCGCTGCGAATTCGCTCTGCGATGGTTTTTGCTTCGGTATGAGGGACGCTTAGAAAAGTTTTTTTTTTTTTTAGAAAAATGCCTTATTAAGTATAACAATATTACTTACCCAAAAGCAATAAGTAATATAAATGTTTATGAATTCATTTATACAATTTATACAGGATAACAAAAAAGAAAATATAACCTCTAACTATATAACATATTTTTTCTATTATTTAAAATAGAGTATTTGGCATACTATGGAGAAAGAAAGTGAATTAAATAATTAAGATATTAAATTAAAATTGCTGTTTCATTTGAATTTTAACTAACCAAGAAGTTAGTTGTTTAAGTTAATTAATATCAGGGATTTGTCGATTCTCGGTTCCAACGGTTCTTGAGGAAAGAATCGATAATCGATTACCGAAAGTCGTTTTCTAGGAACCGATCGATACTGCTGGCGATAGTTTTTTATTTGTCTTTGGGGGCTTCCCCATACAAATAGAGCCTAGCTTGGCTATAAATAACAATTAATGTACATATCATTTAAAAAATAATAAAATAAATAAAATTAAATTCACTAATACATTCTGGTTTTCAAAACATAATAGAATGAAGAATAAACTGGTGCTATGATAAACAATAAAAAAATTAACAAAAAAGCACTTTAAAGATAAACTGAAAACAGACACTTAATAGAAAATGGTCTATGGTAAACGATTTAGCACATTTTGGACTCCCATCATGTAATAGTAATCTTTATGTAATTTCTCTGCACTGTCGATATAAAGTATAGCTTGGGTACTTTGGTTATCAGAAGATTCTAAGATGAAGTGTTGAAGAAATTGTTGCCTATGTTCATTGTGTGCTTGGCAGTGAAGGAGAATGTGATATAGACTATTGTAGATAAATTGATTGCAAGATATACAGATTTCTTGTGATTTGAACAAAAAAGTTGTGTTTTCTCCATTGATTCTGATATGTTCTGAATTAGCAACTCTTAATTGGCTGACACATTTCAATTTCTTTAAATGAACTTTAAATGTAAGGTACGTTTCGGGGTTGGGAGTATTGTAACTGCATAGAATTCTATATAAAGTGTAATTAGTTTAATTTAGAGTTCTTTAAATGTCGGCTGAGAAATATTGGTTATGTGCTTTTTCCAGTATGTCGCCTTTGTATCGAAGAAGTCCGTTTGTATGGTGAACAGAAAGCTCTTCTGCAAAGCCATTTAGCTCGGCTATTGCTCTAAATTGGGACATCCAGTTGGTCCATAATTTTTCATCTTTTTCACCACTTTCATGCCTAATGGTTCTCTTCCTGTTTCGAGACGGACTATATAGTCTGGGGTATTCCTGGGCCAACCAAATAGATAATTGGGGCTCCATACTTCGGAAGCGTAAAGCAATATTGATGAAACCATTGAGTCAAATAAAGCTTTTTTTGTTTCCCAAGAGTCACTTTTCCCTTTGTTCAGTATTTCTATTACTCTTGCAGATGCAACTAATGACTTCTGAGTAAAGTGTTCACATGCTTGCTTAAATGTTCCGGGTGATGTGAAGGGAACTCCCAAATAAGTATACCTTTTTGTATACTCTAATTTCTTATCATGCCAGTATAACGGTTTGAGTTGTTTAAGCCTTGGAGATTTATGGAAGACAAGAGTTTTGGATTTATTTACATTTAATGTAAGAGAATTGTTACTGCAATCCTCCTGAAATATTTTTATGTTCTTCTGTGCTCCATGTCAACTATTACTCAATAAGATGATATCATCAGCTAGTGGGAGCATAGTCACCTCGTGTAATGTATCTATGCTTACAACTGCTGCTCCTTTGCCATGGAAGAATTGTACTATGTAGGAGATAAATTGCAAGAACAAGGTTGAGCTCAGACTTTCGCCGTGTAAAAGTCCGAAAGTTGTCCATAAACTGAAATTTGGGTTGATGCATTGTCGTACAGCATTTTAATAATTTTGACAATTTTTCCTCCGATTCCTAGGGTAATAAGCCTTCTCCAAAGGATTCCGTAATTAATTGAATCGAAGGCTTTTTTGAGGTCAATGAACGTGGCATATAGATATCTTCCTTCGGTTTTGACGTTATTCCGATTAGTGCCGAAAGAGTGAAGATATGATCAATGCAGCCTCTTCCGTTCCTGAATCCTGCTTGCTCTTCGGGCATTAGATTCTGAGAGTCCGCCCATAGCATTATTCTCCTCGCAATGATGCTGGTAAATAATTTAGATTCAAAATATAGTGTTCCCACTCGGGGGTGAGATTCTTAAAGATTTCATAGATTATCCGGTCCGGGAGATTAGTTGTTTCTAGAAAGAGTGATACAAAACTGCAGTTCCTCTAGCGTTATATTAGCTTCTAGAATTGAATTGGTGGAGGGCATGAATTCTAAGCTCTGAATGATCTTCTGACCGTAATGTGCCCTGTAGAATTCGCTCCATTCTTCTATGGCTACTGCATTTTTATTGAGTTTGTATGGTTTCAGGGAATTAACGGTTTTCCAAAACTGTTTACTATTTTTTGTATCCCGCAGATCTGTTATAATTTGAAATCTTTCTTTCATATCATCTAATATCTATTGATCCACACTAGATCAATAGCGCTTTTTCCAACTTTAGAAATAAATTTGAACTTTCCGGGTCTGTCTGAAAGGGTCCTGCCGTTGCATAGTATGAGACCTAATGATTCCATTGCTTCCACCAATTGTTTCCCTCGTCTGTTAACATGTTTATGGTTGTTCGTTTTTATAGCGTATAGATTTGAACTGTACAACATTTCTTCCTCCAAGCAATTCAGGTCACCTACATGACTGCTAAAGTCACCATTAATAAACCAGTAAGTGTTCGAATAGTTGAGTAATATTTCCGTAATAGTGTTACATAGTTCTTCCAGTATTATATCCATATCACATACAGGGGGCAAGTAAATGTTTCCAATTGTTAATAGTTTGTTATTAATTTTAATATTGACAAAAAGCCAGTAGCGGTTGGTATATACAATACTTGTGCCTGAAGTAATGGAACTATGAACTAAGGTTAGCAAACCACTGCTGCCGCGCCCTGTTGTGTTTGCTTTTACAGCTTTAGCGCTAAAAGGTGTATAATCCTGTAATCATGTAGGTAAAGAGAAATTATCGTCAATCACCCAAGTCTCTACGAAACATAATATGGGATATTGCCTTATAGTATCACATTATTTTACTGTAAATTTGAATACATTTTTTAAGCCATTTATGTTGCAAAACAAGGTATGATGTCCATATTGTTGCAAATTTTTGGGGTAGGTAGTTTTACCGAGTCCTTTCCGTGAATCATGAACAGGTATTAGACCGTAGGAGATGGATTCAGTCCGTCAGGTCGCCTTATCCATTGCTGAGACAGATGACCTTCGAGGTCGAAATTTAAACTTATCCAGTCTATTTTCAGCTTTTCTTTTCTGCTTGTTCGTCATCAGATGTTTGCAGCAGGTTCGCCTGTGATGACGCTATAGGAATACCACCTTCAGATTCTTTAATTAGGTCCTCTATTTCATTCATTCTATAGAATGACCCTCTTATTTAAAAAAAAAAAACTTTTCTATAAGAAGCATTGCTATCAATAATTTTTAATTTAATTAAGCAAGCATGAACTTGCTGAAAGGTATTATAACGAATTTATTTTTGAGTTTAACATTTTATCGATTTCTTCTTTAAAACGTTTTCTCGAAAATGATGGGGATATCTATAATTTTTTTGAAAATATAGGATCAAACAAGTGTTTGCAGCAGGTTCGCCTGTGATGACGCTTAGGAATACCACCTTCAGATTCTTTGATTAGGTCCTCTATTTCATTCATTCTATAGAATGACCCTCTTATTTAAAAAAAAAAAAAAAACTTTTCTATAAGAAGCATTGCTATCAATAATTTTTAATTTAATTAAGCAAGCATGAACTTGCTGAAAGGTATTATCATGACTTAAAAATATGTTTTTATTTTTTAGAATATCCCTACACTTAAAAACCACTTGTTTTACATTATTATTGTTAAGTGATACCAAAATTGCTCCTTTTCGAAGTCTATAACAGGTGTTAATTGCATAATCTGGTATAGCTATATTACACTCCGTGAATCTGTCACTAACTTTATCGAGCGTATTTTCATTTTCACTGAAGGGGATATTATGAATTAAAAAATTATTCTTTTTTTATCTGTCGCTTTAAAAAATTTATTTCTTTTTCGAGAAACATTTTTCAACTCTAGGTCCTGGCAGGTATTTTTCAACCGATCACATTCTTTTAATACGCCACTTATGAGAGAGTTAATAGTTTCGAGGGATATCTTCATTTCATTAATAGCTTTCATTATGTCGTCGTTGGAAACCATTATGAAGGAAAATATATGTAAGTGTTTGACAGTTCTTTGATAAGATACGGTGACACTGACCTTATACAGCTGGAGCGGGTGATGTGGGGGTTCGCAGGATCAGTTCAGTTCACTGATAAGCCGCCCAGTCTAGGCAGCAGACTAATTTCTTTACAATTTCTCCTATCTAAAATCCTCGATCAATTTTAACGAAATTTCAGAAATAAGTTGCTGACACACAAAACTACAAGCGTGTTAACTTTGAACTAAATCAGCCGAAAAAAAACTGATGAAAAATTGAAACAACTAAGACCCGATGTATACTCGTTGCCGGCCGTGGCTAGACTAGTTTTTTAATATATAATAATGTAATTATTAAATATACATCGATTCTTCTCCCTCGAGATAAAAGAATATAATTAATTTTAAATTGTAATTTATATCTTATAATAGAAAAGCAATATTTTTCATATACTAGATATGCTCGTTAAATATTTATAAAATTATTTTAAATAATCAAACATAGCTACTGCAAGCCAAATCTTTTAAAACGTTAAATTGTTGAAGAAATATATTGGAAAATGAAGAATTCTGATTACGATTTCCAACTGCTAAAACTAAATCACTTAAAAAGTTAATTCGGCCAGATACTACCACAGTTTTATCATACCTGAGGTACGCATGATGGTATAGAAGGATCAATACAAATAGGATTGATGAATTAATTGCCTCTTATACTGAGATTATTTTATTATAAAACCAGTTTCGAATGCTTCACATTCATCTCCAGTACAAAAACATACAACATTTTCAAAAAATCAGCACTATGTAACATGGATTATTTTTACTAAATTTTTCAATAATGTAAGACATGAAATCAAATATTAGTACTCACTTCAGGATATATAACAGATATCTGAAATATATCCATCATAGAAGGGGGAAAGGCCAGGTATGTTAAAATTTTGAGGTTTTACCTTACGATTTCCCCAATGACTAATTAGATTTCTCCGTTCCTATTGAAAAAAAAAAATTAGAATGGAACTATTTGAAATGTTTATCTGTTCATTTAAACAAATATTTTTGAATCATTCGAAATTATAAAATCCTTTAAAACCTATCCAGATTTTTGTTCCTGTATCCCCATTTATACTCTATTGTTTTTTTTTGAAGGAGTTTTACAATCCAGAATAAATATTAGTTTTCATTTCAATTAAAGATTCGATTTGCTGTTAGCTAATTTATTTTTTGGGTTATTATTGTTTTTTTAAATAAGATGTGATATTTTTTTTTAGTTTTCATATCGATTATTTTATGTAATAACAATTGATTTTTAATCGAGTTGCGGTTACCCAGAATCGAACAAACTTGGTACCGATACATCACTGATTAATATATAACACGGCATTTTATTTTTATATTTCTATTATTATATGATATTTATAATTAGAATTCTAGGATTTTTGTATTTATTATTATTTTTTTTTTTTTTAGAAAATTATGGTATTTTTCGCAAAGTTCAAGAGTCGCAAAACCATTGTAAATTTTCACAGCTGATCAATAAAGGTAGAGGTCAAATTGGATTAGGAAGGGGAATTATTCTTTGGCCGTTTTATTTCTGATTTAACTACTTTTTTTAATAAACCTTTCAGCCAAAGATAATCTTGTAGAAAAACTATTTAATATAAAGAAAAAAAAAATCTGCTTGTGTAATTCCACGCATCAAGGTAATAAAAATAAAAATAAATGACCACTGACTAATTAAAAAAAAAATTAAAAAAGATTTATTAGAAATGAAGCGAAATATTGAATTGAATAAACAAGCTTGTAAAAAAACAAAATGCTATGTAATCTGAATTTTCATTAATTTAAAAATTAGTTATTCCAATTAATTAATATATAATAAGATATTTTTATTTAATATTTTCTGGTTTTCTTCTATATTAATCAGCACACTACTATATTTCTTTTAAACTTCTTTACTAAATATAACAATATCTCTCCTACAAGATCAATAATTAATATGGATGTTATTAAAGCCATTTATATAGATATCAACATATGCAAGATGAAAAAAATGACCTCTGTAAAAGATATATGTACTATTTTCTATGTTTGTTTTCTAACACATTTGCTAATTCTATTCAGCATGAAGACATATGTGAAGAAATAAATAAAGTTTAAAAAAAAAAAAAATTCTTTTGCAGTATGTATGTAATGAGTGCCCTGTTACTAACGTACAATAGAGAAGTGTGTCGAGCTGAATTGCTTAAATTTACAGTTCTTATAGTTTATATGGTATATATTTTATGTCTTGAAACGCTTTTTAAAGTAAGCTGCATCGGTTCAACACAAGGTTCTTATATCATCATACTATCAAATGTTAATCCTTTCTTTTATTCATTTAGAAGGCGTAATTTGTGACTCAAGTATATTGGGCCACATATGTCATCTGTGAGTGTAATATGTTTTAATTACTTCTAGTAATTTTAATTAATTCATTTTTTGGTTTACATCAGATAAGTGCATAAACCAAAAATCTTATTATGTAAAAATGATAGTTTTATTCTTTTTAATTATTCAGAAATAATTCTTTCATAATATTCGTTTTGAAATATCTTAGATAATATAATTATATAATATATAATTATATTATTATTATTATTGTCCAGACATTGAATGATAGATGCCTCTTACTTGCGTAATCAGAATATTACAAACTAGATACTCTCTTTTTTTTTTTTTTTTTATAGTGGACAGAATTACAAGAATCCCTTTGCTAAAGAAACGCCTGATTAAAAGCGAAAACTAACCCGCATAACATTTCAGTAATGCGGGTCCGTCATTTACTGCTTCGTTGTGGTTGGAATTTAATAGGGTGTGAAGTGGTGGAAAGTTTAGAGAAAATTACAACCAAACAATTTTCAAAAGCACTCTTCTTATTAAATATAAAGCATGTAAAACTGGCAGTAACATGTGTCATTCTAAAGTGTTTCTCAGAATTTAACCACTTACCTAAATCATTGGTATTTTTTTTTTTAAATAACTAAATATGTAATTAAATTAAATAAAAAAAATAATTACAGGACAATTTTTTTATAATATAATACAGCAACACTGTTGAGTAAAATAACACAGACTTTGTAACATTCTTTTAAAAAAATCAAGGAACTAGCTGGAACACTAAACAAAAAAAAAAAAAAAAAAAAAAAAAAAAAAAAAAAAAAAAAAAAAAAAAACCCTCAAAACTATAGCGCTATTTTATTATACTTTTTGGGTATTTGAATTGCTTTTTTAGTTCTCATGTCGATTATTCTGCAGAATAACTATTTATTCAAGGTTCTGGAAAGTAAGAAAACCAAAATAACAATGGAATATAAGGACACGAATGAAAATTGATAATATCAGACAATTAACGTTTTTTATTTTCCTTAACTATTGTTCAATGATGTTCCTCCCGATTCATATAAAAAATAGATTCAAATATAAAAATTGGAAGATGTGTGATTTTGGTGTATATTTTTTGTGGAATATAATAAATTTTTGTACCTAGTCTATAAACTTCCTAATTGTTGTGTGTTGTAACTTCCCGTAGATCAAAGAAGTTTCAAATCTCCTATTACGGTGGCAGAAAACGTATTAAAAAAAAAAATTAAATATATTCTTTTCGATTTGTTTCAAAGTGAATATACATAAAATGATATTTTCGATTATTCATATCAAAATAGGGGAAATATGAGTTAAAATGTTAAGAAGAAGAAAGAGAGTTGACGGAAAGGTGATTCCAATCATCCAAATCCTCTTGTTTAATCATTATCTAGTTCTACACATTCCTATGATTCTCCTTCCAGGTTATTACGGCAGTGGTATCGAGATCTATTGTAAAAGTTTACAATGCAGTTTTGAAAATAACCATCCTCTTCTGTACAGGATGGTTTATATATGATGGAGTTTATTTATAATGGAGTTATATATTTTTTTATAGAGAATTGTTTTGAATTCTATACCAAAGAGTGTTGGTCTATAACACGAAAATTTCTCTCTTGCTAAAAATAAAAAAAAAGCTTTATTTTTATCATTAGGGAGAAGAATCGAGTATTATAATTACATAGACAAGTTTTAAATCAGTGGTATTGATCGGTTTCTTCAACCTACATTCAAAATATTATAAATTTCATATAGATTTTCGATATATCATTTTAATGTAAACATGTAAGAAATAAAAGAAACAAATGCATGTTGGAACGATGTAATAAAATAGTCACGCACTAGAACGATCTAAGTCATATTGTTGACATAAGTGTAAATTTAGGATAAAGCGTCTGTGATTTTTTTCAGCCGATATCCACTTAATTAACATCTTAACAACTTGGAATTATATTCTTGCCTAAATGGTATGATATAACAATTTAGAAACTATATGGCCGAGCGAGCTGGGGCAAGGGTCTCAGCTCGCTCGGTACAGAAAGTAGTGGGTTCGAATCTATTTCGTTTTATTATTTTATTTTACCAAATAAATCCTTGACCTTCCAAACCCTGGCTGAAATAGGAAAAATCGTTTAAAACAAATCCCTTGTTTAAATTACTAGATAAATACTTCCAACAGTCCCATTTTAAATTTATTACCAGAAGGAACGAATGTGACATAACTTTTATTATTATTATTTTATTATTTTTGACACATGTGACGCAGCTATGAGAGTAGCGATGAGATCTCTCGATTCGTGCCTATCCTCTCATAAGTGAAGGGAAAAGCTTGGTTTAGGTTTTACCGAGATTCATGTATATATTATATACTAGCATCCCATATAATATAATATCCCAGACGCCGTACTGTTGTTAAATCCATGGTTTTTGGCACATTCATCACTATAACTCCGAAAGTATTTGTCCGATTCAAAATGTTTTTTTTTTTTTTTGTCAATCTGAAAGGTGGTTAAATATTAATTGTAGCTGGAACTAGTACCTACACAATGAAAAAAAGAAATCTGAAATCGGACCATTTTTCGCGAAGTAACATTATTGGGAAAAAATGGAGAATTGACCAACTTGCCGTCAGTCCCACAGCTCCGCGAAAACACGTTTGTCGTTCTCTTTTGGCTATAACTCTGAAACTGTTTGTCCGATACAACATTACTTTTTTTCATCTTAAAGCTGATTAAATTTACTATACGAATCTATAAATAAACTTTTAATCAAACCCCGTAAACTGTACATGCCAGCCCGCTAATAAAAACGTACTGTTGTAAAATCCACGTGTTTTTTGGCACAACTCCTCAAATATTTGTTTGATCCCTAATTTCATTTTTTTATCTCAAACCTGATTAAATTCGCTATCAGATGATGTATATATATATATATATATATATATATATATATAAACTATATTAAATCTTGTAAACCACCCAAGCTAGCACGCTAAATGTGTATGTTTTGGCAAAATATGTAAATTATTACATGTTCAGTAGACTGGTGTGGGTATTTCACGGTGTTAATTATAAGTTACATATATAGGATCCAATAGTAAATTTAACCAGATTTTAGATAAAAATATTAAATTTTGGATCGGACAAATGGTTTTGGAGTTATCGCGAATAATGTGCCAAAAAAAACAAAACACGTATTTTACAAAAGTAAGTGATTTTCAGCGTGATAGCTTGTGTATTTCAAGAATTTTGATAAAAATTTCATAAATAGGATCTAATTGTAAATTTAACCACCTTTCAGATTGAAAAAAAAAAAACATTTTGAATCGGACAAATACTTTCGGAGTTATATTGATAAATGTGCCGAAAACCATGGATTTAACGACAGTACGGGTTTTTGACGTCTGGGATATTATATTATATGGGATATTATAAAAAAAAAAAAAAAAAAAAAACGATTATCCAAGTTCTTTGCTTATGAGAGCGAGGGAATCCGCGGCAGGGGATGCTAGTATATAATATATACATGATCGGTTAAACCTAAACCAAACTTGTACCTTCACTTATGAGAGGATAAGCCCAAATACAATTAAAATTGAAGACTTTTTTCGAAAAAAGCTTCGTTATCGTGTTATAGATATCGCGTTTTTTTTTTTTTTGCGATTTTGAATATAAAGCCGATGGTTGCCATGGTAGCAAACTTCAGATTCGGATTTAGCAGCCCAAATAACATATCTCAAAGATCCGTTGAGAATAATAGTTCCGCAGTTTTTTCTTGAAAACGGCCTTTTGGAGCCTTATTTTACTGGACTATCGATATCGTGCGCTTGCTTTAAAATTTATTTTTTTCCGTTTCAGTATTTTATAATTTATTTCATATTATATTTTTTAGGTTTTTTTTTGACTTGTATTTATTTTCATTATGCATATTGTATAAAAGGATTCTCTATCATTCATACATCTTATTGCTGTAAAGTTAAGGAGAACTCAATAATAACAGAATTCATCAACCCTAATTGTATTGATCCTTTTTTACTTGATAATATTTGCTTCTTTAATATAAATTATTCTTCCCACATATTCATAGAAAAAACATATATGTTTATAAATTTTATCATTGTTAAAGATGTAATAATATCTTCAGCTCAATAATAAATAAACAGATACTTAAGAGCTGGTTGTAGAGCCCACAATTGGAAAGCTGCCCTGGAACAAGGGCAGGTATAATTTAAAAGTGGAAATCAAATTTTAGCTTTAATAGAGGCCTGAGGGAGCCATTAGAGAGACACTTAGGGCAAACTGATTTCCAACTGCTTACAAAGTATAATAGAACCCCTCTCTCTCACTCTCTCTCTCTCTCTCTCTCTCTCCACTGCCATCAGCTCGCCATTGCATTTATCCTCACCCCCCTTCTCTCCACTTCCCCCTGTCTTCTTCTTCTGTTATACTTCACCCCTCTCCTTTTAATGGTCGCCTCAGTTCCCAATCAAGCCCTCTGTATCTAAAATATTAAGGATTTTTTTTTTATTTTAAAATGGAAATATTGAGGAATAATATCTTCTTGTAACGAAACACAAAAAACTTGAAATAGCAAATAAATAATTTTACGATTAAAGTATTCGTAAAAAAAAAAAAAATTCTCATCTTTTGGAAAAATAAAAAGATATGATCCACAACCTTTTGAGGAAAAATTGGAAGGCAGAAAAATTCTTCGGATCTTTGTGTTTGTCTGTGATTCTACGGGGATAAGTATAGAACCCTTTTTTAGCACCCCGCTACTTACAAATTTATATTCCAGACAACAATAAGAGAAGGCAGAAGAGGTGTGGGACCTCCTAGACTAAAATGAAAAAAAAAAATCTAGACAGGAAGACGTGCTGCTGTGTTCTGCTCCACCTGATGCCTTTTTGCCATGTATATATTAACACAACAGAGTTGCTGAATGTCTTTATTATAATTATTAGGTTTGAATGAAGAAAAAAAGTAAAAACATGAAAAAAAACAAAACAAAAAACAGTTGTTTATTGAGTAAATAAAATAAATCAAAAGCTACCTCTCTAAAGGGCAATGATTAATATGGATGATTATGAATCCATTCATATTACAAAAAAAATGTCTCTACAAAAAAAAAAGACATAAAATATAGTAACTAATAAAATTAATCAGAAAATAATATTAGAAATAAATGAAAAATAATAATAAAGAAAAAAAGCACAATCACACTATGTATAAAATACATATATACAAACATCTTAGGGAAACCCTGATATTGTCCTACCACTTATGGGAGGGGAAACTGGCCCTACGTAATTCCTAAGGTGTTCTCTCAGCCGCGTCACTATTGACGAAATGCATTAAAGACTGGCATAGAGCGTTATGTCTCAGGACCGTTGTCGTATATATTTGCGGGGAGGGTCATGGATGTACATGACATACAAGGATGCATGAAACTGGATAATAAATGAATCAGATGATTAGGTTGATTCGAAAAAGATTGATGACATTTAGAAGATTCAAGGGGCATGATATCAAGAGCAAAATAACTCTCTTAAAACTGGCACAAAAGAGGCTTGTATAAAAACACCCTTTTTCACACAAAAATTGCATAACTTCTACAGTGAATTATAATTTTACCATAAATGTGACAAAAAGTCGTTGATAAAAATGCGCCCTCGTCGGTGACTAGTGTTGGAAATTTATATAAATTTATTATTTATTTGCTTTGCATAAGAAAAAATGAAATTTTTTTTTTCCCATCCCAATATATATATATATGGATAAATTTCTTGACTGTTACTATTAAATGTTTAGTAAGGTTCTTGAGATTCAGTCATAAAATAAAAAAACAACTATTTTGGTGACGTTTCGAGACTATATTCTTCTCATAATCATGCCCTACAGTGAAAAAACAGGTTACAATAAAATTATATAAGTTATAAAAGTTATTTCAAAACATAAAGTTAGCTACAGTACTGGTATATAACAACATGTGTATGGTAATAAAAATATATATAATTACAGAATATAGAGGAGTATGAAGCTACTTACAATGTTACTAGTGGATATGAATAGATTAACAATTCTAGTACACAACTAACCTAGGGGAGTGAGTTTAAACAGACAGTTAACAAGGGTTAGTGGGGAAAAACCCTATTTCTTAAAAATTAGTAAGAATAAAGTATAATTTAATATTTTTTTTATATAATAATATATTATTATTATTTCATAATCTATTATTATATGTTTAGTACGTTTGTGAGTGTATCTTTTTAGTGATGTCTTGTCATAGTCTCCTTTTTTTTTTTTGTATGATAGGATTTTTGGATATTGCTGTAAGTGGAAAAAGATTTTGTGTCTATGAGTGTACTGTTAAATTGATAGCTGGTTTAAGTCAGATAGCATGTTTGAAATTCTGGTGTACATCGGGTAGTTATTTATTATTTGCATACACGAGTTTTAGATAACTTCTAACTTCCTATAATTAGAGTTGCAGGGGAGGAATATGTTAATATTGGTCGTATAACCGTTCTATGCAATATATATTTTTTTTTTTTTTTTTAGATATTTATTGAAATTTACAACTGTATATACAATATAAAATATAATACATTAAGTAAATATGATAATAATGCTAAAAATGACACGTCACTTGTTTTTAAACCAACTACCCATTAGTAGCACTTATATAATGAAGTGCTATATTTATATAAGTTCTATATGATGAAGGACTATCAGAGTGTTATCTGGAATTGAATGAGACGCAAGTTGTGATACTAATAGATTTGAATGGTTGTGGAGTTTGCTATGAAAGGATTGATATCTGGTTAGAGCTAAGTCAGAAACGTAAGGTATATTAAGATCTTTGAGGATAAGTTTGTTTGTGACGAAGTAAGGAGCATTTAGAATTTTTCTAAGGATTTTGGATTATAAGGATTGGATACGAGATGAATTGGATGGTTTAGTGGAGCCCAAATCTCATCTCCGTCTAATTATTTTTACCTATGTAAATGAGTCTTTTGTAATTTGTTGTAAGGTTTGAACGTTTGTTAAGTTAATGTTGAAGTAGTCGAAAACGACGGGCAGTTTTTTGTCGTTTTATTCTAGAATGTGAATCCCAAGTAAGACGTTTTTCCAGATCGAGTCCCAGGTTAGTGGAACATTATGTTATATGAATTTGTTTTTTGCAGATAGATGAGATTGTCTATTGAAATATGGTTTCATTTTGCTAATGATACTTTTAGCTCTATTGCATTTGTTATTAATATATTCGGAGAAAGTTATTGATTTGTCTAATTCTAAGCCTAAGTAACTGATAGAATTATCCGAAGGGATCGTGTTTTATTTATAATTATCTTATGAGTTATGAGTGGTCTTCTTTTTGTGTAATATATTTTATTCAGTAATTTTATTTTTTTTTTTTTTTTTTTTTTTTTTTTTTTAGCTTTAAACTCAAAAACAATAACATTATCCATCATGATCATTTTGAGTAAAACGTACTAAATGTTTGTCATTTAGTTGTCTAAAACGCTAGTATGAGCGATTTGCTCTATTCATAGAAGCATTAACTCTCTGTGATTTATATATATCATAAATTCTGAACAACATTAGACTCGACAAGGAGGTGATTCCTGGGGCTGAGGTGGAATAAGGTTAGGAGTGGATGAGAGATGGTCCATATCCTACCCGCTGTTATTATCCCGGACCTGGCTGACGTGTTCCATTGTCTGCTGCCTCCCCTGTTCCACCCCTCTCAATCCTCCCACCTCTCCTCCCACCGCCCGGTATAAATTACTTTTATCGTTTTACTATATTCTCCTCTACCCTCTCTTCTAAAGATTTGTGCTTCCCTTCTTTGTTGTGTCTTCCCATACATTCTCGTTCTGGAAAGACAAAAGGTAATGGTAAATCACTCCGATAATCCTACGGGCAAGAAGGGACTATCTTTTACATTTAGATTGATAGGAGAAGTACACTATTTTATTAAACATCTTGTATACCTTCTGTGACCAAACCATATTGTTTTCAGTTGCGGTGCGCATGATCATTTTTTGGTTGTTTTTTTTTATTGTAACCCGTCACATTTTTTTTATTCATTGTAATGTTAATTATTTAATTTTTTCACTTCAAATTTTATAATCTTCTTTAAGAACATATGGTAATTGGATTAACACATGGGAAGGTTATCCATATGTGTAGTAAGTGTCGGGTTAACAATTACAGTGTGTGTATTTTCTTAATTAATAAATTTCTGTGTAATAATTTGCTCTGACTCAAACTACCAGAACACTTTCAATTTTTATTTTTGTATTTTAATGTAATATTTTAATTTGTTTTTTTTTTCGTTAAAGTAAAGTTTTACAGAACCATAAAATGACAATAAATTTCATATATCAAGGAAGCACAATTGAGTTTTTTTACCCACTACTGGATAAAGTGAAACTAATAGGAACTTTTCATCCTCTAGTGGATAAAGTAGGTGATTTATTTTTAATAACGTTCTCATTATTGCTACACAAAAAAGATTTTTTTTATCTTCTTTTTATAATTTTAATCTCAGTTTCATTAAACGATATTTATAAATTTTCATAGTTTGGTGGTATTCAGGAATGTGTAGAAAGTGAAGAGAATAAGCAGGGGCTTCCAATATCAGAACTCAAACAACAAAGTATCTTTACCAGGAATCTTATTAATTTCGATGATGAAGTTAGTTTGGATAAAATTCTCTATTATTGGTTAAGAAAGGGAAGGGAAATAAACCACATTTAACCACACATCTGTATGGGTTCGAAATGGAGAGGAAAATTTTTTTTACTACCATCACCTGTAAACTATGAATTTTATCTCTGTACCTTATTTTCATAGTAGATAATTTTATAATCAAGACAAAGAGTAGTGAACTGAATTTTTATTTATATATTTATTTTATCTTAAAAACAGCTTTTATTGAAAGGATATTATAATCTGCTTTACTCAAGGGCAATGACTAATAAATAGGACTATTACATTTAAAATGTAAATACAAATCATAAAAGAAAATGTAGGAAAATCAAAATATACAAAAAAACAAAACATAAGCCAACTGATTAATTAATATTGTTGGAATATGATCGATGTTAATTGAATATTTATGAAGAAAATAATTAACATTAAAATGTTTAAAAAAATAAAGCTCTTTATACATGGATATTTGTATTAATTAACATATAATAATGAAAAATAAATTTTTTTTTCTGATTTTCCGAAATCGAAATTCTGTCGGTGAACATGCGTAAAAATTCCATATTATTGAACTAGATATATAAAAAAAAAAAAAAAAAATGAGTTTAAGATTTTCTCAACAGGGGGATTAAGGAGCATTGAGAACTTTTCGAAGGATTATGGATTGTAAGGATTGGATACGAGATGAATTAGATGGTTTTGTGGACCACAATTAAAAATTCTGCACTAGAAGTTCTCTAGGACATCTTCGTTTCAGATGCCTGCGAGGATTATCAGGAATGGAGTGGGGAGCAAGTTGAGAAACTGACTGATTTGAGTGATTACAGAGCTTACTATGAAAGGATAGGTATCTGGTGTGGGCTAAATCAGCAACATATGGAACATTAAGATCTTTATGGATAAGTTTATTGGTGACAATGTAAGGAGCATTGAGGATTTTTCGAAGGATTTTGGATTGTAAGGATTGAATACGAGATGAATTGGATGGTTTAGTGGAGTCCCAAAGCTCAACTCCGTACGTATATATAGGTCTAATCACAGTCATGTAAATGAGTCTTTTGTAATTAATTGGAAGCTTTGAACGTTTGTCTAGTAAATGTTGAAGTAGTCTGTAACGACGAGCAGTTTCTTGTCGTGTAGTCTTGTGCGTGAATTCCAAGTAAGAGGTTTGTCCAAGTGAAGTCCTAGGTAGCGGATCTCTTCAACAGGGATTAGTGAAATATCATTAAAGGATACAGTAGGAGAGGAAGTCGTAGGTTTACGACGAAGGGTAAAGGTTATTTGGTGAGAATTGTTTGGATTGTTAAGGATTTTGTCCATAACAGGCGAAAGTGATATTGGACAATACGAGGATGGGAGTTCCGGTGGCTTTTTGGGTTAAGGTATCATTTTAACTATTGATATTTCCCAAGGATCAGGGAAATATGTGGTGCGAAGTACCGCATATTATATGTATGTAAGAAATAGGATTGCTTTCTGAGGAAGGAGTTTTAGGATATAAGCTGTAATGAGGTTATTACATCATATCCAGGAGCTTTGTTGGAAGGTAATCTGAGGATTATGCTGGATATTTCTGAAGGAAGGAATGCATTAGGAGGAGACATTTGGAGTGGGAAATTTAGTTCTGCTTTAATGCATTCAATGTGAGCAGGATTGAAGATGTCACCATGTAGGTTAAAAGCTTTTAAAAGGTGCAGGCCAAAAATTAGGGATTTTTCTTCGTCTGATATTTTCCAGTTTTGTGAATCAGTTAAAAAAGGGTGATTAAAGTTTTTGTAATTAAGGAGCTTTTTCTTTGTCATCCATAATGACTTGTCGGAAGCATTTAGGTTGTCAGTACGATTTTTTAGGTTTTGCATTCTGAGTTTTTTCATTTCTGTCTTCAGTTTGATAATGAATTAAATCTCAAATATTAGTCTCAACAGACATTTTTAAAAATTAAGATTAAGTCCTCACCAGATATCTATCATTTCATACTATACTTCATAACCGTTCAAATCCACTAGTCTCTCAACTTGTTTAACATTATATTCCTGACAAACCTCCGAGGCGTCTAAGATGTCCTCAATACCTTCTTCTATTGAACGTTTATTAAGGTGCTATATTCGTGGTTTTTATTTCTTTATGATGGCAATCATAACTAATATAATGTACAATTTTTAATATCTATTTCCAAGTATTAATTGATATATGATTAAACATTATCTAAAATTAAACAATGATTTTGATTATCATATTGCAGACTGAAGAGGAGAGGTCTGCCGGCCCACGCAAGGACATTGTCCCCTGCTAATGGAATCTAGGGTGTACTAAAGCTAATTAAATTATGTAAGCAACTATAGTGTTACAATGTTAATGTTCACCTGAGCAATTATTATGCGGGATATTGTAAACCAGAATATTCAAGGCCACTTGGAAGTTGGAATGAGTTGTTTCTGGTTTTGAAATTAGTTGGTTTGAATTATTTACCTTGTTGGGGGTTTGTAATGTATATTTTATCCTACTTGGAAATCTATTCGGTTTCAAATGGAGACATGAGTTTTATAGTTATCAACTACTATTTTTCTTTTCGCTTTCATTTATTTATTAACACCTGTTATTACAAAATAGCTTCACGGTCATTACGTTTTAGTTCATGTATACCGCTTTTTCATAAAGGGTCTATTTTGTCTTTAGGTGAAGAGAAATAATATAACAAGGGTTTACCTTTTTTTAAATGCAGGATTTAAACTTTTTTTTTTTTTTTTTTTTTTTTTTTTTTTTTTTTTTTTGCCTTTGATAAATTTAATAAATTAAAAAAAAATAGGTTTAATTTTTTGTAAACGAGAAAAACTGGATGATCATTAAATAAAAGATTCAAATTACGAATCTGAAGGAGCATACGATAATAAGACCCAAAATTCCTATTTCGCTATCCATCTAAATGAAAATAACCATAAATTCAATAAAGACTCGGGTGTGAAAATAGTACATCATGTAGAAAATAGCCTAAAATTAAATATTTATGAATCATTAGAAATAATAAAATCTTTCAAAATCAATCCAGATTTTTGTTTAAGTGACCACATAAACATTTCCAGGAGCCCCATTTTAAATTTTTATCCAATAGGAACGGGAAAATCTAATTAGTCATAGAAAAAAAACAACAAAAAAATTAACCTACCCTTCCCCTTCCACGATGGATATATTTCAGATATATGTTAGATCTCCTCAGGTGAGTACTAATATATATGATTTTTTGTTTTATATTTTTGAAAACTTTAGTGTATATAATCCATATAACATGGTGCTGACGTGTTGAAAATTTTGTAAGTTTTTAGAACTGAAGATGAATGATTACCCTTGGAAACTAGTTTTCAAATAAAATAATTCCAACAAAAGTAGCAATTGACTCATCAATGCTAATTGTATTGATTCTTCTATAGCCCCATGTGTACCTCAAGTAATGAGTATATTATTATGTCCTATGAATCTGTCATGAAATCTTTTATAAATATTACGTTTAAGTCCATTTAATAAGAAATGCATGGTTGTCTGTTAAGTTATAAAAGGAGGAGATGATAAGAATGTAGTCAGGAGAAAAGAAAAAAAGACTTTCAAGTGAAAAACTTTTATGGAATGCTGATGTTTAGTCTTCTTTCAGGGCTGAAAGTTACGAAAACTAGATGTGAACAAATGATTGCGAAAATGACTTATAAACTAAGTTATAAATGGATATCGACATAGATAACTACATAATTGATATATATAACATAATATAGCTGGAAATACAATGATTGTATAATAATGCCAATTTAAATAAACAGTTTCATAATAATATGATAATAAAAAGCAGTATGGCCATTTAAAAAAAATATAATATAAAATAGAACAAATAAAACATTAAAAAATAAATAAATATAGAGTATATGTAGAATGATGTATCATTCAGATAAAAACACTTACTTTTTTTATTTTTATTTTTCTGTTTAATATTTTACATATTATATAAATTTAAATCTTCTTTTTAGTTTTTTTCTTCCATTTTTCTTCCTTATTCCGCTCAAATAGAAAAGTGATTATCAGCAGATGTGTTTAAATATAAATATAAAACAACAGATATGTGAGGAGAGATAGTTCCCAATAGCACCTCTTTCTCGTCATGCTTTTATTTAATTTTACAACAGAAGGTGTCTCATCCAGTTTCTTTTCAGTGTCATTCTGATATTTTTCAAAATGAGAGATCTGGTCTTTCCATCTATAAATTTGTTTCGGTGTACATAAGATTTATCAGTGTGTAGGGTGTCTGTACGTGTTCATTGACTGTCGATTTGCGTAGATCAGTGTAAAAGGTTTGTTGCCAAAATACTGTGGTGATTGTCCTATTGGGCCTTATGTATTGGACTGAAAAGTCTATTAAATTACGTATAGTTTTAACACAGTCAAAAATGTAACAATTTTACAAGCTTTAGCTCTGTTGGTGTTCCTTAGATCGAAACATTTTCCATATCATAATTTTAATGAAAAATACTTTTCGGTAAATAAAATTCGTCTCTGGAACCGTTTAGGAGCTATGTTGATTTGAATGAAAAATGTCAAATTAATTATTAATTTAAGTAATTTGACCTTTTAATTCTAAAATTGGGAAAATCAGTAGATTATATCATATTCATGATCTATAATTTTTTTTTTTTTTTTTTTTTTTTATTCTTTCTCTTTTATTTTTATTTTTCGCTCACGTTCACATTATTTATTAACAACTTCGACAGAAAAGGTTAACAAGTTAAATATTTATTAATTTTTTTTAATAATTCTTTATTATTTATTCAATCCTTTGTTTCCGTTTCAGAAGCCTAATTATTTAAAAGATATAAAGAGAATAACTGGAAGGCCAGCTCTCAATTAGGCCGTAATCCGCTAAGATAAGTCCTCTTTGTAATTTAAAGGGATAAAGGACGCTTAGTACTTTATTGTGGTGCCCTTTGAGCTTCCGAAAGTAGCAGAAATTTAAAATATTCTTCTTAAATTTAATATTTTAGTATACTTGCTGCTAACCTTTATCGCTTGTAAACATTATACTTATTTAAATACTACTGTAACAAAAATGAAAAAAAAAAAAAATGAAAATAAACTCCTTCCTGTTGTAAAATTCCATTAGAAATAGATATATGGATGATTACAAACTATCTGACATAATTATAAATAAAAATACTGTTATCACCAATAAAATTTATATTAGTTTGGCTCAACAACAGTGGCAAATCGGTCAAGATTCACAAATTATGCTTTCTCAGGGACAGCCGGCTAGGACATTACTATCTATTATTATGCCAAATATATATATACTTTCAATTTGAAATTTTTTAGATATCTTTCATTAACAACTAAAGCAAGTTCCTTTAATTGCGAGAAGACAAAACAATGATTAACATCAATTATTTCATTAAGAAAACGACGATACAAAAAGCTTATACAAATGTACCAGAAAACCTGTTTGTTGTAATCCAAAATAACTTAAAAACAGGATACAACAATACAAAATGGCAGAGAATTGATTTATTACAGGATAAAAAATTATTTCCGAAAATTGCAAATATAACTGGCTCTTTCAGCACAATCTAAGTGTTAATCTATCTAAGCACATTTTACCCACACCTCACCCCTGGTGTCTTATAAGTACCACCACAACAGATGCAAGTTACGTCGCTTGAGTCTGGTTTATACTCAACGTTGACATCTAGATTGTTATTTCCATCGCTGTCTTCAAGGGGAGGGTCATTGTTGTTGGATGAGTCTAATGATGAAGAGTAGTGGGTCTCTTCTTAATGTTGGGAACAAGAGACATGTCAAACGAGAAATTGCACTCATCGTTGCCGTGGAAATGGTGGTCCATATTTATACTAAGAAAAGGTGCACATATTTACACCAACCTCACCTAAGAGAGATGACCACTATCCCATGTAACCTAAAAGCGTGTGTGGTTAAAGTTGTTCTTCAAAAAGTAGCTTATATCCTTTCCGGATATAACTGTGAAATTATTTTTAACTAAACATAGGAACATGAAAAGAAAACGATTTCACATACTTCTCAAACGTTTGTAGTACAGAATACACCAATTCAGAACCAGAATGATTCAGAACCAACCAGAACACCAATTCGTATAATGACTCATGTTGAATCGAGACTATTTGAAAGAATAGGTCCAACTGCTTGCTGCAATCTTATATTAGCAAATGGCTCCATCGACAGTCCTCGCCATCAGTCTTCAGTATCTCACATGGTCACTAGGAAGGGGTGCACACATTTACAATAGTGCCCATTTTTTACACTTTTGCTTATACTAATCGTCTTTCGCTGTAGTGGATTGTAATATTTGTTAAAAAAAAAAAGAAGGTTAAAATGGAAAAACAATTTTCCATCGGTTAAAATTGAGTTTAATCTGATCAATAGTAGTGGTTAGCATAGCAACCTACTAAACCCAAGATCGGGGGTTCGCAGCCCGGCAGATGACCTTAGGATTTTTTAAAGGGAGTAAAAAATCCTTAGCTATGCCGTCCTTCGGAAGGGACGTAAAATAGGGGTCCCGAGCCTGTGCGATGTCAGGTACTCGTTAAAGATCCCTTTCCTAATTATACCTGGATAGGTAAAATTTAGGACTCCCTCCGTAGCATCGTCCGATTAGTCATAGCAGCATAAGTGACGTTAAACGAAATAAACAAACAATAGTAAGTATCTGATATTTTAATTGTGTTGGTTTTATTTAAAGAATTCCATCATTATTTTAATAGAATGATTTTTTTTTTTTGTAAATAATTTGTAAGTTAAAATTAACGGTACTCCAAAAGCCCATCTTCATCCCTTAAAGACTCACTTTTAAGCTATTATTATACAATAATTAATAATATTATTTATTATTTTGCTAATAATTAAATAAATTCCAGTTGTAATATCGTGCAATAGTTTCTATCCTTAATACGAGAGGGCAATAGTTGGGGCTCCAGCTTTATAAATGAGATAAATTCATCATTTGTTTAATAAAAAATAATTTATTTTAATGTTCTCAGTTTTTTTTTTAACCGCTTGGTCAATTTACATACTAAATGCCTTGCATAATACATATATATATATATATATATATATATATATATATATATATATATATATATATATATATATATATATATATATATATATATATATATATATATTAAATGCCTTAGCCAGTAAATTTAAATTTATAAAAAGTCAAAAGATTTATTTTGGAAAACAATGCATATTCCACCATGTACATAAAAGGGAAGGATATTACAGCATAAAAACAGGTGTGACAAAGAAAAATTCCTTTCACACTGTAAAACAATTTTTTTTTTGTAAGTTCATGGAAATTTATGAGTGCCAAGGGAATTATTTGGATTATTGGCAGAAAAATATTTTTTAAATATTGAAAGCATTCTACTTATGCTATTTTTTTTAATCTCCGAAAACGTTGAATGATTCGCACTTTATCTTATTTTGAAAGTCAACGCTTCATTTGATATATAGACCTATATATAGTTGCTAGTAATACAGGTATTACTTACTATCTTTATAGTATTTATAACTGTATTATCTGTTGGTAGCGATGATTTGGTGGGCTTGTGGTCGGCTGAGTAGTTGCTGTGAGTTGATTTTCTTTTTTTACCCTACAAGACTCCCAGTACCTTATGTGGGACAACTATTATTACCGATTTTAAAGCCATAAAATATAAGGAGCGACATCTCTTGACATCTCAATAGAAGCGTCGGACATTAAGTAAGTTTATAATACAAACCATTTTGTAAACATGACATTAATGTTTCTGTTACTGTAGGACTAGTGTGAAATTTGAATGAAAGTGTTACGTTTGTCGTTCATGCTAATCCAAAAATCTAAAAAAAATAAACTTATCCGGAAACACCTCAATGTTCCATATGTTGCTGATTTAGTCCAGAACAGGCACCTATGCTTTCATAGTAAACTCCATAAACATTATAATTTACTAATCTCTCAACTTGCTTCCCATCCTATTCTCGATAATCCACCGAGACGTCTGAAAAGAAGATGGCCGAGAGACCATATTTAATAGATTTTTCTTTTTTATCTAAGGGCTAATAGTGAGTGGTTCTTCACATTTAATTGACAAGTAATTGTAATAATTTCCTCAAATTTACTTATTGTATGTATGCATACAGTTGTAAATATCAGTAAATAGTTTTTAAAAAAAATTAAAATAAAAACACAGCTAGGATTAATGGTTCTTATTTAAACAACACTGATAACAGTAGTTTTGTTTTAGAATAGAATTAGAATCGGTTTGGTCTAAAGGATATCTGCATTATTTATTTAGAATCTGTAGAGAAGAACACTTTTAATGCAGCTACTTAGAGATACATTTAAAGATAAATTATTTATATTCTTCTGAGCCATCTTTTCTTGAGAGTTGTTTTATTTGACGCCCCCTCCTGGTACGCAACAGATTGGCAGATATTCTGCAACTGACTCCTCGAGGGGGGTGGAGGATCCCATACATTATTCATGGCCGGAATAAATTATTGATGGCCCCTTGAGTTCTGGTGGGCTTTGAAGTATCACCTTTTTTAGCAGGTAAGAAAGTTGTTGGAGAAATTACTTTTTATTATTTGTATTCAAGCAGCAATTAAAAACCAAACATATTTAAAAGGGTCAAAGTACGAAATAAAATACTCAAGTTGAAACAGGGAAAGCGTCTACACTTTCCTCAATATCCAACACTACATGTTATACAGAGGTCTGTGACCAGATTTTGTAAAGCACATAATTAGGTTCCGAAAAGATGTAAACACACATAAAGGAAACACTAATTAATTTTGTATTTAAGTTTTCATCTTTTGAATGTATAATATTTTTTTCAGGTATTTAAAAAAATATCAGTGTCTTTCTATTTAAAGTGATGCATAAAAAAAAAAAAAAAAAAAAAAAAAAAAATGGAATATAGTTTAAAGTTAGTTTTTCAGGAACATGAAATGGACGGTTATGCAGAAACCAATCAACCCACAAAATGGTAACAATTAAAGTAATTGTAAGTACAACACATTCGAACAAAAATTAGCCAATCTAGGATTTTAGAGGCCAACCAAGCTTTACATAACTTAATATGCAATCAAACAAACTTTCTACCTAGCCACTAGATATTTTTTATCTATTTAGTTTTAGCAGAAAGCATCCAACCCACTTGGTAGTTTTCTGCTAGTTCCGAAATGAGTTATTGGCCACCACTCAAAGTGGTTGATAGAATAATAGATCACCTAGAAACCACCTAATGCACTTTAATCTAAAAGATATGCTGCATTTTATACCCCTGGATTGCTATTATTTTATAAGGAGTTTAAAAGGCAGCTCAGAAATTCAGAAAGATATTGGTGGCTACCATACTATGTGAATCAGTATTTCCTATTACTATTGTTTTATAAAATGATTTTTTTTTTTCAAAATCATTGACCAATTTTGGAAAACATGAAACATTTTATATAATTAAAATAACAATATATATATATATATATATATATATATATATATATATATATATATATATATATATATATATATAAATTTATGTGTGTGTGTCGTTTATAGGCTTTGAAACAGTAAGAGATAATGCTCCTTGTGAGCCGGCATTTTTCCCACACATTCAGGGGAAGATTATAGGCCTATTGGTATATTGATTGGATGCATAAGTGACAAGTTATGGACCAGAATGTAAAAATCGTGAATTAATAAAAATCGGTTCAACGAATCAGTGTATTTCTTACAGCTGAGTCATTCCCATGTTGTTTATTGTGAAAGAAACAGACACCAAATGATTAAAAATAAGAACGATGTATATATACACTTCTTTTACAAAACCTAACGTAACAGAAATTAACAATTAGCTCTTCCTACAACTAATAATAACCAAACAGGAAATAATTCTTCTTCTCTTCTTCTCTCACTATCTCCTGAGTGCTGTTAAGCGTGGAGTAGCACCCTCTGACCATCTTGTCCAACGGTCCCTGTCCTGTGTAAGCCTTCTCATCTCCGGCATGGTGCTTCCTCTTGCTGCGCCAATTCTCTCAATCAAGTCTGCATACATGAGCCTTGGTCTGCCTTGAGGACGCCTTCCTCCCGGTCTTGCTTCTAATAGCCATCTGGCCTTACGGTCATCTCCCATTCTGTTAACATGACCAAACCACTTCAATTGTCTTTCCTTGATCGTATCCAGAACGGATCTAACTCCTAGTTCACCTCGGACCCTTTCATTCCTTATTCGGTCTCGCCTGGTTTTTCCTAATATTTTCCGTAGGAATCTCATTTCCGCAGATACTATTCTGCTAGCATGGCGGTCCAAGAATGTCCAGCTTTCCGATCCATACAATAGTACTGGGAGAAAAAACTGATTTGAAAAGCAGAATCTTTGCTTTCCTGCTCAACTCCTGTTTTCCAATAAGTGTCATGGATATTTGGTAGAATATTCCGTTGGCCTTTTGGACTCTATTCATAATCTCCTGGTCTATTCTTCCATCCTTATAGATCATTGTTCCCAGGTAGCAGTATGTATCGGTTTGCTCAAGGGTCTCTCCATTGCAAGTGATTCTTAGATCATTGTTCCTTCGCCCAACACACATCACCTTGCTTTTGGATGCATTGATCTGCATGCTTCTTAGTTGCAGTTCTTCTTGCCACTCATCTACAGCGACCTGGAGAGATTCAGCAGTATCCGCAACCAATACTACATCATCTGCATACAACAATGCCTGTACCAACACTGGAATCATATTCCAATATCCCACTATTGCTCTGGGTGTCCTCCTTTTACAGAATTTCCAAATTGAATCCATAAAAATTATGAAAAGTAGAGGGCTCAGGCTATCACCCTGTTTGACTCCCTTATAGAAATGGAATGAAATGGAGTGAAATTGTAAGTACAACACATTCGAACAAAAATTAGCCAATCTAGGATTTTAGAGGCCAACCAAGCTTTACATAACTTAATATGCAATCAAACAAACTTTCTACCTAGCCACTAGATATTTTTTATCTATTTAGTTTTAGCAGAAAGCATCCAACCCACTTGGTAGTTTTCTGCTAGTTCCGAAATGAGTTATTGGCCACCACTCAAAGTGGTTGATAGAATAATAGATCACCTAGAAACCACCTAATGCACTTTAATCTAAAAGATATGCTGCATTTTATACCCCTGGATTGCTATTATTTTATAAGGAGTTTAAAAAGGCAGCTCAGAAATTCAGAAAGATATTGGTGGCTACCATACTATGTGAATCAGTATTTCCTATTACTATTGTTTTATAAAATGATTTTTTTTTTTTTCAAAATCATTGACCAATTTTGGGAAAACATGAAACATTTTATATAATTAAAATAACAATATATATATATATATATATATATATATATATATATATATAAATTTATGTGTGTGTGTCGTTTATAGGCTTTGAAACAGTAAGAGATAATGCTCCTTGTGAGCCGGCATTTTTCCCACACATTCAGGGGAAGATTATAGGCCTATTGGTATATTGATTGGATGCATAAGTGACAAGTTATGGACCAGAATGTAAAAATCGTGAATTAATAAAAATCGGTTCAACGAATCAGTGTATTTCTTACAGCTGAGTCATTCCCATGTTGTTTATTGTGAAAGAAACAGACACCAAATGATTAAAAATAAGAACGATGTATATATACACTTCTTTTACAAAACCTAACGTAACAGAAATTAACAATTAGCTCTTCCTACAACTAATAATAACCAAACAGGAAATAATAATAATAAATAAACAATCAACTATTAGTACAGTAAGAGAAACAATAGCAAGCGGCGCGACAATAATATTGTCATATTTATTTATTACAAATAGCTCCTTAGATGGATAGGGAATCGATATTAAAGAAAACGCGGATTCTTACGATGATTGCCATCGACTAATTCATGTCGATAATTCCCTGATCCCCAGAATTCCCGATTATGATATTAAAAGAATGAATTATCATAGAAGATGAAATAAAAGAAACTGAGGAATGTTACTGCGTAAGGTAGGTTGTAGTGTTTAAGGTTTAATAGGGACAGTTAAGTTGAGCCAAGCTGAAATATACTGTTTAATTTTTCACCCTCTGCCCGCTGACCTCCCCCACCGAATTATTTAGTTACCTCTTCCTTCCACTCTCCTGCTTCTCCTCTCTTCCTCACACAACCTGCCCTTAAAACATGTTCTCCGCCTAACAAGGCAGTTTCACTGAATTGTGAAAATTTATTTATTATTTAACAATATGTATTACAAGATATAGAAAACAAAATTAGTTCCATTGTGAAATGTCTTGTGAAAGTAAGGCCAAATAAATGATATAAAGAGTGTACATGTTGAATTTATGATTTCAGGATTTCTAAAATAATTCAGTTAATATCAATGAGAATAACTCTATTTCTCCCTGACTGGAAAAAAAATAGACCATGGATATGTTTAACTATAATTTATTGATTTTCCCAGTTTACAATATAAAATTAAAAGGATCAAATTAAATAATAAAATTCCCACTGATCCCTGTTGAACAGATCCGCTATCTAGGACTCCAACTGGACAAACGTTTAACTTGGAATCCATATACAAGACTAAAACGACAAGAAACAGACCGTCGTTTTCGATTTCTTCAACATTTACTAGACAAACGTTCAAAACTTCCAATTTACTATAAAAGCCTCATTAACGTGACAGTTATCAGACCTATTTGGACATATGGAGTTGAGCTTTGGGGCTCCACTAAAACATCTAATTCTTCTCGAATCCAATCCTTACAATCCAAAATCCTTCGAAAAATCCTTAATGCTTCTTACTTCTCACTTATCCATAAAGACCTCAATGTTCCATACATTGCTGATTTAGCTGAAACCAGATGCCAATCCTTTCATCGTAAACTGCACTCCCACACGAATTCATAAGTCTCCTAGCTTCACATTCGGTACCTGATAACCCACCGAGGCGTCTAAAAGGAAGATGGCTAAGAGACCTTCTAGTTCAGAACTTTTATTGCAGTGCTACTACGGAGTAGTTCTTTACAAGTGATTTACATGTCATAATCATTTCCTCAAATTTACTTGATGTATATTGATGTTCAGTTGTAAATATCAATAAATAGTTTTTTTTTTTAAAACTAGCAATCAATGATTACTTAATCTCTTTGGGTGCATCCTCACCATATGTCCATAGAACTTCTTATTCTTATGTCTGTTACCAGATAATTAATTGCTTTGTATATTTCCTTATTAGGTCTCAGCCCATAGACTTCTCGTGTCTTCTTTGAGCTTTAATTCTTCTTAGTATTCTTCTTTCTATCCTAACATTTTCCTTAGACACGGGAGGGAAGCGGTTTCCATTCCGTACATTATCGGCGGTTTGACGACCGTATTGTAATGTCTTATATTCGAGTTTATTGACAGGTTACTTATATTATATAAATTGCTTATTAAATAAAATTATAAATCTTCTAAATAATTAGAGGATACAAGAGTGCCAGGGGGTATATCAAACTGATGAATTACATTTTTACTAATCTTGGTAAGTACAACTTCTATACCAAAAATCATAGAAATCGGAGAGGTAAAGATCCAAACATGGAATGACCCAACTGTCCAATTTAATTGCCTTATAAAGAGGGATTAAATGATTCCACTATGAGCTCTTAATAGGCAAAATGATGGCATAGATATTTTTATTATAGAAGTGTACTATTTTTGAAAGATATTCTATCTGCCTCAATCAAAGGCACAGTGCATCTGTTACAGCCAGTTTTTAAAAAATAAAATTACCATTCTTGATTTACATTAACTGTAATTTAGCAATTTATTATTTTTGTTCATTATCAGCTAAATATTTTAAAGAAATTATAAAATAAGGGAAAAAATCGCTAAGCTGGTGCGGAAATTTATAAAGTATGTCCGATAGAAGGCCATACTTACGTTGGGAAGTATATAGGTGGGGAATAGATGGTAGACAGAAGATAGTCCAAGAAAAACAAGAAAGAATAACATGGAATATATTTTAGGAATTGCACCCTTGACCGTCATTGATCAAATATTTAGTGTCAAAAATGCTCCTACACTTAAACATTGAGGTTTCGAATGTGACTCGAGGGGGATCAAGCAAGATCGGTCATATCCAGGTTAAAATATTTAATTTCGAATTAGGAGAAACAGAGTCAAAATGGGCTCGTTAGAACCTGCCTCCTATAGTGTTATTTAGTATAGTTGAGCTCCTAGCTGGTCTGACTCTCCTGATTTGAAACTATCAAACAACGCGCAGCGCCCTCGCGTTTCCAAAAAACGTATCGCTTTTGACCAAAAAAGACACCGGTAAAACATGATCCATGTTATTAAAATGTTTTAAAAGATAACAAACACACTCATTTATATTCCTGATGAGACGCACTGACATAAGTATTCCATTGTCAATCAATAACATCCACATAAGTCGTAAATCGTTAAAAAAAAATTCCTAAAAATTTGGCTACAACCTTATACTGCGAGAGCCTATATGTGTTCCTTGCCATTAAGTATATTGGTCAGCGACGGTCCATTCTCCTACCCAAAGCTACTCTGCAAGTTCTAGAATAGTTGTTCTGGGATTTTCTTCGACAAAAGCTCCATCTACATCAAGAGGAGTCCTTCCACGTTTTCCTTCTCTTCAAGGCTGAAATCTTCCTCAAGAAATTTAAGTCACGGTTAAACAGAGTTCCCTATCCCACTGTGCATAGGCATTAATGCTTTTGGCTGTTTGGGCCTCGTACAAACTCATACAATGAAATATATCAAAAATTACTCTTTGACATCTTGGTGAAAAATTGTTCTTATGCATGCAGTAATGCAGCAAACGAACGTTTTTGTTTGTAAGATGATTCGTGATTGAAAACATTCATACCAAGAAATAATACGTCAAATTTAAAAAGTTAATTACCTAGAGAGATGATTTAATGAAAACAAAAATCTCGGATTCCCCAATGTTTATTAATATAATGTAGGTAAATACTTCTTTTGGATTGAGAAACATCTTTATTTAAGGGATATTTCGCGTCCTGATTCAAGAAGTAATTTCATTAGTTAGATAATATATGCATAGAAACAGTATACGGTACATACCAAGACACATAGAGGGTACGGTATATAGACTGGAGTTGTCTCATGACAGAGTTGAGCTCGTGACCCAGTTGAGAGGGGAATCGATATGGCCAACAGGTAGGCCACTATCAACTAGTGTCACTTCGCCAATCTATCCAACGAAATTATTCACGACAAAGGAACAATAATCTTGTAACAAAATCAATTTGCATGAATATATCCAACTAGGATATTCTTTTTATATCCGATTCATTAATCTCACTAAGGGTTTGAATAACATAGGCACGGAACATCAAAAAAGCACAATTTAGCCCCTCCATGCAGAAAACGTTTTATTTTATATGGTTTCTCAGTCATTGGGATTGCGGGTATCAAACTTGCCAAAGAGGAACTTCCAGGGTGAGGTTCTAGTCCAACTTTATTATTTTATTTATTTATTGTTCACCCTACCTTGCCTTCAGGCAATACAGGTTTAGGCAATATTAACTTTTAAAATTGCCAAAATATCACAACATATAAATATAATTACAATGTAAAATTATAATATATACAGTATAAAACAATAAAAATATATAATTACTACAATAACAATAACTATAATAACAATAACAACAATAATCGTATGGCAACGTAACTAAAAATCCTTCTTAGGCTGCTCCAAGGATGTCACCGTCTTCTTCAGCTCCTTCGCTGTCCGGCGGCCTCCCAGGAATATTTCCTCTTCTATTAAGGTTGAAATGGGATGAACCAATTGCCGTCTTCCATCCGTATACAAACGCTTTGTAGTGCAGGTAGTTTTCTTCAGTGATTAGCTGAGGAAAATCATTCTCCGAAAGAACATAAAGTCCAGTGTCCCTCAATAGTTTGGCCCTCAGAGCTTCAAAGGCTGTGCAATTCATGATGATGTGCTCTGCGGTTTCTGGAATTCCACACCTAGGACATAAGGGATCTATGTCTACACCAAGGCTATGGAGTTTAGCTCGGAAACCCCCATGTCCTGTGAGAAATTGCGATATCCAGTAATCCGGGAGGACCCATTTCGCATGCAAACGTGCTTGAACGGTGGGGAAGTATTTTCTCAAGGTAGCACCTTTCGAAGTTGCCACCCACCGCCGGTTCCACGCTTCTATAGAATGATCCCGGATAATCTTTTTCTATTTTCTGGGTTCTTCTGTGATTCTCGCTCGAATGTTCTCCGGAAGTCCAGCTGAGTCTCCTCTCTTGAAGTTATCCTTCAAAACTTCTTCTCGTAAGAAGAGGTCGATTGGTATTCCTCCTGCTAATACTTGTGCCGCCTCATGTGACACACTCCTGTAAGATTTAGTTACTCTGAGCAGAGTGGTTCGCTGGATGGTCGCCAATCTGCTCTTCTGCCGCTGTGATAGATTCTGGTACCAGGCGGGAGTTGCATATCTCAGAATACCCAGAATCACCCCATTATAAATCGTCATCGTGGCTGGGTATCTGAGACCCCAAAATGCACCCCCGACGCGGCTAAGACCGTTTAAGGCTAGTGTCACTCTATTTCTTAAGTATTCCAAATGTGGTGTCACATTGAATCCTTTTCCGATTCTTATTCCAAGATATGTGACTTCTTCACTGGGACGAATTCTTATTGCACCAATACATATATTTATAGGATGCGCCCTATCTGTCTTTCCTTTTAGTAGAATGGCCTGCGTCTTTGAAGTTGCCATTCTCAACTTCTTACTTCCACACCATCGTCCTACAAGGGTGGCGCACCGTTGTGCCTCTTCTTTTATTCCAGACCTGCTGTTGGAGGCCACTATAGCAGCTAGATCGTCGACGTAGGCCGTGGCAGGGAACTGCTGTTCCTCGAGCACACCCAATATTTCATCGAAAACCAGCTTCCATAAGGCTGGGCCAAGAACTGAACCTTGGGGGCATCCCCTCTCTATAGAAGCTTCTCTCTCATAAGAACTTCCTCGAACCTTTACAATCCTGCTATGAAGGTAGCTACTTATGAGAGTATATAAGTTACTGGGGGCATCGTATTTCTGTAGCTGTTTAAGTACCCCTGGCCACCAGACGCTGTCAAAGGCAGAGGAGATATCAAAGAGTAACAACATGACATATCGCTCATTCCTCTGTTCAACATCTGCACGAATTCTCAGTATGGCATCCGTAGTTCCCTTACCTTTAGTTGAGCCATATTGCCGTGGATGACTTGCCTTTGTAAGTATCGGCTGCAGTTTTATCATAATAAGATTCTCCAGTACCTTACTCAACACCGGAAGGAGACATATAGGCCTATACGACTTAGGAAGTTGTTTATCCTTGTTTCCTCCCTTGTAGAGCAGTCTTAAATCTGCTTTCTTCCAGCTTCTAGGAAAATACCCCCTATCTAAGCAGTCTTCTGCCTATCAACAGCAATGCGAAGATCGTGAATGTCCCATGGAGAGCAGAAGTCTGTACCAGGTGGGTATGCCGTAGTGCATCTAACGAATTCATCCTCTTCATTATCTTCGGACGGGTCGTCTAGAGGATATGTTGCCTCAATGAAAATGGTTGCTGCTTCTTCGATGGTAGTTGCCTGGACATCCACATGCTTGAGGGATGCTAACGTTTGCATAGGAGTCAGCTTTCCCAGAGCAACTCTGTAGGGAATGCCCCATGGATTCTTCTTTGACTCTTTGACAATGAATTCATCCCAAGAACTCCGCTTCCGTAAGCGCACTTCGTTTCGATATGCTTTAGCTTTGGCCTTATACTCATTACGAAGTGCAATACGCCACTCTTCACATCTGCATCTCTGGTATAACCGTCGCGCCTTGTAGACTTCTCTCTTTGCTGTTGTTAAGGCCGGTGTCCACCATGGAACTATTCGAGCTCTGACCTTTCGCCGTTGGAGAGAATTTTCAGCTGCGTCTAGAATTGCATTGGTTATTTTAGCAACTCTGAAGTCCAGGTCATCAGCAACTTCCGGTTCCGCCATTTCCCAATCTTCATCGGCAATTTCTCCTTCCAGCATGCATTTGAAGACACTCCAGTCGTTCCTTCGGGTTACGTAACCCTTGTCAATATCGTGATAACCTGGTATATCTTGTACTAGGCTAAATTCCAGGACTTTGTGGTCAGAACTAGTTTCAGATCTGAGTGTCCAGTCAACAATGTGCCCTACTAATGTCGGTGATGCCAATGTCACGTCAATCGAACTTTCACCGATTGGCCCTGAGAAAGTGGGAGTGGAAGAAATGTTGTTGACAACTACTAGCTGGCTTCTTGCTATAAAATCACCTAGCATAGCACCTCATCTGTCTGTTCGGTTGGAGCCCCAAATAGTGTTCCAAGCATTGGTATCAGAGCACAAGATCACATTCCTGGTACTAGACGTGATCGTTTCCATGACAGCAATACTTTCCTCAATGTTAATTCCATTAGGCAGGTAAGCCGAGATCCCCGTAAAGGATAGGCTGCCCCACTTTATGTAGCATGCTACACAATCAGCCGAAGAATATTGCCTTAGATCCATCACGTCTAGATTTGGGTTGTTAATCACTATAGCAGCCCTAGGCCTCCTCTCTCCATTGTTGAGGGCTAAAACTCTTGAAGTGAGACCAAATCCCGTTACGAAGTTTCGATGGCTGGTCGGTTCCTGAATCGCCATAATGTCGTAGCGTCGAGAAAGAACTCGCAACTCGCCTGCCACTATTCTTCGGCGACCCATGTTGAGCTGAAGGATGGTAATCTTATTCATAATAGGTACGTTTCGCCATTTCTTTGCACCACGTTAAGTGCACAGGGCACTCCCGACTTCCAGCCTTGTGCTTTGTTCTGCTGGGATCAGCATTCGACCGTTTACAGTTAATGCAGGTTGGGTCCACCATTGCTTTCTTCTTCGGACACTCTTTCATTAGATGACCACTCGCTGCGCACCAAATGCAGACCACTGAATCTGCAGTGCAAGTGGCCTTGGTGTGTTCATAGCCCTGGCACTTAGTGCAGCGAGGGGCGTCCAGGTAATCCCTAAATGACATTGACCACCATCCTCCATCTAGACTTCCTATTTCCAACAACTGAAAGCGGATCATTGGGTGCACTTCCAATACCCAATTTTTAGTTAAGCCGTTCCTTGAGACTGAAGAGAATAGTGGACGGAGATCTTCAATTACCAGGAGAGTTGGAACTGATTTTTCTGGTATTTTTTGCCACAGAAACCTAACTAGGTCTGCTGAGCTCCATGCGTGAGGCACACCCCTCACCTCAAGTTTAGGTTTTTTCCTCAGTGCTAGCTTAGCTTGTAGCCCGTTTTGGCGCAGCTCCTGCCATCCAATGACCTTGGTTGCATGGGATTCGTCTTCTAAACGAACTAGAATCGAGCCCGCCTTGGTCGCTCTTACTACAGATGCATTAACACCCAAATGTGAGGGCGATGGAAGCCCATTTATGATATCCACAGGACTTTTCCCCAACCCGCTGATCGTTAAGTATGCTGGTCTTGACGTCTTGGACGGCTTCGTTGGCAGTGATTTAACAATATCTGCCAGTGTCTTGGGTTTATTCTTTGGCAGACATTTATCAGGTGAAGAGATCTCGATTATATTTTCCTCAATTTCTCTTCTTTTCTTCATTAATTTTCTTTTCTTCCAATTTTGCCTTTCTCCTATTTCTTTTGGTCTTGTAAATCTCAAAGGGTTCAGCTTCCTTCAGATTATTATCTTCATTAGTCGACAGTTGCTTCTGTTCTGAAGATTCGACCTTGGCATGTAAGGAGGTTCCCATGTTTACCCCTGAATGGTTTTGAACGACCCTTGGTTGTGACCTCTCCATGATTTTACTTATTATTGTATTAATTACCATAGGAGACTCCAATGTTTCCTTCACCACTCTTTGAACTAGCGTCGAAACTGAATCCCCTTTGTTCTTGTCTTCACATTGTTTGACCTTCAAGTTTAGGGTTTCCATTATACCTATTAATCGATTAATGTTTTCATTGATATGTTTCCTGGTTACGTTATTCATCTTTTTGTCAAAAGTTTGAATGAATGTACGTAAGTTTTCTTGAATTACTATTGCTTCATGTAGACAGTTATCACTAAATATTTCTCTTTTTTTTTCTTCTTCAACATCAGACCCGTTCCTAGGTCTTTTAGCAGATGGGCCTGGGTCCTTAACGATTGCTCTTCCTGGAGGATACTCCTCTATTTTTTAATTAGATTAATCACTACTAACCTCTGATGTTGTGAAACCTAACCTTAACGGTTTGACCTAATTTCACTAAAAGTCGCTTTAAACGACAAAATATGTCTTATTGTTATTGGAATCTTTAAACAATAACAATAAACAATGAATGAACATAAAATAAAGGAAAAGAAACAAACAAAACACCAAAAACTGGATTTAATAACACAAAAGACAACAGCACGAAAATCCACAGCCTTCTCAATTCCCGGTTCTAGTCCAACTGTTCTAGCCCAGGTGAGCTCAGTAGACCACTCAAAAAACTATTAAGAGACAAATGGTAATCCATGTTGAATGACTGCCGCTCATCCCTCCCATCAAATAATTATTATCTGACGGAACAATGACGAGAAAAAAGCTATTGATAACATGACACAGTTCTATTAAAATATCTCTATAAAATAAATAAATAAATAAATAAACCTTTTGGAAGCTTCTTCCTAAATCCAAGCTGGGTTTCATATTTCCCGGTGTGCTGAAACCAAAAATGACCATCGACCCTCTCTCTAAACGTTATGTCTGCAAGTTGGGAGTAAGTTTTCCTGAAAGTGAATATATTTCTGTTAGTGCCAAAGAAAGTAACCAATTAAAAATATATGTCTTCAATTTTTTTTTTCCTTATGGTGCAACAACTTGGTTACAAGTCTTAGCCTTATGTATTTTTAATACATGTAATTTACAAAAGATTGTGAACCTTCCTAGAATATTATTCCAATCAAATAATTATATTTTAACAGTTTGGGTTAAATTTGGCAATGTCATCGTGTTGTGGCCGTTGTAGCATTGGATCGTAGAATATATAGTACGGGAGCCTTTCTCGATGTAGAACTAAGTCTGGCTCCCAGGACTTAATTATAAATATATCAATTTCACCCTTCTTATTATCCCTTTATATCTAATTGTGAGTGATAGAACATTAAATGTAAATAATATTATTCCAATTATTCTCTTTTTTCCCTATTATTCTTCTACACCGTTTATAGAGATGGCATTCCAACCAGCGTTACCAGCTGTGGGGGTTTCCACCTTTTGGGGATTTCCCTCTTTTGGAAATTTCTGGTCTAAGTGGGGAAATGGGGAATAGAAAGAAGAATTGGGGAATTTTAAAAAATCTTGAAAAGTTAAACCTATATGTAATTTATATTTTTCATTAGATTTCTCCTCCGTTTCACTAATAAAAATAAATATCATCTTCCGTTCGCTTTTGTTAATTATCAGCTAGTGTTCGATTATATAATATATCGATGGCTTGAACAGTTGTGTCTAAGAGAGAGTTAGGCCTTCAGCTAACGGATGTAGCATTTACTGACGTAACTTCCACCAAACGTTTAAACTTATTCTGTGCCTTGATATTTTATTCTGGTACATTAATAGATGAATTAAATTTAAAATATTATAATTACTAATACATTTTTTTTTGAGAAGCCTCTGTGCTTGATTTTTTTTTATCTAACACAAGAATGCATTATATCATCGAGATGTTAAAATAATAAAGTCGTTAAAAAAAGTATTATTTATATATAATATACGCTTAGTTCACATGTGAATTATGACACGGGAATTTCATGAGAGAAGTGAGATGGAGAATTGGATAATTTTTTTCAATGTGGGGCAAAATATTACATATCACCTAGACACAATAATTCCAACCCCTTCAATCATCATCTTCACCTCGCAAGTAAATGACTCATGTGTGTTATCAGTGAATAATATTCCATTACTTACATCCCAATCATTTTTCTCTTCTAACAAGCCATCAAGAATGGTGTAGAAACTGGAGTAAATCCAAAATAAAAATCTCATCGACTCTCCTTTACCCTTTACCTTAAACATATGACTTCCTGTCCAATTTTATCTTTTAATGATATTTATCTGCTCTCTATAGAACAGATCAGCTACCACTTGGATTCACAGCTTACTTGGAATCCTTACAAAAAAATAAAACGTCAAGAAACTGCACGACATTTTTTGATACCTCAACATTTACTAAAACTCAAGATACTTACCTCCATGATTATAATCAGATCTGTTTGGAAATACGAAATTGGGCTTTGAAGGTTCCACTATACTATCCAAACCTTACAATCTAGAATCCTCAATACACCTCATTACTTAACAAATAAACTTATCCCTAATGATTATATATGGTGTTTGGGCTCGAACCTGTTAACAATCCTAAGTTCCATATTCACTCGAATCTATTACATCCACCAATAGGTAGTTAAAATTAATGCTTTAAAGTTATCATTTTTTATACATTTACATAGTGTAAAGCTCTTTACTTTGGCATAAATAAACTTATCCAAAGACCCTAATGCTAATTTGTACGAACTATCCTTTCATAGTTAACTTGATAACTACCAAAAATCAATGGTCTCAAAACATGCTCCTTCTTCAACTTGCCATAACTCTTCGAGGTGTCTGAAAAGAAGTTGGCCTTCAAGGCATGATAATATAGAACTTTTACCGAAGAATTGCTACAAACAGATAGTTGCTTTACAAGCCAGATACATTATCTTCCTATTTACAAGAGTTTATTTTTAAATATTAATGGATAGATTATAAATTTTTAAATGTAAACAGAGCCTTTGTGTTAACCCAAGTCACAACCAAATCAGCACCCTATGAAAACAACAATGACGCTGTTTATTTCATGTGTATTATTAATATGAACAAAACCTTTGAAATTAGTTTACACTAAGAACTTGCATGGTCAATTCGTGTTGATAAAAGAGGAAATAAATTCGATAAAACAAACTCAACATCAGATGATCCGGATGTCCAGATATTACCCTTCACGAGGCGATTACCAAAGGCAGACAATTAAGAGCGTCCCTCCCAACTACCTGAATATAGGGGTTTTCTTTTTTCCAAGTTTTTTTTCCTTCGTGTATGCCCGTCGTATTTTCTCTTCACTCCATATATTCATCAGTATATCTTTTCTTTCCTTTTCTTCGATAGCTTTTAGGTTTTGGAAATTGAGTAGTTCATTGTTACGTTTTATTGTTTCGTTTGATTTCTTCATTTCGTTCTTCATCTTCGTTTCGGTGTCACCTTTCAACAACAAGTCACTATTACTGCTCTCATCAGTTGTGGATTCCTTGAGAAATTTAATCAATTTTTCGTTCTTCAGATGACTCACTGTTGAACCCTTTATCTTTGAATTACTCTCCTGTTTCGATAAGTGTTCGTTTCTCTTAAATGACGACGGCGTTTCACTTTTCTGCTCTTTCGTTTTTCCTTCCGATTTCTTCCATTCTCTTGGCCGGGTCGAATCTGTTTGTAGTTGATAGTTTACTGTTATGGGTCTTGTAGATGTAGTGTTTATAGTTTGGTTGTTTTTGTCAGCCAAAATTTTAGAACTTTTCTTCATTGTTTTCTTCTTTATGACTTTTTTTTTTACCTGTTCAACACCAGCTCCTTTGTTGAATTCAGATTTCTTTTTTTTTTCCTCATCGCTTGGGCTGATTCCCTTGATGATGTCATCTAATTGCTTGAATTCATTTTCTATTTTACGTCTCTCTTCATTAGCCTCCTCCGATCCAGAACTTAGCAAGGTATTAAACTGAAGTCGATTACCATGTGCTTCAACAACCCTTTTCATCGCATCACGTTCCTCAACCATGGCTGTGTGGAACTTTTTCATTATTCTCACTGCGTCTGGTTTGTATATTTTATCAGAAGCCATAATTTTCTCTAGCCTGTTTTCCATATGTTGCTGAAAAGCTGCTAATTGTTTTCTGTAACCGACTATAGGATCTTCAAGCTCATTTTCTGGTAAAGATGCCGACTTTGTTTTATTTCCTGTCTTTTTGTGTTCTGCATTAGATTTAGTAGGAGGGTGTGCTTTGCTATTTCGTTGGTTCACATTAGTTGTTCTTTTATTAGCTAATGTATTGGTTTTTGTAGTGACCGGTTTCGTAAAACTTTTCTGAGGCTTCGCCGACTGTGGTTGTCGTTCCAAGTTACCTGCAATCAAGTGCGATGTTAAAACTTCAATGATGTGAATTCCCTCATCGATATATTAATGTGTTTATCTTAAAATCAATATACAAAATGATGAATCAAGAAAAAAAAAACTAGAGATTGGGTATTAACAAGCTTGGAACAGCCATTGCGGGAAATAATAGGCGAATACGGCCAAACGGCAAGAACCATGACATCGACCTATCAGTTTCATCTTGAATTATAGATTGATAGATACGTTCCCTATAATAGCTCAGAACATTTATACATTAAAAGTTGGAAAATAGCATGTATCTATATGTTTTATAAAAATAGGTAGTTGAAATCCAATTTTTTTAATTTTGTGTAAAATCACCATTTAGAGAGAAATATCTCTAATCCGACTGATTTATGGAGCTGCAGTTAGGAATAGTATGCTAGTATGGTTAGAGCCTCAAGATTGCTAGTATGCTCTATCACAAAAAATCACATAGTTTACGAGGTATAAGCGAAATACTGAAAATAGTGCTAAAATTTCGCGTTTTTTTCGAATACTACACAAATCGCGCCATGCTTTCAGAGTCCTAACAGTATTAAAACAACAATAAAATATGGTAGATACATGCGATTTGGCTTTTTTTTTTTTTTTTTTTTTTTTTTTTTTTTTTTTTTTTTTTTTTTTTTTTTTTTTTTTTTTTTTTTTTTTTTTTTTTTTTTTTTTTTTTTAATCGATTGAGCTATAACCATGTATTTGTAGTTTTTTTTATTTAGGTGATTATAACAAGACCAACTTCGTTACCGGCTTTTATCAGCGTTGTCATGTTCAATTTAATAGTGCTTTCATTTTTTCCTAACGGTTCTAAATCGTTACCGTGACAAAGAACTGGACTTTGTTCACCCATTTTAAAAGGGCTTAAAATGGTTGAACAAAAATTATTCCCTTCCTAATGGCTTATTCTAGTGCTAAGTTAAATAACATCGTTTATAGAGAATCTTCCCTTTTCAACCGACTTCACAAAAGAGAAGGTTCTCAACTCGTCTGTATTTTATTTATTTTGTGTGTGTGTGTGTATGTTACGCGATTACTCCCTCAATTCTGAATCAATTTTGATGATTCTTTTTTAGATCGGTAGGGCATACTTCAGCTACTATGGGTGGTCCCATAAAAAATATTTTGAAATCAACTCAGGAATTTTTAAGAAAAATAAAAAAAACAGTTTAAAAAATCACTGTTATATAACCTTCCAATATAAACATATTTTTAATTATAGTAATCTAAAATCTCCATGGTAACTAAATTGAAATTATTAAAAAAAATAATTTACATATACATAGTCAACTCTCGTTGTGTTTTAATTTGATAAGCTGAATTCTTAAATAAGTCGAACGAAATCAACTGTCGGAAGTACATTACACATAAATTTCACCTCAATTAATCGATTTCAGGCAAAAAAACGTGAAAAATTGTTGTTGTGAAAAAAAATATCGAACTGACAATAGGGGTCAAAATATAGGACTTCTAGGACCACCTCTATCAAACGAACTAGTAGAAGTCATCGCCTTTATAACTCGAACTCAAATTAAAAGAATTTTATTGGTAATGTTTCCCGTCATTGTTTACCTTTTCCGTTCATAGATACACCAGTTACTTAGTGGCTATTTAATCGAGTGTTTTTACGATGGCTACTGAAAATTCTTTCAATTAAACGAAAAGTTAAAACTTGCAAAGTAAAGAAAGGATTAAGGTGCAGAGCGTTTGTTGCTAGTGAATTCCGGATGCCGTGTAGTTCTTTTTCAACCTTCATAAAGAATAGAGAAAAGATCACCACTTGTGGAAGGCGTTAAGTCTACTTTTAGGTACCGTCACAAAAAAACGCAGTTCAGTTGATAGTTAACATGATAAAGTGGTACCGGGTATTTCATTTTCTGTATCAATGACTTTATATGTATGTACAAACTTTCAGCTCCAATTTTTTGTTCAGTTTCCCATTTACGTGTAAATAAGTCGAATGATAACCTCTATAAGTCTTTGTTCAATAAGTCGAACTATTTTTCAGAGTAGCTTGAAGATCGACTTATCGAGCATTGACTGTATATACAAAATACACTCACCACTACAAATTAAAAAATAAAAAAAAAATTTAGAAAAAAAAACAAAACCGACTTCAAGATTAAACCTACATACACAAACTTAACTAAAAATTAAAAAATAATATTTTAATTGCTTCAAAACAAAAACCATTAAATGAAAATCAATGAAATTATCGATACTTATATAACTATTCACAATTTATGATCAGTTATTTTTGGAGTCGGTGCCAGCCAAAACAAACAGAATTTGAAAAGAAATTGTAATCGTAAAGATCATCCCACAGCTTTATCACCGCCACACCGCTGTCTCCGGCCATTCGAAAGTTTATTGTAAAGGCAGGATTAAACTGCCCTTCTTGGCTGGCACCGACTCCAAAAATAACTGGTCATAAATTGTGAATAGGTATATAAGTATCGATTATTTCATTGATTTTCATTTAATGGTTTTTGTTTTAAAGCAATTAAAATATATTTTTTTTAATTTTTAGCTAAGTTTGAGTATGTAGGTGTAATCTTAAAGTAGGTTTTTTTTTTTAATTATTTTTTTATAAACCAGAACGGACTTCAAACGTTTCGGTATAATCTGTATCGATTCGGACTTATCAACAGGGGACTTCAGTACTCCCCCCTTCCTTGTTCATTCAGAATATAAATTATTTTTGTTAGATAAATTATATATAAATTGAAAACTTAAATGTTTATGCTATGTTAAATAGATGATAAAATTAATTTCACTTACGCATAGTTACAATGTTGCGTTTAAGTTTTGGAAAAAGCCTTTATCGAGAACGTGTAACAGGTTAGTTTATTGACCCTGGTGTCATTCACTTGAATAGGAGATAAAATATTTTTCTGGGTAACATGAAATAAACATCTATATTTTTTGAACCCTCTTTATACATGTGTGTGATTTTTCAATACAGAAATACCAAAGGTACTACCCTGTTCATTAAAATTTGATTTTAACCTCTACAAACTAACCAACTAAGAACGAACTAACATTAAAACTAAACTATCATATGTATTTAGAAAATATATAATGGTTTAAACTCAAAGTTAAATAAGATTATTCTTTTTTATCTTAATAAGTGATTATTTTAGAGAAAATATAATTTCGATAGTTCTTAATCGTATGTCCTATGTGCACGCACATAAAGGTCTTGGATTTTAGATACAATTGTATACTTATTTGATACAAAGATTCAAAAGCGTTTCCAGGTGACTATATACATGTTTAGTTAAGGTTTTTTTTTTTTGATTATATTAAATTACATAAAAAATTCACATTCTGCTCTAAACATAAAAAATAAAAAAATCAATCTAGAAATTTTTGTTGAATATAAGGCTTAAACTACTATTTAGTTCTTTTCAAGAGTAGTGGGATAGATAAAACAGATGCAAGCCCGAACCATTTTTCTTGCAGAGCTTTGAAAATCACATCTTCGGAACTATCTTCAGTTATTCCTTAATCCCCTCGTTGTGAATATAGTCTTCTTATACTTCCTCATCCAAAACAGAAACTTCATCTCCTCATTAATTATTTTACTATCCATTTCGTCAGTACCCAGCATTCCATTCCATATAAAAGTATCAGTCTGGACCAGGTATCTCATTCTAAGGCCAACTCTCTTTCTGTACTTTTTTACAAGTCCCGAACGCCTATCGGACATTAACCTCCTATGTAATGCGCAGTTTTCGTATTTATCTTCTACCTTCTACACCACTGTTTAGGTTTTTCTGGTAGTCCCTTCATGATCCATACAAAGCAAGTGCCCGAACTACCTTAGCTTGCGCTCTCCTGTGATGCTCTCGGTCGTTATAACATTGAGATTAGCCTGTATGGTGGTGTTCCAAATCTTATCTCTTCGGACCTATCCTAGTATAGTTTGGATTTGACTCATGTGTTTCGAGGTAAGATTCCACCATTATTAAGAGTAGGAGAAGTTAGGGAGGATGATTGGTTTAAAATTATTCATTTTACCTTAATGGGTAGCCTCTATTCTACCTTAAAGTTCTCACAAGAGGAAATAGAATGTTCTCTTGGAGCTCCCATTCTATGAGTCACTTCCTCATCGGTGTAATAAATTATGTACCTTTGTATGATCACCATCAATGTTTGAAATTATCCACCTGCTCATAGCTCTCTTATTTAGTCATCTCCGGGATTTCTTTCCTGTTCGGATTTGATGGAAGTAAATAAGAGAGGATAAAAATAGTGTTAGATAAATTTATGGAGTTTCTAGTGCTTCCACACCTGTGATTTTAAATAAAATTTTCTTTGTAACAGCTTCTCAGGATTGAATTTGAACCTCAGTCTACGTCTGCCACAACATCATTAAACCTTTGACACGTTCTGTTGCACATCTGCAACAACTTCAGAGCGTTCAATAATGTTTCTGTTAAATTAAATTTGTATACATTTAATACAACACCTGTGAAACGTTCTGTCGATTTAAAAATTATGTTACAACACGTCAAGTGCTATTCTTTTCTTACCCTGTCTTGCTGTCTGCTTTTAGTCTCCGAGGGAGGTTATTTTCTCAGTTTTTCAACCGACTTCAAAAAAGAGGAGGTTCTCAACTCGTCTTTATTTTATTTTATTTTTTTTTGTGTGTGTGAATGTTACGCGATTACTCCGTCAATTCTGAATCAATTTTGATGATTCTTTCTTAGATCGGTAGGGCATACTTCAGAGGTGGTCCCTGTTTCTGAAATAAAAATTAATGTTTTGTTTGCAATAGGATTTAGTCTTCGCATAGAATAGAATAAAATGGAATAGAAAAATCATTTTATTCAGGACGAAGTCCCTTCAGAATAACAAATAAGTATAGAAATCATATGATCTGATATTTAAATTAAAAAATATTTGATTATTTATATATGACAATAATAACAATAAGATAATACATATATTCTTCATAATTACTTCATACAATAGAGGAAAGAAAAAAAAATAAGAGATGGTAAAATACTTAGTGTAGTGCTAAACTAATAAAAGTGCCATAATGTTACATAAGGTGTAAGAAAAATGTGTGTCAACTGGAATATAAATTATAATATATATTGATAGGGTTCCAGAAATGAAGAAAAATGATATAATTTAATTGTTTAGGTAGATAGTTAGCAATATTGGAGAAGAATGAGGAGGTACTGAATGTTTAAGTATTTAAATGTTTCAAGATATTTCGCTTGTCTGATGTGAAGAGAGGTGGATCCCAGAGGATGGCAAAACGGAAGAAAAAGAAGAGTTGGTTTGGAGAAGTCCTATGGTAAGAAAGACAGAATCTTCTGTTCATAGAATCGACTGCACATTTAAATAGTAGCATGTTACAAAATGATGAAAGATATTGAAAATTCACTAAAGGAGTATTGCCAGGAAATTTTGCCAACGAAGAGTGGGATCAATTCAACTTAATTCGGAATAGAGGTGGGAAACATCGAGGACCTAGCAAAGGTTTTTTTGAAAGGCAAGGAAGCCAAAATTTATGTAGGTCCTAGCGACAAATTTTATATGACAAAATTATTCTTCATTGTAATGTTGAAAAATGCGGGTAAATTTTCGATCCGAGCAACACCAACTTTTTTGAGCTTTTCAAAATGTTACATTTTTGAGAGTAAAAAAAGTTACTCTAAAAAAAGTATAGACCTTCGCCACAAAGACATATCCACGTAAAACAAACTTGAGTAAAAAATAAAAATTCATTAAATATGTCCCATATTTGTTAGACAATAAAATGTTCCATCAAGTTAATAGAGCCAGCCATCACCTACGCACTGAGCCTCAATAAAGGACAAGCAGGAAGCAGCTCCTGGTCGACGTCCAGACCCTAATCCCTACCCTGAGCCGGCAAAAACCTCCCCCGGGGGTGGATATCAGATCGATATCAACAGGTAGCCTGGAATTTAAGCCTCCCATAGTTCTCCAGTGGCGGCGATACATCACTGCTCCGTCGAGCGATGGATCAGGTACCCTAACTGCGGGTCCACTTTTTCAGCTCTTGGAGTTTTATGATCATTCCGCCTGCCGCAGCTGCTACAAATGAAAAGCCTCCATCATCACTGCTCTTCCCAACGCACGAATCTCTTAAAATGTGGGCCAAGATCCGATGGAGGCACCGGATTAAAAAAGATTAATCTTAATATTAGGTTACACATTTTTGAATATATATCTAATATTAAGTTTACAAGAATATATTATGCTGGAAACTTTATCATTATGGATAAGGATCTTTTAAAAAAATTGAGTAGATTTTTGTTAGGATCATGTTTAGGAACACTTATTTTTTTTTTTAGAAAAAAAAATTTCCTGCATATTACCCCCAAACATATTACAAAAAAATCACTTGGCGGAGTAACGAGGGGTAATTAATCACAAAAGACTAATTTACATGACGGTATTTAGAGACCAGGAAAAACGAGGTTGGACTTTGGGCTCTAATAAACCTTTCAATTCATCTCGCATCCGATCCTTGAATCGGAAAATCCTCATTGCTCCTTACTTTTCTCACAAGTCAACTTATCCATAATGATCTTAATGTTCCATATATTTAACTTGACAACTCAAACCAGATAATTGTTTCATATTGAACTCCATAGCCACTCAACTTCCCACTCCATTTCTGATAACTCTCCGACGCTTCTGAATATGATGGCCTAGAGACCTTCAAATATAAAACTTTTATTATATTGAGTTGGTCATTCCAAGTTATTGACATGCCACTGTAATTATTTTTCACACATGTACACGATGTATATATTGTAAAATGTAATTGTGTTGTGACTCAATGTGTGCTTTAAAAAGTAGCTTAAGATCTCCGCTTTCCGAATATCATTGTGAAATTATTTTCACACTTCACCAGATTGAACACCAATTTGGAAAATAATTCACGCTGCGTCCTCACTACTTGAAAGAATGGTCCCAACTCCTCACTGATATCTTATATTAGCAAATGACTTCAACGACAGTCCTCGCCGCCAGTCTTCTGTACCTCCCATAGGCACTAAGGAGGGGTGCCCATTTATACACCTTTTCCTCTCTCTATACATGGTTATCATGGTTATATTAAATTAACTAGATGCACAGTATTAAGGGCCTTTTACACGGTCATTTCAGTCCTTAGTTCAGTTTTAGTTTCAGTCGGACTGTCAGTTTTTCATATGTGTAAAAAGGAAAACATCATAGAAGAACTGAAACGGAGACTAAGAACTGACGGGATAGAAAGGCCTATTTGTTCCGTTTCATTTCTCAGAAATCCGATGTGTAAACAAAGGATTCATGCCTCACTCTGTTCTCTCATCAGTTTTATATAAAATATTGTACGGTTTATCTGTCACTATGTCAAAGGATCACGATTTTATGATACAATACTATTAATATATATATATATATATGTGTGTGTGTGTGTGTTTTCAAATATAGGAAACTCCGAAAAACGGGTAATTTCGGGTATTTTTGCTTACCGTAACTAATTATGTCAAGACCTATTACATCGCTATCTTTTCTTAAATTGATAAAAACAATTATTGTCAGAATGTTCAATAGCGGTTGTAATATATTTCGATCAAATAATAATGAAAAATGTGTATGTTGAACGCTTTTAATTAGTGAACTTTTACGTACAATTCAACTTTTCAGAACTGAAATTAAACTGAAATTGAACTGAGAACTGAACAGATCGTGTAAAAGGAACGCGCTTCCGAACTGAAATGAAACTGAAATTGAACTGAGAACTAAACGGATCGTGTAAAAGGAACGCGCTTCCGAACTGAAATGAAACTGAAATTACCGTGTAAAAGGCTATTTAAAGAGCGATATATATATATATATATATATATATATATATATATATATATATATATATATATATATATATATATATATATATATATATATATAAATATTTAGACGGTTGTAAATTAATTGAAAAAATAAGCTTTTTAAACTTTAGTGAACTGCCAATGACCCTGAATGGTAGAGGCAATCAAATAAATAAATAAACTTTAGTGTTAAAAATATTTCTTACAGTATATATTAAGGCCTTCAGATTTTTTTTTTTTTTTTCATTTCTGAATTTAATTTTAATTACCGAATTTTATAATTTTTTATTTATTTGGTTTATATTTATTTTGTTTTAAAATTCAATCTTTAAAACTGTACACAGTTCTAATTTAAAATTAATTAAGGTAATGGTTATAAAATATCATAATTTATATCGTTATATTTTATTTACTCTATTATTTAGATATTTATTAAATGTTTATTTTGTGTTATTGTTTATGTTTTGCTATTGGATATAGTTGATATTATTTATAGTTAGTATACATATCCGATATAGAATAAATATTATAGCAAATAAGAATTTTTTTTCTCACCTTCTGGTACGGTTTATCTGCTTTGAGCTAACTGACAAAAAACATAAAAGATAACTGGAATTCTTCAGTTAAATACTAAGAGATCTAAAATGCATTTCGGAATCATCTTTTCAATCTATAAAAAAAAGATTTCTTCTGAGATGATATATATAAAAATTATACCCACAGTATAGATCCGATGGAAGCTAGATTATAATTTGCATATATATTGAAAGATTATTTCTAAACAATCTGGTCCCTATTGAGTGGTTCCGGTGTCATTAATATCTTTTTAATACGTTTGCCCTTCTCTCGATAATTAGTTATTTAAATATATATTTTTTAAATCTGTTTTTTTGGTATGATATATACTAATACCTAATTACAGTTCACCCACATACATAATAAAGTATTAAGTATACTCCAGTTGAGAGTTATTTTTATAAGATATTAATATTATTTTAGAAGGTGAAATGTTCTACATATCTCTTACAATTAGTTTGTGATTCGAAGTTTAACCAAAGATTTAATGTTTGAAGGGTTTTACTGTAGTAGGGGGATGCCAAAAACAAAACTTAGATTTCATCACTACCTCTTAGCTTGTCCCATGTATCACTTAATTTCGTCTCACCGAGGCTAGAAAGAGGATTATCACATGTTTTCGATTTTACGAATCTCTTTCCATATGATAACGAATTTAGACTTTGTAATTTTTATTTGCAATTTATTTGGAAGTATGGTTACTGGAAACTTTGCCTTCTAGCCTAACACCCTTCATTGGTTTAAATAAATTTACCTACTTAGTAATTTTTTGAAATTTGCTTACTGATATTTACAGATGTGTACAATTTATACACCAAGTATATGAATAAAACAATGATTACAATAAAAAAGCAATAACTAGAGAAGGAACTAACCATTCATAGTAATACAATTTAAATCTAGGCCATCTTGCCAGAAACTTCGGGAGTTTCTGAGGATCCCTTCCAACAGTCAGAAACATTTATTTTTAGAAGTGAAAGATTTATCGATTTTGGTTTTGAGTGAATTTTATTCAGCAATTTTGGATGAAAAAATGATTTGAAATGATTTCTTGAATATTATTTAAAACATAGCAAGGGTAATTCAAATATAGTTAGTATACTTGTTAATATAGTTATTCATTGCTTTAGTGTAACATGCTGTAAGAACTCACTACTAGAAGGGATAAGGGATAACCTAGAATAAAGGGTTTTGAATTTTTCTCAAATACTTCGAGAATCATGACCTATAGCAAAACGTAAATTACATACAAAATCAAAGTGGACATGATTTTCTTAAAAAGTAGTTACAATTAAGTTTTTCATTGTGTCTGTAGTTAGGAAGAAATCGTATAACGTATAATTTACAAATGAAAAGAAATGTTTAGATTTTTTTTTTTTTTTTTTTTTTTTTTTTTTGCTCCGTAAAAATTATTGCTCCGTAGGTAGATTTTTGCAATATAAGCTATGCTTTTTTTCAGTACAAAAGTAGTTCAACACTTCGGTAATTAGCTGAATTTGCCTAAATTAACTTGATAAACTGATGATAAACATGAAACCAATTAACCATCCCAACTATAATTTATGTGTTGAAAAATCGTCGTTTAAGATGTGAATCTTCGTAAGCGTTAATTTCCAGAAGAAAAGCTTTCAAACCATTATTTTCACAAAAAATAGCCCCATCAATGAAATGAGACCGCGTATTCAACAAATCAACAAAAACAGGTTGAAAAATGTACTCATTAGAGAAACAATTATTCGAAATGCTTATCATTTTATGTTATAAATAGTTTTCGCTCCTCCTTTGGTATTTTGAACATACGGGGTATCACATATTTGTTGACGAAAAATTGTCTCTAAGATGCATATAACAGACCTTTCTTTACCTACATTATCAATAATTAAGTATAAGTTACTAAAAATATACCAAAAAACTAATATAGAATTAATGTTTAAGTACGCATGCAATGGAGGGAGGTACCTTTAAATACACAGAATGCAATCACGTGATATTTATCTCGGTCACACCCGTCTCTTTTAGGGAGATATTTAAATTTCATTGAGTTTACCCCCGGCAAATTTACATAACCCAACTGCCAGTATTTACTTAATCAACTGCCTATTTGCAATCACCATTTTACAAACAATAATGGCGGCACCTGTAGCCTTGTAAATTGTAAAAATCCTTATTGCAAGAGTTCGCGAAAATTCTGTGCAATATTTCCTATTACAAATGCGCATTGTTCGCGGGTGTACTAGCTTCGGTTTAGAAACAGGAAACTTTAATTTTTGATTCTTAAATAAATTTAACATTATTTAAAAATAGTTACAGTTTCTTAGCATAATTATAAAACAAAATAAATAAAAACATTAAAATAAAAATATGTATTACTATAAATTAACACGGAAATAAAATATTTACGAAAAAAGGCTTCTTGTAGGCACATTAGAACAAAAATCCTTCATTCAGAAAATTCTAAGTTGTCCCAACACATCATACACTGGTATCGTTATGTTAATAACTTAATAAGCCTATGGTCTGGGAAATTAGTCAAATCATTATTTTATTTTTTTTTTTTAACGAAGCAAACGAAGTACACTCATCAATTAAGGCTAAATATACCCCTTTCAGTCAAGAGTTGGAAACAGTAGAATTTATTTCCATAATTTTTCCAGGACGGAATGTCCCATTTTCAATCTGTAAAATTCTTTGGGTATTTGGTAAACACAGAATTCACGCTACGAAGCGTTTTTTTCTATAAATTCAATAATTAAGGAAATAAAACGTAAAAATAGATGTTAAATATATATTTTTAAAAATATGAGGTTATAGCCAGTTGTAGAAACGTTTTCTGAAACGAATGGCATACTCCCACTAATCATAGCATGCATATTACGATCGTAATGTGAAAAATACGAATTTTGTTTACAACCGGATGGAATTGCGTCACCGGCTGAAACGGTCTCTTCCTTACCGAAATGTCTCTCACATAGGTATTCCTCGATTTTTGAAGAGCCAAAGAAAAATTTTATGATTTTATTTTCTTGTTATTATTATTTTTTATCTGTCGTTATATTCATTCTATTAACAATTTCAAGTAAGAAAGTAAGTAAGAATAAGGCAATTTAAATAAGTTTTTCGAATTGACAAAAGCTGAATTCAAGTTTTAATATATATTTTGATAAATTTATTAAATATTTTATTTGTCTATTTATTACCAAATAAAAAAAAGACATTTTGTATATACAATCCTTATTTTACTGCGGTATCTATAGGAAACATTTTACTGACTAATTATTAGGAACAAACAGACCTAGCTACAATAATTTGTAAACTTTTATTTTCACTTGAAGCGTTTGACGGTCCAACAAGTTGAATGTCAACCATAGTAATTAAAATATATTAATAAAACAAACAAAAAAATTTAACTATAATTGGTTGTACTTTGAAGATCCAAAAATCTGAAAAATCATGAATTGATAATAGCTGCATAGTTAACTTATAGTTGTGATAAATATGTCTTTTTAAAAAGTCAACAAAGGAGTTATTGTCTATTTATTTTCAAATAGAGAAAAAGTTTTATTTACTTACTGCAGGAAGTCAAACACTATCTGACCCTTTTCACCGGTAATAAATTCCATAAGTTACCTAGCCAATAGATACCTATGTAATTATATATAAATTTACATATATAAATACATGTGTAAATTTATTACCTTGTATAAATTTAGGTAGCATGTTGGTATATGAAGTCAATCCGATAGTACGAAAACCAGGTAAAAGATATTCTGGAAAATCCAATAACAGTTGAAAATATTTCCTGTTTAGAACAAATTGTGTTTCCGTTCAATTTCTATCGTTGTAAAGATAGAACATAACAAAGAAGAACAATCTATTGGACGTAGAGATTTTTATATAAATAGTTCTAAATCCAAAAAGAATCTCCGCGTATCTGCTAGAAGAAGAAAACTTGAACTGAAATGAAGAGCTGATAATGAAAAAGAGTAGGTCCCATTATAATATTTACTATGATGTAATTTGAAAACATAGTGTTGTTTCGCTGAGTTGTTCAAATTCAACTTTGAAAATCAATAATTTTACATTAGTTAACTGTAAAAATTGTAAATAAAATTAAACTGACTAATAAATAAAATCAGTTTTATAACTGGCTCCTTGGAAATGTTTTAGAATTACCGTAATATGAGGTAATTTCATTGTACCCAAGTCTCGTGGATATATAATTTTTCCATATCGTATAACATAATAAATAAAACATATTTTTAAAAACATAACCAGGAAAAGTAATTTTAAAGTGTAATTTCCTACTATTGGTTGGATATTGGTACCTACACAACGGTTTATCCTTTTATATTTGTATGATTTGATTTATTTGGTTGTAAATACATACAAGTAGTGAAAATCAATTGAAGAAAGTGATTTTTTTCTGATTTCTCACGGCCACATCATATTGTGGGGTTCGTTATGTTTTCTTAGCAAAATATATAAATAATTTATATGAAATCGGGTAAATTTATCGAGTTGAAATTATTACAGATGCTCGGACTATAGCGGTAGTCAACATGAATCAGAGTCAAACAATAATTATCCTTATACAATCATTGTTTTAAGAACATTTTTGAAAGGGTTTAACATCGTATGTTCTTAGCTGTTTGATAATAATAACTCAATAATGTTTTAATCAAATAATAATAACTCGGAAACCGCTACTCTTAGCACATTTTCGTTCTATGCATTAATAAAGCCAATCTAATTTGCAACAACTTTTGTTTTATATATATATATATATATATATATATATATTTTTTTTTTTTTTTTTTTTTTTTATTTAATGAACAATAACGAATATTATTTATTGCAAGGTGTTGAATTATTTATTAATTTTTTCAAAAGAGCTCAAATGTACGTATTGAGTGAACATTTAATTTAAAAGAAGGTTTGCATAAAAGTTGTAGTTCCTACTACTACTAACGTTCGGGCTATATTGTAAAATTACTTACTTTATTAATATTAAAATAAAAAAGCTTTTGTACTTTTGCTAATTTCATAAAAAAATGTTAAGTTCAAATAGTTATAAAATTTGATACAAGATCATAATGGTTTGATTATATCGTACAGATTAGAAATCTGATGAATTCTAATATCTACAATAATTTTAAATTGTAATGTACGTTTTGTCGTAATCATAAATTATTATAGAACTGCCAGTGAGAAATTCCATCAAAACTAAATTTTTGCATATACCTTTGTTTTGGCATTCTAAATAAGGGGTGAAAAGTAACCTTTACCTTCCAAAGACTCCTAATAAAGCTGTGAAGTCAAAAATAGTCGAATATTTTATTTGTAGAGTGCATACTCTACACCCCTCATTTCAGCACTCTGACTGGGGTCGCACTTCTCCGCAAAATCAAGTTTTTCCAAAATCTTATTTTATAAATTTAATTTGTTTATTTATTGATTTTATTAGAAAAAATGAAATTTCAGATCGGACAAACAGTTTTGGAGTTATAGCGAAAAATGTGCGAAAAAACTTGGATTTCAAAACAGTAAGCGGGTTTTAGAGTGCTGGCGTGGGTATTTGACGGGACTTGATCGAAATTTAATATACAGCTTCTTATAGTAAATTTAACCAGCTTTGAGGAGGAAAAAATAATTTTGGATCGAACTATTAGTTTCGGAGCTATAGCTAAAAGAGTGCCGACAAACGTGTTTTCGCGGAGAAGTGCAACCCCAGTGCTGAGATCAGGGGTGTAGAGTGCATGAAATATGCGACTATTTTTGATTTCACAGCTTTGTTAGGAGTAGTTGAAAGGTAAAAATGCTAAAAGTCCCCGACCCTGAGGGGACGAGATTCCCTAGTTTACGCTGGGGGAAGTGGAGAAGATCTCCTGTTTCAGTTTTTCGATTATATCTCGAAAACGGTGGACTCTGGAAAATATGATACAGATCAAAATTAAAGCTAATTAAATTTTCTATAAAATTGTTTCTATAAACATTTGTTTAACGCTAAACGGTTTTCGAGATATACGTTACTAAAGAAAATTTAATGTTCTACCACTTTGATTCTGACATTTTCTCTGAGAAACGATTGATGAAGGCACTAAAAGCAAATGTTTGCCCGAACCGGTGCTCGCTACTGTTTTGCCACACTATATCTTGAAAACGGTTAATCCTAAAAACAAAAAAAATAAAAAATGAATGGAACCCAAAAAAATCATAGAAAATATTATTATCTACAAGTTTTGTAACCTTTTCGATTGACGCCCGAGGCAAAGACATCGAGATATTTGAAAAAAAAAAAAAACTGATTTTGTGACCTTTGACCATGAATATCATTATGCTAACATGCTGAGGTTGGTGACTTTTCACCACTTATTTAGAATCCCAAAACGAAAGTATATGCAAAAATTTAGCTTCATTGCTTCCTTTTCGAGATTTGCTGTCTAAAATTCCTTATTTGACTGGGCTAGTAGTACTCTCAAGGTATAAATATTCTTATTGCCTAATGTTTTATTATTATTCCGAGATATCATTATCTCGTTATTTGAATTATATTTTATTTATTAATAAATAATTTTCATGCATCGAATAAAACAAATCGGTAAGAGTGAATTTACACTTACTTATACATTTACAAAGACCGATAAAAGTTTTCCTTTTAATTCTTTGCCGAAGTAGTTAGTTCAGGACTCTTATATTCCAGATAATTTCTACTTACATTATGAAGATCTAATGAATAATTAAGGTAATTTTAGGTTTTTAGTAATAAAAAATGTTCATATAAATATTATGTTCTCCTAATATATATGTTGTTTTTACTTTGAAATTCTTAGACATACCAGAAGCTTGATTATCAAATTTTATAAATATCAGCTGTTACATTCTGTATTACAAATGTGTTTTCATTTTGAAGGGCTCAATGAAATAGTTCTTAGGAATTGATAAATTATTAACAGTTACATTTTTCTTAGTTAACTGTTATCAATAAAATTAAAATTTTACTTCTTTAAATAAACAGATATAGTTTACTCATTATTTCTCGATTTATTTACCTATTGTGGAAAACTAAATACATGTTTTGGTCCTAATGATTACTTTACACTTTAAATCCCGTTGTTCGAATATAATAATCAGTGAAATAAATTCCTCTTGAACAATGCCAAAATATTTGTTTAGGGTAATTTTAATTACATAATGTATTCATATGTTAAATCGTTAATTGTTCCAAATCTAATTTTTTGTCGGTTTATTATTTTTAATATCTCCTGGGTTTAAAAATGTTTATGAATTTCATAGATATTTTAACTATGCTTTAAAAGAGTTTGTTTTAGTTTTTCTTTTCTTTTTATTAACTACCGAAGAACATGTATAGTTATTTTGAAATTTGCACACCGGTTCGTTTTTTAAAATATTTTTTATATTCTAAAAAGTATATCAAATTTAGTTGGCCTCTATTCTGTCGGTTTTTCCACTACTGGGGAGACGTTAGATCGGTAGCTGACTGGGAGCTGGGTCCTCACAGCCCTTCCCCCACTACTACAACAGCAGGTAGCTTACTAATCTAATCACCCGCTTCCTTACAAATCGTATTTTTCAAATTACGATCAACCTATGCAACCGAAAATGAATTTGTTTGCATAGTTGTGTTCAATTGACTTATGGCTAAGTGGTTATAACCACGCTTTTTAAAAAAAAAATCAATAGTTCGCCAGATAATTTTTTTAAATTCTAAAATAATTGACAAAAAAAAATTCGTAAAACGTAGCGTGAATTTAATGGGGGTTTTATTACCAAATCCGTTTACAGATATAATATTGATGGTTCTGTTCACAAATAAGAGCGAAAATAAATTCGCCCCAAAAGTGCTGCCATCTCTTGAAAAAAAATCTTACAAAAAATCGGGATGTTTAGCCTTAAATTCACACTAGTGTTCACATTGATTTTACGATTATCGGAAAACATCGACACAAACTTGAAACACACACACCAATTCCTAAAGGCCAATTTCTCAAATTATAAGCTCTGTGCGCCGATAGAGGTTACTTCCAATTTAATGAAAAAATTTACATTCAAATGTATAGGTGCCATATGGGATCTCCAATCCTTCAAATTTTAGCAGACATATAGGAGAGGATCTTCTATATTCTGCTTTCCCCAAAATCCCCTTTAACATTCCATTTCAGTTCAACCATGTAGATTATATCCTTACTACAATACCTACAGAAGACAATAAACAAGAAATAATTTTAGCCGATTTTTTTCGGTTGAAGAAGAAGTTACGCCATTTGAAAGAAAATTGAAAACATTTGTACGAATTAGAATATCTGGAAGTTTACTTTCCGTGTATAGCCTGTAATATAAGAATGACCAATACAGGCAAATATCATTTCTCGTATCTTCAACTAATGGGAGGATCCCTCTTACTCGTGACCTGATTCCTTTTTTAAAGTTGAGATGGGGTAGGGGACATTTATCGGGGGACCTAAAGGGACTAAGAAGGGTCCCCGGGCAGGAAGACAAGGGAACTCAATTAACCCTTCTATTGCTTCTACTTGCTTTAACGCTTCACTGAAAATGCCAGGGAACACTTTATTCCGGGATCACCTAGCCTCGATAGTCGGGTCGAATATACCCCGGGGGTGAAAACCTCTCTAGAAAGAAATGGACAAGAATCGGTGAAAGGTTCGAGACAAAATTCACCTTATTTTTATTTTTCATGTATTACTCAATACGACGTGGAATATGATTTTCTTCATATGAGGCGTAGAAAGGAACAGTGGTTTAGGACGTATAACTCTGTTTTGAGAATAATGATTTTTATTGGAACTATTGTTTTCCAGATCATCGAATTATGTTGTATTTTAATTTGAACCAATTTATTATAACATTTATTATGTATTTCCTGTGTTGAAAATAATAAAAAGAATAAATAAAAGAAATTAATTTTTATTCCAAAGGGGAACACGCACTTCTTTTCTCTCCCTATCTAGCCTATCTACCAATTTCGGAACTAGCGGGGTAATCGATCATTTCATTCATTTTTCTTTTCTTTTTTTTACATTGTTTTCGCTTAATTTAGTTTGTCCCAGTGTTTTTAGTTTCTTATTTTTTTAAATGAATAAAATGGGTTATATGACATTAATAAGTGGATTTAATATAAATCCATTCAAGCCTCGTCCCAAATCTGATATAGAAAGTCTATCGCTCTAGTGGAATGTGATCTTGTTTTTGGTGTGGAAGAAGAAAAATCCAACATAAGCAGCCCCATTCAAAGCTTTGTGATTCCACAAAAAAGTGTTAACCGATCTCCGTATAATGTCATGATTGAGCTTAGTCATTTTATATAAATAATTTGAAAGATTTTAACTAACGTTTTCAGGGTAGATTGCAATAATATGATATAACTCACAAGGGAAGGACACACTCAGTCTCTCACGGATCTTGTTGGCAATTTTTTTGGAGGTTCCTGGTAAAAAAATATTAGACACGTATTTTACCGTTCCGACCAATGGGCCCAAGAAGCCGAGAAAAAAAATAGTATTAAACTAATTTATTTTATACCTCGAGTTTAAAACATTATATTCACATGATTCTTGCACTAATTGTAAGATGTTTATTTTTGATTGCGGATTTAAGAAAAAAATCAGCCGCTTCATAGATTTTGGTTTAGGTTAATTTAATTTTTTTTTTAAAATATTAGATTTTCAAGTAAACTATATCTACAAATTTTTCACACAAAATTGGCGTCATATTCTAACTAAGCACCATCAAAAACATTTAAAAAACTTTTATTCAATAAAAACAAAAAACATAATTTTTTTCACCCTCTTCGCGGGTAATGAAATTTATAAACCGATTATTGGTAACTTTTCTTTAAATCGCTATTACGAAAATACATTCTGAAAATCCGAAATACATTTTGATTTTTAATTTGAGTTTGAAACTAAATTGGAAGATGAAACCAAAAACATTTCAAGCGTATTGTAACCTTATATTTTAGGTCAAAATATGAACTTGATACGTTTAACCGTCTAAGTGTAATTCATGTTTTTGTCAATTTAAACAAAAATAACACCGCAAATTTTGAAGCTTAGGAATTTTTATTTTTCGATTTGGGTGAAATTTCGTATTTAAGGGTTCTTTGGAATGCTGAATTCGAATCCGATGTTGGTTCTTGCGAATAAAAAAATTTGAACCTAATTCACATGTAAAATTTTAGCTTTTACACCGTAAAATGTGATAGAAATTTCTTTTTAGTCCAAGAATTCCATTGCAACACTCTCAAAAACTAAAAAAAATTAATATTTTGTATTTAAAACATATTGGATTTTATCAGATATTAATTTTTGAGGGAATTGATAAGGCACTTGTACATTTTTGTATTTTTTGTTGTAGAATTCTTATTCATTTCTTTTATATGATTCATAAATGTTTTTATTTTAATAAGATCTTATTCTCACTTATTTAATATGAGAAGGGTATAACACAGTTTGAACATGGATTTAGTGTTTGTGTGGGAATGATAAAGAATAATCTTCTGATATTATAAAGCTTTAATATTCTAGCCCTGAGTTATGGAACAAGAAACAGAGGGAACTTTGAATTAAACTCTTCCAAGAAATATATCCTATTCCATTATTTGCCTCTTTGGTAGAGGTTAATTGATTGTATCGGACGAAAAAAGGATTTATGTAAACAACAAACAATACATATGCATCGAATACAATTCAATTTTCTTAACAAATAGTTCATATTCATTGAGTTCAAAGGCATTTCGAAATGCTCTTCGAAAATCTATTTGTTTTGATATATGATCTGTAAATATTGGTTGCGTGAGAGAAGAGTAAAAGTAATTTATTCTGTTAAAGTATAAAAACGTGATACGATACCCAGTAACTCGGTAGTTCCTAAAATGCCATTGTGAGTGCTGTGCACGGTCCATCAATTATTTTCAAACTAGTTTAAAATCAGTCAAAAAGTAGTTTTGTTTCCTTATTTTACACATTAAAAATGAAATTTTATAATAATTTTATCTTTTATAATTATATTCAGTTTATTTTTAAAAATGTTATTGTCGTGTTTCGTTAAAAGCAATAGCCTAAAAACATAGGGTGTGTGACGTCACACCACGATAGTAATTAAGTCAATCTGGATGCAGGTCTCGATTGAAGCATATCAGAGCAATTTAACGCTTATTTTAATAGTAGGTTTATATCGTGGAAATAATAGCACCGCTCGGTAAAAATCATTTATTTTTTGAAATTATTATTTAATTATGAACCCATTAAACATAACATTTATAGAATTTCTTACTAAAAGTATTAAACAAATATTATATAACTTTTTGAGAAAGTCAAAGTCCAAATTTTGAATTAGGTCTATCTTTTTATAACAAATGATGGTGTGTTGTTCATTAAAAGAAAGAACATACACAATAGGACTAAAGTTACGTGGATGTCAAAATATTTTTTCCACGGATTTTGGGATACATGACGTAGCCCTAATTTTACAACCGTTTGAGATATTTAAAAAAAAAAAAATTGATATTTTTCTTTATCTCTATGAGGACAACCTTCATACCCAATTTCACCAAATTCTCAAGTGGTCAGGTCTATACCCTAATAAAAAAAAAAATTATAAAAATAAAAAATAATTTAATACCTCCTCAAGTAGAAATACTTTAATGCTTGCCAACGTTTCGACCTTGTAGGTCTTCTTTAGGGCCACCGAACCACATAGGAGAGGAAACAAAAGATAGAGGTCGAAACCATGGCACACAATTAAAGTATTTCTACTTGACGTGGTGTTTCTGTTTTACTGCATCCCTGATTATCTTCTTCTTCATTCATCTTAACAGGCAACTATGTTTTTATCATTTAACATCTCCTTTCAAGGTCTGAGTGTACTTCATAAAAATAAAAAAAGAAGTATATTAAGATAAAATTTAATAATATTGATAGTGAAACATTAAAAATAGTGATTTAAAAAACGATCTGGAACAGATAATATGTTTACACGCCTTACACTCTTGTATAATACGTCGATCAGTAATGACTAAACCATACTAAAATGCGCCTTAATCTATTTACATCTCATTAAAGTCTGGTAAATATGCTGTCAATCTATCTAAAGCCCCTTTTCCCCTTACTTTATTTGTCTACTTTGTATGCAATACTTTATTTGTATAAAAGTTATTATGTCTGTTGGAGGTCTAAATCGTGGAATTTGTAGGGAACTGTAGAGTTTGGTGGAGAAAGGGGCAAACAAAAAAAACAACAAAAAAAAAAAAACAAAAGTTTGAGTAATTTTTTTTTTTTTTTTTTTTTTTTTTTTCACATTTTCCATTACATACTAGTCATAAAAGACAACTGCTCGTCGTTTCCGACTTCCCCAAAATTTACAAGACAAACGATCAATGCTCCCAATAAATTACGAAAGTCTTGATTACATGACAATAATTACACCTATTTGGACATACAGAGTTGTGCTTTGGACCTCTACTAAAGCTATCTATAGTTCTCGTATCCAATCCTTACAATTCAAAATCCTTCGTAAAATTCTCGAAGCTTCTCACTATATCACAAACAATCTTATCCATAAACATCTTAATGTTTCATATGTAGCTTATCTGGCCTAACCAGATATCTGTCCTTTTATAGTAAACTCCATACCCACTTGAATCCACTTGTCTCCCAACTTGTTTCACATTCAATTCCCGAAAATTGGCGTCTGAATAGAAGATGGCCAAGAGACCTTACAATGCAGGACTTTTATTGAAGTGCTACTAGTGAGTAGTTCTTTACATGTCATTGTAATATTTTTTGCTCAAATTTACTTGTTCTATATAATGTATACAGTTGGAAATACCAATAACTGGTATAAGAAAAAAAATATTACATAGCCGACCCATCGTGTTCATATATTAAATTCCAGTTGTTTTAAAATATTCAAATTTTGTTTTCTAACACTTCTGCACACAAATCCTTAATCAAATAGAATTGTATTTAAAAAAAAAAATAAAATCATCCACTAAACCCTTCAATTATCAATTTCTTTTTCTGTAATAATTTATCAGTTTTTGAGGAAATTCAGCCTTTCTTCCATTAGCTACTATTTAATCCCTATTAACGCTAGTGACTCTACTCATTTTCAGTAGTAAGCTAAGTTCAGTGATTTAATTTATTAATTCATTAATAGTAATTAAATAACTCGAATACAAAAATCCGTTTCTATTTTCCTAAAGGCATCATATGTAAGTAATAATGTCCTTTTCAAAAGTAGACAATACAAACTTTGAGATGATAGAGATAATATATAGGAAAATAAAGTAGGAAGGGTGGGGTCCGTCATGGCTGTCATTCTTCATCAGTGTCATTGATTAGTCTGCTATCGTTTATTTTATAAATTTCGTATATTTATTTCTCTTTTAATTGCCATTGCGATAAAAATCATTAAGTGTCAAAATCATAAACTTTAAATTTGAAGAAATGTTTTCCGAAAAAGAGTTGTACAGAACCGTATCTTAAACAGTTTTTAAACACATCATTCAACATCTAATTATCACTGAACGGAGCACAGACAAAGCTTTTTTAGTATCTATGCAGTTAATTTTATAAATAGCTTCCTCTTCAGAAATTATATCACAGAGGTTTAGCATAGAGTGTTAGCCTTACACCGTAATATATAACACCGATTTTACTAAGAGTTACCAATTCACCAATGCTGACGTCATCAAGAATGAAAGACACAAATAGTCCAGTCAATGAGTGCTGAAATGAGGGGTGTACAGTGAATGAAATATGAGATAATTTTTGACTTCATAGCTTCGTTAGGAGTAGTTAGAAGGTAAACTTACTAAAAGTCCCTGCCCCCGGGGGCTGAGCTAACGGTGAGGGGAGGGGAGTTAATTTTTTTTTGTTTTTCGATACATCTCGAAAACAATTGACTGTAGAAAAACTTGTTTTAAATGAAAATTAAGGGTTATTTAATTTCATATAAATTTGTCGAAATTCCAACGGTTTTCGAGATATACGTTATTGAAAATCGGTGATTTTCGGGAAAAAATCAAATGTTACCCTACCTTTTGTCAAACGTTTGCTTCTAGTACCTTTCTCGATCGTTTCTCAGAAAAAATGTCGTAATAAAAACTGTAGAACATTAAATTTACTTTAATTTCATATATACTTTCTGGCATTTGAAGGGAATGTTTAACAAAACGTGAGGTAAACATTTTTTTGAATTTCGTATATCTAATAACGTATATCTAAATAACTTCGGCCTAAATCCCGCTCTGCCGCTAGGTTTTCCCCCCAATTAAGGGTACCCACTTTGTAGAGGCTGTGTGTGCCCAAGAGGGTCTCCCGATCTCGAAGTCGAACCACGACCGAAATAACAGAAAATAAATTTTCTGCCCTCAGTAGGACCCGAACTCGGGCCCAAGAGCTGTATAATATAACTGGATGAATTATATAGAAAAATATGAAACAAATGAAACTATTTAGTAATTTATAAGAAAGGTTCAATTCCTTACCTAAAATTGTTGTTAGAATCTCTTATAAAAGGATAAGTCCTGCTAACTTCATTTACTTCATTCATTCACTAGCGTTAAAGAGGCACTTCCTCGGTCCAAGATTCCAACTCCACCCAAAACACTAACTTCACCTGCAATGTTCATTCGCCTTTAATATGTTTGGTTCAAGTGTTCTTACTTTGCCTACAATATCATAGACAAGTGTATTAAGAATCATCATGAAAATAATAAGCAGTCTTTGGCTCGCAGTTTCATTCATTCATTCAAAGTCCTTTAGGAATCATGGCCTTTAAAGTTTTCTTCTACGTTTCTCTGTCTGTTGCATGGTGCCTACAGTGTTCAATTTCTATCTCCTTCAGGTCACCTTCCACGTCGTCCAGGTGTTCAGTAATTCAAGGTTCGTTCTGATCCTACAAACTTGCAGTTTTTTTAATATGTTATAATTTAGTCACTAGAGAGAAATAAGTAGACTGTCAGTTCGGATGTACTGTCACCTGTCTGTAATTCTTTTTGCGTGAGTGCAACTCTGACAGCTCTTTCTGCAATAAAAGTATAAATGTTATAGTTCAGTTCAGTCTCACGATTACAATCCAAATGCTTATTTCTTCATTCATTACAGTTTGACGTATTTTTTTTACTTTTACTAGAGTGGGAGAAATGTGTTACCTTACAGGAAACTTATCTATTCTAACTGGAATTAAATGGTTCAGATTCATTCCATGAAATAAAATCAACCTGTCGTAATCTGAGCTGAATGAAAATATTCGCTGCTTCAGACTCAAAAAATCCTTTGGTGAAGCTGTTTACATTCTTGGCTTCCTTGGCTTCCATACACCTGGTAGTTTAAAAAACAATACCAAATTCTAAACTGAAAGTACTATTAATTACTTCTAGGTAATTACTTCTGAATAAAAAAAATGACCAATCAAAAGATTAAGAAGTCATTTATGGAATTTGTACTGTTGTTTCCTTGCCAATAATTCCATTGTGATTTGAACCACATGTAATTTAGTTACCATGAGCTAGTAGCGTGAGGTGGATTATGTTCCTTTAGAGACCTTGATGAACCAAAATATGTCAGGAGTGATTAAAATGATAAATAAAATATAGTAATAAGACTACATCATTTTAGGTCAACGGTTTGGCCCACATTATACATACCTACATCATGGATAATAGGTGTTATCATGAATTTTCTTGATTATTCAATATCTGTTTATTTTCATTTTTCAACCGAATTAAAAAAAAGAGAGGTTCTCAACTTATCTGTATTATTTTTTTTTTTTTTTTTAGTAATCAATTTTGATATTATGTATAACATATACAGTTCAAACATGATTTATTTGCAAATTACAACGGAATCTGACTTTCTTTCACAACTTACCTCTAACAGCTATAAAAGTTGAATAACAAGAGATACGATACAACATAGGAAGCACTCATCCGATTTGGGCCTATTGACGCAGCGGGGGGGGGGAGGTAAATACATTATAGCTGCTCCTCTTACAGTGCTGCCAACCTACAGCAGGTTACCAGCCGATACATTATTCATTGTATCTCTTATGTTTATTACATAGAGCGCTAACGGAGCAGCAACTTTGTCCCGAAGAATCTCGGAGTAACTTTTATTCCCCCGTGCTCCTTTGTAGAGCGGGGAAACTTTTCATATTATGGCGGAGGTATAGCAATACCCTCCTCCTGAGGTTTGCAAGATTTCAAAGCATGCTAAAGTATCGGGTCTTGAATACTTGAAAAAGTATTCTATTTTCAGGTATTTTATTTAGAGCATAGTTCCTCTCGGGTTCTATCGTTGAACCAACTCTATCCAGTGAAGGAATTTAATAATAAAATGTTTTTAATCTTTTTTTTTTTTTTTTATACGTGATTGTTTTAGAAGTCCTAGCACAGATAATAAGTATCAGCCTTCTGGTATTTCAGCAATTTTATAGGGTCATCTGGTAAAACTAAACTTCTTACGTTTGATGATTATTTCTTTGTATGGATGTCTTCATTTACTAATCCTCTTAAAAAACAAAATGTTCTCACTTCTGTAGCATGTCACTGCTACGATTTCTTGGTTGAATGGTACTATTGGTTTTATGAACTTAAACGTGTTGGAACAGAGCCTAAACAGTCAGAAATTCAAGGAAGGACTCCGTCTCCTGATAAACATGTTTCGAGAGCTTTCGTAAACAAAAAACTGTCTACTTTCTCTCTTGGGTAGAGATTCTCACACTCAGCAAATCGATCGTTGCTTACGGCAATAAGAAGGTAATGAATGATATAAATTTTAAAGGCCCTATTCTTGGTAATGAGACTGACTCATCCACCCTGATTTACTCTACAGACCATTCGCCTAGACACCTGTTGCTCCAAAGATTTAAATCTCTTTTTATATTTTTATAAATATAAGTAAACTTTATTATCAATTTCAAGCTCTATATAATCTACCTTACCTATAAACACCGTAACTTTGTAACCACTCATAATTACGTTCGACACCAATTGGTCAATTTTTAAACTTCACAGTATAATATTATCGCCTTTTTTATAAGAAACGAATTGAAAATCAGTAGATTTTATTATTGCTAAACCTTTCTGGAACAACAAAGATGATGTGGTAAAAATTTGGTACAGATTGGTTCAGTAATTTTCGTGGTTAGTGATCACAAACAAAAAATGGCTTTTCCTTTTATATAATAGTACTTCTTAGGATTACTTCTTTGTCCCTGAAATATCTCTGGCTAGACAATAATAACATTTTGTTTGGGCGAACAATGTTCAAAGAGGGAGGGTAAAGAGTTCCAAAATACAGATGAATATTAATTTAATTAAAAAAGAAAAGTGTCATTCTATCAGATATTTTGATACAGTTTGAAATTTGAAGAGGATTATCTAATATTTCAAAGAAATTTTCTCCTTTACAACGAACGACTTTGATTAAGAGAATAATAATAAAAAATAAAATAAAAAAATGAAAGGTGAAACGATGAAATGAATAGGCTCTAAACGTCAATGTGTCCTTCTCCCTTCTATTACAGATGGTTAACTTTAGAGGAGAATTCAAGTTAGAGAAAAAGGGGCTGAAGATAGAAGAAAGTATGTCATGAAGCTTAATGTGACGTTTTATATACTCAATAGGGAGTTTCAAGTTAAGTAGTCTGACAATATAAATCTGTTAGTCAATATGCTAAGGAGGCTTTCATTATGTTTGTTTTATTTTTTGATTATTTGTACAGGTACATTATTTATCTAGACATTTTTATTATCTGTTAGTGCTTTATTTATACTTACGGTTCCAGTTTAATTCTGTATTTAATAATAAATAAGAAAGGCACATCTATGAAATAGTAACAAATGATTATACAATAAAATAAAACAATAAAATATAAATAAGTCGATTAAAAAAAAAAAAAATGATAATAATAATAGTAACTTGGATCTTTTTTTAATCTGGACCCCAAAGCAGTTTTTAATGTAAGTAAATTCGTGTAAATAATTGTTTTTTTTTTAGGCCTTTCATAAATTTTAGTTTTATTGGTACTTTTCTGTTATGGTCACGCCCATGGAAATTTTTTTTAATTTAGTTAGTACATTGCTTTAAATAAAACCCATGTTTTCTATTTGCATCAAATTTAATTAAATAGTTTATTTTTTTATGAAAATTTTAAAACAATAGTTGTACATTAATTATATGCTAGAAATGTTATCGTAAAAATCTTTGATAACTTTCAATATCTCACTGAAAGGATCTTTTTATGCTAACTTTTTCCGCCACATAAATATTCCTCATCCAAAATATTTTTTAAATCATACTGAAAGTCAACCATATTTAACCATATCAATTACCTACTCAAAAAAATCAGTACTATTTGGGAATAACTAGGCAAGTCCAAAATCACAGGTTTTCTAGGCACCGCTTTGAAGTTATCAGTTTTCAGTTTAAATAGAATTTTCTCGGTAGATTATTTTTCGAACCGCCATTATTCTGCAAATTCTCTCTATTTTATGATGGAACGGATATATCTTTAATTTTGCTAATGTGTTATACGTTTTTTAGGACTTACTCTAAAATTGCAACCGCTCTTATCTAGTTTATCACTCGAAATCAAAAGAATTGTCTATTCACATTATCACTCACCTAGTTATTCTCGATATTATCAATTAGGATAATTGTACTTAACTAGTTTTTGCCAATGAAAGACGCGTTTCAGTACTGTGTAACCGTAATTAGTTCTTCACCGCATCTGGACAAATCTTTGTAAAAGCAAGATAAATAAATACGTTTAACCAATTTTAGGGCACGAATGCTGTTTTGATAAAAATAGATAAATGAATTTATATACATCTTTAAGTAAATTTCCGAGTTGTCTAAAAATGTCCAATGTGTTTTAAAGAAAACCTTTGATATTACGACTTGCCTAGGGTATTTATCTCATTTTGGACAAAAATCGGCTTATCCAAATGGCACAGAAATATACAATTTATACATCATATGATTTATTTAAATCTATGAACTAATTAAATTAAAAACATTTTCCATTGACGCGACCATAACAGAAAAGTACTGTTTTATTTATTTGTTTTATTATACTTTATTACTCTTTATACTCCCGTGATGATGGTCATCATTGTTGTAGCACTGATGACGTCAGTTAGATTATTATGATTCACTGGTTTATATTAAGTCCTGCATTTGTAAAATAAACTGATATCCCTGAAATTTTGAATTATTATGCAATATTACGAAATAATCAATAGATAAACAATTAATAACAGGATGATAAGTGTGAAACAATTACCGTTTTCATTGAATTTGAACTTTGGAAAGGAATTCATCTCATTATTTACACTTATTAGAGATATAAATTATAATAACAATTTTAAGTATAAACCCTATGGCAACCCTATTCGGACTCAGTACTTTAGCTTTCCTTATCTTAGTCTTTAGTAGCCCAGACCAATAGTTTGATATGTAAATGTAGATTAAGACTATTTGAAATGATAAATAATCTTTATTCTGGGACACCTTGTCCCCTAAGAATAACATACAAGAACAATATAAAGGTATTATTGTCTGACTGCGTACATATCAGGCAGTAACTTATATAGAGTGTAAATTATATACTACAAGTCTTTGGGTTTACATAAAAAAATAAATAAATAAGTAAATAACAAAATTAAAATAAAATAAAAGAAAAAGAAATATTCTAGCAATAAAATATTATTACATAATTTCGGAAGATTGATAATTGAGGAGGTAGATGAATAAATTATGTTTAAAGGAAGTGAAAGAAGGAACATTACGGATCGAAATGTGTATGGAATTCCAGAACAAAGCTGCACGATTAATAAAGGATTTTTCAAAGGAAGCAGTTCGATGAGAAGGGATATACAGATCTATAGGCTGAGATCTGGTGTTCAAAAGATGAATGGAAGAACGAAGGGCAAGGATGTCGTAAATGTACGAAGGTTTTTCGGACTTTAAGGATTGGAATAGAAAGGAACCAAGGAAGTATTGTCGCCGAAAACTTGGATAAAGCCACCTCAACTCGGAATACCAGCAAGTGATGTGAGAACGCCTGTGGATCCCATAAATGAATCTTATAAAGGAGTTCATTAATCTTTTCACCTTCATTTCAAGCTCGCCAGACAGTCCTCCGTATACTAAGCATCCATAATCGAGGTGGGGAAGGATGAGGGAAGATACTAACAATTGACGGGTATTGCGAGGGAAAGATTCACGGAATCTTAGGAGCTGTTTGAGGATGGAGATGGTTTTTCGGGTAATGTAGGAAATATGGTTATTCCAATACAAATGTTGATCGAATACTACTCCGAGGTTTTTGACAGAGTTTGTGAACTGAATAGGAACGTTATCGAGATAAAGAAGTGGATAATAGGAAAGGGAATTAAGGGAGGGTTTCGATCCAATTAGCATTGCTTTAGTTATTTCTGGATTCAGTCGTAACTTATTCTCTACTGCCCATTGGTGAATGCTATAAATGTCATCTTGAATTTTACGAGTTGCCTCAAAAATCTCACAAGGATGAAACGATAAATAGATTTGAAAGTCATCAGCATATAAATGATATCGGGAATTATTAATGGCGTCTGTCAAATCATTAATGTAAACGGAAAAGAGAGTTGGTGAAAGAGAGGATCCCTGAGGAACACCTCGCGTCAGAGGCACAGATTTTGAAGGAGGTTGGTTAGGAACAATAACTGTTTGGGAACGGAGAGATAAGAAGGACTGGAACCAGCCAAGAGCACTATTGGAAAGGGAGAGTTTTTGTAATTTAGTCAGAAGAATTTTATGATCCACGGAATCAAACGCCTTGGAGAAATCGAAGAGGATTAGGATAGTAATTTTCTGTTGGTCAATTGAAGAATAAATGTCTTGAGTAATTTTTAAAAGAGCGGATTGAGTAGAATAACCTGAACGGAAGCCTGATTGAAGAGGACTTAGGAGATCTTTATTTTCAAGGTATTTAGCCAGTTGAGAATGGACTATTCTTTCAAGTGGCTTAGATAGGTTTGATAGGATGGAAATAGGCCTAAAATGGGATGCTGTGGTAGGTGAAGGAACTTTATTCAATGGACGAACTAGGACCTTTTTCCATGCTGTCGGAAAGGAAGAGGTTTGTAAGGAGAAGTTGTAAATATGTATGAGAGCAGGAAGGATGGCAGGAAGAGTGAGTTTGATAATTTTTACAGGTATTTGATCGGCACCGAAATCATTTGTCCGGGATTTAAAAACAGAAGCTATTATATCATCGGGGGGAATATAAAGAAAGTAAAAGTTATCTGGATTAAATGGAAATTGAGGAATGGAATAGGATGAAGTATTGATTGGAGGCTCATTGGGAGAGGAATCTACAAAAAAGGAATTAAGTTCGTCAGGAGTCACAGGATAATATGGAAGAGTAACTCGTAATCGAAAACTTCCTTAGAATTCTCCACTTAGATTTTGAATCTGGAGCTTCGGATAGGATGTTACGAAAATACTGCGCCTTGGCACGTCGCATGGTAGACTGGGTGAGGTTTCGAAGGGATTTGAAAGTGGAGTAATCATCAGGAAATCTAGATCGCCTGAAGCGCCTTCTAGCTGCATCTCTTCTTTTCATCAGATCTCTAACTTCTTGATTAATCCAAGGAGCAGGTAAACGTCGGAAAGTAGAGGTTTTGAGCGGTGCTAGATGATTGAGACATGTTAGTAGATTAGATGAAAGGCATTCCACCATTTCATCTATAGAGTGGGAGGAATAGATTGGTTTAATAGAAAGGGATAATGAGTCTAGTAGAGGGTTTATATTTTCTGGAGTTAAGGAACTAAGATTACGCCAGGAAACTTTTTTGTTGAGGATCATAGGTGTGGAAATATTGTAGGAGATTTGGATAAGATCGTGACAAGAGAGAAAGGATATTGGATTTTGAGAAAAGGAAAGTAAATTTTGAGAAGAATCAACTATGAATAAATCAAGTAAAGTGTCTGAATTTCAATTCGCACTTTCGATGGTGGTTCTACAAATTTAAGGAAGTTTTTGTGAGCCTTATTAGGAGCTTTACGATTTCATGCCTGAAAGTCGTTCCATCAATTCAGAGCTCTTCTGTTCGGAACAACAGCAGAGAATGTAAGATGTTTTGGTTCAGCGATATACAAGTTAATTCAGCATAAAGCAAGTCTTATTTCAACAATATAACAACATCCCCACATCTATCGCCATAAAAAAGAAAAATTAGCTGATTTGGATAGAATATCCATATTGAGTTTCACCCACACCCAGGATGTAGTCCAGACTTGGCAACATCAAACTACCTGTTCAGGTCAATAGGTCCTTCCTTTCGTTGATAGCCACTTACCACCTTGAATGAGTACGAAAATCGTCGCTTAAGCAACCCCATGCCATAAATCATTTTCTCAACATTACTGTAAACACCTAAAACTATTTATTATTTTTTTTAATGGGCCAGCAGAGATCCACGTGCCAATTTCAATTCTTCTCCCTTGTTCTTTTCTTTTCTTCCAATCTGTTTACCATGTTTCCTCTTCCTATCCTCAGACCATTTCGTACCAGTCCTTTTCACTTTCCTGCCCTGGAATCCCCCCATTTTCAATAATTTTTGCAGAAAGTCTTCTCTATTATTTTTTATATTTTTATATTGATTTTTTCTAAATCCCTTTTTACTTCATGGACCCAGCTTTTTGATTTCTTACCCCACAGATATCTGAAAATCTTACCAGTCAATACTACCTGGCATTCGATATAAGTGACCAAAAAACGTCAATCTTCATTTTCTCATCATTTCTGATATATTTTCTGCATTTTGATATATTTCAGCATTACTTCGTAACTTCCAACCTTCTTGTGGGCCTAATATTTTCCTCATGATTGGCCTTTTTAGTATTTTTAATCTGTCTAAATTATAGTTTAATGCCAGACATTGCATATAGGCATTCTGTCTTCACTACTGTGTTGTAATGCCTTATTTTTACCTAAAAATAATATATTAATATTATTTTTACTTCTATTATTATTATTATTATTATAATAGAGCGAAAAATTGGGGTTTTTGGTTTAATTTATACAAGAAGATTTGAGAAAGTTATTACGGCCTCCATTTCCTCGGTATATCACATGGAAAAAAGCTTTGTTGTAGCTTGTGGACAAAGGGTTTCCACTTGCGGCATGTAGACAAAACTGGTTGTAGCAATGTTCCCATAATACTTTTTTTTTGAAATCCGGACTCGGAAATAAATCCATCCGTTTACGCAAAGGATAAGGTCTAATTTTGGCCAAACATAGATTTATAACAAATTCACAAAACCCAAAGAGTGGCATCATTAAATAATCCAGAAACGGCTTTCAGATAATTTTTTTTTTATTTTTTATCTTTTATTAATTGAAATTTACAACTGTATTAGAAAATACATCCAGTAAATATGCTTTATACAATGAAATATGATAACATGATTAAAACTTAAAGAGGAACTACCCATTGGTAGCTAATGAAATTTACAAAAGGAGAAGATCCCGAGGCCATCTTCTTTTAAGACGCCTCGGAGGATTGCCAGGAATGGAATGGGAAGCATGTTGTGCGACAAGTGTATTTGGATGAGGAGTGAGTTTATTATGAAAGGAGAGGTATCTGTTTCGTGCCAAATCAGCGGCGTATGGGATATTAAGGTCATTGTGGATGATTTCATTTGTGACAAAGAAAGGAGCATTAAGGATTTTTCTAAGGATTTTGGATTGGATGCGGGAAGAATTCTATGGTTTGGTGGATCCCCATAACTCTATACCGTAAGTCCAAATAGGTTTGATAATCGTCATATAGATGAGTTTTTTGTATTGAATCGGGAGATTTAAAATTTTTTTTAAGTAAGTGTGGTAGTAGTCGAAATCGACGTGCAGCTTCTTGTCTTTTCAATCTTGTACGAGGGTTCCAAGTAAGTCTCTTGTCCAGATAAAATCCCAGGTATCGTATTTGTTCCACAATATTTAATGGTACTCCATTAAAGGATACAGGAGGACAGGATGAGGTAGGTTTTCGACGGAGAGTAAAGGTTATTTGCTGGGATTTGCTAGGATTTATCTTAACTCTCCAGTTATGACACCATTTTTCAGATAATTTTAAACCATAAAGAACAATCGTTCAAATTTTGATTATTAGTTGAAAAATTAACCTTGATTTTGAGAAAACGGTATTTAACTAATACTATTGATAATAGTACCTAGGAATTTTTTTTCAAAATTTTAACCTTGATCTAAAACCAGCAGTTAATGCAATTAAAAATACATTATTATATGTATTAAAATTACGGATATGAGCTTAGTTGTTGTTGTAGTTTGTTGGGGATGGACGTCCTTACGTGCTCCAACTTGGGCAGAAAGGACTGCTTACCCTAAAGGTTACAAACCTTTCCTATCCTGGGTGGGAGGGTCAAGATTAGGTTGGTAACCTGTAGGATAAACCTTAGCTTAGTTGATAAACGAAATAAATAGGAATAAGAAGAGATAACATAAAAGGAAAGTAATAAACAATACATGCACATCACAAAAATAATTTATTTCAATAACAGAGCATTATTAATATATTTCTTTAAAATATATTCAATAAAATAAATTAAAAACAAAAACAAACAATTCTTAGTATTATTCAATTAAGAAAAGAAATAAAAATAAAAACCATACAACATCAATACCTATACCTTATCATCTATAAAACACCTATCCTAAAGTGTTTCTATTCCTAGTTACAATTAGAAGTTTACGGCCTTTTAGAATGGCAATATATTTATTTATATATATATTAACATGAGACCGTTGAGGCCAGTGAGGAAGACATAGATACTTGAGTAATATACATATACCTTATTATGTATATATATTTCTTATTTTTTTTTTCTTAAATATAATTAGTAATATATTTTCGCTCTATTTGGTAAAACCCACGAGGTTACATCTAAGCGGTTCAAGGGATCAGTTCGTTAAGCTCAAAATAGTTAACAGCTCGTACAAGGTAAAGCGAGCAGGTAAGGACCGCCAATTGTTATTGGCGAGATAAATATTTTATTTTTTAATAAAAATAAATAAATAAATAATTAGAGCTGAGGGTTCAGGGCCTATTTTTGCCATAGAAAAGAGAGTCCTATCTGAACTCAGCTAACATAAAGACGCAACACCAATCATAGTCTTCAGTAATCAACACTAATACGAAAGATAAAAATACACAATAATTACCATTTTTATATATCTTTTAAACACTTTTAATTCTTAAAAACAGGAATAAGAATATATTGCTATTATAAAAAAATATTATAGGATAGTAACTTAAAAACTTTGATTTTTTTTTTTTTTTTTTTTGCGAAAGGTCTACAAATTTAATCATCAATTTAATTGATAAATAACCATTTGCTGTTACTCTATTATAGCAACGTTGAGGCTTAAACTTTTCTAATCCTAGTAAATTGAATTAAATAAAAAACTTAAAGAGAAATGTTCTGTAGTGTATGAATATTAACAAATTCTTTGATTTATTTCATAACCAATACAATGCTGTTTTCATGCCAATTTTTAAAGAATCCGAAAAGAACAATAAATACACGTGCTTTAAATAGTTACCATGAAAATAAATTATATTTTAAATTTATCCTAAACTTTATTACGTTGTTACTTCTTTGTTTATTTTTATTTTTTTAAATAATTAAATTAAAATTAAATGTATTATTTAAAACAAAATAAATACAAATAAAAACTGATTGACTTATATTCATATACTGAGAAAACAGAATATAACAATGATTTCTGATTCATGAATAATTCTGATAGTTTTATAATTATTTATAATTTCTTAAAAATTGGAAATCTAATATTTTCTATACAACCGTTCTATATTAAAAAAAAAAAAAAAAAAAAAAAAAAAAAAAAAAAAATGGTAAGAATAGCCAATCAAGAAATTTTAAAATGGATGAAAAATATTTTCAAATAATTGTAGTGTACATAAAATATGTAAGTACGTAAAGATATAAATAATTTAATTTATAACTTCAATAGCTAAATATTAAGCACGTGTTAAAAAAATATCATCTTTTTTTTTGATGGCTTTAAAGTTTGATTAGAATCTTGAAATGTTTAACTGCAACTTATATCATGTTAATTTAAGAAAGAAATTTTTTTTCAGAAATAATTTCTATGAAATCTAATGATAAGTTTTTATTTAATAACAATAATTTAGAATTTGTATAAAGGTTATTCAATAGTAAAAAAATAGGAATTTTCACTAAAAAATGAATCAATTATTTCACTATTTATTTGTAGTAGACTTTCGTGTGATTGATATTGTGAAAATGAAATTTGTCAAAACAAACTAGCAAGGGGGGGTTATTAGGCCAGCCTCAACATTTTAAAAAATATAAAATATATAAATAATCAATTTCAAGACTATTTTTAATAATATGTTACAATATAAACATTCAATAGGAAAATCATATTTAAATTCGATAGTAATAATTACTGAAGACGTTCACTTCTTAGCTAATGTTTTCTATTACGTGGAAATACAAGAAGGAAAAACACTTATCTTTTTTTTTCTTTTTTTTTGGTTAAAGCTCTCTATATTTTACCAACCTTACGTCCTACACTTACAATCAAAATACATTAAATCTATTATTATACTATAAAAACAAATAAATCAACAAACTATTAGTATGGCAGTTTAAAAACACGTTATAGTCCCTGTGCGACGTAAAGACATGCCCAACTCCGTAACATGTTACTCGGATATTATCCGTTAAAATGTTTAATTAATAAAAAATATAAATGAATTAATTTTAATTTGCCACTTGATAAATACTAATAGAATGTTATCTAATACATCACCCGAATCCGGATCAGATATAATTTGATTTTAAAAATATTTCAAGCGATCGAAAACTTGTTCAGCCATAAAACGATTAAAGACCTCTGAATAGAATCGAAACATGAATAAACTTTATAGAATTTTCAAACTGATATGTATAAGATTGCTTTATATCATTTTGTATTATAATTTTATTTTTTAAATTTATTTTTTTGGCATAAGAAGCAATTCATAAAATGTTTATACACCATTAATTTAGGACTGTTTATTTTTCATTTTTTTTTCACTGCCTTTTAGATCTGCATTATGATAAGAGTTGTATAATTAAAATAACTGTGTAAATAATTAATTTATTTTATTTAAAAATTAAAAGGAAATCATTTATAAAAAAACTGTAAAATGGTAACAAATTTTCGATATTTTTTTTACTAATTTTTAAAAATATCCTTCCAAAACTGACATTAACATAAATCCCACCCTGAAATTTTAAAACGGTTTCAACAGTTTTGTTTAAAATGCAATAATTTATTGTTGTTGTTTCAGTCTTCTATAGACTGTTTTTGGTAAATAAAAAATTGAAACGCTAAACGACACTGAACTTCTATTTATTGTTATCGGTAATTTTTTTTTTTTTTCAGAATATAATTATTATTAATACAAACATATATGATTCACCTTCTTTCACACATTTACAAAAAACACACACGAGTGGATTCATTATAATGTCAACACATAAGCACACCACTCTATGTACAATTAAACATCGCAGAAGCAGACGAAACACACCAATGAATAGAAATTTTTTTTTAAAATTTTAATATTATATTTTATATTTTTTTTTTTAGTTTGCTTAAATAAATTCTCTTCATTCTCATTTATTTATTGTTTGATTGTTTACTGATAGTCATGAGAGTGCCTGAGCGTTGTAAATCGTCTATCCCCTCTTCTAGGAGCACTTTAGTAGAAAAAATTCATACATCACACAATATGTATATAATTATACATATATGCTATTATATACACGGGGGTCCTACGTGCGTTGGTCATATCATTGCTTCATCTAAGTTACAGGGAACACTTCTACAATCTAAACCAGTTCATCTGAGGTAATTGACTCTCTCACATTTATCCCTTTACATATATATTTCTCTTCTTTTTTTGTCTTTTATTATTATTTAATTTAAAATTTTAATTTATTATACAAAAATCATTTTTTTTTTTTGTTTTTAATTTATTATATTCAATTTCAACAAAATAGTTTTAAGGTGGAGTCAAACTCGTCGAATTGTGCACCTGGCGTATTGAAAGTTCATCTTATCGATTCTTGGCTTCATCGGAACTCCGGGTAGCATTCATTCTGAAGGCTCTGAAGCAAAAGAAAATAATTAAAAAACAACAACAAATATTATCAAAATATCACCAAATTGATAAATCATTTATAAATAGAGAGAGAGACGTGTTTTTGATCAATTTTATAATCTATTAAAATAAATTTAAAAATCAATAATAGAAGAGAACTGTAGAGGACTAAATAAAAAATATATGTTGATTATTGGTTGCAACTATTAGCCAATTATGAAGCAAACTTTTATCGAAATGTATTTTAACTCATTATAAAACTTGATTTTTCTACTTATTTTATTTTAATTTTTTTTTTTTTATTATTATCAATTCTTTATGAGTAAGTATGAGTCTTTCAATGTTTCATTATGAGTAATATAGTGAAATATATTACTAATATAATATTAACTTTTATATACTATTATTTAATGTTATTACCTACTATAGATCTGTTATATTTTGTTGATTCAATTTACTTTTTATTTTTTGCCACTAAAGATCATTGAGATCATTGGCCATCTTACCAGGTATGCAAGTTTAAAATGTCGTTTTAATTACAATAGAATGCGCTCTTAGCCTATTGAAGGATTTGCTTATCTCTAAACGCTATTTTGTTTGTTAGCCATTTGTTTACAAAAGTCAGTTGTTTTTAAGTCGTTTACGTGGACGTATCATACCTTTCTTTGGTGTTAAAAATGTCTAATTTTAAGCCAAATAAAGAGCATTTGCGGCATGTCATGATTTTCTTATTTAATCAAAAGAAAAAGGCATCTGAATGTCATCGAATTCTTGTTGAGACTTATGGCGATGTTGCTCCAACCGTCAGGACATGTGAACGTTGGTTTCAAAGTTTCAAACGTGGTGATTTTGATGTTACTGATCAAAAACGAGAAAAATCGACCAAAAAAGTTTGAGGACTTCGAATTGCAATCTTTATTAGACGAAGACAATACCCAAACCCAACAAATGATGGCAGAACAGTTGAATGTCACTAGGCAAGCCATTTCCGATCGCCTGAGAGCTATGGGAAAGATTCAAAAGGTTGGGAAATGGGTTCCACATGAATTGGACGAACGACAGATGGAAAAACGAAAAACTGTGTGCGAAATGCTGCTTTTACGCCACGAAAGAAAGGGTTTTTTGCATCGATTTGTAACTGGCGATGAAAAATGGATTTATTTTCAGAATCCCAAACGAAAAAAATCATGGGTAACGCCAGGACAACCATCCACATCGAGTGCAAGACCGGATCGTTTTGGGAAGAAGACAATGCTGTGTGTGTGGTGGGATCAGAAGGGAGTAGTCTACTACGAGCTTCTCAAACCCGGCGAAACAGTCAATACCGAGCGCTACCGACAACAAATGATCAATTTGAGTCACGCATTGATCGAAAAACGCCCAGAATGGGCTCACAGGCACGCCAAAGTCATTCTTCAGCATGATAACGCTCCTGCACATTCAGCCAGATTGACTAAGGAAACGATTTCTTCGCTTGGTTGGGAACTCCTACCCCACCCGCCGTATTCACCTGACCTGGCGCCTTCTGATTATCACCTCTTCTCATCGATGGGACACTCATTGGCGGAGCAACACTTCAATAATTTCGAAAACGTACGAAAATGGCTCGATGAATGGATTTCAAATAAAGATGAAGCATTCTTTTGGAATGGTATCCATATATTGCCCGAGAGATGGACAAAATGTGTAGAAAGCGAGGGTCAGTACTTTGAATAAAATATATTATACTTTTTTTTAAATTACTGTGTATATATTTTAAGAAATAAACGACATTTTAAACTTGCATACCTGGTAAGTAGTTATCTAACAGATATTCATCGCTTGTGCGAGCAGTCATTGTTTGCTCTACATGTTACTGGGAACAATAGTTTTCTTGGTGCTGTGAAATGCTATTCATAATTCGATTACCAGGACTTTAAAAGCAAATTAGTCACTGACGTTCGAATCGAACAATGTCCAAACGCTTATATTCAAGGACAGGTACAAATCGGTCTAGAGCCATGGATTATTATGGTAAGGGCCAGCAGGCTGATTTAGAACCATATGAAATTTCATTAAACCATATTTCATTAAAACCACATATGGACCGAACCTTTTGGAGGTTTTTTTTTTTACATCCTATGAAACCATATTAACATGAGTAAGATACCAGAGTTCTCCACTCCAACGCCGCGGCCACTCACACACTGTACCGGTCGAAATAAATTTCCACCAGAAAGCTGATGGGACTTACTTATATTGAGGTTTAATGTTTTTACTATACAAATATAATACATAACAATATCAAAATATAATATACATACTTTTTGTTGCCTCAACTATATTCACTATGTTTAAACATACATACATATATTTGATCTTTTAAAAAGGCCAACAATAGTTTAATTGAAATCCAAGAAGCTGCTCTATTAAATTATAATGGTCAACTATATAGTTAATTTATTAATTTTGATATATCAATACTACTGTATTAGTTAATATTTAAATTTTAATTAATAAAAATATGTTCTCTTAAAAAAAATAAAGAATTACTGGAAGAACGTCATTAATGATTTCTTATTGTGCTTCTTACAAACAAATATTTTCATTTCTTCATCAATCGATTTTTAAAGCTCTAAATGTATTTTGATATTATGATTTTCAAAAATATATTTAAAGATAATCAGGGATGCAGTCAAAGAGAAACACCACGTCTAAGTAAAAATATATTAATTGTGTGCTTACGTTTTGACCTGCATAAAATCAGTAATAATACAAAGCAGCAAGGTAGGGTTAACGACAAGAGAGGACTGATGCGGAAAAAAAATATTTTATTAAAAAATATATATTTTTTTAAATTTTATTTGTTTCCCTTAATATTTCTGTATTTTTCTTAACACTATCTTCCTATTTTGTATTATTACTGATTTATGTATCTGTTCTTTTCATATACTTATTCTCATATACTATTCATATTCTGTTATAACATTTTTGTATATAGTTTTTTATCCATGTCATTCTGTATTCCATTTGTCATCTGTTTCTCCGTCTGTTATTTTTGTCACTTCATCTTCATCTTCTTCTCCATTCATCTTAACATTTAACTATATTTTTATCATTAAAAGGTAATTTTGTTTATTTCAGAATAATGATATTCAATTCACAACACAACATATTATGACAAGAAATCTGGTACACATAAATAAAGCGCAATAGCTTTTCATTACATTTTAAATTACTCAACATCTCATATTTTCGCTCAGATCTCAACTACACAGTATGATAACACAAATTACAGCTGAAATCATTAAAAGAAAGTCATGCCCCTTTCTCATCAATGGTAAGCAACACAAGTGCAATGAATGTTACATATAATTACGTGCAATTACATATATCAATTGACTCACTTACAGCACCAACTATGTAACAAAGCTGCCAGGATAGATTCACAATCTACTGCAAAATTTTGAGCAACGAGACAAACACAGACCGACAGACAGAGTAAATATAAAAATCTGGCTCACCAATACTCACATTGAAGAGCCCAGCTGAAGTAGATGAGGGCCACTAGGAGGAGGAGGAATGGTAAGTTCTGGCTCTGGGAGGAGCAGCTGTTCTCCACCATCGGCTCGGGCGGTGTGGTAGGCAGAACTTCCACTGCAACAGTTTTAATTAACTAATTAACCTGATGTTAGTTAGCAAGTAGTTAATAAGTATTGATTTTGTTATGAGTTTACTTATCCAAGAGTCTATGAATATCTGTAGAAATAAAAAAGAAAAGGTTTTTATTTTTTCAATAATTACATATACAATATTTATTTACCTGACTAAAAAAGAAAAATATTTTAAATTAAATTTTTGACAAGTAGTATGTTTTTGAACTCCTAACTGCTCCTACTCTCCTAATATCAAATTATAAGTGCGCGTAACGCCCTTGTATTATCCGCAATCGTATCGCTTTTGACCAACTAGGTCACCGCTAACACATTTCCCATGTTAAAAAATATATACATGTAATAAAAATAAACAGAAAAATTAGCCTACATTAAATAAAAACAAAACAAAAAAAACAAAAAAACAATTAAAATCGAAAACATGCAAGTAGTGATTGATTATGTCAAGGGAATCTACACCCAGAGCCCTTGTGTCTAGACCAGAAGCTCTATGTCATGCACCGTATAACTCCAGGATCCAAACCATCCTAGACACTTATGGGGAAATCTCAATTTCCAAATGTCTTACGGAATTTTTCTTTAAGGAAAAGAATATAGTTTGATGAGATGTCCATTTTCTCCCTTTATGTTTCACTTAATTGATTGAGGTTAATATTTACATAACTTGATGTAGGATCCAGGATAAGAGCTTTCATCCCATCCTGTGGTGGTATCAATACATCTAGTAAATGAGATGATAAAAAGATGACAATTGTGATATAATAAAACTTATCACTGACTCCTATTTCTACATGATTTCACTCATGTATCAGTTGAGGTATATACGGATAGTTTTCCAAAGTGTATCCTCTTTGCTGGGCGGACGTTACCCTGTGTGCTTCGTACACTCGTCTCACACTTGCTAAATATTTTTTTCAACATATTTTTTTACGAATCCATCAAGAAGAAATAATGTCTAATAATTTTATGAAGAAAACCTCAGGAAACATTAAGGGGTAAATCTCACAGTGGTTTATATTTCTAGGTCAAAATAAAATAGTTATAAATTTTTCAAAAAAAAAAAAAAGCCTTAATACATAATTAATAATCAAATATAGTCATATATTTTAATACAGAAATTTTATTCAGAAAATGTTGGATTCTTATAATGACAATACATACATATGTTATTTCTTTTTTTTTTTTATATTAGTCAACAATTATTACTTATTATTGCCATGGAATTCATTTTTTACATTGTAACCAATATTTTTTAATACAAACCAGTGTTGTAGAGAGTTACTTGCTAAGTGAATTATGTCAGAGTTATTTCACAACTGTTGTACGAAGGTGTTTCCAGTATTTTATTTATTTAAAAAAAAAAAATAATATGATTTAAAGTTTGAAATTTTTCATTTCCAAGACAAGGGCTGTGGTCTCTGTCGATAATTGCGTTAGGCGGACAAAGAGGCTGGCCTATTTCCAAAACTCTTTAAAGGCGCCTTTAGAAGATGTCCAATATTTTATCAAGGATTATCCATTTTCCTCTGGTGGAGGGGAGCGGAGAAGGGGGTGGAATTTTATACCCCTTCAGAGAAAATAAATTGAGAAAATACACCATATTTCTTCAATCTATATTTTCTACATTCGGAAAGAAAACATTAAATTTAAGAATTTAATAACTTCCTTCCTAGAGCTAATAAAATCAACATAACTATAAAATAATTTAGTAATTTGTATACTTAACATGTAACTTGAACCATACGGCTCAAATCTTGACCTGTTTATTTCAACGAAATTGCACCACCTATATGGCTCATCCAATGGTATCGTATTTGTTCCACATTAGTTAGCGGTACACCATTAAAGGATACTGCGAGGACAGGATGAGGTAGGTTTTCGACGGAGGTAAAGGTTATTTGTTGGGATTTGCTAGGATTTATCTTGACTCTCCCCTCAGTTATGACACCATTCTTCAAGAGAAGTAAATATGTGGACTGGGAGTGTATGGATGCAGAAAATGGATCATCATTGACTGATAACACGCGCTGGTGTCATCAGCAAAGGTTGTGAGGATAGTATGAGGATGAGTTGGAATATCAGCTGTATAAACGGTATAAAGAATGGGACCCAGGATACTACCTTGAGAATACCAGCGGTCTGGGGGAAGATGGATGTATTTAGAATTGTGGTTAACTCTAAATACTCTATCAGAAAGGTAGGAACGGAGGATGAGGAAAATATGTAGATGGAAGGAATTGGCGAAGTTTATAAAGCAGTCCTGGATGCCATACCCGATCAAAGGCTTGTTTGGCAACGTCAAAGAAAGACACCCGTGCAATACATCTTGCGCTCATCGCAGATGAGAGAGGCATAACATCCCCACACGATGGCCCTGTTGGGTAGTGGAGTGAAACTGACGAAATCCAAACTGGTGGTCAGGAATAATGGGATTGGAATCAAGGAGAGGGTATAAAGGCGTTTCAAAAGGAGCTTTTCAAGGATTTTGCCTCATGATAGGTAGAGAGAGAAAGGTCTGTACTGAGGTAAGGATTTTCTGGGGGCGGTTTTTTAGGTTTTGGATCAGTTTAATAATTGATAATTTTCGCTAGGATCGGGAAAATATGTAGTACGGAGGATAGCGTATTAAATTATAAGTTAGGGAGTAATAGCTGCTTTCTTTGGAAGGCCATTTGAGGGATTTTATTGATTTTTATTTTTTTTGTTGTGAGGTAATAAGGTCCATGTCGGCAGGAGCTTTGTTGAGGGCAATCTATGGGATTATCGGATATAATATCTGAAGGGTGTGAAGGCTTTAAGGAGGAAGGGTCATTTGTAAGAGGACTAGTCAGTTCTGCTTGCAATACGTTCTACATGGTGAGGATTTAGGATGTCAAATGAGGTTTAAAAGTATTATGTAATTGCTCACCAAAACCTGTGATTTTTCTGAATCAGATTTGGTCCAGGTTTGAGCTGGAGTAAGGAGAGGCTGATTGAAGGTTTTTGAATTTTAAAAGTGTTTTTGTTAGTGGTCCATAATGATTTGTCGTGAAATAGATAGTTGTTCAGTTTGTTTGTCTGTAATTTTCAAATTTAAAAGTTCTGATTTAAGTTTGTTAGTTAATTTGGTATAATTGGTTTTGTCAGAAGGGTATCGTGTTCTATTGCCATTTGGCCCTTGCTCGGGACGTTTCTCTTACTAATAAAACGCGAATATTTTGGTGGTAATATACTGTTTTCTGATTTTTTAATTCTATTTTGTGAAGTGTTTTTCCGTAATGCAGGTTTGTATGGTTTTAGTAAGGTGTTCTATTGCCGCATCTATTTGTTGACAAGTTTTAGTGGAATTTTGAGTCAATATGGTTTTTTCTAAAGCCGAATGGAATTTGTCCCAGTCCACACGTCCAGTTATTAAGATTGAGGAGAAGGTTTTGATTATAGGATGTAGAATGTAGGGTAAGCAAAACTGGGCTGTGTCAGAGGAAAGATCATCTAAGGAATCTATTGTAGTTTGGGAAGTAGATATTTGAGAGGTAACGAATATGTCCAGAATATCTGGGCGTTTTTTTAGGGATGTAGGCCAGTAGGTAGGATTGTTAGGAGAAAGGATAGGGTAATTGTTTAAGGATGATACACGGGAAAGTATACTACCTCGGGAATTGGATGTTCTATTACAGCCCCATCGCTGGTGTTTAGCGTTGTAGTCACCACCTGCAATGAAGTGCCGCCCCAAAGGATTGGAATAAGGATTGTAGAATATTTTGGGAAAGGCTGTTTCCTGGAGGACAATATACAGCTGAAAGAGTAAGGTTAAATGGAAGGGAGGATAGGATTAGTGCGTGAGACTGAATGGTGTCCAGTTGGAGAGGAAGGAATCAGGGTATGGGTTAGTGATCTATGGGTAAATGATACAAGTACCGCGTGGGCTGTTTTGTCGGGGTAGTCAGTTCTGTAAGTAATGTAGCCATTAATGTGGAAATAAGAGGTAGGCGTCAAGTGAGTTTTCGGTAATTAGGGCAACGTGAATGTTATTGTTGTGTAAGAATATGTCTAGTTCATTTCTGTGATTGAGCAAACCATTTGCGTTCCATAAAAGAACTGTCAAGGAGTTTTCGGATCATCGAGGAGCAAAAGACGTGATTTCGGACAGGGCTCTTGTGAGAAGGGTAATTAAAGGTCTGATAGTTTCTTGGAGTTCATGAAGGAAGGAGAAAGAATTGATGAGATATCACCAATACTTTGGGTAGAAATAGGGTAGGGTTCTGATGGTACCTGGAATGGGATTAGGCTTGGACTTTGTTGAGGAGGTATGGTTTGCTCATAAATTTGGGATGGAGTCTTGTTCTGTTTGGTTTAAATGTTGTGGGGTCTGTTGGGTATTGATGGAGAGGGATTGATTATTTTGGAAGGCGGGATGGAAGGGATGATTGAGGCGCCTGATTTTGTGGCCGTCGGTTTCTTCGTTCGACAGTTGTGAATTCTTCCCTTGAAGGAAGATGTTTGAGATGATCCCACAGCTGAGGTTGATGGCAGAGATTGAGGATGTTGAACAGTTGATTCGATGGGTTGCTGATGCAGAGGTTGTTGAGCTTTTGATGTTAATAGAAGTGGAGGAAAGTGCTTGGGAAAACTATTGTTGAATAAAGTGTTCTGTGGGATTCTGGGGGGATGTTACTACTGTTTCGGTTGTTTGAAGAACTGAAGTTTTTTTTGTAGCGGAGTTGGTGGCTCTTTGCTTCTGTCTATGTTTGTACACCTGGCAACCCTTATAGTTAGCAGGATGGCTCTCACCACAGAGGACACCGCACCCTTCTTAAACGAAAAACTTAAATGTAACCCTCATATGGGATAAATAGGACATCACATTTATCATTTGAAATGAACTTCTAACGTATATGATAATCTTAAACCTATTTGAATATAGGGGATTTATACAATATCTTGAACAGAGAAACAATAGTATTAAACTCTCCTAATCCAATGTCCTACGAACAATTTCAAATTCTCCATATTACTTCTCTTACAAAAACCTTACACAATGATCTTAATTCATCTTTAGTCTTCAGACCTCATACCCCACAAAATTTTCATTATGCTATTCCCAAAAATAATATCGGTTATATGAAGTCCTGATAATTTTTATTTTCATAATTAAGAAGAGATATCGATACATAATAATTACATAATTAGCTATCGACTTTATATCATTGATTACTAACACAAATGTTTTTTTTAGGTCTAGAGGAATTTAGAATTATTCCTCCATAATTGTTAGTTCTGATTCCTCGACGCCTCAAAACTTGTGGCTTCCACTGTGTACATTTCCAGCGAGGTTTCCCCTTATGTTTTTAATAATATAAAATACTGAGAACCTTTCAAACAAATCTATGAATTGTATGTTTTCGTGCTTAAAAACTCTTTTACCAATTTCGGAGGGTGTAGGTGGGGGTTATCTTTGGGTCCACACGGCCAGAAATTATTACGATATCAGTTCTTTGATTGTACCCCATGCCACCCCATATCATCCGACACTAACTCTTCCATTTTGTTCTATTTTTTTTCCGTAGATCATGACAATAGAAAACCCACCGATCTGAACCACACAAATGATATTATTTTCATCCAGAAATAACACATTCCTCGACTCCTCTCACATATTCCTCAAACTCAGCTTGGCCACGGTCAAACTTTTTCCGTTTATTCCTTTGGTCTCAGTTGTGATATGCGTTTTCCTTTTTATTTGAGGTGCAGCCTGATACCCTTATAACGGTTTTTTTAATATTTGCTTGTACCCCAGCGTGCTAAACAATTTGACAAGCTGTTTAAGTGGTGTGTAGAAACAATCTTTGAAATTGCATACTATTGGCCTTTCGCAAGATTTTTTTCTTCTGTAATTTTCTGAGAATTTAAAAAGTTGAAAATAACTTTTCTATTTCCATCTGTATTTTTTGAAATACCAGAAACAGAAAAAACCTTCATTTTTTAATGGTTAAATGATATTTCTTTTAGTAAAAAATTAAGATTTGGCTCGCCCCATTTCCATTATTACAAATGATCACATTAAAATCAAGAAGTAAAATTAATTTGTCTTATCTGTTTATTCTTAATGCTTATATTTGTAAACAAACAGTACATGGGCTATCATTTTGTTACACTTAAAATATGATATTGGTTATTTATTCCTAGAAATTATTTTTATGGTTCACCTTTTGAAATAAGTACACCTAAATTTAAGCAATAGAAGTTATATATAAAAAAAATTAACTACGATGAAATATTAATAAATGAAATTAATCTGAGTGGGCTTTTTGACCCGGACCTTAGTTACAACACCTTTAAATGAGGCAACTCAGGTCTTTTCTTAGAGGGGTGGATTCCTTCACAGTACTTCAACCTTTCCTCTTCAAGTTGGCGATGTCCTAAAGAGGAGCCCTCACAGAATATTATTTAAAAAAATTCATAATAAGTGTTTGTTAAGGCTTCAACTGAACTAAATATCCTTATTCGTATTTTATTTAGATGAAAGCTTAAAAAACAAAGAGAATGATGTACCCTAAATAGTTCTTGCCTTGTATATTCGCCCAACTATTTAATACAAATAATACTATAAATGTAAGAAATCTATAAGAGAACAGAAAACAAAAACAATCATAGCTGAATCCAATACATGATAAATTACTAACAATAAGATAGTGGAGTCAGAGCGAAAATGTGTTTTATTTCTCGTTTGATTATGGTTTTCAAGGGCTCGGGGGAAATCTAGGCTGCGGAGGAGAGGGAGGGGGAGGAGTGGGGGGGGGGGCGCAGAAACCCCTTCTTTACTTGAATTCATAATTCGCCCAAGAAATTTATTTAGCTTGGGAATGGTCTTTACATCGCCGCCTCCTTCCGCAGCTGCACTAGCACTCACAGGGGCTGGGCCCTTAGTAGTTACACTATTAATAACAGAGAAGGCTCTTTAGCGTTAGTGTACAATATTTTTTCGCCGTAACTCATTTAATTTTTAGTGTCGTAATCTCTTAGAATAAACCCGGAAGAATTACCGCTGGATATTGTTCACTCTCATGCCTGACACAAATTTTATTACTTACACACCATATCCATTCGCTAACTGTACATTTTTTTTTTTTTTTTACCAGGTGAGCATTATTAAATGAAGCTTAAAAATGAAAAAAAAAATATGTTAGTATGATTTAAAACTAATAATTTCTTTTTCATGTTATGATATTCATAAGTGCATGCAATATACACATAAACTAAATATACGGAAATATTATGGATATGAATAATAGTTTTAAAAAACTACTCATTAGTAACACACCACTTCAATAAAATCTACATTCGGAGATCCCTAAGTCATATTCTTTTCAGACGCCTCGAAGATTTTTAAGGAACTGAGAGAGAAGCAGGTTTGGGAACTAATCTGAATTTCGTTGCAGATTATTTAATAAAAAAAAATATGTTTATTTTTTATATTTTGAAATATAATAAAATTAGTGATATTTAGAAAAACGTATATTATGCCAAACGCTTTTTAATAATAAAGATAATAATAAAAATCTATTACATGTGAGATTCCTGGATACGCACAAGTATTCAGAAGCTAAAAGTTCGAGTTTGGTTGGCAAGTAGCAGATTAAGATAATCGCCACTATAATGTTCTCTTTAGCCAAACTTTTTTATACATGATAATTTTATATTATATAATACATGATAATTTTATTCACAGCCGTAATACATTTGTATAAAACAGCGAATGTGATTAAAAAGGGATGCTACATTAAAAACAGGTACGCTGATGACAGATGTGGGTTATCAGTAAATCATGAACCCTTTATAGCATCCGAAACACTTCAATCGCAAGGTGTCAAAATTGGAGAATAAAAATAAATCCATACTATTCTCATAAAATAACCTTAACCATTCGTCATAAACCTACGACTTCCTGCCCTAAAGTATCTTTTAATAATATTACACTGATTATGAACAGGGATTCCTGTTGAACAGATCCGCTATCTAGGACTTTAACTGGACAAACGTTTAACTTGGAATCCACATGCAATACTAAAACGACAGGAAACTGCTTGGCGTTTCTGACTACTCCAACATTTACTAGGCAAGCTTACGAAGCACCCAATGAATTACAAGAGACCTATTTACATGACAGTAATTAGAACCAATTGGACACACGGAGTTGCGCTTTAGGGAACTACTAAAAATTCCGATTTTTCTCGTATCCAATCCTTACAATCTAAACTCCTTACTTTCTCACAAATAAACTTATCCATAAAGAACTTAATGTCCCATATGTTGCTGATTTAGCCCAAACCAGATAACTATCCTTTCATAGTAACCATATATATCTATAATATATAATAATAACCATTCATATCTAATAGTCTGTCAGCTTGGTTCCCATTCTATCCCTATTTACATAAGGTGGATAAATAAATGCTTTTTAACAAAAAGCATTTATTAAAATGTACAGAATTACAGGATTACATCGTATATGGCTGAATGAACCATCTGTGAGGGGTTACTAGTCTATTTATACAAAAAAAATCTGGTGTCAGCTTTTCCTGGATAGGTCAGTGATTCCTAATGGCCTTCCCGTTTAGATTACACAATTCGTTTACATACTCCTGACAACTCATTGAGGAGGAAAAGAGGCCACCTTCTCATATAGAACTTTTATCGAAGTGCTACGAGTGGGTAGCACTCAGAAGCAATTACGTTATTATGTGCATCATCACATTTACTGGATTTATGTTTTAGGTATAGTTGTAAATTTCAATAAATTGATAAATAAGTAAAAAGAATACATTAAAAACAACAAAAATGATCAGGCATGAAGGTGTCAGCACTCATTAGGTACCAGATAAGCAGGTCCCTCATCCAGCTCCATATCAGGCTCCGTTCAGTTATATCTCGAATTTGTAATGCTGTCGTCATATTCTAAACGTGTTTGTTTGAGTGTCTCCGGAATTTATCATAGAAAGGTCTATAAATTTTATGAATGTTAAGTGTCGGAATAGGTAAGTCTGTAGGTAGCGTTTTGTTTGACATGTAAGGAGGGGAATCCACTAACAATCTTAAGAGTTTAGAATGAAATCTTATTAGCCTTACATGTTTTCTTGTTTATCGAATATTACAGCTCCATTATATTAGGTAATGAAGGACGTAAAAAATAAATAAATAAATAAAAATAAAACAAATTCTGTCCTTTGTCATTTTTGTTTACATTATTTAATGAAGAAAATTTCATAGCTAAAATAAAAAAAGTAATTAATTGGTATAAGAAAAATACCGTTTTCAACATTCCAACGCATGTAGGGCAGTTATCAGAGAGAGGGTGGAATAGATATGTCGGAATCGATACATGCCCCAGCTGTCAGATAATATCAAACATCCCTGAATCCTATAATTGACTAGTTATTGTTACATATACTATTAAAATAATAAAAGCCCAGTACAATTGTTTTCATAATGTAAAACTATTTATTTATTTACAGACTGCGACACAATTTAATATCAAAAGATGATAAGAGAACTCATAATACTGAGAAGATATCATAGTTTGGAATGCGGGACAAGTAGAAATTCCAAAGAATTTGGAAGAATTTCGGGATGAGATCAAGACCAGTCACACTATTCCAATTACAAGATCAAAATTTAATAAGATGTTTCATAATATACAAATATTTCTAGAGGAGAAAGTGTTTAAATAATTATCTATAAATGATTAATACAAGAATAGATGCATAGTGAAACCACAATATATATACTACAATAATTTATATTTTGAAGAAGTCTTTAGATCTTTCTTTAGATCCTAAGTCTACTACAAAAAAAGGACCAACAACTAGAGATAGAAGTGACAGATGCTTTTTCCCGGTGACAAATAGTTCCTGTTCTTCTACACTGGATCTGTTTGTTTTGTTTTACCACAGGTACCACTAACAGCTGACCAAATGCTATCGAATTGACTTTGATGCTAATAATATTAAATAAATATTTATAAATAATCGGATGGCCTTTCGGCCAAATGAATCAGATTTATTTAAATATTTTTATAATTACAATCGAAAACATGAGATGAAAATTTGAAGCGAATCGTTCTATTTTCGACTTTAAAACAATGCTACTCAAATCCCTTATCTAAGGATCATAAAATGCACTGTTGATAATAATGATTATTTATGTTAAAGGTGGAGATAAGCATACAACACCTTCAGTAATGAGGATAAAACAATATTTGAAATTATATTACATAGATCCTTCCTCCACTCATAAATTAAAAAAAAAAATTTAGGTATTCATTGAAAAATTGAAGATAAAGACAGATGACCTAAAAAAAATCACTTTTAAAAGGTGGTTAGAAAGATAGAAATAAAAACCTACTTTTAAGAGTTATACTGCAATGTAGATGAAAGGAATGAGTTAGGTCTCACCTCGTGGATTTAGTTTATTTTAAGACAGTAGAGTTTGGCACCATTGAAACGTAAATCATTTCTTCCTTCTATTTACATTATTTCATCTTTCCTTTTGGGCTTGTTTTTTCTTGCAGGTCTCAAATACCGCAGAGATCGATTCAAGTACCTTTATTTTTCCATTAAATATGCGCAAGATGCAAATCTACATGATGTACTAATTCAATATGATAATTCCGGGGGCTCAATAGCCGAGTGATAAGTTGGGGTGAGGGTCGCAGCGCGCTCGGTACTGAAGGTCGTAGGTTCGAGTCCCACCTGGGTGGGGTAAAATTTATTTTGTGGCGAACTCACGAATAAATCGTGACCTTTCCACGCTGATTAGAAGAGGTTGGCAACCTGTAGGATAAATCGTCCTTCCTAGTTGGAATATATAACGACGTTAAGCACAAATAAACTAACAACAAACAAATCACTAAGATACTTCTAGGTCTTAAGTTTAATAACTTTCCGACCAAAGAGAGGGTAGGTGAAAGAAACAACTGATGTTATTGATAGAGAAAATATTTCCCTCTAAGCTCTACACATTTAAAACAACGCTTAAGCAAAAAAAAAAATATTTGCTTGAAGAATCCACAGTAGCTAAAACATTTTCTTCCAACAATGGTGTGTTGAGTAGATTTCCTGGAATCCCTATTCCTTTACAAAAGCCTTGAAAACAAATACTATATGGACTGGAACATAGCCATGAAGAAGCAAAACACCTCCGCTCAAAGTTTCTGTTTAATAGTGTCTCGCAAGCAGTGAACTACGGCTGCATAAAACTCACCATTTACTGTGTTTCTTTCCTAAAACCAATTAGCTGTATTTCTATAAAAATCTAAAAAATGGAGGTCATTAACTTATTTGTTTAATTGGTGATTTTTGCTCCTTCAATTTCATTTGTATTTTAATTTGCGTAGGAGTAGGACCCTGTTTACAAAAAAAATAAAAAAAATAAATAATAAATTTAAAAAAAAAAAAATTCACTAACCATTATTATAAAAGGCGATTTTATGATAAACGGATGTGCAGAAGATTTATATGGAGAGAGCAGGAATAGACGTGCATGACAGAAAATAAAATTTGAATATTTGTTTAATATGAGGATTTTATTGATATAAGTATACATTATATCTATGATTTCAACTACTTTTCATGAAGGTAAAAAGAACTCAGCAGATATTGGGAGTTATATATTTGTTTTAAAAAAAATCTCTTAAATTTATCAACTCATGATTAAAAAAGTATATGATATTAAAACTCTATAATAACTTGCTGTATTGAACCGCTAAAGGCATTAGTAAAACTGATAAATCTTACCAATATGGAAAAATACACACCATTCAACAAGTTTGAAAGTTTTAATTATATTTGAGAAAATATTTATCTATGCAAATAAACTCTAAATATTAACAATATTAACAAAGGAGGTTTGTAGATTTAACATTACATTGGCTGACGCTTCTGTCAAGGAACATGAAGTGGCCTAGGGAGCAAAGCAATTTCCGAAGCAGGTAGCTCTGGAGTCCCTGGAGGATGGATGACATTAAATTTGAAAGGCTTTGATACTGTTTGGTGGAATTAAGGTGACTTGGGATAATTACCTCCTGGAGAGTCTAGATTAGGTTATCAGCGGTTCTTGGTTAGGGGAAGAGGAGGAGGAGGGTGGTAGAACGAATAACTTCGTAATATGTCTCAACAGTCGTTACATCCCACCTGTATACTTCAACCGGCAAGATTGAACTAAGCACACTCTGATATGAGATTAAAGCACCTTGTCCTAGTATCGTTTTAAAAAATCGATGAACATTGAAAACCTATATAATAAACTACTGTAGAATATTCAAGGCAATGATGTTAATTAGATAAGAGGATATTACAGTTCCTAAATGTAGTGCAGAAAGCCGTCCTAAATAATGTACCGAATTCGGACTTTTAAAAAGCACAAGTTTTGCTAAAAACATAATTCAATGATACATAAAATGTATTTACATAGATATTCACATGGCGGGTACACATTTGTATTATGTTTTATGTAAAATTCACAATTACACCCTACATATGAAATTTGATTACGTGATCAAAACATCTTGAATTTCACAACAGTAGGCCTTTTTTAGTGTCCTGGAGATAGGTATTTTACGGGACTTCATCATAATTTCATATATGGGGTCTAATAGTGAATTAAACCAGCTTTCAGATGAAAAAAAAATAAAAATATGGATGGAACTAATAGTTTCGGAGTTATAGCGAAGTATACGCGTTTTCGCGGAGAAACGCTTGAAGAAGTGTTTGAGCTAATTGATTGTAATTTAGCTGATGTATAAATTTCAGCTTTTTTGTTTCCTCCGAATAGAACATAAAAATTTAATTGGGAAATCAAGATTTTTCGTTGAAATCATAAAAGCGCTGTATTTTGCGACGTGTTCAATATAAGCTAATATATTATATATATTCTAGTAGGAAATTTAATGTAGTACAAGTCTTATAATGATGATTTTCTCTAAAATTAACGAAGACAAAAATATATGAAAAATATGAGTGAATTTTCTTGTTGATAAATTACAACTTTTCCAGGGCTTATAGCACGAAAACGGTCCCGTTTTTCGTAAAAGCGTATATAACCAAACTTTAGTTAATTTAATTTAGTTAGTTTTAGTTAATTTAATAAGCTTTCATTTAGTAAAAAAAAAAAACTTTATCAATAAGGCGAAGTTTAAGCGAAAAACGTAAAAATGGAACATTTAAAGCCCCCTCCCACCAGCAGCACCGGAATTTGGAGGGACTTCATTTCTTCTTGTTCAGGGGACCCTCTCCTACACATTTCTGAAAAAATTGGTACTAGTATTTTTAGTTCCTCTGGTTTTCCTATTTTATTGCATCAAGTACTAGGGCCAGTGGAGTGCTTTAATGTTAGCGGACTACAGCTGGAATTAGATTAGAGACACACCTGAAACTGGTCATAAAAAAAGAGCGAGAAAGAAGGACATTTTTTTTTATGAAATTGGGTAAATATTTTCAAATAATCAATTTTAAGTAAAAATAAAATTATTTAAAAATTAAATAAAATATTTTTTTTATTTAAATAATTTTTTTTTTTATCTTTGACATTTTTCCTAAAATCCAGTTTTTTTTTTATACTAGGCATATTTTAAAATAAGAGCTAACTTGTATTTTTGTATTCAGTAACCCCAAATTATAATTAAAATATGGTGTTTATTTAAAAGGCATACAAAAAGTTTAATTTTAGAACAGTGTAATTAGACTATTCAGAATAGGTGGAATATTTTATAAGGAAGCCAAACCTCTAGGTCTATACTGTTTTTGCCCACCATCTATTTTGACCATCATGCGACACCCCACACTGTCAAGCAAGTACGGTTTAGCTGGTATCATTTTTTAGATAACTGAAGATCCGACAAATAGTGATTCTGAAAAGGCAAAGTATAGAATTTTAAAAGCATTGTAGTTTTTGCTTTGAATATTTATTATTTGTTTAAATACTTGTTCAACTGCTGTTTCAATAAGGATCACGTAGTTGTAATACAAATACAAGAGAAGGAGGATCATTTGCTGTTTAGAAGGGTGGCGATTAGAGCCAGCAAAGACCGATCACAATAACAAATCTCCAGGGCCAGGAGGAGCCATTAGGTCCTTACTAATTGCCAAAGGATATTGCTACTTGTGCCCCCCTCCTTGATTCTAATTAGGGTTTCTTCCTTTAATTCTTTACCCCCCCCCCCTCCGGTGTGGGTTCGGTGAGAAAGGACAATACCAACAGCAGCTTCTTTATCAACGGTTCTAATCTAGCCCTGATAAATCCTACTACTTAAGTGCCGCACCTAGTGCTTGGGGAGGGGGGGAGAGGGTTATTACCCTCCGACTGCCAGATAATTAGGCTCTCTAAATCCCCGAGTTTGCTTTCTTACATTTTCTTTGTATTGAACCTATCCCTACCTGATAGCAACAATTTTGACTATCAAAATATGCAAATATTCTATTAGAAATAATGTTTATCGTGAAGAAATTGACGTCCGCGAGATAGTATAAAATGATTAATATAATTAGATATTAATAAAAGATTTGCCAATCCTACTTATAAGGAAGCTAGTTTCGAATCTATACATATATTCAAGACTAGTAGTAGTGGTATTGTTGACCATTTACTTCTTATAGTTTTTATATAACTTGAAACTATCTCTTAGCTCGCACCTCGATATTCCTTCGGTTGCCTAAAATCGGCGATACTACTTTTTGAATCCAGCGGATACAACAGACTACGTTCTTATTTTGCTTCCCCCTTTAGTGTCTTTCAGCGTCGGAAAGCGTCAAGAAAGGAGCCAAATTCATGCTAGAATCTTGCAAAGAATATCGGAGATCCTTTTTTTTGTTTCTGCTAAGACGATTCGGTGGTCATTCATCCTGATAACATGGCTGGCACATTTCAGTTGCCGTATTTCCAGCTCTTTTTGCGGGGCAATCTTCAGTTCCTGGCTCTTCTCGTCATTCCAGCCAGTCTTCGCAAGAACTTAATTTCTCTGATTTCCTGCATCTCCGTCAATATCCAGCCTACATTTCTATACAATATTATCGGCATATAGATTGACTTGAAGATGTGGAGCTTGACATTCGTTCCCACTTCTAACATTCCAACAATAATATTACATATACGGTTGTAAACTGCGTTTGCCTTATTACTTCTATTAAATTACCATTAAGCATTATATATAAATTGACACATAGTTCATTAAGATTACTATGATCCATTTTTTAAAAATGTATGTAGCATATTAACTCGCAAGGTTGTTTTGGCATCTTAGTGCAGCAAACACCATGCGCCTCTATTATATGTTGCTGCTATCCAATTCCTTTCTCCGATGGACCTCGAATCACCTGCTACACAGTCCGACCACCACAGCCAACTCTTTAATGTTAGAACTTTCTTCAGTATTGACACGCCCGTGTCCTGCGCACCTTCAACTTCCGACCTTAATAATTACCATATCCATATCAGACTCGTTATAAAGATTATACCTTGGTGAGCTGCGAGACTAGTGTGATTGCCTGCTGCTAGGTGGGAGCATAGGTTAGAAGACTCGAAAACGACTATATTTATTAATTTAAGAAACAATTTTATTATCGATCAACATTACTTAAAACACGGTTTGAGTGGGAAAAAAATAGTAAGTTTGTGTCAATCCACGTCTATTCTCAATTTTTTCAACTAACAAAAGCATCATTAAAAAGGCACAAAACTAAATATAACAAGTACTTTTCAACCTTTTTTTTATTGTTATATTTTTTTAACCTTTGGGAAATTTTCGGTCAGCACCTCTTTAAATTATTCTACCCACATCATCATATCTCAAATCCTCATCACCTCCAATATATTGAAGCAGAACTAAACATTTCACTCTAAATGTCTCCTCCTCCTAAAGAATTCCATCCTTCCGAGCTATCAAATCTAATCCACAGATTACCCTCTAACAAAGCCCCTGGGCATGATCTAATTACAGCACAAATCCTAAAACTCCTTCCTCAGAAAGCGATCCTATTCCTATCCTATATTTATAGTGCTGTTCTCCTTACCACATACTTCCCCATCCATGGAAACTATTCATAGTAAAGATGATACTTAAGCCAAAAAAGCCACCTGAACTCCCATCCTCATATCGTCCAATATGACTTTTGCCCATATTGGGAAAAACCTGGAAAAACCTCATTCCGAAACGCCTGAATCCTATCCTAGAATCCTACCACAACTTCACACTCCACTATCAAGCAACGCCATCGTGTGGTGGACGTAGTCTCGTCTGCATTGGGGCGCGAAATGTACTGCACTGGAGCATTTCTCGACGTAGAACAAGCTTTTGACCAACTTTGGCACCGATTTAAAAACTCCGTAAATTCCTACCTCTTACATGCTTCCTTATTATACATTCCTATCTCATTGATGGAACATTCAGAGCAAGTCACAATTCCGCTCATTCATCCCTCTTTACTCAGTCTGCCGGAGTTCCTCAAGGAGTATTCTAGCTCCTATACTTTACACAGTGTATACAGCTGACATCCCTACTCATCCTAAAACCGTCCTCACCACTTACTACACACAATATAGCCCCTAAGCAGTGGGTCCTAGCGACAGATATTAAATAACAAGAAGTTTTCTCCAATAAATTTCTGACCACAAAACTCAGCAAATTTTCGTTGTTAGCAAACCTAATTGAGCTAGAGCATGTCAAAATTATACATTTCTGAGGTTAAAAAAAACGTTACACATTTTTAGACGGAAAAAAATGTAACAAAAAAAAAAGACCCCTAGTTAAAGAAATATCATCTCATAAAACATTATGAATTAACAATAGTGTAGCAAACCGTACTATTTGACCGCATTATTAGTCTAATCTCTGAAAAAGAAACAGTCTTCCTTAATAGATTTGAATAGTACTAATAATCTAACAAGTAATATTTTATATAGCACCACAAATTACATAAATAACAGTAACAGAAACCAATGACATAGATAAGAGGCGGCGATATTAAGAAATGGGCTAGACTCGGCGGTTGGAGGGGACTGTAGGCGATGAACGTGTTTCGACTGACGAGCGCCGGTTGCCTCAGTAAAAACTTAGCTCTCCTTCCACTGGCGCATATTAAAACCCACCCTACATAATTATATCTCTCTCCGCCTCTCTGGGGGAGTTTTTTATGAGTGACGCATGAAAATGTTTTCCCGAAGAGAAACAAATAATTTCTTTTTTAAGGGAGAAAAAAACTGCTCTTGAGATAATGTCATGACTGCTTCTACTCGCGTATGTAAAAAAAAGTTTGTGTCTAGATATGGAACTAACGATCCTCAAACTGGATAGAAAAGATCATTTTATGTTCTGTGAATCCAAACAATACTGTCGAATAAAAATGTTATTATCTTAATTTTTTATATTATCATTATACTAAAAATTAAAAAATAGGGTAACAAATAAATTAAATAATTAAAAATTATATCTCTTTATTACACAGAGGCGTAATGTAACGAAAACAAGAAAGCCTGCTTTATTTTCCGGACAATCCAATATATATATATGTTTTGTAAGGTTCTTGAGGTTCAGTCAATAAATAAAAACAACTATTTTGACGACGTTTCGAGACTATATTGTTCTCATAATCATGCCCTGCAGTGAAAAAAAAAAAGTTACAATAAAATTATATAAGTTACACAAGTTATTTCAAAACATAAAGTTAGCTACAATATAAGTATATAACAACATGTGTTAGAATAATAAAAAAATACATAATCACACTCCTCTATATTCTTTAATTATATATATTTTTATTATTCTAACACATGTTGTTATACACTTACATTGTAGCTAATTTTATGTTTTGAAATAACTTGTATAACTTATATAATTTTATTGTAACCTGTTTTTTCACTGCAGGTACCTAAATAAACATTTAAAAGTAACAGTCATGAAATTTATCCATATATATGGATAAATTTCTTGACTGAACTGACTGAATTGACTGAACCTCAAGAACCTTACTAAACATAACCAAAGAGTTGGTTTATGGATCTTATTAGCTAACAATAAAGCTAAAATAAATTCAGAAGAAAGTACTGAAGGTTAAATATTATTTTATCCTTTTAAAGATTCAACACTTATCCAGATAATCTTCAGTCTGAAGAGAAGTGTGAATTGGAACATTGAATTTTATTGAAATATAAGTCTGAAACAAGGACTTTTATTTATTTATTTTTTTTATATGAGAGCGTTTGTTAACTATAATGCTCTTCAAAAAGAGGAAGCTAATCATAAACAGTCATTTATAGTTAATTACCAATTACCAGTGCCAATCGCCATTACGAATTAGAGTCTAACCTTTTACATTTTTGTAAATTTTAAAACCATTACAGCGAAATCCTTCACACAAGATGAAATTTGCTGCTTGTTTATTTTATTGTTTATTTATTATATCGTCTGCTAGGAGGTGAAAGTCACCAAGTCCAATTTTTTCCAAATTGACAAAAAGTCATTGTGTGTTGATTTCCCCTAAGTACAAAAAGTCACCAAGTGAATATAACTGCTATATATGCACATTAGAGAATGAGAAAAGTCACTGTAAAAGTACCTGAGAAATTTTTAATGAGCATATCCCGTTTGAATATTGAAACGGAAAAGTTTGATTTGTTACCTAATGACTTTTACCTCCAAGCCGACGATATTCAATTTATTTTACATATAACTTGTGAGCATGAATCGTTCTGAGATTCTTATTACAATAAATAAAAAAGTAATAAATTATTTGATTACATACGTACCATATTCTGGTGAATATTGTCAAATGGTACATAGTTAACAAGAAACTTAATTATTTAATTTTACAAAAAAAAAAAAAAATTTTACTCATTTATTGAAATTTACAACTGTACAATTATATACATCTATTAAATATGTTGTTAATGGTTACAATTACATGTAAAAACTTGTAAAGAACTACTCATCAGTAGTACTTTAATAACTATTCTACACTAGAAGCTCTCTAGGCCATCTTCTTTTCAGACACCTCGGAGAGTTATCAGGAATAGAATGGGAAGCAATTTGAGAGACTAGCGAATTTGAGTGGTTATGGAGTTTACAACGAAACGATAGGTGTCTGGTTTGGGCTGAATCAGCAACATATGGAAAATTGAGATCTTTATGGATAAGTTTACTCGTAATAAATTAAGGAGCATTAAGGATTTTTCGAAGGATTTTGGATTGCAAGGATTGGATACGGAAAGAATTAGAAGGTTTAGTTGAGCCCCAAACTCAACTCCACATATCCAAATTGGTCTGATAACTGTCATGTAAATGAGTCTTCTGTACTAAATCGGAAGGTTTGAACATTTGTCTAGTAAATGTTGAAGAAGTCGAAAACGACGAGCAGTTTCCTGTCGTTTTAGTCTTGGTAATGGATTATAAGATAAATGTTTGTCTAGTTGGATTCCTAGAGAGCGGATTTGTATAACAGGGATCAGGGGAATATTATTGAAGGATAGTGTAGGACATGAAGTCGTAGGTTTACGACAAAGGGTAAAAATTATTTTATGGGTATGCTTGGATTGATTTTAATTCTCCAATTCTGACACCATTCTTGAAGGTTGGTGACATGAGATTGGAGTGTTTGTGAGGCAATGAAGGGATCATTATTTACTGACAACACACATGTGTCATCAGCATACGTGGTGAGGAAGGTGCTAGGATACTACCTTGAGGAACACCGGAAGTTTGAACAAAGAGGGAAGAATAGGAATAGTTACGATTAACTTTGAAGTTTCTATCACTGAGATAGGAGGAGATAATTAGAAAGTATTTATAAAATTAATTTTTTTTTTTTCAGTACAGAATTAATTTTTTTTTCGCAAAAAAAAATTATCTATATACAAAAATAACCAGTAAATAAACAAATTCGGTAGGTTTTCCCTTAAGGAAGGGATCGGATCGACTAACTGTAATGTAGAGCACTAATTAGAGGGAAAGGAGAAGGTAATGCTGAGGGGATCAACTTAGGAGTCTCCTCTCTAATTAGAACAAACCCGAAGAAATGGCCAGTTCAAGAAAACTAAGGGACCGCCTAAGATAGCGAGGAAAATAACCCAAATATCCTCAAAAAGTTCTCTATGATACAATTTTTAATAATAAACCTAGCTTATGTAAATCAAATGGATTTTATCAATATTTATTTTCTTGTTAGGGTTAATATCCAACTATTAAAAAAAAAAAAATTAAAAATTCTAACAAGACAGGAAGGACGAGAGTATGGTACCGAAATTGATATAAATAATCTTACCTTAATACCATTCATATAATTTTTATTTTTTAACCTAACATATTTTATTAAACCTTTGCATGATACGTAGAACTTTATGGTGTTTGGTGTAACGTGGACCTTTTTGGCCCCTCATACATTTAAATTTTTAAATGTACTTATTGCTGATTTGAAAATATTTTATAAAGAACGTGCTTTAACATAATACTTTTAACTTTTCTTAAACGATAAAAAAATCTAATTACAAAATTCTTATTTTTACTAAGAATATTTTAAAACAACTAAAAAAAAGAATATATGGAGAAGATGAAGGGGCTATATAAGATTTTCCATTAAAAAAAACATAAATTACTCAAAATTGTGTTTAAACAACCCCTTCATCCACCAAACCCTTCAATTATATTATTTAAAAACTAGTTTCGAATGTTAAATATTCATAATAAATTCTAAACATAAAATTTTTTAAAAAATGTAAGACAATAATTCAAATATATTGCTACTCACCTGAGGGGGAAAAAACGGATTTCTGAAAGAGACATCAAGAGTGGAAGGGAGGTAGAAAGGACCAGGTAGGTTAAATATTTCCGTTTTTCCAATATGACTAACTGTTTTTTTTTTCTGTTCCCTGCTGGAAACAAATTTAAAGCCCTACTTGAAATATATAAAGAGTTAAAGAGGAAGTAGAAGAGCCAGGTAGGGTTTTAAATTTGTTTCCAACAGGAACGAACACAAACCCGGGCCCTTTCTATATGTAATCTATGTAACAAAGTGCTTATCCATAGAATTTTTTTTTTTACGTTTTAGAACTGATGATGAATGTTTAACATTCGAAACTAGTTTTCAAATAAAATAATTACAATAGAAGTGGCAATTGATTTATCAATTCTAATTGTATTGATCCTTCTCTAACGTCATGCTAATCGCAAGTGATGTATACCATTATCTGATGACAAGTAGGTCAAAATAACCTCGGTGACACAGACCGAAATGGTCTGCAAGTCAATATAGCCGGTGCAACAGATAGTCCAAAATGGCAACTACCATGACAAACACTCAACAACTTACTTAATAGCCTAGTCAATAAAGGTTTCGTGTCGCAACTAATTAGGGGAAAGTAGAATTTTTGCAGTGTGTTAGTACATAAAGTATACTCTAAAAAAAACACAAAGTCCCGACCCCCACTCCTCTTGCTTTACCCCCCCCACCCCTTCAGCAACATCACAAGTACAGAACTCTGGTTATATGCCGACAGCTCGAAACCTAATTATGCTATCGGAGTTTTTTATTTTTTTATTTTACTCCTAATTATATTACAAACAAATTATATTATATACACGTTTTATGTAGATAGCTTAGTTTCGCCGTAATACTTAATGATATACAGAAAACTGCCACTACAAAAAACATAAAGTAACTTCAACAAATTATAGATTTTTATCATTACGTTTTGAGAAGAAAAGTGTTAAACAATACATATATATATATAATATAATTAGCTTTAAAACGATGTGTCTCATAACGCATAACATTAAAAGGATGGCTTCATAGAGAGCGTTGAAAAAGTAGTGGACACCGGTGCGCCGTTCCTAGCAGGGCCGTGCTGAGGTGCACAAACGCATATATTGCTGTTCATGATCATGAATAGCCATTTAGTTGAAATGCAGCAACAATGTAATAACGTTTATTTTTAGGTCATTACTTCCAAAGTGCATTTTTTGTGGCATAATAGTCTATAGTTTACTTGTGTCACTTATATAGTACAAACTTTAGCATCGAAGATTCAACTCCAAAAATCAAATGATCTGACTACTGGATATTGTTCACCACCGTTAGCTGTAAGTGTGATAAAAAGTCTTCCTCAAAATATCCTCGGGTTTAGGGGAGAGAGGGGGTGAAAGTCGTATGTTGCTGGCTGTCTGATCTCAGAACTGGGAAAAAGCAAATTTGCAAAAAATGTCATTGTATTCCTCTCTTATCCATATCATAATTTTAGAGCTATGGAAGAGGGAAAAATATAAGATTTTATACTCGAGGTAAGTCGCAGTTCTCCGGAATAACACGTTTGTCGGTACTCATTTGGCTATAACTCCGAAACTATTTGTCACTCAAATTTCTCTTTTCCAAATGAAAGCTGGTTAAATTTACTATAATAAGTCAAATATTAAATTTTAATCTAGTCCCGTAAAACACCCACGGCAGAATATTGAGAAACCCGTACTGTTGTGAAAAACTCTTATTTTTCGGCACATTTCTCCGATTCAAAATATATTTTTTCCATCTGAAAGGGGGTTAAATTTACTATAAGACCGTTTATATTATTTTGATTGAATCTCGTGGAAAACCCATGACAGCACGCTGAGTACACCGTACTATTTCGGGATTCACTTTTTTTTCTCGAAACATTTATCGCTATATCTCCAAAACTATTTGTTTGATTCAAAATTTATTTTTTTCATATAAAAGCTGGTTAAATTTACTATTAAATCTAATATGCTTAATTCTTATTAAATACCGTAAAATACCCACGCCAAAACGCTAAATGTGTGTGTTTTGGAAAAATGTGACGATTTTGGCATGTTCAATGGGCTGCCATAGGTATTATCCGGAATTCAATCAAAATTTCATATATAGGATCTCGTAGAAAATTTAAACAGCTTTCAGAAGGAAAAAATAGATTTTGAATCGGAGAAATAGTTCTGGATATAAGTTTTGTTTAACACTTTTCTTCTCAAAACGTAATGATAAAAATCTATAATTTGTTGAAGTTACTTTATGTTTTTTGTAGTGGCAGTTTTCTATATATCATTAAGTATTACGGCAAAACTTAGCTATCTACATAAAAAGTGTATATAACATAATTTGTTTGTAATATTATTAGGAGTAAAATAAAAAAAAATAACAATCCGATAGCATAATTAGGTTTCGAGCAGTCGGCATATAACTAGAGTTCTGTACTTGTGATGTTGCTGAAGGGGTGGGGGGGGGGGAGAAAGCAAGAGGAGCGGGGGTCGGCACTTTGTGTTTTGTTATTATATACTTTATGTACTAACACCCTGCAAAATTTCAGCTTTCCTCTAATTAGTTGCGACAAAGGCTAATTTCTTGCTTTCATTGACTGGGCTATAAATGAATTTACATTGGCACTTGGTCCGAAATGGCTTACATGTCATGCAAAGGGTTAAGGCTGTTTGTAAAGGTTGTATCGTTCTCACCCTTTCTTAAAACCGTTTATACATCTAATATCCAAATCCATCCTTAAAGTTCCACTCAACCATCCAATTAATGTTGAATCAAATTATTACAATCTAAAATATTTTTTTAAAAAAATTATCACTGGTCATTACCCATTCAGTAGTAAACATACACATAATGATCATAACGTTCCATTTATTGTATATGATACGGAGCAAATTAGGTCTTTCAGTAATCTATAAATAAACTCAAATCCTATAGTTTCTAAAATTGCTTGCCATTTTATTGTAGACAAAAATCCGAAATGTCCGATAGTATCAAGTATGTAAAGATTGCACCAGGACCTTCAAATAAAATACCTTTGGAGAGCAACCAAGGTTGTACCAATATGTGTACTCCTTTACAAATAGAAAGTCAAACATAAAAGAAATTAAAACTAAGTGAAATTAAAACAAAAATACATATAAAAACTCGTCCTAAAAATTTAACTTTTTAACATTCTATAGTCATGTTATCTGGCAAACAACACCTTGAAGGTTTGGAGTGGACGGGAGACTTAAATATCTGTAGATCGTAATCTTATTAGGCTTCTTTAAAATAGTCTTTGTTAAATCGATGTTTCCATTCGGTTGATGTATTAGCCTTAGCAATTCAAAATGTCATTTAAGAAGTTAAAGAAAAAAAAAAATTAGCATCTGAGGCAAAAAATATGCCCACATTTTCAACTGTAATGAGTTTCCAATGTCGTTGAAAAAGCTTGTATCCACTTTGTAGATAAGGATCCTCTTTACTTTTCTCTCTAGGTTCATCAAAGAGCAGTAGTGTCGGCAATATAATAGAAAAACTTCTCTGGATGAGAGAAGTAATGTCAAAGATACTTCAAGAAATTTGGAAAGGGAGACCAGGAGTTTTGAGCTAATAATTAATGAAGACAAAACAAAGATGCCCCCCCCCCCCCAAGAAGAGTTACAAAATTGAAAATTACACTTTCTTATGTGTTGTTAGTTTTAAGTATCTTGGAGCACATCTTAACAAAGCATTAGTTTGGAGGAGGAAATCCCGACACGCATTTTCTAGGTCAATAAAGCATTATTCTCTGTACTCACATTACAAGAAGTAGATTGCTACTCCTCAACTAAGTAAAGGCAATTTAAGACCCTCATTAGATCAGCCGCAATATTAGATTCTCAACATTAGACATGGGTACTTAAATAATGGGTGCTAAATATGTATAATGGCACTACTCTTACCTTTGATGGTGTGGGACCTGTGGTCGGCGTACTGAGAGTGACGTGCATGGTGGCCGAGGAAGGCGGGTATTGTCGAGATGCAGGTCAGTTCCAGGCCGTCCCGGTGCCTCTCCTCAACCAGGAAGGCCAGCTGCACCGTAACTGAGTCTGGGCTTTCCTCGGGGAATGTACGCATTAGGCTCTCATCCGCCTGTAAAAGAATATTATTAAATAATTATTTATATAAATACAATTGTTTATAATCAGTAAACATAATTGAAGATGTGAAAGGCGGGGTATCTCAGTCGGTAAGGCAATATGCTACCAACCTGCCAGGCCCGAGTTCTTGTCCGGCTGAAGGTAGAAAATTAATTTTTTGTTATTTAATATTTTTGTTAAGCTGTGGACCTATCTCAAGGTCAGGAAACCTTCCTGGGGCATACTCAGTCTTTACAAAGTTCCCTTAATTGAGGAAAAATCCTGGTGGTTGAGCGGGATATCAGCCAAATACCCTGCTTTTGATACCGTTGAACTAGTAACAGTACATCCTTACCAAACTACTAACCCCAAGACCCTTCAATAAGTTGTGATGGTAAAGATTTTTTTTTTTTTTTTAAATAGTAGATGATGAATAATGAAGGGCGTTATTATATTTTAGGGTTTTGGACAAGGAAAGGAAATATAGAGATTAAAATAAGGAAATCCTTATCAGTAATATTGGCTAAGTTCCATCATTCCCGTTGTTTATAAAGGTATTTTTTAGTTTACCATCAGAAGAAAAAAGAACGATACGATTTCCATACTACATTAATATACGACCTTCCTTTTGAGTTTACATAATTCAGATATATTAGATATAATCTTATTAGTGACAAAGATTAACGAAAAACCATCGATTTGGATAGAAAATTCATGGTATTCTGTAACTTCAAAGTATGCCTAACATTTTGTAAAAAGTCCATATGAGAAGGTACTATCTTGTATTGCTTCAGATTCGGTTTCTAAGAAGTCCTTTCTGACTGCCTGCTCTGTGTCCTGAAAGTTCCCGTGTCTTAAAGCCTCCTTACATTAACCCTAGATTTAATCTTAGATTTCAGATTTTTGCCATAGGGAAGAAACTGACAATTGAATGGATGGCGAGAACAAGGTTGTAAGTTTGGTCCCATGATTTTTTTTCTTTGGAAAAATTTCTGATCAGTTATGAAATATCATACTTATAATGGTCATTCTGGATCTGATATCTTTACAAGGAAATGGCACTGTATTTTGTTTAAGTTTTCAAAATGCAGCTTCCAACAAAATTGGGCAAACTTTAATTATAGCTAATTAGTTGTCGCCTGATTTCCTGGAATCAATCATCTGATTTAATCATGTTTGAATTAGGTAATTGATTCTTGGACATTAGTTGTCAAATATTTAGCTACGATTAGCGATAGCCAATCTCTGAGTTTGTCCCAACTCAGGCAACAAATAACAAAATGTGTTTGGTAATAGCGAGCTGCTAAATCGTGAATCCCACAACACTCTAAGATCTTGGATTTTGTATCAGGTTTTCGTTAATATCAAACCGATCACTTTACACTGATCAATTCGTAATTCGAATCGCTGCTGACTGTTTATACTGTGAATAAGGAACATGGGTGCTTAACTTAAATTTGCAATCTCGGTGAGGTTAGATTTAATATTGATTTTGGTAACGGTTCGGATCGGCGACACCACCAAACTAGGTTGACCCGCGCTACACCGACCAGTTCGATCCTTACGCTTCACTTCGAGTTTACATTTTTCGATAGTTCATTCCTATAACCTCACATGTAAACAATCACTTCTACAGTTTCACTTGGATTGTGTTGTTTAGTGTCTTATATTGATATTTAGACTTCTTAAATCTAAATAAGTGAAACAGAAGTTCACAAAATGAGTTTCATAAAGGATTAAGTGTTTTATAAATTCATGTTTTCTTATTTCATCTAATCTTATGTGTAAAAGTGTTATAAAACTTAAGAAGATTAATTTGTACATGGATTTGGTGTTTTACATATTTATATTTGTTCTATCAATTTAAGTGATAAAATTTACAACTTGTAAAAGTGTTATGAAACTTAACAAGATTTATTTGTACATGGATTTGGTGTTTTATATATTTGTATTTGTTGTTACAATTTCAGTATACATATTTTGTGAATGGATTCTTTGTCATCCATATTACTTTTTGTGCTAAAGTGAGACAGATTGTATAATTAATTCAATAAAACATATCAGTTTATAAATAAATGTGAGAAAGTATATCACAGGTTTTTTATGTTTTCTTATTTCCACTTCCCATGAGAAAATATAGCAGAAATTAACATCTTCACTTTCAACTAGGATTCTGTCTTATATTATATAATTGCTTATAACATGGAGAATTGACAATGTGAAAATAATCACAGATTAAGAGGTAAGTGACACATTACTATATAATTGTAGAACTATTGGTATAATGTTACAGATTAATGTGTTTAAAAAAAAAAATTAGAAGCCTGATGATGAAACATTATCACCGAAACATGTAGCTACAAATGTTAAATAAATAGGAGTTATGCCAAATAAATACTTAAGGATTTTGTCTTTTTTATATTTATAATTTGTTATTTTCACTTCTCTGAGAGAAAGTTCATCAGGAATTAACTTTACTGGTGGTTCAGTAGTATATTAATTGTTGATTAAATTAATATTAATTCAAAATTGATTTAGTGTCTTATATTTCGATATTTCCACTGTAATATTTTCTTATTTCTCATTTTAATGTTAGAAGGTAAACAGAAGTTAATATTACTTTAAACAGGGATTTAGAGTTTCTCAGTAAATGTAGAAGAATAACCTTTCTCCTCTAAAAGCAGCGACTAGAACATCGAAATATATCGGAACAAGGTTAGAATCGATAAAAGGTATTCTGAGCGGGTTTAGGGGTTGGTGTCGCCGATCCGAACCGTTACCTTGATTTTTAATGGATTTTTTTTCCTAGGGCCTTCTAATCTAAAAAAATACTCCAAATAAATTCTATTGAATAGGTAATATTGTGTTGATTTATTTTTTAACCTCTTAGCGATGTGTTGGAAAACGCGGCAAGTAGCACTCAGAGGTTTATTCCGGTACAACAGTATCGCTCGCTATACTAGTTTTTTTCCTACTCCTGTAAAGTTGCCAAGAGTAACATACAACGTTATTTCCGCCACCCATCAATTTTCCTACAAAATGATAAAACATAAGTAGAAATATACGTGGATTTCTTTATCAAAACAGTAGTTTATTGACGGATATCAAAAATGATCTAATTTACCAGTGAACCTATCGGTTAGCAGCAGAGCAAATTAAAATTAATTAAAATTAAATTAATTATAATAAATCATAAGCTGCATGGTTTGGCTTAATAAGTTTATATAATTTAAGAATATATTAAATGGAGATTTTAATTAAAGTCTTCAAAAAATCTCTTGAAAGTTGCCTGATCAGCTATTATCCTTAACGACCGTTTTAGTACACACTAAAGTTCCAACTTTATGAGCTCGTTGATAGATTTAATTGGAGTTAGGTTGCCTAAGCGCTAGGAGAAGGACGTTCGTTTATTCGTCACTTCCCTTCAAGTATGCGTAGTTAAGAAAGAGTTTAATTTAATTGGGCACTTGAGACTATAGCAATCTTCATCGATTCTAAATATAAAAAGATTTTCCTATCTATAATAAACTAATAACTAAACAATTTATGCTCTATTCTATATAGAAAATAGGAAATTAAAAGACTTTAAAATAAAAATAAAGAGGAACTAAAAAATATATATTTATAAAAACCTTCAACATCTATTTAGCGTAGCCGAAGTACAAGGTCAAACACCACAATTTGTTGGGTGTTGACTCGAGAATTATATCAGATCGCCAATACAGTAGACTCCCCCTTATACGGCGTTACCGGGACCGAAACAATACATAAGACAAAAACCGGATAAAGGTTCAATTACATCACACCACCTTCGTAGCTTTTTTTCCTTTTTAAAAACATTTTAACATTTTTTTTTTTAAATAAATATTTTTAACTATTAATAATAATTACACATGCTTTTCTTTATTGCAGTATGCATCACAAAATGATCAATCAAATGTATATTCTTCTGATGTACAAATTAAACAATAGATAAACTAATATTTTAATATTATTTTACCCAAATCCCCTGGCAACGCCTTATCTCATACTTCATCCTCTGTTTTTCTGTCCTCTCTCCCTTGAACATTTTGACTGTAGCGCTGTTCCGCTTCTCTTGCATTCAAATCCCTTTCCTAAACCTCTCCTCCTAGACTGAATATAGACTAGGATAAATCTCGTTATGACTTAAAAACCAATTATACTTAAAAATTCCAGTCAAAACAAAACACAATATCGATACCACCATAGATTAACTTACCTCATCAATATCAGTATTAACGAAAACACCTCACAAAGAAAAAAAATTCAATTTTGATAGTATTCAAAATTCAATTCAACAATTCAATAGTTGACATCCCAACTCATCCTACCACTGTCCTCACCACTTACGCTGATGACACATGTGTGTTATCAGTAAACAATGATCCCCTCATTGGCTCCCAAACACTCCAATCCCATTTTCTAAGCCTTCAAGAATGGTGTCAAAAATAGAGAATCAAAATAAATCCAAAGAAATCTCAACCAATAACCTTTAATGATATTCCACTAATCCCTATTGAACAGATCCGCTACCTTGGACTCCACTTGGACAAACGTCTTACTTGGAATCCATATACAAGGCTAAAAAGACAAGAAACTGCCCGTCGTCACAGATTAATTCAACGTTTATTAGACAAGCGTTCAAAGCTTCCAATTAATAACAAAAGACTAATATACATGACTGTGATTAGACCTATCTGGTTATCCGTACGGAGTAGAGCTTTGGGGCTCCACTAAACCATCCAATTCATCTCGTATCCAATCCTTACAAACCAAGATCCTTCGAAAAATCTTCAATGCTCCTTACTTTGTCACCAATAAACTTATCCATAAAGATCTTAATGTTCCATACGTTGCTGATTTGGCCCAAACCAGATATCTATCCTTTCATACGAGTATGTATATATATTTTTAACACACCTAGTAAGAATTTTCCTTGTTTCCAATGAAAGTTAAGGATAATATTGCTTTAACTGTACAGAGCATATTTTTATTACTAAGATCGCTTTGACTAATGATATTTATTACTGCTAAGCATGGGCGACGAATATTTAGTAGAAATAGTATAGGAATAGTATAGAAATGTCTAGGGCAGGAGAGGAAAAACTAGCATCAATCAGCATAAAGTTGTGAAACATACAATAAAAAAATGTGATGAAGCTATTTAATTCGCTTCAGTCTGTTCCTAAATCCCCTCGAGAGATATATCACTGTCTTAATTAATGTGAGGAAATAAGAAAGAGGAAATTAGGAGTTTTAGTGTAGGTTGAGGATGGTGGGAACGATGAATCGATATCCAAGTGTAAATATAAGTAAATAGTGTAAATATAAAAACGACTTGACAGATGTGAGAGTATTAATATAAGATAAAGAATTAACACCAAGTTAAGTCATGTTCATTGAGTCAATACTAAAACAGTGTTTCATTGATTCTATAAAAATAGTTATTGCAGCCCGTGCGTATTTTAGCTAATTCAAAAGCTGTAAAATATTTGAAAAATAAACTAATGTGTTATTTGAATAAATATTGTTTCCTTTCACAAATTTATAGAGAGGCACTGTAGTTTAGGTCAGATTCCATCGGCCAAATCTATCCCTGTCACAACCGTTAATTGTAGTATTAAAGGATTTGTTTTATATATATTTTTTCACCAATCTGTAGCCCATTCCAATAAGAACTTCACTTATTATTATTCTAAAGCCTTAATTACCTCATCTGTTGGATCTGATATGATTGTTAAAGTTATAGAAAGCAATTCTCTAGAGAGGAAGGATTTCATAAAGCAGTTCCTTCCAGGAAAGAGCAAATCTCTGGGCTTGGGGCCAACTCGAGCAAACAAAAGAAGATTACTAAAAAGTGGATTATCCTATTCAGTGACCAGCAAACGGATTTATCTTCTTCGACCATCTGCAGGACAATCCCATACGATTAAGATAACGTCAGGAAACGAGGGCGCATAAATATTATGTTCCTAGAAATGAAAAGATAAATCGTATTCAACCAAACATTAATAAACGAATAAAATAAAGACAGAACTCAATAACCAAAACCTGATAAATAATCTCTGTAATAATAATATCAGGTTTTGGTTTAAACATGAAAACAACGGGTTTTGGTTGAAGTAAAGAGATAGCATACGAAACTACAATTTTACGTGAAATAAATTATTTCTCTATCTTGACTGAGAGCTGCGGAAAAAAATAAAACGTGAATTTCATATTGGTTTTTATTTTATTTTTCTCGGCTCCAAATGCTCATTGATGGCTATAACTCTAGTTGTGCACTATTATAGATCCTACTACCCACAGAAAAATCGGCATGCAAATCTGTGAGTTACAAGTCAAAACGTCTCCTTCTAAGAAGAAACCAAGATATCACACTGTGTCAGATCTGGGTAATTAGATCTTATTTAATAGGACTTTTGGACCGAAACTACAACGTAGAGTAAAAGTAATGTATCAGGTTTTGGTTGTGGTAAAGAGATAAATAATCTCTCTAGTAATAATATCAGGTTTTCGATTAAATATGAAATCCCGCATTGATTTCCGGACAACCAATAGGTATATTGTTAAAAAGTAGAAATGTGGGGACACACATATAATCTTATTTACGTTCCGTTCCTCTATACACCCCAGCTCGATGGAAGATAATAATTCAGAAATCCGGCAACGCTAGATGACTAATATTTTTTGGAATGCTTTATAGATATAGGAATAGTCAAATAGATTATTCTTATTGTTTGAGTATAAATAAAATCATAAAATGGTGGAGAGAAATTCAAACATAGGTTCATTTATTGCTTTATTGCCCCGAAGGTACTGCGATGGATGCTCCGAAGGTTGAGGAGCCAGGGAGGCAAGGAGTGAATAACGGTTACTCACTCGCAGTGAAAGGATCAGAGATGGACAGTAGCAGTTTATCAGGACTTAGTGCTTCCAATACTCCAGCCAATAGGAGCTCTCCGATAGCAGTGCCCCCCTGGGTCAGCTTATCTCCGCTGTTGTAGTTCCTTGTCCGTCCTTATCGCTTCTTGTCCTCCTCATGAGCGTCCTTCTTCGGCTGGCAATTGATTTTTATCCAATAGCTGTAATATATATTGAAAAAAAAAATCAGGGATAAATCAACAAATAAAAAAAAATATTGCTCAATAAAGCCCGTAGACTTGATTGGTAATTATCTTAAATTAACCTTAGAATCTCGGGAACCTCATTCAGCATAAAGTAGATCTGTTTTAAAGCAATGTCGTCAAGTGTCTCTCTCATTACCCATATCATCACGAATCTCATTACTATTCACAGCAGTGTTAGTTTCTCAAAAGTTTGATCAAATATAAAAATAGATGGTCTCTTATTTTTGTCCTGGGTGACCAGGAAGAGGTGACTATTACTTTACTCTTTCACTGGACATGGAGCCTAACAGTATACTTCGGTGGATGAGAGTGCAGTGCACCTGCCCTCGCTTTTAGCAAGAGAGAGAAGAGTTTCGATACTGAGTTCTTTCGACTGCTGAAGGTCTGGTAAGGAACTCTTCTCCCTAGATGTTTGTGAGAGGAGAGTTCCGAGGAGATAGCAAGCCAATGTTTAGACCATAAACCGGCTAAGACAAGCAGAAAAAGATAGGCGCAGCAAGATGTAGCCTACATCCATGGGGCGGCACCCAGCCATTCCTCTCCATGATGTAATGCCTACGGCGGATCCGTAAAAAGGAAAACAGGAATAAGGAAGTGGCTTAATCAGGGTGATCTGATTTAATTTGGATGACTCTTTCACGAATTTGCAAATATTCTACTCGTTTCAATATTTAATCGAAAAATGTTTATTATAGCTTTCCTTCATGTATAAGTAACTTAGTTGCTCTACGGTCCTTTTTCAAGTGAACCTTCTTTGCATTACTTTTAGAAGTTTTTGCTAGGCCGCTCTTTTAAGTCTGTCAGATATTTTTATTTGGTTAAATTTGAAACCATGAGTTGAGATGATGGTGTCGAAACAAGATTTCTTGATCAATGGAGAATTCTGTTGAGGTTTTCCTGCAGGCCTGACAGAATCCTCCATAAACACATAGAGGTTCGCCTCAAGATGCCTTTACGTCAGCCTCTCGTACAACTCTCAATATGGTGGACCAGGATATTCAGTAGAGCTTTTCTACTTCAGTCTATAAGCGTAATTCTAATAAGGAGATTGGTGGATGAGAAAATGAGTAAGGAGGATAAAGAAGGGGGAGAGATATAGGAACTGGTAAAATGCATAGAAAAGAAGGAGTAATAAGTCACTTTTTACGACAAGCTGTAAATACCGGGGCGTCTATTTTACAAATAACTCACACGTTTTGTTATTTTATGTGTACATATTGTTTTTTATTTTTTGGATTTAATGTATAATAATTTCAATATAAATTAATTAAGGAATTAGGCTTTCAGGACAACAGAAAGCTGTAAGAAACTGATGAGCTGTAAGAAAATAAGTTTATAACAGACGAAATCCAATACTTTTTAACAAATAAATTTGTTTGAATTTTTCTGTCACATTTTTCCTCACCACCCTGATCAAAGTGAGTTCTGTACTTGCTTGGTATTGATACGCCATGCGAGGAAAGAACGAATGCGAGAAAGAATGAAGTAAGTGTCGATGATGAAGCTAGTTTTGGCGAACTCCGAAATAACGAATTCCCAGAGAGAAAGAAAATACTTTAATAAAAAATACTAATAATGCTATAGTATGATAAAGAGAAAGGAAATGAAGACCAAGAAGTGAAATATAATTTTATCTCAAATGGATTCCATTTATGATGAAAAATAGAAATAATGTAAAATAAAAAATAAGGATTTCGAGGAAAGTAGATTCACTGTGAAAGGTTTTTGGTTTGACAACACCCTACTCCTAACAAGTACATTTTCGGAGATTCTGGGGTTTAAAAAGAACCATTTTCAAATCATTGTGGAAGCCATTCTTCTGGATTCAAACGATTTCTTACACAAACATATTTTTTCCTTTAGTTAAAAAAAAGATTAATGTTAATTCTTTGTAATTCTGAAATTTAACGAACTTTAAAGCAGTCACTCTTCAATTGAGGGTTTTTGTCAAATGAATGTGAATTAAAGCATACAAAGTTACAAAAATCCTCATACATAAACACAATCCTTCATTCTAAATCTCTAATTAATCCTATAAGAATCCTTTAATTATTTGCGACTCAAATTGGCTTTTTAGAATAATTAACATTTTAAAACGCTCATGCAATGTCAAAAGGGTTTAGTGCAAAGGTGGCCGTTGAAGAAATTTGTTTTTAAGCAGGAGAATCAGTTGCCCACCGTAATCTTGCTGAACTTTGGCTAGTTTGGATCGGTTTGGGAAAAGAGTGATGCTACGTGTTTTGGGGGACCTCGAAGGCGGTTTGCATTTTAAGCTTCTTCCTGGTTTTCTGGCAGTGGACTTTTAGGCCCACCGCAAGTTGAGGCGCAGCTTCGTGACGTGAAGCACGGTGACTCACAGTGAGTTTCTGTGAAGCCCAGAACAGATAGTAACCCTGCATGTTGGACCGCAGTTCCACCGCAGGCAGTATTCTGTGTACGTGACTCCACGGACTGCAGATTGCATGCCGCATTTTTTTTTTTAACTGTCACCGTGAGTTCTGTAAAAATGGAAGAAAAATTATTTGAGGCTGTCTTCAATTCAACTGTTTGTCGCGCTCGAGATAATCGGTATTTAAAAACTTTATTTTCATAATTATGAGCACTTCGTTTTGGAATTGGTCTCATCAGATTTTTAGATAAGGGGAATGCCTCGTCTCCTACAAAGACAAATAGCATTAGCTCCTCTATTGATGCTAATATAGTAGGTGTGAAAGGTGAAACTCAACGTGAATCACAGTGCATCACATCATGAGGCTGCGCCTCTACTACCGGCGGGCCTTACAGTGGACAGCTAGACTGATTGATGCAGTTTTAAGCGATAAGTACCCCAGCTTCGGTCTAAAGAAAATCCATTTTGCAAGAAGACAATGACCTGCATATGATTCTCGTTTGCCCAAAGAAAAATTATCGAACTGCATGTAGTAAACGTTTTGCAACATCCTGCCTATAGCCTAGATATTGCATTTAAATTAATGGTTCATTTTTTAAAAAGGTAATATCTCTATCAATTATGATATTTACAAGCAGAATAATCAAAAAGATCTAGCTTTACACCCTTTGCTGAGTTTTTCTTCTCTTATAATAAAGTATAATACAAATAAATTTATATATACGATTCCGACTGACGGCAGAAAATTTATATTCCGTGGATCGAATTCGAGGTCGGGCGACACTCCTGGGACACACCCAGCCTATCAAAATGCGATTACTCTTAATAGGGGAAAACACCTGGCGGCTAAGCTTGAATTCTGGCCAAATCTCCTCCTTTCACAACCGTTGGCTCAGAAACAGTACATCCTTACTTAAGTACTGAACCCAAAGCCCCTTCATGGGTTGTAAGTGGTACAGGTTTTTTATTTTTATTTATGTAATTATTCCTTCTTTTTTTTTTAATATATATATACAGCGTAGAATTCCAAAACCAGATAAGTATGATTTATCAGAGTTTTTTTTTTTTTTTTTTTTTTTTTTTTTTTTTTTTTTTTTTTTTTTTTTTTGAATGGTTTTCACAAGAAAGCAGTTTATCACATTTTAGACGGTCATACATTATATAAGACCCCTTTATAATCCAGTGTGATTTACCTTTACTTTTATCGACCAACTGTAAATTTTTTTCAAAAGTGAACGTAGCTGGATTTTGAATTCTATGCTTCATCTGTACCATATAACGCTATCATAAACGGGCGAACAGGGGGAGGTGCACGTATTATATTTTAAAGAAAGGATCTTTAATGTGCAGCCGAGAATTTAAAATAAAAACTTATAATATCGTAAAGTATTTTTAAGTGTCTTTATTATAAACATCTGAGTCGTACAAGAAGTAAAACAAATTGTGTACGTCCACCGAAGTGGTAAATATCAAATAAGCAATGACGTTAGCCCTATATCAGATGTCTTCAATTCCTGAGATATATCTTCAACGGACTTAAATCAAACAGCAAGGAAGCAGAGACGACCTGCAATATCAGCGAAGCCGGAACAAGCCCCGGAAGGATGGTACATACTAAATCGGCTGCTGGAGAAGGCGGCCTGGAGATAGCAAAATATATTTCCAGGGTTCCTCGCCTCCTTACAAATGGCCAATATATCATCGCACCAGCCGTCCTTCTCGTTTTATTCGCCGGCTAACTCCTCTTTAGAAAGAAATTAACATTTTCCACCATCCCGCCGCTCCGGCGTACATTTCACTTTTATGGCGTTTTATTAATAATAAATAATTTCTAAAGCACTCTTCTACTTTAAGATGTAAAAGGCACAGATCAAAAGCTACATTACTTCGGCCTGCTGCTTTTCTCTTTCAACCCTAAATCACATCCATGGAAAATTACGTAAATTTAACTACGTAATGTATTTATGAAGCCTTTCCTCAAATACGTTAAGTGAATATTAAGTCACTTAAGTAGAGCACAATCCCTTGTTTTTTTTTGTTGTAAACTTTATTAGTATTTTACTAGGTTGCTACAAAAGTCTTTGTGCATATGTATAAATTTATTTCAGACTACACATCTATTTACATATCAGACTTAAAGACAAGAAACTGCTCGTCGTTTTTCGATTTCTTCCACATTTACTAGGCAAACGTTGAAAGCTTTATTATATGGCAGCTATTAGACCCATTTAGACATCCGGAGATCGATGAAAATATACTAATGAAAATTTACTTAAATGTATCCCTTGAATACATTTAACTTGTTGTCAATTAAAATTTGACAACCAGTGAATGTGATGTAAGAATGTAAATAGCTTGAAAGGCATGAGAGGAAGCAGAACCCAGCGGCACCTCCAGTCTTTATTTTTATTTTATTATAGTCTAGGATGTCTCTCATCAAGCTCCTTTTTAGTCTTCTCTGTGTGTTGTCGGGAATATGTGTTGTGGCCACGCCGTTTTTAAGTAGGATGTCCATTTAATTTTTCATGCATTTGATTGTAGTAGGTTTGCATTTGTTCTTTAACTGATGGTTTGCGTAGGTTAGTATGTAAAGTTATAATTCTTACGTAACATGGTGCTGTTGTGATTGTTTTTGCCTGGAAGTTTTGGAGTTTGTTAATATGTGTCTTTTTAGTTGTCCCGTGCATCTGAGAAGAGTATGACCAAATAGGTTTCAGTAAGTAAGTATAAGTGTTAATGTTTTGTTTAAGTTGTAGAGTTGAACGTTTGGAGATGAGTGAATATAAAAGTCTTGGTCTTTGGTTTAGCGTTTTGCTTTTTTTCTTTATATGTGGACCCCATGTTATTCTTCAGTCAAAAGTTTGACCTAGGTAGTGTACAGTGTCTGTTTGAGGAATCGGCGAGTTGTCAAGAAAAACTGGTCGGCATGCTTCACGTCGAAGTGTAAGCGTAATATGTTGCGATTTGTCGCAATATATATATATATATATATATATATATATATATATATATATATATATATATATATATATATATATATATATAATATGAGCATTCCAGATATTAAGCCAGTCACATAATTTTGACAAGTATGCTGTAGAGTCCGCGAAGCATGATTCTGATTGATTAAAACCAATAAATTTATAACCAATAAATAAGGCAAGTTGATCAATAAGGGTAGTTTATATTGCTGAGAACAGCATTTATCATGAACTATAACTGGAACGAAATTTATTTTACCGGAGGGATGAAATATATGGAACAATTATTTTCATCCATTTTTGGATTACTGAAAAAGAAATTTAATTTTTCTCACAGCATCTTAATACATTTTCTTTCTATTGGAGATCTCTCCAACGCACTGTTAATTAACAGGTAATCAAACAAATGAGTAAATAAATCCATTCCCAGATGTGATAAATACTAATTTCCTTTAAAAATGAGTTATACGAACCCAGCACGCGCCTGAAAATATCCTCAAACCCAGTTTGTTCCCTTCGTGCAGTAAATTGTTCGGTGATTTTCACAATGCGGTTCTCAATTACCGCTTAAATTTTCGATTAATCAATCCATTTTTCAAGTCAACTAACTATTAAATGTAAATAATTGTATCCGCAAAGCGAAAAATGTGAACCCACAAATTTAAACTATAATTAAATTATATTTTTAATAGTGGAAATATTTATTCATTTTTTTTCTATTTTCTATTTTACACTATATTTAACAATTAAAAAAAAGGTATCGACATTTTGATTTAGTAATAATCTTTTATTGGACAGAAATATTTTTTTGGATCTTAATTCCTAACCATGAAAACATCAATTGTTCTTACAGAGTGACAAACATTGTTTTTAGCACTCAGCATTGCACATTTAAATTTTTATATTTCTTAGAACTAAAACGACAATGTATTTGAAATTCTGTACAGACGGGTTCAGTACTGTTACGCAGTTTTACTATTGTAAGCTCTATTGCGGAATGTCGCTATTTACATATCGGTATCGCTATCTACATAGATGCACTTTTAAAAAAAATAAATATTCATGACTATCAATAAAATATTTTTTTGATAAAGTACCCCAGAGTACTTTTTCCAGCATATTTTTTAAGTGTACCTCTACAGGTTAATTTTATTTTTAGGTTAAAATATATATTAATTTTAAATTAAAACTAAAACAATAATCTGAATATATATGTTATTACCTGCTTTTGGTTGATGAGCCAGGTGACATCCGGGGTGGGGCGAGCAGGCCCCGAAGTACAGTTGACCTGGAGCGCCTCGCCGACCCGGTACTCAGGTTTGCCGAAGGAGATGTGGGGCCCTTCCAACTGGTGCTCTGCAACAGGGAAATCCCTTAGCCCTTAGCAACTGGTACACTTAAACTTACTTCACTAATGCTACTTTTAGTGAACAAGCATCTGCTAATACATTATTTTATACTTGGTCACCCAAAGTCAATATTAATTTTTCCAGAATGTAATTTTGTGTTTAGAAGATATATTGCACAATAATTATCAGATAAAACTTTCTTTGAATTTTTGTGATTCCAGAATTTTTAACTCAAAGAATAATAATTAGTACTACTTCGATAAATAATCAGGTAAATATTTTTATTTTTTTCAGTAAATAATGCCACAGTTTACTTGGAACTTATTTTATTTATACAATATCTCCCAGCTTTGGTGCTCTAATGAACCTTCCAATTCTTCTCGTATCGCTAAGGACCTTATTATTATATTCTTGTACTGATCAAAAAATATTTTAAAGAAAAAACTAACTGGGGAAAATTTTTAAAATATATTCTTTAATGAGGTTTCTAGAAGGAATTTTCTTATTGTCAATTTCAGAGGTAAAATGGTGCTCCCTTCTTTTTCCTAGCGAAGACAAAGTAACATTTGGGAGAAAGCCTTGAGAAAGGTACTTTGTTGAGACGAAGCCTCAGAACATCTTTTCATCCAGGAGGTTTAATGAAGCTGAGACAAAAGGATGGCGAAGATTCCGACCTGCTTTGTATCCAATCTGCTCCTTCTCTTCTCGAGGGAAACACTAAATATAGCCAGGATCCCTAGATAGCACCGAAATAGAAGCAGCCTAAGAACTAGGAATAGCGATGAAGACAAATAATACTCTCTCTCTGGTGGCAAAGTAAAATATAATTCAACACTATGTGTAGCATATACATATTGCTGTGAGGTAACCACTTTACCTAGCTTCTATTTATTGTATATATTGTAAACAGTTGTAAAAATCAATTAAGTATAAATTAAATTTTAAAAATATGCTTAAGGGCCAATGACCCCAGATTATTTATTATTATTATTTATTAATTTTTTAAATTCTATATTACACAAATTTTAACCAATGGATTTGGGAAACATAGATTTGCTATATTAGTCTAGCAAATAAACACATTGTAGAGTACATGAAATATGCGATAATTTTTCACCTGGGGGTTGAGCTAACGATGGAGGGAAGGGAGAAAGTCCCAATTTAGTGTTTTTCGATTATATCTCAAGAACGGTGGAATCTAGAAAAATATGTTACGATTCAAAATTAAAACTAATTAAATTTCCTATAAAACTGATTTAATTTCTAATTAAATTTCCTATAAAACTGATTTGATACAAATTTGTCGAAATTCTAACGGTTTTCGAGACATACGTAATTAAAAAAAATCGATAATTTTAGAAATAAAAAAAGAAATGACCTCACTTTTTGTTTAAAATTTGCTTTAAATGTCAGAATGTGTACATGAAATTAAAGTAAATTTAAAACTCTACATTTTTGATTCTGACCTTTTTTTCTGTGAAACGATCGTGGAAGGTACTAGAAGCAAAAGTTTGACAAAAAGTGAGGTAACATTTGTTTTTCCTCGAAAACCATAGGAGTTTAGACAAATTTATATAAAGTTAATTTTATAGGAAATTTAATAAACTTTAATTTTGATTTGTAACACATTTTTCTAGAGTCAACCGTTTTCGAGATATAATTGAAAAAAAAAAATTAACTTCTCCTCTCCCCCTACCGTAAGCTCACCCTCAAAGGACGGGGACTTTTAGTATGTTTACCTTCTCACTACTCCTACCAAAGCTATGAATTTCGAGACATACGTAATTAAAAATCGATAATTTTAGAAATAAAAAAAGAAATGACCTCACTTTTTGTTTAAAATTTGCTTTAAATGTCAGAATGTATACATGAAATTATACTTTTACTATTTTAGGGGCCCTAAAGCTCAAGTCCGTAGGTCCAAATGTGTTTAATTACCGTCATGGAATAAATATTTTAAAGTTAATAAGGAGCTTTCAATCCTTGTCAGGTAAATGTTAAACTAATCGAAGACGACGAGCAGATACTTTTAAGTGGATTAGAATAATAATTTAAAATGCAATGGCGGCCTAGCAGCCGTATTCATAATTAGGAATTATTATCGATAATTGTAATACAAATAGAAATAATGTACGATAATAGAAATGGTAACGGTTCGGATCGGCGACACCAACCCCTAAACCCGCTCAGAATACCTTTTATCGATTCTAACCTTGTACCGATTTATTTCGATGTTCTAGTCGCTGCTTTTAGAAGGGAAAGGTTATTCTCCTACATTTACTGTGAAACTCTAAATCCTTGTTCAAAGTAATATTAACTTCTGTTTACCTTCTAATATTAAAATGAGAAATAAGGAAATATTAAAATGAAAATAAGGAAATATCAAAATATAAGACACTAAATCAATTTTGAATTAATATTAATTTAATCAACTATTAATATACTTCCGAACCACCAGTAAAGTTAATTCCTGCTGAACTTTTTGTCAGAGAAGTGAAAATAAGAAATTATAAATATAAAAAAGACAGAATCCTTAAGTATTTATTTGGCATAACTCTTATTTATTTAGAATTTGTAGCTACATGTTTCAGAGATAATGTTCCATCATCAGGCTTCTAATTTTTTTTAAAAACACATTAATCTATAACATTATACCAATAGTTCTACAATTATATAGTAATGTGTCATTTACCTCTTAATCTGTGATTATTTTCACATTATCAATTCTCCATGTTATGAGCCATTATATAATATAAGACAGAATCCTAGTTGAAAGTGATGATGTTAATTTCTGCTATATTTTATCATGGGAAGTGGAAATAAAAAAACATAAAAAAACCTGTGATATACTTTCTCACATTTATTTGTAAACTGATATGTTTTATTGAATTAATTATACAATCTGTCTCTCTTTAGCACAAAAAGAAATATGGATGACAAAGAATCCATTCACAAAATATGTATACTGAAATTGAAACAACAAATACAAATATATAAAACACCAAATCCATGTACAAATAAATCTTGTTAAGTTTCATAACACTTTTACAAGTTGTAAATTTTATCACTTAAATTGATAGAACAAATATAAATATGTAAAACACCAAATCCATGTACAAATTAATCTTCTTAAGTTTTATAACACTTTTACACATAAGCTTAGATGAAATAAGAAAACATGAATTGATAAAATACTTAATCCTCGTGTTGTTAACTTCTGTTTCACTTATTTACATTTAAGAAGTCTAAATATCAATATAACAAACTAAAACACACAAATTGAAAGTGTAGAAGTGATTGTTTACATGTGAGGTTATAGGAATGAACTATCGATAAATGTAAACATGAAGTGAAGCGTAAGGATCGAACTGGTCGGTGTAGCGCGGGTCAACCTAGTTTGGTGGTGTCGCCGATCCGAACCGTTACCATAGAAATTATTATCACGAGAAAAATAAAATAATATCTTTTAATCCAAATATAAGATTAGAGACCTAATGAAGGATATACAATTAAAAATACTGTATAGAAGAATCCTTAAATATCTCCTTTTGTTCTTTTTGGGTAGTTTTTTTTTTTTTAATACAGGCTTAATTCATCGTAAATTTTAACTCTGTCTGCCTGCGCATGGACTATTTTCAGTCAGCCTAACTGCAAGTTTGCTGAAAAAAAATTTTCCTTCAAGAAATCAGATAAGGTAGCTGTAGTAACTGATAAACTAAAATTGCTTACAAAAACGTGGAAGAGTGTAACGACCAATTGATAAGAGAAATATATACAATTAGTCGGTTAATATGCTTATAATAATGGTTAGTTAATATGTTAATATTTTTAACGTTTTGCTTGCAGAGATGTCTGGACAATCTTTGGTTGGTGAACGGAAATAAATGAGTCTTTTTCAAGCACTGGCTTTATGCATAGATTTAGGTCTGTCCGATAAAAAATACTAATTGTTAAGCGCTGTGGTTTATGGTTTGCATAAGGACTGCTTTACAGACACTGTTCATTAGCTTTGACGAAAAATCCCCTACTTTCAAAAAATATTATTACTGATGATGGTAGAGCTTGTATAAATTGACTTCTTGAATAAAATAAATTGAGCTTCTGCGACTAACAACGGAGAGCATATTAAAAATTGTAAGTTTGGAGGAGGGTAATGAGATCAAACTTAAATGTAAATGGGGATACGATAACAGTTAAAAAAAATGTTTAAAATGCATCAAGCACTGATGATTTTTTTTTTTTTTTTTTTTTTTTTGAAAGCTAAGGTTGCACTAAATTTGGTAGATGTGAAAAATAGAAAAGATGTATGGGTAAATCTGCATACATCGCCGACCATACATTGTAGACCCATTAAAATTAATTTTCCAAAAATAAACTGCAGAATTAGTGACAAGGAAAAGATAATGAAAGATAGAATTTGCCAACTCTAAATCAGTGAAATAAAATTTTAAAGTTACCAAATTCGCACCGTTAGTTTGAAAATGTTGTTAACAGCACTGGATGGTGGTGTAACCAAGATTTTGTCTGGAACAAACACCATGTCTAAGTTTTTCATTTCTGGGGCAACCCACAGGTGATGAACACTGAAAATGTGGTGATGAGCAATATTGTTTCTAATCTGACAAGGGGACGTTTGGAGTTGTAACTCACAGATTTGAATGCCGACTTTTGTGTGGGTAGTAGGGACCTATAATAGTGCAAAACTAGAGTTATAGCTGCCAATGGGCATTAGGAGCCGAGAAAAAAATCACGTTTTATTTTTTTTTTCAGCTCTCAGTCAAGATAGAGAAATGATTCTTTCACGTTTAATTGCAGTTATGTATGTTATTTGATATAAGAATACTTCCGTTATGAGCTTTTACTTCCGTTATGGGCTAATATATGGATGAAAGTAGAACATGTCAAAAATTGTTCTGGGAAATACCGTAAAACTTCCATTTTGGTCCGGGGGTTTTTTTTTTTTACCATCCGTACTTTTTTGTTCAGTGTGTAATTTTCTATAAGATTTTGAGGGTTCGTGAATTTTGTCCACCCTCACATTATGACGGTTCGACCTTGCTTCTTCAGGGCGATTGGACCAGTCAGGAGAGGAGATGAACAATGACTGAAACTTCGGCACTCCATTAAAAAAAATTTAAATCGGACGTGTTTTTATTTCTTTCTCTATCCATTTCTAATATTTCTCACAGTTAACTATACTATTCTGACTAGGAATCAAATAAAATCGTTGATGGCTAAAACCTTTTAAGCCTTGATCTTAAATATAACAAAAAAATAAATAACAGAAAATAAAAAAATTAGGTTATCTTATGAGTAACTCACTTAAATGATTAACAGGAATCAGAACATCATGTGCGGTAAAGATATTTTTGTCAAATTATAATTACAATTTAATTGACAGTCCACTTAACCAGTTATATACTTTTTGTATATACAGTTTTTAAAGTAATATTGCGAAATATGTTTCTTTATTTTATTTTTTTCAAATCGGATTAAGAAATATATTTTGAATAAAGGGGCGATATAGTTATGACGCAGTGAATCGGAACAGGAACGCCTGAGCAAGGAGTTACGAAGCCATTAATCTGTTCCGTGTTGTTCGACAGCGGAGCTCTCGCGGAACAATATGTTCCCACTAGCTCTAACTCGATCCATATATCTGGTGAATCCTCCCGCACGGCTCTCCTGGGATCTCGTTCATCAGCCTTTATGGACAGTAGACTTTCACTCAAAGACAGATCTTTTTGGAGCAAAGAGTTCTTGTCAATATTCAGAATGACTTATACAGAAGCATGATTTATCAAATTATAGTATAATTTATTAGTGAAAATGAGTGTAGTTGAAGTGTGCAGTCATGGAAACACAATCAAGATATAAATTTTAATTTATTGTTCCGACGTTTTAGCCGACAATGTAAGCCTTATCAGGTTTATAAGAGAAACAAGCAATAAGATAAGACAAAAAAAGGAGTGAATTTTATTAAGATAAGAAAAAAAATATTAAAATTGACAAGTTGAAAAAATACAAGAAAAAAAAATTAAATAAAAGGAAAAAATAAACAAATGAAGAGATTCAGATACCTTGGTGAGTGGTTAGAGCCCAACATTTGCGAAAAAGAGTATTTCGTATCCATCCAGCATCGAAAATCAATCAAGTTACTAATTTAATAGTTTGTTTTATTCTAATAAGGAACTTTACTAGCTCAAAGAGACAGAATAAAGATTTAAGATCAAGGGGAAGAAGGTAACACAATGAGGAGCTGTATCTCCATGTCGAGAGAATAACTAACGTGATGCACAAAAGGAAAATCTCCTTAGTCACTTAAGACGAATGAAACCTGGAAGATTGTCCAATCGCATCTGCGCTTATTTTGACGGAAAGAAATATGGTTTACAGAAGTGGAAAAAGACTGACAGGAACTGGGTATCTCACACGAGGACATCGTAGAACGTCATTTTCTGAAGAGGAAATTGGAAAAAGCACAGATTTTTCAACTAAAACCCAAAATGAAAACAGGCAGGATATAGTCTGAAGAACGAAGGGAAGTTCATCGAAAAAGAATGCGGGAGTACTGGGCGAATGTAAAACACCAAAAGCAGTTAAAATAGTGTGGTCCACAGAAGACTGAAACGAATTAAAAAAAAATAAAATTAAATATTTTGTTTTCACAAAGATAAAAAGATAGGAAAATCCATACCCACTGTATATCTGTATAGATTGGATTGTTGTAATATCTTTTTATCTTCGTAAAAACGAAATATTTAATTTATTTATTTCAACTTGTTTATAATTTGGTAAAATTTACTCCCATTTTTGTCATATTTTTTTTTTTTCTGCTAGCCTGATGAAGGCTTACATTGTAGGCTGAAAAGTTAGCTCAATAAATTAAAATATATGTTTTAATTTTGTATCCATGAATGCGCACCTAAAATACCTACATCCTCATTAGTTCCACAGTCAAAAATACCTCATCAAGAACATTTATTAGTATGTTGTATAAATTTAAATAAATGCTTTTAAACCATGCCCCTTGCGATTGAATAATATTGTACATGAGATCGCCTTCAGAATGTACATGAATTAATTTAAAATTAAATAAAAAAATAAAACCCAACCAAATCGATTTTGAGTACATATTCCTACACGTGCAGAGTCCTTTTTTGCTATATTATTTCTTCTGAAGATGTATACTGATGTTCCAATAATCAGAAAAGCATAAGCACATGCCTCGATGATAAAGAACTCGCGAAAAAGCTATCGCAAGAGTAGTTATCCGGATACCGTCACACGTGTCCAAAGAGAAAAGGAAATAAGATGAGACAGCCAAGGAAGTAGCCATTTCGGTAACGGTCGGGTTAAGAGGAGGCAGCAAACTGCCTTGACCAGCGCTACACCGACCAGTTCGATCCTTACGCTTCACTTCGAGTTTACATTTATCGATAGCTCTTTCCTATAACCTCACATGAAAACAATCACTTCTACAGTTTCAACTTGGATTGTGTTGTTTAGTGTGTTGTATTGATATTTAGTCTTCTTAAATGTAAATAACTGAAATATAAGTTAACAACATGAGTTTCATAAAGGATTAAGTGTTTTATCAATTCATATTTTCTTATTCCCTCTTATCTAATGTGTAAAAGTGTTACAAAACTTAAGAACATTAATTTGTACATAGATTTGGTGTTTTATATATTTTTATTTGTTGTATCAATTGAAGCGATAGAATTTCACTATGCATATTTTGTGAATGGATTCTTTGTCATCCATAATACTTATTGTCCTAAAGTGTAACAGATTGTATAATGTAAATAAGTGAAACAGAAGATAACAAAATGAGTTTCATAAAGGATTTAGTGTTTTATCAATTCATGTTTTCTTATTTCCTCTTATCTAATGTGTATAAGTGTTACATAACTTAAGAACATTAATTTGTACATGGATTTGGTGTTTGATATATTTTTATTTGTTGTATCAATTTAAGTGATAAAATTTCAGTATGCTTATTTTGTGAATGCATTCTTTGTCATCCATAATACTTATTGCCCTAAAGTGAGACAGATTGTATAATTATTTCAATAAAACATATCGATCTAAAAATAAATCTGAGAAAGTATATCATAGGTTTCATATTTTCTTATTTCCACTTCCCTTGAGAAAATATAGCAGAAATTAACATCATCACTTTCAACTAGGATTCTGTCTTATAATGTATAATGGATTATAACATGGAGAATAGACAATGTTAAAATAATCACAGATTAAGAGGTAAATGACACGTTACTATATAATTGTAAAACTGTTGGTATAATGTTATAGATTAATGTGTTTAAAAAAAAAATTTAGAAGCCTGATGATGGAGCATTGTCTCGGAAACATGTATCTACAAATGTTAAATAAATAGGAGTTATGACAAATAAATACTTAAGGATTCTGTCTTTTAAATATTTTTAATTTGTTATTTACACTTCCCTCACATCACAAAGTTTATCAAGAATTAACATTACTGGTGGTTTAGTATTATATTAATTAATTCAAAATTGATTTAGTTTCTTATATTTTGACATTTTCTTATTTCCACTTCATTATTTTCTTATTTCTCATATTAATATCATAAGGTAAAGAGAAGTTAATATTACTTCGAACAGGGTTTTAAAGTTTCTCCGTAAATAAATGAGAATAACCTTTCCCCTCTAAAAGTAGCGACTAAAACACCGAAATAAATCGGAAGAAGGTAAGAATCGATAAAAGGTATTCTCGGCGGGCGTAGGAGCTGCCTCCTCTTAACCCGACCGTTACCGATAAATGGCACAATGAGGAGGGTATGAAGACAAATTACAAAAACGCGTAAAAAGTCTGAGATCGAAGACTAAAACAAAAAGCTTAAAAGTTACAATCATAATTATTTTAAATAAACAAAAGAGAGGAGGACTAATTCAAGTAAACAAGTTTTGAAAAGTTATGAAGATAAGAAGCTTTGGATAATTTGATTTTCTAAACATTATCCGTGATAAAAAATACTCTCGTATTTGTTACAAGAAAGGGTGTTGTGGTAATAACAAGAGAGACCCGACCTCTTATCAAAGAAACAGAAGACAAAATTTAATTAACCAGAAGAAAGGTTTTTATGGGTATTTTTCTTTCTTGCGTTGATGTGTTCTTAAGGCAATTGTTTTGTGTCACACAAATCGTTCACAGAAAGATAATTTGAAGGGAACAATATCAGTACAATTTACATATGTTACATCAGTTGTCTTAAATATTCCGTTTTACACTTTCTCTATAAAGATTGGATTCCATGATTCTTATTCACCAAAGCCGACTCCTTAGTTACTCATGATCCTAAGGAAACGTCATATGACTGTCAGGACTGAATGGAATATTAACAGCACTTATTAAACTGTATTGTTTAATTTAATGTATTTACCTATGTATATATTTATAATGCTATAATTCATTAATATTCTTCGTTTTTATTTTATTTAACTCACTTAGTTTATCATTACATAACCTATATACATAAAATTATTTAACTAATCCAAAAATTAGAAAAAAAAATAAATCGAGCGGTCGATTATAGAACAGATATTGATAAAATTGGAACCAATTACGCAAATACAATAAATAAATTAAAAACATAATTTAGTTAAATCAAACAATTTTTGCACTTATTTATTTCATTACTATTTTAAGTGCCGTGTATAACAACTCAAGCTAGAGGCACCATTACATTACATTTTTTATTAGAATTCTACATTAGTCGATACAAGTTGTTTTCTTTGAGGAGGGTAAACAGTTTTTTCCAGTTTTCGGGTTTTAAAGCCTCGCAGTATCCTTGGAGGTGTAAGGAAGTCCTTGATGGTAAAAGTCTACAATCTTGTGGAGGATTGCCTTCAAGTAGGTGCCGATGGGTCAACTTGCTGTGTCCAATTCCAAGGCTTGTCATTACTGTTTGTTCTTTCCTGTTTATCGGGAGAGGTGTTGATGGAAGACAGTTTTCATATATCATTTTCGTTTTATTTGATTTAGGAACTTTTGCCTGGTGGTTGATCCATGTCTCTTTGCACAGGTAATATATATATTTATGAAAGTCGTAGAGAGTGCCATTGGTATTAGGAAAATGAAACATGATACTTGCTTCGTTTGCACTTTTGTCTGCCAATTCATTTTCTTCTATGTTGGTGTGACTATGGACCCAAAGAAATTTAATATTTTTATTCATCACTTGAGGTACACATGATGATATAGAAGGATCAATACAATTAGAATTTATGAATTGAGTGCCACTTCTATTGAGATTATTTTATTTGAAAACTAGTTTCGAATGCTAAACATTCATCTTCAGTTCTAAAACATACAATTTTTTTTTTTTTTTTTTCAACACATCAGTTCTATGTTACATAGATTATATATACATCATCAATCCTAATTTTTATTCATGTTTAGTGCCGATTTCATAATTTTCATGACGATAGGATTGTCGGTTTAATGAAAGTTTCGGATTGCCTGAAGGGCAGAGAATGATTCGCGGTAGATTAGAAATTTTCTGCTGTCCAAATTTTCAATTAACTTCCAAACAATCTTTATATAATATTTATATAAAAGAATAAAATAAAATAAAAATTAAATACAAATGAATATTCATAACAATACAATAGAAATTAAAAAAATTGATTGGTTTGTATAATCACTATATAGTCTTAGTACAAAATAATAATAATAACAAGACGATCAAATAAATAGGTGATGAACATCGTTCAGTAAAATGGCTGGTAACATGGACATAGATGAAGAGACAACGTGAAAACTTGAAAATTATATGGATTAATGTATTTTTTAAAAAATGTAGAAGCCTGAAGATGAAAGAATGTTCAGAAACATGTAGCTACATATTGAAATATAATAGGAGTTGTACCAAATAAGAATTAAATAATTAACTAATACATTTTAATTTTTAATTTTCATTATTAATATTTTTTTTAGCCTTGATGATGTGCATGTTTAACATGAACAAAATGTATGCATATAAGTATGGTATAGTTTTACTGCCAGCCCTTTTATCCTCAAATAATCCCTCATATAACTAAGAAACTTAAATCAACATCTTTCACCATAGAAGTATTTTAAACCCTGATCTTTCTAGATTTAAATATAATATATAATAATTTATCTGTCTTGTATCACCATGATTAAATAAATGTGACAATACACAGCAAACGTTATAGTGTTGATATCATTGATCAAATATTTAATAAAGCTTGGTACTGCGATAGTTGTAGCTTGTTAGGGAATAACCTGGCGACAAGGGACAGCTAACCTCATTACAAACCGAGGTGAGGTTGTCCCCACAAATTTATAAAAGACACCCCTTTCTCCCCCTTCGTCCACTCCCCCCCCCCCCCCCGAAGGAGCGCTGGGAATTTCCTATCTTGTGACCGTCACCCGGGACCACTATTCATCAAAGCCTCCCCCCCCATTCCCCGCCTCAGACTGCCCCCGTCCAATTTCCGCCAAGTTCCATGGCACCGCCCTCAGTAAATACTACAATTTCAATCCACATACTATAAAATCGATTACTCCTTTTTCCATCTAGTCCCGCTGAAGAGAATTCCCTTCTTTGAATAGTGGTTGTTAAACAGAAGTAGACTTTTTCAATAAAACCCTCTTTCGACTTTACAATGGAAACTTTTGTGTGATTAACAATACATTAATAAAGATAAAAAAAAAAAATTAAATTATAGATGAAGAAGAAATAATCTCTATTCTGAGACACCTCGTCCTCTAAGAATAACATAAATGTACAATAAAAAGGTATATCAGACCGCAATTTTTGTAAACTATAAGTTAAATATTTATAAATATGTAAAGTAGAATTTTTGTTGACATGTTTTACCGGTGATCTAATTAGTCAAAAGCGATACGTTTTTAGGAAACGGGAGAGCGTTACACGTAGTTTGATAGTTTGATATTAGGACTATCGGAACAATTAAGAGCTCAACTTCCGGTATATTAAATAAAACTAGCTCACTAATAAGTGAGCTCCTTTTGACTCTGTTTCTGTCTCCTAATACGAAATAAAAAATTTTAATCTGGATTTGACCGATCTTGCTCGATCCCCCTCGGCTGTTGTGTATAAAAAATTATTCTCCTCTGGAAATGAACAATACAATTATACGTATAAGTGAAAAAACATATGATAACGGTACAAATAATAACATAACAATATATAATACCATAATAATATATAATAACATAACATAATAGAATATAGTATAATAACATAAATATAATAATATAAATAAAATAATAATAAAGGTCTGCAGAATTAAGCTATATAATTTGAAAATTTATCTCCTACAAAAAAAAAAAAAAAAAAAAAAAAAAAAAAAAAAAAAAAAAAAAAAAAAAAAAAAAAAAAAAAAAAAAAAAAAAAAAAAAAAAAAAAAAAAAAAAAAAAAAAAAAAAAAAAAAAAAAAAAAAAAAAGTAAAAGTAAGCGAAACAAAAAAAAAAAAAGTTATTTATTTATTTATTTTCCAACGCCCGTCTGCGGCAGTTTAGCCTGACAAAAAAAAAAAAAAAAAAAAAAAATATATAAAACATGATTGCCTATTCCGTTGCTTTGATCCACATGATTTTTTTGATTTATGTAAATAATAAACTGTTTTTTCAAAACCTGATCCAATGTGAATTTGCGTATTCGGGTTTTTACATTAGGCACGGAATTTAATTTTAAAAGGAATTCTCCAAAAAAAAACCTAAATCGAAAAAATGCACAAAATGAATTGATAATCGCACTAATCCACATAGGGATATTTTATGATTCTAATATTACTAAGTATAAGAAAACCCCTTTTAACTGGAGCGATTGCACTTTGAAAGCAGGGATAGATCCGTTGGCCTGAAAGAATGGGGCAGTTACTTTTTGTCGTACGACTTAGGTATTGCAGGGAAGGAAGGGACAAGGGTCACAAAATGTCCTCTGTTTATCTAACTTTATAAATAGCTTGGTATTTTTTTCTTCTGTGAATTTCATTAAATCGACTTTTGGCCGCTTAGATCAGCTAAATAGGGGATGTGTGACGATATGACTATCAATGATGATAAAGAAGGCATTCCATGTTATTCTTTCTTTAGCCGACAGTCTCAAGGGATGGAATATATTAAAAAAAACAAACAAACAACCTATTTATTGATATTCACAACTGTATACAATATATAAAACGAGTAAATATGAGATAAAAATTTACAATGACATGTAAAGAACTACTCTCCACTTCGACAAATGTTCTACATTAAAAAGTTTCTTGGCCATCTTCTTTTCAGACCCCTCGGAGGATTATCGGGGATCGAGAGTGAGGCAAGTTGGAAGACTAGTAGATTCAAGTGGGTATGGAGTTTACTATGAAAGGATAGGTATCTGGTTTAGGGCAAATCAGTAACATATGGGACATTAAGATCTTTATTTATAAGTTTGTTTGTAACATAATAAGGAACATTGCGGATTTCACGAACGATTTTTGATTGTACAGATTAGATATGATGATACATATCCAAGCTTTAGTCCGTTTGTCAAGATGGGTCTAATTACTGCCATCTAAATAAGTCTTAAGTAATTTATTGGAAGATTTGAAAGCTTCTCTAGTAAATGTTGTAGTGGTCGGAAACGAAAATCAGACTGTTTGATAACGTTGGGGAACAAATTTTAGTTAGCATCGATTGTTTTTAGAAAAGTAATTTAATTTGTATTTTGTTTTACATGCTGTACAGATGTTACAATTGATTGGGACTCGCCCAGTTTCGGTGAATTTAAGAGGTAAATATACAGTATATGGTGCTCGAGGGCAGATTAATGAAAATCATGACCATAAGATATATATCCATAGAATTTCCGCATTCCAACGCTCCTCTTCCGCGCAACTATCCTTTGGAATTAAAAGTGTTCAAGTTTCAAGTTTCTACTTAATTAAATTATATCATATTCTTGCATTTTTGGAGTCTAATAAATTTTATTACTGGGGACCATTAAATAGAGGTATAGGAAGACACCATTACATAATATAATTTTTTTTTTAATTCTTTGCTTATATTTTTTTTTATGGGAATGAAAAACATGACTATCGTTATACAGTATTTCAGCTATCTTTTTCCATTGTTATTAATCTAATACATATAAAAAATAATTATAAATCACTGACACAGACTTTAATTGCCGCCCGAGCGCCCACCGGAAAGTTAAATCCAATAAAATTTAGGAAATAAACAGCAGAAAAAGCAAAAATAGAGGTTACCACGTACCACTGGTACTAACTTCCCTCTTCAATTCACAAAATTTTATTTCAAAGGTCTGAAACAATAAAGCTTGCAGCTCTATTGTTTCATGAACGAAATATAACAAATAGATTCTTTCCCTGATACGGCTGAGTCAGGGATTGATACTAATAACGCTGTTTCTCAGATACCAGGCCATCAACTTAAAACCATGCATATGACCTAGTTAGATAGAACTTTTTTTTAAAAGACTAAATAAAATGAATTTAAAACGATACCAACGTGAACATGATCATTTCAATAAATATAAATACAGGATGAATTCCTAAAACAATTTTTTTTTTTTTTTTTTTTTTTTTTTTTAAGGCGTAAAAACTATTCTGTTTTCAAAATAATGAGGAATTTAAGCAATATTTCACTTCTGGGAACTTCTCGGTTTCTTGGAGGTCAGTTCAGATTCCGAAGGCCGGTAAAGCAGAGTAAGTTTAATCTAAAGACGAGCGCTGATCTGAATATGAATGGCTCACCAAAAGTTGTCGTAGTCTACATTTCATTTAGCGGAGGGGAGGATCCAAGTTTGTCCTCCCTTCATAAAGTTACAATAAGATTTTTCCTCCTTAATGAAAAGCCGGCCCGTTGGATATTTGAATATTTAACCAAGTTGGCAGTCTTTGTCCGGGACCCCCTCTGTTAAGGAAAACCGAAGGAAAACTTAGCCTGGAAGTGAAAATGAGCTGTTTCGTTTAGGAGCACTTGTTGAGCCGGCCGTGTAGTCACTTACGTCCGCTTGGCCTGTCGTCTTGAATAACATGTGTCTTCGTTATTGAGCTCCGAAGGATGGGCGTGAGAGGAGTTCTCGTACTTACACTAATGAAATATTTCTCCGCTCGAGGGGACATTTAGTACTGAATAGAGGTTTTATCTCGGAGGAGAATGACTCTATCACATTTTTCCTATTGTGCAAGTGTTGGAATTCATGTTACATGAAAATATATACAGAAATATTCGATAAAAACACTCCTGTTTATATGATTCCCGGATATAACACTTTTTTACTTGACCCAATGGGAAATTTTCGAATAAAAGTTTACTTATTGTAACGCTCCGATTTCCCTGTTATAACGCCTTATTAAAAAGGAAGAACACATTTTTGCGAACGACGAAAGCCAGCGCACAGTGGGGCCGTTCGTGAATCTAGCGGGACAAAAGTCTGAAAGCGATCGTATGGCCAATGTAATATTTTTTTCTCATCCAGAACAACTTGAAATGATTAAACCAAGGTTATTGAAAGATTGATCAAACATTTAAACTTTAATAACCTGTTTTATAAAGAAAAAAAAAAATTCACAAAACCACTTATAGATTTATTAATGATTATATAAATTGAATTTAAAAAAAAATGAATATATCTACTTTATGATAATAATGTCAATATTATCATTGGAAAAACTCCTCTGTAACAACTAACAATTTCTCTGAAATCTTTAAAAATGTATAATAATAAATAAATAGAATTTAAATAAATATATATATATATATAAATTAGGGCAATGTGTTGTCAAACCATAACCTTTAACACTTTAATACTTAATTACTATCTTTAAACAAACAGAATTCAAACACAGTTGCGTTCTGAAAATCATTAACTTAATTATAAATCATATATAAACTAAAAATATTAACTGAAATGAAAATTATAGCCTATAATGACAAATCACTTAGATCGAGATTATCACTATCATCACTATCTTGTCCACTAATTAAAGGTATCATACTCGTATCTGCGTCTGGTATTACAAGCAAATTGAGAACACTATTGCTGTAGGTCGTATTTTTCTCAGGTAGTGGTCTGTATGAGCTAATTAATGGATCAGATGAAATCAACAAATTGTTCATAATGTCAGTGTTGGTTACTGTGCGAGACGTTTTCCGAGAAAAATGTTCTCTGTATCTCAAAATCGGACTAACTTTCCTTCTTTTAGATTTTATTGAAGCTGAACCGAAACTTTTTACCGGACGCCCCATCGTTAAAGAAGACGAGGCACTTGTAGAAGGCATATCAACATGTAGTATCTCAACGGTACCATCTAACCAAATTTTATGTTCCTCGTATTGTCGTGTACTTGTTCTATTGCAAACCTTCCATTTGTAATGAATTGTGATTAAAAACGATTTAACGGTCTTGTTAATGTTTTCTTCAAAGCTTTGAGAAATCGTTCCCAAGGCAAATTTTTTAATTATATAATCGACCAGATATCTTTTTTCTTCCTGGGAATTATTAAAACTAAAACCTCCAGCCCGTAACGCTTCAGCTAATTCCAATCGCGCAACTGAGAGTACTCCACCTGAAACACAATTTTTGGTGCTACTGATAAACGGGCAAAAACGGGCAGCCAAATGCAATATATTCACTAAAATTAAATGTCCCCAGACACACTGAAACATAAATTAAGACCTACCATCACCTACCAAAAAAGTTTCATATTAAAACATAAATTTTTTTTTTTAATTTTGAACTTGTTAATTGGCGTACCGTCTGAAGATCTTAAATGCCGTAAAATTAAAAATAAAATATACTAATACTTACTATTTTGACTGCAGTCCATCGTTAAATGTAAAAAAATAAGAAAACTTATAACGATGTTCACTTTGGAGTGCTTGAAAGAATACTAACTTAATTCTTTAATCGTACAGGATTGAAATGGTATTAGTTCATTGTTTATTGAATTACTTTAATGACATTGCCTCAGGCTAATTCACTTGGTTTCATGCCTTCCAACATTTAGCCTGTTAGATCAACCACTTTTTGCATCAAAAAATCAACCTTCATTTTTGGACTTTTGTCCCGCTAGATTCACGAATGGCCCCACTGTGCAGCGTGCTCATTTAAGTCGTTTTAATCTTTCCTACAAAATTATACAGACATAATGATTTCTACATATTTTCTGTTTACTTTCTTTTATTTTTTAACTCAATATTTGTTCATCAATTTACAATAATTTTATGTACTACATTTTTCAATAAGCATTTTCTCTTTTTTCCACTTATAACACTTTCCCGGCTGTTATAACGCTCATAAGGCTATTTTTCTTCACTCCTTTGACGAACGTTGTGACGAAGTTTTACTGTATACTCATATTGATTTTTTAAATTGAACTTAAAGAAAAACTTGAAACACAATCTGAGTAAAAAATCTTTTCAGTTTGCTATCTTTATATTACTCTTGTATCTATTGGGCTGTCCGGAAAATATCATAGGCTTTCTTGTTTCTTTTTTTAAAGAAGGTAAGGTCAAATTTCTTCAACATCGAAGGTCTTTTGTGTTCTTTAATTTGCATTCCTTTCTTCTCAGTAAAGGGAAATTTTATTGAACAGGTTACATTTCTAAGAGTTTTATGATATTTCTATAATATTACAATTATCTCCTAGAATACTTGGAAGGTTTATTTCCAATCGTGCTTTCAGAAATTATGTATACCATTTGTTAAGTATCTCCAGTTGCTCAAGTTAATCCTCAACAGTTTGACAACATAGGTTTTCACTCTACCAAATTCAATACCCGCATAAAATTCAACTATAATATCAAAAAGTCGGTAGGATATAAATAATGTATATAATAATAATAGGATATAAATAATATATCACTACCTTAAGAGACAAATAAAGTAAAACTTTTCAGGGATATTATTACATTATGATCAACTTTCTTTAAGTTATCTCACTTTGATGTAAAAAGTATGGATGTCAATAATTATTGTTCCTCTCCAAAACCAATTTTTTAAACATGGATAAGTTTTTGGGAGAACGCGTCTAGTTACGTCTAGTTTGATAGACTGATATTAGGAGAGTAGGAGCAGTTAGGAGCTCAACTCTTTTTATACTAAATAACACTTTCTTGACTAGGAGGCAGGTTCTAATGAGTAATACCTTTTAACTCTGTTTATCCTAATACGAAATTAACAAAATTAACACGAATCAGACCGATCTAGCTCTATCTCTCTCGGCTGCTCAAAATTTTAGTTGGAATAAAAAAAGTCACGTTAGAAACATCTATTCTTAAGAGTTTTTTACACGCTCTAATTTAGTTGCCGTTGCTCGGAACGAAAATTCCTGACCTCTAATTTGTCAAAAATTTAATGGAGAATATGTTTTGTTGTATAAAATTTGTTACTAGAACCTACCGTTTACGAACTATATTGGTATGAATAAAAACATATAAACATCGACGGTCAAGAAGACAATCTCTAAAACATGTTCCATGTTATTCTTTATTAATCCGACACGCTCAAACATTTTTTTTTTTTTTTTTTTTTTTTACGGCATTAGCACTGCACTACTTGCAAATGATACAGGCTTTAATCACAAGTTTACTGGCGATTTATAATAATAATAGTACAATTTTGTTTTGCAAGTTTAAACGAGGTCGGAACAGGAACCAAATAACCAGAAACACTACAAAGGGCGATGGTAGCGTTGGTGTCATCATTCAATAATGGTTTGAAAAAATAGTGGGGATCTTCAGCCTTGAAGACCAGAAGGTTCATTGCAGGACTTTTTTTTTTTAAGATGGCAATATTCTGGGAGTTTTAGCAGATAAAAATCCTAGAACTTGCAGAGAAAATATTAGTTAGTATTTAGAAAGGCTATATATATAATATAGTATGTGTATGATATAATATAATATATCATAGTTAAGATAGGTATTATCGTTCTTACTTTTTTGGGGCTTAATTATGATTAAATTTTATCCAACGGAGAAAACATGCTAGCAGAAATTCAGAGGAACGAAGTGTATTTCGAATAATAAAACGATTTCTAATTTTTTTATTTTTTTTTATTTTTTATTTCCAAAAGTTTTATTGAATAAATATTACAAGCTGCCTCTTAAAGGGCAATGAATAATATGGATGACAAAGAATACACTCATACACTTTGTACAATTAAATAAAAAAACAAAAAAAACAATAGTAATAATAAAGAAGAAGAAAAAAAAAATTAATAATAAGCACAGTCACACTATATATACAATCTACACAAACGTCTTTTATCTAAGTAGAAGCCAAGATACCGTACTGTGTCAGCTATGGGTAGCGGAATATTATTTATATAAACAGGAGGGCAGGATGTGCGGCGGAGAGTAAACGTTACGTGGGTACATTTCGATTCGTTTACTTCGATCGTCCAGCTGTTGCACCAATCTTTAATCAGGGATAAATGGGTTTGGAGATTGTGGGAAGCTATTAAGGAATCTCGATAGGATGAAAGGACAGCAGTGTCATCGGCAAATGTTGCTAGGAAAGTAAAGGGAGTGGTAGGGATATCTGCAGCATACAGGATATATAGGACTGGACCAAGAACGCTGCCTTGCGGAACACCTGCCTCAATCGGGTAACAGTGAGAGTATTCCATTCCGCAGCGAACTCGAAAGGAACGGTTAGAGAGGTAGGATCTAATAACCAGGAAGAGGGATTGAGGTAGATGGGTTATGAGCTTGAAAAGCAAACCGGCATGCCATACCCGGTCAAAGGCTTGCTCTATGTCTAGAAATGCACCGGAGCAATATTGTTTGCTTTCAAGAGCGGAGGAAATGTGGTCAACGACTCTGAGGCCTTGTTGAACAGTGGAGTGGCTAGAACGGAATCTAAACTGATGTGATGGAATATTTTGGGATTCAAGGATAGGTAGGAGAAGTAGAAGTTTTTCAAAAAGTTTTGAAAGTATTGGGAGAAGGCTGATTGGTCTATATGAAGAAGGGACGTTGGGAGGTTTACCCGGCTTTAGGAAAAGGATAATAGTGGAATGTTTCCATAGGAGGGGGAAATGGGTTCTTCGGCTTTGGTCTCATCAGAAGCAGCCCATGAGCCATCTACACGGCGGAGGGGGTGGAAATGGGTTGGTATTTTAGGATTTTTTTGGTAGTGGTTCAGAGGGAGTTGTCTAAAGCAGAAAGTGAGGAAAGGTAGGAATTATAGGATTTGGATCTAAATGTAGTCAGGTTCTTTTTAATGGGTTTGGTTATAGTTATAAGTTATAGTATTTCCGATCATTAGGGTGCCTAGTTCTTTGCCATATGGCCCTGTAATGGCGTTTGGATCGGATTAGGTCTGAAATATCTTGGGGTAAAGGATTTTCCTTGCGAGTTTTAGGAGAGGGGCGAGGTGAGGATGCAGCCCAGGCTGCTTGTTGGATTGTGTTGGTAAAGGAATTTGTAGCATTGTCTAGGTCTTGAGGAGTTTTTAGGGATACTCTGAGATCTATGGAATCTGATATTATTTGCCGGAAAAGGTTCCAGTCTACTGGCCCTCTAATAAATGATGGGGAGGAAGTTTTGGAATTGGAGTGACGGAAAGGGTTAGTATTAGAGGACTGTGATATGAGGAAAGTTCATCCAAACGTTCAATGGGGTGATGGTGAGGTCCTAAGCCTGAGTGAATGAAGAAATCTAGAAGGTCGGGGTTTCGGTTTGGATCCGTTAGCCAGTAAGTAGGAGAACCAGGAGAAATGAAAAGGGAATTACGGGAATTAAGTGCAGACTGTAATGCACGCCCACGAGAGTTAGTAGTCCTTGAACGCTTTCTAATCCATGATTTTTTTAAATATTTCTTTCTAAAAACATAAATCCCCCCTTAATTTCCAGATCACCTAATATTAGTTTACTCTGCCTACTTAAGATCTTAATTGAACACTAGGTATATGATAGAAAACGAAATCTATTTTCGGCTTGAACAAACTAATAAAAAGAAAAGATAAATATGACTAAATCAGATTTCAAGAATTTTCTTTTCCTATACCTACATAATTACTATTAAGAACTATTCCTTAGGTTTAAAATGTATCCCTTTTATATAAATAATTTGGTCTAATACCTGAACTGGTTGAAATAATCGGAGTGAACTCAAGTTAACGAGAGGTGATAGTAATTAAAAGAGGCTAATGCTCCAGTACGGTTAATGAAGACGAGATGAAGACAAATGGCCGGCTTTGGCCTCTGTTGGTTAGGCCGCGTTATTTTTAATTTACAGCCTAAACTGCTTCTCTTGTCAATTATAAATCATCCACTATTATTTAGGATACTTGTACAAGTCGAATATATATATATATATTTTTATAAAAGCAGTAATTTATCTATAAACATTTAAAAATTTATAGCTGAAAAAACAAATAAATTTGTAATTTATTTTATACTTTTATCATTATGTTTTTACATTGTTATGAGTATTGTGTTGTTATGAGTGTATTTTATATAACGAGATTTAAATGTTTTAAACTGTAATTTTACAGTATACAGAATAGAGTACATTAATATTTATATATAAACAGGAACTATCAAACAATCTATCAATGAATGACCTGTTATTACGTTTGGGAAGGTTACTCGTAACCTAAACATACGATCATAAACTCAAAATGAAATGCGGGGAATAAATGCAAAAGACCCATTCATTCAAATTGTTCCACAAGCGCTCGTAATTGTGATAAGTTTTGATAAAGAATGCCATGTGCTTGTCTTGCCGCTTAAAGGAATTTTAAAATTTGACTTTAGAATTATAGAATTTAAAAACACGCACAACGGAAGAGAGTTGATTGGTCTAGTGTGAAGTAATGGACTGGCCCGGGGTAACGAACAGATCCTTTGTTTACTAGTATCCTTGATGAGTCGGTTCGAGGAGCGACTCAGTCCTCAAAAGCAGCAAGGCTGTCAACTTTTTACATCGCTCATTTTTAGTGTACACTATGTACGAAAGGAAATATACACTTGCCACTTTTGATTATTCATCCAAGATGGTCATCAAAAGTGACAAGTGTAAATGTGCTTTAAGCAGTGAAAATGAATTATCATAATCACGGTTAAATTATGATAACACTAATTTACTTTTGACCATAAACTGTTTTTTGTTCTTGACGAAAAATTTTTCCATGACAAATTTTTTCCCCTACCTAGCCTATTCAGGCATACGGGGTTTTAAACAGCAGCGGGTTCAACATATGAGTTTTATATATGCCGGTGCTGCCAATGAAACTGTTTAATTTTCAATGACCCCTCGCTTACGACCTTTTGGAACCACTGTATACTTCTCTATAGCACTGTTGTTAAATTACAGATTATTATCTAACTTGATTCCAAGTGTACATTGCGATCCATTCACTTTTTCTCCAATCACTCAATACCCGGAAACTAATTTGTGAAAATTGTTTGGCCCCATTACCGACGATCGAGATTTTTTCTTTTGTTTATTCTGCATTTGTATCGTTTGATTGATATTGACGTTAAATTCTGACCTACGCTGTATCAATCCGCAAATTGCTATGCAGCCCCAGAATGCAATCAGACTGATGGGAATCGGACCTGGGAGATGGTAATTTGGTTTAGTTAAGGATTTATCATTATGTTATGTGTGTTAATTAATTACACTATTGGCAAATAACCATGAAGCGGATTTCCATTAGTGAACCATCTGTTGCTAATTTACTATTGTTAGTACCTAACATTTACTTAGCAACTGTTGCTGTTCTCCCGTTTCGTAATTAATTATTAGCAATATTGTAAGGGACAGCTATTTATGTTTATTGAGGTAACTTATGTAATTTTATTCAAAATGATAAATAAATGAGGGATTTTCCTTTCTGATTTAAAACTGTTCAGAATTGTTGTTGTTTGGATGTGGTATAAATGAATGAGTTGTATGAGAAGGATCTGTAAATTTATTTATTAAGAATAATAATTCAAAATGAAAAAAGCATGTCTTATAACAATAACAAAATATGTTTCAGGCTGTAAAGTAACAGTATTTTTTAATAATTGCCATAAAGTACAAGCTTTATTACAATCGAGTTAAACAGTAATATTTACAAATAATCATTTATAATATAAATTTCAATAAAGAAAATTAACAGAAAAAAACAACACTCCTTTTTACAAGTATACAGTAGTTCGTAGATTGTAGATTGAGTTTTTATTTGGGCGATCAACTACCAGGTTATTACGCCCTACAGTAGTTCGTTATTCACTATGATAAATATTACAAAAATAGTAAAATAGTAGTAGTTCTTAAACCACGGGCAGTTTTCACTATATCATAAATAGTGACATCCATAATGAACTCATATGTCATATGTTATCACTAAAACCTATTCTAATTAATTTTTTTTTTTTTATTATTTTTTTAAAACTTTTATTTGAATAATTACAAGCTGTCTCACTCAAGGGCAATGAGTAATATTGATAACTGAGACTTATTCATATAATATGTACAATGATAAGAAAATTAAAGTAAACAGCCTTTAAAAAAACAAGAAATAAAATAAAATAAATATTAAAAAAATAAATTACATATATAGAATATAATCAATGATAATATAAAATAGGTAATGATTTTTGTAACTATTAATTAAAAAATAGTTCATAACTACATTCATACTCTATATACAAAATTTGCAAGCATTCCTGGGAATTCCCCGATCCAATACAAAAAATGAAATCACGGAATATGACAATAAAACGGATAACATATGATTTAGGTAATGTTGCTTAGCAATCATGAGTTTAATTATAACCTGACAATTGATTTCTGGGAATTGCGGGGAAGAAGTGTAAAAGACCCGAATGAATAAGCAAATGAGTATTCCTCAGAATCTTCTTCTGCCAATGCTCTTAAAAGCGTTGACGAGGCCCCCAGGCTGTCTCATCTTGGAACCCATGGTTTCACACTCCAACGTCTTTGATCAGGGGCCGGTTGTCAATAAAATGTTTTGGCGGTCATGTATAAGTCCAGATGAAATTATATAATGCCCGCGTATATTTTTTGAATGCCTCCTGCCACCTGGCACCACTGATGTCTTCGTACCTACTGACAAAAAAATGAGGGCAGTGAAGATGAAAAGAAATGTACACCAATATAACCCACCTGACTTTGAACAGTCTATAGGAAGTAGTTTTATTCATGCTAGTTGGCTGGCTCTTAAAATAGCTTTAAATTATTTAAGAACCATAGTCCAAATGAGTGATGATAGGCTTCCAAAGTTGGGGTTTGTTTTTTAGAGAAGATAAACTAACTTAGTCAAGCTGTCTTCAAGTAGAAATGCTAATTTTAAGTATAAAATAGCTTGGTGTTTACAAATAGTAAAACATTTACTCTTCAAGTAGAAATGGATAAAATCGGAGAAGGGGGGGGAATAGTTTTCGAATCAAATATAGTTAAACTCAAAGAAAAAAGTCAAACTGTATTAGAAAAATACAAAATTTATTTATTTAATTCGGATCTATCCTCTAGCCAGCAGTCGAATTTTAGCACATTCTACAATAGCATTAATCCAACCGGTTCAATCCCTGTTTACATTAATATACGGATAAATATTATTTTCACTAGAATTATTGCACAGTTAAGAACTACAGGAAAACATATAATAAAAATAACCACTCCAGATAAAATCACACAAATTAATCCTCAAGAAATCTGTATGGTTTGTAATATGAAAACTAATGAAGACCTCGGACATATTCTTTACACTTGCCCAATTTATAATGGCCTGCGTAACACTTATTACCCTAGCATTGATTCAAATGACAGTTTTCAAATACTTAATCCACAAAATGAAATAGAAGCAAAAAAACTGGCATATTTTATTTTAAATATAATTAAAATCAGATTTTTTTTTACTGACAATGAGATATAGTAGTTTTAACTGTAAAATATCAGTATCATGTATATACCTATTTGCCTGAGATATGACATATATTTATATATACTTGAAAGTAGTAGTTTAATATGATCTTTGATAAAGTTTAAAGGTTTATAAAGGACATAAAAAAAAGTGTTAATTATTTTATTAGGTATTTTTTATTATTTATATAGAGAAATATTTATTTAATTTTTATTAGTTGTATTTAATTCTTAGTTTATTCAAAGTGCTTTGGTATATTATTTGAATTATTATTAGATGAGTATGATAATGTGCATAATATTTGTAGTTGTATTAATGTTTGTATCTTATTTCATTGTACACAATATATAGCCGAACTTCTTTGTATATGGCATGGCCCAGCTTACAAATAAAAAAATAAAAATAATATCGTGTATTATATGAAAATTGTATGGTTGACTGTAAGATATCGAAGAGGATGGTCAGGGATGCTGTCAGGTTGAACAATTCTACATTAAAAAGCTTAATATACGGAGTGGCGACGTTTCGATCTACCTTGCAGCTAGCCCTGAAGAAGACCTGCAATGTAGGTCCAAACGTCAGCACTCCCTCACTTTTTTTAAACTTAGATGTGTAATTTATCAACCTGACTGCATTCCTGACCATCCTCTACAACCATTTATTATAAATGCCTTCGTTTTTATGTAATATACTAATACACTTCATAGTTCCAATACTCCTATAATAGTAAAAATACCAATTAATATCAAATTTAACAATATAAAATTGTTCCTTTAACACCCTTTCTTCCCATTAATTTTTAGCATTCCTACGAAGCGTCTGAGAAGATGATGGCCAATGTATAGTTTCTTAACAAGTTCTTTGTCATGCCATTATAATCATAACACTTCAGACTTAGTTAATGTATATTATTGTACGGTTGTAAATTTCAATCAATAAACGAAAACAAATTAATGAACTACTCCACCATAAACTAAACTAGAGAGTTAATGGCACCGTTAAGGCAATGCCCTATAGTATAAATTCAAGAAAAAAAAAAATTTAATTCAACTTGAAATTTATTGAGACTATGATTACCTTACTTAATTCTGCACACAAAAGTTTCGACTAAAAATATCACTGGAGAGAGATTTCAATAAATTAAGAATAATTAGTTCAAATTACAGTTAACACCCTACAGATCAGTAATTGTTACCACAGTTATTGGCACCCATTTATTCTTCATTATTCTATCTTTTCATTAAAATTGGATTTATTTAATGGAAACTTTAAGCATGCTATGTTACGAAACACTTATAAGGATGTGTATTCCTGATCAGGGCAATATAATCATAAATCATATCGTGTTTTCTCTATTCCTCATATAAGCATATTATTTACTCAGGAAAGGAATGAACATTTACAGATTTTGCACAATCTTCATTGTTTACTAGTATGGAAATAAAAGGAAGCAAATAGGCAGATAAATCGTACAAGAAATAAAATAGTTCACTTGCTAAAACCGAAATTTATTTAAAATAAAAAACATATATATTAACTAACAAGGGGACGTTTGGAGTTGTAACTCACAGATTTGAATGCCGACTTTTGTATGGGTAGTAGGGACCTATAACAGTGCAAAACTAGAGTTATAGCCGCAAATGAGCATTAGGAGCCGAGAAAAAAAAAAAAATGAAAATCACGTTTTATTTTTTTTATCAGCTCTCAATCAAGATAGATAAATGGTTCTTTCACGTTTAATTGCAGTTATGTATGCTATTTGAAATAAAAATACTTCCAAGAGTATAAAGAGTTCAAAAACTCTTAAAAAATGACAAAATTCCAAGGAAATACGATGTAAATCAGTGGATATTTTTCTTCATGAACAAATGACCTCAAATCTCGATTCAACGCACCGTAAAACCCTAATATGTGAAATTTTATCAAAATTAAAAAATATTGATTTTTTACCCCTTTCGAGGAAATTAAAATTTTGAAATTGAGATTTCATCAACAATTTCTAACGGCCATAACAACAACAACTAAAGGCCATGTTGCTTTCAACCGATTACAATTGTAATAGCATCACTAGAATCAGCATACATTCTGTTTTTTATCCATGTATATGACATTGGGATTACTCTAGATTTTAGTGGACAAAAACTGATGTGAATGAAAAAATCCGAGGACAGCTATAACTTGAGATATCTCAATAATGGGAAATCCTGCGACCTCCGGATTTAGACTAAACTATGCAGTTTACGGCTTCTAGATGACCTTAAAATTTGGTTTTAATCAGTGGCGAAATGTGTGAGATAGCGCAAATTATTTACATTTTTTCAGAAATTGACAGCGTCTTAATCTTGCCTTCTAAAATCATACAAAATTTTAAAGGTAAAAAAAAATTATTTTTGATTTCGACTAAATTTAGTTTCTACATGTTTTTTGAGATGAGGAATCTGAAAATAATATCAGTGTTTAGTACAAGGGGAGTTTTTTTTTATACCAAAACCTGATACTAATTTTAGATTATTCAAAAATCTTAGGGTTTCAATGCAATTTGAAATAAACATATGGGTGACGAAAATCAAAAATATTTTTTTTTACCTTTAAAATTTTATATGATTTTACAAGGCAAGATGCTGTAAATTTCTTAAAAAATGTAAATAATTTGCGCTATCTCACACATTTCGCCACTGATTAAAACCAAATTTTAAGGTCATCTAGAAGCCGTAAACTGCATAGTTTAGTCTAAATCCGGAGGTCGCAGGATTTCCCATTATTGAGACATCTCAAGTTATAGCTGTCCTCGGATTTTTTTATTCACATCAGCTTTAGTCCACTAAAATCTAGAGTAATCCCAATGTTATATACATAGATAAAAAGCGGAATGTCTGCTGATTCTAGTGATGCTATTACTATTGTAATCGGTTGAACGCTGTTAGAAATGGCAGTTGTTATGGCGGTTAGAAATTTTTGATGAAATCTCAACTTCAAAATTTTAACCTCCTCGAAAGGGGTAAAAATCAATATTTTTTGATTTTGATAAAATTTCACATATAAGGATTTTATGGTGCGTTGAATCGAGATTTGAGGTCAATTGTTCATGAAAAAATATTTCCACTGATTTACAGCGGATTTCCTTGGAATTTTGAGTTTTTGAGTACTCTACATCCGGGTGGTGTCTTGAGCATAACGGAAGTATTTTTATATCAAATAGCATATATAATTGCAATTAAAAGTGAAAGAATCATTTATCTATCTTGACTGAGAGCTGATAAAAAAAATAAAACGTGATTTTCATTTTTTTTTTTTCTCGGCTCCTAATGCTCATTGGCGGCTATAACTCTAGTTTTGCTCTATTATAGGTCCCTACTAACCACACAAATCGGCATTCAAATCTGTGAGTTACAACTCCAAACGTCTCCTTGTAAGTATATTATTTTGATGTATCTATTTGAAACTAAATATTAGCACAAAAGCTTATTTTTTTGCAATTAAAGATTAAGATGTCAATAACTATCTGAGGTGTTAATAACTGTCTGGTTTACCCTATGTGACGTAAATGAAACGAATATGTTAAAATGTAGGAATATGGAAAAATTACCACTTTGCTCAAACGACAGCAAAGATATTACTGGTTGACATGTTTTGTTCTCAAAGTCCTATCTCCCAAGTTTCCGTAAGATCAACAGAACACGGGACTTTAGACGAAGTACGAAAACGCCCTTGTAGCACACTCCCGCTGGCGCACATATTAACCGCATAAATTAAACAGATAAGAAGCGGCCCCACTATCTCCGGTCCCCTTCCGCTTGGGGCCAATATATCGCAAGATAACAACGGAACCTCACTAATAGCAGTCTTTAAAGTCGAGCCAGTCCTGCTTATTTTAAATATTGCATCTTGTTTGCAATTTAATAGCTAAACATAAAAAATATAAATAAAAATTTACCGTCGTTATCGATCAATTTACAATTCAGCTCAAAAGGTAGATTTTTTAACTGTGGGTGAATATCTCTACTATTTTATTTATTAATTTATTTATTTTTTGGAGGGATAGGTCAAAAGAAAAAAAGAAATAAATCTATTCTATTTTTATATTCTGACATGATTGCCACAATTTGTATTCTTCTAATCTCACCTAATTACAATTCTTATATCATTTTTACTAACGTTTTTAAAAACTTATATTATATTTACTTGTTTTTATTTATGTTTATATTCATTTCTATATTTTTTGTTTTTTCATTTTTTTGGCTAAAACTTTCATTTTTCTTTCGGTTTTTACATCCCTATTTTTTTTTAAAGAGAGGCTTCATAGCTAGTTTAGGATTAATTAAACATTAATTTAATAAAAACATTTTTCAGATAATTTTAAATTAAAATGATTTATTACAGTTTTTGAATTAGATAGAGCATACGTCTCAAGAATTAATTCAAAATTATATTATACCTGAGAGAAGTAAATTTTTTTTTTTATTTTATAAAAACTTTTTTTGAGTAAATATTACAATCTGTCACAAAACTGGTTAGTAAATAATATAGATAGATGACTTTATGATTACATTTACAAATTACGTACAATAAAAGTGAAAAGAAAAATAATTAAAAAACAAAACAGAAAAGAACTTAACTATACATAAATAATATAAAATATACAATATACATACAAGTGAAATATATAAATAAAAAAATATATATACTAAACGAAAATAATAACAGGCCAAACATGAATTGTACCGACAATTGGAAACAGCCAACACTAGTATGCGACGTGGACGGCTGGAGCACTAATGGCACCTGCTGGGAATGGACACCAACAGGCTCACCTAGAAGATCACGCTAGTTAAAAGCCAGACTCGAAGTCTGTGACTTAATGAAGTGCAAAAAGAGCTATATTCTGCTGGAATTTCTGACCTTGATGAGTAGGATCGATCGAAATTTACAGGTATACTGAAATCTTGGTACCCACCGCCTAAAATTAAAACCAGAATAACCTTTGACGGAAGAGAATAAGGAAAAACTATTAGCTGGTCTCAGGAAGTATTGAGAAAAAATAATGCATCCAAAGGAGCTGGTCATAAGCGCTCCTAGGCTTAAATTAATTTTTAAAAAATAAATAAATAATATTAAATTAAAAAAAAAAATATATATACCTACATTAAATAAAAAAATATTATTATAATAAAAAATAATGAAAAAAAAAAACTTAAAAACTTTGATAATAAAAATAATAATAAATAAATTAATAACTTTGAAATTACTTGGTAATTATTTTTGAACACTGATTTCTTTTATTTATTTAATTTTATATATACACTAGTTAATGTATATGGCAACATAAACACCTAAAAAAGAATGAAAATTTTAGCCGGTAAAATAAAAACAATAAATTGGGTGGAATATTTTGACTTTTAGTGAATACATCTTCAAATCAAAGGGCAATTTATATTTTAGCACAAGATAAAAGAGGGTGATTTCATGTTTCTAATTTTTTTTTTTTTTTTTTGGTTACTTCACCAGATCCTAACAATAGTAGAAATATTACAATATACCTTAAATGCTTTAAGCATTTGGATAATGAGATATGGGGTAGGGGAATCATTAAATATAACAATAAGAATACAGGTTGGGAAGCCACAGGTAGAATAAATTGAATTCCTCATGGAATTTCATCGCTCTTTTTGAGATAAGGAAGCGCAGAAGGCAATTGAGATCCAGGAGAGCGTGAAATGAGATGTTGTCGGCGAGGGGTCGGCTCCATTTTATTTAAATAAGCTCACAGATGATCACAAATGTGTGAGCCTGCGGAATTGCTTGTTCTTCAGAGATATATCCCTGGAGGGAACATTTCATAACCGCTGAGCTCACATTGAAATCGGAACCATCTCTGGACCCCGAATGCCAGGAGTAGAGACAAATGGTCCCTGTCATCTGAGACCCCTGCTTGATAAATTACAGACTATTAAAGCTAAGTACTGTCATCCACATTACTGCTGAGCATACTATTTGTTAGCGGCGTTGGTGACGGAATGTTCCACTGGGTCACCAATGAGGCGTCTACAACAATGTTAGGGCCCCCTAGGGCCCTTGAACTTTGTACCAAGTTTTAATAAGGACTTTTGCTCCAGCTTCTTCTAAACTTATAATAATATAAATAAACTTAAACTTTATATCAGATGCCTTTGTACAACGGATATTTCGTCAATGAAATCAAAACACGTAATTCACAAAAATCCATCATGCTCAACGATTCCTACAACCTGAAGAGTTTCGATAATCATATTATCATATTATTTTAATTGATAATCTATTAAGAACGACCAAAAATTATACTTACTTACTAAAAGCCATTAGCACTTATGCATTTCGGATTTATCAGAAAAAAAATAACAGGTAGGAACAGCTAGAGGTATTTCCTTAAATAACAAATAACCTGAAATAACTGGAGGAGGTAGCAACGGGACTGGTCTCCCTCATGCCTTACATGTCATCGTCTTGTTTAATGTGTACCCAGCACATTCATTAATTTTCTTCATCTTGAAGACAGATGTGAATTAGTTATCCATTACGGTCAGTTAGTAGTTATTACACTTACCGAAACCCATTTGGTTTTAGCCTTACAGATACTAAGGATTAGGAAAAAAAAAAAAATAAATAAATAAACCATATGCATACTACAAACCTTTTAAGAACACTGCAACTAATAGCAGGATAACCATGGTTCATACGAAACATAACACTTCATACATACTAGGGATGTGTCGATTTCGAAACTCGATTCTCGGTTCAATACTCCTGATGCTGGCAATAGTTTTGTGATACCGTATATTTTATTATTTTACATTACATTATTATTATTATTCTTATTATTACATCAATTCTTCTCGTATTGAAAAGCCTCCTTTGTTCAGAATTAAGCTACGTTCTCAAGGGGCGTGGCACGCTAGTGTGATCTACGCATTCGTGGAATTGCTCCGTCAGAACGAGGTGGCGTGAGTTTGCCTCAGACGTCATCTGGTGAGAGGGGAGTCCACGACCGCTCACGCTCGGTATCAAACCTGTTTGGTATTCAGGCATGGAACACGCCAGTCGAGAGCGGAATCGAGAGAGTTAACAAGTGTTTTTTTTTTTTTTTCTAGAACAAAAATGTCCGAGCCCTCAATGAAACGTGTTATGAAACTTAACGAAAGTGAAACGCTACAATTTCTGATTGAGTGCTAAAATAAGCACTCAAAGCTTGTCTCATGTTAAAATCTGATTTTGAAATGTGTCGTGAAGGAGGAAATCAATTAGATCTTCAGATATTCTTGGCATATTTTAAAAATCTTCAGGGTGCTTGTTTCTTAGTTCAGTATCCACCATAATGTTTTCTCCCGCATTTTGTCTAACGAGTATCCACTTCCTGACCCAAAAACGCTTTTTCTTACGTTTTTTGTCTGTCCACGTGACTCTCTCAATCTTTTCGGCAACATATCACGAAAAACTGAACGCAAAACTGCACAATTTTCCATTAGAAGCTCCTCCATGGTAGGTTTCAAGAGGTTAACTGAATCGTGGTCGTGTGAACGGACGACTTTCGGCTGGTTTGCTTTTTTCTCCCACTCTAGGCAAGCACCATGAACGAGAAAACGAAGGCGTTAACAAATAACCTGAAGTAAATTCTGGACCAGGCACCAATAGGTACTGGACTCATGCCTTCAGCTTGACGACAGATGTAAATTGAAAAAATAAATTAAAAAAATAGTAGGTATTGACCACTACCTCTGCTACAAGTAACAAAGAAAATATAAAGTGATTGAAATTTAAGTCGCGTGATTTTGACTATTTTTAAGAATAAAATGCACACAAGAATGATAATATTTTTTTTAAAAACATATATAAAATCAGTTGCGGAATGATCATCCGTATTATTTATTTTAAACAACTACAGTAACATCTGATATTAGAATAATGTTGCGAAATTCTTTAATATTTCGCCACGATACAGTTGCTATATGAGTTGAGATAAATACTTACTCAATGCTGAGCTGGGCACCGGTCGGTTAAATTTGTAATTGAACAACGAATAACGAGTTTTTCCATTTATTTGTTATTCCATTTAATTGTTTTTTTTACGACAACAATATTTATTCAAGAATTCGTAATTACAAACAATCAAATTTAAAACATAAAATCTAACTAAAAATAAAGATTAACCAGAAAACAATAGATGTTAACAGAGAGTTGCGTATTATTTAAATAAACTTGTATTTGTTAAAAAAAAAGAAGCAATTATTAAAACAAATCATTACCGGACGAATAAAAAAAAAACATTTTTTTTTTCGTTAATGTAAAATAAAATAACCCAATGAAAAAAATACTCCTTAGTTAAAATCCAACCACAACCTATTTTTCGGCTAGATCAAATTTACTTCTTATTTTTATTCTTTTTTATTTTTTTAACTATTTATTGAAGCGCGGTAATTCAGTGGGCAAGGGTCTCATGCTCCCGGGCCCGAGTTCGAATCCGGGTGAAGGTAGAAAATTTATTTTCTGGTTCCTAGAGCACAACCAGCCCCGTTGAAGTGGGTACCCTTAATTGGGGAAAAACCTGGTGATCGAGCGAGTATTCCGGCCAAAACTACTCATTTCATAACCTTTGGCCCAGTAGCAGTATATCCTTAGTTATGTACTGAACCAAAGAACCTACATGGGTTGTAGTGGTACAGGTTAATTTATTGATATTTACAACTGTATATAATAATACAACAAGTAAATTTGAGGTAAATTATTACAACGACATGTCAATAACTTGTAAAGGACTATTCACTAGAAGCACTTTAATAAAAGTCCTACATTTGAAATTTTTTTGCCATATTCTTTTCAGACACTTATAAATAAGTGCCCTGCAGATTATAAATAAATAATAAATTATAATCATTTTTAACGATTATATGTTTTTATTTTAAAGTAAAAAAAAAAAAAAAAAAAAAATACACATGTATTGGAATCATGTCATCGTATGAACTAGCGTCACCCTGTCCTATGAAATTGCTTGGTACCTTGAGTTAAAGGGAAACGGATGATCGGCTAAAGATTCATTAATTATTGTTGATTATTACCTAATGATAAGTGGCAGATAGTTTTAGATAAAATTTGTCATCAGTATTTTTTTATCGTAAATTGTCCTCCCCTATATACAACATTATATTACATAAAATAGCTTTTATTCCACATTATTGTAATGGTGAAAAGTATTTATCAAGCAAACGTATCACCGACGGATAATAAACATTCCAATCGAGGAAAGATACCAACGGCATGACCCATGACGTTACTGGAATTTACATTTTAATTAACTTCCTCTGTTGCATAAACAGTTCTAAGCATTTCATGTTTTTATTACGACTTCGTCCGGTTTAATCAGGAAATTGAAAATTGAAGCTAATTAAATCATCATGATAAAATCCATGAATAGTCCACGGTAGGAACATGTGAGATTGTACTGATACTAAAATGATGCATTATACAATGGTACGGAGTAAGGAAAGAATATAACACATAATATATGTAGTCATCATCCAAGGAACGAATATGTAATAAAATATAGATTGTCTAAGAATATTATAAATTGGAACCCTCGGGATTACTACTAAAGAAGAGGACGATCAGCAACTAAACCATTGGATCACAAGATATGTGGACTGTATGCGGTGGGGCAACATAGCAGAGTAGTTAAACTATGAAAGTAATAGAAAATACAAGTCGAAGCCCATTATTTAGATATAATCAAACCATACATCGTCACTTAAGGAACCACGTGCTATATTTTATAATTTCTCTCAATTTCCTAGAGAAACATAGAACCGATTAATTCATATTAAAATTAATTTCCAAATAAACCGGGCATACTGCTTTAACTATAAGATAAAAAAAAAATAGAAACATTTTGGAGTACCTCCATTTTGCCGGCTAACATGGAAAACAGCTTAGTTGTAGCATGTGGATAGAGGATTCAATTTGTGGCATGTGGACGAAAATAGCTGTCGTAGTATTACCTTCCTTATTTTTTTTTTTTTGAAAATCTGGCCGCGGAAATGGATTCAGTACGCAATGTTACGTATAGGATAAGGTCTTAATCGTACAGCATGCCTATAATGCATGGACTATGTAAATATAAAAATAAGTGATCCTAATATGAGTGTGCTATATAATAAAAAGAATATAAAATATTTATAATATAAAATAAAGGTTTACTTTATGGTACCAATGGTAACCAATGGATTCAGGGAATTAAGAAAGACAGCAGAGATTGGTATAACAAATAACGTAGTACAAGACAGCTTTTAGAAGAATGATACTAAACTATAAGGTGCAATGTACGAGTACATTTTTTTACATTTTTACTCGTATTACGGGTACACAAAAAAATTTTTATTTATAATAAATAAGAAGACGGCGAGATGTAAAAGGACCGGCACTCCTCTGAAGTCTGGAATATGAGTGTTAAACCATAAAATCCTCCAGAGGCGGTCTAGGTCAGGCAAAACTAGGCTAAACTTCCGAAATGACCGCCGCTTATGCCTGAACATATTTCGTCCACAAAAGTTTACTGGAGGCAAAGAAATCTAAAAGTGCTATGGAAGGTATAAGGGTGTTTATAAGGATGGCCCTGGAGACGGAGTTTTTGAGTTTGACCGACGGAGAGTTTTGGGGAGACGTTTGGTAGACGGCTGACGATGAGACAAAGAGAGCCAATCTAGAAAGAGCTTCCTTGAAGAAAGAGGATTGAACCTGATCAAGGCAACCCAGATCTGCCCCAGACCAACCTCAAGAATCCGCCTTAGACCATAACCAGGTAGATAAGTAAGATAAGTACCCATGTCATTGTTGGTAATAATTATAGCTTTGTATATTGTGTGCTGACACTCACACAGATTAGGTATAACATTCACCCTTTTATTTAAATATCTATAACAGTGTTAGTAAATAAAATATATACATTAATCACAATAAATATTTTATTTCCTAAATGCCACTAACTAATATTGAATTGACTTACAGGTATTGGGTTAGAATCCAATAAAGGTAATCAGCAAGACATTAATAGATGGGGATATACATCCTTATAATTAAAAATAAAAAAAAAGTTTACTTTCAACTACTACTATTATTATTAATTTCAAGACGTATGTGTACGTATAATATATTTTACTTATTTCCCTTGAAGAATGCATATTGTAATATTTGTCAACGAAAATAGTTTCAGTCTTGTAAAAAATTATACTAGGTTTTTGTATACTACAACACCATTTACATCAGACTAAACGAGGTAATTCTTCAACATCCTCCAAGAGATACACATTAACACCACTGTACACTGATAAAGTACACCAGCATAGAACAATGAATCCAAAATTTAGTGCCTAAGATAACTAAAGCCTGAATGGGAATCCAAGTAGGATCCTAATCCCACAGGCTGCTCCCCACCCCCACCATTCAGCGGGGTTAGGGAAGGACCAGCTAAGAACAGATAGAACATCAAACTGATTCAAGTTTAATTAGATGTCCTTATCATGCGTGGCGTCAGGGCCAACTGTTATTGGAGGTGGAGTTGCCGCCGCTTGGGGTGGAGTCGGATAATCTAACTTGTCACTGCTACATCCATTCCTCCCGTCATCCACTTATCTTCAAGATGAAATATGTTTTTACCTTACTACATAGACTGCAATAATTGAAGAAATTTTATAACTGACAATGGAAATATTTTGTATAAACTTGTAAAAATATTAGTCACATATTTTAAGTAAATTTCTTCTTCATTTCATAGATTAACAGGCCAATAAAGGAACTTCTGGTTTTCAACCGGCAAAGAGGAGGGATGTGTCATATTTAATTTTCTGCGTCAATGACTTTATATGTTAGCACAATCAACATGCATATACATATTGAAAAATATACGTAATGATTTCAACTTCAATTTTGGGTTCATTTTTCCTATTTACGTGAAGACAAGTCGAATACCTCCATAAGTCGTTGTTCAATAAGCCAAACTATTTTTCCGAGTCTCTTGAAGATCGACTTATCGAGAGTTAAAATAAAAAAAATACACTCACCACAAAAAAGTGGAAAATAAAAATAATTTTAAAACAAAACTAAAGCGACCAGAAACTGCTCTCCGTTACAGACTACTTCAACATTTACTACTGTAATATGTACTGATTAGACCTATTTAGACGTACAGAGTTGAGTTTTGGGGCTCTACTAAACCATCCAATTCATCTTGTATCCCATCCATACAATCCAAAAACCTTCAAAAATCCTAAATGCCCCAATAAGCTTATCCATAAAGACCTTAATGTTCCATATGTTGCTGAGTTGGCCGAAACCAGATACCTATCCGTTCATAGTAAGCTCCATAACCACTCAAATCCATTAGTTTCTCAACTTGCATTCCCGATAATCCTCCGAGGCGTCTGAATAGAAGATGGCCTAGAGATCTTCTAGTGTAGAATTTTTATTGAACTGCTACTGATGAGTAGTTCTTTTCAAGTTTTGACATGTTATTTTAGTCGTTATCAGCTCATTTACTTGATGTATAAATTTGTACAGTTGTAAATTTCAATAAATTGATATAAAAAATTAATTTTTTTTTTAAAACAAAAAACGACTTCAAGATTAAACCTACATGTACAAACTTGAACAAAAAAGTAAAAAAAATAATATTTTAATTTTTCAAAACAAAGAGCATTAAAGGATAATAACAAAATTATCGATACTTATACATCTATTCACAATTTAGGATCAGTTATTCAGATAAGAAAATAAAGTATTTAAAGTACATTACAATTACATTATAAGATGTATAATGACAGTTATCTATATCTGTGTCAATATTTAATTTTACTTACTTCGTTAAAATATCCATTTTTTTATTTTTATTTTTTTTTAAGAAAAAATTCCTGTCACAATATTACAAGATCAGATAATTTGTTTACATTAGACAGTATGCCAGAGGAGGAGAGCATTATTCAACAATGCCTTAATAACGTGATAACATCAGAAAATCATGGAAAAATATAAAACAATTTGGACAAATCTCTGATTCAGAGAGTTTTCTGTATTTTCGGGGATCTTAGCCGTGACAATGACCTGTATAAAGTGGAATATCTTTGGCTCAGAGCTTTCAAAAAAAGGGCTAATGAAAATCCACTAAGTTGTATCGATCAGATGCATGCTACCCGTCTAATGGGACAGGAAGAATTGGTAGATCCTTTGTCAGCAAAGAAAAATGGAATTAAAAAGTTTTCAGAGAAAGAATATCTTTGAAGAAATTCAAACTTTAAATGAGAAAAGAATGGGATAGAACCCGGAAAATTGGAGAATGTATTTTTTATAATAGAGAGGAATGATATCCAAGATGCTGCGAAGAAGATGCGAGGAACTGTCCAGCTAAAGAGTGGATGTGTCATTGAGGATGTAGAAAACCACAGACTGGGAGGAATTAGAGAAAAAAAATGAAGAAATGACGCAAGGTCGAGACGATTGAAGAAATTTTGTAGAGGTCAAACCTCCACCCCTTGAGGCAGAGAAAAAATAAAAAGTATGACAAAATTAAGTTTAATAAATTAGGAAAAATAAGTAACAATATGTTTTCTGAAGACCCCACAATATCACAACAAGGACCAGAAAAAGAGGATATTTTCCATTATAATAAACTCTAAGTGAGGAATCGACGGCCGAGCGAGTTGAGGCGAGGTCCTCAGCTCGGTACTGAAGGTCATAGTTTCGAATCCCAGCCGGGTGGGTTAAAATTTTTTTCGTGGCGGACCCACAAAATGAATCTTCACATTCCCACCATGGCTAGAATATTTTGATAACCTGTATGATAACACGCCCTTCGTCTGGTTGGAATATAAAAAATATAATTATAATATATCCAGAAAACGAGATTATAATGCTCGTAATAACAGGCCAATTGTTTAAAAAACTACTACTCATTGGTAGCAGTTTAATAAAAGTCCTATTATGGAATATCCCTAGGCCATCTTCTTTTCAGACGCCTCAGAGGGTTATCTGGAATAGAATAGGAAGCGAGTTGCGATACTAATCGATTTGAATAGTAATGGAGTTTACTGTGAAAGCACGTAAATTTGCACACCGTTTATTGAAAACTAAACGTTTTAGAAATGTTTGTATTTTTTAAAGAATAAAACTTTTGATTTCCCTAAAAACTAATTAGATTGCCTTTATATCTAACAATGTTTTATTAATGTAGTATTATCCTCAAAAAATATACTAAAAAATGTAATAATTTAGTTTATGACTAGTTACAGGATACCTCTGATTAGGGACAACTCCTGATTATTCCCATCTGCACGACCCAGTTTTGGAGTGAAGAAAGTTTGAGGGAAACAGAAGCTCATTCTTCCCCCATCTCTTCTTTCCACTCCCTTTTCAGCGGAATAAGGTCCTCATTTAAAGCCCTCGGCATTCTTCAACTCATCCTTTCCCTTTCGGAGATCTGAAGAGGTCTTCTAATTTACATTTCGTTCTTGTTACTTTGAGAACGTTTGCCCTGTGAATGGATACCTTAGCTTGTCATCAAATTAGGAAGATCTTCATTTGTTTATGTAATCTCTTTGTTTTAAGTATAATTTCGTAACTTTTAAATTAACAATTTCTTTTCATTTACTAATGTTTTTTTATTATACATAAAAATGTCTATTTACGACAGATATTTTTTAAAAAATGTTTTCTGTAAAGCAACTAAATTGGAAAAAAAAATTAATTTTAATGTCACTAGAAAATAAAAAAAATCTATAGACCCCCACCCAAAAGACATAACCGTATAAAAATCTTGGAGTATTTTTTTTCAAACTATTCCAGTTATCGAACATTGATACCTAACTTCAAAACTTTATCTCAAAACGTAATTTTATCTGACTTTATTCAGTATAATTAAATTTTACTTTTTTTAAAGATTAAATTCCTATTCGGCGATAAGCTTTAAAAATGTTTACTAAAATAAACAAATCAATATCGTATAATAAATGTTTTACCTGTTAGAGATAAAGTGAGTTATACAACCTAAAGAAGATGAGGAAAATTAAATGGCAAAACTATCCCAGCTGATGAATGGGATTAAATCTGGGGTTTAATAAAGCTATGCAAGATTAAAACAACACCTGCTCTCAACCTGGCGAGGTAGCAGGCCAGTTTAAATTGCATGGCACTCTTCAATTTTCTCTGAGAATATTATATACCGATATTGAATACCCAGTGTGACCACGAAATTGTACTATATAATAATTAAAATAAATAATAATATTTTTAATCTGAATCGATTACGATTTATAATCAAAAGCTTTATATATTTTATCTTAAAATACAAAACAATCCCACCTAATCGTGAATTCATGAGAAGAAATTATGCTTATAGGGATTCAAAATTATGTTGATCAATCATCGTACTACCACTTAAGTTTCGCTTGTAATAATTAAGAATAAAAAACAAAATCAAATAACGCAAATTTGAAAAAAAAAAAAAAAAAATGTCGTCTAAGCTCCTTAAAATACTGATATACAATACTAAACTTTATAGAAAAACGACACATTTGAGGATCCTCTGTTTGTTGTGGATAAAGAGATTTTGTTTGTACAAAGAATTAATTTGCTATAAATATATTTATTTGAAAAAAAGAAGGATAATTCACTAAATAAACAATGGTATAGAACAAAAGATAAGTTGGGAGGGGGGGAGAGAAAATTATCTCTGTTTAGAACAAAGATCAAAGCTAGGAAACATGGTACATGTTTTTTGGAAAGTATATATTTACATTCGGGTAGGATCAGTATGTACAATCATTTTTCGGTTACAGCCAATACAGGTTTATGATAACTAAAGTAGGTAATTAGTCATAATTAAAATAATATTAATTAATACAATTATAATCATTAGAATATTATTATTATTAATTTTTGCTGTTATTGAGTCACACTGGACCTCTAGGGTGACATTGAAGGAGGAATACTAAAAAATAGTAAAATTAATTAATGTTATTAAATTTTATTTTTATTTTGATGAGGTATAGTTGAATGTTAGGTATAAGGAGAAGAGATAGTTGGGGTATGCAGTCATGAAGACAAAAGCAATTAAAAAATAAGTTTTTTAATTTTTAATGCTAACGTTTCAACTTGCATTGAAAGCCTTCATAAGGGGCTAGAAAACAAACAAAAAGGTATGACTAAATAGTAGAGAGTATAAAAAACAAAGGTATAAAGGATAAATATATAAGAGAAAAGACAATAACATAAAGGCCATATCTAAAAGAAATAAAACAATATATAAAGACTACTGAAACAAGATAAAATTAAAATGAGTGATAGATAATTAAAAAATTAATGAGTAAATTATACAATATAATTGGTAAACATAAAAACTGAGTAGACACAAAAATAATGAATAATGTTTACAGATTAATGAATTAATTTAAATATCTATCTTATCTATCATTCATTTTAATTTTAATCTTGTTTCAGTAGTCTTTATGTATTGTTTTCTTTCCTTTAGATATGGCTTTTATGTTATTGTCTTTTCTCTTATATATTTATCCTTTATACCTTTGTTTTTTATACTCTCTACTATTTAGTCATACCTTTTTTGTTTGTTTTCTAGCCCTGATGAAGGCTTGCAATGCAAGTTGAAATGTAGGCATTAAAAATTAAAAAAACTTATTTTTTAATTGCTTTTATCTTCATGACTGCATACCCCAACTATCTCTTCTCCGTTATTAATTTTTGTTAATAACGAGAAACAATAATAAATGTTAAGAGAGGTGAACGGTTATATTCTTGAAACTCAGTTAGTACTATTAAAAACAGGTTCAATGTTAACAGCAAGCTACTCTAATTCTGTGAGTAAACCTGAGTTAGATTTATGTATCTAGCTAAAATTGCTGTTTCGTCTGCATATGTCACTGTTTTCAGGACTGAACGGAATATTATATGTGTAAGTGGTGCGGAGTAGTGGAGTAGTGAAGCAATCATTGAGCCTTGTGGTATTCCTGCTGACACCGAATTAATAATTAATCTTACCCTTAACGGACAAAGAAAAATCGAAAAGGGAGATTGCACATTAAAATAGTAAATAAGTAGGCGTATCCTCTCATGTGTAAATAAAGCCTCTTGTACTATATTCAAACACTGGATCAACTTTCTATTTCTGATAATTTAATTCTTAATCAATTTTTATTATTACCTATTATTATTATTTATTATAATTAATTATCATAGCCAGACGATTGTCCTACGTGCTGTAATCATATGTTATTCTCAGAATAAAGTTCATTTTCTCCTTCTTCTTCTAGAAGACCTAAGGACAAACCAAAGGCCTTCGAAATCAAGTTGAATCATATTACGAAAAAAAAAATGGAATAACCTTTAACATAAAGGCTTAAATTGTAATTAAGAACACAAACCGCTGAATTCACTTATATTTATTATAAAATGTTACGGAAATTATCACAAGATAATTTGAAAAATAAATAAATGACAAAATATCAACGGATGGAGAGTAAAAACTATTTTATTATATACTATAAAGTATAGTATTATTGCACTGCATAATTTTTAGCTTATATGATAATTGCTACTTACGCATAACGATCAGCTCCTCATCGTTAGATGGTTTTGTGAATATTGGGGTGTCTGTAGATACTTCACAGCTGTAGAGACCCGATGCGTCGAAGTCTAGGTCCTTCAGCATTAGCTGCCTTTCGTTGCTGTGCTTCCACTATAACAACAAAGGAAGAAATAATTATTTTATAGAAAATTATAATTTTTTCTTTTTCAGTTTAATAACATATTTTATTGAGAAAGTATTACAATCAGCCTTGTAATAAAAAATGTGAAATATAAATGTATATGTACTATATGTATATATCCCAGAAGCCCTTCTGATTCTCTTTCATAGCGAGTATCAGCAAGTTTAAATCCTTCTTTTACATTTTTTTTTTATTTATACATATAACCAGTAAATACCTAATATTTTAATTTATTTTTCTAAATGTTTTTAAAACTGATGGTAAATGTTGAACGTTGAAAATCAGTCTTAAAATAAAAAAAATACCAATAGGATAGAAAAAATTATTATTTCCCAATTGTAATCCTTTAGTAAAAAAATAACATAAACAATACTCAGTAAATACGGATGGCTAGTAATGACCCATATCCCGGAAAAGATTATTATTATATTACATTCTTAATGAATTATGTTTGTACATAACATAGAATAAAACAAATATAGTACTTAAAAATTAGGATGATCTTATTTAAAAATATTTTTCCTATTCTAAAAACACTCTCAGGAGTGTCTCAGATGAATCGCCCTTAATCTTTTTTCCTTTTTAAAAAAATTATACCTCAAAAACATTCCAACCGATTTTACTAGATTTTATGTGATTATAGGAAACACCTTCTTTCAAATGAAAGAGAGAGAAACACTTTATTAAGTGGTGCTGCCCATTTTAAATGGGCTGCAAAAAAACACAGCATACTTAATCAATCCAAATATGACATACCAAAAAAAAAAAAACCGTAATAGTCATTATTTTTAAAATATAAGAATCTACATATTAAAATGATCAATCCATGCGGAATATAAAATAAAATTTAAAATATTAAAAAGATAATATAAACCTTATTGATAACAATATAAAATATAATATATAAAATAAATATAAAACTATTCACATAAATAACAATAAATGTATAACTAATAACAATAACAATAACTATATAACTAATATCAATAACTAATAACAAATAAAAAAAAGATAAATAAGAAAAACAATCGACGTCATCAAGTATATTAGACTGAAGAATGTCTATAGGAAAAATTCTTTTGAGTGCACAAGGTAATTTTTTTTTTTTTTTAATTTTTAATACTAAGAGGAAATACGCGTTTATTTCCCACACGCTGTAAAAAGTTATATATAGTTCCTTAAGCAATCATAGGTCATGACTTTTCAAACTTCACAGGAAAAACGTAAAAGTAATTTATACAAATGAATATTAATATTCCAGGTAGAAAAAAAAAAAAAAAAAAAAAAAGAATAGCGTGCATCCATTTCACCGGAATACCTACCACACGGAAAACATGTGTAAGTATAATAGTAGCATGTGGATAACACTGACTGTAACAATATTTCTTTAAAATCAGGTCTCATAAATAGATCGAACAATACGACAAAATTTTAATTTAAGGATAGGCCAGTTTTGACGAAACACTGATTTATAGTATGTAGCGTCGGCATGTACATTTCTAATAAATACATACAAATTTTAACCAATGTACAGAAAGTTTTGGTTCCTAAAAAAAATTCAAAACTTCATAGTGAAGAAATTCACCATAAATTGAAGATTTTTTTTATTTCTTTTTATATATAAAACTTTTTTAAGTATATTTAAATGTCAAATTTTGAATAAAAATTGCTCCATCATATTGTGAAACTCAAAATTCGGGCCGTCACGCAGTTGTTTCTTTATTTAACAAGGAGAGAGCGGCGGTATCAGCATGGAGTCGAGTGGAGGGCAAACATCCCGCTCGCAACAACACTCGCTCTGGGTAAGCTATCCCTTAAGGGTCCAAAACACAGTTTCAGGGCGACGTGTCAGCTTTCAAAATATTAGGTAACCGAAAATGATAATGTATTTTATGTATAAACTTTAAGTATTTTAGCGGAAAATGATTGGTAAAGTGTACAAAAATTTATATAGTTAAAGGCCTATAAATTATAAGCATAATCTATATATATATAGCTAAATAAAAGGTTCACGGGACTGAGTTTTTAAAAAGAGATTTTATTGAAGTACATACATTATATCAAGCAAAAGCACAAACTTAAAGCCTATTACAAAACTTCGTGGAACAAACTGACATCATAACGGGTAGAGGCAGAGTGTCACCGACGAAGGTGGGGGTGCCCCTTTTATACAATTATCTAGGAGAGGGGATAGTGTACATTTATTTATTATTCCTTAATACCATTGGGTTTCTATAACTTCTCCCCCCCCCCCCAGTTCCGAGGTCTCCGATGGAACAAATATCTAATAGGTAAGATTCTATACAATAAAAATAAAAGGTTTGGACCTTATACATTTCTCAATACCTTTTACACTAAGTCATAACATTGCAATAGATAATATTCTATAAACAAAAGGGATTGGACCTTATTCTAAGTTTATACAAGCATAGAAGGATTAGACTTTGTTTACTAAATTAGAATTTGAACATTTGAAAACAAAAAGTTACAATTATCAACTTCCTATAAACAAAAGGATTATACTTTGAACTTCCTGTTTACTAAGTCAGGATCTGTACACTTGAAAAATAAAAAGATTAAACCTTGTGCTCTAACACTAAAATAAGATTTACATGATTGTCAATTTCCCATAAACAAAAGGATTAGACCTTGTCCCCTTCTTAATATTAACAATAAGCTTAAACTATAAAATGTTTATACATTACAAAATTCCTTACATGCTAAAGTACAATTTTCCTTATAACTAAAAGATAATAGGATATTTCTTAATACTAAATAATACATTATTTAAACAAAAGGACAAACTAAAATAAGAGTCTTTGAATCAGTTTCCTCTATTGCAAATAATACTTTTAGCTTCAAAATTACTCAATTAAAATAATAATATTTTAAATCAAAATAATAATTCAAACACTCCTTTACAATAACTACAATTAATAATAATTTCAAAATAAAATACATACTTTTTCAATGATCAATCAAAATAATATTTCAAGACAAAATAATAGTGTCCTAATATTTATTATAGTTCTCCAAAATATTAATTACAAAATAAATCAAACAGAATATTATCGTGAAATAAAATAATGCTTTGAATGATCTTTTACATTATTAACATGGAATATAATATTTTACAACAAAATACAAAAGTCCGACTTTATTAAAATAAACTACAGCATTGTCAGTTCAATACAGATAATTCTTTTCAATATAACATAAACATTACTCCTAATATCATTACATTTGTTTAAATAAAATTAAATATTTTTATCAGAATCATTATCTGAAAATCCGAGACATCCGAAATATTTACGCGATGGATTTATTATCGTCGTCTGAAATATATTGTTTCTTTTTTCTCTTTTTTCTATTTTTTAATATTGTCAATATGGGTTTTAATCGGTCTCTTATCTTTCACTAGTACATTTACTTTTTTATTTGTTCTACTTTTTAAAATAATCCCCTAATTGTTTCTGAATATCTATTTTCTCTATTTTTTATTTAATTTTCAGATCTAATTAGTTTATGTAATAATTGTTGGTCCTTATGATATTTTAATACATATTGTTCCGTCAGTCGGTGTTTTCGTCTGACTAATCTGGAGGTTAAAGTAATTTCATTGGGCGTTAGGTATTATTGTACGCTATTACCGCTAAATTTCTGCTGCATAGAACATTTATTTTTTCTTTCCTACGTTTAGGGTAGAGTGGACTCTGTTCAATAATCCCAAAGAGTTTGAGTGGCTGGCTGAAGTCTTCATTTTTATCATTTCCGTCCCTTGTCTAATGAATTTGTAGAGGTGTGGGAAAGTATTCATATAGTTAGTCAGTGCGTTACAAATATTAATTGCGTTCTTTGATTGTAGGGTTTGAGCAAATAAATGTTTCGAAAATGTGTCTACCGCTGTGAAAATTATTGTGTTGTTAAAATTAAAAATGTCAATCATTAATTCCTGAAACGGTCTTTCTGGTGTAGGTGTAATTTGAAATTTGGTCTTTATAGGTTTTCGGTCATATTTCGTAACTTTACAAGTTTCGCATTTATTAATATACTCGGCTATTTTATTTTGCATCCCTGGAAAATAATATTCTTTTTTAAGTTTTTCGAATGTTTCGTTTATACCCCTATGCTTTGTTTTGCCTAAATGATAATTATCTATAATTTCTATTTGTTCATTCGGGTTTTCGACGTCATTTACAATTTGTTTATATTTTTTCAATTTAACCGATGGATATTCCGTTTCTATTATTTGCTGTATTGTTCTAAAATAATCGTCATATAAATTTTCGGTTATTTCGTTAGGTGATTTACAAATTATCCCGTATGTTTTATTAGGTTCGAGTATTTGTTCTAATAATGAAGCGATATCTGATTTAGCATAAATGTTTAATTCGTATCGGCGTTTCCCAAATGGTTTAGTGAAATTAATTTTTGTATTTCCTCTTTTTATAATTATTTGATTTTTTTCTATGTTTATACATTTTTCGGGTTCACAAATTCGTACTTGTTCGTTACTAGATTCCTGGGAATGGATTGTCTCTAAATCATCTTCCGGCGGTACTTCTAAGTCCTCTATTATCGCGTCATACTCGGAATTGTTTTCGTCCGCTATTTCCTGATTTAATAATTCTTCGACGTCCATTTCCTCCACGTCGCTATTATGATTCAATTCGTCGCTTCCCCTGGAAAGTGCATCGGCCACGTAATTTGTTTTTCCCTGAATGTGTTTAACTTCGAATTCAAATTCTTGTAATTTCCAAACCCACTTCATTATGCGCGTGTTACCATTTTTCATTGAAAAAATCCACGTTAAAGGTTTATGGTCCGTGCATAAAAGAAATTTTGTACCGTATAAATAAGGCTTAAAGTGTTGGGTTGCCCATACTACCGCTAGTAATTCTTTTTCTATTGAACTATAATTTAATTCCGCATTTTGTAATACTCGGGACGCGAATGCTACTGGATGTTCTATTTCATTTTCGTTCTGTAGTTAATATAAATGGCCGTTCCCAATCCGGATAATTTAAAATTGGTGTGTTACTCATCATTTCCGTCAAAGTTTGACATGCTTCTTTAATTTCCTTTGTGCCATAAATTTTTGTTTTTGTTAATGAATTAGAAATCGGTCTGGTAATTTTTGCGTAATTTTTAATAAACTTTCTATAGTATCCCGTCATGCCCAAAAATTGTCTCGTCGTCTTTTCATTACGCGGAATGGGGAAATTTAAAATTGCTTCTATCTTTTTCTCGTCTGTTTTTAATCCGTCTGGGGTTACGATGTAGCCTAAAAAGTTTAATTCGGTTTTAAAAAAAAATTCGGTTTTATCTAGTTGTATTGATAGGTTATGTTCTTTTAGGGCTTCAAATACTCTTTTTAAATCTTTTAAATGTTCTTTTTCGTTTTTTGAGTAGACTATTATGTCGTCGATTTAAATCATAGAATTGGGGATATTTTGTATCATCATCGTCATCGCTCTCTGAAAGGTTGGGGGTGCATTACACAAGCCAAAAGGCATACGTAGAAACTCAAAATGCCCATTTTCGGTGGAGAACGCGGTTTTAGCTATTGAATCTTTATCCATTTCGATTTGGTGAAATCCCGACGCGAGGTCTATGGTAGAAAATATTTTCGATCCCTTTAGTCTATTTAATAAATCTTCGATATTCGGTAGGGGAAATTTGTCTTTTACTGTAGCCTGATTTAGTTTCCTGTAATCGATCACCATTCTAATTTTTTTCTGTCCCGACGCGTCTGATTTTTTCGGTACGATCCAAAGCGGAGAATTATACGGCGATTTGCTAGGTCTTATATTACTTTTTAATAGTTTTTGAACTTCATCATTAATTTGTTTTTTAAATTGTTCCGGGTAACGGTAATTACGCGTATAAATTGGATTTTCATTCGTTGTTATTATTTTATGTTTTATTAACCCTGTTGATTTTAAATTCTCGTCGTCCCTTTTTAATACTTCGCCATGTTGGCTAATAATTTCGATTAATTCTTCCTTTATTTCCGGACTAATATGTTCGTGGCGAATTAAGTTTTTAATTTCGTTTTTATCATTAATAAAAAATAAGTCATTTTCTAATTTGAATTTTTTCTTTTTAAATTTTAATTCATTTTTTTCTAAATTAATTTTTAATTTTAGTTTTTTTCATTGTCTCGTAGCCCAATAAAATATTAAACCTTTCGCTAAATGGAAATATTAAAAATTTGACTTTTTGATTAATTCCTATCAGGGGCATTAGGTCAATTATCACGCTTTGTGATCCTTCCGCCGTTCCCGTAGGTGTTCGAATTGCAAAATCCTCTTTAGAAATTTCCGAGAAATGTGGAATGTGATCGGGGTGTATATAATTTTTTGTGGCACCCGTATCAATTAGCCATTTATTTCCCATACTATCAGTTAAGTTCGGTAAATCGTTATTTAAGTTCAAGTCATGAATTTCTATTTGTTTATCCTGGTTATCTATTTCTTTATCCGGTTTAGAATTTAAATTGTTTATATCCGGTCCGGAGGTCTGCTTGTGCTCGGGCCTAATTCTAAAAAATGATCCTGTCTTTTTTCCAAAGATTCAATACGCTCTTGTAATAATTTTATCTGTTTATCCTTTTCCTCTTCTATCGCGTGTACTCTATTAGAAACGGTTCTCATTGAAACAGTGTTGGAGTCTATTTGGGGTTGCTGATAATTTTGTTGCCTAAAATTTCTGGAGGGCGGTTTATTAAAAAATTTATACTGTGACTGGGGGTCCCACGGTTGATTATAAATCGGAGTAGTATATTCAATAGCTCGCTGTTGTGGCCGGAAGTTATGTTGATTGTTATTGTTATAAGCATTAAAGGTTGGACTTTGTTCATGCTGATACGGTCTGTATTGTTGAGGATTATTGTACGACGCATATTGCTCGCGGTGATACTGATGGGGTCGGTTGTAATTTTGATAATCATGGTGGTTGTTAAAGTTTGGTCGGTACTCTTTGTTTTTAAAATTATTTTCGAAATTCTTCTTTTTGTAATTATTTTGAGTTGGGTTATTCTTATACTGTTTTTTATCTCCGTAAAGTCTATGTACAATATGAGCCGCGCTGTTTCTTAATATTTCTTCTAGGTCTTCTAACGAGTCAAATTTAATGTGATAAATAAAATCTGTTAATGCCGGATGTAAGCTATGTACTGCGTGATGGGATATCTGTTTGTCATACCTATACATTTCGTCCTGTTTGTTTAGTATCTCATTGTCTGAATAAATACGTGCGTATAAATCGCATCTTTTTTGGCCCAGTCGTTCCAAGAAATCGAGTGGGTTTTCGTTATGGTAAGTCCGCGTATTTAAAATTTCTGAAATTAATTGTTCCCTAGTTCTCGTGTCCTGATATTTTCTTTTTAAGAATTTTATTATTTCTTTTACTGTATTGAATTCCTTATCATATACGGCGACTTTAGCTTTCCCTGTTAATTTGTTTAAGATTGTTAAAACTAATTTGGCTTGGTTTGTATTTTTATGAGTATTGTCCTCTTTACAATATAAATTATATAAAAATTCGCTATTTCTGATAAAATCAACTAGTTGTAACGGATTTCCGTCGTATTCCGGGATTAATGCTAAATCGTGATTTTTAATTTCAAGAGCCATATTAATATCTTCTTTTTTAACTAACGTTGAACCTGTTATTTTTAAGTTACTTAATTTTTCTTCCAAACCATTCATAAAGATAAATCAATATTTTAAATTATTATACTTATTACTAACTTATATTTAAATTACAAAAATTACTTAAAAATAAAAATAAAAATAAAATAATTATACTTTTTCTTGATACAACGATGTCTTCGATGTCTTCTCGATGACTTCCTCCTTTAGCTCCTTCCCGTCGATTCCTTAGCAAAGAGGTTGAAGGTCCTTCTGGTTAAGGTATTGGAATACCAAAGTGCTCCCAAAGACTTGAAGATCTGCTGATGTATTAGTACTCAGCTCCCAATCTTCTCATGCCAGTGGAAAGAGGTCTCGCTGTTCTGTACCTGAAATAAGATAGAACTGCCGCGAAGTTACGTTAACGCTTCCAAATGTCCCTCCGTTCGGGCGCCAGCTAAATAAAAGGTTCACGGGACTGAGTTTTTAAAAAGAGATTTTATTGAAGTACATACATTATATCAAGCAAAAGCACAAACTTAAAGCCTATTACAAAACTTCGTGGAACAAAAACATCAAACGGGTAGAGGCAGAGTGTCACCGACGAAGGTGGGGGTGCCCCTTTTATACAATTATCTAGGAGAGGGGATAGTGTACATTTATTTATTATTCCTAATACCATTGGGTTTCGGACTGTTTTTGTGGACGAGAATAAACGTTATGTCGAGAGATGAAAGTCTATTTTTTTAAATTTTACACAGCTGGTCAATAAAGACTGGATTTGGAAGGGGAATTATTTTTGTACAGCCGTCTTCAATGCCTCTAAAACTATTAAAAAAAAAAAAAAAAAAAAAGAATGAATAAATAAATCTAGAATTCGGACTTTTTTGGACGGTTTTGGAATTCCACGCCTCAAATGCAGGGTTACAGAAAAAAAGAAAAACTAAGAGTGAGGAAGAGAGAGAAATTTATTCTCCTGCTCAGCTACAAAATACTGCGTTTTAAACTAAAACAGAGGAAGTATTAGTTTTGTGCATCCACTGGGTTTTGAATTTTGAATTGTTAATTTTTTTTAATTTTTTTAAAATGTAATTTAGTATAACAATGTAGTTGTTACGCTGCTATAGTTGTTCAACAGGCGGAAACCATAGAGCTCATAAGTTTAAGTGATATAAAGTTTTATAAGCAAGCGAGTTTTGAAAAATAAATAAAGAAATCGTATTTCTATGTGACTAAGAAAATCAATAGATGTTGGATATGTCTATCAATAATCTTCTTTTCCTAATTCACAGTTCTGAGTTAAAAGGATCAAATTATTTAAATTAATAATTAAAAATTTCGAACATGTTTTTTTTTTCATCCAAACCAATATAGAAAAATCATGTTACAATTTTAAGATTTAACCCCGTAAAACGTAAGTAAATTTATACATGTATCTGAATTTTTAAACTTTAAAATAAACCAAAGAGAACGCAAAAAAAAAAAAAAAAGGGAAAGAAGGGGAGTGCTTATTATTCCTCTCACAAAAAGTCACTTTGTCATTTTTCATAGTCATTTTTACTCTTAGAAATCTGAAAACTATACTATTACTTACTAAATATTTTTAACTGATTTTAGGAAAGAACAATGTATTAAGTTTTAAGGTCTAATAAAGTACTAGATATTAATAATATTTAATACTTTAGATATAAGATGCACTAAAGACATAACTGAGCATTGCTGGGATCTCTTTTGACTTGGCTTGTCCCTCTATAAGTAAAGAGATGGGCTTGTTCATGGAACCCTACCAAGGCTGAGTATATATTTTGTATATAGACTATGACAGTATTTTTAATTTAATTTTAATTTTCTTTTTAATATTATTATTTTTATTATTATAAATCTTGTAAATTAGTAGGTAATTTTAATTTTCTTTTTTTATTCATTTATTTTTTATTTTACATATTGTATGACCATAACAATCTGTGTCATTTATTGTCCTCAACTGATTTAATTTCATCCATTTACAGTAGTATATGTAAGAAATAATATTTTAGTCTAGTAAAGAGCTATTTAAAAAAAATACGAGTATTAAAAAAAAATACATTTAACAGTTGAGGTAATAAAACAAATAACGGTTTATGTAAACATTAAATACATAAACCCTCTACATACATAAAAAGTTTGATATTGCTCCAAAGTACATTTATATATCACATTACATACTTTCTCAACTGAAATGTTTTTGGTTTCCATAGTTTTATTATGAAATTACTTTTTTCTTTTAAAAACCCGCAATGAGCTTAAATTCCTTATGTATGACATGATCTTGTAGAAGATCATACAGTGAAGATATTTTTGATATGGTTACACTATAACACTATATACTCAGGGTGGGTGGATGTGTGGGCGATCCGCCTACTAGAAGTAGACCGCCTCGGGCATAAGATTTGACCGCCCTGATTAGATATAAGATTTGACGACACTGCTTATACGTTGTTGATTTCACCCAAACAAGAAACCTATAATTTCGTAATGCAGTTCAAATACAAGTTTCTTCCATAGTAATAATAATAAAAACTATCCCTTCTTATGTATCTTCCTAATAAACATCTGAGCCGTTTATTATGAGGTTTTCCTTATGATATTCTAATATAGAACTATTATATAATTCAATTCCACCAATGCAAGTTGCCTATGTCATTGTCATGTCGTTATTTTCATTGCCCCTCACATTTACCTGATATGTATATTTATATGGTTGTGAATATAAATAAATACCTTTCTAATTATGCAATAAATACAAATTATTGACTTGTAGAAGTTAGCATTGATCTCATCAGATGTTAATAAAAGTTGACATAGCAGAATTATCAATTGGAAGAGGTGCCATTCCTCAGCGTTCGAGGTTAATGAAGTCATTCGATCCCTGTCACTATCCATAGCTGAGAAGTTATGGATATCACAATATGACACCATCCGGCAATACATCATTTAACTCTTGCAACGAACGTTGTAATAGTTAACTGATAAGTAAATAATAGTATTTCTTAAGAAGAAAGTATGAAATGAAAATACACATAAAACTAAATGAAATCGGACTCAAAACTCAATCATCTAGGGAACAATGAGAGAAAGTTGCATTATTTGATTCATACATTGATTCAAAGAGTTATTTGGGATGAATCTGAGAATTACGAAAAAAGAAATACACTTTATATTCAGACATTCACTCTTCGTGATTTATGAATTTTTCTAATTTAATCCTCAAATAAAATAGTTTTGTAAATTAAAAAAAAGAATCAGTTCGCTTGTTTGTTCTTGGGCGCTACAGTCCTTGCAGGACCTGGGCCTCTGCCACCATCCTTCTCCTCTCCTCTCGGTCCCTCGCCAGGCTCCTCCAATTCCGTATCCCCAGCCTCCGCAAATCCTCCTCCAGGTCATCCATCCATCTGCGCCTGGGTCTGCTTCTCTTCCTCTTTCCTCCTGGTGTACCATTAAACATTATTTTTGGCAGCCTGTTGGGCTCCATTCTTTCGACATGTCCCAACCATCTAAGCCTGCCCTTCTTGATAGCACAGAGTATATCAGGCTCACCATACAGTAGTGCGATCTCGGCGTTGCTTCTTATCCGCCACCTGTGCTCCTCTCTCACAGAAAAAAATCAGTTCATCTTAAAATTTGGATTCCACATAATATTAGTTAATACAAATTGTTTTCTTTGAGGGGGGTAAACAGTTTTTTTTTTTTTTTTTTTTTTTTTTTTTAAGTTTTCGGGTTTTAAAGCCTCGCAGCATCCTTGGAGATCTAGCGAAGGTCCTGGAAGGTACAAATCGGGTGCAATCATTGATAAGGTGCTCCGCTGTCAGCAGGCAGTTGCCTTCAAATATGTGCCGGTGGGTAAACTTGCTGTGTCCAATTCTAAGGCGTGTTATTACTGTCTGTTTTTTCCTGTTTATTGGGAGAAGTGTTGCTGGAAGAGTTTTCATATATTATTTTCATTGTTGTTTTAGGTACTTTTGCTCAGAAGTTGTACCATGCCTCTGTGTACAGGTCAAATATAGATTTATTAAAGTCGTTGAGAGTGACTTTGGTATCGGGAAAAGGGAACATAGTTCTCGCTTCCTTTGCACTTATGTCTGCCAATTCATTTCCTTCTATATCGGTGTGACTCGGGAACCAAAGAAATTTAATATTTTTATTCATGCTTAGGGCTGATTTCAATATTTTCATTACAATAGGATTGTCGGTTTGCTTATACAGTACGATCTTGATAATTCGAGACATGCGGAAACATATAGATGACGGATACAATACCTGAAACAACCTTATTGGATAAAAAAAAAAAATATATTGCTTTTTTAACTTTTATAGCACAGTAAAATGTTACAAGAATAACATTAGAACTAACATAAAATCGAGGTATTTACAAGTGTAATGTGGTGGCGCCTCTGGTCTCAGTTATTGTACACGGCACCTAAAATAGTAATCAGAAATTCGAAATTCTGAATCTTCATACTAGACTGAATGGACAAAATTGTGATTTTTTTCTTTTAACTATAAAGCTTTTATTAAAAAAATAAAATAATAATAATTAATTTTATATTAGTATTCCACAACTCCAAGCATAAGTAATTGTGCTGTAAAGTATATATTTATACCTTGTTCGCGCCAATCGGCGCTATTGTGAGGGGGGGGGGAAAGGAGAAAAACTTTAATATACCGTGTATTGACGCACTCTATGAATTTCCGGTGCAACTAGCCCTTATCTGCGTTAATCCCTACTAGAATATTCCTCTTTCTTCTATCATCTGTGCTCCAGTACGCACCTATTAAAAATTGCCCAAGACCTCATGGTCTTCCATCGCTTCTTTGACCAAGGCGAAATAGCCTTCCAGGACCCTGTTCCTCTTTTAAAAGTGATCCTATTTCCTGTGCTAGTCATTAAAGATTTAGTTCTTCCCTTAATGAGTGGTGACCTAAGAGGAGGCGAGCTTGGACGAATATTGCAGCTTAGGAGAAGCATTCGCCAGACGATTCCAGGGGCCCCCGGACAGACCGTCGGCGGCAGTAATAAGGTAAGAAGTTTCTTATGTACTATTTGTTTATGCTACCTTCTCAATAATATCTCCCCAAAGGTGCGAAACCTCGTTTTCATATTTTCCCATACAGTCCATTTTCTAGAGGCCGAGGCGGGTTTTCCGTTTCGGACATTAACATTATTTTACTATACATACCTCATTTAGAAAGATATGCGTATTTCTTTACCATAGCTACACGATTTATCATTCATTCAAGGTTTAGATTTACCAAACAAATATTATAATATAGTCTTAACCGAGCTTATTGTTTTATAATAAGAACGAATATCAACAAAAGAATAATCGACTGGATCTTCAAAGTGTTTTCATGATTCCAAGACTTTTAAAGGAAATGTGTTGAATTTCATCTAAACAAAGCTAGACCGACTTAGTAATAGGGCAAAAATTGAGATAGCTTGGTTGGGAAGTTTCGATGCAACCGCCGTAGAGCACAGAACTGACACGTCTCATGTATATTTCGGTCTCTGCAGAACTTTCTTAATGAAGTATAATAAAGCTGGCATTAAAAGAGGCTTGTGAGGATCTCTTAATCCAGATTTTGTCTAAAAATTTCATAAATTCTGCAGTGAAAAAATAATGGGAATACGTAAAAAAGTGGCAAACAGTTATCAATTGAAGCAATTGCTAGAAGAAGTTGTCAAAACAATTACAATGAAATGTTCAGGAGAAGCATTTTAGCGTAACTCTTTGGAACTTTTATGGATGTAAGTATTTTCTTTATAACATTGTTTCAATTTATCATCTATTGTTCATTTTGGTCGGCTAACCTTACTTTAAATTTTTTATAATAAATCTGTTGATTACTCGTTGCTCAAGATATAAAAGTTATTGTCTAGAGTTAACTTTTTTATTGTGAAATTTTAGTCCTATCTATTTACCTTTTTGTGTACTTAAAATAATTTTGAAAAAACATAGTCAACCCCTTCTTCCGCCAATGTCTTCAATCAAAACTAATGTCATTAATTAGTGTTTGAAAATGGTATAAATAATTTTTTTTAAAAATATGTAGGTATATATAACTTTTTCCTAATCCAATATTTAAAAAAAAAAAAAATTAATTCCTGAACACTGATTCACTTTAGGAGTAAAGAGTCTTCTTGTATATAAATGACAAAACGGTGGAGGGAAGAAACCTTGTTTACCCGACGGCGGGTTGTTGTTATACATTACGAAGATAGTAGACATTGTTATTAGAGGAAGGGACAGAGAGGAAGGGCGGAAGGGAGGAAGGGAAGAGTATCCCCGATCCAGCTCACGTCCGCTGCTAATTACTTCTACCGATCCCTCCGAGGTTGAGGCACGTCAGCAAACACAGCCAAATACAAAACAGTTCGCTTTTTATTTATTCTCCTTCTGTTTATCCGCTTCTCGGCCAATCTAATTTTTCTTTTTTCCTTTTTTCTCTCTCAAATCTCGTTAAACCAGGGCAAGGGTTTCCCAATGGCAGAACTCTGACAATGTGATATGGGTTCTCTATGACGATACAAGAGCTGTATTTTCAATCTGTGTGATGTAGTGTATTTTATTGAACTGGGAAAAGTTGAAATTAAAAATATACTTCAATTAAAGCCTGATTCTAAAAGGAAAAAAAAGTATTTTTTATTTCATAATCCCTATCTTATGTATATTCCTACTAGCACCTTCCGTCGCAGCTTCACCCGCTTTGGTAAGTAAAGAACCAAAAATCTAGTATTGAAGTATGCAATTGAGCATTTTTTCTTATTTGATATTTTCGCGAATAGCAGTCATTTCTATCACGATTAAGTGTTTGAAGATTACGTAGTGTGAAATAAAAATTTAAATATATGAGATGGTAATCCAGATATACAAAGACTATTATGAAACCCTTACGGGTAATAGACTGCATCATCGACAAACCACAGTGCACTCACCTAACACTGCACATTAAAATAATTATTATAGTAAACCTATTTATAATTACTATTGTAAACCTTCCTAAAACTGTGAAGTTAAACTTTGGTTCACATGGTAAATAGTTTTACGATTGCATACTTTGTTGCAGAATCTAGCCACATATCGTTCGATTTTTAAACTTCATTGGGATCCACACATCTCAGCACAAATTTATAGCTTTTATCATAACAATTTAATTCAATCGAGTAAATTCTATAAACAATTCCTAGCCATACATAATACCTTATCTTTGTAACCTCTTTTTAATACCGCTTGCCACCTATCGGTCAGATTTCAAACTTTACTGCGCACCACATATTGATCGATTTTTTGACATCAATTTGAAAGAATAGTATAAGTTTTATTATTACTTTACCTTCCTAGGACTTTAAAGATGATGTGGTTAAAATTTGGTACGAATATGGTGGTTAGTGATCACAAACAAAAAGTCGCTTCTCCTTTTATTTAATAGTATAGATTTATGTTGCTCACAAAAACGGGAATTTTTTTCGATAATCGTTAGTAAACTGAAACTGTTGCTCCAACGTCTATCGGCTTAAATAAATACAAGGATTAAATTCATAGTTGATAGAATTTTTTGAACCCAAACAAATTTCAACAAATATCCTTTACCCTTCGTCGTAAACCTTCAACTTTCTGTCCTACAGTTTCTTTCAATAATGTTCTATTAATCCCCGTTGAAAAAATCCGCTATCTAGGACTCCATTTGGACAAATGTCTTACTCGGAATCCACATACAAGACTAAAATGACCGTTATAGACTATTTCAAGATTTACAAGACAAACGTTCAAAGCTATCAATAAATTACCAAAGACTCATTTGTACACACTGAGTTGAGTTTTGGAGCTCCATTAAACCTTCCAAATCTTCTCTTATCGAATCCTAACAATCCAACACCCCAAATGCTCCATTTTATGTCACAAGCAAACTTATCCATGAATACCTTAATGTCCCATACGTTGCTGATTTAGAAATAGATTTTGCAGAAAAGTAATTATTTTTCTGCCTCATAAAAATTATTATCTGATAAAAATGTTGAATTTTTCCTTTTGGAAATTGTGTAAAATATTATTGATGGGCCATTAGTTGTAGGCACTGGGAATGCAGTCTACCAGCGCAAGAGTTTCTTAATGTGCTCTGTCTTTCTGGACTACCAAATCATACATAAAAAATAAAGATTGGATGTCTAATTATACTATACAATATATCAATTACACCTTAATGTCTAATTATGTTTTTACGTTATATTATATCAAATAAAACTGAATACGGAAAATATCACTGAAGAAATAATCAATGCATACTTCAATACAAAATTTTATCGATAAACAAATAAAACATTTATTATTAGTTGAAATTATCCAGGTTCTTTACTTACGAGAACAAGTGAAACCACGGATAGCTAGTAATTTAAAAATAAACAAGAGAAAAAATTATGACTTTTTTATTATTTGTTTTCAATTCATTTCTCCTGCTCACTTAGCATGGAACACTGTTCTCGGTAAATAGAAGGTATGTAGGGCACAATACTCTTCATGTCACAGTATTTTTCTCTTTTCTATTGTCTTTCAGCTGTTCCATAGTGGCAACGGTAATTTTCTAGAACCCTTTATCCTTTTCTTGTTTTCTAAATAAAACTTTAAACTGTAAATTAAAAAGGTTATGTTGAAAACATTATTATAATCCTGTTTTCTAAACCGTTCTAATTGTTTTTAATAATTTACATTTTTGTCCTAATTATATTTTTATACATTTTAAAAATACAAGTTAAAAGTCATTAGAAATAAAACTAGATCTGAAAATTCCTTATTATTATCCTTTTATTCAGAAAACACAGTTAATGATTTGTTAACATCCTGAGTAAACCACAGGTAAAAAAGTTCTGTACATGGATTTATGTATTTATTAATAACAATAAATAATATGAGGAATTCAGAGACAGCTCTAAAAGTAGGTAAAATCGACATTTATGTAGTACTTGATATAAACATTCTACAAAGGTGGTGTTGAGGCGAGGAGTGAAGGAGACGTGGACTATACAGCTATTATATAAGTAGGTGAGGTAGAGAGGGGTGGGGGAAAGGGGGGGAGGGTAGGGGGAAGACAGGGAAGGAAGAGGGGTGATTTATGGTGCCATAGCGGAACAAGATTGTTTCCTTAATAACAGATCGTAAAGTTCAGCCTGTATTCAGTCCGCTAATGCCTTTACAAAATGGGAGGAGGTGTAGGGCCTTTCAAAGTCCCAGCCCTTTATATACAAAACTGGTTTCGTGGATCGCCGACTCGGTTAGCGACGTTTATACGCTAAATGGTCCAGTTTCTTTGTTAGGTTTGAGATACAACTTTTCTTAAGTACAGTTGAGATTTTGTAGCACCCAAGAAATCACTAGCAGACCAGTAACCAAATAGATTGGTAAATAAATGGTAAAATTATAATTTTTTTTTTAATTGATACATTATAATTTTTGGGTTTCAAATTTGAATTTCCATTGCTTCTTTGGAAAACCGTTATCCTTGTGCCGTCAACAATCGTTAGATTCTGCAGATTTGAAAATATTATCCTCCAGTGCCCTTAAAAAAGAACTAAACGGAAAGACAGAGTATCTTTTGACAAACGAAATAATTTAATCAATCATCAAAAGGACAATAATGGCCGAATACCTTTCAGCCGTAAAAAATCGTTAAATACTGGAAATTCTGTAAATAGTATCCTTCAGTGTCCTGTAAAAAGTATTAAACAGGAAGAGAGTGTCCTTTAAAAATGAAACAAATTTAATAATTTTTCAAAAGGTTAACATTTAGAATTTTCTTCGGATCGTTAAACCCAAGAAAATTTGAGAATAGTATCTATCAGGGTCCTCTGAAAAGGAATAAACGAGAAGACAGTGTCCTCAAAGAAGGAAAGAGTTTTAATATATAATAAATTTCAATACATATGTATATAGAAATTTAATATATATATTTTAAATTTTAATATGCAATTTAATTTGTTTAATATTTAACAAATTGAAGGAGATAGTATGAATGAATCATTGTGATCTAAAAGTCTACTGTTTAGAATAAAATGCATGAAATTATTAAGCAAGGTATGCGATATCTAAAGCACAATGAAACTTTTTTTTATCAGCGGTTAAAGATGTTTTAGTAGTAAAAAAGAAAGAAATGCGCTTATATTAAAACTCTCCATAGCTCCAGACTAGAAAATCCAGGAATCCATAACCCTTCTGAGAAATAGAAAGCAGTGGGCCGTATTCAAGAGATAGTCCTTGATGCCAATCCTTAAGTTTATAATATTCTGGGTAACCATTTAGGTCTCACAGAAATTGATCATTCCTCTACTTCACTGCAAATGAATGAAAAATCTTCAAACACTTTTCATAAATGAAAGAAAAAAAATTCATAAATTGTTTTAAGCAGTACTGAGTATTCAGTGTTTCTTTTTTTCATATAATTAGGGATGCAGGCAAAGAGAAACGCCACGTAGAAATACTTTAATGCGTGCCAACGTTTCGACTTGCCTTCCAGGTCTTCTTCCGGGCCACCGAACCACACTGGATAGGAGACGAACAATGACTGATCATAAATGGAAAAAGCATGAAAATGTGAATAAGGTTGGAAAGTTACAATTTTAGTTTAAGTCATAGTAGGAGAAAAATCACTAATTAAAGAGCTCGAAATCATGAGCGCAGTCTGAGAAGTAGCAGAAGCAGGAACACGATTTCTCTCTTGAAGATGACCAGTTCTAGGTAACTTTTGAAGCCCAGAAGTTCACGATTAATAATGATAAAAGTAGAGTTGACTATTAGTTGAACGGAGAAGAAGATAATCCGGGATGCAGTCAAAGAGAAATACCACGTCTCACAGATCAGTCATCATTCGTCTTTTCTCCAGTGTGGTTTGGTGGCCTAGAAGAAGGAAGGCCTGCAAAGGCTGTTCGAAACGTTGGCAAGTATTAAAGTATTTATGATTAGACGTGGTGTTTCTCTTTGACTGCATCCCGGATTATCTTCTTCTCCATTTAACTTAACAGTCAACTATAATTTTATCATAATATATTTAGACGTTCAACTTTTTCAAGTTTTCTATTCTCTTTATCCTTTTTACCTCGCTTGTAAGTACATATTGTCATCACCTGCTATCAGTGAATAACATAGTCAGGGAAACATTTAAAATATTCATACAAGTGGGAGTATTTTCAATGAGAAATTTCCACAACGGATCCCTGGTCCCTGAGACATCAGTCATCATTCGTCTTTTCTCCAGTGTGGTTTGGTGACCTAGAAGAAGGAAGGCCTGCAAAGGCTGTTCGAAACGTTGGCAAGTATTAAAGTATTTATGATTAGAGGTGGTGTTTCTCTTTGACTGCATACCGGATTATCTTCTTCTCCATTTAACTTAACAGTCAACTATAATTTTATCATAATATATTTAGACGTTCAACTTTTTTAAGTTTTCTATTCGCTTTATCCTTTTTACCTCGCTTGTAAGTACATATTTTTATTACCTGCTATCAGTGAATAACATAGTCAGGGAAACATGTGAAATATTCATACAAGTGGGAGTATTTTCAATGAGGAATTTCCACAACGGATCCCTGGTCCCTGAGACATCAGGAATAACAGAAACATGAGAGACGGTGGGGGATTAGAAGGGCCGCGACAGAGATAAATGCTGGAGTAGGGACGCCCCTGCCTGTTGCTCAAGCAAAAGAAAAAGATTGAAATATTCATACACGTGAAACTTTTTCCGTTATCCACATCGCCGTGCTTGTCGGAAGAAAAGAGATGTTCCCGAGGGGTAAAAACTTTATGAGAGCCCTAACCCATTGTAAGCCCACCTCAATGGCCGTAATATCAAGCCTACTCTCCTCAGTATTATCGTTATAAAAAAAAAATATAACGATAGTTACTGGGAAATTGTTTAAAAATAGAACCTCCTTTGATCAACAACATTATAAATTGGTGTTTTTATTTTTCTAGACGTTTGCTATATTAAAGCAATGGTAAATTATATTTCAATAAAAATTAAAAAAATATGCACGTATATATGCAAATATATTGTGTAAAATATACAACTATCTGCATTATTTAAAAATGAAAAAAATGCGATACATACTTATACATAAGTACAAAATCAAGTTTAAGTAGCTAATTGCGTAGAAAATGGAAACAATCAGAGGATAACTATTAAAAAACAAAAAGACGTGGTGAATATTAAATAAAAAAATAAAAAAATGTAAAAACTTAATTAATGGAGAGGTATGTCACATCGAACTGAAGTACAACATCAATTGGCATTGAAATCAAACTTTAATAATCCAGTGACAGCTTGTGTAACCAATTCAAATTTTGACATCTTACTTGCTTTGTTATTTTTATAAGCTGTGCTATTAAAAACCGTGTAGTTGGTACAACTTTATCAAAATAAAATAAATATAAAAGGTCTCAATCGCCCTTAAAATTCAAAATTGAGAATTCACGTACATACTTTCCAATAAGACCTTTGCAAGAGTGGTTTTTTGTATTTTAAAAATACACAAATAAACAGTTAACGAATGAAGTGTCTCGGTGGACACAGAATGAGAGTCTGGGTATTGAAATGGTGTTAGGGAGAACAGAAATAAGAAAAGTGAAGTAATATTCCAGGTGTTCGAGCAGAGCTAGAACGATATATTAATCCAATTCTACAATTTCCAGAGAATCAAACGTTAACTCAAAAGGAAGAATCAGCACTTGAACAAATAAGAGCTCATTAATTCGGTGGAAAAAAAGAATGGGAGGAAATTTCCACAGCTATTATTCGGTTGTTATTTACATTTTTGTTATGCTTATAAAACATAAAAAAAAGATTACAAATATGCTGATAAACATGCAATTTACAGTTCAAAATATGTATTCAAGGCAAAATATGCACAGACATGCAAAATAACAAACAAACAAATTTTATTTAAATTTCGGATCAACAATACTGTAATAACTGTTTGATGAACACATGTTATAAATATATTTAACAAATGTTATAAAGTATCTCTTGGTAAGCCCTAGGCTTTAATCTTCTTGCTATAGAGGTTCCTAAGTTATAACTTAGGAAGTTATATGTGGAGTATACTCCACAGCTCCAGATGCGACGTGGAGAAGTTCATGGTGTCGCCTTGTGAGCCTGTTAAAGACCTTTTCGAGTCGATCAACTCCTATTTCCCGGTGAAGCTGGGAATTCCTTATAAACCAGGGTGCGTTAACCGCCATACGCAGTGTTCTGTTTTGGAATGTCTGTAGTCTCTTTTTGGTCAATTTTCAAATGCAGCTGCCACATCTAAGAATACTCCCGTGGTATATTTTTTTGCCTCAAAGCCACGGTAAATTACTTCGACGACTCGTTGGACTTTGTGTTTTGCCGAGAGTGGTGGGGCTTGAAACCAAACTGATGTTGCAGGATAACATCGTTGTCTTCTAAATGGGAGCGGAGACGCTTCTCGATAACCTTCTCCAGGGGTTTTCCCAGTGTTTTGAGGAGACTTATTGGACAATAGCTGGTTCGTGCTTGGTTCATGCTTGGGATTCCTCCTTTTATACTGAAAGAAACTAAGGCGTTTTTTCAAATCCTGGCGTGAGGGGTAGTAACCGAACCGGAGACAGGCATTGTATATGCTGGTGAGCAGCGCAAAATTTATTGATCGGTCTTCCTAACCTAGTCGTTTGAGGGTTAAAATTAGGGAATTTTTTAAATATGCAAAATAAAAAAAACAAATCCTTTTTACAAATTATGTAATTTCGTTAGATAAGTGGGAACACGAGTTCCCTAGTAAAACAAAACATTTGTGCAAATTTGAATGCAGGATATTCATTGTGTTCTATGCATCAAAATTTTATATTAAAACTGCATCATTATATAAAACTGCAGAACGTGCAATTTTATGCCAAACTTAGGGGTTTGTGTGCATTCCGTGGTTTGTCTCTGGCTGATTACGAGCTTGCAACAAAAATATGCAATTGCACGAGAATCCGGGCTCTACTTATGAACAATAGGTAAATTAGTGAGATAAAACGATGATTATAAGAAAGGGAATTAAGTCAGGGTTTTGAACAAATCAGTACTGGCTTGGTTTTTCTGGGCTCAGTCGCAGACGGTAAGTATAGAATTAACTAGTGGATCCTTCCCGTAGTAGGCAGACGGGCGGAGATGTGGTCCTCTACCCCCACCACTAAGGGATCCGCTTCCCTTCGGGCGGAGCTTGGAATTTCAACTCGTTTCTACCATTTTATTATTATAATTATGAATAGTATTTTTCACCTAATAAACAGGAAATATAAAAGGTGAAGCATATTGTAAAACATTAATTAGAGCATAATAATAGAATTTATTCATGGATTTTTTGAAGTGAATACATTTTTTAAGTTTCAATCTTATTTTTTGTGTTTCTCAATTTCTGCACGTTTATCTCTAACTTTTTTAAAAATTCTTATCGTAAAATAAATTTTACCAATGCTCTGATGGAGCCAATGGTTATGGTTTCCCACCTATTAATCAATGATCAAGGCCCTCAGAAAAGATTATTTGTAAACATTCAGCAGTCAGCATATTTAAAAATACATACATAGCCTTTAAATATTTTGATTCTACTTATTATTTTTTCACAGGCTTTAAAAATCCTTATTTATCCAAACGAGGTTTTCATCAGTCCTCCGCCATCTTTTGTAAACAAAAATGTTGAAAGGATAATATGAGATCTCAGTTATCGCCTGAAAACTGTCTTCCCAGTTGTATAAAAAAAGATTTTTTTTTTTAATCCATCGTCGAACAATATTTTTATTTTGGGAATAAAATGTTTCTCCGATTCCCTCCGCATTAGTAAAACGAAGTTTTAGAATTATTATTGTGCATTCCATAATATTACAATTCAATAAAATCTATATTTTCTAATACAGAAATGATTGTGCTGGATTTAGTTACTTTATATTTCAGACTTTTTCGTTTCAGTCCCAAGTTTCTTGTTAATTATTTATCATGTTGGTTTTTATTTATTTATTTATTTTTTCTGGTGGCGGTAGATCAAAAAATAAGTCGCTTTGTTTACTTTTTAAAACTCTCCTTTTCTAAAAGAAACTTTTCAATTTTTTTTTAAACCTATAAAAAAATTACAAAAATACGATTCCAGCAATTTAACCTTTTTTTTTTACATCAAATGCGATGGAGACAGATGGAACACCTTCCGTTTATTAAAATATCTGAAAGGAGATAATTTATCAAAATCAAAGATTACAAATAAGGTTATATTTCTCAAAAGATATAAGAAAATATTTTTGTTTGGAAAAGGAGCTATAAAAAAAGAAATCCATACAAAGAACAGTTTATTATCTAGAAAGGTGGTGAATGAAAACATTGTATAATTTCCGAACAACTAAATGGAATGACAAAGACGTTATGAACTTTGTTTTATCAAACATCAGTAAAATAGTTCACAAGAGTTGGATATGTGTGGAAATCGTTACTGTTTTTCTGTTATTACGAGAATGGTATTTTTTAAATTATTAATGTAACAAGTTGATTTTCTTAGAGAATCTCATTCAATTATCTATCAGACCAGAACTTAATGATTTTTTAATTACAGCTATATTCTTCTATTTTCTGAAAGGTAAGCACTGTTGTTCTTGAGCTTCGGTCCTTCTAGGAAGCTTTTATTACACCCTTGCAATATTTATCTTCCATTTCTCCTTCCTCTTATAGTGTCTTCTGATATCTTGGGTTATTTTATATTTGCTCGGAAATTTGCTGATCAAATTGTCAGGAAGATACTCAGAATAAGTTAATTTAATGTATTTCTCTTTGTAGATGGATAAAGGTTTAACTTTTTTTTAAATAGTGCAAGAAAGTTTTTCCAGAATTAGATTATTTTTAATACAGAAGTTTAGTGCTTTTTAACAATTACGGTCAATTTCGTCCTTTACAAAAATAAATATTAATTAAAAAGTTAACACGGAATGAATCTAGACTTTCCTACAAAGGTTAATATAGGTTGGTAACGTGTAGGGCAACCCGGCTATCTTTCCATAATTGAAATACAAAATGACTTGAAGTCTTAACGAACAAAATAGCACGGGTAATTAATTATATAAGATGAGTTTATAGATAATTAAAGCAGATTCATTAAAGATAAATTTAATATAACCAAACTTCTGTTGTTTTTTTTAGAACATACACATCCAATAAAATTATTATTTTTAACTAAAAACGAAAGTCATGATGATGGAAATATTTTAGCTCATTTTATAGTCAGGAAGATCCATTGCCCAACGGTTATTCAGCCTTCCATCTCCGAAGTCAATTTCACTTTCAGTAGTCTGTTAAAATTGTCAAAAGTTTTGTCGTGAAATATTGTAAATGTTACTTGAAAGCACCGATATCCTGGGAGATCGTTCAATGGCTTGTTGAACTATACACTTTGTTCGTAGGAAAATGTATGACCTTAAGATACAGGGACTTTACAAAGGTAGTGATCCGTTTCTTGTTGAGACAAAAAATAAGCGGTGTAGATGCTGTTCCTACCGCTTTAGAAAGCACATAATCAACACTGTCTCATATTAGCCAGGCGAATATATGTTTTATTTTATTTTTATTTTTTACATGAATTGTATATTTGTTTTAGCTGTCCTTAGTAATTTTTCAAATATGTTATTACCAATTACGTTTCATTATGTATCCATTTAGTTAATAAAAATTTGTGATTGCACTTTATTTATATTAAAATGGTTGTATATAAATTTAACTCATTGAGCAAGTATGCATAGCAGGTTGAAGCTACTCCAATAACCGTAGTTACCGTGCTATTAATGTTTCTTAAAAAAGTTTTACCTTTTGTTAAAAAATATTATTATTAATTTCAAGGCAGTATTTTATAAGGAAGCAGGTTAGCTCGGTGGGTAGGGTACAGAACTCTAAGCCCCAGGGCCTACGTTTTTTTTTTTGGTTATTACGTTTTTTAGGCTTTAGCTACACAACTTTGGCCAACTTTAAAATAATATTTATTCAAAATAATTGTTTTGTTATTTATCTTAATAAATGAAAGTACGGTTTTTATAGTTTAATGCCAGTGGATTTTATAAAATGGCCTAACGCTTCTACAGAATTAGGGTTCGATATTATCTCTATATAAGAAGGGTTGTCATTATTTATTTTATTTTTAATTTTATTAATAAAATTCTATCGTTCAGCAGAATATTTTATGCATGACATTATATGTTTCGGATCGTCCTTTACTTCGCACAATTTACAATAATCCGTATTTTTTCTTTTAATCTTATATAAGTAAGTACCAGAGATAGCATGATTAATTCTCATTCTACACATTGATCTTATCCATGATTTGGTAGCATCACAAATACCATGGTTCCATTGAAACCAGTGATCAGTGAGATTTATAAAACCCCTGTTTTTGTTTTTATAAATTTTCTGTTAATCCGTCTTCACGGACATTTTTAATTCGTTAAATATATCTGAAAATGTAATACGGTATTTAGCAGTCGGTTTTTTTTTGGTACTTTGGCTATGCTATCCATTGCTGTATTGCCTTTAATACCTGCATAATAATTCAAGGAAATTCAATAGTTTTACCTTCTTTTTTTTTAATTAAAAGAACTTTTTCCAAAATAATGATTATTAAAGAGGATGCTTTGGAGTTAAAATTGAGATTTTCAGTTTTTATATGGCACTTAGACTGTCAGTTACAATTAGAATTTTATTAAGCTGGCTACCTTTTATGTAATCTAAAGCAGTTAGTTAGTTAGTCAGTTAGTTCGGACGTGTATGTGTATCCTGGGTCTAAGTTCGAGCCCGGCTATAGGTAGAAAATTTGTTTTTTGTCATTTTAGCCATGGAGCAACTTATGGGTCGGGAGACCCTTCTATGACACACGCATCCTTTACAACGTGGTCTCCCTCAGTTAGAAGAAGCCATAGTGGTTTTGGACGTTGATAATGATTAAAACATCTCTTAGTATAACATGTGGTCTCGAAAAAAACGCTTGGGTTGTAAGTGGGACAGCTTTTTTAATATATATTTTTTTAGTATTTTATCAAGATAAAAAAAAGAAAAGAAATGAATTCCTATGATAAGGTGTAGAACAGACAACAAACTGACCAAGAGACCCTTAAGACGATAGGCAATAACTGGAAGGCTCTTCAACACGACCAAGAGCTGGAAGAGGGAGAAGTATGGAGCGATAAGACCACTGGAGGGGAAGCTATAAAAGTATCAATAACCATCGCTGGAATGGCCTCTCCAGATATTTCGCTGGAGGAAAACATGGTATCTATTGGATATTGCCAAGAACCTACATTAACGGCCGATTTAAGAGATCATTACGCAGGCGATTCACCCAATAATCTGTAATATCTAACTCTTATTTCAGTCCAGTTTCTAAATTTATAATCTTCAGTTGGTTAGTGCCTATAAATAATGAGTGATATTGTTTACCATAGAGAGGTCTTAGTTTTATATAATGAAGTTAGTCAAGGGTGCTGTCTGAAGAAGAAAAACATACTTAGATTGGAAAAAAAAACCTACATTGAATCGCCATCATTTTTTCTGTTTATTTTTTTTAAAATTCTTTAAATCCAAAACTGTCACTTATCCTGTGACACCAAGCAGATGTGATGATTGTATGCAAGATAATTGGCATGTCAGGAATGAGGGAGGTCAGAACCCAGCGGTACTTACTCCTAACATGAAACATGATATTTAATCAATTTTAAATGAGCAGATCTCTCAACCAACTCCTTTTTGGTCTTCTTTGGGTATTCTCTGGAATGCTTCTGGAGAACATAGTTTGTATTAAGTTGTTGATATGTCGGTACAGTTTTGTATAAAGTCTGGATGTGATCTTGTACCATGGGTATGCGTAAGTCTGTGCGTCATTTTCGATTTAGATCGTGAATGTAGAAGTGGACATAAAAGAATTATAGATACAAATAAGGACTGCATTGTAAAACAAGACAAAAGGAAAGCATAGTAATAACAGTTTTCACCAACATAAATGTGCTTTTAATCAGCTCCTGACCCCACCAAACAAAAATTGTCCGTATATGATATAACATTAAATGAATGTTTTCCGTAATAAGAATCTTTTACTTTTAGACAAGACACTACTAAACTAATAAAACTATTTGTTTAATTTAAGCAGATTTTTCGAATGCAGGTCTGACAAGTTCAAATAATTTCAGAGAAAGAGCAACAACATATGATTATACATGTGTGTGTTCTATTAATTTTATTAAATAAAAAAAATACTCAAATATTTAGTCGATAGATTAAACAGTAGAACGACTAAGTAAAATTGATTCAAACAAATAAGAACTCTAACTAAACAATTTGAAACTATGATTGAAAGATGAATTTTATATACACGACTTTAAGAATAAGAGGAAATAGTAAAAAGGCACGGATAAGAAAGTAGGAGAAAATCTTGTTTGGTTTTATTTAATGCGAGGCGAAATAGGCGATAATATGATCGGGGTAGAGGAGCCGGGCACGGAAGGTGGCGTGAGCAACAAATCAGAAGTCTGACCAATTCCTTCGCCTTTCTGTCCCTATCCGACCAGCCAACATTTACACAGCAATTTATTGTAAATTATTTTCGATAACGGTCTCGCGAAAAATCATCAAGATACCATTAGGCATAAATGACAGTGCGCCAACTTAAAACGTGATTCTCATTATAATGCGACAAAGATCTGACAGGTAAATTACACTTACTAAATCCAGATATCAAGCTACTTATTACCTATACTATTATATAAAAGGACAAAGCCATTTTTCGTTTGTGATCACTAACTGTGAAAACTACTGAACCAAATTTTAACCTCATCACCTTATTAGTTCAAGGAAGGCTTAGAAAAAATAAAATTAAAATATTTTCAATTATATTGCCATAAAATATACATAAATATGGTGCGCAGTGAAGTATGGTAATCGACTACATAGGTGGTGAGCACCATCAAGAGAGGTTACTTGATTATATTGAGCTAGAAATATATGATGAAAATTACATATTTTTAATTCTATTGTTATTAAAATATATATGTAAGCAAATGGAGTGACATGTGGATCGCAGTGCAGTTTAAAAATCGACCAGTATATGGCCATTCTTAACTGCGCAAAAATGAATAGGGATGTGGCTTATTTATCCCTCATCTGGTCATTTAAATTAAATTAGCCAATCTATTCATTATTAGTAGGGTACAACTAAATAGAAAATACAAACCAAAGTCAAAACAATTAATAAACCTTTTATTTATAATACGTTTTTTTTAAGAAAAGTAAACATGAAGATTTATCACTTTGTAAATAAACAGCTTTTCTCGTATTTTAATCCAGTAATAAACAGGGACTTTCAATAAACAGGGACAGACATCATCTTGAACCCGAAGTTCGCGAAATTATAGTGAGAATGAATTATAGCATGTGCTATGAGGACACTGTTTTACAGATCTGCCAGGATCTGACGATTTTTTGAGGCCGAAGGACATTCTTGGCCACTCTCTCCATCCACAAGTAGAATTAGCTTTTTCGTCCTTAAGGATTGCTGTTTCAACGGTTTTTAAGTTATCCGAAGGATAACTTCCGCCATTGTTGTCCTCCAGGATACTGTTTTAAAATATTTAACGGTTTTAAGATGGCGGACCTTAAAAGGACACTTTTTTTTAAATATTAGACTATTTAACTGTTTTAAGATGGCGGAAGGATATTCATTCGTTGTTAACGCATTCTACGGGAGGCTGGAGATAGTTTTTCAACGCTAACGACTCCTTCCCGTTTACTCTTTTTGCTAAAAAGGTACGATATAGAAGAGTGGCGGTGGGGGTCAACATTGACCGACACCTGACCTTCTCCACCCACGTGAAGAGCAGGATCAAACAGGCCAGGGCAAAGACCTACCGCCTCTGTCATCTCTTGACTCCTCCCCAACTATCCCTCCGCCTCAAGCTTCAGATATACAAATCCATAATTAGACTCACCCTACTCCATGGAGCTCCTCTACTGCACCACATGTACAAGAGTACACTACATGCCCTCCAAACGTTCCAGAACACCGTCCTTCGGCGAATCGTCCGTGGTACCAACCTTCAGAGGGCCAAAAACAGTCACATCCTAGAATAGCTGAGGATGCCTTCCATCCCGACCTACATTGGCCGCCGACACATCAAATTTTTTGATGGTCTGAAGCACTGTTCCAACCCTCTCTTCAGGGACGTAGCCCCGCCTCCCAGGCCTGGGAGGTGGCAAGGTTTGACCCCCTTAGCGGACGTACTCGCCGAGGGAAGGGGTTCAGGCCCAACAGCCTGATCCGTTAGAACCACTACCGCCAGCAGAGTGACTCCTCCTCGCTCAACATAGAAGAAGGAAGACCATCCGTCAACAGAGTGCAAGCAGAAACCAGCAGCTGCCGAGGACACCCATCTTCAAATGCCGCAAGGCAATCTAAGATCCTAATATATATATTACTAGCATCCCCGTCGCGGCTTCGCCCGCCCTAATAAGTAAAGATAATTTCAACTAAAAATTAAAGTTTTATTTGTTTATCGATAAGATTCTTGTATTTTAGCATGTGGTTGAGCATTATTTCTTCAATGATTAATCTAGTTATAATTGCACTAATTAGGTGGTTGAAAATTACGTAAAAGCACCATTAGACATAATATTTTTAATTTTAATGTATCAATTGGTAATCAAGATGGATAAAGACTATTCAAAAACTCTTGCGGAAAATAAACTGCATTATCAGTGCTTAAGACAAAAGGCCCGTGGATCATATTTTTACACACGATATAAAAAAGGATCGACAATTTGATTTAGTAATTTTCTGTATTCGGCAGAAATAAATTTATTGATTTCATCTGGTTGGATGTTGATTTCGAACTATAAAAGTATATGACAGTGTGGCAAACCTCGGTCCTGCCTCTCAACATTGTACATTTAAATTTTAGTTACTGTAAATTTTACCATTGCAAAACCTTCCTAGAATTATAAAAATTATTTATTTAGATGTCGGTACAGATAGGTTCAGATTACCATCGTAAACTCTATTGTGGAATGGCGCTATACACAATCGGTCGATTATCAAGCTTCACTGGGATCCAAATATCGCACACTATATTTAAATCTTTTTTAATAATTTTCTTTATAGTTTAATAAGTAAATTTTATCATCGATTTCAAGCTCTTTCGTAACCTCTCGCGTAGAACCTCTCCACCTATCGGTCAATTTTCAAGCTTCACTGTTGTCCACATATTTTCTTTTTTTAATAAAAAATAAATGAAAAATCAGTAGATTTAAATATTGCTAAACCTTCTTGGAACTATGAAGATGATGTAGTTAATATTTAGCACAGATTGGTTCAGTAGTATTCGTGGTTAGTGATCACAAACGTAAAATGGCTTGTCCTTTTATATATAACTTTATCATCTCCGGTCGAGGCTTCGCCCGCTCTCATAAGTGAAGATCTTAGATAATTTTAACTAATAATTAATTTTTTTTTAATATTCATTGATAAAAATCTTGTATTAAAGTGAAGAATTGAAAATTTTATTTTTGATGATATTTTCACGCATAGCAGCCATTATTAACTGGGTTAAATTTAGATTGATTAGGTGTTTGAAGATAACATAAAGCATAATTAGACATCCAATTTTCAATTTTAATATATGTATGAGTTGGTAATTCAGATGGACAAGGACTATTACGAAACTGCATTATCAGTGCTCACAACTAAAGGTTCAAAGTTCATATTTTTACACACAATATTAAACAGCTGAGGATCGGAATTTTGATTTTTAATAATTTTCATTCGACAGAAATAATTTTATTGATTTGATCTGGTTGGATTTTAATTTCTAACCATAAAAGTATGTCATAGTGTGGCAAAACCCGTTTCTAACACTCAACATTGTACATTTAAATTTTTATTGTTGCTAAACCTAGAATTATGAACATGATGTAGTTAAACTTTGGTATATTTCACTCCATATACCTGTTTTTATAACAATTTAATTGAAAATAAGTAAATTTTATTATCAATGTTCACCTCTATGTAACACTGTACATTTTAACCTTTCATGTAGATTGCAATTGCCGCCATTTTTGAACTTCACTGTTATCCACTTATTATTCATTTTTCAATAAAGAATTAGTTGAAAATTATTAGATTTTACTATTGCTAAACCATCCTATAAAGATGATGTAGTCAAAATTTGGTAGAGATTGGTTCAGTAGTTTTTGGCGGTTAGTGAACACAAACGAAACATTGCTTGTCCTTTTATATAATAGTATAACCTTATACCGCCATATGTTAGAATCGTATAGAGCTAACAGATAATTGTGACTTGCAGATAATATACAAATAATATTGCGACTATAAATTAAGATATAAGGTATCCTATCTTTTTTGTTGGATCAAACTGCACACGGTGTGCAAATTTGATTAAAATCGGTTCAGTAGTTTAGGTGTTAGCCGGCCCCTAGGCGGCGACACGTAATTTATATATATTAAGATATATTATATTGTATGTATTGTAAATAAATGGAGGATTGGCAAAAAAAAAAAAAAAAAAAAAAAAAAAGAGGGGGGTTCGGGAGGGATTAAGAGATGGCTCCTGCTATGAGGACACCATTCTCTCTTTCAATGAGTTGAACCAAGAATATGAATTGAGCTTTTTGTTTCGTTACAAAATGTTATTACCTTGCTATTTTAAAAAATCAATATTTAGTCACTAAAGCTGTTGATTTATGGAGCTATTTGTCCAGGTTTTCAAAGAGTTCCGCTTTAATTTAAGCTATAAATTTTTCTAATCCCAGTTATAAATTCCTTCGCCATGCAGCGGGTCATTAAAAGCTTAGTTATTATTTAGCACGCCTATGTTTTTAAATCACGTGTCTATCTGAATTACATAGAGCGTAAGTTTTATATTGAAATTTATATTTTGTGTGGAGAATGAAATGCATTTTTTTTTTTATAATTATTCATTTTGGTTGCAAGTGTGAAATATTTTACTATTTTTAATTATACCTCTCATCACAGTTACTTAATTGTTTGATAAGTATTACCCTTTAGAATTTTACGATTTAAAAAAAAAAAAAAAAAAAAAAAAAAAAAAAAAAAAAAAAAAAAAAAAAAAAAAAAAAAAAAAAAATGGATTGAGCTCATAAAAAACATTTGTGAACAAACGTTAGGATTTTAGGGGGGGAAAAGGGTGTAAATATATATATATATATATATATATATATATATATATATATATATATATTTTTTTTTTTTTTTTTTTTTTTTTTTTTTTTTTTTTTTTCCTTCCATAGTAACCCTATGGAAGGGAGTGTATTTCTGATAATTTTACAAGTTCCATGCAAATTAACATACTACCTGTAATTAGCAGGTGTAATATTTTTTTATTTAAATTAAATAAATTACAAAAATAACAAAGTTCTTGAATGAAGTTAAAATAAACACATAGAGAAAAGAAAAGAAAAAAGATAACAATAATTTAAGGAGCAAAAGGCAGTAATTCCGTAGTCAAACAAAAATAAATTAGAATAAAATAAAATAAAATAAAAATAGATAAGAATACAATAGAAAAAGAAAATAGATTGAGAAAATAAATAAAAAGAAATAGAAATATAACATGCAGACAAGTTGATTTTTCAACAGATGGCTTATATTGTTCATCTTGTTTTTGATGTGGGGTGGTCTTCTTTCTTGATCTATATGGTCTATTTTCCAGTTGCTAATGCGAATTCTGCCAAATGTTTCTTGTAAGTTTTGTATAGTTTTGCTTCGGTGGAAGGACAAGTGTCCCCATTCATCATTACTGTTTTTATTAGTTTTGATCTTTTGTGTTCATAAAGAATGCAGTCATATAGTAAGTGATGAAATGTTTGTGGAGTCCGTCCGTCACATTCGGACATTATATATATTATATAACGTACAATATAAATTATGAAAATCTACGACAAGTATCGTATTACTTAATCTGCTTACTTTCTTCTGTATTTATAAGTATAAATATTAATTAACAGGGGTCACCTGTGGTGTAGTGGTTAGCATAGCAACCTACTAAACCCAAGATCGCGGGTTCGCAGCCCGGCAGATGACCTTAGGATTTTTTAAAGGGAGTAAAAAATCCTTTGCTATGCCGTCCTTCGGAAGGGACGTAAAATGGGGGTCCCGAGCCTGTGCGATGTCAGGTACTCGTTAAAGATCGCTATCCTAATTATACCTGGATAGGCAAAATTTAGGACTCCCACCGTAGCATCGTCCGATTAGCCATAGCAGCATAAAGTGACGTTAAACGAAATAAACAATAAATATTAATTTATTTTTCTTTTGTTTGTTAAGAGTGCATTTGGTGCATGTATTAGGTAAAAATGATTAAAATTGTTGAAAGGAGTAAAAATTAAAAAATAATGATAAAAGATGAATAATTGAAAGGAAAGAGGATAAATAATTAATAAAATAAGAAAACACCATTTACTTAGAGATTGTGAGGAAATAAAATAATATAAATACATGCATGTATAAATTTATTATTTTTCTAGTGTATTGTATATTTTATAAGATTGATACAATAAAAAATAATAAATTTATAAATGCATATATTTATGTTATTTTATTTCCTCACAATCTCTACGTAACTGGTGTTTTCTTATTTTATTTTTTTAATTAGTTCTTCTCTCATTTGATTGTATTCTATTTCTATTCTATTATATATATTCTATTGTATATATATTTTATTTTATTTTTTGTATTTTTAAAGACTGTTTATTTTAATTTTCTTACTGTATTTTATATCATTGCACATGTTGTATGAATGTGTCTATGCCATCCATATTACTCATTTCCCTTAAGTGAGGCAGCTTATAATTAATTATTCAAATAAAAAGTTCGAATTTGAAAAAAAAAAGTTTAATAAACTTAAAAAAGCTTTATTTAAAAGTACGAATTTCTTTACCGAGAAATGTCGGACAATCTTTGCCAAATTACGAGTCTCAGCAGTTTATATTATTTCGTCAGCACTCTGACAGTTTAACGTAATCTCTATGATTGATTTTGTAGCTGCGATGCGAAGTATATATAATTCATTGATGGCGTCTCCATTTTCCTTATTATTATTATTATTAGGTGTATAGTGTAAAAAGATGAGATTTTTCGAATAGTGGTTGTTATATCTCAGTAGATGGCAATTTTGTACTAATTTTTTTTATTTATTTTTTTTAGCAAAAATATTAGAATAGAAATTAAACTTTATTCTGGGATGAGTGTACCCTAAAAATAATCTAATGTACAGAAATAAATACTTGTGTAAATATTTGCTTATAATAAACAATAAAATATTTACTATAACTGTGCAAATATTCATCTGATTGTGTATTAAAATAGTTGAGAAATGAAAGAGCACCAACCTTGAAGTTTGTTTTGTTTATAGTAAGATCTATTGTGAATTATAATCAAGACTTATAAGATTAAAGAATTGCTTTTTATGATTCGCCTACGCTATTTACATAATTACATTTTTCACAATACTGCGACAATCACAAGTTTTTATTTTTGTTTTTTTTTACCGAAATATTTTATTACTTGTTTCATTTATCTTATCAACCTCCATACCGCTTCTAACTCCTTTAGTTCTGATTAGAATTTTATTTCTGTAACACTCGCTCCCACACTGCCGATATCTATATTCCTTGTTATAAGACTGCATGGATTTGACAAATCTTTTATTAGTTATGGACAAGAAATAGAATACAATTAAATGAAAGAAGAGAGAAGAACTAATTAAAAAAATAAAATAAGAAAACACCAGTTACGTAGAGATTGTGAGGAAATAAAATAACATAAATATATGCATTTATAAATTTATTATTTTTTATTGTATCAATCTTATAAAATATACAATACAATAGAAAAATAATAAATTTATACATACATATATTTATATTATTTTATTTCCTCACAATCTCTAAGTAAATGGTGTTTTCTTATTTTATTAATTATTTCTCCTCTTTCCTTTCATTTATTTATCTTTTATCATTATTTTTTTTTTTTTACTCCTTTCAACAATTTTTATCATTTTTACCTAATACATGCACCAAATGCACTCTTAACAAACAAAAGAAAAATAAATTAATATTTATACTTATAAATACAGAAGAAAGTAAGCAGATTAAGTAATACGATACTTGTCGTAGATTTTTATAATTTATAATGTACGTTATATAATGTCCGAATGTGACGGACGGACTCCACAAACATTCCATCACTTACTATATGACTGCATTCTTTATGAACACAAAAGATCAAAACTAATAAAAACAGTAATGATGACACTTGGCCTTTCACCGAAGCAAAACTATACAAAACTTACAAGAAACAGTTGGCAGAATTCGCATTAGCAACTGGAAAATAGACTATATAGATCAAGAAAGAAGACCACCCCACATCAAAAACAGGATGAACAATAGAAGCCATCTGTTGAAAAATCAACTTGTCTGCATGTTATATTTCTATTTATTTTATCAATCTATTTTCTTTTTCTATTGTATTCTTATATATTTTTATTTTGTTTTATTTAATTCTAATTTATTTTTGTTTAACAACGGAATTACTGCCTTTTGGTCTTTAAATTATTATTATCTTTTTTCTTTTCTTTTTTCTATGTGTTTATTTTAACTTTATTCAAGAACTTTGTTATTTTTGTAATCTATTTAATTTAAATAAAAAAATATTACACCTGCTAATTACAGGTAGTATGTTAATTTGCATGGAACTTGTAAAATTATCAGAAATACACTCCCTTCTATAGGGTTACTATGGAAGGGAAATAAAAAAAAAAAAAAAAAAAAAAAAAATATATATATATATATATATATATATATATATATATATATATATATATATATATATATATACACCCTTTTTCTCCCCCTAAAATCCTAACATTTGTTCACAAATGTTTTTATGAGCTCAATCCATTTTTTTTTTGGTAAAATTCTAAAGGGTAATACTTATCAAACAATTAAGTACCTGTGATGAGAGGTATAATTAAAAATAGTAAAATATTTCACACTTGCAACCAAAATGAATAATTATAAAAAAAAAATGCATTTCATTCTCCACACAAAATATAAATTTCAATATAAAACTTACGCTCCATGTAATTCAGATAGACACGCGATTTAAAAACATAGGCGTGCTAAATAATAGTTAAGCTTTTAATGACCCGCTGCATGGCGAAGGAATTTATAACTGGGATTAGAAAAATTTATAGCTTAAATTAAAGCGGAACTCTTTGAAAACCTGGACAAATAGCTCCATAAATCAACAGCTTTAGTGACTAAATATTGATTTTTTAAAATAGTAGGGTAATAACATTTTGTAACGAAACAAAAAGCTCAATTCATATCCTTGATTCGCTTCATTGAAAGAGAAATTCAAAAATTGTTTTTATTGTTAATAGACGTAAACCTACACGTGTTTGAGCAACTACGATGAATTATATAATTAAGATAAGAGAACAAAAACCATAAAAAAAGGATACATAAATTAAACGAGGAGAAAAAACTCAATTCCTCCTTGATTGGGAAATTATCTATCTATAATATACTCCCCAATTAATATTTTAGATTTAAAAGGATCAAATTACTTAAATTAACAATCTATGATTATTTGAAATAAACAGAAAATAGGATTTCAAACTTGAATTTTTTCATTCAAATCAAGCTCCTAAACGGTTGGTCCTTGCGACAAATGCTAGAAAACAAAAAATAGTCTCCATTAAATTTTGGATAAAGGAACTGTCATCAAATTCTTGATCCTAGCAACACCAACAGAGCTAGAGTATGCCAAAAAAGCCACCAAAACTTAAAAAATGTAGGCAAAATGCGACTTTTTTTCATTTCAAACAATATAGCTCCTGAACGGTATTGTCCTAGCAACAAATGTTAAATAGCAAACAAATATTTTCTAATAAAATTTTGACAGAAAAATATCGGAAAATTTTCGATCTGAACAAAACGAAAAGATCTAGAGTTTGTCAAAATGTTACATTTTTGAGGGCAAAAAAAAAATCGTAACAAATTTAAGTGTGAAAGCTAAAAAAATATTCTTCATTGAATTTCAGACAAGGAATCTGTTGTCGAATTTTCGATCTGTGCAAGACCAACAGAGTAAGATCGTATCAAAAAAGCCCTATCAATTAAAAAATTTAGGCAGACGTGATAATTTTCATTGAAACCAATAAGGGGAGGATAACTTGTATAACATATATAATATATAAATAAATTGAGTTTTTTAGCTCTTAATCACGGTTTTTCCTCTTTTTGTTTCTTGTACAGAATATCACTCATTGATGCGCGATTGATTATTTTACTTCAGCATATAAAAAAACACACAATCCTGTATTGTTTCAAGGGTTCAAAGCAACAAATCTATTAATTTTTTATTTATACTCTCTCTCTCTTTCTTTCTCTCTCTCTCTCTCTCTCTCTTTCTCTCACTCTCTCTCTCTCTCTCTCTCTCTCACTCTCTCTCTCTCTCTCATAATCACTCTCTCTCAGTATATCTTTCTCTCTCTTTTTCCCAACCTCTCTCTAACACTTTCCCCCTTTCACTCTCTTTCACCCGAGCGACCATTTAATGCAAAAAGAATGTTAGAAATGAGACTAAGGTATTCCGTCCTTTGAACATTCCGTCTTATTCACCTTTGTTTGACATAAGCCAATAAGTTCGGAGGTCTGTATAAATCTGTTCTTTGCTTCTCGTCTCGTTTCTCTTTTGATTCGACCCTTGATATGAGGCTATTATTTTTCAATAAATAAGCAAATAAACGAACATTAGTCTAAGAAATAATTACAAACAAATATGACAACTAAAGCCATCAGAGATACACATAAACGAAGATCAAGATAATTAAGCACTCATCAGACACATATAAACGAACACAGCCATCTTACAGATATTTTAACAAGAGGAAGCCTCATTTAAAGGAAACGAATGGTAAGAACATAAAGAATACCCGATAAAGAACAATACAGGGAGTAACATTCAAAAGAGAAGGATGAAAAGGCCATTAGCTTTTTAATTTTTTTTTCGTGAGAGGGGAGGGTGGTGAAAAGTTCACAGGGAGGAGTTTCATAACTTTTTCAATTTTCATTGTTCTGCCAAGGGTAGCTTATGATTTTCATTTCTCCCAGTATCCACCAAAAGTAATTTTCCTTGATCAACAATATTTTTATGCCTGTTTTCGATATTCTACATTTCAATTATTGTTTTTTTTAAATGAACTCACAAAAAAAAAATTCTGTTTAGAACTTATGAATTCAGTGATGCCATTCATATACTAAAATATTAGAAAGACAATGATAAACAATATTAAATAAAAAAAAGTAAAATAATTAAAGGGTTTGCTGCCAAAAGGAAGTAGTTTCACTAATAATTTTTCGAGAAAAAATATAAAACTAGTTTGAAAATTGAACAAACTTGCTACAATCAAAAAAGAGAGGCTGACCCATATTTTGAGTCACATAATAACTAAGAATTGGAGCTAAGTCATGTTAACAATCTCTTGAAGCAAAAAAACCTTCAATGTGTATGAAAAAAGTAAAACTATAATTCATGATCTATCTTAATCATTTAAATATCATTCGATATGAAGAGGTACCGATGGGTACTGGTCTCCCTTATGTTCTAAATGTCTTCTTTATTTTCTTGTTAACACATTTTTAGATTGTCTTCAGCCTGAAGATAGGTGCGAATCAATAAAAAAAATCATTCAAATTATCTATAAACTCTGGAACAACCAGAAATCGTCCTGCCGGTCTACAACCCAATGGATGTACATGATAAATCCTAAATAAAGCAAAATAGAAGCTCCTCGATTTTTTTGAAATTCTCTGTCTCAATTTTCGTCATGATAATTCTTTAAAAACTAATAAAAAAATAATATTCTACAGCTTTAGTGTGAGAGGACAATTATTTTCGTGTTGTTTGTTTGTTGTTTCATTCTGAGTTCAGCCTAAAATAGTTCACGCTTCATGAAAATAATTACAGTAGAATTTTCATATTGCTTATGGAATGGCTGTAAAAATTATTAACACATTGCATCGAAAATTGAAGAAAAGAAATTCACAATTGTATAAGTGCCAAAATGAAACATTGTAGAAACCGAGAATTTAATTTAAAAGTATCACAATTTTATTTATTTTTTTTTTTTACAAATGCTATCTTTCATCGCATATTTTAACCAATTTAAGAGGGATTTAGGTACTTAGACCAATAGGAGGACACGGTGCCTTGGTTTATAGAAAAATATTTCAATATAAAGGAAAACATTTCTGTCAATAAGTTTTGGCGCTTAGACCGTTCGAAATTTCAACTCTTCAATTACAGATGTAAAATTTTTTTTATAGTAACTTTGAAGGGAAATTTAATTGCTAAATTTATAGTATAGATAAAAAATAAAAAATAATAATAATAAATAAAAACCCTGTACCGCATGCAAATCATCAGTACTATTTTAATCATCATATTTATTAAGCGATGTAATATTTAGAAAAAAAAATCTTTTGATCTAGATATAAAATTGATTCAAATATTTCGTTAGAATCAACGAATATTGTTAACCAGAATAAACCATCCCAGTTTTCAGGTACATGCCCGTGAGACTTGAATAAAGATAAAATCAATTCCCATGAATAATATCACGATTTTCTGATGAGAAGAATAGCAATTATCAAAATTAAGAGCGGCTGACTAAATCGATACCTGGAATGGGGTCATCTTCATCGGATAAAACCAATGATCTTTCTTCTCTTTATTTATAAATACCAGTAATTCGAGGAGGTAGATTTGAAGAATGGAAAATAAAATTATAGATATTAAATTTCAGTGGATTAAACAATATCAAAATAAAATACTTTTAATTTCCGCGGAATAATATCGGTCATCGGGTAGAACAACGAAGTAACTTCGTAATTCGTTAAAATAAATAAAATAGATCAGAAGTGCTCCACAAAGCTTAATACATCAGTAGAAAAATCGACTGAATTATAGTCATGCTTTAGTCCGTGTGGGACAAGAGTCATTCTTATATTCAACAGTTTAAAAAAAAAAAAAAGTTTCTACGTATTTTTTTTTATTCAAAACAATATAACATCTATACGGTAGATCCTAGTGTATAAGGTTCTATAACAATACATTCTCCATTAAATTTCTAATTAGAAATCTGTAGACAAATTTTCGATTTAAGCATTACCAAAGGATCTGGAGGACTTGAAAACCAAGGTCCACGGTCCGAGTTCAAGTCCGGCTGTAGTCAGAAAATTCATTTCCTTTTTTTTCGGTTATGATTCGACTCCGAGATTGAGAGACCTTCCTGAGGCACATCTAGCCAATATAAAATAAATAAAGTGCCTAAGTACTGAACCCAAGGTAGGCATGGATTGTAGGTTTTTAATTTTTTTTTTCGTCATAAAACAGTTATAAAGAATAAAGATAATCTCTTGACAATATGCATTTTGTTATGAATTTTAATTATTAATTTTCTAGCGCAGCACAGCAGAGCTTGTGCCACAGTCTAAGGTATCAGTTAACCAATTGTTTTTGTCGACGAAAATTGTTGCATGCCATAATCAGAAAGAAACATAAGAAATTGCGATATAAACGAATCTATACATTCTATATTTAAAGATAAAATAAAAAAACAAAAATAACAGAAAATAGCATAAAGAAATAATTGTTAAAAATTACATCAAGGTCCGTCAAAGTTTTGTATGATTCGTAATAGGTCTTATAAGCTAAAAACCGGAGGTTGCCACTTTCCGGAAGGGCTTATGTTATGAAAGAAAAAGAAAATTGTAGGCAGACAAAACTTTTTTACATTTTAACCAATTATCAAAAATCCGCAACCAAAAACAGAGGATAAAAAATTGAAAAACATAACAGAGGAATGAACAAAAATATTAGTTTAGAATAGAAAGAACATTTTCAATACTCATATAATAATGTACCGATATTGGGTTGGGGAAAAGTAATTTCGTTTTACCTCACGAGGCAGCTTTAAAGTCACTTATTTCTAGAATTCCTTATTCTATTATTCTATTAAACGATACTACAGAGCGTTTGAAATTCTACGCATAAAGGTAGTGCCATTGATTTCCAGAGTCAAGTTATAAAAATGGAGATTGCAGTAGATAATTTTCCATATATTTTTGCCCAATGAAGGAAAAATGCAGCGCGGGCTTGTCTAAAATTGTGTAGTGCTTATGGTGATGAGTACTTAAACGAACGCCATTTTCAGAAGTTTGTTCATTTGCGTATCGTAAATTTCAAAATTCTTATTTTTTTTTTAAAGCTATTTAATGAAATTTACAACTGTTTACAATATTAATAAAATAATATAAGTAAATGTCATAATGCGAAAAATGACACGTCAATTGCTTGTAAAGCAACTACTCATTGGTAGCAATTATAAAAGTTCTATATAATATAGTTCTATATTAGCAGGTCCCGAGGCCATCTTTTTTTCAGGCGCCTCGGAGGGTTATTTGAAATAGAGTGGGAAGCGATTTGTGATATTAATGGATTTGAATTATTATTGAGTTTGCTATGAAAGGATAGATATCTGCTATGGACTATGTCAAGAGTAAGGATCATTCAAGATTTTTCCAAGGATCATGGATTGAAAGGATCGAATACGAAATGAATTGGATAATATTTCGATGTAATTGATGAATCTCGTCCTGACAGGACTGTTTTTGAAAAAACTTGAAAAATTTATCTCTCCACATCGCTACGGAGCTCAACATTCAACATATAAAATTTTTGATTCATTTATATGAGACGATACCAAAATAAGTTCGATACTATGGTTCAACATAAAACAGTTATTTAATTCAATTGATTGGACAGAGCAGCTCGACGATTTCCTAATGAGAAATCCTGGCTGGGAAGTTTTGATGCAACCACTGTATAGCCTGGACCTAGCCTCATTCTTCTACTGGTTGTTCCAGTTTCTGCAAATCTCACTTCATCGTATAAAGCTGATCAAAAGATGCTCGTGTGAATTATATGGTTCAATGGTAATTTAGAGATCACAGAACTTCTATAGTGACGAAATTATGGTTTTACCAGAAAAGTGGAAAAAAGTCACCGAATAAAACAAAGCACATTTTTAATTTTTTAAAAAATTAATTTTAGTTTTCAATTTGTTTTTTCTTGTTTCTTCTCTCTTCTTTTTTGTTCTCATAGTTTAATTTGTAATACTGATATGCTGATTTGTAACTAATCTCAGCCAGACAATTGTACCTTTTTATCGTGCACTTTAATTATTCTTAGGGGACCGTCAGTTATTTTCATTTCATTTCATATATAATTTAATAGTGCTTGAAATTCGTATACATAAATTCGCTATTAAAAAAAAAGAAAAAACAAACAAGAAAAAAAAACTGTATTACATTTTCCTAACCTAAAATATAAACACATACAACCTAAAATATAAACACACACAGCCTAGGAAACCATCATATTCCAACCATGTGACCAAGTCATGGATAGAAAACCAGATTCAAATTTTAAAATTGCCAAAATGCAATTTTGCAATGTTAAGAGAGATCGAAATCGCGTTTTTCACTTTTCGCGCGCAAATGTTACGATCCGATCTAAAATAGGAATGTATTAATTTTGTAATTACTTTTAAATTTGTAAAATACATATTCTTCTCCATTTATGATTATATTGCATTTTTACTACAGTATTTGTATCTATCTTTTAATCTAAAAGATGAAAATAGTATTTAATGTCTGCGTTGAAATCTGAAGCGTATTAAAGAAATTTATATAATTCATATCAATATTTATTCTGCTATTTATTATATTAATGAATACAAAACAAAACATATTTTATTTTAATATTTTTATTTTGCCATGTAAGTCGGTTGAAACTCAAATAATTATAGCTCAAAATAATTAATAAATACACTGATAGGCAAAACAACCCAATTGATTTTTTAATGTTCTCTGCTAAATGTTTGGATTTTTCTCAGGTGTGAACGACCTCATATACTTCAACCAGGGCATAGAATTATTAAAAGTATTAAATACTTGAAAGATAGCAATATTAAAAAAAAATAATAAAAAAATAAGTAACGAAATTTTAAACTAATATGATATATTAAAGTTTTGTATTAGATAGGGCATATCCCTCAAGAATTCATTCAAAATTACATTAGACCTATACACTGCTAGACTTAATAAACACTAGGGATGAAAACTTTATTAATTTAAAATTTCACAAATTTAAAATTGCGAGGTAATATTTCTAAATACCACTGTTTTTTATTTAATTATTATTTTTCTTAATCCAGATACGTTTCATATGCCATGGTTAAAGCAATTAAAATATCATTTGGGAGGAATGTTTTATCTGTCAGTGTATAATTTTCAAATGCTGTAAACTGACCCAAAACTTTATTACCCAATTAGTTTAAAATACTTTTAATGACCAAATATCCTTCGTAAAGATTGTTTCAAGAAGTTCTAACCGCAACCAGTCTTACTGAGAAAACAAAAATTGAACTGATTCGTTTAATAGAAGCAAATATTGGTATTTTTATGGTAAGCAAATATTGGTATTTTTAATTAACGATGACGTATGATCAGAAATGTTGAAGATATTTTTTGCAAGCTCTATGCTCACGGTTGGTGAGGTGTGAATTTTATTTAAAAGGTCGGGCTTCGTTATCGGAGATGCCACAGGTTCCTATAGAACGCTGCTGCTTCGGCCTTGCGAATTCCGATACAAACTGGGTTGTTTTATCCTTTACAGTAAACTATGGTATTAAATTTTTCATTTTTAAATAAAATTCAAAAATAAACGAAAACGACACATCATTTATTAATACCAACTTTCAACTATCATTATTATTCACTACTATGAGCATAAGTGTTATTTTGGTTTTAAATGAAAATAGTTCTTCATATTTATTGACCTTAATATACCTTTCTTCCTAGAATGAATGTCAGTAAAGTTTTTAATATTTTATCAAAATCTTCCTTATCCTCTAAATTCACTAGCTCAATCCCTATCCAGTTTCACTCATCGTATAATCCTTCTTGCTGGTTAAAAAGCCAGTGGCTTCGGTATATTGTGTAATTCGACATAGAGTTCTGGCAATGGCTAGCTTCTCTACCCTTGCCCTGATTTATCGAATATTTATGAAAACACAGAGATATAAAAACAAAATAACGGAATGTAAAAAATAAAGAAAATAAAACAGTATGAAATTAACAATACTTAAGATGAAAAATATTTCAACAAAATATTAGATGATATAGTTAATGGAAATAAATGGATAACTAATGTATAACAGATAGGTAGTAAATTGTAAAAAAAGAACAATTAGAATTGAAGCATACACATTATTGTAAATTAAAAATTATAAAGTACGTAGTTAGTGAAAAATATATGAAGAGGCCGATAGGGAATGATTTTTAAAAGGGGGTCAATTTTTTTCTGAAATGGAGTTACATATACCAAAATATTCATGTTTGTAAGTAGAATAAGATGGTGAAATTTGTCAGCAAGGAATGGGGTTCGTATAAGTTACAAGAGCTTGAAAGATACCCAAGCACGGAAGAAATGGGAAAAGTCCAGGTCTCTCCCCTTCCTTCTGTTTAAATTGGAGTTTATTCACTAAAACTTTATTTCTTAGATTATTAACAATTTTGATTCGCAAAACAATAAGAAAACAGCATACCAAAATTACAATTAAAATCATGAAAACATACTAAATTATTAAAGATCCAAACCTTAAAACTTAATTTTCTAGAAATGCATTCCCAATGACATTCCCCTTTTCCTTCCATTGACTCTTTATATGAAATGAAAAATAAAGTTTATTCTTAGACTTGCTGTCCCCTAAGAATGATAATAATACTCAATTACATGTACAAAAGTATATCATTTACTAATTAAATGCATCAGTATTTGCGGTCCGTATTGTGGACAGAAAAAAACAAACAAAAAACAATCGTATATGAAGACATAAAATAATTCTAAATATTTATTTCATCATTTACAAATTTGCGGAAGATTGATTGTGTAAACGGCGCCAAAATAAATTATTTTTAAATGAAGTAAAGGAAGCAGATTTATGAATAGAACAGGGTAGAGAATTTCAGAAGGAGATAGAATGCTAAAGAATTTTTCAAAGGAAGTAGTTTCATGTGGGGGGTACAGAGGTTAAAAGGTTGGGGCCTTGTGTTTAAAAGATGGATATAAGAACGCAGAGTTATTAGGTCTAGAATATACGAGGGTAAGTCAATAATTATCCGCAATATAGTTATAAAATTTTATTGAAATGAAATAGGAAACTTACAAGTACATCATTTTTCGACATAGTCCCCTTGCTTTTCAACGCACTTGGTCCAACGTTGTTCAAGTTTCCTGATGCCCTCATGGAAGAAGGTTTTGGGTTGAGATGCGAGCCAGGAATGCACCGCTTCTTTCAATGCTTCGTCCGAGGCAAATCGACGGCCCCTAATTGCCTGTTTGAGTGGACCAAACAAGTGAAAATCAGATGGAGCGAGATCGGGACTATATGGAGGATGATTCAATACTTCAAAATTGAGTTTCTGAAGCGTTTCCACAGTGTGGGCAGCTGTATGCGGACGGGCATTGTCGTGCAACAACACAACGCCTTTTGACAGCAGTCCTCGGCGTTTGCTTCGAATTGCAGGCTTCAGCTTAGCAGTAAGCATCTCACTGTAACGTTCACTGTTTATTGTTGTGCCCCTTTCCTGATAATGTTCCAGTAATGGACCTTGTGAGTCCCAAAAAACCGTAAGCATAAGTTTTCCTGCGGACGGTTGGGTTTTGAATTTTTTCTTGCACGGCGAATTTGGATGTTTCCATTCCATACTCTGCCGTTTACAATCCGGCTCGTAATGATGGATCCATGTTTCGTCACCAGTAACGATCCTGTCTAAGAAGTTGTCCCCTTCGTTAACATAGCGATCCAAATGTTTTGTGCACACGTCCAAGCGCGTTTGTTTATGCTACTGTGTCAGTTGTTTTGGAACCCATCTTGCACAAACTTTATGAAACCCAAGTCTGCTGTAAATGATTTCGTAGACAGAACCGTGGCTAATTTGCAGACGATTTGCCACGTCGTCAACAGTTATCCGTCTGTCTGAGAGAATCATTTCACGTGAACGCTCAATGTTTTCCTCGTTTATGGCGGTAACTGGTCGTCCAGCTCCTCCATTTTGCGTAACACTTGTGCGACCATTTTTGAATTTTTCAATCCATTCATAGACACTCCGTTGTGGCAAACAATTGTTCCCGTACTGTACCAAAAGTCTTCGATGAATTTCGGCCCCTGATACACCTTCCGACCACAAAAAACGGATCACTGAACGTTGCTCTTCTTTGGTGCAAATAGAAAGTGGAGCGGCCATTATTAACAGCACGACAGCGATAACAAAACTAACCTACCAGCTTGATACGCACATAAACATAACAACGAATAAACAAAGCATGCGCCATCAACACAAAAGAACAGTACTGCCAACATAAACAAAAATATAGCTATATTGCGGATAATTATTGACTTACCCTCGTAGGAGGGTTGTTTGGTTTTTAGAAATTGGAAAAGGAAAAACTTCAAAAAGTATTGCCATCAGACTTTAGGAAAAAGTCACCTAAGCTCAGAATATCGGAAAGCAACATGTGACCACCTGGAGATCCCGAAGATAAATCCAATGAAAAAGTTTATCGCTCTCCTCAATCTTATTTCGAGCAGGAAGTTCTCCGTAACCAAGCAACCGTAACCAAAGCAAGGAATAATAAGAGATGACATGGGAGATTAATTACGACTGGAATTTCACGGGTACTTTGGGGGAAGAAATCTCAAAATATAGAACTGATAAGGATAGCCTTTTTTTTTTTTGGATTCAGACGTGGCTTATTCTTCACTGCACAACGGTTGATGTTATCAATGTCCACCTGAAGCTTTCGAGATGCCTCGAGCATATCTGAAGGATGGAAAAAAAAGCAGATTTGAAGGTCGTCTGCATATATGTGATACCTGGAATGGTTAATAAAACTAGGTACACCATCGATACAGAGAGAAAATTGGATTGGTGGCAGGGAGAACACTCGAGGAACACCTTGGGTTAAAGGTAGTAAAGATGAAAGAGAATTGTTGGGAATGATGACTTAGGAAATAAACCTTAGCTTAAACTATTTCAAAATTTAGCAACAGATTATGTTAATAAAATATTTATAGATAATCATATTTTTATTTTCCACCCCTGCTCAATACTCTCGATTTCTTCATTAGATATTCATCATTAGTATATTAATAATCTATCAATACTTCATTAAATTAACCTCTTATGTATAGTTTAGGTTAACTTTTATTTTCTCATAATTTATACCATTTAATTTTTTTTTTTTTTTTCACAACTACGAACTTAATAATTTTTAGTCTACAATACTATTTATACTTTAATTTTTATTATTCCTTTATTGCAATAGGCTATAACTTTTCTAGCTATGTCTTTTGCTTCATTTATCTATTTCTGTTCATTACATATCCGCTCATCTTTTGTTGTAATATTTTTGATCTTCAAAAACTTTTCTTGTTTTATATATTATTATTTTTTTATTATGTTATGCTTTTATGATTTTTTTAAAATTCACTTTTTTTAAGCTGATAATCAAAACGTCGCCACAAAAAAATAAAACTATTGTGTTAATTGTGTACCCCAATTATCTACTTTATTATGTTTATTTATTTATATACGAATTATTAATTTTATCTGTCAATAATTTAAAAATTGAAATTATCAATTAAGCAGTAAGGAGAAAACAATTATATATGATATTTTGAAGGGGCAAGGAGAGAGCACTGGATTGGGTAGAGGGAAGGTGGACGGCAGTTGGAATCTCATATTGAGCAGGTTCCTGCCCCAGCCGAGCCTCGCCAAAATTAATTACAGCAGAAGGTGAGCTTGCACCGCCTTCTAGCGCAGGCCGAAGTAATTTCAAAATGTTACTCATATTACGCCTAATCTCACTGAAATACACTTCGCCTCGAATAATTAAATCATAGCTCCATGATTAATCATTTATAAAGTTTAAAAATAAGAATACAAATAGTATAGTGAATAGTTTTAAGCATAAAAAAGTCCGGGACGAAGTCAGGAGTAAGAAAAAAATTCTATGTTACATACATGTTAAAAAAATAATATACATATTTATACCTATAAATATTTTACATGGAATAGCTCATGTAGGTTTATAAAAATGTGGGTGGTTGGGACGAAAGATGAACAAAGGCTAAAAGCTGCAAAAATGGATTATTGAAGAAGAAGCTGTCGCATTTCAAGGATTCAACGGGTGACTAATTCTGCCATAAGAAATTTCGTTAAGGCGGGATAAACAATAGTTCAGACCATTCAATTAAAACAGCTGCTGTGGTACGGCCATATAAGAAGAATGGGGTCAGAAAAATGGCCAAAGAATATGTTCAAATATGTCCCGAAAGAAAGGCGAAAAAGAGGCCGCTTAAGGAAAACATGGGTTCAAGAAAAGGAGGCAATGGCGGCGAGAGGATTAGTGGAAGGAGATTTGGAAGATCAAGAATATTGGCGGTAGAAATTTTTGTATTTGACCGTCATTAAATCCGAAGAAAAAGATTTATAAACAAAAAAATTAAACAGGTTTTTTACAGCTTCAAAAATCACATTAGAAAAACGACAAGCTATACAAAATTATACTTTAAAAACTAAAAATCGCAAAATTACTTAGAAAATAACATACAAAAATCAATTTTTTTGAATTCTGCAAACAATTAAACTGCCTACATATCTCACACCTCAAATGTTCAATTATCTTTTTTTTTTTAGTTTGTGAACATGGGCAACATAGATTTTTAGTAGGTTTTTGAATTTGATTATCTGCTTGTTTCTCTCGATGTTCTTCGGCAAGCCTTACTTTTTTTAAAACTTTATTATGAAGCTCACATTTGAACTCCTTTGTACGTGTTTCTAGGATATTTATTATTTTAATAGTACTCAAAATAGTCCAAAACAAAATAAAGTATATGACATCAGCTAAGAATTGATTGGATCGGACTTCTGTGTTTCTATACGAGCTGTCCATATCTCTGATGATTAGGTAAGAATAGGCCGAAACGTTTAGTTGCATACTGACGTCTTTGTCTTTTTTGCCTTCTCGCATCTATTGAGGAAATCTCTCTGGACCGATAGGAACAATTTTCCAACGGCTATTAATCTTTGCATGACCTCCCACTCAAGCCATATATATATATATATATATATATATATATATATATATATATATATATATATATATATATATATATATATATACAATTATATAGATAGCAAATAGAATAAACCATTTTTCAAGCCGACTTCCTTCTTATCAATAACTGTTCATTACGATATTTTTAAAATTTAGAAATTTAAGATTGGAAGGAGAGCCACTAAGAACCCTAGCTCACTTAATATCCGAGGCGGCTACCAAGGAATGGTGATAATAAGATGAGAACTTAATTTGAGCTTTATTTGTGCACAATCATGCACCATTGTTTCAAAGTTTAGTTTTTTCGTTAAGTTCGGTGAACATCGTGATAAATGAATTTAACTCACGAAAAATCACATTCTGTGGAACTGTTTGTTGCTGGGATGGTCAAAAATATCATAAAAGCTATCTTATTAAAATTGACATTTTTTCCACCTTCTTCAGAATAAGAGTGCCGACTTGTGCAAATGCCCAGTCTGCCCATGCCTAAATTCACGCCTGGCTGTATAGAGTGTCAGAGCGATGTTCCCTCTACCTGAAGGGCCCTGTTGCAGGATCACAACTTCTTTACGCCATATTTAATTTCAGTTCCTACAGAAATTTGCCTAAGCATCATGATTCAAACGAAACCTAATTGAAAAAGAACTATGGGCTGTTGCCAATGGATCTTTTAAGCTCTCTATCGTTTGTTTTTCTTAATTTAGAAAATGTAAAACCGTTAAAGAAAATCATTGTAGGAAATAATAAAAATATGAAATAAATTTTTAATAAGTTTTTGGGTATTAGTGAATCAATTCATATATAAAATATCATATTTTTCCTAAATAAACGGATAGACAACGGAAACAAACTCTGAAATTAGAACTTAAAATTCTCAGACTCCGCATCATAAAGTTGGGTCAAATGATGCAAGTGACTGTAAGCTATTTATTAGTTTTAAGATTTTAAGTATTTCAAATAAATCCTCTCCTGATTAGACTGATCCAAATACAACATACCTATGCAGAGTATAAAAGCAACAATTTATGGATATCAACATCAGTTATCTTAAATATAATTTGAATCAGTCAGGAGCAAAAGGGTAAGTGAAACTAAAAATTACACATAACTAGTTTTAGTAATTTGTGTTTTTTTTTTTTAATATAATCGTTTTAATTTTTTTTTTTTTCCGAAACATTTTATATTTTTGTTAATTACGGCCTTCAGATATTTCCTATCAGATATTTACGGTTGACATGTAATCAACTAATACTTGTACAAGGGGATATTTTTATGCTGTAAAAAGAATATTAATTTTATTTTAATATTAATATGATTGTTAAAATAATTGTCAATTACAAATTATGTATTAGTGATAATTAATAATTAATTACCTGATCACTAGTGAAATAAAAATTGAAAGGAAAAATACTATTAAGGATATTTAGTTTTGTGAAGTTTGCTTGATGTAACAGTAGCATGGGGGAACGCAGTACGAAGTTGTAACATCCGTAGTAAGGTAATAATAAGATATGTATTCAGTGTTTAAATGTTTCCCGAGCTAAAAAAAAAAAGAAAATTCGAAATCTTTCGTTTTGTTTTCGTATGTAAGAAAAAATCTTTAATTAACACCTCGAAGTGTTAACAGGGAATCGAATAGAATTCAAGTTAGAAGACTAGTGGACTCGATTGGGTATGGGTACGGGGTATCTTATCTATAAGTTCATTTGCGACATGATAAGGAGTAATACAAACTTTAAGAAGGATTTTGGATAGTGAGGATTGTTTATCGGAGCCCCAACTCATATGACAACATAGACCTAATTACTGTTTCGTGGATCAGTTTTTGTAATTGATTGGAAGCGAGGAACGGTTCTCAAGCAAATTTTGTAATTGTCGAAAACGAAGAGCAAAGATCTTTACTTAGATTCGAATACAAAAAAATTATCAATAATACTGCGCGGAGACTGGCCTGCAAAGACATAGCAGAAATCTGGAGGATGGAAAAACACACAAACAGAATACAAAAATTTTGATCTATATACCATAAGAAACCTGTTAAAGCACCACGATATAAAATTAAGTTTCATACAGCGATAATATGATTTAATCTTTGAAAACTGAATCACTTATAATGCTCAAACTCTAGGTCATTGAATTGGAGAAAATGAAAAAATAAAAAAGGAGCTATCAATTTTATAGCAATGGAAAATCTTTCTTTAGGTCAAATAGGCACTATCGTATTGTATAATATTATCACTCCGAACAGAAACTATTTCAGCTAAATCCTCTGAAAAAAATATACAGTAGTGTAAGTGTTAAAAAACTAAGAAATCTTAATCATTAGGTATTTCGATAGTTTCCGATATTCGATTATAGTTATTAAATGATTTTTTTTATTTATTTATTTTTTTTATCACTATGTCTTATATGATTGTCGTCAAGGGCCATGAAAAAAACAAACAAATATTTTAACCTGCAATCAACTAATACTTAATTAATATAAATAGAGAGAAGCGGTCGGTAAAGTGTTCTCTTCTTTCAAAGTTGTAACATTCCGATTTGATGGAGAATTGAATCATTCTCATAATATCATAAAACAAAACTCAAAATGTAGTCTATTCGCCTGTATTACTTACAAATGGATTTTTCCCTTATTCCATGCTTTAAACAAGATAAAATATTTTTACAATAAATAAATAAAACATCAATTATTACTAGAAATAATCTAACTTCTTTACTAATGAGACCGAGCAAAGCCGCAACGGGGATCGCAGATTATCAAATTAGTGATTTCATTTCTATAATCTCACAAAAAATAGCAAATTTAACCAGCTTTCTTATGATATGATCAAATTAATGATTCCATATAGATTTCATGGATAAATTTACTTTTAAAACCAGAAAAACATGGTGTTTTCATTTGGCATACAAATCAGTTATTGTGTAAAAAGGACATTATGATAATCACTTAATGGAAATATGTATTTTAAACATAATAAGCTCTCCAATGGAATACCAAGCAAAGAAAAAATTACTGTTTTCCCTATAAAGGGAAAATCTCAATAAAGCGACACCAGATCAAAGGATTTTATGTTAATACATTTATTTATTATTATTATTTAGGATTTATTTAATAAGATTTTTAATGTAAGGTTTAAAACCCAATAAGGATGAACATAAACCTCAATTTTGCCGTTGACTTCTGAATGCATATGATATTGAAGAATACCACTTTTTGAGGTGAATTTTATGGACATATGTGTCTGTTTTTACCGGGGGAGGTATTTTTACCTATCCATTTGGGATATCGTAGGTTTATTAATTTTTGTACTGATTTCGAATAATGTGAAGGAGCACCATGGTGTTGGAAAATCGTATTTTGCCGAACTTCAGGTCGAATATGGTGATGAAGTTGTAGTAGGATATTTTATAAAAACTCCTAGTAATCCTTACCATTCGATCTGTTGGGCAAACTATGACTTCCCAACACTATTCGACAGCAGTACAAAAATAAATAAACTAACGATACCCCACATAAAGAATACCACTTTTTGAGGTGAATTTTATGAGCAGATGAGTCTGTTTTTACAGGGGAAGGCATTTCTACCTATCCTTGTGGGGTATCGTTGAATATCTATTTTCACCCATTTTTTTTTTTTTTTTTTTTTATACTACAAGATATTCACCCTTTGTATATATTAAATTTTATAATCCAGTATTTCTAACTACACCAAATGAAGTTTTCACTTTTTTCAATGCCTCATTGAGCAGACTATAGTGCCTTACATATAACTATATGAGTGAGTACGCAATAAAACATGCAACACAACAAATCATCATACAATGCAATCCAATGCTATGTAATGTAGTATAATGCATAATGAATAAGAGTTTGTGGTCGCGTTTTCATATTAATATCATATTTAGGTGGTAACAATTATTGTTAACGCTTATTATGAATAAGCTATCATACTAAATAAATATAATTAAACCTTATGAAGCATCTTTGAAATGATCAGTTATTTTTTTTTTTTTTTTTTTTTTTTTTTTTTCAGGCGAATGAATTTACTAAGGATCTTAGTTTTACTTCTATTTGTGGCTACAGTGTCTGCAACAATCAGAAGGCAAACCGCAAGTCCCCCCTTCAAAAGGGGACGTTTCCCGAAAAAACATTTTCCAGGCAGACCTCCTTCTGAATACCCGGAAATGATTCAATGAAGCAGCCTCGCAAATTTATAAAATCGATACACCTAAAATGAATATAGTAATTAATAATATCTCTTAAAATATATTAACTGCATTCATTACATGTAATAACGTAAATATTAAGAGTATTCTAATTGTATGGAGACAATATAATAAAATATTTATTTTTTTTGTTAACTCGTTTCTCTTCAGCATAGAACCCTACAGAAGATGTGTAAGTCGATATAATTGTGCGGGCACTATAAAAAAAGTAAATTAAATACATTACAGGGTTATACATTCTTTTAATACCATCTATAGTTATATATTTTATCTACTTATTGAAATTTGGAACTGAATAAAAAAAAAAAATCCGGTAAATGTGAAAATAACGTACATAATAACAGAACAATCGCTTGTGAGACAACTACTCACTAGTAGCTTTTCAAAAATAGTTCAATACGAGAAGGTCTTAAGGCCATCTTTTTTCAGACAGAACGATTAGAATGGTTATGGAGTTTACTACAAAATGATATATATCTGGTTTGGGCTAAAATAGGCAACATATTAAACGTAAATTTATGCTTAGATAGGTTTATTTAGGAGCATTAAGGATTTTTATGGTTTTTAGATTGCAAGAATGAGATACAAAAGGTCCAAATAGGTCTAGTGATTGTCATGTAAACGAGTCTTTAGTAATTAATTTGCATCACAGAGCGTTTGTCTAATAAATTTTGAAGAAGTCGAAAACGACGAGCAGTTTCGTGATATTTTAGTCTAATATGTGGATTTCAAGAAAGACGTTTGTCCACTTGGTATCATTAGTATCGGTTGTGAGAATATTATTAGGATGAGTTGGGATATCAGCTGTATATACGGTATAGATAATAGGACTCAGGATATTACCTTGAGGAATACCAGCAGTCTGAGGAATGTTGGATGAGTATGTAGAATTATGTTTTAAATATGAAGAAGGAATGAATTGATAAAGTTTATAAAGACGTACACCAAACGATGGCATTGCTGGGTAGTGGAGTGAGACTGCCGAAATCCAAACTGGTAATCAGGAATAATGTGTTTGGAGCTCTTCAAGGAGTTCAACCATGATATGGAGGATATCATTATAAACGTAAAATTGGGAATAATACTGATTTCCTTGTGACGTATTTGAGGATTCCTTACAAATCCAGGAGCTTTGTTGGAGGGCAATCTACAAATTATGGCTATTATTTCTGAAGGGTGAAAAGCTTTAGTAGGAAGAGTCATTTAGAAAGGAATAGTCAGTTCCGCTTCAATACATTCTACATGGTTAGGGTTAAGGATATCAGAATGAGGTTTAAAAGTACTATGATTTCTCTAAATCAGATTTGGTCCAGGTTTGAGCTGGAGTAAGGAGAGTATGATTGAAGGTTTTGAATCTTAAAAGTTTATGCTATAATTCCATAATGATTTGATGGAAATATAGTTGTTCAGTTTGTTTGTGTAAATTATTAAATTTTAGTTTTTAAAGTTATGATTAAGGTTTATTCGTGTCAATTTGATATAATTGGTTTTGTAAAATGAATATCGAGTTCTATGCTATTTGGCTCTAGCTCGGCATTTTTCCACTAAGAAAACCTAAGATAATGCTTTCTGAATTAAGAATTTTTTTTTGTGGGGTGTATTCAGTTATACTGGTTTGAATTAATTTAGTAAGATGTTTTACCATACATCAATGAAATAAACATTTGATATCTGTTATATCAAAATAGATATCGATCTTTACCTACCTTCATTTATTTTATTATATTACTTCATCATTAAACTTTTCTTTTATATAGTACACTAAATTATAAGTCAAAGAAAAATGTATTTTAAGAATACAACTAATTATGTTATCACTGGTGGTTGAATCATCTCTAGAAACAGGTAGTAAAGAAACGGAGTAACATTTTATTATTTTTCATTTATTTATTTTTTATTTTTTTATAAATTTAAATAACTGGTTAATATATAAATACATATGATATGTAGAAAAAAATAAATGCTTGGGGTACAGAAAAAAATCAACGTAACATTATTATAGTTTATTATAAAATAAGATATATGGTTTTCTTTTTTTTATAAAAGATATAAAAATGAAATTATATAAAATAAAAATATAATTATAATGAACTATGTTCTGAGATCCTTCATTTCACTGGTTCGTCGTATCTTGAAATCCAAGGTCGCGGTGGTATTGGATTCCATCTTGGACCCCAAGGTTCATGTTTTGGTGCTCGCCTTGGTCCTCCGGGTGCAATGAAGGGAGTTGGAAATTGTTCATGATAGCTCATAGACACAACAGATGTCAGCAATGCCATCAAAATGTATAACCACTTCATATTACTGAAATTGAAAAACGAACAAAATAAACACTCTACAAGAAGTAGAAAATACATAACTTTATTCGTTGACGTTTTGATCTCCTAATCTTATGAGACACCGACTCCTGCAGCAATTTCTTACCAGCTCAAATAGCTGGGCACTAATACTGATTAAAAAAGCAAAAAAAAAAGCAAACAATTGTAAATAGTTTTGTATTCAAGATCTAATACCCTACCATATAAAAATAGTATATACATAAATATATAAGCTATAAGGCAGGGGAAGCAATATATAGACATAGATATAGTCGAAATTACTAAAAAATGAATATTAGGAGAGTAAAGGCAGTTTTTTCCTAGTCAAAGTTTATACTATTACGTTCCATTATTATTTTGTTTTTTTAATTGACAAGAACTCAATCGGTGCCGAAACCTGGGAAACATTCAAGCTTTATAACATTTTTAAAAAAATAATCATATAATTAATTTAAACAACTATATATTTTAATATATATATATATAATTATGAAATAATTCTTGATTATTAAATATCTTTTAAATATATCTTTTACTTTTGAAGAGAAAAGATTTGACCCCGGTTGGAACTCGAACCCAAGTCTCCACCTCTCCAGCGTGGTGCCTTATACACTAGGCCACCTAGCCCGTATCTCTTTCCAGTGAAGAGAAAAGATTTCCCTGGTTTGGATACGGGCTCGGTGGCCTAGTGGATAAGGCACCACGCTGGAGAGGTGGAGACTTGGGTTCGAGTCCCAACCGGGGTCAAATCTTTTCTCTTCAAAAGTAAAAGATACATATATAAATATATATATATATATATATATATATATATATATATATATATATATATATATATATATATATATAAAGTTACACTATATATTTTTTTCCTTAGATATTTTTAATTTTAAGCTTTGACTCCTAACCATTGTAATCTATTTCTTAGAAACCCCTCGTGGGAACTTGCTCTCCTGTGAACTGTAATGTTAGCATAAAGCTTCCTAGAAGAAGCCATTGTAACCCTTTATAAACCTCAAGAAATTTTGTAATTCTCTCTCAGAATTGAAGATAACTGGCGCAGTCGGTAGGACATCGTCAAACTTGAGGGCATATCAAGGATCAGTATCAACTGTTTGCTGACGAGTCCATTCAGAGGAAGACGAGACGTTAAACTGGCATGGATCTGACTATCGAAGTCATCTTAGTGTAAGTGATTTTTTTATTTAAGAGATATTATCTCAATATTAAACTTTTTTTTTATTTTTCAATTTAATAATTTTGAATAAAATCTATTCTATTTTTAAAGAAAAGGTTATGATTTCATTACTATAACTATAAAGAAATATTTTGTTATTTAAAATATAATTTTTTATTTAATATTAAGTTAAATATTAAGTTACTGTATATTAAGGATAAATTTAATTTCATTTCATATTATTTTAATTTCATTGCATACTATCTCATTTTATTTTTTGTTTGTTATATTAAATATTTTATAAAAATGGCACCTCCCACATTAAAGAAAGAGTATCTAGAGATGATACCTGATTTCCATGGTGACCCTATGTCACTAACGCGATTTCTAGAAATTTCTGATAAATTAATAAACAAATTTTATAATCACGAAAATACTGCCGATTTCCAAAACGATTATTTAATAGGATCAATTCGTGCTAAAATTAAAGGAGCTGCCGCCGACATGGTTAATAGTAAATATATCAATACCTGGGACGATATTAAAAATGCGTTAAAACAAGGGTACGCCGACAAACGCGACGCGTACACTCTAAATATTGAAATGGCGGGAATGAAACAAGGCAACGAAACCCCTTTCGAATTTTATAATAAAATACAAAAAACATTACAGTTGCAAATTAGTTATTTAAGGAGCGAAATGCCGATGGAGGCGTTAGTCCTCACGAAATATATCGAAAAATTAGCACTAAGAGTTTTGTTAAAAGGACTGAAAGAACCGCTTGGCTCTTTCATGAGAACCAAAAATCCGATAGACCTAAATCAGGCAATAAACATGCTAACGAACGATTTTCAATTTGTCATCGACACTTATCGCCCACACCAAAACCATAACAAACCAATACACAAAAATCGCCAACAATTTATAAACTATTTCCCAGTAAACCAGTACAAAGCAATTCAACCTGCTAAAAATGTAATCTCAAATCAGTATAGACCCCAACAACCTAATCAGTATAGACCCCAACAACCTAATCAATATAGACCCCAACAACCTAATCAATATATACCACACCAATATCATCAATATAGACCCCAACAACCTAATCAGTCAACCCCTATGAGTGTCAATAGTAATTATAGAAGTAATTCCCAATATCAGAGACAACCTGATCAAAGTGTAAAATTTAAATCTTTTCTCAATACCCCAGTTCGGAAAAACCCAAACCTAGAAATTGAAGAACTTCATAATCTAAACTCGGAACAGTCCGTAAGTGAATCCCAAATTACTGAATTACCAAATGCTCAACCACCCGACTATCCCACTGTATCATTTCCAGACGATCATCAAGAAAATCAACAATACACTGATCAAAAAATAATCTGGATAGTGATCAAAGTAATTTTTTAGATCCCAGCCTAGCACAGGAACCATGGACGTAATAGACCTATTTAATTTAACCCGTTTTAGTGCTCTTCCATATATAATTCCACCAAAGTCAAACTTAAAAATTCTAATAGACACTGCGTGCACAAAATCGCTTGTATCCGTCCTTGTAGCAAATAAATATTTTTTTAATAACATTACTCACGAACCATTTAAACTTACTAGCGCGCACGGTTCTTCTATACAAAATTTTAACGCTAATGTAGATTCATCTAAATTATTTCCCAACACCAAAACTCCCCTGAAATTTGGCATTTTTGACTTCCATCCTAAATTCGATTTATTGTTTGGAACAGACAGTCTTAAATTATTAGGTGCGAAAATGATTTAGTAAATGATATACTAATCACACACCTTTTGGCAATTTAACAATTCATTATGACAACAGACCCCCTCAATCTGAATATACTTACATCTTAAACAACGATTCTGAAACCGTAATCAAAATTCCAATCAAAAATATCTCAAATGGAGAAGGAATCATTCCTCATACCGATTTCAATAATTGTCTTAAAATTCATGAAGGTTTAATTTCAATTAAAAATAACGAAGCTATATGTACGGTAAAAAATAATTCGGATCGGTCATTTAGATTAACTATTAAAACCCCAATCCTTGTGAAACCAATCAGAATTTTTAAAAATAACGAATCTCATAATATAAATTTAATTAAAACAAAAGAATCAGATTTCAATGAAGTCAAAAATCTTATTCGCACGGACCATTTAAACGAAGAAGAAAAAAAAGAAATTCAAAATTTAATAAAACAATATTCTGATCTATTTTATTTAAAAGGTACTCCACTAACTGCAAATACGCAAATCAAACATAAAATCCTAACTAAAGACGAGATCCCAGTCTATACTAAAAATTACCGATATCCTCAAATATTTCAAAACGAAGTGAAAAGACAAATTGACGAAATGCTAGAGCAACAAATCATTCGCCCTTCTTTTTCACCTTACAATAGTCCAATTTGGGTAGTTCCAAAAAAATTAGACCAATCGGGAATACAAAAGTGGAGAATAGTAATTGATTATAGGAAATTAAATGAGAAAACGGTCGATGATAAGTATCCTATTCCGCATATAACCGAACTGCTGGATAAATTAGGCAAAAGCAGTTACTTTTCAACAATCGACCTAACAAGTTCGTTTCATCAAATTTTATTGGATGAAGAGAGTATCCCTAAAACAGCATTCTCAACCGTAAACGGTCATTACGAGTTCCTAAGGTTACCTTTTGGATTAAAAAATAGTCCACCAACATTTATGAGAGTGATTAACAACATACTCATGGGCGTTCCAAATTGTGTTGCCTATTTAGATGATATAATAATTTACAGTACGTCCCTTCAGGAGCATTTATCAATTTTAAAGCAAGTTTTTAAAAAACTAAGAGAATCTAACTTAAAAATTCAGCCCGATAAAACCGAATTTCTAAAAAAGGAAATAGAATATTTAGGACATCTCGTCACATCAAACGGAGTAAAACCAAACCCTAATAAAATCCTTGCTATAAAAAATTATCCCATACCGAAGACTACTAAACAAATTAAAGCTTTCCTTGGACTACTAGGATATTATCGCCGTTTTATTCCAAATTTTGCACACCTCACAAAACCTTTGACCCAATGTTTAAAAAAAGGATCGAAAATTAACATCGCGGATAAAAATTATTTAGATAGTTTTGAAACCAGTAAAATTATTTTGATTAATAATCCCATCCTGCAATATCCGGACTTCAACAAAACATTTTGTTTAACGACAGATGCATCAAACGTAGCCTTGGGCGCTGTATTGTCACAGACGCACGGAGGACGAGATCTTCCGATAGCTTACGCGAGCCGTACTTTAAACGAAAGTGAATCAAAACTGTCCACTATTGAACGCGAACTTCTAGCTATTGTTTGGGCTACCAAATATTTCCGACCATATCTTTATGGCAGAAAATTTATCATTCAAACGGATCACAAACCACTTCAGTGGTTACAATCATTAAAAGATCCAAACTCAAAATTATATCGTTGGAAACTAAAACTCGAAGAATTTAATTTTGAAATAAAATATAAGAAAGGTCATGAAAACAAAGTCGCTGACGCACTATCGCGAGTAGAAATTAATTTAACAGAATCTGAAGACCCTGATACTATTATTAATGATTTAATAGAACAATTTTACCGCGAAAATGAAACATCGGAAAATGCATCTCTTATCGTAAATTTTGATGAAAATGAAAATTTAGATAATATAACAGAAGAATCTGAAACAAATTCCGTTCACTCTAATACTTTAGGAAATACAATAATCGAAATACCAATAGCAGACTCTCCAGTAAATTTAGGAAAAAAATCAGATTATTTTAAATTTAGTTGATATTATCCCGCGAAACCCAAAATCGAAAAACTGTTTAATAATACTAAAAACAGAATTATCGCTCAGATATCAAAGGAAAATTTCGAACAAGATATAATAAAATTAATTAAAGAATTCGTTGAACCAAAAGTTAAATATTATTTATTCTTTGAAACTGATTTTTATACCCAATTTTATGAAACCATGGTAAAATATTTTAAACATTCGGAATTAAATTTTGTAAAAACTACAAGTAGATTAATCGATATTCAAGATCCTGATGAACAAAATAGTTTAATAAATGATTACCACATTGGCAAAACAAACCACCGCGGTTCGGAGGAAACATTTAATCGAATAAAAAGATTGTATTATTGGCCTAATATGAAAAACTTAATTCGAATTCAAATTAATAATTGCGAAATTTGTACGGTATCAAAATATGATCGGAATCCTTTAAAACTCCAATATAACGTTACTCAAACACCATCTAAACCATTTGAAATAGTTCACATGGATACAATCACACTAGAAAACAAAAATATTTAACTCTAATCGACTCCTTTTCAAAATTTGCGCAAGTTTATAAATTAAAAAATGGTCAAGCAACTGAAGTCGTTAATAAATTAATTTCTCATTTTTCTCATCACGGGTTACCAAAACAAATAATAACAGATAACGGTTTAGAATTTAGAAACTCATTATTATCCGATTTATTAAAATTACACAGAATCCAACTACATTATACAGCTACTCAATCACCTCAATCAAACGGACCCATTGAAAGATTTCATAGCACATTAATAGAACATTTACGGTTATTAAATAATAGAGACGAATTCAAAAAAGACGCAATGGAAAAAAAAATTAAATATGCCGTACTCGCGTATAACAACACTATTCATTCCATCACACAACTAAAGCCAATCGAAATAATATCTGGACATTTAGATATAGACTCGCCCGTTGCAATAGATCTCAATAATCAAATCATAAATGATTATGTTGCAAAACATAAAGAAAGAGTAAAAATTTTGCATGAACAAATAAATCATAGGAATCAGGTAGCAAAAGAAAAAAATTTTAACAGAAAGATCAACAAAAAACATACCTATAACTCTAACACTCTACACATAATTATTTTGATAATTTTTATTTGAACTTTTATTTATTATTTTTACAAAACTAGAATTGTAACTCATTTCACCCAAAGCAGTGAAATTCGTATCTAGGTGGAGAGGAGTTACACTATATATTTTTCCTTAGATATTTTTAATTTTAAGACAAAAATGTTAGCATAAGCATTGTAACCCTTTATAAACCTCAAGTAAGCCGCCTTCTAAAAGTTATGTTTTATTCGCCTGAGTTTAAAAGTGGATCGGCGTACGGGCTTCAAAGAAAATTCTAAGAAGAGTGAGTCAAACCTTGTCGCAAGTGCCAGCCTCACTAGCGCAACCTTTGTCGCGGCCTAGGAGCGGAAAAAAAGTAGAATCGTTCGTCAAGCTGCTGTCAGATCCCGATTAGAAAAGTGGTTATCAGTCAGCTCCCGTCAGAGGCGGTTATTTGACCATTTCACGGCTTCTGTTATTATAATGTTCATAAAGTTTTGTTTGTTGGTTTATTTCGTTTATCACTTTATGCTGCTATGGCTAATCGGACGATCCTACGGTGGGAGTCCTAAATTTTGCCTACCCAGGTATAATTAGGATAGGGATTTTTAACGAGTACCTGACATCGCACAGGCTCGGGACCCCCATTTTACGTCCCTTCCGAAGGACGGCATAGCTAAGGATTTTTTACTCCCTTTAAAAAATCCTAAGGTCATCTCTATGTCTATTCGTCCATCAGTTACTAAAAAAGGTCAGCCAAGGGTTAACGGAGCCTTCCCTGCCCCTATTCAGGTAAGTTTTTTTTTTACTACAATTAGTCGAGTTGGACTGAGTCTGTGAGTCGCAGGGTGTCATCCCTAATATCTTTTCAGTGCGTCTGGCAGGCGTAGGTGTGATTGTGACATATCTTTTTTACAAATCTCATTTAAATGGTTTTCCTTTATTAATTAGTCACTTTTTATTACTAAAATAGGTTTTATTTTTGTCGAAGGATGATTGATGAAAGATTGTACCGAACTGATGACCTCTACTTTGCAAAACGAATACGTCAATTATTTGAAGAAGAGGATGTGTCTTCTGAAGATTGCGATGATTTTGAAGGGGACGACACAGAAGCAAATGAATCGAATGAGGGAGGAGATGAAATAGAAGAGGAAGCAGATGAAACAGGAACCGAACTTTATGGAGAACCATTAATTCTTGAAACTGACACTGAAAACGAGGAATCGGATGATCAAGAGGTCACTACAGAGAAAATAGCTGAAGATGAGCCACTAATTTATAAAGGTAAAAAAGGGCTATGAATGGAAATCAAAGGAGCCACCAAACAACGGTAAAGTTCCAGTTCGCAATGTTTTGAAAAGCGAAGGGATGCCACAACTGTCCCGTTATAAAAACCAAATCCTAGGTGCCTCACCGACCGAATGTGATGTGTATGGAGCAAGCTCTTAATTAATCTCTTGTTTATGTATTAGAACTAAAGATGAATTCTTTGCATTCGAAACTAGTGTTCTAATAAAATAATTCAAATAGAAGTGGCAATTAATTCATCAACCTTGATGATATTGAGGTAAATTGAACTCGATACATCAAAAATACTTTGACTCAAATTACTTACCAAACAATTAATGCACTGATCGCTGCCCTACTTGTTCTGGTGTGTTGAATAAAATCCCTTACATATAAAGAGTATATAGTAATCACAGGCTTAGTATGAAGGTGGGGAGGGAGTTTTACCCATTATCTTGCATGGTGTTTTCATTTACTTTAAGTATTTTAGCTATTCATCAGAATAATAACACTAACTACCGTATTAATTTTATAATGTCATAAAATAAAATATAAGACTTTGTTCTTCAAATTTATTTCTTGATTTATACAACAATATAAATATGAATATTATTTAATTTATTAAAATATTAACGCATTGGCATTTTTATAACAGGGAACCTATAAGCCAGACAGTAAACAAGCATTCTTCTGTTAAATATCTTACTACTGCAGGGTCATATTACCATAAATTAAAACACTTACTTGTTTACCAAACAAAACATTTTTTCTTTAAATGCTACCTTGGCTTTATTATATTTAACCTAGTTTGAGAGTTTTTTTTTTTAAATATTCTACAATGACTGATTAATTACTTTTGACATTTGGTTTAATTGGAACAATGGCTTTATTCAAGGTCTAGTAATTGGAAAGCTATTAAAAAATAAATGAATTCACCAAAATAATTATATTATCACTAAAACAATATCAACAGAAAATTACAATTAGGCATTTCAATTCCCCAACCTTTATTATTAAAAGAATAAAACTTTGAGCTGGTTTGCGGCACAAGAAAGATGAATAAAATTCCACTTACCAGACGACGAGAAATCGCGATGACGAGATCCCTGAGATTTTTCTCTTTGTTGAGACGTCGGAAGCTGAAATCTCTATATCTCCTTGTACCGCTCTACTGAATATTTAATGTATTGAAATTTTTGACGGCTGACGTCGGACCAAATTTCGAACGCTCAAACCACTTGATTGATAAAGAAACAAAACGGAAACTTTACACATGTGCCAGGAGCATGGAGACAATAGCGAGAGGTGTTCTCAATGGGGAAGACTAAACCGTGGGTACAAAAGGTTAAATAATATAATATTAAAGTGCATTGGAATGCGATCTACCGGAACTACTATTAAAAGAAATCTTAACGCTGATAATGATAGATGGGGCCATTTATACATTAAAAGATAACAGCAGACTGATTTAGCGAAATAAACAGTGTAGTAATAGAAATAAACACAAGTCTTCGCAATATGTTATGTTAAACTGTTAAAACCAGCAGTGATGGCTACAAGCCATCCCTGCAAAACCCGTGTAGCCGAGAGGCAAGGAAGGGAAATAAATAAATAAAAAAAAGTCTTCGCAATATAATTGAAACTGGATAATACTTAATATCGCCTTAACAAACCTTAATTGAAAAAAAAAAAGGTTTCTATCGTATCCGGGCGATTAAAAACCTTGAATTAAATCTGAAAGAAATATTTTAAGTTTCTTGTTTTGGTTTTCACGGATCGCAGTTAAAATTTACTTCATACTTCATCAAATTACTACCACTTATTTTCTTTAGTAATTAAATTCAATTAACAAACAATAACACGCATATCCAATTATTTTCAACTTTACATTAATCACGGAACCTTCGGATAGGCTATATCATTACATTTCAAATTTGTAACGTACATATACCTATATGTATATGTACTTTTTATAATCAATAAGAAAAACCGCAGTATTTGATTTTTATCTTGAGCGACTCCTCTAGGACTGATGTATATATTAGCGAATTCTAGAATCTGAATTCACTATGTAGCATTATACCCTAATGATTTGTTAATTTATTAATTAATTACAGCTCCACTAATGTTAACTTTGCCGACTAGCAATACAAGCAACTCTCAATAACCTGGAAAAAGCCTGGTTTTTACTTGAGCCCTTCCAAATCTTTTGCAGTTTATTTTTGCAGATTTCGAAAATATACCTAACTATTCACAGTACGTCTTGGAAATCAAATCTTAAATAATCCTAATTTTATTAGATATATAGGGGTCAAATTCGACTCGAGTCTATCTTGAAAAAAAAAAAAAATGTTAACGATTTAATGTCAAAGTTACCCAAAGCATGCGATTGAATGAAAATACTCTATTGCTCAGCCTATAGCTATGACAGAACCTCTTTGTTGAGAATATGTAAGTGTTTCATAAGACCCCTCTAAAAGAATTTTACAAAGGTTAGACCCAGTACACCATTCAATGATTCGCGTTGAAGAAAGTGGTCCTCAGAGCTAAGCACATTTTAAGATTATTAGGTCGTATAAAATCAAGCCCATAGTTCTTCGAATTTTCGCGTTACAGATCACCATCCCATCTCTGTAGCTATCCTCCATTGTCCGACTCAAATTCTTTACCAACTCCTAGCCCCCTACCACCATGGACAACTGATGCAATATTTCTTGACTTTTCTCTGAGCCAGATTAGGAAAATAAGCTGTAGTAGAGGTCCTAAAACTATATTTTTTAAATCTCTTCTCTAAATGTTACAACGATTACGTTTGTGTTTACTCAATCTAATCTGGAAGTGGTTATTTTTACATTTGATATTTTTCATATGTCTCAACGATATACTCCGTCTTAATTCTTGAAATGGATATAGCAATTTTTTAATTATCATATCGGAAGTGAAGGTGGATTAGGAAAGGACAGAAATAGTCCTCCCGGATAATTATTTAAGGGTCCATCGAATAAAATAAAGGTATCTTTTATCATATTTAAATACAAAATTAAATAGTATGTATAATATTTTTCAACATAAATTTTAAAAATTTAAGGACAGAAGTCTATGTCACATTCATATTCAGTTTCGATGTTATGCTGAGGCGATTTTCCAGAATATTTATTTTACTTTGACCCATAGCAAAGGATCGACAAACTCAGTTTACTCTAAAGCTATTTCCATACCTTTTTGCCCTTAATCGAAGGGTTACCCTTTCGTTAATAGCTTTCCTTTTACCTATCATAGTACAATAACTTCATAGTACAATAAAGCTCATACTACAATAACTTTAAAACATCGATCTTTAGTGCATTACAAAATCTCATGTATAAAATACTATTGGTTTGGTTTAATTTTTGATGGTACTGGTGTAACTGAATATAAAAATGCTACGATAAACATTTATTTATCAGTTTAATGAAGATCATATAATAAACTATAAAATTTCATACTGCTCATATTATTTATTAATTAATAATACACGCTCTCTCTCTCAGCTTCCACTAGATTTTCACACTGGTGATGCGGCTGAGAGAAGAGCTGTGGGATTCCGCTCCTTTATAATTACAATTATTCATATTGTTTATATTTTTCTTTTATGATTTGTTTAATATAAATATCTTGTATAGTTGGAGGATTTTTATTTTAATTTAATCAATTTGTATAGTGTATGAATGGATTCCTTGGCATCCATATTAATCATTGCCCTTTAAGAGACAGATTGTAATATTTATTCAATAAAACAATTCAAAAAAATTAATATATAAGTATTCCTTTTTATTGCGGAATTTTTTATATAATTTATTTAGTGATATTTACAACTTTATGAAATCTATATATCAATTTGAATGTGTAGAAAAATAGTTATAATAACTTGTAAGACAACTATATATTGTCAGCGTTTCAGAGAATCTCTATCGTAGTAAATCTCGATGCCATCTTCTTTTCAGATGCCTCGGAGGGGATATTGGGTATCGAGGGGAAAGTAAGGTGAGATAAGTACACAGTAGTTATGGAGCTAATCAAGGAAGGTTTGTGGCAAATTAGCAATGTAGGTGACACCTACCATAGTCTCTAGACCTCTCAACAACCAACTACAGTTTACAAGAAAAAGAAAACTTCATAATCAATACTCGATAGAAAATGCGTTTCTAGAATTACCTAATTCCTAAGACTCATACGTTTCGCAGTATTCTTGAAGCATTTTCTTCTTTTTCGACCCTTAGTGAAGCTTTCTCCCTCGGACGTCCCTATTTCTAACAACACTCTGGTTTGTACTGGAAAATTTTCATTGCCAACCTGTTTCCATCTATTCTAATATAATGAGCGAACAGCTGGCTTCAATACTTTGTTTGCTACAGTTTGCAGTTACCGAACAATAATTCTTTCATTGGATTTCACAAAGTTTCATGTTGTGAGCCAACTTCAGTGGCATAAAATAAACCGGTATAAATAAACTTTTTTCTTTGAACAATTTTTTAATATTTGTTTAAAATGCAATAATTTGTCATTATGTTTTTTTTTCCTTCAATTCCAGTAATCCGATATTTTTGGTAATCCAGCAATCCCCTTGTCATATATGTGTCGGATTATAGAGACTTTATTGTAAACCCATTTATGACACTGATCAGTAATTTGACGATCATATAACAATTTATAGTCCAAAATCGTTGTTATTTCATTTGATAACACTATCGACTTTAAAATATATATATATATATATATATTTTATTTATTTTTATATACATAATTTTTTTTTTTTTTTTTTTTTTTTAGGTAATATAATTGTTGTTGGAGGCAACAGGCCAAGAGTAAATACTATTTTTATTTCATTAACCTCTCTACTTGTTTTGATTCAGGGCAAAGGTAGAAACAAGGTTACATCTTGTTCCTCAAAGACTTACAGAACTTGGTGAAGTTCCCCGCCACCCTCGGAATAGACAAGCACTCCAACGTCGGAAGGACAACTCCTGAGAGATGGCTAAGTCAATACTCTATTTCCATATTAGATTGAAACTGCCATTTCGATTACCTCCTCGACTACCGGGTGGAGCCGATTCAGTGGCGGATTTGTCGAGTCAACTACTCAATAAACGAGGCGTGAGAACCATTTGAGAACTTAAATGTCGATAATTTCGGCCAAATCTACCCGTCGTGATATCATTAACTAACAGATTCCTTGGTAACAACATTTCCACACTGGGCAATCTGTTACAATAGTACCGATTAGTAACTCTTACTGTATATATATATATATATATATATATATATATATATATATATATATATATATATATATATATATATATATATATATATATATATATTATTATAATTTATTAACTGAGAAGAAATACTGTAACTAAGAAGGTGTGTCTAGTTTTTATCATTTATTGCTATAAGAAAACAAATCGACTGCAGTGTAGTAGTGCCACGTTGGTTAGAATCTGATTTAACTAGGGTAAGTAAGATAAACCAGACAGTGATTGACACCTTATCTTAAAAATTATAAAAAAAAAAATATTTTTCTAAAAAAAAATAAAATTTCTTTTAAATCCTACAACTTAACTATGTAAAAGTACTTTCAATTCTGTCCGCGTTTTAAAACATCTCCATAGGGTGTCAATAACTGATTTTACATTATTTATTGTCACTACCTTGTAAAATACATTCCAGGAATAATGCTTGGTGTGAACTTTCTTGCTTAGCTTAAAGTATACCAATTAAGAAAAAATGATTGCAAATTTCAACTTTATTGGACTATTCTTTTTATAATTTTGGTATGGATATTTCCTTATTTATACCTGTCTGGTCAACCCCTCTTGGCAGCGGCTTGGGAGTGACATCTTTTGGCGGAAGAGGGAAATAGAAAACAAGACCTCAACTAGGTTTTGAGGCCTTTCTTTACCCCGCCCCTCGCTCTAGTAAAATAAAAAACACGTTTAATGATGAGGATATAGGTGTTCATTATTATTAGTTAATTATAATTATTTAAATTTTTTAAAACTATTTTCTTAACAAGTCATAGGGTGGAGCTTATGCATAAGATGTCATACCACTGTCACTACCAGGAAGCTCGGAGCGGGGGACTTAGCATAATACTGTTTAAGGGATTTACAACTTATAATAGAATTACTTCGTTAACTAGAATCTAACTGCGTGGTTAGGACTTGCACAAAGAAAATTATCTTTTAGATAAGGCACAGCTACAGTCTGTTACGGATGAAGATTATGAATTTCTTGATTTTCGGCCGAGAACTGTCTAGCTCTCTACGTAATAAGAAAAAAATCAAAGCCTTCATAAAGTGGGTAACTTTAAATAGGGAAAAATATGCGATAGTGACGGATTCTAGTCAAATTACCTTTTTAAACAACCATTGGGCCAGGAAACAGTGGAACCTTAACAAGTAGTGAAACTATCGATAAGCTCGCTTAATGAAACCCAGACCCTTTTTTTTGTAATAAATTAATTCAAAGATTTTCGCTGTACTCTTTATTAACAAATTTAACATTTTTTATTAATAAATTAACTAATACAAAACATTTATTTTCTAAAAAAAAAACATAAATAAATAAAATTAATATCAATGTTGGATACTATTTAAAAACGTATTAATCTTGAAAAAAATTATCATGAAAATATTTTTTTTTTTTTTTATAAAGAAGAAGTGCGATATAAATAAAGGAACATAGGGAACGAAGTGGACAATTAGTGCAGTATCTATTGTACGCAATAGTGCGTAATAATATGCAAAGGAACGATTTTTTTTTTTTAAATGATAAGAAGTTACAATAAAAATAATATTAAAAACTGTTCTTTCATATTTCTAAAAACCCTAAACTAGAAAAAATATATTTAAGAAAAATTAGGAAAAAATAGAGGTTTCCTCTTTTATAAAAGGGATAATTTATGCTTCATAGGCCGCGCCACATAAATATCCGATTAAAAATATGGGCCATTTAGCATTCCAAATCTTTGATAAAAACTATCTCAGGGCAGCATTTTTAGGAATGATTTTCAGTAACCAATGGATTTTTTACTTGTATCTTAGCCATGTAAGCAATCAAGGGAGTTATATTAATCACATTTTTAAAACGTTATAGTTCACTGCTTACATGTTGAACGCCTCCACCAATCAAAATTTTATCACGCATTTATAAAATGTACAGTAATAATTATATTTAATATTATATTTAAAATGGTAAATATTAAAGTTAAATAATGCATACATAGATTATCTAAAAAAAAACAAAACAAACATGTCCATGTCTGTATATCTGGTCGTGTTCTTCGTATTACACATATATATATATATATATATATATATATATATATATATATATATATATATATATATATAGAGAGAGAGAGAGAGAGAGAGAAATATGATAACTAAAAAAAAAAAAAAAAATGTATATGTAGTGTACAAGAAATGTATTTTAAAATTATTTTACTATACAAATGAAATTAAAACGTTATAAAAAAATGAACATGAGCAAAAATTCTATATATTATAAATATTAAATGATTTTAGTATTACAGTAAATATTTAAATCTAACATGACATATTTAAAGAAATATAAATTCATTCCAAAAATATAAGTTTCTTTTAACCCAATTTATTATTTTCTTAAACTTAATCAGTTCATGAACTAAAAAAAAAAAAAAAAATTGTATTGCATTACCTTCTATTATGTTCCTTTGAACTATCAGCTATTTGGCACACTTCCTGCCTTCACAGCTGCAGTTCAGTTCACCATTAATTTTCAAATAGTCCCTTTTCCCCGCTGCCCTGGGCCTAAGAGATGTTCCCTGGCTGGATTTTCAACTCTCAGTGCTTCTTCTAATCAAAATCTTTTTCCCTCTCTTTACTCCCTTCTTAATCAGCACATTCTCTTTTGTTTAATTTCTAGTTACATTTAGTCAAATATATAATCTTTCAAATATATATTTTTATTTTTGCATTACATAATAAACAGTTATCTGTTCTGATTTCACTACAACTTTAAATAATTATGAATGTATAAAATTTTCATAATTGTTTAAAAGATGTGAATAGCATTTATTATTAAACCAGTTCATCTAAAATATTGAAATATTTTAACTATGCCACTAACTCTTTAAACAATGCTTGAAAATATAATTATTAATTTCAAAATAATTTGTAACTTTTTATTTCTTTAACAAAATAAAATGTAATTAAACTTTTCACTATTTCAAAAAAAATAGTACTAAAATACTAAGTGTAAGAATGAGGTAATTTTTTTTTTCTTTTATAATTATAATTTTCTTCTCACATTTTATACTCTCTAACTGTTTTAATCATTTACATATTCACTCTAATAAAATCAAAGTATTTATATATACATTTTCTTTTTTTTAATTTTGAAACCTTTTTATATTTCATTTAAGATAAGTAGTTAGTATTAATATCTCCCGGCTATCACTGAAGATCGTATGCTCTCAATATTTTCAAAGATATATTTTTGAAGATATTGGTAATAATTACTTATTTAATTAATTAGGTTCAACTATAACCTGAGTCAGTAATTTCAATAGGTAGAGAAAGTCCTTGATTATACGTTATTTGCGAAATCACAACACAGAATATTTTGAATGGGAACGACGCCTCGTCTAGTTAATAACATAACTTAATTTACATTCAAAGACAAAGGCTAAGCAAGTAGGACGTGTACTTAATAATTAAGCCGGCGGTTAGATACAAATCGCGATTGAGTCCAATTACATGGAGACATCAACGTGGGAGATCCATTAGCCGACTGTCACCGCCAGATCGGTAGTCAACAATCACCTAATATGGGATCCATGACCGTCAGTTTAGTTCTGAGGAAAACCTTCAGCTAGAAGATCTTAAGATCATACACATAACACACATAAATATATACACAGCGTATCAACATAAGGAAATAACTATCAAATATATTTTTTATTTTTTTCACAACGACTTAGAGACCACGCGATATCATTATTTTCACTTTTTTTTTATACGCCTTATCTCCTTCTCTCTTCGCACATTTTTCTCGTTCTTTCCGGTTGCTTCTTCCTTCTTTCCTCGGTCCACGTCATTCTTCTTCTCGCATCTCTCTTTCTAAGAAGGACCTTAACTCCTTTTAGTCTTTTCCTATAGTCATCTCTGTCGAAACACTCTTGGCCTATTATTTTCAGGCTCTGAGTTTTATCCTTCATCTGGTTGGTAAACCCTCCCTGATCTTGTATCCTCTCATTTTATAGAATATTCTTCTATTTGATCTCTTTGGGTGCATGCCCATAGTACTTAAATCTTCTTATTCTTATATCCGTTTCCAAATCATCCATTAGTTTGTATATTTCCTTATTAGTTCGCAACCTACCCAAGTCTTCCTCTGCATTCATTGGGCCTTAAATTCTTCTTTCTATCCCTAACATTTTCCATACCATTTGACGACCATATTTTAATGTCTTATTTTCGCGTTTATTGGCAGGCCCTTTTATTATATAAATTGCTTGTCGCGAAGCTTGGTATTTCCAATTTACCTATTTTCTCGTTTATGCTTTCCTTCTCCGACTCATTGCTACATATAATTTTCCCCAGGTACTTGAATTTATTTGCCACTTTAGTTCTCCCGTACTTTGTTTCTTTTCTTTTTTTAAAGTTATTTAAGTTTATATCTCTAATCTTTGATTCTGTTTTCTCAAACGATATCTATAAACCTATTTCAATATAAATATTGTTTAAAAAAAAAATAACTCTTCTGCAATATATAATGTACATATTTTACAATATTTTAACTGTATCTGAAAAAAACTTGTTAGCTTTCTGGGATAAAAAGTTCGGTTAATGTTTTAATCGTTTGAAATGTTGATAGGTTTTTCTCATATCTTGGTTATATTTTTTATTACTTTTACGATGACTGATTTCCTTCTGACTTTTAGGCTCTCCTCTACTGTGTGGTTTGGTGGCCCTGAAGAATACCTGCAAGGCAGGTTAAGACGTTGACACACTATTATAGTATTTTTACTTAGATGTGATGTTTCTTTTTGACGACATCCGTGATCATCTTCTTATTTATTTAAAAATACTTTTAACGTTATCATTAATAGATATTCTCCGTAGTGACACCATATCAATCTGTTTGTCTAATCTTTTCGACTTCGATCGTGCTAACGAATTCTGCTCTAATTAGTCTCAATTACATAACGAATAATGAATAATCTTGGTGATTACATTTTAATGATCTTAGAATATTCGAGAGAAAATATACTTTGGGCCTGTCCGATAAGCATGGGATTGGAAAGTCAAAACAAAAATAATTGAAAGGGACAAATGTTTTTGGGAAAATATAGATTTATTATTACGTAATTTTTCCCAACTTCGGGATCAGTTAACATAAAATAGGTTTATAATACACATTTGATAAAATCAAGCATTTCAAAAGTTGATTTAATTAAATTCTTTCTATCATATGCCATTACAAGTCTAGTTATTTATATAATCAGAGAAGTTTAGAGAAGTTATAAGAAAAAAGAAATGTATATATACATATATAAACAAAGATAAATTTCTAGACTGTTACTATTATATGTTAAGCAAGGTTCTTGAGGTTCAGTAAATAAATAAAAACAACTATTATGGCGATGTTTAGAGACTCTGCCCTGATATGATTAGTGCTCTCATAATCATGCCCTACAGTGAAAAAACAGGTTACGATAAAATTATATTTGTTATACAAGTTATTTCAAAACATAAAGTTAGCTACAATATAGGTATATAACATATGTCAGAATAATTAAATATATTATTACAGAATATGGAGGAATATGAAACTACTTACAATATGTATACATGTATAATGCATACATTGAATACATGTATACATTCAGACCAATAATATGCATTTACATTAATATACATGATGTAAATTATTTATCCGTTTATAAGTAAATTACACCGGAATACGGAAATCCTTTTTGAACCTGCATCTTAAAATCATCCAGTTTGGAAAATTCCTCCCAACCTGTTAACTGTTTTTCAAAAATTCCCAGGTCAGTTATGTACTAGAATTGTTAGAAGTAATGAGTCGTTCCATATCCACCAACCACATTGTTGGTAGTTTCGTACCCCTCCATATTCTGTAATTATATATATTTAATTATTCTAACGCATGTTGTTATATACTTATATTGTAGCTAACCTTATGTTTTGAAATAACTTGTATAAATTATACAATTTCATTGTTACCTGTTTTTTTCACCGTACGGCATAATTATGAGAACAATATAGTCTCGAAACGTCGTCAAAATAGTTGTTTTTATTTATTGACTGAACCTCAAGAACCTTATTTAACACTCACACACACATTTGTGAGTATATTTAAATTTAACAGTATATATTTATATTTATTTTTAATTTAATATTTAAATTTAACAGTATATATTTAAATTTAACAGTCCAAATTGCTTGAAATATGTTATGTACATCGCATGACAGTTTAATCATTTTTATCTATACATAAGCTTTATACTACAAAATAGATTACATAATCGATAATATATCTGCAAATATTGATGACGATCTAGCACGAAAATGGGCACTTATTATAAATACAAGACGTTATCAACATGCTTCAGTTTAACACCCCTTTGTTTTTATATTAACAGGGGCTGGCTATATTAAGAGGCTATTTACTTTAATCATAATGTCACTACTATCAATGAATTATTGATTTACTCCACTAACATCATTCTCTTCTTATCAGTGTGAATTAATGATACACGGGCTAAAATACTTAAAATAAAATATGTAACTAGAACGTTATTTTAAATTGAATGCTATCGGTTAAAAACATTTTTTATTGAAGAATAATATATATAATATCTAAAGTGAAGTTTTCAATCAAATAAAAGTTATTCTAAAAAATAAGTTAAGAGATAGCCTAAACCAAGTAAAAACATGAAATATTATTATATGGGTCATTGCTACAGAAGGGGCGAATCCTTGTCCTATCAGTTTTAGGGCTTACGTGGATATCAGATATGTCAGAATGTTTTTTATGAACAAAGAGAATTTTAAAAAGCAATAGTTAACCCATAACCGGCGTGGCCGAAAACTTTAACAATCAGTGCGTCGCGGAGCCCCTAGGACTCCAAAATTAATGTTGGTGTTTTTTCTTAAATTTTCTTGAAAAACAATATTTTTTCGATGTTAAAATAATCAAAGGCATTTAGAGACACAAAATACTTTATTTGTAACCAACTGAAAAAAAAGGTAAAGCAATCAAGATATAAAACTCTAAACAATAATTTTTTTGACATTGTTACACTTAGATTATTATTTTTTTAAAACGAACCAAAAATATAAAGACTTTCAGCGAAAAACTTATTGCCTTAGGTCTGAACTTTAATAAATTAGCATATGTAAACTTCTAAACTCCATAGGAAAAAAATGGAGATTGGTAGAAAAATTCTTAAATAAACATTATTTTAGAGCTCATCTAAATTTTCAATGCATTGAACATACAGTTTATTAGAACATTGCCAGCATATTGTTTTTTTGGATCACAAATAAAACAATTTCTTTCTATGATTTCTAAGTAAAACTTCCTGAGTAACAGAGAACGTCGTGATTACTTGTGACAGCATTTTCAGGAACTTTGCTTTCAGGATCATCCTCTTGATCTGAAAACTTTGTGTCAGATTCCTCAAGTAGGGTCTCCTCATGGTTAGCATCTATAGTTTTAATGTATTCTCGATTCCTGGACATAGTTACAAAATCGAAAATATAGCACAAACAGCGTCGCGGAGTCCCGCGGACTCTACAGCAATCGTATCGCCGATTTGAATTCGCGAAATACTATAGTATAACCTAACAAACGGTGCGTCCCCTCACCCTATGAAGGTACTGGGAAACACATCCTCTTTGAACGAAAATTACATTAGTAATGAAACTGTTTATATCAGCTAGAGTCCTAGGGACTCCATAACGCCGGTTAAGGGTTAACAACAAATAAAATACGATTATAAGAAAAAAAAAATTTCAAACATAAAAGATTTATTTCTTCACTCTGTCCCAGCCTAAGTCTTAAAACTTTTAAAAGTGAAAAATGAAAATGTTTTGGTTTCAGCATTCTCTAGACCGATAGGGAAAGGATAGAAGATTCCCCAAAACCTTAATCGATAGCTGAATAGGTCCGCAAAATGGTAAACAGCCTGGTAAAAGCTAGCCCCTGAGTTTCGTTTCATTCCCTCACTAGATTGCATTTTGAACTCTAACGAAAGCATAAAACATATCAGAGATAACTAAAGACGTCCTTAGGCTTCACTTCTTCCTAAGGATGGCATGCATAATTTAACGAGTCCAGTACGGTCTAAATAAAAATGACACGTTTTCATTAGTTTTGAGACGGCACCGTATTTTGTTATGGTTCATTTCCTGGCTCAAATTTAACATGTTAAGTGAATTATTATATTTTTTCGCAGTTAAAAACATTTAACCTAGAGACAGCTATAACTCTGTAACTAATAATTTTCGATTCGCTTAATAGATAATGTTATTTTCAAAAAGCTGCAATTATTTCTTTCACTCACCTCTTAAACGCGATAAAGTTAGTTAAACTGTGAGGAAATGAAATTTAAGTAGTACAATTAAATTTAAATGATTGGACTGCAAAGATATTAGCCATTTTAATGTTTACATTCTCTTATATTCTATTTCTCAAGTTTACCACTAGTATTGGTTTTTTTATTCGAATATTATGATTTTTTTTTAGTTTTTTTTTTTTTATTAGTTTTCATTTGGTATTGCGTGTGTACATAAAAATTGAGATATAATTTCTACTTCAGTCATTATTAAAAACTTTATTTCTTAATAAATTTATTGAATATATTATGTATAAATTGGTAAATTGAACCTAATAAAATTTGTGTTCAACATTTCAACATCTCTCCTTTATTTGGCTATACAGAGAATTTGAAATATTTATTAAGGTATCGAAAAATTGAGGAGTTTTTGGAAGACAGAACAGACACTATCTTCCCAAAACTCCTCAATTCTTTTTAACTTTTAATTCATCATAAATCTCAAATGACTCTTTGCATTGTAGTACATTTTACGATTTTTTCTCGTAACACCATTTCGGAATTATTGCAGTTTGTTGTTTGTACTACTGCATTTAGTTCAAACGCAAAGATAGGTTTGAAGCAGATACCAAGTGATTCAGTCTGTACAGTTTTAATCTCGCTTTTCTTATTGTATCAAGTAAGTGGGCCGAAAACTTAAGATGCCTTTCAAGTTTAACTAACACCTAAAGAAACAATTTTTTTCTCGAAAGTTTCTGGTATTAATGAAAAGTTTGGAAGTGTATATAATCGACTGTATCTGAAGCATAATAATTCCAATGTCTTCGCTAGGAGATATAGATGGTTTAGAATCATTTCTTGATAGGCTGAGGGAGGCTAGAACAGTATAATATTTAAAGAATGAATTAATATCTGAGTGTGGTTGAACTTATCTTTTACTTCAATTCTTAAATCTATAATGGTTAAAATAATGATAATGCTCCTAAAATTAGATCAACCCAATACAATAATAACATTTAGCTGCTTCGAGAGGCTGAGAATTGGTTAATAAATTAATAGTGGAGACAGGAAGGGGAGAGGGCGACGGGGGAGGGGGGGCGAAGGGAAGACGGGTGAATGAGACCCATTGCCGGTGTGCCCGGGCACTAAGCACTCCCTTTATGACCCTATCAGTCACTTTTATCGCCACTAGGCTAATTACTAAACCCTCTTACTTTTTCACTAAGCCTTTGTCTTTTTATTATCCCTGCTTTATTGCCAATATTTATTTAATATACTTTCGAAATGGGCGCCAGTTCTTTTTTTATGGAAGGGCAGTCAGGGAATGGCTAGTAATGAAGGATGTACCACTGACCTAGTTGTATTAATAAACTTGTTCTCAATCGTTGTAACAATAAACTTTAACAGTGGACAAAATCTGAACTCAAAAAATATGAAACATCTGATCAATGGTTTTCGTGAAATGATGTGCGCCAATGTAAAAAGAAAATTGAAATGAATGATGCTTCTGACTACTTCAGCATTTACCAGACAAACGTCCAAAGCTCCCAATTAATTACAAAAGACTTATTTACATGACTGTGATTAAACCTATTTGGACGTACAGAGTTGAGATTGGGGCTCCACTAAACCATCCAATTCATCTTGTATCCAATCCTTACAAAATCCTTCGAAAAATCCTACATGCTCCTTACTTTGTCACCAATAAACTTAGCAATAAAGATCTTAATGTTCTATATGTTACTGATTCAGCCCAAACCAGATACCTATCCTTTCATAGTAAGCTCCATGACCACTCAAATCTACTAGTTTCTTAACTTGCTTCCCATTCCATTTCCGATTATCTTCCGAGGTGCCTGCAAAGAAGACCTAGAGATCTTCTAGTGCAGAATTTTGATTTTAGTTCTACTGATGAGCAGTTCTTTTCAAGTTTTGACATGTTATTGTAATCGTTATCAACACATTTACATGATGTATATATTTTTACAGTTGTAAATTGATATTAAAAAAATATATATAAAAAAAATTAATGATGGTTATTATTTCTCTTAAATTTGAACATTTTAGTACCACCTCAATTGTAAAAATTACAGCAGTTGACAGGTTATATAACAACAATATCAACAAAATTAAAAATATATATAATAAAGAAGAGAGAAACTAATATATCCTTGAAAACTTTATGAGATTTTTTTTATTATCGAGCAACGTTTCATTGCTAAGCCATTTTTCAATGCAATTATTACAGTCAATGATGAACGACATTCAATTAAAAGTACTTTCAATATTTGAAAGTTTAGACATGTTTAAAACAAAAAAGCGCATAAAAAGAAGATGGCCTCAAGACCTAATATAGAACCTTTATTTTATTTATTTAGTTTCACTACAAGCAATTAACATGTCATTTTTGGCATTATCATTACATTTACTTAATGTATTTTATGTTACATTGTATAAATTTGAAAATATCAATAAATAGCTTTAAAAAAATTAAATAAATAAATATTTTAAAAAAAAATAAAAAGGTTGGAAATTACGAAATAAAGCTGAAATATATCAAAATGCAGTAAATATGTATAATAGATGTAATGAGAAAAAGAAGATTGATGTTTTTTGGTCACTTATATTGAATGCTAGATAGTAGATTGACAAGTAAGCTTTCAGATATCTGTGGGGTAAGAAATCAATAACAAGCTAGGTCAATAAAGTAAAAAGGGATTTAGAAAAAAAACAATATAAAAATAAAAGAAATAAATAATAGGCAAGAAGTATTGAAAATGGAGGGATTCCAGGGCAGGAAAGGGAAAAGGACTGGTGCAAAATGGTCTGAGGTCAGAAAGAGGAAACATGGTGAACGGATGAAAGCACTGGAAGAAAAGAAAAGAACGTGCGAGAAAGAACTGAAATTGACAGGTGGTCCTCTGCTGGCCCATTCGATTTTTTTTTTTTAAATTGGTAAAAATGAGTAATATAGAATCACAAATTAAGAACACACAGATAATGAACTGAATTCTTTATGACAGATCTGATGTTCACATATACAAACTTACTACTAAATGATCTTTTCTCTGCAATTACAAAAAACAATTCTTTTACAGTAGAACTATTTCTCGTCGTTTCCAAAATATTCATGTGTTCTATTATTATTCAGATCAGCTGATCATCATAGAGAAAGATGCCCACTCAGACTTGTATGATAGGCTAGAGAGTATAGAAAGGTAGAAAAGAAAGAGGCATCGAGAACCAATGAATTCGTTAAGAGTGGGTAGGAGGTGAATAGCCCGCTCATGAGGGTAAGGCCATTGAATGTGAATGAGGTCGGGTTCGAGACCCACTTAATTACGACGGCGAAATTAGCTCATCACCGGAGCGCTCGATATTTATTCTTAGCCTCAATTAACATCAGCACACGTTTAATGTCAAGGTCTTAAGAACTCAATCGGGCTAGCACGCTACATGTTTTTATAGCAGTTATAGAACATATGAGAAAGCCGCAAATCTATTCACCACTGTGAATAGATATTGAATAATATCACTACGGCAACTAGACGTAACTGAAGTATCTAAAGAAAAAAAAAGTATTGAGTAAGTAAGTGGAGTCTGAATCCAAGGAAAACAAACGCAATCCTCATTTGTTCAAAAATTCACCTAAAAGCCCTTTCCTACTTTCCACTGCATTTCAACAAAAACCGTCCAATTCATTTATTGAAAATCCGATTAAAAACCTTGGAGTAACTTTTGACCAATATCTTTCTTGGAAAAATCATATTTTCCAAATTACCTTTGACAAAGTTGTTTATTCTTAAACAACTTTTAAATTATCGCGATTCATTACCACTAAGTACTTGACAACTTCTGGTATCATCTCTCATTTTCCCCTACTTTAATCCGGCGTTGGTCGCTAGCCGATCTGGTACACCGTTAGTCGCTAGGTGAGCATTTCCCTCACTTACTTAATTTTCATAAAAAATGAAGTTTTATGTTACCAAATATGTAGTTATAAATGGTAAATGAATATCATAATGTATCAATAATTGAAGAATGAAGCATAACGATTAAAAACATCCATTTAATCCATAAATTAACACGTTTATACAATTATTACAAGTATATTTAGAATGTTTATTGTAAATTGGAACATTACACTTTTTAAACTTTTTTTTGTTTTTCTTTTTTTATTTCATCGGCTCATCTATACCAGATCTATTTTGTATTGCCTCGAGGAGCCATGAACAAGAGTCTGTAATAGTAAAAATTTCAGATTCCTAGTAAATGATTGAAAAATGATATAAATACAATTCACGATGTATCAACTAACAACTTATAATTTATCTTCTCAACTGGCTTTTTATCCAACAATTTAAGAATTTTAGATCCACTACTCATATTGAACCCAAATAATCACTAATCAATCGAAGAAAGTTAGAAAACTCGCTCAGTGAAATGTCAGGAATAAACTGCAAGAGAGATAATCTGATGCTGAGGAGTGTGGACATGGCAATTTTCAGTTCAAATCTCCTAATGTCCTGGCCACCTGTATCCGTTTTACTTAGAAACCGAATATTTTTATTCGCAAATGTCATAAACTCAGCTATACTAAGGTTCAGCGGTGAAAATTAAATTCTGAAGAACTTATTAAATATTTTTTAGAAAGATGATGGACATGCTCACCTAGCGACCAACGCCGGATTAATTACGGATGTTTTGATTTGGGGCTGTCTGTAGAGCTCGAAATAAGATGTAAACGACTAGTGAACTGTTATATCAGATTTATCTTCGGGATCTCCAAACGTTCTCACATATCTCACAAGTATTCTGAAATCGAGTGGGTTTACCCTCCCTAATTTCCGACGTCAATACTTCCTAGGTGCACCCATATTTCAATCCTTAAAAACAAAAATATCTACCAATATTCATATCCTTACTCTGCGCTCCTAAATCCACCTCTTAAATACTAGGATCCAACCGGTCAACCTGAATATCCGTGCACATCGAACTGCCTACTTCAAAAGATTCCGTAGTATCCGCGCTCCCTTTTTTATGAAATTGTTCTAATCTTATTCATTTATGATGAAACTGTTTGCGACATGTTGATCCCAGACACTCCAGTCATATATAACTTCCCTTGAAGAATAGTGTCAAAACTAGAGAGTCAAGATAAATCCTAGCAAATCCCAGCAAATCACCTTTACCCTCCGTCGAAAACCTACCTCATCCTGTCCTCCTATATCCTTTAAAGGTGTACCGCTAAATAATATGGAACAAATACGATACCTTTGATTTCATCTGGACAAAAGACTTACGTGGAACCAAGTGTTAATCATACAAGATTAAAAAGACAAAAAGCTGCACATTGATTTCGACTGCTACAACACTTACTCGGCAAACGTTCAAATCTCCATATTCACTACAAAAAACTTATCTATATGACGATTATCAGACCTATTTGGACTTACGGTAGAGAGTATCCATCAAACCACCCAATTCCTCCCGCATCCAATCATTCCAATCCAAAATCCTTAGACAAATCCTTAATGCTCCTTACTCTGTCACAAATGAGCTGATCCACAATGACCTTAATATCCCATTTGTCGCTGATTTGGCACGAACCAGATAGCTTTCCTTTCATAATAAACTTACTCCTCATCCAAATCCACTTGTTGCACAACTTGCTTCCTATTCCATTCCTGGCAATCCTCTGAGGCGTCTGAAAATAAGATGGCCTCCGGATCTTGTTTTATAGATATTTTCTTAGAGTACTACAAATGGGTAGTTCCTCTACAAGTTTTAAGCTTGTCATAATTTTTCATTTGAAACCGCTGATTTACTAGATGTATTTGTTTTAATACAGTTGTAAATATCTATTAATAAAAGAATAAAAAAAAGAAATAAGTTATTGCATATGTGGTACCGTACTTTAAAATGCTTAGCAGATAAATCTTTTTGTAAAAAAGGTTTATTTAGGCCAGCCGAACCAACAAAATGAATTAATTAATTTACCTCTCATTATAAGCTTCTTGATGTTTTGAATAAAATTCTTAATAACTTAGTGACAGAACCCTGCTGGAGCCCAACAACCGCGGCCATTTCCTGACGATGGCAGTTCCATGACTTTGGTCCCCCCCCCCCCAGATTCCCCTTATCAATTGAAATGAGAAATTTCCATGACGCGGTCTCAATCCATTAGGCCCGGCTGCCATTAGTGACTAAAAACAGTTTTGTTCGTTATCTATCTCTCCTGCCCTTTAATTAATTTCATCTGGCTGTGATTCATCATCCCATGGCACCCACAGTCCTCTGCTATTAGCCAATTCCTCCCTGCCTCCGATATTGCCAAAGTTGTGCTACTTGGTAATCTCGGATGTATTTATTCAAAAGTATATATATTTTTTCATATATTTAAGATATATATCAAAGCAATTAAGATAATCAGATATCAGATTGGAGTCCGGATAATTGAAGTTTCACAGTATATCACTTGTGTGGATAATCAACCATTTATTTTCTCATACGCCTAATTATTTATAGTAGATTTTTTTAATATTAGGTGAATTATATTTTAATTTTTTTTTGTAAGTATTGATGTAATACTCAGATAGTGAAAGCATATTGTTCTACTAAAAGCCCGCTGTTGTACCAGCTGAGCGGAGATGAGTAGATCAGAGCTAGAAGCATTATTGATGAACCCAAGGGATGCTACAAGGCTATCTGTTCTTCTGTTGTCACTTCTTCAGTTCTATCCTTTGTTATTTCATTAGGATGGTATTTACGGTAACATATCTAGTCACCGCATGTATACATAGTCTTCTGGCTTATTTTATAATACGTTAACGTTATATGCTTAGCTTTGAGCTAACTTTTTATACAATTTATAATGCAAAACTATAACGAACACTCTCAACACATTTAATACGTAAACTTTTCTCTTTTTTTTTTAAAAGAAAGTAATTAAAATTTAGAACAGTTTACAAGTTTGTTTATGTCAGCAAAATATTAAAAGCGATTCTTATTAGTTCCCCGTTTTATGCTATTTTGCTTAATTATACTCCCTGAAACTTTACTTGAGTAAGATGATGAATTTTTTATTTAGTGTAGTTTACTCGACTATTTTTAATTTTAGTTTTATTATTTATTTAAAAAAAAAAACAAAAAAAAAACTACATATATCATCTTCATTTTGAAATTAAAGAGAGAAAAAAATCTTTACTATGATATATATTTTCCTTTAAAAACAACATAAATTTGCAGTAATATTGTATGGTACAATAGCCTGGCTTCCTTCAGACAGAGATATATATTCACTATATATATATATATATATATATATATATATATATATATATATATATATATATATATATAATATATATATATATATATATAGTTTCCCATTACTGTGATTTATAACCATTAAGTACTCGACTTTTAGTATCATCACTCGTTTTTCCCAACTTTGACCACGGATGCATAGTATATGCATAACTGTCTGATGAGCTCGAGATGAGATGTAAAAGAGTAATGAACTGTTTTATTAGATTTATTTTCGGTATCTCCAGACGTTCTCACATATCTCACAGGTATTCTGAAATTGGGTGGCTTTACCCCAGTTTCCGACGTCAATACTTCCTAGGTGCACTCATATTTCAAACCTTGAAAACCAAAAAACCCACCTATATCCATGACCTCCTTACTCTGCACTCCTCCATCCACCTCTTAAATACTAGAACCCAACCCATCAACCTGTACACTCCTGTGCATCGATCTGGATCCTTTGAAACACTCTTTATTATCCTTGCTTCCTCTTTATGAAATTCATCATATTAATTCGAAAAAGCTCCACTCTTACTTCCTTTAAACATTATTTGTTTCTTTACTTCCTTAATTTTCAATCTTCCGAGCAAATGTAAAATATTAAGATTTTTCAGTTATTTTGTTATTATTATCTATTATTATTATTTATTAACATTAATTATCCTAGCCAGACGATTGTCCTATGTACTGTCCTATCATATGTTATTCTTAGGGGACAAGTTGTCCCAGAATAAAGTTCATTTTCTTCTTCTTCTTCTATATAGAACATGATATTTAAAAAAAAAAAAAATATATTTATATATATATTTTTTTTTTCGGTCATTAATAAAATAAATAAATTTTTAACGATCTTACAACCTGATTTATAATTAATCAAATTATTTTAAAGAAAGTTTCTATCATTCTTAAGCGTTCTTAAAGAAAGTTGATTATTATTTCACAATTATACAATGAGGATGGAGGAGAGAGGAAGAGAGTGAGAGATGCTGTACCGTCTTTGGAACCAGGAACTGTAGAAAATTCTTCTCTGCGACAAGCACTTTGAATGTTCTACTGGTTCACACCCACTAAACTTACTGGTGATGAAACTGCTCTTATTTCCTCCTCGGTTGCTGCTAAATTGTCTTGGAATTCCTTTGGGTTGAACCTGGCCCAGCCTAAATTGTCGTACTACTTCCTTAGAGGTTGGACAATTCTTCATTCACGCAAATATTTTAAAAATATCCCTGAACACACTTTCGCCCACTTGTTCTTTGAATTCTGATTAGCTCGTAGCTATAAAACACCAGCAATAAATTTCAAGCTTTGAATAAATCCACGAATGTCGACCACACAACTGTTATATTTCTATTTATGGGATGAGAGTTATGCATTTTCATGCATTATCATTAGTAAAAGCAACTATGAAAAAAAAAATCATACCCCAAAAAAAAAATGTGGGTATTTGGATACTTTATATTGGGAACATTTATCCGATATAACTTTCTTTTAGGACTTATCTATAAGGCTTAAAGCATATTTATTAAAGTCTTTTAGTATAATAGAAATTATTTATTTTTATTTTATTGTCTTTACCATAAATATAATATGTGTCAAACAAATATTAAGGAACCCAATTTTTAATTATAAAACTTTTAATAAAGCATTGGAAAAGAAGAAACATCATTAGCTAAGAGATTCAGAAGCTGCCTCTAAGGAAGGTAATATCTGAGCAGAGTTTTATTTTCAATTAGAGTAGGGCAATAAGGAGGACAATAAATTTAATACACTCCTTCAAAGTAGAAGACCAAATACAATATTAATTCAGTTGTTAGGAAATAATTTAGCGCCGGGCAAAGGGATCGAAGGCTATTTCAAAATAGGATTAACTTGAACCTTTATCTCTTCTCGCTAGCCCCTATTTCATTTAATGGCCTCTCTTGCCCTTATATCGTAAAACTTTTATACAAATGTAAATAAATTTAATATATAATAAATATATTGTATTATTATTTTATAGATAAATACAAATATATAAAATAGTAATAAAGCTAAAAAATAATGTACAGACAAGGGCTTTCAGAGCATTAAAATAAATATGAAATAACATTATTTATACAAAAAGAATAAAAGAATAGTAATGGTTGTGATAAAATTGAAAAAGTAGGAGATACTATGAGGAAAGCTTCTATGCCCATTTAAAAAGAATGAACGATGTAAGGCTGACAAAGAAACTATTCATGTTTTTTGACAAAAACCCAAATTACATGGTTCAAAGAAGTCAAAGCAGACTTAGTGGAGCTGGGGGTATTGGAGAAGAACATGTAACAAACAGAGACCTGATGAAAGACAAAATACTGTACAGCAGTTGTTTAACGCAGTCCCTAGACACCCAAAGTCGAAGGAAAAAAACAAAACAAAAAGAAACCAATAATTGTGGAAAATCATGCTTTCATATCGCATATATGTATACCGCACAGTGGTGCAACAATGCAAAAAAAGTGTTTAAAATTCAATAACTCCTGTAAAAATATTTCTATCAACTTGAAATTTCTCTCACTCTTTAGATCAGCAAAAATGCTTAATGACCTCGAACCAATTGAATGGCATGATAAAACAAAAAAAAAAATGTTTTGAGATAATTTATCGGCATAACAAAGAGGAATAATATATACAAAATAAGATCAATTATTCATCATTTAATTTCCATTGCTAATTGCTTCAAAATTTATAGAGAGAAAATATTGACGTTCATCAGTAGCACTCCAGGAAATTAACGTCCAATGACAGTCATAATGACCATTGGAAATAATCCACATTAAGCTGCATAGTTTGTCTGGAATACTGTAGGACCTCCACTCTCCTGACTACGGACAGTTTTAAAATATGGGTTAGCGAGATCTGAGAGTGAAAGAGACAAGTCGACGCACTTAATCGAAGCATAGTTTGTTTTTATACACCTCAAAGAAGTGTTTAAACTTGAAATGAGGCACAATCTTTGTAGGGTGTATAATAACCAAAAGTCGAATAGTCAAAATTAGGCTGAGTTAATTTTGAAAATTATCTCGAATCTTACCCCACCAAGTTCAAAATAATATAAAACGATGTTTTAATAACGAAATTAAAATAAATTTTAATAAAAAATCACTAAAAATAAGTTCGCTATATTTCACTGTGAAGGATCCCCATTGTTTAGCAATAAAAAAAACTCTCTAAAACTCAAGCTCTATCAGCATCAAGCAGTAGTAAACATAGATTCGTCACTAATTTAAAGGAAAAAAGAACTTTAAAAAAATAAATTTTAAACAGTTGTTTGCTCATTTGGCCCACTGTGCATCGGAACAATGCTTGGAACGCCTTTTTTATTGACATAAATGTAGGTACACCTCAATAACTAAAAAACACTAATAAACTAGACCATACAGCTCTCATAACGAATTACAGGGAAACAAGACATTCATTCGACTTTGAACCGCCTAAAATTATACAACATGAACAAAATCATTTTAAATGAAATATTAAGGAAATAGCATTTTTCGTGTGAATTCCATAATATGAAGTTATTTTTGCGTTGCTCTTAAGGTTATTTGAAAACCAAAATAGGTCATGATATGAAGCAAATGATTTACGATTTTTTTATTTTTGCACATAACAACAAAAACGTCTTCCCTTAATGAATTTTGAAACTTGATTATTATTTCATACACATTGTTTTTTACTTGACTAATGGATTTTTTTTACTTGAGGATCCTTTGCTTGATTTATCGAACATTGTGGACCGGTAAAAATTTAAAATAATAGGAGTCATGTGCGTTTATTCATCTGTCAAAATACGCATTTCACCACTAATGTACTGTTCTGACCACATCATTATATTTTCTACCTTCTTTAGACCAAAATTCTGGTCAGCTCGGAGCCGCGTTTATCGATTTGAAACAAAACACATAATCGTCGATGAGCGATTTACCGTCATTAAGGAACTATTTGGATTTGTACTATTTTGAGTTGACTGGAGCTAACAGCTACTCTGTCACCGCAGTCGTCGGCGGCGGGTGTCCGAATAACAATTATGTTGAAAAGCTTCGATTTAGTCAATCAACTCGAGTCCCTATGGCGACCGCTTTTCAAACACATCAGCTTAGACAGGATAATAGTGGCGTCACAATAAAGTTTCCCAAACGGTATCCAGGGAAACTAAACAAAAATTAGGTTAAATGTTTAGTAGAACTTCTATTAAATTTCTGTATTAGAATATCAAAAGACAATATTTTTTTTTTCAGATTGTTAAAAGGAAAATAAGAAATTTTCAAAAATAACAATAATTTGTTAATTATAAAATTTATTATTCTGGTTTAATTTTCTCATTTTATTAATTTGTTTTAATTTTCTCACTATGACGACAAAATAAGGCAGATACAAAATAAGAAAACATGCAAGATAAATACAAAATTAAAGGAGATAAAATAAATGAATAGACGTTAATAATCAATAGTAGATATAAGCTAATTTGGATTACAATCAAATAAAAAAAAAAAAAAAAAAAAAAAAAAAACAGTAAACGAAAATCAGAAGTGATAAAATAACAGTAATCATGTTGAGATTAAAAGAAAAAAAAATAATAGAAATAATTTTAACATAGAAAAATACAATAGATGTACTTATTACAAATAACTCCCATCGCGGCTTCGCCTTCTTTCATAAGTAGGGAACTTAAATAATTTGAACTAGCAATTGGAGTTTTATTTGTTTATCGATACAAATCTTGTATTGAAGTATGCGCCTGAGCATTATTTCTTCAATGATATTTTCACGTATAGCAGTCATTTTTAACCTAGATTAAATTTTTCAGATTAGGTGGTCGCAGATTAAGTAAAAGCATAACTGGACATCTAATTTTTAATTTTAATGTACGTGTTGGTAATCTATGGATGGGTAAGACTATTAAAAAACTCAATGTAATGTACTGCATTTTCAGTGTTTAAAAATAAAGGCCCATCATATTTTCACACACAATATAAAAAAGCAAAGGATCAACATTTTGTTTCGTAATAATTTTACTTCGGTAGAAATAATTTTATTGCTTGATCTGGTTACGTTCTAACCATAAAAGCAGATGACATTTAAATGTACAATGTTGAGTTTCAGAAACGAGGTTAGCCACACCATCAAATACTTTTATGAAAATTAAAATCCAACCGATGATATATATCAATAATATATACCGAAATAAATCAATAAATTATTTCTGCCAATTAAAAATTGTCAAACCGAAATGTCGATTTACCTTTTTGATATGCGTGTAAAAATATAATCCATGGGCCTTCAGTTCTAAGCTCTGATAATTCAGTCCAGCAAGAGTTTCTTAATAGCCTCTGTCAATCTGGATTGCTAACTCATATATTGAAAGTAAAAATGGGATTACGGCTAATTAAGCATTTAAGTAATATTCAAACAACTAACAGTGCTATTGTAACCAGGCTAAAAATTACTTCTATCCGTGAAAGTATCATAGAAGAAATAATGCTCAATTGCATTCGTCAATACAAGATTTTCACCAACAGACAAATAAAACTTCAATTTTTAGTTAAATTTATCTAGATTATATGTTCTTATGAAAGCGGGCGAAGCCGCGAAGGGGGAGCTAGTATAGTATAAATCACATCAAGTAAATGTAATGATAATGCCAAAAATGCCAAAAAAGGTCTTGAGGCCATCTTCTTTTCAGATACCTCGGAGGTTAGTTGTAAATATTAAAAGTATCTATAAATAAGAAGCTTATACTTCATTTACTATCAACTTGTATTTTATTTTATTTATTATCTTCGATACTGTATTACTTTTTTTTATGTGACTTTTTTTTTTTTCACTGAAGGTTGAAACGTCGGCATTATAAATCATGATTATTTACTTTTAATCTTGATTGATCTCTCTAAAATCTACATTACCCTAGTTATAGAAAAGTTACCCTACAAAATAGAAAATAGATCATCAATAAATTATGAATATTCACAAGATAATATTGATTTTGTTAGTATTATTTTTTTGTACTGTTGAAATAATTTTATATTACTGTTTTTGTCATAATTTAGATAGAAAAGTGCCCTAAATTGGACTCCTCCCCCTAAAGTGGACCCCTGGTCTTCTGACTCTGCATTCCCTTGAAATATATTTGACCGATTGTAAATAGTAGTTTAGGCAACTACCGATATGTAGTGAAGCCCAATTCACCTGTCACTAATCAGTTGACCATTACATGTTTTGATATTGGAAAAAGTTTTTACTAGTGCTACAATTTTCGTTATTTTTCCAAGATATTCATAGGTAAGCCGTTATATCTATATATATTCTTAAATGGCATGGCTTAAGGTTAATGTTGATCATCAAACCATTTCATTTAGATATTTGTTTAAAAATGTGTTTATTTTTTATTATTGTCGATAAGGAATTAAATTATGTTTCGGTTTAAAATACATTTTGCATCAATTTTTGAGAATAAAATCTTCATTGTGCTGTATTATATTGTATTCTGATTGTTATATTATACTTGATTTTAAAAATAAATCGAATATTCTTTGATTTAATACCATTTTTAAAATTTTGATTATTTTTACAAGGGGTCCGATTTTGGGAACTATATCACAAATTGAGAAAGTGTTAGGTTTTATAAAATAATTTTTTTCTACTAATTTTTAATTAGATTTTCTAAAAGTAAAAGTAAAATAATGCTCAACATTAAAAGTAAATGTTACATGCTTTTAAAACATAATTTTTTACTATTTTCTATTTTTTTAAAATGGAAAACAAAACAGGGGTCCGGTTTTGGGCACTCTCCTCTATTATTATCTCAGATAAGATAAATTTATTTCTCTTGATGAGATATATTTTTTAGCTTCGTTAACTGTATTTTTTCGTTGAATTTGCTTTATTTCATTTCTCACTTATTTTTTGTTATCTTACCTTATTTTAAATTCTTAACCTTAAGATATAATTTGTTTTTCTTGTAACATGTATTTATAAAATGTAATATTACTTTATAGCACAATTTTATTTTTATATTTTCTCGATTGCATTATGTCCTTAATTTTATGTACGGCAGCCATCATATTGTTCATTTTAATAATTTTTAAGAGGCAATGGCCCCAGAATAAAATTTATTTTTATTTCATTTCATCAATGAATTACTCCTGAAAGAATCCTACAGCTAAAGAAGCAACAGAATGGCGAAGTATAGACTCCATTTATCACAACTATAAAACAATAAAAGAGGAGCTTATAGACTGTAATAATTATGATTTAAAAACTGAGCAGGGTGGGGTAGGATGAACTTTGTGGATGAAGGGTAAACAGTAACTGGCGTAATTTGTAGACCTTAATAACGAATTAAGGACTTGATGAATCGCCAGGCCGGGCCATAAATCACCAGCCTTGTATCGTACAAGCTAATGCACAGAAAACTCTTCAACCTAATGTAAATTTTATGAAAATTCCCCAGCGAGGGGGGGGGGGGCGATAAGAAGAAAATTTCCCCGGGAAATATAAAAGAAAAATTTTGACTATATTAAGTAAGAAGAAGGGGAAGGAGCCATGACGTGGGAATGATTGATGACGTCAACTCCTGGCTGAATCATGAATTAGTTTCCCGAGGAAAAGAGAAAAAAAATGCTATTATCTAAATTGATATCAGTTTACTCCTCTTCATACTCAACAGTCTTGTAATAAGCGAGATATAATATGGTGAGGAGTTCAGGTGTGTGATAACAAAGATTATAGAATTTAGGCATTCTGCTCATTTGCACTTTTTTAGAAAACCCTTACACAAATCATTTTATTTTAATAGTTCACAATAATAGTAAAGAATCGTTATATATACGTAAAAAAATGAAATTACCTTCGAAGGGCAGAAAAAACACAATCTTTACTTACCTGAAACAAACAAAATAATCAATCTATTAATCAAAATAAAATAATTATTTATTCCTAAATATATTTTATACAGGCTAATATAATTAGGAAGAAGGATTCATATTCATTATTTGTTTAAATAATTTTTTTTTTTTTTGAAACCCCATATCTCTCATAGAGTTTTTTAATTAGCTTATTTCATTTACCTGTGATATAAGTAATATAAGTAAATGTGACGATAATCATAAAAATCATAAAACTTATAAAGTTCTATTAAATGATAATTCTACATTATATTAGAAAGTGAAGTAACATTATGCAATACTGGTGGATTTGAATGGTTATGGAGTTTGCTATGAATAAATAGGTATATGGTTTGGGTTAAATCAACACATGGTACATGTACATTAAGGTCTATGTAAGTAAGTTTGTTAGTGACAAAATAAGTTTTAGTCTTGTATGTGGGTTCCAAGTACATAGTTTGCCCAAATCGAGTCATATCCTAAATGATATGACAAGGAGTTCTGGCTTTAGGACGAAGAGTAATGGTTGTATTCCGTTATTCGTTTAAATATATTTTAATACTCCAATTTCAACACAATTATTGAAGGATTTTGAAATGGTTTTCGAGATTAAATACCCTACAGCCATTATTTAAAACTAGAAACGGCACTTCCCACTGCATCGAATTCTTGTAACCCGCTTAGGCCCGGGTCAGGACAGCAAAAAATAAACTTCCATTCCATTAGGTAAAAAAATAGAAAAGCACATTGATTCTCAGCTAAACTAATGCAAAGCCCCCACATAATGAAATTCCAGAGGAGTCGACATGTCTCCTCTTTAGGGGGGCCCTTTAATTCAGTCCGATTAAAAACCTCCTTCAACTTCATATATTGATGCATTGAATTTGAATAATCTGAAGCCTCATAATTCTTATTATTACAACGATACTAATTAAAGAATTAAATAGAAATTATTTAATTATAGTAGTTAGGTCTGAGAAAACACTTTATGCTTTGAGAGGAAGAAAATAATAAAAAAGCCTTGAAGCTTGTGATTGGTTACTGCAATTAGTAATTAAATGCGAATAAAAGTTAAATAAATGAAAGTAGATTTAATGATTTGACTGAAATTTACCGCGAAATAAAAAAGACTGAATTGATTCGGTCATTCTAAAAAGCACACAGCAATTAGTACCAATTAAATTAATTACTCATGTGCCTTGCTAACAAGTTAATTTAATCTTACCTCTCTAAATATAAAAAAATGTCATAGCAAAATATTTTATTGTTTTTCCAGATTGATTTAATGTAACCCCTAAAAGAGACCGATTCAAATGAAGCTTGTCCACTGGATTCATACCGGCGTCGCTTCGGTCTACAAAACAAAATGCTTCTTCTTAAACCTCAAGATACGCTATCTATAATAAGTAAACACTATCTGGCTAAGTTCTTCTTTTAGAAATCTTTAAAAAAATGATTTTATTTTATTTTATTTTTTTAATGAAATATAATCAGATGTTCATATAAAGATTACAAAAGAAAACATAATCCTTTAAAAACGTGAAATTGGGCCTCGATGGCATAGCGTGTTGAGGCATGCATTTTTGAGAGAAAAATTAACCCTATTTGATCAACCATATTCAATCACAAGGCCTTTTGTAATAACCTAGCATAGAAGCCCTATTTTGATTTTAATCATTCCAAACCAGATGGATTTAAAAGGTCTTGGTGTAAATGGTAAAATTTGCTTTGGGTTCTGTAAATCCATTAGTTTTGACATGGGTAGGTCTTTTGGCTGAGGTCTAGTGTTTCTTGTATGAGGTTTCTTTTTTTCATCTTTGCAACATTAGGACTCGCTCAAGCTCTAGTTGCTCGGTGCGAAAATTTGATGACAGTTTCAATAAATTTCCATCAGAAATTTAGTGAAAAATATTTTTTGTATTATAGCGTTTGTCGCTAGGGACCTACCGTTTAGGAGCTATATAGGTTCGTATGAAAAGTCACATTTTGTCTACCTTTTTACACTGTGAATGATGTGTTTTTTGTAACACAACGTTTTTTGTATGCAATATTTTAACTATTTAACTGGTTTCTAGACTTCAAATATGTATGAAATTTGTTTTTGTAAAAACCGACTTACCGGTGAGAAAAAATTACGTAATATTTCCTCCGGTTCGTCATACGAATGTTTTCGAAAATATATAAGAAGTTTGTAGAGGCTAAATGTTTGCTGTACTCAAAATTCAGAAAGAAAATGATGAAATGAAGATTATCGTGGAAGCTATGTGTTCAAAGTCACGTTTTGCTTACAATTTTTAATTATTAGGACCTGTCTATTGTCTAGCTCTGTAGGTGTTGCTCGGATCTAAAATTTGCCGTTAATTTCCTTTCCAGAAACAGTAGATTTAAATGCAGTAGATCAAAGATAGACATATCCATGATCTATTGTTGTTCATAGACGTCTACTTAAAACAAAACAAATCAGATGTATTTCAGTCATTGAAGGTTGGAAGACAACGGTGGACTGGCCATGTGGCTAGTAGAATGGAGGATAAAAATACCCTGGGAGTGAGGAACTGAATGGCGGCTGCACAAGAGATAACTGGAGAGGTGGTGGAGGCCAGGACACGTCACCGGGTTATAGAGGTATAAAATAATAATAATCATAATTGTTTTTCATAGTCAGGAAGATATTAAGTTTTTTCTACAAAGGTATTAAACATGTAGATTTACAGATTGTGGAGTAATATCTATTAACCGCTAGAGCACAAAAATAGAGTTTTAATAAGTTAATACATAAATCAGTTGCGTAAAACCGAGCTAGAAAATAAAGTCGACTTTGGCTAAAGTTTAACGACTGGAGACTAGACGGATAGGATGGAGCACTCATTGAATATTTCAAGAGCATCTGTGGCCAACTCTAATGAGGCCATTAAGTGCTGTAATTTCAGCAGAGCGGGGCTCCAGTAGCGACTGAATCAGATTTAATTCCCCACCCCTTAGGCTAGGGATCCTACCAACTGCCTATTAGGCCCGGCGCTAGTGCTATGTTAAACCCGCACGGCAGTCCGGTAAGCAAAAACTTGTATTCCCTCTAATTTAAGGGGCCAGCCACAGAGGTCCATCTTGCAGTCACGCATCAAGTAATCGTGAATCGTTTATGAATTTTATCTTTTTATTCATTGAGGTGTCGGGACCAAAATTTTTCGACTTTCGGTACCGTTACCATCTTTAAAAATAAATTGATATTACATAAAATAATCGATTTAAAAACTAAAAACGGATACCAAATCTTGAAAAAAAAAAAAAAAAAAAAAAAAAATAACATTGGAACCCAAGAAATAAATTATTAAGCAGAAAAAAGTATTTATTATAAAAAAATAAAAAAAAATAAAAATACAATATATAAGTTAATTGCAATTTTGGGGAATGTTAATTGGAGAAGCAGAAATATTGCAATGTGCATCTAGAATCTTTTAATAAACATTGCATATGGGAGGATACCCTGTTATATTTCTGTGGATTTTGATTTCAATATTATATAAGAGTTCGAAAAACCAGTATGAGCGTTGAATGAGATAAAAAACTAATATTTATCCTGGGATTAAAAAAATTCTCTAAAAATTATTTTAAAAAAGGTTAATAAAATTGATTGGCTGCATTATATTTTTAAGTGATTCGGATTCTGTTTGAAATAGTGTTCCTATCCCTTCATTTTCCAAAAGCAAATACACATCTTAAACAATTTGCATTGGGCTTAAAGTAGAAATGTTTTTTTAAAAGAAAACAAAATTAAATATTATTATAACTAATAAAATGTATTTTAAAGTCATTTAAATCACATTATTTTTAATGATAGGGAGAAGAATAGATGAATGTATAATAACATTGAGATGATAAGTCAAATTACATTGAAAACCAGTTAAACATTAACCTTAAAAATCAGGATTTTAAATACGTTTGTTGTGAAAAATAAGTAAGGCTGTGTAAATAAGGCCTTATTGTAACTATTTCAACACAAATGGTATTTACTGTGTTAAAATATGTACTATCTGTTGTTGAATTGGATCAAACCAGATACCTCCAATACAATGGTATTGAATTATATAAGTTCCATACTCACCAGGTATCAACACTTTTTTTGTAGTATGAATTTTTTATTTCTATATACATTGTTATTATTGTTTGTTTTTTTTCATTAACGTGATATCTGTGCTATTCTTTTTTTTTTTTTTTTTTTTTTTTTTTTTTTTTTTTTTTTTTTTTTTTTTTATTATTTTTTTTTTTTAAATATTCGATCTTTTGACATTCATTTTTCATTTAGCTCGTTTATATGTTATCATTTGGTCACGTCTAGTTTTTGTTAGTTATAACCATGAAGAAGACATGCAAGGCTGGTCGAAACGTTGGCACTCCATAAATTTTTCTTAGACGTGTTTTATTTTACTTTCTCCTGACTGCATCCCTGATTATCTTTTTACTATGTAAATTCTTTTATAACAACCTACCGTGTATTTTTTATTAAGATTTTATTGTATCAAAAATTTTTTATAAAATTATTAATATATTTTTTTTTTTAGTGATAAGTAAAGAGTATCTAGCACTACAAACTTTTAAAAACCAACCCCCAACTAAGTCATTTAACAATATTTCGTCATCTAGCATCTAGTATTTATATTGCCTGTGCCACTGGAAATCGGTTATTGAAAAATGCTGGCAAAGAACGATTATTAGCAGAATTTTCCTGCCTCTTAGATAGACTTTTCAGCCCCTTTTACTCCGACCTCTTTGAAGATGACTTGCGTATGTACATTCTAGTATGGAGAGTCGAGCCGGTAACGATAAAAGAAAAGAGAGATTAGAAATTGTGACTTTTTCCTATTCAAGGGAAAACCAAGCGAAAAAGATTCTTTGATCTTTACTGCTTGGTGCAAAGGGCAGTTTTTTTTATCCCAGCATTCCTTAGTCTCTCAGCAAGTTATAACAATGCTAACCGCTAGATTATCTTATGAAGAAGAGGAACAGTAAAATTACCTTGAAAAAGAGTTAACTATAAGCCTTCAAATATCTGCGTCGTTTTAAATTATTGTTAAGTTATGCTTTAGGATTATGATATTTTAGAGCAATTACAGGTTTTTGGAAAACGATCAAAATTTCCCAGATGAAAAGTTCACAATTTCGACTAAGAAGATTTAGATAGGTAACAAAATTTTGTCAAAATCCTAAAATCCTTTGTTTAGAAAAAGCTGTCATAATTATAAATAATATTTAAAATAGTGCATAACTGTCGTATTACAAACGTATTCCTTGTTGCTGTAAACATGGAGTATTCTCGCCGAGTGAACGTGCGAAATAATGTTTGAAGGTTAGGAGGAATGGATAAAAAAAATGTGGGAATAAATATTTCAGATATTGGTGGTAGCAGAGATTCGTGTTAAAATATTGCTATGTTTGAGTGGTTTTTCAGGTATTTTATTTTTCTTCCTAGTATTCTGGATCGGGACATAAAAAACAAAACAAAATTGCACATTAAATACTTTCGAATTATACTTTATCCGAGTATTATCTAAATACTAGTTTATAAAACTTTATATTAGTATTATACACAACATATAAGTAAATATTATATGTTCTCGTTTACAAAGTTTGCTTCTTTTTTTTTTTTGCCTTAATGTTTTCAGTCGTACAATTGGTAAGGGTAAATAAAGAAATCGATGTACAACACAATTTCTAGACGTATTAATACATTATCTAGACGTATTAATACATACATATAAATACACAATTTCTAGCATTCAGTAAAAACTATGTATCTGTCATTAAATTAAAATTAACCGGCCAGTATTTTGATGCATTGACAAAGACAAATATTTTTAATATTGATATTATAAGCGATATAAGTTACATAGGCATTGAGCATTTATTTCTGCAGATTATTAATGAAACAAAACCAGCTTTATGTTTCAGGGATTTTCATCCAAGCTTTCTCCTAATTTTTTGTCGAACAATAATGATTTCGTTTTACTTAGATATCCAATCCTATCTCAGTGATTTTATTTTATTTTTGATGAGTAAACGTTATCTATTTTGATTTATTATAATTTATTTGCGTTTTCCAAATATTATAGAAGCATTATTTAAGAATGTGAAGTATGGTTTCAGTACTTATTAAAATTGCTTTGCCGACTGCATAAGTGCTGTCAGGACGTAAGGGCTGAACGGAATATGATGTGTGTATGTGATGTGGAGTAGTGGAGCGAGCACTGAGCCTTGCACTTCTCCTGCAGACACCGACCTAATATAAGTGGGAGTATCGTCTTGAAATAAGAGATATAAAGAATTATGAATCCTAATAATGAAACTCTTGAATGAAATCATTAATCCTTTCAGCCTAATTTTCAGCTCACCCGACGGTAATACTGTATCAGCGGTCGAAGTCGGAAAAAAAAAATGCTTAGTCTTTTTTTTTTTTTTAGATGTTGTTTTATTGGAAGAATATTACAAGATATCTCTTTTCTAAAGGACAATGAATAATATGAATGACAATGGATCCATTCATACCTCTAACTACACATGATAACAAGATACAAAATATAGGAAATGTAATGTAAAATAAAGAAAAAAATAAGAGTATAAAGAAATTTTAAAAATATAATAATAGAGAGAAAAAAATTATAATATAAAATAAATAAATAAGTAGCACAATTAAACTATATATATATATATATATATATACATATATATACAATCATCCAATAGAAACCCTAAACCGAACTTGTCTCCCCACCAGTGGTTCTCTCAGCCGCGTCACTATCCAGTGGAGGCTTGAGAGCGCTAGGTCACAATCACTAAGGGCTGGAGTGGAGGAGCTGGCCATTGTCAGACTTAATAAAATGGTCGACGGACCATTTAACTATTATTCACATTTTTGATTTATTTATTTTTAACTTGTCTTATAAATTTAGATCTTTTTTTTTTTTTTTTTTAAATTTATTCTTTTCTTTTTTTTTTTTTTTTTATTTCTTTCTTATTTATTTGTTTTTATAGACTCTTGGAGATTTGGAGATATAAATAGCTTTGGTTATCGAATATTCAGGGATACCTCGATTACATAAAACAGATACAGGCAATTAGTTAACAGAAATCAGAGCTCATTAAGCGGGTGGGGGTGGATTATTAAAGCAATACTCTAACTAGCCAATAGCGGACGCACCTGTGCGCTCCGTTGGAAGCTAATACCGACCTAAGTAGTTAACCACTTTCCCCCATCGGTTGTGGTTATTCCTAACTAACGTTTGCATTTACGATCAGAAGCAATATCACTGACATGAGCATTAGATATAGTTAAATTTTAACCATTATACTACAGCATAATGGTAATTGGAATTCGCAGTGAAAAGGAATTGTTTTTAATAGTATGTTCCGATTGGCCCCTACACTTCCAATGGGAATAAACAGTTTTTCTCGCAGAGGCGAACATTACCGGTAAGAGAAAATTATGTAATTTTATGTCCGATCTGTCTTACCTAAGTTTCTTCTTAAGTAGGGAACTATGTCTACATCGATTAAAGTTTTTTTCGTATTAATTCAATTTATATTAAATAATTATTTTATACTAATATGTGGGCCTCAAATCATTCAACGTATATCATGCTAAGGTTAGCAAAGGTACCCTCCATATTTTTCAGTCTTTCAATCAATAAGCTAAATGAAAAAAAAATGAATGAAGATTAATTTTAAAGATTCAAATCGTTAATCAAGATTTTATATTTGCACAAAAAATATTGTAAGATTAGTGTTGACACAACAATTGTAAACTAAATTGTGCTTTCCACATGGAACGAAATGTTTCACACGTGAAAAACAAATAGATGCCTTGCGAAAATGTTTGAAATCGTGCCTGAGCCACTAAATAGAAAACAGAAATATTTGTTTTAAAAATGTAGCACTTGATAGTTTGTCGACGGTTAAAAATTTTATTCTGTACGTTGTTAATTTCTGTTATTATTTATTTTATAATATAACCGTTGCAATTTTTTTTAATATTAATTTTGTAAGAATTTACTATAGTAGTAATAGCATTTTAAAAAAAAAAAAAAAAAAAAAAAAAAAAAAAAGTAAATCAATGAATATGTACAACATAATATATTCAATGACAGAGTGATAGTGCTTTTTCAAATTCTCATTTATTAAGCATGAAACAAGAATCCATCAAAACCTTTCCAACCATCGCAACGATTTGGCTCGTTCACGATTTAGTTGCACACAATTATACACACATAACTGACCTCGTAGGTTTACACGGCATTGGCCCCGAAATGTTTTTTAATTTTTTTTGGGGGGGGAGTTCTGGCAATGACCAACTCTTCTCAGTTCAATTCATCTGCCATACCGCTGTTTCTCAGCCTTCCTTAGATTTTGACAGTAGTAATACAGCTGAGAGAGCAGCGATGGGATCTCTTGTGATTGGCTTCTCCTCGCAGAAGTGGAGGTACATGCTTGAGTCGGGATAACTCGGGATCCATGTACATATTTGGTATTTAAATTTAAAAAAAATTTAATTTATTGATATTTACAGCTAACTGTGTACTATATATATTATAACTAAATGGGAGGTAAAATGACTACAAGTCATTGACTTGTGAAGAACTATTCATTAGTAGCACTTCAATAAATGATCTATACTAGAAAGTCCTAAGGTCATCTTATTTTTAGAAGCCTCGGGGGATTATCGAGAATCAAGTGAGGAGGAAGTTGGGAGACGAGTGGATTCCAGTGGGTATGTAGCTTGTCATGGAAGGACAAGTCTGCAATCTGCAACATAACATGAGATCGTTCTGGATAAGTTTATTTGTCGTAATATACAGAGAATTGAGGATTTTGGATTGTAAGGATTACGAGAAGAATTGGAAGGTTTAATGGAGCCTCAAAGCTCAAATCCATATGTCCAACTTGATCTAATTATTTCAAGTAAAAAAATATTTTGTAATTATGTGCCTCGGAGGTACAGAACACTATGTCCTTTTTTAACCCAAAATACATTATTACGTATTCTTATTCACCTTTTCCCCCTTTATCCAAAGGTATAGAATTCTATATCCTAGACAAATAAATTGTAAGGTAAGTTACATAAAACTGTTTTGGTTTTTATTTATTAATTCTTTTTTTTTTGGGGGGGGGGAGGGCATAACGTCCTCATGTACTCCAATTAGAGCAGGAAGGTCGGGTTACCAACCTATTCTAGCCGGGATGGGAAAGTCAAGATTTATTCATAAACATAAGTATAATAAACAGTTCAGGATATGAATTTCTTTTTTTTTTAACTGCTCTTTTATAAAGTTACGGAAATGTGACACAGTGTTCTGTACCTCCGAGGTAAAGAATTTATTTTGAGCTTTAAATTTTTGGCTAGTAAAAGTTGGAGTTGTCGGAAAGTCAATGTAATTAAATTATAGAAATACACTTATATTGGCAAAAACTCCTCTTTATTATACTTCAATCAAATAACATGTTTCGGGACTTTAGTCCCATCATCAGACTGAAAACAGTATATCATATGATTACACACTATTCTATTAAAATCTCAATCAATACACTCAAAGATTAATTTGCCCTTAACATATCATTATAAATTTTACCTTTTAGTGTGTAATCATATGATATACTGTTTTCAGTCTGATGATGGGACTAAAGTCCCGAAACATGTTATTTGATTGAAGTATAATAAAGAGGAGTTTTTGCCAATATAAGTGTATTTCTATAATTGTTGGCTCCTTAATTAAAGAATTGAGTAATTAAATTAGTTTTTCTTCTTTTCAGTTTATTTATTTCTACTCATATTATTAATTTATTTTACAATATTATTCATTAAATTTTATTTTATACCTTTAGAATTAGGATTATTGAATTAATTGCTGCTTCTATTGGGATTATTTTATTAGAATACTAGTTTCGAATGCTAAACATTCATCTTCAGTTCTAAAACATACAAAATTTTCAACACATCAGAACTATGTTACATGGATTAAATATTCTAATGGATTATATATACTATAATGTGAATAGCTTATATATACTATCTTTAGTATATGCAACCCATGTTACATAGTACTAATGTGTTGAAAATTTTGTATGTTTTAGAACTGAAGATGAATGTTTATTATTCGAAACTAGTATTCTAATAAAATAATCCCAATAGAAGTGGCAATTAATTCATCAATCCTAATTGTATTTATCCTTCTATACCATCATGCATACCTCAAGTGATTTCATATCTTGCATAGTCAAAAGCAACTTAGTTTAATTAAATTTGTTCATTTTCTTATTTGTTTTTGTTGTACGTAATGGTTCCATTGTCGTCCATATTATAAGCCTATACCGCTCTTGATTGAAGCCGATTGTAATATAAATTCAATAAAATACAAGCTTATCAAAAACTTTTTAAATCAGTTTGTTTGAGTGTTTTCTATTTTCAATTGACGATAAAAGTTGTTAACAACACCGGCAGGTTTTCCCGACCTCGGGCACCAATCGTGACAGATCTGCCGAATAAATCACACCCAGAACCAGCCGGTCGATTCCAGACCGGCCCTGATACCGAACAAACATGGCAAGGTTCGTTGAACTGCACTACAGGTAAGACATCTTCGTTTCAAGGGTTAGAGCACAAAATAAAACTAATTACGACATGATATGATAAAATTAGGATTGATGCCACTTCTATTGAGATTATTTTATTTGAAAACTAGTTTCGAATGCTAAACATTCATCTTCAGTTCTAAAACATACAACAGTTTTTTCAACACATCAGTACTATGTTACATAGATAATATATACTAAAGTTTTTTAAAAAAGATAAGACAAGAAATCAAGCATTATTTATATATGGTTATTTTCATTTAGATGGATAGCGAATCCATCTAAATGAAAATAACCACAAATTTAATAAAGACTCGGGATTAAAAATATTACATCAAGTAGAAAATAGCCTAAAATTAAATACTTTTGAATCACTAGAAATAATAAAATCGTTTAAAACCGATCCAGATTTTTGTTTAAATGATCAGATTAACATATCCAATAGCCCCATTTTAAATTTGTTTCCCAAAGGAACGGAAAAAAAAACCCAATGAGTCATAAGGGAAACCCCGTTGTAAATCTAAAACTTAACCTACCTGCCCCTTTTTACTTCTCTCAAATTCAGTGTTTTAGTTACCTCGAAGGTGAGTGCCTATGCTTGATTTCTTGTCTTATCTTTTTTAAAAAACTTTAGTATATATTATCTATGTAACATAGTACTGATGTGTTGGAAAAATTGTTGTATGTTTTAGAACTGAAGATGAATGTTTAGCATTCGAAACTAGTTTTCAAATAAAATAATCTCAATAGAAGTGGCATTTAATTCATCAATCCTAATTTTATTGATCCTTCTATATCATCATGCGTACCTCAAGTGATATGATAAAATCTAAAACTGTTATCAACGTGCGCTTTTATAAAAATAATTTCATTTTTCAACATAATTTTTTTTTAAATCCAAACCTGTCACTATCCCGGACAATGAGCAGATGCGATGATATTAGGAAAGATAACTGGCATATCAGGAAGAGATGGAAGTCAGCCCCCAGCGTTACTTACTCCAAATACGATATTTGAATTTATTTATACTAGAATTACTGAAATTGTTTTTGATTATGTGAGTAGTCAAAATTTAAAATGGGATGAGTGCAAAGTGCATAACTCTAATCATAAGAGATAATAACACCCCATGAATGCTTTCAATGGATACAAAATACTTTGCTGACCATAATACAAAAAATTCCCTTGCTATTCATGAGGCCCCATGAATTTCTACAAAAAAAAAAAATAAAAAAAAATAAAAATTGTACTACCTGCGTAGAAACCTTATCTTCGAAGAGGCAAACTGGATCCCCTGGATTTATTTATGTGATATTTGACGTCATGACCTAAATTTTGGCATTTTTTCTTTGTCACAGATAAAAAGATACCTGTGTCTGTGCTATGATTTCTTTATATAACTATACTCTTTATGAAAATGGTAGAATTAGTATTTTTTTAAAATAAATATTTTAGCTTTTATAAAGTTAAAATTTCATGGGCTTGTAGATTTCAGTACTTTATATTATACTAAATTTTAGTTCTGTTTGAATGAAAACAATATCACCAAGAGATAGAGATAAAAAAAGCCCTTTTTTTTTTTTTTTTTTTTTTAGTGGATTTATCAATATTTGAAATTTGACGCCTTATTTATATATATATATATATATATATATATATATATATATATATATATATATATATATATATATATATTTTAAGTTAATATTTTTATAACAATTAAGTCGTAGATGTTTTTGTCATTATAACAAAACTGTTGAAAACGTAGGCATTAAAAAAAAAAAACTAATAACAATACGAATAGATAAAATATAGAATTTCATCAACAGTAATATTCAATACTATGTTTGGTAAATTCACCGCAGAGTTCAACTGAAATTGAATTATAATCAACACAAGTACATAAATAATTTGAAGCTCCAACAGAAATTCTATTGCTTTGCAAATATTTTAGTAAGCATATGTTAATGGAAGGAATGCAAACGGGGCAATGTTCGATTTTCATTTAACTGTATAACACTTATTTATGTAGTTCTTTCACCGGAATATTTAAATGTTAAATTATGTTCGAGCAGCATTGACTGAATATTTTATTTATGAAACATAAATATAACAAATATTTATTAAATAAAATTTATATTGAATTAAAAAAGTTTAATTAAACTTACATATGAATCGTTTTTTTTTTTTTTTTTTTGCTGAGTCAACATCATCCAACAACAACCAAGTGCAGAATTTCGATTCTCTCGTGAGCTCTCAATGAAAACAGAACTTTTATATTTTCTCTATCCTGTTAACGTTTGCTGGCCTCTTGGCTGCTTCACTCGATTCAAGTACTGACACAAATTATTTTTCATTTTTTTTTTACTATCCTAATTGAGCATAAGACTCATTGAATAATCCCAACAGATATATAAATTATTAATAACAATTCTTCACTTTTGAGCTTTAGTGTCATGTATTTCGATCATCTTTGCATACCATATCTATTTTTTTTTTTTTATTTAACCATATTTTTTTTTTTATTTAACGCGGTTTCATTTATTGTGTGGCATTAAATTGCCCAAAACCGAATTTAGGAATTATTATTTACTTAATCAAAATCAATTATTTAATAAACTTTTCGAGTAACAATTTTTTTTTTTTTTAAATTCTTATATTAACAGAAATTTACAACTGTATTAAACCAAATACATCTAGTAAATCAGCGGTACAATGAAAAATAATGACATGCTTAAAACTTGTAGAGGAAGTACCCATTGGTACTCTAAGAAAATATCTACAAAAGAAGAAGATCCCGGGGCCATCTTCTTTTCAGAGGCATCGGAGGATTGCCAGGAATGGAATGGGCAAGTTGTGCAGCAAGTGGATTTGGATGAGAAGTAAGTTTATAATGAAAGGAAATGTATCTGGTTCGTGCCAAATCAGTGACATATGGGATATTAAGGTCATTGTGGATCAGCTCATCTGTGACAAAGTAACGAGCATTAAGGATTTTTCGAAGGATTTTGGATTGGAGTGATTGGATGCGGGAGATACCGTAAGTCCAAATAGGTCTGATAATCGTCATATAGATGAGTTATTTGTAGTGAATATGGAGATTTGAACGTTTGCCGAGTAAGTGTTGTAGCAGTCGAAATCGACGTGCAGCTTCTTGTCTTTTCAATCTTGTATGAGGGTTCCAGGTAAGTCTATAGTCCAGATGAAATCCAAGGTATCGTATTTGTTCCACATTATTTATTGGTACACCATTAAAGGATACAGCAGGACAGGATGAGGTAGGTTTTCGACGGAGGGTAAAGGTTCTTTGCTGGGATTTGCTAGGATTTATCTTGACTCTCTAGTTTTGACACTATTCTTCAAGGGAATTGATATATGAACACGCTGTGTCATCAGCATAGGTTGTGAGGATAGTACTCGTATTAGGAAAGGAGAAGAAGATAGTCGGGGTGCAGTCAAAGTAACACCACGTTAAAGAAGGAATTCTTTAATACGTGCCAACGTTTTGACTTTGACTGCATCCCTGACTTCCTTCTTCTCCAACCATCATCCAGTCAACTATACTTTTATCATTATAGTATTAGGATATGTTGGGATATCAGCTGTATACACGGTATAAAGGATAGGACCCAGGATACTACCTTGAGGATTAATAATTTTTAGAAATAATAAGTTGACCAGCTTAAATAAATTTTAAAAAATAACAGAATATTTTGAATCAGTGAAATATTCTTTATTTTATTATATTCAAAAGCCACCTAAATAAATTATTCTGTTGTTTGGATAAAAAAAACTGAATTTGTAGGCTAAGAATTTAGATTTCGTGAATTTCGAAATATAAAACGTGTGATGAATTTCGTTTTATTTTTTACTTATTTAATTTTTAAAAATTCGAAATACCTAAAAAAAGCTGGTCTGATACAGCTGGCAATACGAGAGTGGTTTTAAACTAATCCACTCACTCTAAATTTAAATACTGTTTTGTTTGTTTTTGAATATTTTAAATTTAAATTATCACACAAACTGAAAATATGAATTATTACATAATTGATTAGCATTTCAGTTTCATTATCCCATTTCATAAAACGGTCTGGTGTAAAAATTATTACATGTAACCGTTCAACGTACTACGTCATTTCTCTGCAGTGTTAACAAAAAAACAACAAAAACCTACCTATTCTTTGAAATATTATGGTGGATTCGCTTTAGTGAAAAACTGTTTTAGCTGTTCTAAATCTTTGATTGAGTTGAATCTATTATTTTAATAAAACTTTGAACGATAAAAAGAGAAGAAGGACTAAAAAATATTGGCTGCTTTATTAAAGCTCTTTAAGCAATTAATTCAGTGCATTAAATAAAAATAAATATTATTTTATTGGGCTTAAATTTTCCTGTTTAAAAATAAACATAGCAAAAATTATGTGAGATAATCATTAAAAAATAAAGAATGACAAAAAAAAAAAAAAAAAAAAAGACCTTTTGATTTCGCTGATTAAAACGAATCTGAAGGGAGAATTAAAGTGGCACCAGTGGAGGGGATGGCAAAAAGAAGAGATCTTTAATTTCCTTCCTATAATTGCCCATCAACGTTGGACAGTGTCTCTTCAAGTCTACCTAAACAAGTACAGTTTCTTGAACATGGACACGATATTGAGCTTAGATGAGAAAAAAATAAAATTATACATAACTGCTTATAAATATTTTGAGATGCATCATTACAAAATAGATTTATACCAACTGCTTTTCAAGAAAAAAAAAATGTTACTAATAAAAAATTAATTTCATGCTGATTTAATTATTGAAGAACATTTATAAAATTAGTATAATATTTTCTAGTAAAAGTTAACGTAAATAAAATAAAATAAGTGAAAATGTAACTTTAAATAAACATTAAAAAATTAAAGAAAACAATAATTAGGTAAAAAATGAATTCAAGCAAGTTATAAAACCAACACCAATCAACAATGTTAATGTTTTTATTAAACTACCTCTCCAGATGATAAACTGTTTTGATGTTTGACAAATTATTTATCTGTATTGATATCTTTATTTATAAATCCTCTTCTAAACAAAAATGATGGTTTAACTCTGTAGAATGTTATTTGTTTATTTGTAAGCAGGGACATGCTTATAATTTATTATTTATCATAAAATACAATACAAATATTAGTACAACTACAAATATTAAGTACATTATAATACTAAACAGATAATAATACCAATAATATAACAAAGAACTTTTAATATAACTAAGAATTAAATACAAAGGATAAGAAGCAAATAAAAGTTTTTAAATCTTAATAATAAGCAATACCTAATAAAAGAATTTACACTTTTTTATTTAATTTTTAAACCTTCAAAGTTTATCATAGTTCATCGACTAGTTTATCGACTATCCCCACTTTCAAATATATGTATGTCATATCTCAGATAAATAGGTATATACATGATACTGAAATTTTACAGTTAAAAGTACAATATCTCAGTGCAAAAATATCTGATTGTAATTATATTCATAGTAAAATATGCTAGTTATTTTTATGTTTATTTAATTTTGTTGAATAAGTATATGAAAACTGTCATTTGAATCAATGACAATAAGTGTCACGCAGGAAATTATAAATCGGGCAAATATAAAGAATGCGTCCAAGGTATTCATTAGTTTTTTATATTTCATATTGCAAACCATACATATTTCCGTTAATTTTTGTGATTTTATCTGGAGTGGCTATATTTATTATATGTTTTCCTGTAGTTCATAACTGTGCAGCAATTCTAGTGAAAATAATATTTAGCTATATATTAATTTAAACGGGGATGGAACCGGTCGGATTAATGCTATTGTAGAATGCCCTAAAAATTGACTGCTGGCTAGAGAATAGATCAAAATTAAATAGAAAGATTTTGTATTTTCCTAATACTGTTCGGCTTTTTTCTTTGAGTTTAACTATATTGATTCAAAAACTGTTACCCCTTCTCCAATTTTATCCAGTAATGTTTTTAGTAGTAAACACCGATTATACCATTTCTACTTGAATAAGACAGCATGACTAAATTATAAAAACACAACCTTGGAAGTCTATCATTTTTCATTTATTTATTTATTGGACTTTATTTTTTAAAAAATTTAAAGCTGTTATTGCTTGGATATAATCCAGTTTTTATTAAGATGGCAAAGAGTGATTTTCACTTTTTTTTTTTTTATTTATTTTTTTTTTATTTGAGTTTAACTTTGAATGATGAGGGGCTTAAGCGGTTTGAAATATTATGAAAATCAGGAGCGATGGCTCTGTGAGCAGGGCGCGTCATTATTAAAAAAAAAAATCGAGAGGGAGATCGTGAAAGAACTCCGTATCTTGATGAAGCCGTTCTCAGAATTTTAGTCAAAGAAAACCACAAACCAACGGTTAGAGAACATGCAGAGAATTTCTATCAACAAATTGACTGTCATTGACCACCTCAAAGCATTTCAAATTTGGGCATCTGATGCGCTAACTGACCCCCAATTTCTCACGTATAACCTCATTAAAATGTTTCAGATTGGACAACCTCTTAAGAGAAAACAATTCCAGTACCAAAAACAATGTGTTGTTCACATGTCATAATACTATTATTAGCTCGTAAGCAGAAATGTGTGGAGAGGAACGGAAATTATTTTTATAAATAAAAATATTTTAGATCAATTATATTATTTTAAAACCATAAACATGCACTAACTTCCGGAATCCCCACTAAAACATATATTAATTCAATGATTCAATGATTAAAATATGTTCAAAGATTCACTTTATTTCGAAAATCAATTATTTTCGAACCAAAAGCTGCAATTTTATATATTTAATTTATAGCTGATCATTAATTTATGTTCATAATCTGGTACTAGTTGTACTGGCAACGATTTCACAGTTACATATTGCGTGAATAACACATTACACTTTTATTTTAATCACTCTTTAACCTCAACTGCCACTTTGCTAGAGTCCAGCAATAAATCCGAATTGAAAACGCTACATTTATCTAAATATAAAACGGCTATCCTGTTTAGTAAATAAGTATATCCGTCAGTAATGTGTCATAGTTTGAGTGAAATTGTTACAACTAAAATCAACTAAATGGTTTATAAATTATGTGTTTTACTTTTTTATAAGAAAAGAAATGTCTGGTTGTTCAAATGTGAACATTCGAAGGTTGTAAAATATATACATATATATTTTTTTAGTTTGTGAACTAAAAAAGAGTTGGGAAAAAACGCTAATTTGCATCTACTAGTCAGTTCTGCCCCAGCAGGGGGAAGAGAGTGTAGTATGTCGTCAGTTTAGTATGTTTATTAGTATCATTACCGCTGTCATATTATTCTCTTATTATGCTAATAAAGTTTTTTTTATTGCATGTTCATGTTGCCACGTGAAAGCCCTTGTAAAATGGCATCGATCTAGAAATGTAGTACAAAAATAGTGGCCAAGACAATTTCTCAAACTTTAAATTTTCATTACATTACTGTACACCAATCCCTCTCATTACCACCAACACATTATTGTTCGGCGGTAATCAGAAATTGTATTGTTTGCTTATGAATCCATGATAGTGTTCATATTTAAGAGGATGCATATGCTTGAACTTGAATATTTATTTTCAGATACTATGCTCGGAAGAAGAGTTTGAATGCTTTCCTCAGCCTTACCCCATCGTCCTCCATCCAATCCAACGATCCACGCCCTGGTCAACCTAACCAACCACCTGGGATATCCAGGAATTAGCTAGAGATCATTTGGACTTAAGAGAGTGCTGCCATTCGTAGGTGTAACATCGCTACTGTACGTCTCTATTATAATTGACATTTTCACTGGTTTATTGGTAACTGGGAGTGATATTATTATTATAAAGTAGTGTTTTAATGAACAGTGAGTTTATATATTGAGTTTAAGTTCAATAGGGATTACAGTAGAGCATAGAACAAGTTCGCTAAAGGAATTACACGGAAGGTGAGTGGATAAATAAGTAGCCATTACGTCCTAGTGTGCATGATCATTTCCCCTACCTCCTGTCGATCATATATCAATATTTATCAATCAGTAACATCCGCGCTATAGTAGAGGTTACGTCGCTAGTAGCACAAAAATAAAAAAAAAAATAACGTAACATTTGTCGTTTGAGATGGTTGTCACTAACGAAGATCTCATGGAACTAATTAAAGAGATGAATAAAAATCTTGAAACAAATAATGAAATAAATAAGAATCTAATAAAAGAATTAGAATCAGTAAAAAAAAACCTGCACTTCTTTAGAAGAAAAAACAATCAAGCTAGAAAACGAAGTAAAATTCCTTAAAAAACAGCTTAGAAAAAATAATTTTCTAATTCATAATATCCCCCCCTCTAAAAATGAGAACATTTTAGAAATAGTCAAGGGCGTCTGCAGTGAAGCCAATGTTGACCTTCCCGATTATAGCATTAACAACTGTTATCGATTAGGGAAAGGACCAATACTTGTTTCTGTGAATAACTATAACATTAAACAGGATATTTTTAAGCAGAGAATGTTACTAAGAAATAAGCAGATTTCAATTAGCCATGATAAATCATTGGAGGAACGGGAGGAAGGCAAAAAAAATTTATTCCTACCTAGTAAAACTAAAAGATATCGACCAAAATGCCACGTTTCAAAAAGGTTTTTTCAAAATAAGAGGGTCATACTATAGAATGGACGAAGTAGAGCAATTAATAAAAGCAAATGACCCTGATGTTTCTGAAACAAAACAAAAAAAAAAACGGAACCAAAGCAACTAACTGACGAAGAACAAGCGAAAAAGAAAAGAAAAGCTGAAGATAAATTAGATAGGTTCAAGTTTCGACCTAGAAGTTTATCAACTACATCAGTAGATAAGAGGTCATCTTGACAGAACAACTCGTCCTCCTCCAATCAAGTATCGATTCTCGAATCATGGAAAATACCTAATAAAACTGTCTGCAACAAAAAATTAAACGGATACAAACCCTCTGTATTATTTTGCAATATAAATGGTTTTAAAAATTTATTTAACTTTACAAATAAAGAATGTAATACAATCAGGTCATACTCTATACTGTGTTTTGTAGAGACGTGGGTGGTTGATAACAGAATTTGTTTACCGTCGTGGTTACATGATTATATTCCTTTCAATAGTAAGGCTGTTAAATCAAACATAACAGGGCGCGCTAGCGGAGGTTTGTTGACCTTAGTGCACAATTCAATTGCTTCAAATTCTAATATTATATTTATCGATCGTTACTGGATGTTTATCAACATTAAGATTAATAATACATTACTAACAATAGGAAATATCTATTTACCTCCAACATGTGATATGGATACGATCCTAGAAGATCTACTCAACATTATCTCGAGAATAATAATTAGCTATCCTAACGCCTGCTTAATTATCAATGGTGACTTTAACAGTCATGTTGGTGATTTGAATGGTTTAGAGGAAGATATTATAGTCAATCCTAATCTTTACGCAACGAGGATACCTAGCCATAACCATGTGAATAAACGAGGAAAACAATTAGTGGAAACAATGGAATCAGCAGGTCTTATACTATGTAATGGCAGAACCATCTCTGACAGACCTGGAAAACATACATTTATTTCTAGCATTGGAAAAAGTACTATCGACCTAGTATGGATAAACAATATGGCACTTGAATTAATCGTAGATATGGAAGTTATAATCATGTCTGACCTCCTTGATCACCTAGCCTGTGCTACTTCCTTACAACGACATGAACATATTCCAAATCTTACCAAGCATTGTCATGTACCCAATAATGTATCTATTGGCCTTATAAAATCTGTTAAATGGGAAGAAAAAAAAAAAAAATCTGACTATTGAATTCAAGGCACATTTATCAAACAGTGATAAAATATACAAAAATTCATATGAGGCAAACGAATTATATCAAAACTTTGTTGAGTGTATACATGAAGGTTTGTCTTCTACTGGTTTGCTTATAATGAAGAAAACATCATATAGAAAGAATTTTCAGCCAAACCAACCATGGTTTGATTCAGAGTGTAGAAACCTCAAAAGAGAAGTCAGAAGAAAATATAGAAGTTTCATCAAATCTAACTTTTCAATACAACAGTTAGAGAAATACATTCAAACAAGGAATTCTTACAGAAAGTTGACAAAGGAAAAAAAAACAGAACTAAGATTAACCATTACAAAGAAGCTACAAGATACAAGAAATAGTAAGCAGTTTTGGACTACCGTCAATTCCCTAAAACCATACAAATCAGGTATCAATGAAATAGACATAGAAGAATGGAGCAGGTTCTATTTAGAACATTATGGTCAGAAGCGTATCCAAGACTTAAAAATCACTTCAGCAACCAACCTATTTCTTGAAACCGACATATCATTAGAGCAGGGGTGCTCAAACTTGAACTGCTGGCGATCTACCTCAATATTTTTAGACTACTTACGATCGACTCTGAGACTGCAAGTGTGTGTGATGCAGGGTTGTCGTACATACACGATACACCCTACCTACCTAGGTAGGGTGTACCGTAGCATATATAGATATTAGCTTTCTGCACAATATAGGTACATTATTTTAGTCAAGGTTTGGGTTAGGTTTAGTTAGGTTCTTCTCTACAATATCAATGAAAAAACTCATAGTTATTCAAAATTGCGAGTTTATTTGTTGTTACAAAACAAAAGAGTTACATATGGTGTTAAACTTAACTAAGGAGTGGCTTTGGATGTTGAAGCGTGGCACTGCATGTCCTCAGCATACTTTTCATAAGATGGTACGTAACCACTGAGTGCTAATCTCAAGCATGATGACATATGATCGTCAGTTAGTCGATTGCGATATTTTGACTTAATTATCTTCATTTCAGAAAATGCAGACTCGCACAAGTAAGTTGACCCGAAAAATGCCGTCAGTTGAAGGGCGATTTGCCTTACATTCGGATATTTATCTTCAGATATAAAACACCAGAAATTTGTATCAGATGCTGTAGCTTTGAGATGTATATCTGATATAATCTGCACCAACTCATTTTCAACAGAACATGAGTTCATATTAAACTGACTTGCTATTTCAGTAGCTAATTCCTCAATGTTTTTACATGAAAAAGGATAACTCATAAATGATGCTATATTTTCCAATTTACTGCAATCATAAAAACGCATTTCGAATTGTCCCAAAATATTTGATAATTCAGCCTCATACGTATCATAATTCAACTGAGGAATCCTTGCTTTCAAAGACGGAAAATGTTTCAGATCCTTTCTTTTCAGTTGATCTATCATAAGTTGAAATTTACTTTTGAATGCGTTTACTGCGCTAATCATCTCAATAATAGTTTTTCCTTTACCTTGAAGCTCCAAGTTAACGGTGTTTAAGTGCATTGTGATGTCAGTCAAAAATGCCAAATCATTTAGCCATTTTTCGTTTTTCAAAATCTGAGTGTCATCACCTCTTTCGTCTAGAAAAGCTGTTATTTCGGGCAATAATTCTTGAAACCTTTCTAGGAATTTTCCGCGACTCAACCACCTGACGTCCGTGTGAAGAACTAAATCAGTGTGTTCAGCTGACTCCCTATCTTCCAACTGCAACTGAAAGAGCCGCCGTTGCAAGCTACGTGCACGGATGGAATTCACAATTTTTGTTGCAATGCCCATAATTTCCTCCGTGTTTAAAACTTTTGAACACAAAACTTGTTGATGTATAATGCAATGGAATGAAAAAAATGAAGGGAATTCTTCATTAGCTCGACACAATGCCACAAAACCGTTTTTGTTTCCAGTCATTGCTGGTGCTCCATCGGTTGTAATGCACACTAATTTATATATTGGTAGCTCGTAGTTTTTTACAAAATTGAAGAAAACGTCATATATATCTTCGCCACGGGCCTTCCCCTTCAGAGGAATGATTGTCAAAAATTCTTCCTTAGCCAACATGTCATTGAATACCATCCGAATAAAAATACACAGCTGGGCAGTGTCTGTCATATCGATGGATTCGTCGAACTGTAAAGAAAAGTATGTACATTCCATGATATCATGTTTTAGTTTATCTGCGATGTCCTGACTCATGACTTCAATACGCCTTGTGACAGTCGGACGAGATAACTGAAGTTCTCTAATAGCAGACATGATTTCTGTTTTATTTTTAAAATCTCCAAATAAAGTCTCACCCGCTTCAATAAATGCTTCCTTCACCACCGATCCATCTTCAAATGGTTTCTTGTGTTTCGCCAAAATATGAGATATTTTAAATGACGCGATCGTAGCAGCTTTTGATTGTTTGGCTGGTCTTGTGAACATGGATTGTTCTTTTTTCAAACAAGATATCAAATCACTTACTTTTCGTTTTCTTAATTCACTCGGTAGCGGAAAATCCTTTTCATAGTTTTTATGAACCGTTTTATGATGCCTCTCTAAGTTACCACGCTTAGGTATTGCAACTGACGCACGACAAATAACACAAATGCACTTACCCTTCACCATACAAAAGAAAAATTCTTCCTCCCAATCCTTATTAAAATGATACGTTTTAGATTTCTTCACTGCACTCATTTTCCACTATTTAATAATAAACTTTGTATCGACGTAGGATCGCCATCAAGTTACAATTCAGAATGACTCCAATTCCTGCAGGCGCAACATTTATATCGGCGTGAACGAAAGTCTCGAATGTTCCCGTCAAACGCGCCGCCCGAACTAGACTGTACTGTCTCTCGTCTAGAAACAACACGGCTTTTCTTTGACAAGTGCCGCGCGTTCCTTTGATAAAGCCACCTTTTGCCGCAAGCAGTGTTATTTTATTACGTAATACATTTTTGTAGTTTAGTTACCTACCTACTTATTAAAATTTTTTTTCTTCTCGAGATCTACCCAAAAAGCACTCGCGATCGACTAGTCGATCGCGATCGACCGTTTGAGCACCCCTGCATTAGAGGAGTTACAAATATCCATACATCTATCTAAAAATAACAAATCTCCAGGTCCGGACTACATACCTTATGAAGTATTTAAGAACCTTACACCTGAATGGGAACACTACATTTTAAACTTATTCAATACAGTTATAGAAAAAGAGAAACTACCTTTTCAATGGTCCAAATCTAAACTACATTTATTATTCAAAAAAGGTGATAGAAGGGACACAGATAATTACAGAGGTATTTCTCTGTTGAATACTTTGACTAAATTATTTACCAGCATTATTGCGAGGAGGTTGATGATATGGGCGGATTCCGAGAGCCTCATCCCAGAGGAACAGGCTGGCTTTAGAAGCGGAAGAGGATGCATCGACCATATCTTCACACTTACGTCACTTATTGGAATCACGTTTAGAACAGAAGGAAGATACCTATACGCAGTATTCATTGATTTTAAAAAAGCCTTCGATTCCATTAACCACAGTCTTCTCTGGGAAAAGCTTCTTATCCTGGGAACTGGTAGTAAACTTGTTAGAATAATAAAAATGCTATATGACAATGCCTCAACTCAAATTTCTGTCAATGGACAACTCTCTGAAGAAATTAACATCTCTTTAGGTCTGTTACAAGGGGAAAGTCTAAGCCCTACATTATTTTTGCTATTTATCTCCGATATAGTCCAGTATTTCCATAATAGAGGAGCAACAGGTGTAAGCATCGACAGTTCACATGAGGTAACGATTCTCCTGCTGGCAGACGACATCATCCTCCTAAGCAACAGTTGGTATGGTGCGCAGAAGAACCTAAGAATATTACAGGATTATTGTAGTGACAATTCTCTTACCCTAAACGTTAATAAATCAAAAGTCTTAGTTTTTCACAAATCCCCACGAACTAAAAAACTTAAATCACTGTACTGGCACAACGAAAAATTGGAGTACGTTAAAAACTACACTTATTTAGGATTACCCTTTACAAAATCAGGCAAATTTAAAAAAGCATCGCAGCACTTCATCCAGAGATCATCAGTAGCATCTGCAAGAGTAATAGACATTCTGAAAAAAGGCAAAAGCGATTCCTGGGAAACAAAAAAAAAGCGTTATTTGACTCCATGGTCTCCTCAACCTTACTATATGCTTCTGAAATATGGAGTCTCAAGTATCTCGAAGCGATCGAGATAGCGCAGTTGAAATTCATAAAATATCTTTTTGGTTGGCCCAGGAACACTCCAAACTATATAGTTCGCCTCGAGACTGGGAGAACCTCACTGAGCCTGATGGTTATCAAAAAGTTGATAAACTTATGGACGAAACTTTCACTGATGCCTGACGAGAGACTGCCAAAACTGTGCTTTAATAGACTGAAAGCACTAGACAGTGATAACCCTGATGTGGAGTATAATTGGGTATCTCAAGTTAAGGCGATAGCTGAGCTTAGTCACTTCACAGAGGAGCTCTCTGCCCATCCTTCCAACGGCCTTGTCAGATACAAAGATGTCATCTTAGAAAAAGCACAGAACTTCTATATTTCAATGGACATTCAAAGAGTTCTCAGGTCAACCAACTTCTCATTATACCGATTACTCTGTAACTACAATGTCTCAAATCCCGAAACGTACCTAACATACAAAGTACACATAAAAAAGTTGAGGTGTGTCAGTCAATTAAGAGTTGCAAACCAAGAACAAATTAAGTTATATACTAAGAACAAAACTTTTTTATTCAAATCACAGGAAACTTGTATATCATGCAGCCAATATATCTCCAATAGCTTGTACCACATCCTTCTCTATTGCCCAACGTTCAAGGAATATAGACAACAGTTTCTTCAGCCATACATCACAATGTCTTCTGATAACCACAATATTGAGGCAATATTAAATATTGACGGTGTAGAAAAAATTAAATAAAGTATATTTCTTCATGATGAATGTATATAAGGTGCTGTCTTTATGTGGTCAATGACTGAAATGAAAATGAATAAACTGATATTTATTAGAATCGATTTAAGGTTGTTGTTTAAATTATGTTGGTGATAACATGAATATGTGTCTTGAGTATGTTTATAATTTATGTTGTTTATATTTGATGTTATTTTATATATTGCCTTTATTTATACATTGCGTTTATATAGGTGTATGCATAAATATGTATGTGTGTGTGTGTGTGTGTGTGTGTATATTTATTTATTTAATTATGTAACTAATTATTAATATTAATTAATGTGTAGAGGTGATTGATCTATGTGTAGATGATAAGTGCATATGTAAATGTCTATTATGTACAACGTTGATATCTATTATAAAGATAAAGAATTTAGATCATATATTTTTGTTCCAATATAAAAACAAAATATTGTTATGTAAGGATTTGTTTAAGAGCACTAGACTCGTGCTATGGATCTATTGTATATTATTAATAATATTATTGTTTGTACAAGACTCTGTCTTTAACAAATAAAGAGCATTCATTCATTCATTCATTCATTCATTTGGACTTAAGAGATTGTGAACAGATCTCAAGCCAAATCATCTAGAGATCTTCCAATCGAGCAAAAGAAAAAAAGCTCTAGAAAAAACACTAACGCTTACTTAAAAAGGATTATCCTATAAAGGAACGTGTTGGCTGATAGAAGAGTCGAAATGGGATGCAACTTCTCAGAAAGAAAATTATTTACAATGAAGTTATCCGGAATCATCTGAGGGACAGTTATTGTTAAATATTGGAAACGAAAAAAAAAAATCCATCGAGCTATAGGTGGAAACCTTCTCGGAGATAAGACCGTAGACAAAGGCCAAAGAGTATTTTCTACACCAAATGTTCAAGACAAATGTGAACACTTTGAACGTCAAAACTCTCTGAGGGATGAAAAATCGCAGCAGGATGAAACAAATTGGACATTACAATTTTCGAATTAAGAGGAGAATAGTTCCTGGAGCGAGAGACTAAGTTACTCACTAACGAAGAAAATATTAAAGACTAATAAAACGTTTGACTGAAATTTGTTTACTCCTTTTTTTACTTAAAAAATAAATATACTTCTGGTTTTCATTGATTTTAGTTAATTTGTCGAATTCCGAACAATTCATAGAAAATATAATTTTAATATATTATCATGGTACCAAGAACTATTTCTAGGCAAAGTTCCCTGGAAGTCAGGGATTCATTAACGCGTTGGTTCACGATTACTGCCACACAAGCGGGATTGAAGTTTTCATTACCATCAATCAATAAATTTTGAAAATTGTAATTTGTGGTCGGAAAAAGTGAATTAAGCTCTATTTTGAGCTTAAAGTATTTCAAAAAGGTACAATGAAACTTTACAAATATTGGAATTTACAAAAGGTATCATATTTTCTTTTCAAAAAGGCAAAATGAAACTACCAACAAATTTCAAAATTAATAATTAGGTCATAAAACTTTCTCACATTGTTTATTAGGGTATTAAGTTTGACAGACACCTTATCTTTTCGGCCCATTTACTTAATAAAATAAGAAAATCGAGATTACAATCTTAAAAACTGAACCATTTGTTGTCTGCAACAAATTTAGCTTTACGCTTAAAATTAATTATATATAAATATGTAATCCGACCAACCTTGTTATTTGGGCACTATAATTTTCATCCATTGGAAAAAGTACTAACAACAAACTTCAATCATTCCAAAATGGTATAATAAGAAAAATTGTAAAAAATACTATAATGCAAAGAGTAAAAACTATGAAGATATATGAGGAAGTAAAAGTTGATAAAATAAAGGTGTTTTTGGCCGATAGAAAAGAAATTTTTTCGATACCTTAAAAAATATTTCAAATTTTCTCTACAGCAAAACTTCACCCGCAGAAGAACCAAAGCGATGGCAAAAATTATTTTAAATTGTAAATTATAGATATAAGTTATTTTGGTGTGTAAGGCCTAACATAAATAAATGGTGAGCCTCATCACCTAATTATTAATTTAATAATATTAATTGATAACAAAATTATGATAAACCACGTATGACTCCTTCAAATGCTAGAAAGCAGTAAATGTTAAAACTTTATATAAGATTAATACAATAAAAAAAAGGGGCTATGGAAAAACAAAAAATTATGTTTCGAAAAAGTTGATTTTCTGGTAGCTCGGTGCCTAAAAATTGAGCTTTTTTTGAGAATTACCCATAAAGAAGTTTTTTTTTGTTTTTTTTCATCATCTATTTATGTAGGTAATAGTTATGCTATGCTAACATAACAATTTTTTTTTTTTTTTTAAATACCTCAACAAATTATAATTTACCATTCAATATTTAAAATTTTAAAATATTATATTAAAAATAATTACATATTACATTTAGAATATTACATTATTACATATAGAATATTTGTATATTGTAAAATAGCTATATATTTTACTCAATAAAGCTGTTTTTATTTCTTCAGCTTATTTTTTCCAGCTAATTCACAGAATACATGTTATACTTTTAACACAGTCATTAAAACATTCGTATTTCATAAGGGCGAGTTCTATCCAATTATGTCATATCCATTATAATGTACTGTAAATAAAAAAAAAAATGTAAAAAACAATAAGGTTACAACCTCTTTGAATGACAATCTGAAGTCTTATGATAATATCTGCTACATCTGGCGTGATTTCCTCCCATTTCTCTGCCAAGTTGTTTTGGACCTTGAATGAGAGTTAATTCCTCAACTCGGATGTCAGTTAAGTTAAGATTAGACACGTTCTGGATCTAAAAGTCAGGGTAATTAAGCTATTACGCGCGATATTGGTTGGCAGGAAAATGACTGCCACCATATCTATCTCAGCGAGGAGATGACTCCCACCAATAGGCATCTCTATTGGATGGCAAGACAAAAGAAAGCTGCAGGCAAATTGAAGTATGTTTGGTTTTCCGGCGGCAGAGTACGCTGCAGGCGGGAGGATGGTCATCCTGCCATTTTTATTAACGCAGCTAAGGATCTTGAGGTCTTCACCTGAAGCATCTACTCCTGTTTCCACATACCTTGCTCTGACATCTGGCTCTCCTCTCGGTCTATCGCATCACTCAAATTCCTCAATAGAAAAACATTTCGTTCATTGATTATTTTCTTTTCTTTATTAATCATTTTAATGTGTGCAAAACTTATTACATCATGTTTGCTTTTCTCGTTTATATCTTCGTTACTCTTCTGTATTGCTTATTCGTTTCTTTTTTCACATTTATTCTTAGTTAATTTCTCTTTACTGCCCATATTTCTAACTTTCTACTTTTTCATACCATGTTATTGCTTAGTGTCTTCTGAATCCGCTATTTCTTTTTTCCTTTCTCTTTTCCAGCATCCTTGTCATGACTAGCGTCCTAACTCTCTGTCATGTTAACGCCCAATCCCTCCCTGCTCACTTTACCGAATTCCATCAGTACTTCTCTGATAATTTTTATCATATCGTTGCAATATCTGAAACCTGGCTTAAGCCTTCAATACCTTCCCTCAGTGTCTCCCTTCCTAACCACTATCTGCTGCGTCATGATCGTACTAACCGCACTGGCGGAGGTGTTTGTATATTTGTACATAATAATTTCCGAACCAAAGTCCTAAGCCTATCCCCTTCTTCTGAACATCCCCACATTGAATTCCTGTTTACCGAAATAACCATGCATTCACAAACTATCCTTGTTGTAGTAGTTTACCGCCCTCCCAATGTCCCTTTTGACTCCCACTTCGAAACCACTCTATTCAACATTGTTCCTCTCTACTCACATGTTATTATTGCTGGAGATTTCAATACCAATCTCCTCACCGATTCCTCTGACAAGTCTTATCTTGAAAACCTTTTTTTTTCCCTCAACCTACATGTGGTACCATTCTCTCCTACCCACCACACATTTACATCTGATACCTGGCTTGATCTCCTAATAGTTGATTCTCCTAAAAACCTCATTTCCTCTTCCCAGTTACCAATCACGTTTCTTTCTAATCACGATTTAATATCCCTGTCATACAATATCCAAACTCCAACATTCATTCCAAAAACCATTTCCTATCGCAATCTTGATTCCTTAACATTTTCCTCAATCCAAACTGATATTGACGCTCTGGACTGGGACTCTATATATTCCTCCCACACTATCGACAACATGGTTGACATCCTCACATCCAATCTCTTATCCATCCTCGACTCACATGCTCCCCTAAAAACCATCCTAATCCGACGTCCACCAGCACCCTGGATCACAATAGAAATCAAAAACCTACAAAAGAGACGAGAGGCCGCCCGAAGACGTTTTCGACGGACTAGACTTCAGGACGACTACACTCTGTTTAAATCCCTTCGGAATCAGACACAAACTGCCATTCGAAAAGCTAAATCACAATATTTTCATGAAGCCCTCTCCAGTGCCTGTGATCCAAAATCAAAATGGAAAATTTTATCAAAACTTTCCTTTAGTAAATCCTCAAATGCTCCGCTTCCATACTCTTTTACTCCTAATGAAATGAATTCCTTTTTTGCTACCTCATCATCAAACTCCTCATCTCTTTCTGCCAGCTACGCTCCAAGCGGTCCTCCTTTTAACTCCTCCAATTTTTATTTTTCCTATATCACACCCTCAGACCTCATTGATGCCATTTTCCAATGTAAAACGCAAGCTATTGGACATGATGGTATTCCACTAAAATTAATCAAACTCTGCCTTCCTACTATCCTTCCAGTCCTCCTACATATATATAATTATTCTTTGCAAAATTCCACCTTTCCTTCATCCTGGAAGAAAGCTAAAATACAACCCTTACAAAAGAAATCTAACCCATCTTCACTTAATGATTTCCGTCCCATATCAATACTTTCCAATCTGTCCAAACCCCTTGAAAGACTAGTTCAATCACAAATCTCCAATTTCCTAGAAAACTCTCATCTCCTTAATCCGTTCCAATCTGGGTTCCGACCTGGTTATTCAACTCAGACAGCCTTAACAAAAATTACTAATGATATACATACTGCCCTTGACGAACGAAAAGTAACTGTCCTTATCCTTCTAGATTTTACCAAAGCCTTTGACACCCTAGACCATTCTATTCTCCTCACGAAACTAAAAGCCCTATCTTTTTCCTCAAGCTCTCTCCTCTGGTTTCATTCCTTCCTCTATAGTAGAACTCAAATAGTATCCATACCAAACCAGCCACTTTCCTCTTCCCTTTCATTGACATCAGGGGTAGCCCAAGGTTCCAGTGTCTCTCCTACTCTTTTTTGTGCCTACATAAATGATCTACCAAATTCCATTCACCATTGTTCCTACCATCTATACGCGGATGATTTCCAGATATATCTATCCTTCCATCCCTCTGATTTAATTAAATCATTCTCCCTTATCCAAGAAGACCTTAATAGCATTTGCAAGTGGGCCTCTGACAACAAATTAAAATTAAATGTAGAAAAAAAAAACGCAGGCTATTATCATAGGTTCTAATACCCATCTGAGATCCCTTCCCCACCTCCCGATACTGTCAATGAACTCCCAACCTATTCAATTCCACCCCACAGTCAAAAACCTTGGTATTACCTTTGACCAAACCCTTTCATGGAAACCTCATATCTCCCAAATTTCTAGACGGGTTATATCCATCCTTAAGCTATTCCATTCTTCCCAGGACTCCCTTCCGAAACCTACTCGTCAACTCTTGGTTTCTTCCCTTATCCTACCCCATTTTGACTACAGCTGTGTTGCATATGGTGGCTTGACGGCGGAACTCGAGAGTAAACTAGGGAGACTAATGAACTGTTTCATTAGGTTTATCTTTAGGGTTCCAAAAGCCTCCCACACATCACATCTATATACAGAGTTAAAATGGCTTTATCCTTCATCCCGCATAAATTACTTCCTAGCCTCCTTCCTCTACCAAACCATCAATTCTCGGAATCCCTCCTACATCTATAACATCTTCCAGTTCAGATCCTCGGTCTCCTCCCGCACTACAAGATCTCGCTCCTCTGACCTGTATACTTCTTCCCATAAGAGTACATCATTTGACCACTCCTTCATTTCCCGTGCTACTTCCTTGTGGAATTCACTACCCTGTAATATCCGTAATGCTCCATCTCTGTCCACATTTAAATCCCTTCTCTTTCAATACCCTTTTTCTCTCCAGAATGATACTGACTAGCAAAACTTCACTAAAAAAAAAAAAAGAAGTGCATTCAGTAGATGTAAATAGGTTTTTATTCTTTCTCCTGCAATTATTGGATTTTGTAATTTTTATTTCTATTTTTGTTCTTTATTTGTAAAATTGTAAATAGTTAACCAGAGTGTTAATTTATTTTATTTCATCTTATGAAAGCTAGACTCATTGTATTTATTTATGTACATTATATTATTCTTAGGGGACATCGTCCCAGAATAAAGTTTATTTTCTATTCTATTTTCTATTCTATTTTGGATATTTAAAAAAAGTAAAGAATTCTTCATATCAGATGAAGCACGCAATATAGACTATTTGTGTCACAGGAGCGAGTGATTAAGGTCATGTGTGCATTGCCCTCAATTAAACATTACTGACGATGCGTATGAGGTATTGTGTTTTTTCGTACTTAATATCAATGGAATGGGAATTTGGTAAAACAACTATTAAATCAAAACATTTTTATTCAAACTATATATATATATATATCAATTATTCTGTAAATTGTTCTCAATCCATATCTCTAAACTAAAATGCACGATTTTATAAAGAAATAAAATTATAAAATGCCTTTTTGTGTGAAAATAATCCACATCCATGAGAAAGAAGAAAGTTATACTTTTTTTAATCAGAAACAACTATAGAGGTATACTATTGCTTTCATGTGAATACTAAATATGTGTCTTTCTCTCATTACGAATTTCTGTACCGAAGCGATTGTGGTTTCTACATCAAATTTCTTGTAACCCGAATGTAACAAGTAGCTGCAAGGTAATTTCCTATTATTAATTTGTTTTCATAGTTAAATTTAAATTTTAATCATCAAAATATATTTCCCACATGCGTCCCATAACATGGATTTGTATACATATATAAAATACACACAATAGACTATTGTTTATTTTTTCGGCTAGAACCGTTGTTCATGTTCGAGGTTTACGTCACTATATACTTTAAAGTAGGCATATGAATTATGTTAGAATTGAATACAAAATATTTTTAGAAAAGCGATCAATAATGAAAATAAATACCAACTAATTTATTACGGTTTATTAAATTATTAAGGTTTTTATCCGCAATTTGGGTTGCTTACTTCTTTCATTCTGTATGATATAATTCTTATGGGATTTTGAATAAACTCTTCTCTTCTTTCACTTATCCCTATGGTGCCTCTCGGCGTAGGGGAGCTTCCAGCCAGGATTTGAATTTGTCGCGGTCCCTCGCCATTGTTTTAGTTTGTTCCAGGGTCTTTCCTCTTTTCTTGGTTAGGAGTTCGATGTATTGGAGATAAGTCCTCCTGGGTCGTCCTCGCGGCCTTTTCCCTTCCGGCACATATTCCATCGTCTTCAGTGGGTCTAGATGGTCCTTCATACGCACCACGTGCCCGAACCATCTCAACTGTCTGATTTCTAGGGTATCCTTGAGGGGGATCATATTTAGCTCCTGCCTTATTTTTTCGTTGCGGACGCACTCTCTTCTTGTCTTGAATAAACTCTTGAGAGATATTTTCCATATAATGCAAAGCTAAACTAAATCATGTTAATTTAAAAATTTTTATCTTTAATTTTTGACATTCATGGATGTATTTTTGCGGGGGTCCATAGTTTTTTTTTTCATTCTAAAAATATAACATTTTGGCACGCCCTAGCTCTGTGATTCTCGGATCAAACTGACAGTTTCCGCATCGGAAAATTAATGGAGAATACTTTTTTAAATAACATTTGCCACTAAAACCTACCTTTTAGGAGCTATATCTGTTTGAATAAAATAAGTCTCTTAACTTTGTTTATTTCGAATAATCATTAATTTTTACATAATTTAATTTGATCCTTTTAATTATAAACTGTAAATCGGAAAAATCAGAATATAGATATGAAATGAAATGAAAATTAATTTTATTCTTGGGCCATTGCCCCTTAAGAATAATTATATTGAACAATTATTGGTGGCCTAGCAGCCGTATGTATAATTTAGAAATAAAATAATAACAAGAAAATATAATTAAAATTAAATTAAGGAATTAAAAAGAAATTTAAATTACAATATAAAGTAATAAAATTAATATTACATGTTTTAAAATATCACACGAAAAACAAATTATATCTTATGGTTAGAATTTAAAATAAGCTACGAAAACAAAAATAGGGAAAATAAAAAAAAATCAATGAAAAACATACAGTAAACAAAGTAAAGAAATATAAAATAATGTATCTTGTCTGATAAAATAATATAAATTATGCCGAAACCAATTATACAAATTTAGTGCAATAGTACTAAAACAATGCTGTACAAAATCAATATTATATTCTGAATATTCATATTTCATTTTTAAAAAATTTTCTTCATCGATATGACTGTTAGATTGAGTATCTAACAAGTAAACGAAAAGTCGGGATTGAAACTGTTATGAGTGGAGGAATGGCGAATGATGGAAGGGAGGGAGTTCAAGAAGTTAGAAGCTGTGGAAATAAAGGAGCGTTTGAAGGATGTGTTGAAGGGAGCTAAGTAGAGGTATGAGGAACGGGATCTGGTTTTGTGGGAACGCACTGATGACTTTAATGTTAATGCTATGAGGATATAGGGAGGTGACTGAGAGGAAAGTGATTTGTAAAGGAACGAACCAAGGAAGAATTGTCTTCGGAAGGAGGGAAATAACCATTTTAATCTTGTGTAGTGGTGAGATACATGGTCATAACGTGATATCCCTAGAACGAAACTCAGGCAACAGTTCATGAGCTTCTTCAATCTTGCTTCCTGAGATGCAGAGAGACCTCCATACACCACACTACCAAAATCAAAATGGGGGAATATGAGGGAAGAAATTAATAGTTGACGAGTTGATTAAGGGAGGAATTTACGGGAGCGGTTTAGGAGTCGAAGAGTGGAAATTGCTCGGCGGCATGATGTATTATTTTTCTGTCAGGAACTTTTTGTTTTAAATATTGCTTGTTTTTATTCAATTAATGTTTTTAATTAATGCTAATACATTTCATATAACCTGGTTAAGAACGTCCATATTCTTATCATAAAAATCTAATTAAAAATGAAACTTTTAACCGAGAAAATAAAAAGAAAACATTGGGTGGAATTTTTCTCCTGTCAGTATATATATATATATATATATATATATATATATATATATATATATGATGATAAAATAGGTGGTGCTGATACAAATGTTAGTGATTCATCTGATGAAAGGTTTTTTGTTTCCCTTACAGAAGAGGATAACTACATCTCATCCTCAAATAGCCGCTATTCTTTAGCCAATCAAGATTATCCAAAATTCCTTCCTGTTAAAAATAAAAATAATAAACCAGTATACATACAAAGTAACCAAGATAGAGTAACAAGTAAATTTCCGGTCTCGAATCCTATTAAACCTACCTTTTTAAAACTACCAGTTGTCGATTTCAAAGGGTCTGTGCGCTCAAAAATTTCAATACTCGACAAATTCTCCCCAATAGGGTTTGCTGATGTTTCTTCAGTCGCTAATCATGCCCATATTGACTCTAGGGGCCTTACCTCTACTCATTACGCGCAGACCAACAATTTATGTTTAGGGACTCAAGAACCCTCCTCTTTGACCAATTGCCAGGAGCATTGGCCTCCTCCTTATCGTGACACCGACTTAAGCACCAAGCCATTACCGGATCTTAAGTCTACTCCCATTGTGCTCATCGCAAATGAACCTGACCATACCTTTAAACATTTTTCTGGGTCTCTCCTTAATATCCGTGCCGATAAGCCGGCAAAGCCGCCTTGTTGCCGTACTCCTTTCATCGATTGCCTGGGGGTCCTCAGGGTGGGCGGCATACTTGACAACGCCGTTCTAAATTATAATTCACAACGTTATAAGTGGACTTCAAATTCTAAGCGCCGTTGTGGAACCAAGAAACAGGGCGACGTTGTTGTGAGCAAGGGACTGAACAGCTCCTCACTCTTCCGGCCTTTGGCTCTTTTTTCCGAGCTCAAGCCTGATGGTGCTTCACGAGCAGCCACCTTTGAGACTTCTACCGGCACTCTCACTAGACCCGTGAACAAGCTCATTCCGCTCCCGGAATGACGTCCTTTTGCATTGTATAACCTTTTTACAGTTGTGCTATTTTTGTTTCTTATTTTGTATAATTGTCTACCCAGGAGTACTGTTTTATTTTCTTTACATTATATAATTGTTGCCCAGTTGGGCTGATTCTTTTTCTTTACATTGTACAATTGTGCACCCATTCAGGTTACAATATTTTTATTTTTTTGTCCTTATCTTACTTTTTACTCAAGTTGAGCTTTCTTTTCCTTATTTTATTGTATAAATTTTTTGCTGCCTGCCCATCATTTCATTGTATAACTTTTGGAATAAAATTGGGCAACATCCCAATTTTGGTGGGCGGTGTGTTCGCGCCATTCGGCGCTTATGTGAGGGGAGAAAGGAGAAAAACTTTAATATACTGTTCATTGACGCACTCTAGGGATCTCTGGGCAACTAGCCCTTATCTGCGTTAATACCCACATGAATATTCCTTTTTCTTCTAGCATCTGTGCTCCAGTACGCACCTATTAAAATTGCCCAAGACCTCATAGTCTTCCATCGCTTTTTTGACCAAGGCGTAATAGCCTTCCAGGACCCTATTCCTCTTTAAAAAGTGATCTTATTTCCTGTGCCAGTCAGTAAAGATTTAGTTATTCCCTTAATGAGTGGTGATACAAGAGGAGGAGAGCCTGAACAAATTTTGCAGCTTGGGAGAAGCATTTGCCAGACCGTAAGGATTTTGTAGGCCTCCGTACAGACCGTCGGCGGCAGTAACAAGGTGAGAAGTTTCTTATGTATTATTTGTTTATGCTACCTTCTCAATAATATCTCCCCAAAGGTGCGAAACCTCGTTTTGATATTTTCCCATACAGTCCATTTTCTCGAGGCCGAGGCGAGTTTTTCGCATCGGACATTATCATTCTTTTCCTATACAATATATATATATATATATATATATATATATATATATATATATATATATATATATATATATATATATTATATCACCCAAACACATCAAGATTTTATTCTTTGTACGCGATTTTATTCTTAGTACGCTGGTTGATGGTTGAAAGAAATTAAAATTTATTAGCCGGGACGATGGATCTACCAAAGCTGTAATTACCTGCCTCCTCCCCCAGGGATGGGATTGGGAAAAGCCCACGCGGCAGACACTAAAACACAACCACCCGTACCGACAGAGAGGGACTGCTTCTGTATGTGTGATGAGGAAGTCCCAGGGGTATTTTTTTTTTTTTTTTTTTTTTTTTTTTTTTTTACCTCGTTACCTGGTGGAAATAAATGGGCGGAGGGTCTACCGCCACCCTTATCGTAGGGGGAAAAAGTCCCTTGACAAACAACATCAAAACCTCGAAACGGGGCCGGGAAGAATTCATATCATCCCACTTCATCAGGGTTTATGTGTGCCTGCAACTGTAAAAATGGAGGCATAAAATTGGTGTATGGTCTAAAGAGTCTTTATATTTCTTTTGTGGGCATAACGTCGGCTTTTTGGTCCACCTTATAGGTTATAATTCTTTTAAAGGCTTATCAGTTGAATAGTTAAGGTTGTTCTAATATGTTTTCAATTTTAACAGCAGATATGATCCTATTAGAATATCTTATATGGCTAATAAGATGTATATAAGAAAAGAATAAATTTCAATTAAAATTTTCAATTGCAATAACATTTAAAAATAATCTTTATATTGGAACGTATCATCATAAAATATGATTGATGTACTAATTCACAATCTTTGTAGTTACTTATTAATTTAAAAACCGTCATGAAATGATTAATGATTTGAAATTAATTAAAACAACTATTCATCAGAGTATTATTTATAGCACCACATTACGTTGGTTTTTCAACAAAAGCAGTAACAGTATACCAAAAAATTATAGGTAATTGGAATGTATTTTCTGTAAATTATCTTCTTTCGATATTTCCAGTTTTCTTTAAACAGAGAAGGTACAGAATATAATCATATTAACTAGTAATGGTCACTTAAGAGACCTAAATTTTTTTTTATTTATTCATTTTTTGTTTTTTAAATTATATATATTTTTTTTAACCGTAAGAACTATTGTAACACCAGATAAAATTGAAATGCATTGAGGTGGCCATTATTCACATCTCTTACTCTTATAAACCGGTTACTGTCAGTTCAATTACTATTAATTAAAATAAGACAGTCAAAAATAATAAAGCTTTTTTGGAAGCCAGAATTCTAACGAAAATGTAACTCAAAATTAATGAAATAATTTTGCAATAATTCCTTAAAAATCCTTACTTTTAATAAACGATCTTAATAATTTAATAAAGGTCATACAACAAAGCAATCGTGTGATTACAGAAGATGTTCCATAAGTAGCATTTTGTTTTTCTCAACTAACAGTACTGATAAAAAAGAAAACAGTTCCAGTGTAGTAATTGCCTAAATCGCTAAAGTTTGTTATTCATAAAACCAAAATACTTGTTGATATTTAAACACTAAAAAATCCTGTAATACTGTAATCATATGTTATTCTTAGGGGACAAGTAGTCCCAGAATAAAGTTCATTTTCTTCTTCTTTTTCATCAAAAACAGTTGAATTCTGAAATAAACATGAAGAAATATATTTGACAAGCAACCATGTCTAACACCGAACAACATGTGAGAGAGATACAGTATGTATTAACTGATGTAGATTATTCAGAAATGGACACTTAATATATCATTAAATTTAAACAAAGAAGAAATATTATAATAAGAAAATAAGCAGTTTTTATTTTCCTCATCTCTACTGAAGGATAAAGATTTTTTGATTATTATCTGTCTTTAAAAATCTGAATCGAGTTGTTATTACCATTTTTTTATCACTCCCTTTTCTGTGAATTATATAAAAAATTCTTCTAAAAATTCTATTTTAAATTCTACTAAAAAACAAAGGGCTAATTCAGAACGAAGAAATATTCGAGGAAAAATATTTTTAACTGCTGCTGAAAAATAATAGGAGGGAAAGTTTCATAAGTAAATGAATATTAAATCCTTTTTAGAAATATTTCTCCTGGTGATATTACAAAAGAAGCAGTCTTTATTATTGTGAATATTATATCATTTAGTCTATAACTGGTGAGGTGACCGTAACTAGTGATTTGCCCTATAAATCCACTCATACGATATGTGCAATAAAAAGTAAATGAAAATAAAATAAACAACTGTGCAATCTATCAAATTAAATAAAAACAATAATATAGCAAAATGAGAAACGAAATTAAAAATACAGTCACAATAAATATTGAAACTAGCATATGAAATTACGGTCAATAACTATGGTTTGAGTAATAATTATATTTAATATCAAAGAAATAATAAAACAAACATTATGGCAAAATAACAGTTATACAACCTGTTATTGACGTTTGAAATATTCTGATTTTTTTTTTTTTTTACTTAGTCATTTTCCCCCTTTCGATTTTGAGGATATATACACTGATGCTCATATAAAATGAGTATACTATAAAGTCTAATAAGGGACTTCGTTATTCGGAGTGAATTTCTAGAACCTTTAATAAAGAGAAATATACTTAAAAATTCAGTTTTAAAATCCTCTGTGGAATAGAATTACTTTAGTATCAATATTAATTATGATTTTATTTGTTCTTGAATTTTATTTCTAACTTAAATTAGTATCAAGAAAAGAGAACATTTAAGAAGTGTTTTAAGAATAACCATATCTTTGACCCCAATTGTTTATATTTAAATCATATATTGTCAAGCCATTCGTATTACAAACACAGGAACTAGGGCTTCAGCGTTCATTAGTCGTAATGTACTAAGCCAGGATCCATTCACTGAGAAATATGTCCTTTCAGTCAGGTAATTTGTAGGGATTGCATTATATAGGACAATGCTTATCGATCCATCTTGTATCTACATATAGGTACTCATTCTCTCTATGTATAAATATATCTACATATAAACTCTGCGACAAAAATATAGTTAAAATTATAAAATCTCAATTTTCTTAATTTGGATTTTAACCCAAGGTATAATTATTTTAATAAAATTACATATTTGTATTAATTCTCCATTTAGTGTTTGTTTTTGTAGTTTTTTTTACCTACAACTTGCTTCTGAGTATAAGGTTTAGTAATTTCTTAAGAATAATTATTCAAAATACTAAACATTCAAAAACCATAAAAAAGGAGAGTGAAAATTCACCAATTTTAGAACATTTTATTTACGACAGTATTATTGAAATTCCACGAGTTTAAATTTATTCGAACGGCAAAAAAAAATTATAGATCTTTTTTCCGATGTGGAAATTCGGGAAAAAATGGGAACAGTATTGGCGTCAGACCGGCCGGTGAGATCTTAGAGTAAGAAAAATTATTATAATAATTAACTATATTTTTATTTATAAAACTATATACTTACTAATTGTAAAAATTCAAACATTAGATTTACTACAATTATATTTGAAATTTTCTAGAAAATTAATTTATAAATTAATAATAATAAAGTTATAATAAGGTGAATGCAGATAGATAAAATATAGTTAAAGAAGTTATAATTGAAAGTGTTTAGGGTAAATGACAAAATTCAATTAACGATCATTTTAATCTGTTATCAAATTCAACAAGAGATTGCATGAATGATCCAATATAGTTTTCACATTGTATTCCAGCTAAATACAAAACCCTACATAAAAGGACCCTCCTAGAGAATACTGAAGCAGTGAGGTGGTTTGGAAGAATGAGAAACAACAGAATGTTCTACGTCTCAATCTTACAGTGATTTAGCATTCAGACCATTTTTTCCTTACCTGACATATACACGTGTCTGCACATCCTGTCCCCAACCCTACTCGCTGTTGTTATCTCTTTTTAAAGATATCTCTTATTTATTTACATTTTTTTTTTAATTTATATAAAATAATTTCTTGATGTTTTATTTTTTTTTTTTCCTTAGAGTAATACAACATAAATTGAAAAAATAGCACGTTAACTAAATAACCTCACATGTACATTTCATTCGTCCAGTGCGAGGGTGACCCAAGGATCAATACCTGCGCATTTATGGGACATTGTTTACACAGGTATTTCGGTCCCATGACCGCGATTCATAAAGCAACTTGCGTTACAGGACTAAATATATAATATTCGGAGACTATTGATAAACACATTTATTACAAAATATAAACTAGATATATCATGTTGAAGCCCGCAATAGCTAATAGATATTAGAATGGTGATTCGGATTGTAAAGAACAACATAATTTATACTCTGACTGAATTATATTTTAATCTTTTTTTCTCTTTGTACTTTGAGTAAACTATTAAATCTCTGAATAATTAATTAATGTTTAAATTGATCCCGTACGAAACTCAAATTTTAAATAAAGGTACGAATCAATGCATCGATAGAAAAACTTATTTGAACCATGTGATGAACTTGGCTTAGAACTAAACATTAAGCTAATTACTAATATTAATAATTATGTATATTACAAGCTTAAGGGCGAACGGTATTACCTTAGGCTGGGTACCCAATCAGAGAGCTGATTGTACTTAGGTCCTTTGTCGGTACGATAGCTAGAACACGCTCGAAGAATTTAAGCAGGAAAAATCATTCAAAATTTAAGAAATAAATAGAAAGATTAGATAGAGGCTATATTTCTATTTGCAATAAACTTGAAAAATAGAGGTATTATCGAATAGGGAGAAGTGAAGAGGATGAAAGGGGTACAAGGTGGCAAGTGAGGTCTGGAGTAAAGATAGAAGACTAGGTAGAGCACTTAGACTTAGCACTAAAGGTAAGTACCATATATTGTATTAGTCTGGAATAAATTTAATAATTTAAATTGTTTGCTGACCTATGAGTGGATCAAGTGTAATATAATCCATAGATTCATATAATTAAAACTATGATATCATTGAATAAAAAATACTATCTTCATTAATAGACAATATTCTAAATGTTTACACAATATACAGAAGTCAAATAGATCAGACATCAATATGAGGCTATTGTCTCACTAGAGACAAAAACTAGTATTGATGAAGGTAATGATATTTAAAAATAAAATAAACCCAAGCTTTGGTAAAAATTAAGTAACCACAAATAGGAGGAATAAATAAATTACACTCCTGACCGAACGTATAAACACTATACTAAACAATCTCGTGTTTCTTCACAATTCGAGAAAAGAAGAAATTTGTTTACTTTAAAACTTTTATTTTAAAAATATATCACAATCTGTAACAGTTACAATGACCATTAGTGACACAAGTTCACATTAATTCCTTATTTACGAATAAATCAAAGAAAAAATAAATAAAATTATGATACACGAAAGTAAATCAATAAAAGAATAAAATAGAAAAATAATAAAATAACAATTAAATCTATAATAGGAACTTTTTTTTTTTGTAGTGAATTTCGTAAGAAATGCTTAGTTTTCTAGATATAGTAAAAAAAAACAAAAAACAACCAAAAAATGAAAAAAACAAAACAGATAGCAAGTAAAATTTTTGCCCGAAAATTTCAGTGTTCAGAAAACCCAAGAACCATAGAGGGTGAAAAAATCAAAACTGGATGAAAACTTTCACATGAAAATGTTAATATGCTTGCCTAGCCTTGCGGTAAGTCGCACTTCTCCACGAAACTACGTTTGTCGGTACTCTTTTGACTATAACTCCAAAACTATTAGTCCTATCCGAAATTTCCTTGTTTAAATTTGAAAATGATTAAATTTATTATCAGACCTCATATATGACATTTTGATCAAGTCCCTTAAAGTACCCATAACAGTATGATAAAAACCCTCGAACAACTGCGAAATCCACGTTTTTTTTGGAACCTTTTTTTACTTACTATATGTCCAATACGTATTTTCTTATTCAACGAAAGAAAGACCTACCTATCGCAATAAACGGCAGTACATTTTCATGTTCATTGGGGTTTGTACATTATACGAGCATTCTACAGAGGGATTTTGTGTAACTGAGAAACTGACAGATCCTGATGGTAGCCAAAGGTTTGTGGTAGAGGTTGTGGGAGTAATTCGGCTGAATTATTGAAAGGAAGAGGTGATGGAGGATTAGCCTGGCTGGGGGTTTTGAACTATGTATGAGGGCTGCTTCCCTTCTGGGGAGTGCATCGTGGGTATCTATTGCCTTCCCAAGGGTGACTTTGGGATGCGCGATGTGGAATAGGGAACTAGGATAGATTGTCGGTAAATTCTCTAGAACATCAATATCAAGGAACTAAGTCAAGAACTTAACAACGGCTTGGTTCAGGACGAGTCTGTCTAGTCTTGGAGCTGCTAACATTAAATATTATGCTGGTAACAAATAACAATTCGATTAGGTAGATAAATATGTGAATATTGGGCTAAAATAGAAAAACATAAGAGAACCAAAGGGGTCACCTGTGGTGTAGTGGTTAGCATAGCAACCTACTAAACCCAAGATCGCGGGTTCGCAGCCCGGCAGATGACCCTAGGATTTTTTAAAAGGGAGTAAAAAATCCTCAGCTATGCCGTCCTTCGGAAGGGACGTAAAACGGGGGTCCCGAGCCTGTCCGGTACTCGTTAAAGATCCCTATCCTAATTATACCTGGATAGGCAAAATTTAGAACTCCCACCGTAGCATCGTCCGATTAGCCATAGCAGCATAAAGTGACGTTAAACGAAACAAACAATAAGAGAACCAACGAATTAATAACGATGACTTTGGATATTAAAGGAAAATACTTTAGCCCATTTATCCCTCTTTTCTCAATCTGCCGGGCAGGGTTTGAAAACAATAATTATTTTATCCAAAAAATTATATAATAATTATTATATTTGATTTTTAATTAAAAAATCATTCCTGATTATAAATATAAATTTCATTAGATTTTTGATGTTTATTATGATTAAAAATTATGATCACTCACTGAGTGATACGGTATTGCATTTATAATAATGATTAAATTGCGATAAAAAAAAATGTTGATCAGAAAATAAAAATCACGTTTTACACACAAATTGATTAATATGTTTGTATACAATATTATTTTTTGAATTATTTCCACGATATTATCGAGGAGAAAATTCAACTTTCTGATTTAGAAAGGAATCACTCAAAAATTATTATTATTGTTAATTGTAAAAATTTTGTTCAAAAATAATGATCAGAATTTGATTTTTTATCACTTATTTATTTATTTATTTATTTACATTTTGGTGCCATGTACCACCACATTTGGTTAGAGGCACCATACTCAGGTTCAGAACTATAATTTCTTGTACAGGTTTGTTTCTTTTAAGAATTGAATAATGTGTTTGTGGAGATACGAGTTGTTTTCTAGTAATGTTGCAATGTCTTGATTCGTCAGACCGTTATCTTTTCTCTGCTTTTTGTATTTTTGGCATTCAATAAGAATGTGTTCTATAGTCAGATTTACCTGACATTCGTTGCATTTTGGGGGTTGTTTGTCTTCCAATAAGTAACTGTGGGTTAATTTTGAGTGTCCAGTTCTTAGTCTTGTAAAGATGACTTGTTCTTTTCTTGGTCCTGGTTCCTCTTTCCATGGTCCTGGAATTGATCTAATAATTTTTAGTTTGTTGTTGCTGTCGGTTCCAAGCCATCTTTCATGCCAAACTATATTGATCTGACGTTTTAAGAATAATTTTAGATCTGTTACAGGGATAGGGATTGAGGGTAATGGAAAGAGGGAACACGCTTCTTTGGCTGCTAAATCCGCTTGTTCATTACCTTCTATTCCTGAATGTCCTGGAATCCACATAAAGTTAATAATTTTGAATTTCGAAATGGATTCAATTAAGTTGGCTATTTCAGATATTATGTAGTTTTTTTAACATAATGGTTTTTGTTGCTAATGCTTGTGAGAGCCGAAAGTGAGTCAGAACAAATTACGTATTCTTTTTGGTCCATGTCAAGTGTTTTTATATGTTCTAGGGCTCGTTTAATAGCATACAATTCTGCCGAAAAAATAGAAAAGACAGATGGTAATGAGTAGCGTATTACTACTGACCCTATAATCACTGAGCAACCCACACCTTCATCAGTTTTTGATCCGTCAGTAAATATAAGCTGCGTATTTACATAACTGGAAATTGCCTCTTTAAAGATATACAGTGACGAAGTCTTACATAAATTGTTTTTTAATAATTTAACAAGAGTAAAATTAAATTTAGAAGGAATTAATTGCCAGGGTGGAAGTGAGTAAGGAAAAGAGATTTCTATTTTATAGGACATTATTTGAGTTATAATTCTAAAAAGATCAGGGTGACTTTTAGGAAGTATAGGAGCAATTATTTCGAATCCTGGAGTGGCCTTTAGGCTTATCGAAGATTGAAGGAAATTATAAGTCCTTCGAATTGATAGAGACCATTCATCAGCGTCATAAAGCTGACTTGCTGTGGGGCTGGTTCTGAATGCTCCTGTCGCGAGTCTGCTCATTGAATTATGAAAACAATTCAATTTGTTTAGTAATTTTAAGGAGGCACTACCGTAAAGTGGAGCTCCATAATCCAGAACTGGTCGAATCACGGTACGATATATCTTTAAAAGGGTCAACCTGTCACTGCCGAATGTTGTGTGTGATAATGTTTTTAATAAGTTTTGCTTTTTATTTAATTTTGATAGAAGATAGTCGATTTGAGGTTTCCACGTAAGTTTACTGTCAAATATTACACCGAGATATTTGAATGGGGAAACTTTTTTAATAGTTTGATTATTTATGTTCACTGTGAAAGATTGGTTGCACTTATTTTTGCGACAGAAGTGAGATGAAACTGTTTTCTTGGTGGAAAATTTAAAACCTGCTTTTAAAGCCCAATGTTGAAGCTCTTCAACTGTATTTTTGCATGATTGCTTGCCCAAAATTTAAATCATTACATAAAATGTATATCAATAAGTCGTCAGCGTATAAACAGGTGTAAACCGGAGGTTTTATCTGGTCTATAATATTGTTTATGGCTATGTTAAAGAGAGTAGGACCTAACACTGACCCTTATGGAACACCATTAAAAAGTTTAAAACTTCTCGATAAATTGGAGCCGATTCTAACATTAAATTTCCTATCCTCAAGAAAATGTTTAATAAAATTGAGCATGTTGCCATTAATTTTCCACTCTATTAATTGTTGTATTATTTTAGATTTTCTTGTACAGTCAAAAGCTTTTTTCAATGTCGAAAGAGATACATAGTAAGTGCTGTCTGTTTTCAAAGGCTTTCATGATTGCAGCATGAAATTTGATTAATTGGTGATTAGTTGATCTGAATGGTCTAAAACTACATTGATTTGGGGATATTATTTTCTATTTTCCAGTTCCCAAGTTAGTCTCCTATTAACCATTTTTTTCCATTATTTTCCATTATCACTTATGATCAATAATAAAAATCGATCTAAATAAAAATCATCAAATGATTTTAAAAATTCAATATAAAAGATTTCAAACCCTGCTGCCGGGTATTCCCAAGGAAATATCCTAGGTCCCATACGGCATGACATTAATTAGACCTACTTAGTATACAGAGTTGTGTTCTGGGGCTCCATTAAACCATCCAATTTATGCTTGCAATAAAAAATCGTCCGAAAAGTTCTCAAAAAAAAAAAAAAAAAAAAAAAAAAAAAAAAAAAAAAAAAAAAAAAAAAAAAAAAAAAAAAAAAAAAAAAAAAAAAAAAAAGGTACCTATAAATACCTGAAATTTCTATATGACCGTACACCTATCAATTCATAGTAAATTTCATAGCAAATCAAATCCACAAGTCCAATTCAAATCCACTAATCTCTCAACTAGTTTCCATCCCATTCCTGACAACCCTCCGAGTCATCTGAATATATAACGTTTAATGAAGTGCGACCAGTAGGAAGTTGCTTTACAAACAGTTGACATGTTATGAACGTTATAATCACTTTTACAAGATTTTTTTAAATATAATCATAAATATTAACAAATTTATAAATGAAAACAAGGGAAGGAAATTTGCATAGTTTCACTTTAGAATAACAATAGGAAATGATACGCAGAAACATAAGTAGTGCATTTATCTCCTTAGTGTTTTGTAGTTACCCCTTGCAGCGTGAAGCTCACATTTCAGATGGAATGAAATATGATACATCTGTGGCCTGAAGCTATTTTATTTATAAATAACTCCGATTATAATCAGTGGTTAAACATTGTAGAAAAAAAACAACAACAAAAAAAACACTATTGTGTTTCTATCATTAGGCTAAAAGCTAACCTTTTTTATGTTTTAAAAATTCTATTGCAGGAAGCCAGTATTCCATTTTTGGAAAGTCAGCATGCAATGAGTAATAATCGGAGAACCCACCCATAGATAATCGAATTTATAATATGCGGCTTGTATATATAAAAATAGTGTGTTTAATTCTGTTCTCTTCTCCTCTTTTTTTAAGATTACTTTTTTTATAATATAAACGTCCCGATTGTCACTAACAAAAGTCAATATATGAATACATTCAATCACACACTTGTTGGAGAGAAGAATATAAGATACAATGGAATTGGAAGGTTTAATTGGATTATTGTTTTTACAAGGGTTTCATAAATCAAAAAATAATACACGCAGTCTGAAAACGGGTAAAAGGTAGTCCAATACGCATGAAAAAAATTTATTTTCCAAAAGAATATGGATTTTACACTGCTTCAGTGTGCCAATGCCTACTTACAATTAGATATGAGACTGGTGTTTCTGATTTAATTTGCTTTTAATTATTTTTTTTTTATCGGTTTAATTCTTCCATAATACTTATAGAATAAAAATCTAAAGCAATCCTGCGTTTATTTTGAACTGTTAATACTCCTGGCTTTAGATCTGTTATCAGCAATAAATGAGGTTTTTTCAAGTCTCTATAGAATTTTTTCTGATAAATGTACTTCTAAAAAGGCGATAAATTTTAGTTTGTGAGATAAAATAGCTTGGGAAAGATTTGATGGGCAGTTCTCTAAAGTGGGATTTTAGGGACACCGCACACCGAGGTTTTGAAGAGCTCGGAATTTGACGGTAATAAACGATAAAATAATAGTTTTTACTGTTTCTTGTGCAAACTGATCAATGTTACTTCATAAGATACAAATGTTTTTAACATTATTGTTAAGGCTTCAGGCTTGAAATATAAAAAGCCTTTTTAAAGGACCAAAGGCCCTAAAATGACTGGGAGCAATTACACACTAAGGGACTAATATCTCCGAGAACCCTAAGTACCGCCGCGCCCAATCCTTCTGATTAAAACCCATCATGTCTTCTGTCACGCTCGGCCTTCATCAGGCTAATACCGCCCTTTGTAATTAACTCCTTTTAGTAATTTATCTTTTATTATAAATTGTAATTTATAAGCAGCTTAATTACTTGGAGTGTATCCAAACGAGATTACGCTCGGTGAATTTTTAATGAAGTTTGTTACGGATATTAAGTCCTTTGAAAAACTGGAAAAACTTTCTGATAGATTTTGTTTTATCAGTCTCGCTTCCATTGTCTCATATTTTCATTTTAATTAGCCCATTATAAAGTCTAAGTAATCCCCTTTGTTTATAGCCGCGTGAATGTTTCAATGTTCTAAATTTTACACTGTGTTAAAAATAATAGGTTCAACAGCTGTTTTGTTTGTTTTGTTAACGAATCTCCTTTGCGTGTTTATTTAATAATTTTTTCCTACCTTATCTTATCTGTAGGGCATCCAATTTTTTTTTTAATTTATTTATTTAACATTTTATTTCATTTGTCCCTGCAACTATTGTATAGTTTTTTCCCATCACCATTTTCATTTGAGAAATTCCTCTAGCGGCCATTCTTTTGCTTCAACTCTTTAATCCAAGTTTTCCTTGGAGCTTCCTTTTTTTTTTCTTTCACTCTTTCTTATATAAGATTTTTTTCTCCACCATCTGTTATTTTGCGTTAACATTGAAAGCCTTTAGGTTCAATAGTATGGAAAGCATTCTTTTCTAGTCCACTTTTTTTAATCAAAAGATATTATTGGAGATATATACTACAATATATATATATATACAGAGGAATCTCACAAATCCAAACATCGGTATTCCGAATACTCCAGTAATTCAAACTAGCGAGTGAGCAACAATTTTTTTTTTATTATACTTTTAAAATATATTTATTGGCTGTTTTCATAATAAAAAAATAATATACAATTAAACCAAAAAAAAACTATATGAAGTTTTTTTTTTTTAAAAAGATTTAATTTTAAAAACGCATTAACTTTTGGTGATTTTTTTTGTATTCATATATGTTTTTCTGAGTTTTAATCCATATTTGGAAATTGTTACATTTGAATATATATTACTCTTATGTTTTATATGTTACATACATTGAAAACAACGTTTATTCTGATTTTGTGTTTATTTTTCCCTAACTTCTATAATCCGAATTTTTAGCTTATCCGTACACCTAGCATCAATTAGTTGGGATTAGCGAAATTCCACTGTAACATAAAAAAGTCAGGAAAAAATATTTGACGTCAATATATAGACTAAATTAAACAATAACAAATCACAGATATGAATTTCATACATGTTAAAACTTATTATTAATTTAGTTTAAATAAATAATTTTTTAAAAAATTAAAATTTCACCAAAAAATTTGTCTAGACACAAGAAAACGGTAAAAAAAAAATTTAAAATTAAAGAATAAATTACATTTTTAATATTATTTTATGAAGTTGTTTTTGTAATTCTAGTCACGTTTTATTGACTTGGAAAGTAGCCTATTTTAGTTCATCAAAAGTAAATTTATTTTAACTAATACTGATAAAATACGGTCACATAACAATAATTCATCCATTTATTAATAAAATAAGCTTACTAACTTGTACAACAATTTTTCCATATATTATAAAATGAGCTTGTACATTAAAAAAAAAAAAATACTATTAAAACCTATTAAAATGAATGATTATATTTCCAGTACAAAGGTTGTGAAAGGAGATTCGGCCAAAATATCGCTCAACCATCAGCTTTACCCCTTATTAAAGGAACCCACTTTATACAGACTGGATGTGCCCCAAGATGATCACAAAAACGCGCAATCGCAAAAATAATGAAAATAAAATTTGACTCGCGTCACTGAGTCTAGAGCCCTAACCGAGGAGCTACTTAATCTTTAAAATAAATTAAATTAATGATGATGTAGATAAGGTGTCAGTAAATAGAACACATTACAATTATGAATCTATCGTGCCAACGTTTCGGCCTACAATGTAAGCCTTCTCAGAGGCTTTTACAAGGCTTTGATAAGTTATCATTATTATTATTTTTAATTTTCATACTGTTTCTTTTCTAATTTTTTTCAATATTCACTTTTATTTTTCATTTGTTTGTTCCCTCTAGACCTGATGAAGCCATTGTTGGCTAAAACGTCGGCACAGTAAATAAATATTTTTAATTGTATTTCCTTGACAGCACATCCCCACAAACTACTAACCATCAGTTCCACAATCAAATAAACGACATCAATAAACATTAAATTAATATATCAATAAGTGTTATTATTCTTAACATTCAATGTTCTATTAACTATAAAATTCACAACAATTGATCATTGTTAAATAATAAAATTCTAACTTTTTCAACGTTTCTATGCGATTTATGTCTCACGGCCTTTTATAGCAAATGAATTGTCAAAACATTTTTCAAAGCTGTTGAAATCACATAGAAGAATAAACAGATGTACATAGAAATAAACAGATCACATAGAAGAGAAGAATAAACAGATGTATCAGATATCCATTGAGAAGAACAAGCATTAGCATGTATTGTAAATTGAAAGGATGTATTGGTTATAAATATATACTTCAAAAAAACTGGAGGTAATAAACAGTTATTTTATTTATACATAGTAAGCAATGTTTATTTTTATTATATACAGTAATGAATCACTAATTTCAAAGTATTGGTTTGTTGTATTGGGCTATCTTTTTCTTCATTATTATTTTCGTTGTCTAAACTTAGATATGTAAAGTTATCAAGCGCCAAATTATTACTTTGGAATTAAAGTATTTCATTTATATTTATAACCAAAGTAGCAGTCCGGGTCTACTACTGTCAGTCATCTAAAAATTTAAAAATATCGATTAATGCCATAGCAATTTATTTTATTCTAGTGATTAATAAATATCTTATCAATTACAGGAGGCGGGAATGGAATTGGTTTTTATTAATTGAACTGTTTCATATTTCAGTTTTCACAAACTAATGGTATTCTGTTTCAGATCTAGTGGTTCATATAGGGCTGAACTGAATGCATTAGCTACTACAGTACTACTGCAGTCAGGGAGGCGATACCGTTCCACTATAAAAAACGGGTAACGAAACCGTAGGCAGGACCTCTTGGGTGGTTTGGAACTCTGCCTAAATTTATTTTGGTCCAGTTTCGAGGTTTTAACAGAGAATTCAGTCAATGTTGGCCCATCTTGGCCTACATTAAATTTCTAAACTGCTTATTGGATGTACAAAAGTAGTTATTGTACTTCTTTCATTTTCGTCTACTTATTTTCAATCCGAAGACGAATATGTGGTGCAACACAAGTAGGTGGAATACGGAAGATAAAAACGACTGAAGTAATAGACCAGATGTTAAAAAGGGAAAATATTGTAGAATTCATTAAAGTAAAGAGATTAAGGTGGGCTGGCCATGTCAGAAGAATGACAGCAGATAGATTGCCAAAGAAACTTCTAGATAGGAGAATGACTGGAAGGAGAAAAAGGGGAAGACCACGTAACAGATGGGAGGATGAATTGGCAAAAGATGCCGTAAAATTAAGAATGAGAAATTGGAGAATGGAAGCAGAGGACAGAGATAGGTGGAGAAGAAAAATCCAGGAGGCCAAGGGTCACCCAGACCTATAGCGCCGAGGAATAAGTAAGTAAGTATTTTCAATCCTACTTGAAAGATTTTTTTTTCCCACAAAATAAAAAATACCAACAGTTTTTCAATCATTAAAATGGCAAGTTGTAATTTACAAGTTATACAGAAAAGGCTAATAATATAATTGGACGAAAAAAAAATCGTTTGATCCTGGCAAATCTGATACTATTTGTCTCCTTCATTGTCCTGTAAAAAAAATTAAATGGGAAGAGAGAGAGTTATTTTTCTTTATACTCTACTATTATTATTATATGTTAATAAATCCATCAAATCGGCGCTACAACTCACAGTGAGTCAAGGCCTTTCTTGCCTTGTATTTTTTCCTCTAAGAGTTGTATAGGGACCTCATCTAGATTCTCCCTCACCACATACCCCGCCCATCGGAGCCATCCAACTTTAATATTGCTTCAACTCTGAATTGGTTCTCAGCTTCCAAGAGTTTTCTCTGAAAACTGGTCCAAAAATTCTTCTTAGAAATTTGTCTCTCGAACCTATGGAATGCGTCCTGCATTTTAGAAATTGGCCAGCATTCAGAGCAGTCAAAATAGGTATTGTTAAGGTTTACTACAGCTGGACTTTGGTTTTACGTGAGAGGTGTCTACTTCTAAAGTGCTTCAGGAGTCCAAAACAACACTTGTTTGCTGCAATTAATGTTCTATTTATTTCCTGCTGCATGTTGTTGTTGGAGTTCACTTGAGTCCCTAAATAAATAAATAATTTAACTTGTTCGATCCCCTGCTAGCGGGCCAACTATCATGTATTTGGTTTTTGCCCGGTTTCACCTCCAGACCCACTTTCTGAGCTGACTCCTGGAGAACAAGAAATTTTTTTGTCCTGGAAAAAAATTTAGATTAAATTTAAACAAAGGAATTTAAAAAATAATAATAATAATAACAATTGTTCGGCAATACAACATTCAAACACAAAACAAATTAACAACTCCCTTATCGATAGTTGAAATTTGGATTTTTTTCCACGCTGGTCCCGGAAAAAAATCAATATATATTAATGAGCCTTTAATATTTATATTATTTTTTTCAATAATATTGTATAAATGTACTCCCATACACGTTCAATATATTGATCAATATCGATATATGAGACAATAATGATCGTGTAGATTTAACACAGACCAGCTTAAAACACATTATTTGTTTTAAATTAGAAATCTTACTATTTTTTTAATTGTCATCAATTTCACAAAAACAAATTTATACTTAACTTTTTCCTAAACAAATTTAAAATTTATATATATATATATATATATATATATATATATATATATATATATATATATATATATATATGTATTAAAATGTTCAAAACACTTCTTCTCCCTATGAAAATTCACAGCAACACCAACCCATATTGGACGGAAGACCGCATGATTTAGCCCTCATTGACTGGAGATAGAGGGCTGGAATGAATAACAAACGGACTCATCAGGAAGACGTGCAGGGCGCCTCGCAATGAGGTCATTCTGTTCTTTCTGTCACTAACTCCATCGGAAACTCCTAACTCATCTAGGCCCCCTCATTTCATTTCGCAGCGCGGCTTCGTTAAACTTCACTCTCGGGTTCTCGGCTCTGGTTTCCTGGCGGAGGAAGTTTTCACCCTGTGGCATCGACTATCCTCTCCTCTACCCACTCTCCCAGGGTATCGGTCTAAATATAGCTGCCAAGATGAATAATTAGACAGGATTTCCCTCTAAGGAATAAAGAAACTTTGCTTGAATTTTCACCACCAAGTAAACTGATAAGAAAGTGTTAATGAAATTAATGTTGATGAGGTATTTATAGACTGTGGAACTAATGAAGATGATGGCAGTTGAGGTTTGCAGTAATAAAAACACCAATAAAATAAAATTTTTAATTTATTGTGCTAACGTTTCGGCCTACACTGTAAGCCTCCATCAGGGCTAGAAGAAAAACAAACAAAAAAATATGACAAAAACAGGAGAGAATTAGAGAAATAAAAATATTGCTATCCTGATATTTGAAATACATGGCTATAGAAAAATGAAAACACAAAATTATTGGCACAGAAGAAATAGACATGAATTAGAGCCCACACGCGAAGAGGCATTGCAACCAAAATCCACTGAGAGGAAATTCACATTTTTCACTTTGCGTTGAAACATGATGCATTATATCATGTATTATATTTTATAAAGCAATTACTCCTCAACATATATTGTATATATAAGTTACACTATATATGTTTCCTTAGATATTTTTAATTTTTACTATTGTAATCTATTTCTTAGAAACCCCTCGTGGGAACTTGCTCTCCTGTGAACTGTAATGTTAGCATAAAGCTTCCAAGAAGAAGCCATTGTAACCCTTTATAAACCTCAAGAAATGTTGTTATATTCTCTCAGTACATTCAGAGCCGTCTCCACGCCACTCTTCTTTCTGATATTGTAACTTTTATTGAATAAACTTCTTTTTTAAAAAAGTCTTTACTTTTAAATTGAAGATAACTTTTATATATATATATATATATATATATATATATATATATATATATATATATATATATATATATATATATAAGTTAAGGTATAGGGAATATGAATAATATTCTTAATACCTAACTTAATCCTATTTAAACATGTAAATATGTATAAGGAGAATTATTTAAGGAATAAATCAGTTATATTTCAACTACTCAGGCGTTCATATGTCAATCCTTTTTCTTTTATTTTAATCTAAGACATCTGAAAATTCATAACTGGTGCCGAAACCCGGGAGTCAGCGTGTGTGAGAATACCGGAAGGTCAGTAAAAAAATTTCTTAATTTTTTTTTTTTTTCGTGTGTGATCTGCAATTAAAAAAAAAAAAAATGCCAGAGGGATCAGAAGGCGTATTAAGACAGCCGGTTCTAGCTGAAGCACATGCGAACACATTAGCTTGGATGAAAGTGAGAGTGGCCACTGCGCAGGAGCTGCGGAGGGCAATATCGGACCTAGAGAAGTTCACTGGAGAGATAGGTGAACTTAATCACTTTATTAAAGGCGGAGATAGGCTGTTGGCTAGAATTGAGGCCAAGGTAGCGGATAATTTGGTGGATTCGCGTGACGCTGAGTCTCTGAAGGCGGACTTAATCTGTCGAGTAAAAAGGAATATTCTGAACCAAATTCAAGCAGATGAGGGGACTTCATGGGAGGTCGTAAAAAGTCGCTTGAAGAAGGCGTTTGGCGGAGGAAGATGGACCATTGAAGAGGATATTTATCAATTGTTCCGAGAGAGAAAGCAGCAGCATCAAACTCCGGGTCAGTACGCGGCAGGGATGTTGGCCCGCTACAATAAGCTCATGGAGAAGATGCGAGAGACTGTATCGGCAGAGGAAACGGCGGCCCGGATGGCGTTTTTAGGCACGGTCTGGAAGGTGCAGTTAGCTAGGGAAACTGCTAAGAAAGAAGGCTTTCAATCTGACCGGACATTCGTGGAATGTGCCCAGGAGTTAATAGATTCGGGCGCCCGAGAGGAAGAAGCACGCATGGAAGCTTTCGAGTGGAAAAGGGTTCCCTACAGTCGACCGAGGATCGCCCCAGCGGCGTGGAAGAAGTCTCGCCCAGCAAGGGATAGACCAGTTTGGAACGAGAGAAAATCAGGTCAGTCCAAACAGAAAGGTGGACCAAGAAAGGAAGAGAGAAGATGCCATGGGTGCGGAAAAACTGGGCATCTTGTGGCACAGTGTCCGCGGACCAAATGCTTTGAGTGTGGAACGGAAGGTCACATCGCTCGCCAATGCCCCTACATTTTTCGCCGAAAGGATAGCCAGCAGGGTGAACCAATGGAGGTGAATGTACAGGAATTACGGAGAAGATCCCGAGCTGTGCGGAGGAGCTCATCCGAAGAGGTGTCAGAGGCGTCTGGAGTTTCTGGAACCGAAGAGGAGCCGGAGAGCAGTGGCGAGGAAGGTGCTTGGAGCAGTCAGCGGCGGAGAACCACGCAGAAAAAAGAGCAGCGCCAAGCAGCAGCCGAGAGGAGGAGGCAGAGCAGGACATGAGGAGGGTGCTGGAGGAGAGGCGGCCACGCGTTCTGGTGCCACAATGTAAGTAGTCAACGCGGTAGCTGGTTGCCTATAATTAAGTTGAAGAGTGGAGTAAGGTGTCTGGTAGACACCGGGAGCTCCAATACTCTGATGTCAAGAGACGCGGTAGACAGGTTATGTGGTAAGGAGAGGGCATCCCAGGTAAAGGTATGTGGCTGTAGGTTGATCACCCTGGGGGGGCCCTGTAGCGTGATAGGAGAGTTAGAGGTGGGGCTAAAGAAATGGGCGGAAACGGGAAACAGCTTGCGGGTACATGTTGTGGAGCAGATGCCTCGTGAATACCAGGTGATTGTCGGTTGTGAATTGCTGGGGCAAGTAGGTGCGAGCATACGGAATCGAAAAGGGAAGTGGCAAATACGTTTGGGGAAGAAAGTATATAAATGCCAACGAGTGGTGAATGGGTCGCGCATTGGAGCGGTCAGTAGGGTGACTGATTGGAGGGAAGAATTGAAGCGGGAATATGAGGATATTTTTTTCAGGGAAGGGGATGTTTTGAGCGCGACGGGGAGAACCGTTCATGAAATCCCACTTAAACAGGAGAGGGTTTCATACGTAAAAGAGCGTCGCTATCCACATGCACTGAGATAACATATCCGGACGGAGTTGAAAAGTTTGTTAAATCAGGGAATAATTGTCAATAGTTCGTCTCCGTTTAATAGCCCCTTATGGGCGGTAAAAAAGAAAAGTTCGCCGGATGATATTAGGGAATCATATAGGGTAGTCGTCGACTTTAGGAAGTTGAATGAGAACACCGTGGACGAAGTATATCCTATACCTCGTTTTGACGATATCATCGACAGGTTAGACGGAGCTGCGATATTTAGTACCCTAGATCTGAAAGCCGGCTATCATCAGATTAAAATCCATCCCAGAGATCAAGCGAAGACCGCGTTTACGTTTGAAAGGGGGCATTTTGAATTCACCAGAATGCCATTCGGGCTAAAGAATGCGCCCCTTACATTTCAGCGCCTGATGGATGAATTCCTACGGGGTATTGACGAAGGGATATGCCAGATTTATATGGACGATCTGCTCGTATTTAGCAAATCGGAAGAGGAACATGTAAAGCATCTCCGACAGGTGTTTGAGAGAGTGCGAGAATTCGGGTTGCGGTTATCACCGGAAAAATCTGTCCTGGGGAAAGCTGAAATTAATTTTTTGGGCCACACGGTGTCTAAGGAGGGAGTGAAGCCGGATGCCTCTAAAGTCAGCGCGATCACGAGAATGGAAATACCCCGAGACGTAAAAGGGATTCGGCGACTGTTAGGAGCGTTGAATTATTACCGGAGGTTCGTACCGGACATGGCTAAATATTTGGTACCTATTAACAACCTGCTAAAAAAGGGTGCAAAGATGGTTGTTACACCGACCATGGAAGACAATATTCGGCAATGTATGGCACGGTTGAAGGAGGAACCCGTACTAGCATTTCCAGTTTTCACGCGTCCTTTCACAGTTACGATGGATGCTAGTGAATACGCGGTGGGTGCGGTTCTGTCCCAGGAAGGGTCGGGAGGAGATCGCCCGGTAGCGTACGCAAGTAGGCGACTAACTGAGGCGGAAGCGCGATACAGTGCCCTGGAGCGTGAACTTTTGGGTATAGTTTGGGCGATAGATCACTTTCGACCTTATCTGTTTGGTAGGCGATTTAGGGTACAGACAGACCATCGGCCGCTCCAGTGGGTAGGAAAGTTAAAAGAATCTTCAGCAAGGGTTGCTAGATGGAAGGAGTTGCTGAGCCAATACTCAATGGAAATTGTATATAAACCGGTAAGGACAATGTTGTCGCTGACTGGTTATCAAGGGCGATTACCGTGAACGCAATTGAGGATGAGGCTTCGGGACCTTCACGGGACATTCGGCAGTTTCTCCAGGAATGGTCGCCGGAGGAAGAACGGGAGCCATGCGCAACGGATAACGATCGAGAGTCATCAGGAGGAAGAAGCTCGGTGAGTGAGAGGGCGTTAAATATGGAAGAGAGGGAGGAGATTGTAAATAATAAAACCAATCAGGTCATTTGGAAAACCAAAACAACAGGTGTTATGAAAATCGAATATACTCGATATGGTAAATCGCGTATAGCGACCATCTGGTCGGAACCAGGCATAAGAGAGGAACAGCTGGTGAGGGCATTGAATGACGTATCGAAACCAGGAAAAACTTCATATTTGTATGTGGGGAATGCAACTGTCTGGGGGAATATACGGCGGTTATGGCAAACTGAAAAGATTGGGCTGGATAGAACGTTCGTGCGATGCCTGTTGATGGTGGAAACAGTAACGGAGGCGGATAGACAGCGGGAAGTTACGCTCGCCTACCACCAAGGCAAGACGAACCATCGGGGCCTGAATGAGACTCTTCATGCTCTAAAGCGGAAATATTATTGGATCGAGATGAGGAAGACGGTGGAGGAAGTACTCGGGGCTTGTGAGGTTTGTCACACTACGAAATATGACCGGCATCCCCCCACGGGACGGCAGGAAGAGACGGAGACACCCATGGGGCCGCTTAGTGACCTTCAAGTGGACACATTCACGTGGAAAGGATTCAAGTGGGTGACGGTTATCGACGTCTTTAGCAAAGCGGCCATGGCGTATCCGATAAGGGAACGGTCTGCGGAGGCAGTTGTCAGGGCTCTAAGAACGTGGTTTCAGTTCTACGGGGTACCAAATAGAGTATCGTCAGATGGAGGGCGGGAGTTCGACAATGCCAACATTAGGACGGAGATGAGAGCATTGGATGTGGAATGGCATATTAATACCCCGGGGCACCCCAAGAGTAGAGGGGAGGTAGAGCGGCTCCATAGCACACTAGGGGACCACCTCCGTGTCTTTCATGTCGATAAAGGTTTAGAGGCGGACATGGCGATGCCGAGAGCGGTTGCAGCCTACAACCATTCTATACATATGGCAACGGGGTTCTCTCCATTTGAAATTCTTTTCGGTCTCCGTAATAGAAGAAGGGACGAACGCAATACGGTAGTGGATGAGGATCTGGCGGAACGGTTAGCAGCGAACCGAATTGCATTGGTTAGCCGGTGGGATAAGATTAGAAAACGGATGGTAAGTGAGAAGAGTAAGAGGGTGGAAAGGGAAAACCTGAGGGTGCGGGACGTAACAGAAAGGTTGCGAATTGGTACTATTGTGTACAGGAAAGTAGGGTCCAACAGGAGCAAGGAGGTTAGGCGGTACGAGGGGCCTTACAGGGTTATTATAATTCGCGAACATAATGTGGTAACCATACAAAACGTTCACGACCCCAAGAAAAGGAGGACGGTTCACATTGAACAGTTAAAAATTCCAATGGGACAACCAAGGGAAAACCAAATATAAGCGAGTATAGGCTCCAGGTTTATGCTTTTTTTTTGTTTTGTTTTTGTTTTTTTTTGTTGTTTTTCTTATTTCGCTGAATAATGTTAGTTTATGCAAGACAAAAGGGAACGTATGTTCAGTAGAAGGATCTATATTGTTTTTTTCGAAATGATCATATGTATATAAATGATGTGATGAAAGTGGTTGTAAATATGTTTCATAGTGTTGTTATGTTCCTTTTATTGTGATATGTTTTTTTTTTCTGAGTTCTGTATATAGTAATACGTGAATGTTAATCTATTCTATGAGGTTGCAATGTTCTTTTCTTTTAAGCTATGAATCTAGTAATAAGTGATCTATTTTATTTTATTTGTGTAGTTTACGAGAGGTATTCGTAAACTGGTGGGGGGGAGTTAAGGTATAGGGAATATGAATAATATTCTTAATACCTAACTTAATCCTATATATGTAAATATGTATAAGGAGAATTATTTAAGGAATAAATCAGTTATATTTCAACTACTCAGGCGTTCATATGTCAATCCTTTTTCTTTTATTTTAATCTAAGACATCTGAAAATTCATAACTTATATATATATATATATATATATATATATATATATATATATATATATATATATATATATATATATATATATATATATATATATATATATATATAGCTCCTTTATTGAAGAAAATATAATGATGCATTATCATTCTAACAGTAAAAGGCTCTTTAATCTAAAATCAATCTCGCGTTGATTTCTTTTATCGTTCACATTGTCATAATGTTTTATTTACACAAGTAACTGATTTGTATGCCAAATGAGAACACCATGTTTTTTCGGTTTCAAAAGTAAATTTCTCTATGAAAATGAAACAAAATCATTACGTTTTACATATCATTCGAAAGCTGATTAAATTTTCAAGTTTTTGTGAGATTTGACGTTTTGTGGATAGTTTATTCGAAAAATGGTGAGCGTTGGAGTAATATAAGACATTGTGACTTTTCCAAATGAGGTGAAGATCAAGCTGTTCTTTAGTTACCAAGTTTGTAAAATTCAAGGTTACAAGTACTCAGCTATTAAAGAAAATTTAATGTTAAATCTGAAAATGTGGTCAAAATTTGAAAAATATCTAAACAAAATGGAAATATTACAGCTTTTATGGAAAAAAATGTGATTTCCTCAAAATAGTCTTTGATTGATCGTATATCTGGAACGGATTGGAATAGAAAAGTGAGGTCTGTGGCATTTTGCTACATTTTTTACACTAAGAGATACTCACCCTGTATTTGTTCCTTTGATGAATCTTAAGTGACAAGTATAAATGGATCTTTAAAGAACCAAAACGGAGAAAATATTCATGGAACATTGAATAATATTTCACATCTATATTTTGCAGTAATGAATATAATCCAGTAACTAAATTGTCATTAGTTTTTGGACATGGATATGCCTTATGTCTGGGGGTCTACACTTTTTGGGTGTAAAGTTTTTTTTTAACCCTCAACAAAAATATATTATTTTGACACACTGTTGCTCTGGTATAAATCGAAAAGAAAATTTTACGATAATTTCCTGATTATAAATTTTATGGAGAACTTTTTGTTTTATAAAACTTTGTCTTGAAGCTACGATTAGGACCTATATTGGTTTGAATGAAAAAGGTCGCGTTTTGCCTAAAATTTAACAGTTTTAGGGCTTTTTTTGACACGCTCTAGCTTTTTTAGTGTTGCTCTGATCGAAAATTTAACAACAGCTAATTTTTATTTTTTTATTTTTTTTGTTAGATATTTGTCGCTAGGACCTACTGTTAAGGAGCTTTATCAGTTGAATGAAAAAAGTTACGTTTGAAACCCCTGTTTTCTCCTAACTTATCGAATAATCATTAATTGGAAAACAGTAGATTATAGATAAGGATATCCAAGATCTATTGTCTTCCCCAGTCAAGGAGAAATATGAAATGCATTGGTTTTTTTTTTTTTTTTTTTTTTTTTTTTTTCAATATTAAACGTATTCAGCAATTATATGAACGTATTGATTTATTTAAATTTAGATGACACTGTTTACATCTATATTACACTAACTAAACAAACTGAAAAAATAACAAACATGGTACACGGGTTCTATGACCACAAAAACAGGCCCTCTTAAAGGGACCGCACGGGCATGTTGGGAGCAAGGTTGGCCAACTTGCACACTGAAACAGCCTTGCGTGACATTATGACCACACTAAATTATCAAGTGGACTTTTCTTTCTTCAACATGGATCTTTAACTTGTAATTTGATCTCTCAGACTGGATATCCCCATTTCACCTACAACTCTAAAGATTCGGACTAGAAAGGTCTATAATGCCCTGCAATATAAAGTAATGGAAATTAAGGTGAGCATAAATAAGGATCTTGCAACACAGGGATCTAGAATGTCATTCACTTGAGGTACGCGTGATGGTATTGAAGGATCAATAAAATTAGGATTGATAAATTATTTGCTCCCTCTATTGCAATTTATTATTCCGTGACAAGATTCGAATGTTAACATACAAAATCCACAAATACTAATGTAGTTATAAGCAATAAAGATGGTACTATTATTTGGGGGAAAACCTGGCGGTTGATGATGATTGCTGACCACATCACCTCCTTAATACAATCATTGTCCCGTAAGCTGTTGTATTGTTACGATACAATACTTCCTAACCAAGTACTGCACCTAAGACACTTCATGGATTGTAAGGGGTCAAGGTTTTTTTTGTTTTTTTTTTTTTAATAAAATAAAAGGTGACCTCTAGCTCCTTTAAGTTTATGTTTTTTTCTTTTAAACGTGCCACTTAAATGTACAAAATTATAATAAAGAAATTCGATCCATATACAGTAATAACGATCATATTAAGATCACGATTGACACTAAAAAAATATATAATATATACTGAACACCATAGAGGACGAACGTTTTTCCCCAAGGAAATATATTTTGATCCGACATTACAGCCAAATATGATTCTATACAAATATTTTTTTCCACCAAAAGAGGAAATTGGGTCTTTTCAGAGAAGCGGTGTATATGAACTAAAATGTAATGATAAACAGGACACACAGGAAAACCTGGACGATCGGTAAATCAAAGATAAAAAGAAAATATAAGGACATACTGTAATAAGACACATAATTCCAAGTTCCCTATCTATTTAAACGAAAATTTCTTTGGGTCCCTAGTCACACCAATAGAGAAGGAAATGAATTGGCAGACTTAAGCGCAAAGGAAGCAAGAACCATGTTCCCCTTTCCAAATACCAATGTTACTCTCTACGACTATCATAAATATATATTTAACCTGTGCAGAGAAGCATGGTTCATCATCTGGGCAAAAGTACCTAATACCAATAAAATGAAAAGGATTTATGAAAGCTTTCTTCCGGCAACACCTCTCCCAATAAACAGGAGAGAACAAGCAGTAATAACGCGTCTTAGAATTGGACACAGCAAGTTGACTCATCGCCACCTTCTTGAAGGCAATCCTCCACCAGAATGCAGCACTTGCAACTGCCTGCTGATATGGATAGGTGATGGAGCACCTTATCAATGATTGTACCCGACTTCCAGGACTTCTTGCATCTCCAAGGATCCTGTGAGGCTTTAAATCCCGAAAACTGGAAAAAGCTGTTCACCCTCCTCAAAGAAAACTTGTATCGACTAATTTAAAATTCTAATAAAAAATGTTATGTAATGGTGCCTCTAGCCTGAGTTGTTGTACAAGGCACCTAAAATAGTAATCAAATAAATAAATAAACGAAAATAACTATTAATTTAAAAACTCTGAGTGAAACTAATCACCTAGAAAATATTCTAGTATTGAATATTTACAAATCATCAGAAATAACAAAATCGCTCGAAAACAATCCAGATTTTTGTGTAAAGGACCAGCTTAATATTTCCAATAGTCCTATAAAATGTGTTATTAGGGACGTAAATAACTCAACCAGTCATAACTGAAAGGACAACCCGTTTCTATCTGACCCTTTCGTCTATTTACATTCTAGGTCTTGATATCTTCTAGGAACCCTCCGATTTTGCCTCCTTAGGTGAGTATCAACATCTTTGATATTTTATCAAACATTTTTTAAATTTCATATATGTATAATCTGCTTAGCAAAGTACTGATATTTTGAACTTTTTTCAGGTTTTTAGAACTGAAGATGAATTTTTTAAAATCCGAAACGTCTTAACATAAAAAAATATTCCAATACAAAAAGCAAATAATTTATCAATCCCTTTAGGATATTGCCGTAAAATAATTTGAGATTCTACTCTTTGAGAAAGCTCTATAAATATTGTATATTTTTTTTATCTTCTTTAGTCCAAGCAATCTGTTGTAATTCTATACAACTCATTACTTTTTCCAGCCTAAAGAAGGCTGAGATTTGGAGATAGGATTCTGGAACTGGAAATAAGTAGCTGGTGGGAATGCAAAGGCTGGAGAGTATTGAATTAGTGAGGGCAACAGGCGAGCATCGACCCACTGGACCCCCCAATATTAGCCCTCTCTGCCATCTATCCCTAACCCCCCTCTCGGCATCTCTATCTCTTAGGAAACCCCTTTTAATATTATAAGTTTTAAAAAATTTAAAACTAAAAAAAAAAATCAAAATGTACTGTAATTATTATATTGAGCGCTACAGCCCTAGTCGAGCCTTGCCCTACAAAAAAAATCGACATATTTCGCTTTCCATTTCCAACCTCTCACTCTCAGTCTTACTAGGTCATCCTAGACATTGTCCAGCCATCTCAGTCCTAGACTCCCTCTCAATATCTTTCCTCCACACCTGCCGCACATCCTTTTTTAGTAGTCTATCTTTCAGTATTATTTGCACGAGGCCAAGCCATCGCAATCTTCCTAATATTTGATATGAGGCGTCAACTCTCTCAAAAAAATAAAAAATTCAAATAGTAAAATGTTTCGTGAAATACAAAAAAAACATAATTGGAATGCTTTCAATAGTTAAACTATTTGCAGGCCATATTACAAATACTTTCCAAATGATTCATAAGTTTTCATGAGTATCCAAAATACAAAATATTTACAGCGAGAAAACCTAAAACTAATATATTTGTATCCACTTTTGAAGAGTTTGGGGAAACAGAAAAATAAAAAATATAGAATGAACTTATTTATAAACCAAAGTTCTATTTCTAATAAGGACAAATTAATAATAATAATAAAAACAATTATTTAATCATAGTTTTATATTTTATAACCCTTTATATAAAGATATCTTCTTCAACGACATATCCTCATGATAAGGAAAATAAGGAAACCTATATTTTTTCATTCCATCGTAATGGCATTTATGCATTCATTATCGATTTCCATGGATATGTCCATGGTTTTAAAGACCGAAGATCATTCTAAGGATCTTTTTCTTCCAAATTTTCAGTAATCTCTCATTCTCTCTAGTCTGAACCTAATATTCACATTTATGATTCACCACCGGCCTTAATGCTGTTTTGTAGACAGTTTTATATTTTGATATAAACAGTTTTATACCATGATATAAACAGTGTATACAGTTTGACAGTTTTATACAGTGATCTTAGATCAAAACAATCGATATTTTAGGATTTTATTAAGAGGCAAAATACATTAGTTGCTAGCCGCTATTCTAGCTTTGTCCTCTGATTTCATATAAATTTCTTCAGCCTAGGTATTCAAAACTCACCAGCCTCTCACACAAACAAAGAATCTACACAACTCTCATACGACCGGTAGACACTATACGCCAGCGAAACAGATACAATGAGTCAGTAGTCATGAAACTAGACTGTTTCGAAAGAAAAAAAATACTAAAACGTCTTTCTGGCCCAATAAGAGATAAAAAAATGTGGTGGCGGAGGAAGAATCGGAAACTCTACAATATGTATGTTGATTCACCATTAACGGTCTTCGTAAGAGTGCATCGACTCAAATATTAAACGTCTGCCGGATGGGTGAGAGCAGAGCATGTACTACCTCAAAATGTACTACAATCGACCGGACGAAGCGAGACCTCCCTGAAGTTTGCTTATTTGTGCTTAAAGTCCTTATGTACTCCAACTAGGGCAGTAAGGGCGGGTTGTCCAACAGGTTATCAACCTATTCTAGTAATGTTGGTAAGTTCGAAATTCATTTTATTCAAAATAAATTTTAACCTGTCCAGGTAGGATTCGAACCACGACTTCTCGAACCAGGACTCGAAGACGCTCGCCCCAACTCCATAGACCTCGAAGAAGAGATGGTACCACGCTGAGGTCCCGCTATTGGGAAACGTTTATCTGGTAATTTAAACTAAAATATGTGCTGATTTTGAACGATTTTATACATTTTAATTTTTCGTAAATATATTAGACTATTTTTACGTTATGTATTAGTTTCACTTCTAATTCTTTATTATATTTAAGGTTAATTTCATTTTAATGGATTTAATGTAAGCCCTTACATTCTTTAAATCTTTGATTTACTGTCTGTTCAGTTTCTCTCGCCTATTTAGTTTTACAATCATTACATTTTAGATCATATACGCCGCTTCTTTGGAAAGCGTATGTTTTGCCTTTTGGTTAAGAGAAATAAGATGACAGTGGTTTATCTGTTTTAAATGCGGGATTTAAACCTAATTTTCTAAGCCTTTGCGGGCATGACACTATCCAAGATAACATTGAGGCATGATGATTAGGACGATTGGAGAGAGGCTGTAAAGCATGTCAAGGCACCGCTTCATGTGCCCATTGTGCCAGAAGAAGAAACAATTATACAACTGCTATATGTAATACTCCATTTTTTTTTTTTTTAATTTAAAACTTTTATTGAAATATATGTACAATTTGCCTCAATTAAAGGCAATAAGTAACAGTGCTAATGATGTGTTCAATCGTACCATATGTACAAGTTCTCATACACACACAATTAATACTAAGAAAAGATAAAAATAAAAAAGGCAGCCCAAGTAACGAATGTACTTGCTAGAATCATGCCGAATATGGGTCGCCCAGGACAAAGCAGAAGAAAACTTCTGGCTAGTGTGGCTAGCTCTGCTCTTTTATACGTTGCACCGATCTGGACAACAGCATTTCTAATACAGTCATACGCCCGAAAGGTCAATAGCGTGTACCGAAGAAGTGCCATTCGTGTCACTAGAGCATTTCGCACTGTTTCACATGATGCAGTGTGTGTTATAGCTGACGTGCCGCCCATTGACCTTCTAGCGGATGAACGCAACCGGATCTACCGCCGAAAAAGTGAGGAACCAGGTGCTTATTGGCCCACAATCACCAAGGAGGAGAGAAATGATACTCTACAAAGATGGCAAAGGCGCTGGGATTCATCATCTTCTGGAAGAAAGAGAGAGAAGATCTAGCCAGGAGGCTTGGCCATCAGTTGGTGCCAGAAACCTGGTTAGCCAGATGACTTCTGCCGATGAAAACTGGAATGCTGTTGCAAATTACGCAGCTAACATCTGCAGAAAGCTACGTAAACAGGAGCGGGAAAGACGAAGCCTCCTACTGGCTCAATAATTAGCAGCACTAAAATATAAAGTAGGCACATAGCCAGCTCGCCCCCCGTGAAGCAATGCCTGACAGCGGTTCCGCGGGGTAGTGAAGAAGAATAGGGAGGTGGTTTTTAGTGAGTAAGAATCTCACACTGTTGTGGCCTCTCACACGGTCCACTTCGTCTTATGCAAGATTTTCCTCCTTCCATCACAAGAAAAAAAAAATTAAAATAAAAAATAAAATAAAATAAAAATAAAAAAATAATCATCATAAAAATAAACCAATGATAAAAAATCAAATGAAATAATAATAAAATTAAGTGGCAAAAAAATAAATAAAAGAACTTCATTCATACTGTATGTACAATTTAGATACACTCAGCCTGGGGAGCCCTAAATCGAACCTATTACCCCACTTATTGGGAGTCAAGGCCAGACCTTAAAAGATCCCAGCGCTGCTCTCTCAGCTGCATCACTAGTAATATCCAGTGGAGGCTGAGTGGGAGCGCTATAGCCACAGATGCCCAGGACCTGAGTCGATAAGCTGGTCAGTACCAGGACTCCAACATAACATTATATTACAAAAGGTGTCGGAGCCATTACCGTTTCGATCCTCTGGGAGGGTTATAGGAATGGTTAAAGCTGGATAGGGATTGACTCCAAAACTAATTACTCAAGCTCATCATCAGAAAATCAATCTCTTAACAACATCTTTCTATTTATTAAAAGCTTGATAAATTGCTTAATATTCCATCTCGATTCTTCCTTGTTGGCTTTTATAGTAAAAGAATGCTATCAAGCCACCTTAAAGCCCTGAGGGCATACACAAAACGATTTTACCTCTACATCAACATTCCATGCCTCCTAATACCGTTCTAGACCAGGCTTAGTGATAAATATGGATAGCTAATCCACAAAGATATAATCTGTAAAGCCAGGACGGGAGACCTATGGCATAGAAGAGTGACGAGTAGCCGGAGGGAGACGATAACACCAACTTGTTGCGTGCCTCACTCCTCGCGTGACCCTCGGGCCCTTTATCTTCCCTACTCCTTGGCTTCCTTTTTCTTCCCTCCCTACTAATTCCTTTCTTATACAGCCCCTCTATTTACTTCACTGTGTTTATAGCAGATAAATTATCCAATTATTTACAGTCCTCTTCAGGTATTGATGCCCTCAGTACACACTACAGTTCATCGGCTCATTTAATTTTAATGAATCCAAATTATATGAACCGGTACACATACAACAAACAAAGTTTGAATATATGTCTGATACGTTAATTTACATAAATTTTTCATAAATTTATTTATTTATTTGCAATTCTTATTGCTCTTAACTTGGTTACAAATAAACTTATCCATTAATATCTGAATTTTCCATATGTTGCTGATTTAGCCTAAATCAGATATCTATCCAACTCTATAACCACTCGAGTTCATTAATCTCAACTTGCTTGACACTCTATTAACAATAACCCCCCGTGATTCTAGACTGAAAAGATCTTCTTTAGAGCAAAACTTATATTGAAGTGCTACTGAGTTCTTTACAAGTTGTTGACAAACCATTGTAATCATTTCCCACAGATTTACTCGATGTATATACCGTATTCAGTTTTAAATATCAATAACTTTTTTTTTTTTTTCTAAATAAAAAAACGATTATTTAGACACTAAGATCTTTAATCTCCCGCAGGGACTAGTCTATGTGCCAGGCTAGTGGGGATTAACGCTCCTCCGGTATTCCGAGATCAGTAAAAAAGGCACTCTTACTCTACAGAACAGTACACTTCACATCTACTCTTGCAACATAAGGTCATACACAGAACACACCTCAGGGCTGCTTTCCCTGATAGCCTTACCACCTGTTGCCCCGAGGGGCTAATCACCCGAAAAAACAAAAAAAAATTTGGGAACGTGATGCTTGGTCGATTTGGGTCGAGGCACCTCCACGCTGAGAGGCAGAAAGGATGTAGTAAAAGAAGAAGAAGAAGAGAAGATCATTAAGACTCAGTATTTTGTGTAGAATGGGTAATGAGCTACGAAGTCTTTGATAGACACTACAACGATTTAAAAAAATATATACCAGTGCAATGAGACAATGTTATTTGTAAAAAACTAAGGATCACGTATTTCTCAAGATGACTAAATCCTGCCCTAGCTAGAGTAAATAAAGACGGTTAGCCCTAACAAAGATGTCAGTGAGTCCAAATGTACAACAAGAAGCGACAGGAAAAGGAAAGGATAAAGAAATATATCGAACAAGAGAGAAGAACAAGTAAAGACAATAAATAGTAACATGAAAATTTCCATAAAAATTTACAAGAATATGAACTTCAGTGCCTACAATAATAACTAAATAAAAAATAATGGATGTTGCTGGGAGACGAATAAAACGAATTATAAAAACTGTTTAGTTTTTTCATGACTAGACTACAAAGCATGACCGGAAATACCGAATATATGTATGCATACATGTTACTTAATATAAACTGCTTATACACTGCTAATAATTCCTAAAAAAAATCAATTGCTCCCCGACTGGGAAAAAATATATCATGGATATGTCAATCATAGGCTACTAATTGTTCCAATTAGCCTTTTTAAATTAAAAAATCGAATTATTTCAATTAAAAAATAAATAAAATTAACCATTAATGATAGGGTTTCAAGCGTGATTTTTTTTATTCAATACACTTTATCTCCTAAACGGTAGCTCCTAGTGACCAATGTTATATAACAAAAAATATTTTCCATTAAATTTCTAATAAAAAACTTTCAGTAAATTTTAGATCTTTCAACAGAGATCAAGCGTTTAAAAAATGCCTCAAAGAAATTTAGGCGAAATATGTTTTTTTTCAAATACTATATAACAAAAAATATTCTTTATTGAACTTCTAATAAGGAGACCGTCTAATTTTTGAACCAAGCAACACCTTGAGCTAGAGAGTGTCAAAATGCCTTAATACGTAAAAAATATAGACGTTTTTCATTCAAACCAATATAACTCCTAAACTGTAGGTTTTAGCGACAAAAGTTATATGACTAAAAAAATACCCTATTACATTTATGATCAGGAGACTGTCGTCAAATTTTCGATCCAAGCAACACCAATAGGAATAGCAAATAGATGTCAAATCGGCACTTCAAACTATTCTATAATAAAAAAGTATTTTTTTAGATAGACAAAAGCTATACAATTAAGTACTAAACGTTAGTATAGCTGTATCAACCTTCAATGACAGACGCCACGAGGTTAAAAAACAATAAGACGACGAAATATAATTAACGCGTAGGTTCAGTTACCGGAGGTGGGACATTCAGCGACCAATGTTGGTTATGGCCCTTGGTCGGGAATGAACAGAGCCAGTGATTTCTCTGGAGGATACCAAACGGAGTCTCAACACAACAGCCTCCCGATCATATTGAGACAATATTACCCCGGAGTAGGTGTCTCAGAGGAAATCAAGGATGGTCCTTTCGAATATACACCCTATAGTTGCAATAGTCCTATCGTAGCGATCCACTTCATTGTTTTCCTGTTTCATTTTAACATACATACCAAATATGTATACCAACAAGATACCGGCAGTTAGTAACGTGACTTGAGAAAATTAGCGAGGGAGTGTTATGTTTATGTAACAATAGGAGAATCTAAGAAACGAATAAAGAAGATTAAAAAATAACAATTAGAGAACGTAATGGAAAAAATACTGAATCAACCTCAAGATTTTAAACCGATTAAATATTAACTAAATAGAAGTAGCTATCTTGAGCATGGTATCTAACAAAACAAATATCATAGCAATGACATATGAAACCTATGAGAAAACATGTTGTAGTTAGGTTAACTTTAATTGTATTTAAAGTTAAAAAAAAAAAAAAATAATAAAGCAGAATATGCAACAAATTACAATGGCACTAAACATAACACGAACGATCATATTTTTTTAAATTATTTATAATAGAATTAGTCGATTATAATAGAATGCTCCTCGAGGCACAGATTCACTTTTGGCTCTAATGACATTCCCTTACCTACTATCTATTGCTTTGCCTTGATAACCTTCCTATTCAGTTACAAAACTCTATTGAAAACTTGGGAGTTACATTCAATCAACACCTATTCTGGAACAACGATATTGTCCAAATTTTCAAAAATCCATCATAATCCTGAAACAACTCAATTTCGAGATTACTGTCCCAGAAATACCCGTCAATTTCTAGTGTCCTCTCTTATTTTCCCTTGAATTTTTATTACGATTGCCTGGTTTACGAGGGACTGACTGGCGATCTCGAGATGAAGTTGAAGAGACTGATGAGTTGTTTCATTAGAATTATCTTCGGGATCCCCAGGCGGTCACACGTTACTTGCCGATATTCTGAGCTTTTGGCTTTTTCCTATATTCTGAGGGCAATACTTTCTAGGTAATTTCCTATTCTAATCTCTAAAAACCAAAAAACCTTCCTATATTCATGACCTATTAACTCGGCGTTCTTCTTTCCACCTCCTTAACACTAGATCGCAACATTTTAAGCTGTATAACCTCTCGCATAAAACTGCCTCCTTTAAAAAATCCTTCATCATTCGTGCTACCTCCTTCTGGAATTCCCTACCCATTTCTATTCGTAAAGCAGCTTCCCTTACTTCCTTTAAAAATAATTTATTTTTACACCTTTCAGACAATTCATCTTCTGCAAAAATATAAATAATTAAGTAAACATTTAGAATTATTTTTTTATATATATGATTGTATTTTATGTCATTATTTTTTTTTCTAGTAAAAAATATATGCCGTATTTTGAATCATTTTATTTGTAAATAATCCGGCCAGACAATTGTACCTGTAATTGTGCATTATTATTTTCTTAAGTGACAGTAAGTCCCAGATTAAAGTTTATTTTTTCATTTTCAATTCACGCATCAGAATTATAACTTTAGAAATCGTGATTTTAAACCAGTAACTTAAGCTAAAGTAAACAAGGAAATAACCGAACACGGGTTTGTAACGAATAGCCCAGTCTAATAAGGATTTCACCTCGGAAATGAACCAATGAAGCTGAATGTTTGGATATAGGTACCTTTGTTTTGGTCTTCTAAATAAGTGGTAAAAAGTTACCGATTTCAGCACGTTAGTATAATTATATATTCAAGGTCAAAGGTCACAAAAATCAGTTGTTTTTTTTTTTTTCAAATATCTCGATTTCTATCCATCGGCCATCAATCAAGAAGGTTACAAAACCATCCATCCATTTTTTCAACTAAAACCTGGTTAAAATTACTGTTAGGCCCTTTATATGAAATTTTGATTAAACTCTGCAGTAAACAAAGACCACTGAAAATAACAAAATTGTCAGATGTTGCCAAAACATACATATTTAACGTGTTGCCTAGGGTGTATTACGCGGGTTAATCAAAATTTCATATAAAAAGCATAATAGCAAATTATCTACAAGTTTTGTAACCTTCTTGATTGATGGCCGATGAATAGAAATCGAGATATTTGAAAAAGAAACCTGATTTTTGTGACCTTTGACCTTGAATATATAATTATGCTTGCGTGCTGATATCGGTGACTTTATACCACTTATTTAGAAGACCAAAACAAAGGTACCTATATCCAAACATTCAGCTTCATTGTTTCATTTCCGAGATTTGCTGTACAAAACTCCTTATTTGACTGGGCTAGAATTCGATATATGAATTTATCACAGAAATAAATAGATTTATGAGTTTCATAAGTAAAGAAAAATTTAATATCCGTGGGTAGTATTTCTGCAGAGTACCCTCCAACAGACGTCTTAAAGGACACAAATAAAGAGCGACACCAGGACAAGCGGCAGTTATATTTCAGAGTTACTAATACGATATTTCTCAGGTCGGCTCGGAGAATACTGCGCCCGACAATTTAAGGCTAATAAAAATGGAGAGTCGGTATTAGGGCTGAGTTATTGGTCTGTATTCGGGAGCTTTGAACTAAGATATTCCGCCAGCTCACTGCCTCTTAGTCTCTTTCATCTCGCTCAAGAATTTATCAACTTGAGGAAAGAAGTTGTATTTTATAGATTATATAAGTCTTAATAAAGTAATAATAACTGTTTTGGCAAGACTGTCTCTTGGTCCGTTGAAAAGAAGGCGAATATAAGAACAGGAAGACCGTTGGATGTTGAAGATTATCAGGATCTTTTGAAACTTAAGACAGAACTAGCATCCTCCACCGGGGTTTCGCCCGCTCTTTTGAGTAAAGAATTTAGTAATTAATTATTGAAATTTTATTTTTTAATCGATAAAAATCTTAAGTATGCAATTAAGAATTATACTCTCAATGATATTTTAACATATGACAATAATTTCAACATGGTAATATTGCATTGTTTAGGTGTTTGAAAATTATATAAAAGCATAACTGGACATTAAAGATGTACAATTAAAAAACTCTTGCGGATAATAGACTGCATTATAAGTGTTACAACTAAAGGCCTATGGATCATATTTATATACACAATTTCAAAAAGCAAAGGATCAACATTTTCATTTGTTAATAATTGTTATTCGATAGATTTTATTGATCTATTATCTTTGGATTTTAATATATAACCATGAAAGTATATGATATTGTGGCAAACCTCGTTTCTGCCGCACAAAACTATTTATTATTGTAAATTTTATTATTGATAAACCTTCCCAGAATCATGGGTTCAAGAGTTTCACAATTTTAAACTCTATTTCGGAATAGTACCAACAACTTATCGGTCGATTATCATTGGGATCCACATATTTAAATCTTTTTTAATATTTGAATTAAATGTAAGTAAATTTCAATATCAATTTCAAGCTCCTTGTAGCCCCGTACCTTCGTAACCTCACATATAAAATGGCGCTCGCCACCTATCGGTCAATTTCAAACTTGATTGTTATCCACATATTATGGCTTTTTTAATAAAAAACGAATAAAAAAAAAAGAAAAAAAAAAGGAGATTTTAATATTTCTAAACCTTCCTGGAACTATAAAAATGAAGGGGTTACAATTTAATATAGATTGGTTCTATAGCTTTCGTAGTTAGTGATCGCAAACGAAAAATGGCTTGTCCTTTTATATAATAGTATATATTAAGGTAAATTGGGAAACAATTTATAACACCAGCCATGAATTTTCCGATCTCAGTACAATCCGGATATGGAAATACTTCAAAATCCAGGGATCGGTCGTGCTTTTTTGGAAACAGAAACCAATACCTTAACGCGTCTGTGACAGATGACAGAGATCAAATCGGACCGTGACAAGACAGAAGAAATGTATAGGCTATCCATCAAAAGGAGGAGAAACATTTCAACGACCATTCTTCAATATTGTAATTAGAATCGGAAAGAAACTGTCACTAGTCTAAAAATAGCTAAAGTTTGTGAGTACCCCAGTATACTATTATATAATTTGTCATCTTCTTCTTTACTAAAAAATTAATTCATAATACAAAATCAGAAAGTATTATTCATATATTTTTTTTTTTAATCTTAAAAAAAATATATGAAATCTTAATGAATCTGATGAAATAAATAAATCACAAGTGGAATTCAGAAATTCGAATTACCATCTCCGGATAAGAGAGAGTTTACACTAGATTCAAAACCTATTTTACTTTTTTTTTTCTGCATCTCATTGGAAAAACAACTGAAACTAATTAAGGAGTCCACTATCAGAAATTAACAAGACTAGCAGGATAAGGCGGATGACGTAGGTAGGTTAAGATTTCGTGCTAAACCTTAGATAAAACTATTTTTAGTCGAGTGGATATTCAACCTTCTCTCGGCATAGATTCTAGAACCATGACAATTTCAAAAATTTTTCATCTTTATCTCAAATTCTGGTCGTCTAACTGGGAGTGCAGATTTGAAACACTGAAAACCATTAAAAAAGAAATGAAATGAAATGAAATGAAAAATAAACTTTATTCTGGGACTTATTGTCCCCTAAGAATAAAAATAATGCACAATTAAGAGTACAATTGTCTGGCCAATTATTTACAAATTAGATGTTCCAGTAATTAAAGCATACATTTTTTACAGGAAAAAAAAAATTAAATTGAATAAAAAATAAAAATAAATTAATATATGAAATAATAATTCTAACATAAAATACAATCGTATATATATATATATATATATATATATATATATATATATATATATATATATATATATATATACACATACGTACACATATATACATACATATACACACATACACATACATACATGAACGTATAAAAAAAAAAAAAAAAGTATTCATTTGATATTGACATCTTTGCGGAAGATTGATTGTCTAAAAGGTACTGGAATAGGTTATTTTTAAAGGAGGTTATGGAAGCTGCTTTACGAATAGAAGTGGGTAAGGAATTCCAGAAGGAGGTAGCACGAATGATGAAGGATTTGTCAAAGGAAGCGGTTTTATGTGAGGGTATATGGTATATAGGTTAAAAGGTTGGGAACTAGTGTTTAGGTGGTGGATAGAAGAACGCAGAGTTAATAAATCAAGAATATAGGAAGGGTTTTGGGTTTTTAGGCATTGGTATATGAAGGTACCCAGAAAGTATTGCCGTCGAAATTTACGAAATAGCCACCCAAGCTCAGAGTATCGGCAAGTAACGTGTGACCGCCTAGGGATCCCGAAGATAAACCTAATGAAACAGTTCATCAGTCTCCTCAGCTTCATCTCGAGATCCCCAGACAGTCCCCCATAAACCAAACAACAGTAATCAAAGCAAGGGAAAACAAGAGGACACTAAAAGTTGACGGGTACTCTGGGAAAAGAAATCTCGGGATCTATACAGTTGTTTAAGGATTATGATGGATTTTTTGGAAATTTGGGCGATATGGTTATTCCAGGAAAGGTGATGATCAAAGGTAACTCCTAAATTTTTAATGGAGTTTTGGAACTGAATAGGAAGGTTATTAAGGTAAAGCAATGGCCAGTAAGGAAGGGTATGGAGGATGGGTTTTGAACCGATGAGGATGGCCTTAGTTTTCTTTGGATTCAGATATAACTTATTCTTCACTGCCCAACGGTTGATGTTATCAATATCTTCCTGAAGTTTACGAGATGCCTCGAGCATATCTGAAGGATGGAAAGATAGGTAGATTTGAAGGTCGTCTGCATATAGGTGATAATTGGAATTGTGGATAAAGCTGGGTAAGTCATTGATATAGATAGAAAAAATAGGGTTGGTGACAGGGAGGATCCTTGTGGAACACCTTGGGTTAAAGGTAGGGAAGATGAAGGAGGACTGTTGGGTATGATGACTGACTGGGAACGATGAGATAAGAAGGAGTGGAACCAATTTAGGGCACTATTAGATAGGGAGAAATTTTGAAGTTTAGATAGGAGAATTGAATGGTCAACACAATCGAAACCTTTTGAGAAATAAAACATGACAAGGATCGTAATTTGTTGTTGATCCATGGAGTAATAAAGGTCCTGTGTGATTTTCAACAAAGCTGACTGAGTGGAATAACCGGAACGGAAACCTGATTGGAACGGATTAAGGAGGTTATTATGCTCTAGGAAGGAGGTAATTTGGGCATTGACCAATCTTTCGAGTGGCTTTGATAAATTTGAGAGGATGGAAATAGGCCTAAAGTCTGATGCGTTGGATGGAGAAGGGATTTTATTTAAAGGGCGGACTAAGGCCTTTCTCCAGGCTATAGGAAAAATGGAGTTTTGTAAGGAAAAATTATATATGTGAAGAAGGGCCGGAAGAATAGCTGGAAGACAGAGTTTGATTATTTTTATCGGGATTTGATCGGCACCGCAGTCATTAGTTCGGGATTTGAGAATGGAAGTGATAAGGTCATTGGGAAGAATGTGAGGGAAATAGAAGTTGTCGGGATTGAATGCAGCTTGAGGAGTAAAGTGTGACATTGGTAAAGAAATGGTTTGAAGTTTATCAGGAAAAGGATTTGAAAAGAAATAATTTAGGTCGTCGGGAGTGACTGGGAAATTGGAACAAGAAGAGGAGCTGGTAATAGAGAATTTTCTAAGGATTCTCCACTTGGACTTTGGATCCGGGGCCAGGGATAGGATATTATGAAAATATTGTGCCTTGGCACGGAGGAGAGTAGATTGAGCGAGATTTCGAAGGTGCTTGAACATGGAATAATCCTCAGGTATCCGAGTGCGCCTGAAACGTCTTCTGGCAGCATCTCTTCTTTTCATAATTTCTTTAATTGCTGGGGTAATCCAAGGAGCTGGGGGACGCCGGAATATGGATGTTTTAACAGGAGCTAAGTGATTGAGGAGTGAAAGGAGATTTGATGAGAGGCATTCCACCATCTCATCAACGGAATAGGAAGAGAAGATAGGTTCAATAGAATGTGAGAGGTTATCAAGAAGAGGATTTATACTTTCCGGAGATAATGATTCGAGATTACGCCAGGAGATCTGCTTAGGGATGGGGATGGGAGTGAGGATATTGTACGATATTTGAATGAGGTCATGGGAGGAGAGAAACGGTACGGGATGTTGGGAGTATGTAAGTAGTTTTTTAGGAGAATCTATAATAAATAGGTCTAGGAGAGTGTCAGAAAACTGGGTATGATGGGTTGGTTGGAATGGTACAATAAATAGATCAAGGGAATAAATTAGGTCAATTAGGTATGTTTTATCAGAGGAATTGGTGAAGAGATTAGTATTAAGGTCTCCTGTTATTATAATGTTATTATATTGGGGAATATGGGTGAGAAGGGACGTTTCAAAGGTAGGATCATATTTGACTTGAGGAGGGCGGTAGGCTACAACGTAAAGAAGAGAGGAAGATTCAAAGGTGATTTCGGTGAATATGTATTCTATATGAGGAGTTTCGGAAGAGGGGGATTTTTGAAGGATTTTAACTCTCATGCTATCATGAACGTATAGACCAACGCTTCCCCCATTTCGGTCCACACGGTCATGACGGACGAGAGTATAATTAGGAACATTTACAGAGGAAGAGGGAACACTCGGTTTGAGCCAGGTTTCCGAGATGGCAATAATATGGTAGAAATTGTGTAGAAAGTGGAAAAGGAATTCATCATAATGTGCTAGGAGAGATTGAGAGTTAACATGACAGGTTAAAAGGATGTTATTCATAGGAAGAGAAAGAAGAATAGTTTTTGTAGAAGGGTTTGTGATACTGACTTAGGACGCTAATTAAGGAAAAAGGTACAATTTGATTACTAAATTTGATAGATAGCGAAACAATAGATAGATAAAGACAAATAAAGAACAAATATAAATATAAATTCAAAATATGTAAAATGGTATAAAAAAAAAAATCATAGGAAATCGAAAAAGAGTAAATTCCTTTTGTTTTATAGAAAATGAACAAACAATAATTAAAAATATATATAAGTTATTGAAGACGGACTTAGAAATTTTAAAAATGAAATATAATGTATAAAGGCAGAGAAGATAATGTTTTTGGACAGCTCTTGAAATTCTGTGATATATAGAAAGATAAAAATGAAATATAAAAGTGAAATACAAACATAAAGAAGTAAAGAAAACTAAATAAATGAAAATAAGTAATGAATGAAAATAAGAGCAGGAAACTGTTTCCTTTCTCTCATTTAAAAATTTCTAAATCCTCCGGTTTGTTAACAATCACGACAGGCTGACCATCATCACGGCGGTACCTGACCCTTCCTCGGGCGAACCAGACGTACTTCACCTTGCCTGCAGCCCTCACCTGCCTAGCTAGCCAGTAAAGCTGCCTGCTGGCCGGAGTCATCTCTTCCCCGATATAGATTTTATCGTCACTGTCCCATCCGAGGTGTCTGGTGGTAAAGTCCCTTTTCTCTTTCCGAAGACGGATTAACTCGTCTCGGATCGAGTGTCGTACAAAGCGCACGACGATCGGCGGAGGGCGTGCATCTTCCCTTCTCTGCCTCCTCCTCTCAACCATATCCAGATCCTCGACACTTAGTTTTATGCCCAGTGCCGCCCCGACCGAGCAAACAATTCCGTCTGTCGTTTCCCCAGATTTCAGAGGAATTCCTCTAATTTCTAAAGAATTTACCAGCTGATTCTGCTCAATCTGGTTGATTTTGGCCTCGAGGGTTTGAACTTTGGACTTTAAATTTTTATTATCTAGTAGAATTTTTTCTATAAGCTCCTCATATTTTTTAGTTCGATCCTCCATCGATTTAAGCCTCTCAGAGGTTTCAAAAGATATGTCGGCCTGCTTATCTACGGTGTTTTTAATTTGTTTTATGTCCTCTGTCATTTTCCCAATCTCAGATAAAATCGCCATAATATTTTCTTCCATATTTCGTCCCTTTACAGTTTTATCTGTGTTAAGGCCCGACGCACAGAGCCAATTTTTCTTTTTATGCTGCATTTCTTGTTCTGAAGTACCACAGCACTTATTGTGGTAAATCAGTTGGCATTTAGTGCAAATTGTGGTGGTTTTATCATCCCGTGGGATGTTTATGTTACAAGACGCACACTGTGGCATTGTGAGATATCGGGAGAGTGACTGACAAGTGAAAGAGAGGGGAGCGCAGGCCTTCTGGAGGGATTATAGAGATAATTTAGTTCTCGTTACCTATATTTACTGAAGTCCGGGAAGCGCCTGTTTATTTACGTAAACTGTAAATAGTCTCAGTAAGAGTGTTATAATTATAAAATATCAGATATGTACTAATTATTTTAAAGTAATTCACTCACGTAAAACAAATATAAACAGAAGTATGAATAAATGTAATAGTTCGACAACAACAATCACTCAGAGATGCTTACACAACAACGGCTAGAGCCAGACTGAAGAAACAAAAATAGTTTGTAAATGCAATATAAAAACAAATAATTGAAAACACTTTTAAAAATGTTATCATGAGATTTAGAAATTGAATAAATTTATAACAATAGGGAGCGGAGTAGCTCAGTAGATAAGTCATTGAATTCTTTACTACGGGGCCTGAGTTCGAGTCCGGCAGAAGACAGACAATTTAATTTCTATTTTTTCAAGCAAGAATCGACGTCAGGGTCTGGAGATCCCTAGGGCAAACCCAGCCTCTGTAATGCAGGGTACCATTCATTGAGGGGTAAAATCTGGCGGTTGATCGTGATTGCTGACCACAACACCTTTTATAAGCCTTGGTCACGAAACAATACTTTCTTACCAAGTACTGAACCCAAGACTCTTTATGGGTTTCAGCGGTACATGTTTTGAGTAATAAAAGGTTGACCGAGTTATGCATGTATATAAAAATAAATAGATGTACCTAATCAATATTAACTAAATTTATAATATAGATCCAATACAGCGTATAGTATTCCCTGATCAATCAAAGGAGGGAGATTCCGAGATCTTCAAAATATTCTTTAGAAAACATTTTTTTTCTTCTCGTCAAATAAGTACAGATTCTATCTATTCTTCGGCCATTTATACTTAATTTTCCTGAGATCTTTGTTATTATTGATGTATTTTAGAAAAAAGTTTTTTTTTTCACACGTTTTGAATAATAGGGATATTATCGTTCTCGCCTACTTTTGAGATTTTTAATTTTCCTATGTCTGTTTCTTCTAGATTATTCTGTTACCGGTTCTGTTCATACTGCTATATTAGAAGCAATTTAAACATTCTATAAGAAACAATTCTTTAACATTAATGCTTACACCTTTCTTCTGATTGAATGTAATGAGTAAATTTGCTGAAGTACAACAAAAGAAAACTTATTGTCATGTGAGGCCGGATTGAGACCATTATCCATCCGTCCTCTTCCTGTCATTTCTCTTCGAGAAAATTTTCATCCGAGCCCTTTTACTTTTTGGTATTATTTGTGTAATTTATTTTATATTATTATATTTATTTATTAAATTTATATTACTCATTATACCAGACTTTTGTTTCTGTTTAGTGAACCATTCTATGAGGTCAGTGGGTACGCCACTTGACTGATAGACTTCCGTGCCCGAGTTCAAATCTGGCTGTACGCAGATAATTTATATTCTGTATTTTAACTCGTATATTTACTTCAAGGTTCGGATACCTTCCTGGAGCACACAGCGAGGAGATATTTAATAGAGCAGTCACGAGTGGAGTGGGGATGGGATTCGTTCCCTCTCCACTAAGCTACCCTAACCTCAAAAGTTACAACTAAAGTTACAAGTGTTTGCTTTTATTTTTTTTCTTAAACCTATTCTCGTTGAGTTTTTATTTTGTTTATAAGTCCATTCTACATGAAATATGTAACAACAACAAGACTGGGGCTAAAAATGATAAGCAGCTTAGCTTTTATAGGTAAGTACCTAACGCAAAATTCTTTCATTGTCAAATTTAGTTCACGATGGTATTAAAAGCAATTACTTTTTCATAATGAACTCCGCGTCAGAAGTATCGCAATGTTTTGAAATATTTGAATTTTTATTAGTAATTATAACTTTTATATTCAATAAAAAAATCCTTTATATTAACAAAGTTTAAGTAAAAAATGATACACTGTGTTTGAAGGAATTTTATTATCTATACCTGCATCAGCAGCAGTTTAAAATAATGTTGGTGAGTTGGGAACTGGGTTAACTGTGGGTAGCGTAGTGGTGGGGGAATACTAGTCCCACCTGCCTGTAGCTCCCCCCTATCTCAATAGCAGCTCTATTTGTATATCTCCTCGCTGGGAGCACACCTTTCCTCTATAAAATGGAAATCCTTAATCAGGGAAAAAATTTGGCGATTGAGCACTATTTCGCCTAAATTTTTCCCTTTCACGGCAGTTGGCGTAATATCCTTACTAAAGTACTGAACCTAAGACCCTTTATGGGTTATAGTGGTACAGGTATTTTTTACACTTAATTGAGTAGATATTTTTATTAAACATCATTTTACCTTGCATCAGTCTCAACTTAGTTGAGGATGATTTTAAAATTGCATAAAGCAGGATTATTCATACATATATTTAATGTGATAATGCAATTAAATGTTTTTTTCTAAATTTGTCTTAATCGTTGATCTGTATAGAGAAAAGGTGAAATCGATTAGTATATATTCCTGTTAGCAGTCGTTCTAGTTTCAAGTGCTTCAATGGAAGGTAGTGCTGCCCCGTGCTGAATGGAAGTGGTGTGGTAAGCCTCACACTCTCACCGCAGGAAATCCAGATGAGCCTGTGAAATGTGACATTCTGTAAAGGGATGGTAGTTACTAGCGCGCTGTCCTGATCACTGGGGCAAACAACTGCACCCATTTGGCGAGAAAGTTATAAAGGATGAGAGTGTAAAGATGAACTTGCACTTTTCTTTTTATTTGTAAGCTATATTAATTTACAACAGAACAATCACCTACAATTTAGTAGCAATATTTCAAAGATTAGACTAGTGAGCCAAATAAGAGTTAGAGGAACAAAACTATTCCGAATATATCATAAACATATTGCATAAATTGCGAGGATGACTGCACTCTCTGTAACCTTAGACAGAAGGAAGACTTATTTCATTAGATATTTGTATGCCCACATTATGCTCAGTTAAGGGATAATTATATTAATCCAATCGTAGGACCAAATTATAATAGAGATTGCCTGGTATTTGTGTTGGAAGTGGATAGCATGCCAAAGCTAAACCTCATTTTTTATTGTTTTGTAAATTTACTGAAAACAAGGAGTTTTTAAAGGTAAAGGGACATATATAAAAGCTGTAATAGCAACCGATCATTGCAATTTTCAATGTAAGCATTTCGTATCTATAAAACAAAGGAATATTTATGTGTATTGTTAATTTAATTTAATTATAATGGGAGGTTATATATAGGTTATAATGGGAGGTTATATATAGGTTATAATGGAAGGCTATATATAGGTTATAATGGAAGGCTATATAAATAGCTATTTTTTGAATAATATTACCATTATATTCAGAGTAATAATCGATGGTTACTGATGTATTTAGCATCACATCATAGCAAATGCACATGCACACGTTTGTGCGTGTATATATATGTATGCATGAACATACATATGTATATTTATATGAAAGTTTTTACAGTTTGAAGTTTATTTAGTTATTTAGGCCAGCTCCTTGCTATGAGAGAGATGCTACAAGCAATAAAATTATTTATCTATCTATCTATCTAATGATTGATCGGAAAAAAAAAAAAAATATCACCACTAATCATAAATGTTTTATGTACGTTATAAAAATATATGGTCCATTCTTTGGCAAGAGTTTATCATATTGTACCCTATTCTATGAAAGCTATATTAAGTTTCTTTGAAGTTCTCCTAGAAATAACTTAGGATAGGCGAGTAATCTAATAACGCGATAACAAAACAGATGCGTGGTTTGTGTTCCCTTCTTTCTGAGAGTTTGAATAACAACCTCTGAATCGCAGCCTCCTGCTTCGTGTTGGCTTATTTACAAGTTTAACGTACGCTTTGAATAAGGTTCGATTTCTCCTGAATATGTAACCACGAGAGACCTCATCTCTGCCATGTTTTGGCTTCCTTCCCTGCTATCCTCAGTATACACCATCTCATTTTTAATATTCTGAAAATATATGCAAGGATTAATACAATAATTGGGTAACTATTATCTTCATATATGTTGTATCATATCTGAAAATATTATGAATTTATAAAGAATTATTAAATTGTCTTCAAATATTTATTTTAGATATGCAACAGGTCAATAAAAAGTCTTTTTTTTATAATTAGTGTTCATAACGATTTTTGAGCTTTTTTTTGTTTTTTAAGTCCACAACTGATTTTATACATATGGACACACATAACTAATCATTTTAAAAGAAGGTTTCATTTTAACCCAGCTCTAGTCTAAATGATTTCAGTGAAAACTCATTTTTGTCAATTTCGCTTTTTGAGTTTAACATCTGCTGAAACTTTTGTAAAAATATGTAAAAAAAATATATAAGACACCGACTAAAATTTTTAGAATGAAATGGTTTTTAAATTCGACAATATTCACTTTTTTTTTTTTTTTTTTTTTTTTTTTTTTTTTTTTTTTTTAAATATGTGTTAAAACCATGCTCCCGGGCCCGAGTTCGAGTCCGATATTTAACTTCTCTCAAGACACCGACTAAATTTTTAGAATGAAATGGTTTTTAAATTCGACAATATTCACTTTTTTTTTAAATATGTGTATGAAGTTTTGGAATTATGCTTTTCATGTAAGGAATAAAATCTTCACCTGAAGGAATCGGGTCAAGTCCAGAATTTATGCCGAGAACACTTTTCTGATGTACTTCAATTTAAACCCCCTCAGAGAACCTAGTTCGGTGAAGCTTTTCTTAGAGGTATCGGTACACAACACTAGTTTAAATAATAGGAATCTTATTTGAGGCAAGAGTTCCAAGGGATTCTTGTGTGCTATGTCCAACATTTTTGACACCTCTCTCCTCATGAAAGGTATCAAAATATTTGATCCTAATTCTGACATATGCCTTACAAAGCTCTTCACCCTTATCTTCTTAGTTAATTCGTATGATTGACAGACGTACTGGTGAGTTGTTTGCAAATTGATAAATGACTGGGGGAACATTATAGTCCACCTATATATTGTACGTGATACCTATAGTCCTTGATTAGAAGAAGCTATTTATTTGATACCTATCCTGTTCAATAGGTGTATCTACTAGTAAAGCAAGATTCTGTACCATTCTCTTCGAGAGATATTGCAATTAAGTAGAATTTTCTCACAATTTCGCAGATAACATGAGAGAAAGGAGCACAACCAGAAATTGACATGATTGTGATCGCTATTCGCCTGAAAATAATACTGGTGTTTATCTGCTTGGTTATGTATGATTAGGTAAGCATTTTATACTTTTTTTTTACTGCCTATACATGAAATAATATAACCGTCAGCGGCGAAGTATAAATAAAAGTATCAGTGTAAATGCAATAGTTTAATAACTATGCGACATTTGTTAATCTATTCAAATTCTAAACGAAAGCTAAATATGAAGAGTCAATCAATAGGTGCAGCAAGTCTCATACGCATACACATAACTTGATAAAAGTTAATATAGTGAACAAGGAAAAAAGTTAATCATATTGAGAATGAGGTCACGTGGATGTGGAGTTATTTACAGTAAAATAAGATGGCGAGCTATAACAAGGATGTGGTCAGCATGAAAATTGGACCATTGTCACCTGACGTTGCATAATTCATGACCCCGGGGAATCGGGAGGCTTGGCTAGGAGGAAAGCTCCAATCAGGGGTTCCCAAGGCGCACCCCTTGACCAATCATAAAGCTAATCTCGTTTCCAGGCCATTGATTGGCTCAACCTTGATTGTCCTCTATTGGCCGATTCCGCAATCGAGTTAAGATCAATCCCCCCAGGATCCTCTAACTAACCGCTTCCAACACAAAGGCTCACAGAAAATTACGGCTCAGATTAGGCCGTCGCATTTTTCAGAGTCAGTTTAACGGACTGCTTAAGGCAGCATATTTTATAATTTTTAATTCCGCTTTAAGCAACAAGAAAGATGCGCAAACTAAGTACATTAATGGGATAGAGAACTTAAAAAAAAAGAAAGCTTAAAACAATGTCTGAGTGTATGTATTTCACATATTTTTACCCTTGATTTTATTTTTTAGTTACTTATTGAAATTCAAAACACTATACAACAAACTAAAAATTAATCTGTTAAATCTGAAGAGAGTGCACATGTCATTTTAATTGCATGCAAAGCAACTACCCATTGATAGCAGTTCAATAAAAGTTTCGGAAGCCACCTTCTTTTCAGACTACTCGCAGGGTTATCTTGAATAAATTGGGAAGCAAGTTGTGATACTAGTGGATTTGAATGGTTATGGATTTTGCTATGAAAGGATAGGCCGCTTCGGTCTAAATCAGCAACATATGGCACATTAAAATCTTTGTAGATAATTTTGTTCGTGACAAAGTAAGGATCATTGAGGATTTACAAAGGATTTTGATTAGTAAGGATTGGACGATTCTTTTATAGTTAATCGGAAGGTTTAAACGTCTGTCTAATAAATGATGAAAAAGTCGAAAACGACTGGTAATTTCTTGTTGTTTTAGTCCTGTATGTGACAGGAGAGTCAAAATATCTTTTTTGCGTCCGAAGTGGTTTTAATAAGTAATTAAAAGTATTTAGTCTTAGAGTAATTTACAAGGCTTAGGCATCTATAGTAAATTAGGCCTAAATATTAAACAGTCTTAAACTGTTATACTTAAAGTAATCTACCGTGCTTGCTCGTTTTTAAGTTTAATAGTCAAATTTTTTAAACTAGTTGTGTAATTGCTTTACGTGGTCTAGTAGAGTAAGTGAAGGCCGATTGATGCCTGAACGTCTAGACCAGGGGTTCTCAAACTTTTAGACATTGCGACCCCCATTTTAGGCTAAGTATTTTGGCGAACCACCAAGTTTAAACCTAAAACATTAATTAAAAAACTACACTAATGGCTAAGTTTTATCCATAAAAAACGCTAGTAAAATAAACATGGACTTTTGTCTCCTGAATTATTTTAAATAAGGTACAGAAGTAGACCAAACTAATTTTATACACTTGCCTCAGTTTTATGACAGCTGTTTATCTCGCGCTCCTTCAAGCTCTATCATTGCACGCAGTACGAACAAGAAACAAGCAATGGTGTCTCATGACATTGCTCCCGCCCTAGTGCAGTCTCTAGGGCACTATTCTTATTTTTAATAAAAAAAAAAAAAAAAAAAACAAAAAAAACATGCTAATTTTTTTTTTTTTTTTTTTTTTTTTTTTTTTTTTATTTTCCTCCACATCTCGCGTCCCTTCTGGACACATCCCGCGAACCCCTTAGGTGTCGCAGCCCACCGTTTCAGAACCCATGGTCTAGACAGAATTGCAATATCGTCTGCGTATGTTGAATTGTATAAAAGTACAAGTAAAAAAAAACCTGTGAATATATCATTTGAGCTATGTCCCTTAATTAAAATTACTACTGCTATGTCCATTAATTAAAGCTACTCAAATTAAAATTAATAAATGCTGTTCATATATTTTATATATATTTTTTTAAATTGCTAGTAGTCCAAAACTAATTATAAAAGCATGGAAATCCGATGAGTTGAGCATTATAAAAGCTACAACGGCCTCGGTTATCCGATGGGAAGAATAGCGTGACTCTACTGTCTTTATCTTACATCTGCCTTCTTAATCTAAGAGGAAAAAAACCCACCACGGGTCTCCTCTCCAATGAATGATAAGGAGGTATTTTATGGGTTTAAGAATGTTTTATCCCTTTAAGGCAAGCAAACTCGGCAAGTCCATTAATAACATTTAAAACTCGTAAATAATTAAAATGTATTTAATACAAAAATAAATAATACTATTTAAGAAAAACATGGTTAATTTAAAAAGGTAAATACTGATTAGATAGAGCAAATAAAAAAGTTCATGGACTAAGATACATAATTTTTATTGTACAAAAGTCTATTTTTTTTCCTTTGAACAACCAGTCATTCGGCACTCTGCCGTACCTTCACAGCTATAGTTCAATTCATTATTAATCTTAGAATAATTTTTCTTTTGACTTGTGCTCAATAAATGTTCCCTGACTAGATTTTCAACTCACAGTAAATAATTAAGCATGTTGCCTGGCAGGATTCTGAGCTCACAGTGGCTTCTCGCCTTCTTCAGCACCTTATATTTAGTTTAATCACCTACTTATTTTTAGTTAACATTATAATATTTTAAAATATCTTTTGATTTTTACGTTACATATTAAATAGTTAGATATTTTAGTTTTACAGCAAATATAAATAATTATGTATGAAAATATTTTCATAATTTTATGAAGGATGAGTACAAAATTTGTTATTAAACCACTTTCTTAAAAGATATGAAATATTCTAACTATGCCACTGCCACTTTAAATGATGGTTGAAAAATATAATTATTATCAAAATTAAGTGTAAATTTTCATTTTTTTAACAAAACAAGATGTAAATAAACTTTCCACTATTTTTAAAGAATTAATTAATGAAATAATATAATATTGAGTGTAAGAATGAGGTATATTGAATCAATTTATAATTATAGTTCCCTCATCACTTTGTACCCACAATAAACAAAATAATCATTTTAATCAGTTTCATATTCCCTCTAGTAAAAATTTTTTTTTTATTGTTATTATTTTTTGTATTTATTTTATTTATTTATTTTTTTTTTTGGAATCTATGGTTAGACCATTTAATTACAATAAGATAATGACTCAATGCAAAAAAAACAAAAAACAAAGAAAGAAAGATATTACGATAAATTCTTTTCTCATACTATGACATTCATAAGGAAAAAAGTGGTGAATATCGAACAGTAACGGATACATTAAGGACAGAGAGAACTATAAAGGAGAGAATAAAGAAGACAAATGGGGATGAATAAATAAAGAAGTGAGGAGGGGATGAAGATAGTAAGGTTGAAAAGGCAAAGTAATGCCAGGTCCTAAATCAAAAGCCAACAGGCCTGTTAGCCTACAAGAATACAGCTTGTTGCAGCGCTTTGGCATCGATCACTCAACTTTAACTCACAATGGATATATTTTCAAAACATATTGTAAAGAATATAATAAAAAAAAAATTTTTAATAAATATTTTTTGTTTAATTACAATTGGTTCTTTATTATTTTGTTAACAGAAATTTACACCTGTATTAAAAAATACATCTAGTAAATATGCGGTATAAATAATAATACACACTAATAACATGATTAACTTTTATAGAAGAACCACCTATTGAAAGTGTTCAAATGAAATATCAACAAAAGAACAAGATCCCGAGCGCATCTTCTTTTCAGAAGCCTCGGAGGATTGCCAGGAATGGAATGGGTAGTTGTGCAACAAGTGGATTTGGATGAGTATTAGGTTTATTATGACCGAAAATGTATCTGGGTGGTGCCAAATCAGTGACATATGCGATATTGAGTTGATTGTGGATCAGTTCATTTGTGAAAAAATAAGGAGCATTGAGGATTGTTCGAAGGATTTTGAATTGAAGTGATTGGATGAGAAAAGAGTGCGATGGTTTGGTGGATCCCCATAACTCTACACCGCAAATCCAAATAGGTCTGATAATCGTCATTTTTGTAGTAAGTAGAGAAATTGGAACTTTTGTCATGTAAGTGTTGTAGCAGTCAAATAGACGTGCAGATTTTATCTTGTATGGAGGCTCCAGGTAACCCTCTTGTCGAAATAAAATCGTAAGTTTCGTATTTGTACTACATTATTTAACAGTACTCCATTAAAGCATAAAGGAGGACAGGGTGAAGTAGGTTTTTGACGCAGGGTAAAGGTTGTTTAATGGGATTTATCTTGACTTTCCAGTAATGAAACCATTCTTCAAGGGAAGTAATATGTGACTGGAGTGTCTGGGATGCAGCAAATGGATCATCATTTAATGATAACGCGCTAGTGTCATCAGCATTAAGTTTTGAGGGTAGTATTAGGATGAGTTGGGATATCAGCTGTATAAACGGTATAAAGAATGGGGCCCATGATTTCACTTTGAAGAATACCAGCGGTCTGAGGAAAGTTGGATGAGTATGAGGAATTGTGGTTAACTTTAAATACTCTATCCGGGAGATGGGACCGGAGGATGAGGAAATGTGTAGAAGAAAGGAATTGGCGGAGTTTATATAGCAGCCCTGGACGCCATACCCGATCAAAGGCCTGTTTCATCTGCAAAAGGGTTCAATACCTTGTAGTCCAAATAAAAAAATATATAATCTTTTGATCTATTCTTAAAATATGTTTATCACTTGATATATTGTACAAAAAATAGATCATTAATCAAGGATAGTATAGAAAATTGAATCATATTTTTTCTTATTCAAAATACGATGGCATGAACTTTAAAACTGTTAGATTAAAAAAAAAATGTATTTGTTTTTAATAAACATATTAAAATTACTAAATTGACAAGTAATGTATATACCCCTTGAGAGAAGGATTGATAGCAGTTACAAAATTTATTAAACACTAAGAAATCAGACTTTTGATAGCTTCGAGTTCTTTAAGGCACCTTTGAAGATCTTTTTTTTTTTCAATAGAACATTAATATAATAGTTATTTGTTACGGGACCAATTATGAACATAAACATAAATTAAGTTTTAGAAATAAATGCTTTAGCTAAAAGTTGAAAAAATTGTATATACTGACATTTTTTTTTTTTTTTTTTTTTTTTTTTTTTTTCCCTAGGATGTTGAAACAATTTTATGATTTAAAAGTGTGACTATAATTGATGAAATAAATTGATTTTACTATTTATTGATATTTACAAATGTATACAATATACATCAAGTAAATTTGAGGAACATTATTATAATGATATGTAAACCACTTGTGAAGAACTAATCACTAGTAGCACTTCAATAAAAACTAAACTAGAAGGTCTCTTGGCCATATTCTTTTCAGACGCATGACTATAATTTAACTGAAATATCAAGAAACAAAAAACCTTACCTTATCACGCTAACTGCTAGTAAAATAAGTAATACTCACCTGAAAAGGAAAATAAAAAACATTAGTTACACGTACTATTTATTATTTTAAAAAAAATTAAATTAAATAAAAAGCCTATCGCTAAATAAATCCTCATCGATTTCGACTGCTGCAACACTTACTAGACAAACGTTCAAATCTCCCGATTCACTACACGAAACCCATATATATGACGATTATCAGACCTATTTGGACTTACGGTATAGAGTTATGGGGATCCACCAAACCATCGAATTCTCCCCGCATCCAATCACTCCAATTCAAAATCCTTCGAAAAATCCTAAATGCTCCTTACTTTGTCATAAATGAATAAATCCACAATGACCTTAATATCCCACCTGCCGCCGATTTGGCACGAACCAGATACCTATCCTTTCATAATAAACTTACTCCCCATCCAAATCCATTTGTAGCAGAACTTGCTTCCCATTCCATTCCTGGCAATCCTCCGCGGTATCTGAAAAGAAGATGGCCTCGTGATCTTCTTTTGTAATAATTTCTTTAGTGTACTACCAATGGGTAGTTCCTCCACAAGTTCTAATCATGCCATTATTTTGTATTGTATACGGCATATTTACTAAATGTGGTTTTATTAATACAGTTGTAAATTTCAATTATTAAAAGAATAAAAAAAAATAAATAAATAAATCCTAATATAGTTTTATTTTATTCAATGAATTGAATCTTCTGTAAATGTTTAAGTAGTTGGGTAAATATTGAGAATGGTTTTTATCTTTTCACACGTGATTTTGTTTTATTTATTCTTAATTTTTTTCTGTCAACAATATGTGCCGTAATCACTGATGCATTTAATTTTTAAGTAGAACAGCTAGACAATTGTACTAGTAATTATGCATTATCATCAATCTTAGGGGACAGTAAGTCCCAGCATAAAGTTTATTTAATTTAATAAACTTTTATATTATCCAGTTCGATGTATACAAATAATCAAATAATCGCTCAAAAAGCCCCATAGATCCTAATTATGTCATAGTTTGGAATAAGCAACAGTTTAAAATGGTTATGAAAAATGATTTGAGGTAGCTTATGAATGATTTATGTAAGGGCGGGTGGAGTGGCCATGCAATATGCAGGCGGTTGGGATCGGGTTAGCTCTGGCCGCCCGGTCGCCTACCTTATTCGGTCTTAGCTTCTCGGCTTCAACCACTTTAGTCTCGAATTAGTCTGAATGCAAACGATCCTAATTTAAATTTGACACTATTTCCTATTATTTATTTATTTTTACTCACCGCTAGAAGTTAAAAACAGTTCAGACAATCATGGTTCAGTATTCTTAAATGACATTCAGTAGATATAGTCCAGTCAATATTGTAGAGTGCGAAAATAAGCAATAATTTTTTCCTTTACAGTTTCGATAGGAATAGTAAGGAGTCAAACATATTAAAGGTTCCCGCCCGTGGGGGGTGAGCTTACGGTGGGGGGTGAGGGGAGAAGGTCCCACTTTTGGGTTTAGATTATATCTTGAAAACGGTGGACACTAGAAATATATCCTACCAATCAAAATTAAAGCTAATTACATTTCCTATCAAATTGTTTACATACATATTCTCGAACTTTCAGCAGATATACCTCAATAAAACAAGATAATTTTTTAGATAATAAGTTATACTTAAGTTCCTTTTACTACCACAGAAACCATTGTGGAAGGTACTAGAAGCAAATGTTTGACATAAAATGAGGTAAAAACTATTTGTTGACGAAAATTATCGATTTTCAGTAACTTATATATCTTATATCAAATATGAATAAAATTAATTCTATATGAAATTTAATTATGTTTAATTTTTATTTAAACCATATTTTTCTAGAGTCTACCGTTTTCGAGATATACTTGAAAAACCCAAAAATCTATAGTCTTGAGTGCCAGAAACGCGGTAAGCAAACTGCCATATATTGTTATTGTTAAAAATTAAAATTGAACCAAATAGATCGACAAAAATATTTCTGCCAAATTCGATGTCTTATGTAGTCTTCAAACATCTAATAAATGCAATTTTAACCAGGTCAAAAATGACAGGCATGCGTGAAAATATCATTGAAGAAATAATGCTAAATTCATTTTTATTATTTTTATGTAGCGGGGTATGCTAGTAAAAATATACAACTATATATACATAAAAGAATTAAGCCATAAATGCAGATAACTAATAATATGGCTGTCAGTGGGGAAAACAAGATAAAATAAAAAAATATACGTTCTTGTTTTTGTTCATTGGAGTAATAATTCAAACTACATGAATCAAATTAGCATAAAATTACAACACAATATGAGCTGTTTTCAAGGCAGTTGATATATGAGCCGAAGGGTAAGTAAGGTCGAGGAAGATAAGTGATGGAGCCGAGAAAGCTCGTCCTTACAGGACGGGGCAAACAAAAAGATTAATTTAAAAGTTATCCTGCAACTTTTCAGCATTTCGTTTTAGACGATAGGAGAAGGGGCAGAGGGGCCTTGGCAAAAATACAACCCCGACAAAGGGATTTTCATATTTAAAGTTGAAACATTACAACTTCTCGAGATACTGCTTCGGCCGGTTAGTTCATTTAATGTTCTGTCATGTCCCGCGGGTCGAGTTTTCTTTCCAGTTTTTATCTCCTCTCCCCTAGCACCGCCTACAAATAATTTACCGTTTTTCTCTTCAACATTCTGATTTAGCCTTCTTACAAAGTTAGAAATTTGAATATTGAGTAAATATCTCAAAAAGCCAAAAGTTCAAAGGAACAAATAAGCTCAATTAAATAAGACGTCAATAGATGTATTCATGGAACTAACCTTTTGTGAAAAACAAAAATGCATAAAAAATAATTCGGTGTATTTTTTGTGAAATAGTCTTGTGTTTCATAACCTTAAAGGTTTTTTTTTATTTTTATTTTTTTTATTTTTTTTTTTATTTTTTTAACAAAGATCGACATATGTTAGGTTCATTTTTAGTTAGGAAAATGGGGGTAGTTGTGAGGGGGAAGTGGGGCGACAGGTGTATAAAATATTATTATTTTTTTAACATTTAGAAAGAAAGAGGGAGAGAGAGAGAGAGAGAGAGAGAGAGAGAGAGAGAGAGAGAGAGAGAGAGAGAGAGAGAGAGAGAGAGAGAGAGAGAGAGAGGGAGAGGGGGAGAGATTCAGTGAGAGAGTGTGTGTGAGAGAATGAGAGGGAGAGAGAGAGAGAGATTAAGTGAGAGAGAGAGAGAGAGTGAGAGAGAGAGAGAGAGAGAGAGAGAGAGAGAGAGAGAGAGAGAGAGAGAGAGAGAGAGAGAGAGAGAGAGAGAGAGAGAGAGAGAGAGAGAGAGAGAGAGAGAGAGAGAGAGAGAGAGAGAGAGAGTGAGAGAGAGTGTGTGAGAGAAGAGAGAGGGAGAGAGAGAGAGAGAGAGAGAGAGAGAGAGAGAGAGAGAGAGAGAGAGAGAGAGAGAGAGAGAGAGAGAGATGAGAGAGAGAGAGAGAGAGAGAGAGAGAGAGAGAGAGAGAGAGAGAGAGAGAGAGAGAGAGAGAGAGAGAGAGAGAGAGAGAGAGAGAGAGAGAGAGAATATGGGTGATTTTCCAATAGAGACGATTTTTTGTCCTTAAGCGATTGTAGTTTTTACATAAATTTTTTAGATCCACATTGTAAAAAGAAGCTTCAAGGTACTTTCAGTTTAAATGTTAAGTAGTTTTCCTAAGGTTATTGATTTGTTTTCATGGTTATATTTGAATTTCACTACGTCAAAATCTATTTCCCTCATGTGTCCCAGAACACGAGTTGAAAACGTTAAAAGGAATAATAAGTTCTCCATTTCTGCAATTATTTATTTGTTTTTCTAATACCTCAGCTAAGTAGCAATATATTGAATTTTAGAATTGACATTCAGAATAATTGCTTGAAATTATAACAATGATAAATATAATTGATACAATTATAACTGTGTCCTAAACGCTCAATAATTTCCCCTCACATTTTTTAAAAAGGCACCAAAGCATAACCAAGATCCAGTCCATACTATTTTAGGCTGGCAACAGTACAGAGCCTTCCCACCAAACTGATGTTAACCTTACTCATAACGAATTTCTTTTGTTAGTGTTCCCAAGTTTGCATTAGATTAAGTCTTCGAATTGCATCATTTGTCACTCACTCTATTTTCCTCACATGGTGATATACCTATGGTAAGTTTGATTCGTTTTTTTTTTTTTTTTTTTTTTTTAACATTGAAGTACATGTTTCTCATGTAATTCAGTGGTCCATTTGTTTTGTTTTGAAATGAATGTGGTGTTATTCCTCTTCAATCAATCTCAAAATTCTAAATTTCTTGTCTATTTCCCTTGCACCAAAAGTGAATGAAATATATTACAATTGGAAAACCTCTAATGAAATTGGATAAAAAAATACCTTTTACATAAATATTTTCACTATTTATAACAACCAAATATAATATCCATTATATTAAGTTAATTTTTCTTTACACCTTCTCAGTTTCAAGAGATTTTTCGCTAGTATCATTAGTAGACTTACAAAAATGTTTATGAATAAAAACTTGTTTTTCAAATAACTTTTTTCTAATGGAACTACAATGTCAAAATTCCGACAAAATGAGAGAATGGCCCATATAATGCTTATTAGCTCCATGAAATGTTTTGTTCTAAACTTAAACTCTCAAATATTGACATAAATCTTCTTAGAGCCCAGCGGGGGTTAGGTGAGCAAGGGGGCAAATAAGATTTTCACATGAAGTTTTTTTTTTGTATTTATTTTGTTACTTAATCTGAATTACTATTGAAATTAAAAAAAAATAAATAAAAAATCTGGATCAAAATTTACTGGTAGGTGAAATTCCACCGAATTGAATTGATTGTTTTTTTCTCAGTCATTTGGCAAATGTTTCATTCTTCTCTGGATACTCTCAGCTGAGACGGAATAAAAAAATAAATAAATAAATAAATTTTTCTTTTTGTTTATCTAAATAATTCAATAAATGACCACAGGTATTTGGGATTCAGATCAAACATAGTAAACCAAACTTCGTTACTTTGGGCGAAATGCCGAAAGACAGGCCCCCAAAGAAGATATGTAAGGTAAGCCGGGAGGAAAGATTAGGAGGGAGGTCAAGTCTGAAATGGATGGACAATGTCTAGAATGACCAGAAAAAACTGGGAGTGAATTACTGAAAGAGGAAGGCGGAAGATGGACAGGGATAGCTGTCGATTCTTTGTGAAACCTAAGCCTGACTAGGACTGCAGCACTAAGTATAATAATAATAAAGATTCAGTAATGAAGTATAAAAAAAATTATCGACATCGTCAGCGGTATAGATCGGTTCATATCAACTTTGGATCATCGATTCTCTCAACAATTATTTTCTCAAGTATCGGGAGAACTTGAGGACCATCTGGTCCTCCAGGTTGGGGAAACACTTACACTATCATACACACGTATTCAGCATACTATACACAAGGTCAAAAACAGTAAACATCCTATGGTCACCTCTTCTAAGTAGCCGCTCCTGCTGGGGTGTCTGTCTGAAGGCACAGAGGTGACAGCTCCCCTAGAAGACTAGGGTTACGTAGCCGCACTATCTGAAGTTAACTTATCAAGAAACCTAAAACAGCCTCGGAGTTAAACAGGTGTGATCCAGTTTATGAAACTCGATAGATTGAGATGCTCGCATGACTGAGAATGACCTGCCAAAGAAAATAATGACAGAGGTGATATATGGAACAAGGCTCAGAGGAAGACCTCGGCTTCGATGGAGTGATGGTGTGGTTGGTGATGCTAGGTCCATGTTTGGTGTGAGGAATTGGATGGCGGCGGCACATGATCGAGGCAATTGGTGGAAGCTGATGCAGGAGGTCAAGACTCGACACCGAGTTGCAGTGCCGAATGAATGAATGGCTCGGGGGAACGGAGAATCGACAAACTATAGTTAATATTAAAATACTAACTTAAAAAAAAAATCCTTTTGGGACTCGACGACCGATTGATTGAGTTGGGACGAGGTTCTTAGCGCGCTCGATACTGAAGGTCGTGAGTTCGAATCCTATTTGAAGCGGTTAAAATTTATTTCGCAGTGGACCCTCGAAACAAATTTTGACCTTCCCTTCGTGGTTAGAATAGGCTGGTATCCTGTAGGATAACCAGTCCTTCCTGCCTTCGTTGGAGTGCATAATGACGCTGAACCCGAATAAATAAACAAAAAAAATCCTAGCGTAATATTTCCTAGAGGTTATTAACAATTTTAAAAATTAATAATATAAAAAAAATAAATTTCGTGCAATTGATTGTTTAATAAATTATAAGAAATAGACTTGCCATGTTAATGGCATACAAGCTCTTACGGAATTCAATTGTTTATACAATCCTAAAATGATTAAAAAAAAAGAGGCCATTATAAAGCCATTTAGTCAGAAATATAAGGGTAGAAATATAGGAGGGGGTGAAAGCGGGGTGGTTATAATAACTGTGGGGGAACAATTAGGGAGGGTGAGGTTTTTAGGTCCGCTGGTGAGCGTTGCGGTCAACGAACATAAATCATGCTCAGCGACCCCCGGGCAAATCCTTAGCCCCACCACTTTTTAACGTTATTAGCCTCGGTACAATGGCCACTACACCACCAGCGGAGCCCTAGAATAAATTCATCAACTGTTTCCAACGGCCGACTGCCCCGATTGGAAGGCAATAAATACTGAAGGAGCTTCGTCCGGATCGGAAATGAGTCCGTTGGGATCATGGTCAATAATTCATCAATCCGAGTCATTTTTTAGCTTTTTTTTTTTTTTTTTTTTTTTTTTTTTTAATGGTAGTTGTTTTAGGACCATCATTGTGATTTAAAATTGAATTAACTGATAGCTCCTGGATTTCTGCTTGTTAAGGGCTCCATTTTCACAAATAATCATAGTTTCCTTTACTGCTTCCTGTCATACTTTCTTTAGTAGAACAAGATCAACTTAAACTAGTGGCAGTTCCATAGTTTTAAATTGTATGAATTTAATCAAATAAAAAGAGATACAGGTGGTACGTCTCATAACAGACTGTAAAGTGAGTTGAAGTAATCGTGTTTTATTTCCAATTATTTAAACAATCTCTAAATACTGTTAAACACTGTTAAATAGTTAAGGAAGCCTTAATTGGGTTTTATGTTTGTTTAATAGCTCTGCTTATAACAACAGAAAATGTTTTTAAAGTATCTTGGCTAAGCGGCATGCCCAGATAAAGTATATAATAACAGTGTATGTATAATAGTATGTATAATGTATAATTATTAGAGTAAGAATGTTTCTTTTTATCTAAAACGGGAAAATATGACGTGTACCCAGTATGACGAAATTACAATCGTAATTGTTTTTTTTAATTCAATCATACTTCCGTTCTGTTCACAGAAACTCTATATAAGTGTATAATTATGATTAGTAAAATCTTATAGAAAAACACTCGGAAAAGTATTCATTCAAATATAAAAAAAAACCGACAACTAGTCCATTTTTCCGTTGTTTTTTTTTGTTGTTTTTTTTAATCACCGTCCGTGATTAGTTGATGGTTATGATGATGGTTATGATTAAAAAATTGATGGATTTATGTTTTAAAAACCCCTTATTTTCTTGTTTTGATAGACTTAACAATTGATTTTTTTTCTCAGTGCCCTACAACTCAGATGCATTTTAATACTAAAACTACCTACATTTCATCTATACTTTTTTTCTACAATTTTTTGGTAAAAAAGCTACAATAAGAAAGGAGTAGATATTGATAAAACATGTTTCAATAATGTTTTAATGAAAGTATTAAGGTCAAAAAGCAAAGTAATATATTTATTTTTATTTACTCATTAATTACAGTTAATTATATATTATTGATTGAATACAATATTTTATCACAGTGTTATTTTAATTGCGAAGTCATTTTAAAGATATCAGAATAATTTAGAAACTAGTGTGTTCATCATAAAATGACCTTCAAAAGGACATTATTTTAATTTCCCTATCATGCAAGAAAATTATTCAAACTCTTTCCCAAAAACTCGGAAAACCAATTTTAAAATTGTTTTTTTTAAGGCCATAAATTTTAAGGAAGGAGAAGAGACTCATAAATAATATTTTATTTCTGTGTTCAGTACTCAAAGTACTACCGACAGCATAAGTTTTAGTCTTGAGAATGTACTCTTTTTTTTCTCTACGGCTTTTCAAAAATGGCTGAAATCGAGTTTTTACCAATTTTCATAGGTCAATTACTGAAAAAGGACTGAATGAAAACAAGTGAAAATTTTATAAAATGTTCTTTATAGTAACAAGAATACACTACAAAAAACATTATGACTGACTCAACTATGTTTTTTGAGTTATAGAGCTGTGAATTTAAATAAAAATACACTCGTGCAATGCTAGATTAGCAACAATAGAGTTAAAATGATCTTAATTGACAAGTTTAAATTATGGTTAATATATAAATTATTATTTAGAGTTTTAAAATAAAGAACTTAGCTTATATTTAAATGAAATACTTGACTTAAAAATGTCCATTAATTAAAAAAAATATGTAAGTATATGATACAAGTATGTTTCTAAGTTAAAACCCATTGCAAAATGTCAACTGACACATCAGTTCTCATGATGCAACAAGTTAATGTGAGTTTTACATGTTTAGATTTGAACTTTTCCATGTGCAACTGCTTGCACAGCCTACATCTTTCCTGTACCTACATGTCTCTGCAAGTGATGACATGAACACCCTCTCCCCCTAATCTTCAATGCTATCTTCAAGAGTAAAAATGTGAATATTAAAATAATTCGTGGACAGGCTCTATGTCCAACTTGCGCATCACAAATATTTGTAGAAAACCCGCCCGGAGATGAGACAAATAATGTTGAGAATAATCCTGATTTTTTTCCTGGCCTTTTTGAATTAGTTGAGGAGAATCCGTTGCATCAAGTGGAATCGATTTATGAAACTTTGGAATTGTCTCAATTATGTAAATGCAACAAAGCCAGACAGTTTAAAAAAAAAAAAAAAAAAAAAAAAAAAAAAAAAAATGATAAAATCACGAGCGCATTCAAGAGAAAATTAGATGAAACGTTATATAATGACTCAGAAACTTGGAATTTAAATGTTACAGAAATTTCAATTAGTTAGTACGACATACTTATTACTAAACTGAAAGAAAAATTCAAAGTGTATGGTAAAAATGATCAAATTAAAATATTTAATCTATTGCCACGTTCAGAGTCTAAGAAAAAATAGTTGAGGACTATAGTGCATCTGAATACATAGTGATGTTAACTAGGCAGCTAGTAAAAGGCTCAATGTATTTTACCACATCTTACAAAAAGACAGGGCAACAAAAAAAGTGAAGCTATTTTTTATGAACTGAGTTAAAGAGTTTTACGAAAATAGTTGCTTATGCACTGGTAAAAACGATTATGCTTCAACTGTGACTGACAATGTCAAGGAGCAAAAACAGAAAAGGTTAATTCTCCTTTGACTAAATAAACTCGAGAGCATATATAAACAGAAATATCCAGATCACAAAATTGGCAGTTCTATGTTTTGCGCTCTAAGGCCAAAGTGGTGCATTCTTCAGGGTTCATCAGGAACTCATACTATGTGTTTCCAAGCATCACCAAAACACAAAGCTTATGATAGCGGGAGCAAAGCTTAATGCAAATTATAGAGACCTCATAGCTTTCATTGTATGTGATATTGAAAATGAAAAATAAATGCTTAAAACCTGTTCAGAATGTCCTGGACCCGATACTCAGCTTGATTAAAAGATAGCGTTTTTATTTAAATTCACAGCTTTATTACTTAAAACATAGTTGAGTCTCAGTCATAATTGTTTTGTGGTGTATTCTTATTAGTATAAGGGACATTTTATAAAATTTTCGCTTGTTTTCATTCAGTCCCTTTTCAGAAATTGACCTATGAAAATTGGCAAAAACCTGCTTTCAGCCATTTTTGAAAAGCCGTAGAGAAAAAAGGAGTACATTCTCGAGACTAAAATTTATGCTGTCGGTAGTACTACGAGTACTCAACACAGAAATAAAATATTATTAGTGAGTCTCTTCTCCTTCCTTAAAATTTACGGCCTTAAAAATAACGATTTTTAAATTTTTTTTCCGAGTTTTTGGGAAAGAGTTTGAATAATTTTCTTGCATGATAGGAAAATTAAAATAATGCCCTTTTGAAGGTAATTTCATGCTGAACACACTAGTTTTTAAAGTATTCAGATATCTTTAAAAATAACTTCGCAATTAAATTTTCCGCGAACCCCGTTTTTTCATAAAATTTACTAAATCATCATTTTAAAATGGCTGTCAAATAAAAAATACGGTTTGTAATTTGTTTTCAATTGGAGTTTTGTGAATGCCTACCCACAGGGAAATCCATGATAAAATAATCAAGAAAATAAAAAATGTTGAGCAACACGACTGGGTGATTTGAAATGGATTGACCCTTTTATAAATTTTAAACATATACGGTAAGAGTTTTCCTTGTTTGCGACCGTCGATTTCTTAATTGTTGTTCTCTTGAACAACGAAAAAAATTGAAGATTAAAGGTTCCGCGAACGTCCGTTGTGCTAAACTCGGTGATGTAGTTTTGCTACATCCAGATATGGTAAAGTATAATTTTCCTGTAGAGCAAAGGATATGAAATCCGTAACATGGCGTAGCTGATGAACTGTTTAATAAAATTAACAGTTTAGTAATATAACTTAATTAAGCGGGCATGTTCTGATAAGTTAGGCTTGAATTATTGATTGATATATTTTTGAGAAATGTGAACTTTCGAGAATCAATAGAGCGTTAAGAAAATAGTAAAAGTAGGCTTAGACAAAAACTAATAGCCATAGAGTGGACCTTTAGAGGACAAATTAATTAAAGCTTGGAAAGAGTTGGTGTCAGTGTAGGCCTTCCCATTGTCCAGGGGACAATGTCTCTGCCATTCATTTCTCCTCCACTTGTCCAGTTATATCTTCCTTTCTTCTCTGCCCTATTCCTCTTCATATCCGCCAGTCTCATTATAGCTTTATCACCGAATCTTTAATTTTGGATCGGATATCCTCCTAAAAATTACTGTCATTAAATCACTTTATTAATCGTTTAAATCTTATTTGTTCATGCCCACTTGAAAATTATTGTAATGTCTGATAAATAAGAAACGAAAATATTTATGTTATATTTTTCTTAGATAAGATTTTTCTGACACAAATGCACTAGAAATTATATTAAAATTAACCTAAGACTGGTGATGATTCATATGAAATATTAATTAGAATTTTTTTATTGTCTTATTAAAATCTTTTATAGGGAAAGTATTACAAACTGCCTCAAAGATGGCAAAAAGTGATATGGATGACTTTATGGATCCATTTACACAATATGTACAATGAGAATAAATTAAATGATATAGGGGTTAGTGGAATTAGAAAGGGATTGCGGTAGTGGATTTGGGTGATGAAATTTGGAATTCGTATAGATTATAGGACAAAAGGTATATTAAGGTTATTATGTAGTGTTTTTTAGGAGACAGAGTAAGGTCTGCTGGTTATGGTTCTCAGGACTTTGGATTGGAAGTAATGGATACGTTGGATGTTAGTCCGTAGGCCCAAATAGCGGTTTGGTCTTGCATAGTATGAGGTATAGTAGGCTGAATCTTCTGTTATGTTCTGGCCTTTCAAGTCTAGTATGCGATTTCCATGTGAGCCTTTTGTCTAAAATGAAACCAAGATATCTCACAGCATCAGATCTGGATAAGTTAGATAACTAACGAATATGTAAATCTGCATATATGCTATTTCCCAAAAGGAAGCCTTTATGGAAGGAATTATATTAAAATTAAAGTTATAAGAAAAAACAACTTATTAAGAAATCATGGATAATCATATTCATATTGTAAAACTACTGAGTAAGGAATAATTAGTGAATTTAAAATAATTTCAATAATCTATTCCTGTAACATCATTTTATAATAAGCACATCGTAAAAACCTGTTTTTGTTTCTAGCACTTCTTACTAATTAAACCATTCCAAGTTGAATTATATCAGAATATGCTGAACGATTATTAGGAAGCATTAACTAATTAGTAATTTAAAAGGTGATTCGTAGATAATAGTTCCTAGATACTTTTCTAGGTCAATTATACATTTTACAATAGTGCTTGTGGATTATTATCCTCTTCTGGACGGCGGGAGCACAGTAGTATAAAATGTCCTGTTCTCCTAAAACCTAAAGTATCCGTTAAAAAATTTACAGAATTCCTCTCTTTGTAAGGGATATTCTTTATCCTTAGGCCTACCTGAATTCTATATATATATATATATATATATATATATATATATATATATATATATATATTTTTTTTTTTTTTTTTTTTTAAATATTACAATGTACCAAAGTAGATGATGGTTAGAATTTAAAAAAAAACATTAAAAAATAAAATAAGAAAGTATTTATAAAAAATTATACTAGTAAAACTTAAAAAAAAAAATAAACCGGTACTACAACCTATGAATTCATTATTGAACTAATTAATTTTATGCTTAGTAAGAAAGCAATGTTTCGTGACTGACAATTATAAAAGAAGTGATATGGTCAGTGGTGACGCTCAACCGCCAGTTTTTCCCCTAATTTAATGGTCCTCACGCTAAAGGGGTTGTTTGTACCCCAAGAGTGTATCAGAATCCGAATCCGATTCGCATCTAAAATTACAGAAATCAAATATTACGCCTTCAGCCGGACTCGAACTCGGGCCCTGCTGCTAGGAGTTCACTATTCACCCACTGAACTACTGCGTACCACAGAAACGGATACAATAGTTAAATACAAAAATAAATGAATCATAAAGAAGGTCGCTGGGTGCTGAACATACGCTTAACATGTATCAACTATTTCTTTCTTTTACTATTTCTGAGAAAACTATTTGGTCTTAGATTCAAGCTAATTAAATTTCCTTAGAATTCTTTCATATTTTAGGTTACTACTTACCAAACCTATCTCCTTATGAATTTTAGTTGTCATTTTACTGACTCTATCGTCCCTACAACTGCAAAGTACCGAATCTGAAAAAATAAATTTTTTGTATCACTCTAACAATTGCTTTAGGTGAAACTGATATAAGTTTTAGCAAATTCTCTAATCTGAATTCACTCTCTAAAGGCATAACCCTGTCAAACGGTCGATTATACAAACTATTTGATTATGCCAAATCAATTTAACGAATCGCATAAGTTCGAATGCAAAAATCGCGTATTTTCACATTTTCTCTTATTTTCTTCTTTCTCAGAAATCTTTTGTATTTCAAATTATTATTATACCATGCACGTTTATTAAACGAAATGTTGACGTGTTACGTTAAATTAATTTTATTCCATATCCGATTTGCCATTTTTTCCTATTTTTGAGAAAACAGGCTTACAGTCACCGTTTATGGTGTCAAATTAAAGATTAGTAAATTTCCTTTTTATTCTATTCTAAAAATATTTTTGAGAAACAATTACTTTCGCCAGTAAGCGGCCAAGAACTTGACTGTAACAGAAAATGTTTAAATTTTGTAAAACAAAAAATAAATAAATAAAGTTTTTGAGAGCTTGTATCTTCACATCTGATTGGTCTACAGAGCTGCAGTTGAGCTTAGAGTGTCACAAATTTAGGGATCTTTAATAGTGTTACTCTGTTACCAAAAAAACTCATTCGCAGTTTTTCGAGTACCTACAAAAAAATCTCACCAGGTTTTCAATGTTACTTACTTGGATATCCACTACTCGTATGATTCCTAACAACATTTTAAAATGTTAAATACATGCACATCTGAAAACTTCGATGTATATGTAAATGTTAGTCAGTAAAACCGAAGAGTTTATTATGATATAAAATAAAATTAATAAACATTTTTTTATTATATTAACTTTTTATTTGGAATTTTTAAAATAGTTCTTTATAAAACTACTAGAGTAAAGAAGTATTATAAATACTTAGGACAAAACACACTAAATTGTTGCAGTTGTATTACAACTTATTGTACATCTGTAGTTGGTCCAGTACAGTGGTGATAACACTGATAGTAAGACATATTCCATCAGGAGGAGAAAGCACTCTAGGGGGAGGTGGACTGAAAGCGTTGATGGATGGCCAACTCTTTTCAGACAATTCGGGCACTATCCTTGCGCAGTGTTCCTAGTTACCAAGGATAAAGTGAACTATATTTTTTTTTTTACTGTAACCTGAGAAAATGAAATGAAAGAAACGTTTTCTTTTGTAACATTACATATCAAGTTTTTGGCTCATATATATAAAAAAATAAAAAAAATAGTGAAACCATAGAGGCTGAATCGTTAGTTAACTGTCCCAAGCTTGGAATTGAAAAAATGGAATGGAATGGAAGAATGGAATGGAAAAAAAATTTTTTTTTTTTGAGATCTTGTAAATATTCGCCCACCTTAACCATATTGCTCCACCACTGTCTCTCTTTGATATATTGCTTACTATTATAATAAAATTGCAAAACATTCCATTTATAAAATATATCATAACACAATTTTTTCAACTCTGTTAAAAGGCCTACCGTTCTAATAATAATCTAACATTACACAAAGAAAACAGATAGAATCATAATATAAAATTTTAAAAAAAACTTTAAACCTCATCTTATTAGGTAGAACAAAGAAGAATATATTTGTTGTCTTGAAAAAAATTGCGAAATTCATTTCAGTGAATCTTCTACAAGTAAATCTTCTGTATATGATTACATGACTAAAAATTGTAGAAATTACCCATAAATATTCTATATTAGAAGATCCTGAGGCAATCTTCTTGTTAGAAGCCACTTAGGAATAAAATGGAATGGAATTGTTAGGAATGAAATGGGAAGCAAGTTGAGAAGTGGGTTTGGATTGTCATGTTTTATAAAGGAAAGGTATCTAGTTCCAGTCAAATTAGAAACATATATAGCAATAAGGTCATTGTATATTAATTCATCTGTAACATTGTAATTAGCATTAACGATTAAAGGCTTTCAATCTGGAGCAGCTGCGTGTGGAACGAATTTGATAGTTTAAGAATACAAGTTTTTCTATTTAATTTATTTTTCTTTAGAGGTGGATTTTTGACTGTTGATAAATACGTATATAAAATTATCAGTAAATAAAAGAAAGAACAGTTTTGGCACTATTAAATCTCAATTTATGCCTAATGATCGGCTTTTTGTTGTAAATATATTTTTTTTTTAACATAAAAATATTAATTTTTATATTTTTGATTTGTTTGTAAATAAGAGGAGGCGTGGTAGCTCAGTGGGTAAGGCGCTTGACTACCATGCTCCCGGGCACGAGTTCAAGTCCGACTGACGGCAGAAAATGTATATTCTGTCAGTTCAGTCGTGGATCGAACTTGAGGTTGGGAGACTCACCTGGGGCACACCCAGCCTCTTAAAAAGCGGGTATACTTAATTGGGGAAAAAACTGGGCGGTTGAGCCTGAATCCTAGCCAAATCACCTCCTTTCAAAATCTTTGGCTCAGAAACAGTACCACCTCATCTAAGTACTGAACCCGAGACCCGAGATAGGTTGTAAGTGGTACAGGTCTAATTTTATTTTTTTTCTTGGTAAATAAAAAATAAATTTGTTGCAGATTGTAACATTTTTTTAAATTTACAGAAAATAAACAAACTTAATGAGTGTTTATTTAGTAGAACATATAATTTATTGATTTATTTATTTACTTACACTTATGGAAATTGTTTTTTAACGATAAGTCTGTATGAATCACTGTCTATGGAACGGTAAAGACAAACTGATTAGATAGTAGAGACGATCGTCAAAATTAATTTTGATAATACAGATTAAATTAAGGAAACATCCAAATTAAATATTGTTTTTTCTCGACTCTGTCCTCACCATTTACGCTGATGACACGTGCGTTATCAGTAAACAATGATCCCTTCATTGCCTCCCAAACACTCCAATACCATATTTTAAACCTTCAAGAATGGTATCAAAAATGGAGAATCAAAATAAATCCAAATATGTCTCACCAAATAACCTTTATCCTACGTCGTAAAACTACTTTTTACTGTCCTAAAGTATCCTTTAATGATATTCCACTAATCTCTGTTGAACAGATTCGCTACTTATGACTCCACTTGGACTTGGAATCCACATGCAAAAATAAACGACAAGAAACTGCCCGTCATTACCGACTACTTCAACGTTTACTAGACAAACGTTCAAAGCTCCCATTTACTTACAAAGGATTCAAAAACATGAGTGCGATTGGACCTATTTGGACATATGGAGTTAAGCTTTAGGGCTCTACTAAACCATCCAATTCATCTCGTATTCCACTCCTTACATTCCAAAATCCTTCGAAAAATCCTCAATGCTTCTCACTTTGTCACCAATAAACTTATCCATAAAGATGTTAATGTTCCTTTTGTTGCTGATTTAGCCTGAACCAGATACATATTCTTTCATAGTAACCTGCATAACTATTCAAATCCGCTAGTTTCACAACTTGCTTCCCAGTTCATTCCCGATAATCCTCCGAGGCGTCTGAAAAGAAGATGTCCTAGAGACCGTTTAGTGTAGAATTTTTATTGATTAGCTATTGATGAGTAGTTCTTTTTAAGTTTTGGCATGTTATTGTAATCGTTATCAACACATTTAATTGATGTATATATTTTGTACAGTTGTAAATTTTCATAAATGGATGTATAAAAAAAAATTTAGATTTTTTAATTTTGATATTTATAATTTTAGGCGTTGATGACTTGCCTTACGTCGAAAAACAAACAATAACTAAATACTATTATTATTATGAGGATTTAGAACGATTATCTGCCCTCCATTTTTATCTCAACACATTTCACTAAAACCAACAACTAGGACAAACAATAAACAGTAAAAGATAAATAATGACAAAGAAGAGCAGAGAGGATCGCCTGAGGTCTGGGGGCGGGTTGGCTTTGTAAATAACCGAGACCGCGACCGTTGGGGGGGAGAGAGGGAAGGATATTTCATGGTCAATAAATGGCCAGGGAACCACCTATGCCCCAATCCTATTAATTCATACATAATTCAATGTTTGTACGGATTTTATTCCTAACATCCACCGTTTTCCTCCGTTCCCGAATTTGTAGGAAATATTTACCATCTACGTTAGCTGACCTAAATGTCGATTTTCAATTCTGTTTGCTATTGCATTGATTATTAATAAAAATATTTTTTTCGTTCTAGTGGTGAAACTAAATTTATACAATTATATAATAGGACAAGCCATTTTTCGTTTGTGATCACTAACCGCGAAAACTAATGAATCAATCTGTACCAAATTTTGCCTATCTTCAATTTAACTAACCGGTATGTGGCTAGCGCATGTTATTATGCAACATAATTTGCAATGTAACATTATTGAACCCATCTGAAAAAATTATAACTTTACCACCTTCATGGTTCTAGAACATAAAATAAAAAAAGAAACCTGTACCACTTACAACCATTGAAGGGTCTCTGGGTTCAGTACTTAGGTAGGCTGTACTGTTTCAGAGCCAACGGTTGTGAAAGGGGGTGATTTGGCCAGAATTTTCGCTCAACCGCCAGGTTTTTCCCCAATTAAGAGTACCTACTTTTTAAGAGGCTGGGTGTGCGCCAGGAGGGTCTCCCGACCTCAGATCTAATCACGACTTAAAAGACAGAATTTAAATGTTCTGCCGTCAGCCGGACTCGAACTCGTGCCCGGGAGCATGGTAGTCAAGTGCCTTACCCCCTGCGCTACCACGCCTTCCATAGTTCTAGAATGGCTTACAATAATAATAATTTAGATGTTCAGTGTTGTCTGCCAGAAACGAGGTTTGCCACACTTTCTATCGTGTAATTTTATGGTTAGAATTTAAAACCCAATTTGTAAAATATTTCTTCTGAAAACAGGAACAGGAGGATGTTTGCAAAATTAAACTGAATTCAGTACGTTCTGTTCTAAGTGATTAGCTTGAGAACAATTTTAACATGTTTAATATTCTTTAATAATTTAGTCTATCTATTCAGTATTGAAAATATATTCATTCGAACTAGCCGTTCCTCTATCTCTCTTTTTTTTTTTTCCTTTATTAGCAGCTCCATAAGTTCAATGAAGATCTTAAAGCGGTATATCATACATACTGAACAAATTTTACAAACATCCTTTCCTGATCTTTTAAAAATTAGTTATATTCAATACACATTTGACTTAAGGATAATAAGAACGGCAATAGAGTTAAGATGCACATAAATATAAAATATTATATTTCATACTATTATACATATTTTTGTTAGTACATAATTAGTATTGTAAATTAAAGGGCTAGAAAATATGATTTAGCAAAAAAACCTTGCAGAAATGTTTTAAAATAAACTATTTCAAAGAGTTATTGTTTGTCCGCTAGTTTTTTTTTTGTTTGTTGTTTTTTTTATCATTTTAGTATATTTTATGTTAAGAATATGTGTGCGTGTATTTATTAAATAATTTTCTTTTTTTTAATTATTAATTTTATTTTTGACGAATGTTTATATAGTGTCTGTTTTATTTATTTCTCATATTTTGTTTTCCGTTCTCTTCTCTTAGGTATTTTGTGTATTCACCTTTCTTTTTTTGTGTTAACGTCTATATATCTATGACAATTAAAATAATAATTTAAATTTTTACCCCCAAAACTAAAGGTCATTTTTCATTTTATTTCATTAAGTATTTCTTCTGATTTATTATCTAAATTACAAAAATTCATCCCATATCTGTTTTATAATTACTCTTATTAATTAGAAAGAGAAACAAATATGGCACATATATATGAAATATATAGGTCTTGATATATATAAATCACAAGCATACGCCTCTATGTTCCTGTTGAGATGTAAAAAGCGAACCCACTAGAGGAAATTCATAGGATGAGGATTCGGATCACGTAGGTTAGCCCCCTTTTATTTACCCCTTCTTGCAGGAACCCCTATCTCTCGTAGCTACTGTCAGTAACTCTTGCATTATTTTTATTTGATACCTCTTAATCACCTGTATTCTCTGTTCTATCAAATATTTGTTCGGAGATAAGCCAGTAACTTTGTTGAACTTGAACGGTAAAAATCTACATTTTTCCTGCTAATAAAAGGAACGGATTATTACATAATATAATATTTAAATTACTATCAACTGCTAGTGCAAATTAAAGTTCTTTCTCTGTGCTTAATTGAAGGGAAACTTTCTTTGTGTTAGAACATTTTACAGTCAAAAGAGAATTTTTTAAATTAGCTTTGTCCAGACAAGAGAGGAAAAATAGAAAAAGAAAATCTTGTAGATCTGGATTATGGTACAGATGAACGTTGAAATATGGTGTGGAAAATTCTATAACTCCTTACGACTAGGGTTAAATCAGAAGAGAGAGCGGGTTTAATGTCCCTTTTTACGTTTGTTTTCTTAAATGTTTCGGAAATTTACAACTTTTGCAACTCAAGGCCTCTTTTATTAAAGTATAATCAATTTCACTAAGTGTTACTCCAATAACAGGGGTAAATAAAGTTTGAAAGAAAAAAAAATGTATTCCATTTAGTTTATTATATATTTTGTTTTCCTATCTGTTGTATGTTGTACATGATCAAATGTATTCATATGTTTCACCTGTGAGTCTTTAGATGTATTACAAGTTTTTATTCCAAAATATTTAAAATAACTATTTGACTTAAAAACAAAAAGAAAACTATCAATGAAAATATTTAATAATTTTATTTTGTACATAATGTACGCTTTATCAAATTATGGTTGGTAGTTTCCGAGATATTTAAGTATAAATGTAAATCCCGTTTTTTTGGAATTAAATTGAAATCCAGAGCAGGTTTTTTTTTCTTTAATACGTGGACCGCTTTAATTCACATGTTTGATCACAACACATTTTAATTAATAATTACGTTTTTGTAAAAATACGGATTTTAATAATCATTGTTATTTCTAAATCTAATATAGATAAAGGATTATCGGTACAATGCCAATCAAACGGGAGAAACGGTAATCCGGAGTTTTCAAATATAATCAAAACAATATTTATTTTTAATTGCTGAACTAAAATTGTTTCTCATTGAAAAAAATAATCATCAGCAATCTGTATTTGCCAAATAAGTTATTCCGTTTGGCATTACATAAAATATAGGAGTAGGAAATTAGTTTTCAAAATATATATTTATCGAAATTACTGTTTATTTATAGAAATTATTAATAAACAAATATGTATATAAATCTATATTTTATATTAATATGTAATGTGAATAAGTATAATAATTATATATATATATATATATATATATATATATATATATTTTTTATTCTTTTATTAATAGAAATTTACAATTGTATTTTAAAAAACACATCTAGTAAATATGCGGTATATATGAGATATAATGACATGAATAAAACTTGTAGAGGAACTACCTATTGGTAGTACTCTAATGAATATTTACAAAAAAAGATCACGAGGCCATCTTCTTTTCAGAGGCCTAGGAGGATTGCCAGGAATGGAATGGGAAGCAAGTTGTGCAACAAGTGGATTTGGATGAGCAGTGAGTTTATTATGAAAGGAAAGGTATCTGGTTCCTGCCAAATCAGCAACATATGGGATATGGATATCAAGTTCATTGTGGATCAATTCATTTGTGACATAGTAAGGAGCATCTAGGATTTTTCGAAGGATTTTTGATTGGAGTGATTGGATGCGGGAAGAATTCGATTGTTTGGTGGTTCCACAAACTCTATTCCGTAGGTCCAAATAGGTCTGATAATCGCCATAAAGATGAGTTTTTTGTAGTGAATCGGGAGATTTGAACGTTTGTCAAGTAGGTGTTATACTAGTTGGAATCGACTTGCAGCTTATTGTCTTTTCAATCTTGTGTGAGGGTTCCAGGTAAGTCTCTTGTCCAGATAAAATCCAAGGTATCTTATCTGTTCTACATTATTTAATGGTACTCCATTAAAGAATACAGAAGGACAGGATGAGGTAGGTTTTCGACCTAGGGTAAAGGTTATTTGCTGGGATTTGCTGAGATTTATCTTAACTCTCCAGTTATGACACTATTCTTCAAGGAAAATGATATGTGACTGGAGTGTCGGGGATGCAGCAAATGGATCATCATTGACTGATAACACGCTTGTGTCATCAGCATAGGTTGTGAGGATAGTATGAGGATGAGTTGGGATATCAGTTGTATATACGGTATAAAGGATGGGACCGAGGATACTACCTTGAGGAATACCAGCAGTCTGAGGAAAGGTGGGTGATATAAATTTAAATATTTTTATAGAATACAGCAGTATTTTTAGAAATTTATGAAATATTTTTTTGTATTTTTATAACTACTTTACTACTTTGATTGCCGAAAGTAAAACACAACCTGCATTGCTTATTATTGCTTAAATGTTTGATTTAAATAAAGTCGGAGGTTTAATAAAAAAAAAAAAAAATAATTTGATTTTAATGCCCCCTTTCTAAAGATTTCTGGCCTAGAATATTATTTGATAAAGGCTTCCTAGAGTTGTTACTTCTTATGACTAATGGCGGTAATTAATTTACTTAAATCAACAGGAAAAATGTTCACCGAATTTTACTCATTTGAAATCTCTCACCATCTTCCAATTTATTATAAACATATAAGTAACTTACTTAATACCTTCCGGTCTGTGCATCACTAAAACCTACGAACTAGTTTTGGGTTTTTCTACACCTAAAAAGATATCGAAGAATATTTTTTTTTATTTGCTTCAAACATACAGGCAGGCTGGGAAACAAAAAAAATATGTTGTGAAAATCTTATATTATGATTTTTTTTTAAGTGATGAATACGTGATTCTTATACCAAAACCTTACAATTATAATTTAGATATATATAAAGAAAAGACATGTTACGGTAATCTAAACACTCAACTCAAAAGGCAAGAAATTAACTTCTTCTTTCTGTTGAAAACTAACTTCTCATGGAATTAAACGGTGTGGGAACAATTTGAATATCAAACATCATTCCAAAATCGTCAGAACTATAGTGAATGGTCAATATTATGTCTTCAACAAAATCCTACATAATGATCTTAAAAAAGGCTTTGGTTAAGGAATCATTTGAGGTTACGTGTATAAATGATAAGTATAGCAGATATATCTCCATATATTCAATATATTCCATATTAATATGGTAGTAAGCTTGCAATTTTAGAACTGTCAGCTTGCTGAAGATCGACAAAGTTTATTTCATTGTTACTTTGACCTCCCAATCTAATTATTTCTTAAATGACTGCTAAGGAAACAGTATACATTTAAATTTTAGTCAACAAATAGTTTTCCCGTTTATTTTAATTTTAAATTAATTTTATAACAAGTATACTACACTATCTTTATAATCCATGAGAGCTTCTTGTTAGAGTTTATTAAACAAATTATGTAACGTTTAGACAATATAATCTTCATTAATCTTAAATTCCTAATTATTCTGATGGTGGAAGGTTTTTTTAGCGAGCCCGATATTAAAGTGGGAATCTCTTTGCATTGCAAATTCGATAAAGGAAAGAAGGGTTGATATTTAAGGAAAATAGACGCCCCTTCCCCTCCACCCTTAGAAAACATATTTCTTTATTTTTTCATGCTCTCCTTTTTGAATTTGTTAAAGGATAAATGTTCTTTTTCAAAAAGGAAAATTGCTTTACTGTGGTATTTTCATAAACATAATTTTGATATATTTAAGAAAAAAGCGTTTAGTACTATACAAATTTTTTTTTCCCTTAAGGGCCATAAATAAAAAAACAAAACATGAAAACTCATAATAAACGTAGTTGTGAAAATCGGAATTTTATGTTCTTTTCAAATGTTGTTTTTTACATATTAAGGGAACATTTATTTCTTCTTTTTTTTTAATTTACTGAGAAATACAACTGTAATGCAGCTTTAAAATCTTTTTAACAAAAAAAAAAAAAAAAAAAAAAAAGAAAGAAGGATTTTTATTCAACACAAATTATCAAATTAAAATTCAAAAAACGTTATTTTTTCACTGTTTTGAGGAGGATCGACACAATTTCGGCGCCCTGAATTTACATTTTATTTTAATTTTTTTCTGCTTTAGATTTTCTTTCTTGAATTCATATAAACAACCATTGTGTTACCTTAAAATTTCAAACAACAAAACAATGTTTTTGGTTAGTAACTAAAATCTAAAACACTTTAGTGAGCTAAGTACATTATCCACTATCCGAATGTTAAATGAGTAAAGTTTGAAACATTTTAGTAAATTTATAATTAATTTTAAGTTCACCAGAAACTTTGAATATGAGATTTTTTTTGGAGGTGCTACAGCAAATATGAAACCATGGTTGAGTAAAAAAAAGACAAAGTTTATTCGCGATTAGAGCTGGCAAAGAGAATAACCATGCAGTAATAAATAAACCAATAGTTATAAATAAATAAATATAAATTCTTACATTAATGATTAATATAATAGAGGTTTGTTGATCTCACTCCCATAATAAAAGTGCTGACTACCCACCTTCTTCAATCTTTAGCTCTAATAGAAATCGTGAAATACGCACAAAATATACAGACAGGCGAAAAATTGCCACCCAATATTTATTTTTCATTTTCTCAGGCAAACATTTTATTTATCTATTTTTTTTAATGAAAAAAGTATAGTTGACTGTTAAGATGAATGAAGAAAAAGATGATCAGGGATGTAGTCAAAGAGAAACACCAATTTAAGTAGAAAAACTTTAATTGTGTGCCAACGTTAGTACACAATAAAGTATTTCTACTTAGACGTGGTGTTTCTCTTTGACTGCATCCCTCATAATTTTTGTTTAGGTGTTGACCCCCTCATATACAGGGTGAGTACCTCTTAGTGTAAAAAAAAAAAAATTGGGTGAAACTAGATCAAAAATGTAGCAAAATGCCGCAGACCTTACCTTTCTATTCCAATCCGTTGCAGATGTACGATAAATCAAAGACTTTTTTGAGGAAACCACGTTTTTCCTGGTAAACTGCAAAAACTGCAATATCTCCACTTTGTTTCAATATTTTTCCAATTTTGACCACATTTTCGAATTTAGCATTAAATTTTCTATAATAGCTGAGTGCCTGTAACCTTGAATTTTACAAACTTGTTATCTAAAGAACAGTTTGATCTTCACCTTATTTGGGGAAGTCACAATGTCGTATTTACTTCAACGCTCACCGTTTTTTCGAAAAACCCTTCCACAAAACGTCAAATTTCACAAAAACTTGCAAATTTAATTAGCTTTCGAATGGTATGTTAAACATATTGATTTTGTTTCAATTTCATTGAGAAATTTACTTTGGAAACCGAAAAAAGATGGTGTTCTCATTTGGCATACAAATCAGCTACTTATGTAAATAAAACATTATGACGATCCCTAAATGGAAATGTACATTTTCAACATAATAAACTGTTCATTGGAACAAAAAGCAAAGAAAAAATATTATTGTTTAATAGAAAATAAAGGAAAACTGTCAATAAAGCGACACCAGATCAGAGGACCTTATGTTATTACATTTATTTATTTATTTATTACTGTAATTTAGGATTTATTTTATTAGATTTTCAAGGTAAGGTTTTAAACTAAATGATAATGAACATAAACCTCAATTTGGTATTGGCTTCTGAATGCAGATGATATTAAAGAATACCACTTTTTGCAGTGAATTTATGGCTAGATGGGTCTATTTTTACAGGGGAAGGCATTTCTACCTATCCATGTATATCATTGGTTTATATTTGTATTGCTTTCGAATAATGTGGAGGAGCACTATGGTGTTGAAAAATCATATTTTGTCGAACAACAGTTGGAATATCGTGATGAAGTTGTGTTAGGATGTTTTGTAACAAATCTTAGTAATTTCATCATTCAATCTGTTGGGCAAACTATGATTTTTCTACACTATTCGACAGCAATAAAAATATGAATAAACCAACGATACTCCACATGTAACGGTGGAAAACATAAAATACAAGCAAGCAGTGCATAATGCTGCATTAAAAAAATAAAATTAATAAAGTTTAAATAAATATGATGTATTACAGTTTTATATAATATCGGGCATATCCCTCAAGAATTTATTTAAAACCACATTAGGAAGTTACCCCATCCAATTCAAGACGTAATGAACGCAAGGGTTAGATATAAAGTGCATTAATAAAAATTTTAGTAAATTTAAAATTACAGGTATTTTTGTTTATTTCTTGCTTTTTTTAAATATTTTATTTATCCTCATAGGTTTCATAAACCGAGGTGAAAGTATATAGTGACGTAAATAACTGAAAAAGAATGATACTATAAGCGGATAAAATGAATAAATTGGTGGAGTTTTATGCCTGACGGTGTATAAAGTGATAATATCTCATTTCATAAATGAAATTAAATTCAGAACTAGATCCGTCCAATTTCCAGCCAGCATTCACGATTTAAAGCACACCGTTATTTGAAATGAAATGGCCTAACACGTGGTAACAGCCGCTCGTCTCCTTCCATAAATTAAAATAACAGTTTAAATGGTTTCCAAAAAAAAAAAAAAAAGGAAAAAAAGAAGGTAATATATAAAGAAAATTGGAAAAGGCGAGAAAAATTGGAAACTGTTTGATACATTATTCAATGTGCGGCGGTCGGATTGTCTCCCGCTGTCGAATTCATAGCCCACAACTTGCACCCGCTCCCGGCGACACATATTCACCATTAGCGTCTAGTTTTCATTTCCACCCTATATTGAGTACCTTTTTCGGCTGTACCTGGTTTTATATTCATATGAATATTTATTATCCTCTGATAAATCAAATTCCTCTTCTAAAATATAGGAAATATTTTCGAACAGATACCTTTCCTTTCACAGTATACAAAATCCACTTGTTTCTCAATTTGATACCCATCCCATTCCTGCCAATCCTCCAAGGCGTCTGAAAATTTCATGGCCTCGGTATCTGTTTCTATTGTAGAACTTTCATAAGAGTATTAACAATTAGTATTTCCTCAACAAGTCATTGTCATGTCATTGCTTTGTATTATAATTACCGCATAAAAAAAAAAAAAAAAAAAAAATTGTAGGATATCTCACTCAGAGGCAATGAGTAATATGGTTGACAATAAATCTAACCATACGATATGTAATCATACGTCCTCGAAAGGGTAAAGAAAAAAATATTTTTTTGATTTTTACAAAATTTCATATAAAAGGCTGTTTTGAGCTTTGCATCGAGATTTAAGGTTAGTTTTCCATGAAAAAAAATCCCAAATTATTAACAGCGGATTTCCTTGGAATTTTGTCGTTTTTTTTTTTTGTTTTTATAGGAGTGTTTTATCACCCTGAAGCCGTTCATGTCTTGAGCATAAATTATTTTTTAAAAAACATGCAAAACTACAATTTTCCGTGAAAGTGTCCTTTCTCTATCTTGACCGAGAGCTGAGAAAAAAAATAAACCGGTTTTTAATTTTATTTTTTCTCGGCTCCCAATGCTCATGGGCGGCTATGGTACGAGTTTTGCACTATTTTAGGTCCATACTACTTACATAAAAATTGCCCTCAAATATGTGTTACAAATCAAAACGTCCCCTAGTTAGTAAACTGAACAATTGACTAAATTTTCTGTTATGTTCTTGTCTTTTTAAGTCTATTATGACGATTCTACGTATGTCTTTTGTCTATGATGAAGTCAAGATATCGCTCTGTACAGATCTGGGTAATGGGAGCTTATTCAATAAGACTGGTGGGCCGGAACTACGGCGCAAAGTGGGAATAATTGGCTAAAAATGGATAAAAACCTAATATCATGTAAATGAATCGAGTTTTAAGCATGGAACTTTGGAATTGTACGTTTCGTGAGGTGCTCAATCGGATCAAACTATAATCAGCTTCATAAGATAACCAAAAAGGTTCACAATTTAAGGACAAACGAAAAAAAATTAAAAAAAAAAAACAGGGTTAGTGCCTATGTATACATTTTTTTTAAGGTGCTAAATTGAACGAAACCATATACTCAGAACAATCTGATCATCAGCAAGATTCCAGGTTTTGATTTAAAAATTATTAATAGAAATGATTATGTTTGTTATCGTTTTAAATTAATTTTATTTGGCCTTTTAAAAAAAGCACCATCGAAGTAAGGGTATCTGAGAAAAAATATTAGTTTCAATCCCAGGCATGGCTTTATTTATTTATAGAAAGGATTTATATTTTACATTTCATTCATGAACCACAAAGAAGGACCGCTTGGTATAGTATTTCAGTTCCATGTCATAAAATATTTTGAATTTTAGACAAAAGATAGTACCAATGGTACGTAGTGAATACTATTTAAGCTGTATCTGCTGTGTATACCCTAAAATTTACTGTATGTCTTACAAAGATGTAATAGAACAGAAAATTGAAAACAAATACATAAGCAACAAACAATATACATTTCATATTCATAAATCAAAAAATGAATAATATAATAAATAAATGTAACATAACAAATAAATTCTTCTCTTCAACTAAAATCTTATGGCCTAAGCCAGGATTTACACTGGAAACACTGTTTCATATACAACACCTCAATTCGAACCCTCCATAGACAACATGGTTCAATGGAACTTTTTCAAAAAATACCAGATTAAATGAAGATAGATTAAATTTACGAGGCAGCTAACTTTAAAAAATGTTGACAGTCATAGTCATGCCTACTTTCACGAAATAAAAATCCTCTATAAACCTGTGCATAGAGTGAATAAGTCAATTTTCACTTAGTTTCGGGAAAAAAATTGTCTCACAAAAAATTAATTAAAAACAATTTCAAAAACGTATTATTTTCTAAAGTTCAGAAAAGTGCAACTTTAACGACTTGTGCCAATCCCGGAAATAAAATAATCGAAAAATCACTTTTACCACTCCAAGGTACATTTATTTAGGCAAAAATAAAAATAAAAATCTAGGAAGGTTTCTAGATTATCTGTGTGCTTTTGGAATCACTAACTTTTATCCTCCATCGGTTGCACAATTTTCCTATTCTACGTATTCATTTATTATACATTTTGCTATTTCTTTTCTCTTTCTCTCTCTCTCTCTCTCTCTCTCTATTGTGTGTGTGTGTGTGTGTGTGTGTGTGTGTGTGTTTTATGTATAAATTAAAAGATCTAATAGGGATTACTCACCTTTGAGATAATGAAAAAGTATGTTGAAGGAAGAAATCTATGGAGCTTGCAAAGTAGTCCTGGTTGCCAGACTCGGTCAAAAGCTTGTTTCAAGTCGAGAAAGGCTCCCGTACAGTACATTCCGCGCTCCATTGCAGATGAGACAACGTACATCACACGATGACATTACTGGATTGTGGATTGTGATGTTCGGAATCCAAACTGGTGATCTGGGATTACGTGATGGGAATCTTGGATAGGATAATTGTAATTGTAAATATAAATCTGTTATTTTGTTGAGTATCCTCTCGTTTAAATTGACCCATGAAGATGGTTTGACATTGAATCTACAAGTTTTTTTTTTTTTTTTTGTACCTCGAATTTAAAAATATTTAGCTGTTTTGTAACTCTGGGATTATTTTACTAACCCACTTCAATAAATAAACCTCTTTATTTTTGCCTACCTATTTATTGTTGCACTATTTTCCTATTCTACGTATTCATTCATTGTACATTTTGTTTTTTTTTTTTTCTCTCTCTCTCTCTCTCTCTCTCTCTCTCTCTCTCTCTCTCTCTCTCTCTCTCTCTCTCTCCTCTCTCTCTCTCTCTCTCTCTCTCTCTCTCTCTCTCTCTCTCTCTCTCTCTCTCTCTCTCTCTCTCTCTCTCTCTCTCTATATATATATATATATATATATATATATATATATATATATATATGTATGTATATGTGTATATATGTATGTATGTGTGTGTGTGTGTGTGTGTGTGTGTGTGTGTGTGTGTGTGTGTGTGTGTGTGTGTGTGTGTGTGTGTGTGTGTGTGTGTGTGTGTGTGTGTGTGTGATTAGATCTTTAGTTTATCTATTAGATCTTTTAGTTTATACATAAAACACACACACACACACACACACACACACACACACACACACACACACACACACACACACACTCACAACACACACACACACACACACACATATACATATTTACATATATATATATATATATATATATATATATATATATATATATATATATATATAGAGAGAGAGAGAGAGAGAGAGAGAGAGAGAAAGAGAAAACAAAAAACAAAATGTACAATGAATGAATACGTAGAATAGGAAAATATTGCAACAATAAATAGGTAGGCAAAAATAAAGAGGTTTATTTATTGAAGTGGGTTAGTAAAATAATCCCAGAGTTACAAAACAGCTAAATATTTTTAAATTCGAGGTACAAAAAAAAAAAAACTTGTGGATTCAATGTCAAACCATCTTCATGGGTCAATTTAAACGAGAGGATACTCAACAAAATAACAGATTTATATTTACAAGTTGGTTAAGATGATTCCAAAACCCAAAAAGCCACTAGAATTCCCATCCTCATACCGTCCTATTTCACTTTAGCCAATCATGGGCAAAATCCATGAAAAACTAATTTTAAAACGTTTGTATCCTATCCAAGATTCCCATCACGTAATCCCAGATCACCAGTTTGGATTCCGAACATCACAATCCACAATTCAGTAATGTCATCGTGTGATGTACGTTGTCTCATCTGCAATGGAGCGCGGAATGTACTGTACGGGAGCCTTTCTCGACTTGAAACAAGCTTTTGACCGAGTCTGGCAACCAGGACTACTTTACAAGCTCCATAGATTTCTTGCTTCAATATACTTCTTCATTATCCGTTCCTATCTTAGTGATACAACTTTCAAAGTAAACCACAAATTATCCTATTCTTCTTTACCCAATCTGCCGGTGTTCCTCAAGGTAGTATCCTAGGTCCTATCTTCTACACGGTGTATACAGCTGACATCCCAACTCAACCTACCACTGTGCTCACCACTTACCCTGATAAAAAATGTGTTATTAGTAAACAATGATCCCTTCATTGCCTCTCATACACTCCAATCCCATACCCCAAACCTTCAAGAATAGTGTCAAAAATGGAGAATCAAAATAAATCCAAACAAATCCAACCAAATAAAGTTTATTCTACGTTGAAAACCTACGACTTCCTGTCCTACAGTATCCTTTAATGATATTCCACTAATCCCTCTTGAACATATCCGCTACCTAGGACTCCACTTTGACAAACGTCTATCTTGGAATCCACATACAAGACTATAACGACAAGAAGCTGCCCGTCGTTACAGACTACTTTAATATTTACTAGACAAACGTTCAAAGATCCCAATTAATTACAAAAGACTCAAATACATGACTGTGATTACACCTATTTGGACGTACGGAGTTGAGCTTTGGGGCTACACTAAACCCTCCAATTCATCTCGTATTCTATCACTACAATCCATAATCCTCAATGCTCCTTACTTTGTTACCAATAAACTTATCCATAAAGATCTTAATGTTCCATATGTTGCTGATTTAGCCTAGATACCTATCTAGGATAGATACCTATCCTTTCATAGTAAGCTTCTTACCACTCAAATACGTTAGTTTCTCAACTTGCTTCCCACTCCATTCCTGACAATCCTCCGAGGCGTCTGAAACGAAGATGGCCTAGAGACCTCCTAGTGTAGAATTTTTAATAAAGTGCTACTGATGGGTAGTCCTTTTCAAGTTTTGACATGTGATTTTAATCGTTTTCAATACATTTACTTGATGTATATTTTTTGTACAGGTGTAAATTTCAATATATATATATATATATATATATATATATAAAAAATATATATATATATATATATATATATATATATATATATATATATATATATTGAAATTTACATGTATTTACAAGTTAAAATGATATGTTATAGAACAGCATGACAATGAAAGCGTTATAAATTAAAAACAATGTTATTTATTCATTGTTTTTAATATAATATAATAACATTTATTGTTATTTTATATGAAATTTTAGTTTTTCTCAAATGTGGGCTTGTTTTTCCCATAAAAAGAAAAATACATTTTGAAGGTGAGGAGAAAAAAAAAAAATGGGGTATGAATATGATTGTCATTAACTGTATATCATCTTTGAATGTATGAAAGGATCATACAACGTGTAAGAGGAGTGAGAGGAATGTCGGCAGTTTAGAGGATGTATAGATATAACCTATAAACGCTTAAGCGTATTAATTAAATAATAAAAAAAAAAATGATTAAATAATCATAAATTATGAGTTTATTCATGAATGTATCAATCAGTTAGGCAAACCAATCAATCAATATTAGTACCCAGGGAGGTAGGAGGGGAGGTGTGAGTTCCCCCAATCCGTCAGACTAATAATTATTACAGCGTAAAATTAACAGGAAGCGCCCACACCCACCCCCAACCCACCATCACGTCACAGAACTTATCTCTGCTACAAAAGAGGCGTTTTGACTGATGGCGGCGTTTTTTCCACTTAACATTCCTCTCTTTAACTTATTCTTATCATTACCTTCTTTCTTTGTATAATCACTGATTTATGTATCTGTTTTTTCTATAGTCTCTACTGTATTTATTTTCTATATCTATGTCCTTCTATATTACCTTATAACTTTATTAATTATATGTTTGTCATCAGTTTATCATATTGTTCTTTTTTGTAACATCTAGTATTTTTATTCATTTAAGCCATGAAGAAGACCTGCAAGACATGTCGAAACGTTGGCACACGGTTATAGTATTATACTTCATCGCTTATCATCTTAATATTTTGTTTCAGAAAGACATTTTTTGTATTACTTGCTTTCAAGTACAATCTTTACGGCAATAAAAAAAAAAAAAAAAAAAAAAAAAAAAAAAAAACCAAACGTCACTAAAGGATACCGGTTTCAGATTTGCCAGGACACAAAATATATGGAGTTTATTATTATTATATTTATAAGAATGGTAATTAAAATTTTTAAAAAATGATTTTTACAAGTATATAATAATTTATAATTGAGATTGATAACAATAAAAACCATAAAATATTTACAGCGATATCGGTAAAAACGAACAAACGCTCTGTCGTGATTTTAAATTACTTTTTAAGTACAATCATTTATACCATACATATGTTCTATATTGAAGCATTTTATTTTATTTTTTTAAATTTAAAGGGAATAGAAAAATATTAATTCTCTTTTCTATACTACTGAGTTCTAAAATGTCTGATGGTGTTAAAAACTGTTCATCAACTGTTTGGACTAGGTCATCTCTACTTGGACAAACGTTGGACTTGTAATCCACATATAAGACTAAAACGACAAGAAACTACTCGTCGTTTTCAACTTCTTCAACATTCACTAGACAAACAATAATAACAATAATTAATTAAAGGCTTAGCGAACCCAAAGGTTCGATGCTGTCACCACCAACCGTCTCGGTCTACCCCTCGTTTACCTGACGGCTCAAAACTGATTACTTTTTTCGGAATTCGATCATTAGTAAAACCAATGCCTTTGCATGCCAATTTCAAGCGTTGCGCTGCTTTTACTTGCACCATATTTACCGGATATAACTCGTGCAATTCTGCATTGTGAAGCCTTCTAAATCCTCCTGTTTCTTCATCCTTTTTTGGGCCAAATATTCTACGCAGCACTTTATTTTAGAAAACTTTAAGGCGTAGATAAAAATTAAAACCTTTCGATTTACTACAAAAGACTCATTTACACGACAGTGATCAGACCTATTTGGACATATGGAGTTGAGCTTTGGGGCTCAACCAAACCTAATTCTTCCCGTATCCAATCTTTAAGATCCAAAATTCTTCAAAAAATCGTTAATGATCCTTACTTTGTTAAAAACAAACTAACAAACTTTATAACAAATTAACTTATCCATAAAGATCATTATGTCTCATATGTTGCTGATATAGGCCAAACCAGATGAAAACGAAACTGTCGAAAAATTTTCGATCCGAGCAACGCCTGCACAGCGCGTCAAAAAAAAACCAACATAAAAATGTAGACAAAACGTGACTTTTTCATTCAAACCAATATAGATCCTAGCCAAAAATGTTATATAACAAACATATTGCCCATCAAATGTCTAGTAAAGAGGCTATCGTCAAATCAACATAAAAATGTTAGTAACATAAACAGAGCTAGAGCGTGCCAAGATGATACATTTTTTAATGCGAAAAAAAGTTACACAAAAAATTATTAAAAAATCATAATTTTTGAAAAATCGTACATTTTGTCTTTCAATAGTTCTGATGGGAAAGGAGATGAAAATCTGAAACTTACACAAATTGTACTTCTTATATATACGTTTACAAAGAATAAAACAAAATATTGTGTATTTCACTAAGAAAAAATCGTAAGACCCTTATAATCGCAAAATTAGGTGAACAAAAATGGTCACCATAAATAAACTGTATCGGGGAAACAAATTCCGAACTTGGAATTTGATTGACTTACATGATTGGGGCATGTAAATGGAAACAGAAATAAAAACCAAAAAGAAAATATAAAAAAAATTTAATAAGAAAATGAATAAGTTCTAGCGCCAATGTATCATAAAGGGCTTGGTACAAGTACAGTACAGTAAGTACTGTACAGTAAGTGGTATACGTACAGTAAGGTACGTACCACTGTTTTCATCACATTGGCGATGAAACTTATTCATTTTCCAATTAAAAATCTCTAATTTTTGGCACTTACAGCCTTTTCGATGAACATGCCTCAATTTTTAAAAAATTTCAATCAACCAATTTATTTATTTATTTTTAGCATTACTTAAAAAGGAATAACCCTTTTATTTCTATTAAACCAAAACCTGAAACCAAGACCATAACTACTTTTATTTCTTGCTAAAAGTTTAATATTGGATAATTAAGTAATTTCTAAATCATGGGTGTTATATCGCCGCTAAATCACTATTGGAGTTTGATTGTTCGATGAAAATGGGGCACTCCACATTTTAGTTAAACAAAAAGTCATTGTTATTTATTACAGGTTATTTCTTACGAAGAAAACTACAGAAGTGTCAGTTTTGGAGGCATCGATAAATAAAAAGCTGAAATCATCATTTTTTTTTTTTTTTTTTTTAATAGCTGTAGAAAGGAATTTTGTACTCCCTACAGATATTGTCTCCTAGTATTCAGTCATTGAGCGTCTATGTTCAATCTGTTTTATTTTATTATTTTCCAACTACACCAGTTTGGATTCCGCTCTAGCCATTCCACTATTCAACAAGGCCTGAGAGTTGTTGACCATATATCTTCAGCACTTGAAAGGAAGCAATATTGCTCCGGCGCATTTCTGGACATAGCGCAAGCTTTTGACCGGGTATGGGACGACGGTTTGCTCTTCAAGCTCAAAGCCCAGTTACCGCAATCACTATTCCCAATTCTTCGATCCTACCTCTCTAACCGTTATTTTCGAGTTCGCTGCGGAATGGAATACTCTAACTGCTACCCAATAGGGGCAGGTGTTCCACAAGGTAGCGTTATTGGCCCAGTTCTATATATCCTCTATGCTGCAGACATCCCTACCACTCCTGATACTTTCCTTGCAACATTTGCTGATGACACTGCTATCCTTTCATCCCATTCAGATCCTTTAATAGCTTCCTATAATCTCCAAAACCACTTATCCTTGACTGAAGACTGGTGCGATAATTGACCGATCAAAGTAAATGAAACTAAATGCAACAACGTAACCTTTACCCTCCACCGAAAATCCTGTCATCCTATCAATTTCAATGGTATTCCACTACCTAAAGCTGACACAGTTCGGTATTTTGGTTTCTACCTAGACAAAAGCCTTACGTGGAACCCTCATACTTGAATCAAAAGGCAAGAACTCAACAGACGCTTCAGCCAACTGTATAGGCTATTAAACAGAACATCTCATCTTTCCATTGAAAACAAACTTCTCATATACAAAACCATTACTTAACCTATTTGGACTTATGGACTTAAACTGTGGGGCACAGCTAAAAAGTCGAATATCAAACGCATTCAATGTTTCCAATCCAAAGTAATCCGAACTGTAGTGAATGCTCCTTACTATGTATCCAATAAAACCTTCCACAATGATCTGAACATACTATACGTCCTCGACCTCACCCCTCTTAAATTTTTAAAATTCCATCGCAACCTTTCTTTCCATCCTAATCCTCTGGCTCAACCACTATCCAGTTCAACATACCCTTTTTTTTCTCTCTTTGTACATAATGTGCGAATGTAATCATATGTCATCTATATTACTTATTGCCCACATTTGTGGGAGATTGTAATAATTATTCAATAAAAAGTCTATAAAAAAAAAAAAAAAAAAAAAAAAAAATATTGATTTTAAATCCGGATAGTTTGGATATTATTAATGTTACGGAAAAAACTCATTTAAAAGTGTGCAGGCAGCGCTATATTCTTGAAGCAATGTTTTGTAATAGTTATACACATACATTTCATTATGGGCTTTTACACTTGCTCATTTAATGTTCCCAACGGGAGATCCTAAAAATGATAAAAGTTATTTCAGGAGAAGCTACGTTAGCGGGGAAATAACAAAGACAAACATTGGGGAGTGGAGATAGTAGGGGAGAGGAAGGTTTATCCCAGATTCAGAAGGTACCCTGTACGGCCAGGATTATCCACGCATGACCTCCTTCGTCATTGTTGTTCAACAGCTATAAAGAGAATATGAGCCATACAATAGAGGGACTATTTTTATGTTTCATATTCAACAGGAAACCAAAAACAGACACACTTATATTTCAAGTGTAAAATTCCAAAATCAGCCAAACCCAATATTTTTCAGTAAAAAAGACAAACATTGGGGAGTGGAGATAGTAGGGGAGAGGAAGGTTTAGCCAACACAGTGTGAGATGCTCCGATAAGTCCGGATTATCCCAGATTCAGAAGGTACCCTGTACGGCCAGGATTATCCACGCATGACCTCCTTCGTCATTGTTGTTCAACAGCTATAAAGAGAATATGACAACTGGGTATAATCCATACAATAGAGACTATTTTTATGTTTCATATTCAACAGGAAACCAAAAACAGACACACTTATATTTCAAGTGTAAAATTCCAAAATCAGCCAAACCCATTTTTGATTTTTTTTTTTTTTTTTATGGCTGTTTTCAATGTGATCTAACTACTTTTGAGAAAAAAAAACCTTCCACCTAAAGGTAATCAAGTAGAAAAACTATTTTAAAAAAATTTGGAAATTCGACCTGGCTAATTTCGGAATTCTACGCTTTATTTAATATGTAAGAAATGCAGTAGGTTTATTAGCATTTACATTATAATAATGCAGATACCTCTCTAATAAATAGACACTGTACCCACTCAAGCCCACTACTTTCTCAACTTGATACCCAGACAATTTTCTTAGGGGCTGATTGAAGTTAGCTTTTAAACCTTTTAATATAGAACTTTTATTGGAGTGTTACCAGTATATTCACAAGTCGTTATATTCACAAAACCTCTAAGTTACATTTACTTTTGCTAATTAAGTAGTAAGTAATGCTTTGGGAATTTAAAGAAGGCAATAGTGCTAAGGCGACAACTGAAAACATATGCAGTGTTATGGTGAAAGAATAACTGATAGAATAGTTAGACATGGGTTTATAAAATTCCGTTCTGTAGATACGACCTTAAAAGAAGTTCCGGGGGCAGGATATCCTTCCAACTTTGACCACAACCTTTTAAAGGCAATATTGGGGCAAAATCCACATAAATCAACAAGATATAGCAGAAAGATTGAATAATTCCCAATCAACTGTTAACCTCCACCCAGAGAAATTAGAGAAAGTCAGCAAGTTATGGGTACACCTCACAATCTCAGTTAAAGGAATAAAGATCGCATGTCAATCACCACAAGTCTGTTCTCACGGGTAAAAATTGAGCCTTTTTTAGACAAGATTGTAATAGGCGATGAAAAATGGGTTACCTATGACAAGACAGTCTGCAGAAGACAGTTTTTTACAGATCAACCATCCCAACCAAACCCAATAGCTAACACAATTTTATTGTGTGTATGGTGGGATTGTGAAGGAGTAATTCACCAGGAGTTGTTGAAGTCAAATTACTAAATTACTAAAGGAACGATTACTGCAGATGGATATTTCAGCAGTTGCGAAGAGTGCAAGAGAAAATACATGGAAAGCGTCCTGCACTCGTTACACTGCCATTCTGTTACATGACAATGCATAACCACGGCAAGGATGGCTCATGAAAAAATTCTTGAGCTTGGGTGGTCTATTTTACCACAGCCATCTTGCTCCTAAATCTTCCCCGACACACCAACATCTTTTCTATTCTTTACAAAATGTTTTAAATGAAAAACCTTCAATTCTGAAGAGCGAGTCCAGTCCAAATCAACCAAATTTTACAAGGAATTGATAAACAACCAGGAAGATGGGAGATGGTTACAAATAATCGTGGTAAATACATAATAAATTAATACAATTTTGTTATTCAATAAGAGAAAAATAAATGTCTGATAAAAAAAAAATTGAAGTTGCTTAAGATTCGACCTAAATATATGATGATAAATAAATTTAATAAAAAGATTAAAACAAAAACATATTGTTTATAATAAGTGATTCAGCAAACTAATATTCAACCCATAGAAAAATAACGGAGTCAACTATAGATTTGGATGGCATTGGATGATTCCAATCAACCAAATTGATACTAACAATTCCACCAATAAATATTAGTTATATATAAAATTCCAAATGTCAATTCTCAATTCCTTTGATTATTTAGATAAGAATCGATGATCGTAAGCCGATTCCTAGAAACTGCTGACGCGTTTAATGGTTTTGTGATACCTTAAATTACTCATTCGTGAATATTGATACTTATATAATAAGTTCTTTTCCCTAGTGATAAAAGACAAGTTTTCATTTTTAGTAACAAATCAAGTTTTCATGTATTGCTTAGTACACAGTTCAAAACTATAACAGTAGAAATAAAACATTGCTACAATGAGATAAACACCGAATTGTTAAATATATGCATTCAGTAATAGAAAAAAAAGGAATTGTGTAGGAATATATATTGTATAATTAGTTATTATGAATAAAGTAAATTTCATTCCATGCTCATGGTGGTTTTTAAGACCTAATACACTATCAAAACAACGTCTATATCCAGTGTTTAGTTAAAAGCTTTAATTAGGGTTTGCGATTACTTAATAATAAATGAAACCCCAAATATTTGTAATACTTATATTGTTAAATAAAAAATATTAAAATAAATTATTTTTTTTTTACATATATTATATTTTGTAGTTAATAAATATTATCTGCAGCTGATAAATTTATTTCTTGAATGTATAAATATATTTTAAATAGTGTCTTACTTATTCTTAAATGTATTATTTTTAATAATAGTAAATTATATATTAACAAAGATATCGAGAATTGCGAATTCAATTTTTTGGTACCTTTTAATTTTTTTTTTTTTTTCTTGGAAGGGGGTTAAAGAATTAGAACAAGACACATAATTCTATAACTTTTTATTTGTGCACTCCTGATATGCAGAAAATCACTCGTGCAAAAACAAAGGGTCTTGTTGAAAAGGATTTACGAGAGTTATCAATTAAGACTTTTGAGTGTGATGGAGACGTTTTATATTGTGTTTGCTTTGATAAAGTCGTATCAACTGCAGCACTGTTTTTAGTAACGCATCACATACCCCAACTGGCATACCCTTCCATACGTGTTTTCATTTTTTTATGAAATGAAATTTTGAATTCTTGTCCATAGACAAGAAACTGCTCGTCGTTACAGACTACTTCAACATTTACTAGAGAAACGTTCAAAGCTTCCAATTAATTACAAAAGACTCATATAAATAACTGTGATTAGACCTATTTGGACGTACGGATTTGAGCTTTGGGGCTCAACTAAACTATCCAATTCATCTCGTATTCAATCCGTACAATCCAAAAACCTTTGAAAAATCCTCAATGCTCCTTACTTTGTTACCAATAAGCCTATCCATAAAGATCTTAATGTTCCATATGTTACTGATTTAGCCCACACCAGATACATATCCTTTCATAACCACCACTCAACCACTCAAATTGTTTCTCAACTTGCTTCCCACTCCATTCCTGACAGTCCACCGAGGCGTCTGAAAAGATGATGGCCTAGAGACCTTCTAGAGTAGAATTTTTAATAAAGTGCTACTCATTAGTACATCTTTTCAAGTTTTAACATGTTATTTTAATAGTTGTAAATACATTTACTTGATGTATATGTTTTGTACAGTTGTGAATTTCAATAAATGTGTATATAAAAAAAAATATATATATATATCTATTGGGCTTGTCATTTTGTTTTTTAGTAGTCGTCTTCCAATCGTTTTCTTTTTCAACACAATTAGTTACTTAAACTTGAGTTTGTACATATGCATACGTATGTATCGTAATTTTTCTTTTCTCAATAATGTTGATAGCTGCATATTTTAGGTATTCGATAATATATTTTACCCTACACATTTGCGTATATATATTTGCATATTTTTCAGTTTTAACTGAATATAATTCACAACCTTTTGAAGTAAATTAGTGTAAACGGATTTAAATCGGTGTCAAATTATTGAATTGAATCAAATTCCTAATGTATAGAGATATTTTTAATGTAACATAAATCTTTGTTACAGCATATTCAGTAAACAGATTAACAGATGTTTGATTACATAAATAAAAAAAAAGATATTCTGCAAGCCGAAAATTACTCCGCCCCAGAAATGGTTATCATTAAAGTCTGTTTAAAAAATAACAACCGTCATAATAACCTCCAGTAGCCGTCAGCTTCAGTTAAATTAGAATAACTTTTTATTCTAGAGTCTTCGCATAACTCCCAAAAATGGGATTCTTATCTCCTTTAATTTGTTGAATTTATAAGGAAATATTATTGAACCCTGCGGCTATAACTTGATACAAATCTTTATAATGCCTCTTTGATGTCACGGAATACATTTTAAATAACGTTTCAAGTAGAAGAGAAAATAGAAGAAAAGAATAATATTTTCGAGAAGAAGTAATTTCATTTCTCTGAAAAATCAAGTATATTTTTTTTTTTTTTTTTTTTTTTTTTTTTTTTTTTAATCTCAGATAAATATGTTTTAAATTTTACTTGAAAAGCTCCTGAAACCTAATCTTCTCGTTGAAGCAATATAAAAATGATTAGAGTCAGAAATATAAAGACCTTATATATTAGTTTATACAGTACTATTAAGGTTTAAATAAAGAGTTATTTATAAAGGGAAATGAAACTAAGTTAGATCAAAAGGGAAAAAATAAGGAATATTTTGTTGTATAATTTGATGTAATAATTCAAGAATAAATATAATTTTTTTCATCTTGTTAATTTTGATCGGCAACCAGCAATAAACAATTTAATATTACTGAATAATATCTAGTAGTAGTATGGGTAAACTTCATTAGAATGATTAATATTTTATAATTTAAAAGCAGTTCTTAAAAAAAAAAAAAAAAAAAAAAAAAAAAAAGAATGACTAACTTACGATGAGATTGATATATAATTTAAATTTGGGCCTTGTTAATCGTGCTGGATCAATAATAATAAAAAATTGAACTTGAATTATAGAAAAAATAATAATATGCATCCAAAGCAAATGAAAAAAAATTAATATTAAAACTTCCAATTACTCAAACTTTAGTTGTAAATAAACTAAATACATAATAAATACATATATACATTTATTTATTTATCTACTTTTATTAGAATAGTTGCATTTAAGTTTATTGGCCATATATAGGTAAATAGAAATTCGAATAACCCATACCAATACAAACCCATACAAACCTTTCAATCAAGCTATGGTCATTGAAAAAAAATTAATTGTTGGTTTTTTATAATAATTTTTATTCAGGTAGTTGAGTAAATTTTAATAATGATATACACCACTTCTAACAAATAATTTTCTATAACTTCTTATTGTTTTTAGTTATATTTCAAATCATGATTATTTTTTTATAAAATGAACAATACTTTAAAAAAACTTAATAATGTTATTAACCCGGCGTTGGTTGCTAGGTGAGCATTTCCCTCACCCTTCTAAGAAATATTTAATAAGTCCGTCAGAATTTAACTTTCATCTCTAAATCTCAGTATAACTGAGTTTAGGACATTTGCGAATAAGAATATTTGTTTTCTAAGTAAAATGGATATAGGTGGCCTGAATATTGGGAGAATTTTACTGACAATTCTGGGAAATGAGCAATATTAGTGACATTTTACTGAGCGAGTTTTCTAATAGATAGAGCGAGTTTTCGATTGATTTGTGATTATTTGGGTTCAAAATGAGTTGTGGATCTAAAACACTTGATTTGGATAAAAAGTCAGTTGAAAGATAAATTGTAAGCAATTAGTTGATAAATCGCCGTGAATTGTATTTATATTATTTTTCAATAATTTACTAGGAATCTGAAATTTTTAATATTCCAGATTTTTGTCCGTGGCTGCTCCAGGCAATTATAAATAGATCTGGTATAGGTGTGCCCAAGAAATAAAAATAGAAAACGAAAAAATTTTTAAAAAGTGTAATGTTTCAATTTGCATTGAACATACTACATATACTTGCATATAAATAGAAGGAAATGATCTAGCTGATGAATAACACATTATTTTGTAAATAGTAAATTTTTTTTTTTTTTTTTTTTTTTTTTAGAATAAATATCTTTGTAAATCTTGTAAAAATATATTTTTAATCCTTATGCTACATACTACAATTATTGATACATTTTGATGACATTTATTAGCCATTTATAACTACATATTTGGCAACTTAAAACTGCATTTTTTATGAAAATCAAAGAAGTGAGGGAAATGTCCACCTAGCGACTAACGGTGTACCAGATCGGCTAGCGACCAACGCCGGGTTAAATAGGTAAGAGACCTATTCCGAATGCCAAACTGTTTTTTTTTTTTATAATACAACTTTTGTGTATATTAATATTGAGACCAACGAAGAACCTACAGTGATTTAAATCAAGAAAAATAATTAGTCCATTCTAAGAATATTTTGTTTTGCTTCTCAACTGTACTGTTTTCACATACATACATACATACATTCGAAATATGATTTTAAATATCATTTAAACAATAGAGAAACAGGTAGTCGAGTATATTAGATTATAAAGCGGCTTCAGATGGTTGAAATTTTTAGTTTTTTTTTTGTTTTTTTGCTATAGAAGGAGATCACAAGGACGTTAAGATGAAATAAACAAAGCCTATAAAGACAAGTTCGAAACCAAAAATTAGAGCAGTGCAGAATGTGTTAAAGTACAGTAGCAGCCTAAAATAAATAAAAAGCCAAGATTTCAAAATGATGATGTAAAAATATTATTTAATGAAATTATCGTTTAAGATTGTTTTTTATAGAGGGTTAATACCGACCAGGGGAGCATGAAAAGGTTGTATTGTAGTGGGAGGGGGCAAAGTGGGAAGGTAAATTCATCCCGTGATTCGACTATGAGAGAAATGAAAAACAGCCTCAACCGTAATTGGCACATAAATGTAACCATTCTAAACAATATTTAAAAGCGTTGAATTCCCTTAATTGATATCCACAGTTCGTTACAGTTTACATTAAAATAAATGTGGAAAGTGATCTAAAATATTCAGATGGAAACATCAAAATTTGGAATAAATTTGAATAATTTCCTTGCTAACCCGTAATTAGAAAACTGGGACCAATTAAAATACATGAACATTGATATTTATCTCGAACATTAGCGTGCTTAATCTACGATCTTTAATTAATAGCATGAAGATAGCAAAAGGTTGAGCTACTTTCACCCTCAACAGCTGACAGCATCTTTTCAAGGTTTCTGATATAAGCCAAAAAATTTTTTTTTTTTATTTCGAATAATACATAGTATGGTAACTAGATCGATAACACTGTCCTAAGAACGATTAGGTTTTTTACGGTACAAGATTTTTTTTCCTTTGCTAAGAATAAGAGTGAAAATTAAGTTAAGAAAAAAGGATAAAAGTCAAATAAAAATATTACATAATAATAATAATAAAATAGTAATATAAACTAAGGAAATACTAAATAATTAAAAAACCCTATTTCAAGAAATGTTTGAAATAAGATAAAATAGCGACTCCGTTCCGTAAGTAATACTGTTTTTTCCGGGTACTCATTCACTCAGGCTTACCCGGAAACGATATAGTACGAGTATATAGAGCATCAACAGGTGTTTGTAAATTCTTCTTTTTTTTTTTTATCCATTTATTGAAATTTCCAACTGTACAATATATACATCTAGTAAATAGGTTGATTATGATAACTATAACATGCCAAAACTTGAAAAGAACTATTCATCAGTAACACTTCAATATAAATTCTACACTAGAAGGTTTCTAGGTCCTCTTCTTCCCAGACACCTTGGACTGTTATCGGGAATAGAATGGGAAGCGAGTTGAGAGACTAGTAGATTTGTGTGGTTATGGAGTTTAATATGAAAGGATAGATTATGGATTGTAAGGATTGCTATGTCCTCTGTGTGTGACCAGTCCGGATCATGCATTTATCTAAATACAGGGATGCCAGCCAGGACTTAATTTCCTGACAATTTATAATTAATATTTTTAACTAATTAAGTACTAATCATTAATCTAATATCTTCTCCAGAAGGTAATCGTGGGGTCAGAAATTAAGATCTGTTAACTGTAAATAAGAGTAATCAAAGTAGATTAATTATATGAGTGACATGCAACTTGGTAAATGAATTTTACTATTGTTAAATAAAAATCCAGAGATATATTTAAACCAGGTGTTGACACATACAATTACAGATAGGAAATAAGAATCATTAGTTAATCAAAAAACTTATATGGTAACAATGAACTTAATCTAGACTTATCTTAAGGAAAATGCTATGTTGTGGGGGGAAGCGGGCGGCTACATGGCGAGAATCCCCAGGCTGGCTGGAAGGCCAGGCCCCCGATCTCCAGGAACCAGACATCTCCGACAAACTCCTCTCTCTCGAAGATCTTCTCCTAGACTGTTCTCGACCTAATTTTTCTGTCCCTTTTTGATGAATAAGCTCCGCCCCTCTGGACAAAGAACACGCCCACCGACTTCCCAGATTCTTGAATTTTAGGTATACTAAAATATCGCGTTTACCCCAAATATTACCTGGTAATGGATAGGCAGGTAGAGAAATATGGCACTCACACCAACAAAGAGTGTGAACTGCTGGACCACCCGCAAGAGGCTGTGAAGGGGCCAGCTACCCTATTACACAACACGCGAATATTATTTTGCTAAGTAAAAACCTTTTGGTTTGATACATAGATGGATTGGATACGGGAAGAATTAAAATGTTTAGTTGAGCCCCAAAGCTCAACTCTATATGTCCAAATAGGTCTGATAACAGTCATGTAAATGAGTCTTTTGAAGTAAATCGGAAGGTTTGAACGTTGTATAGTAAATGTTGTAGAAGTCGAAAACGACTAGCGGTTTCCTGTCCTTTTAGTCTTGTACGTGGATTCCAAGTCAGACGTTTGTCCAATTGGAGTCCTAGATAGCGGGTCTGTTCAACAGGAATCAGTGGGATATTATTAAAGAATACGGTTGGACAGGAAGTGGTAGGCTAACGACGAGGGGTAAAGGTTATTTGATGAGATTTGCTTGGATTTTTTTTAATTCTCCAATTTCGACACCATTTTTGAAGGTTGATGAGATGAGATTCGAGTGTTTGTGAAGCAATGAAGGGATCATTATTTACTGATAACACACATGTGTCATCAGCATACGTGGTGAGGACGGTGCTAGGATGTGATATGAGCTGTATGCAACGCGTAGAGGATGGGACCTAGGATACTACCTAGAGGAACACCAGCAGTTTGGACAAAGAGGGAGGAATAGGAAAAGTTATGTTTAACTTTGAAATTTCTGTCGCTGAGATAGGAGCGGATAATAAGGAAGTATGTAGGAGGAAGAAATTTATAAATTCTAAATAGTAAAATCCTATCAATGCCAGTAAAATGCTTGTAGCCAAAATTGTTTGAATTTACTTTAATTCTCTAATTTTGACACCATTCTTAAATCTTTGTGATATCAGATTGGAGTTTCTCAAATATTGATTTGGGAAACTTGGGTACTTCATTAAGAGAGCAAAACTACACGTTTTTTTTACTGTCAATCCTAAATCGAAGAAAATATGTTAAAGGTAGTAATATGTAATTATGTATTCATGTATGTAATATAATAAAACTAAAAAAAAAACAAATTATGTATGGATGTAAATATAAGGAAAGGTTTAGTGGGCCAACAGAGCTCAGCTCCGAAAGTACAAGAAATTTCAAGTGACTAAAAGTATTTATGGTGACTAAAGTTGATTATAATTACATAATAAATACAATATGTAAATACATTTCAATAGATAAATAACCCGTGGCCCATTTATTAAACAAATTCAATGATTTAGCTCATTCGCCGTTCAGATCTAGTCTAAATTAAATTTAGCTAAATATAAGCTATTTATTGAAATTAACAATTTTATACAATATCAAAGAAAATACATCTATAACTAAGGTGTTGTCTATCTAGGAAGCGTGGTAACGAAGGAAGAAGATGTAAAAAAGGCGTATAAAGCAGGCCAGCGAAGTTTTTTTCTTCGACTTTTGAATAAAAAAGTAAAATCGATCCTGTTATATATGACAGTGAAACGTGGAAAGTAACAGAAACCATCACCAGTCCATTACAGACCTTTGTTAATAGATGCCTGCGCAGGTTACTGAGAATGTGGTGGCCAGAACGCATATAAAAGGAAGAAGAAGCTTCCTGTCCGTTAGAAATAAGGATCCGGAGATTGAATTATATAGGGCATACGATGAGGAAGCAAGATGGTGCAAGAGAAAAAGCTGCCGCCCTACAGTGGAACCCCCAGAAAAAAAGAAGGAAAGGAATTAGGCCGTGTGATATCAGATTGGAGTTTCTCAAATATTGATTTTGGAAACTTGGGTACTTCATTAAGAGAGCAAAACTACACGTTTTTTCTACTCTCAATCCTAAATCGAAGAAAATATATTAAAGGTAGTAATGTGTAATTATGTATTCATGAATGTAATATAATAAAACAAATTATGTATGGATGTAAATATAAGGAAAGGTTTAGTGGGTCAACAGAGCTCAGCTCCGAAAGTACAAGAAATTTCAAGTGACTAAAAGTATTTATGGTGACTAAAGTTGATTATAATTACATAATAAATACAATATGTAAATACATTTCAATAGATAAATAACCCGTGGCCCATTTATTAAACAAATTCAATGATTTAGCTCATTCGCCGTTCAGATCTAGTCTAAATTAAATTTAGCTAAATATAAGCTATTTATTGAAATTAACAATTTTATACAATATCAAAGAAAATACATCTATAACTAAGGTGTTGTCTATCTAGGAAGCGTGGTAACGAAGGAAGAAGATGTAAAAAAGGCGTATAAAGCAGGCCAGCGAAGTTTTTTCTTCGACTTTTGAATAAAAAAGTAAAATCGATCCTGTTATATATGACAGTGAAACGTGGAAAGTAACAGAAACCATCACCAGTCCATTACAGACCTTTGTTAATAGATGCCTGCGCAGGTTACTGAGAATGTGGTGGCCAGAACGCATATGAAAGGAAGAAGAAGCTTCCTGTCCGTTAGAAATAAGGATCCGGAGATTGAATTATATAGGGCATACGATGAGGAAGCTGCCAGAAGCCTAAATCTGGCAGGAAATTAGGACCATTGCTGCGAGTCGTAGCAGATGGAAATCACTCGTGGTTGCCCTATGTTCCAACGGAACAAATAAAATAGTATATCTAACAAGTAAATAAAAATTAAAAAGTTGCAAAAATAACACTAGAACTCATCCACCGACAAAGCTACAGTTTTTAATACCTTACTCAACTTCTCTGATGGCATCGCTAAAACTTCTAAGACTATTTTTTGTAATTTAACAATTAATTAATTGAAATGGTTATAATAAAGTGTATGAGTTAAAAGGTAACCTATTCAACCACAAATCCACCAGTATAGAAGATAATGAAAAGGAGATAGATAAAATTTCAACTTGAACAATTATATATAATAAAGCCATGGGAGACGATCTTCTGAGTAGATCCCTTCTCTGCATGATCGAAATACAAAAATACCATATTAGCATCCAATGTAATTTTCAAAGACTAAAGCAACAAGAAACTGCTCGTCGTTACAGACCACTTCAACATTTACTGGACAAACGATCAAAGCTACCAATTTATTACAAAAGACTTATTTACATGAATGTGATTAGACCTATTTCGACGTACGGAGTTGGGTTTTGAGGCTTTACTAAACCATCCAATTCATCTCGTATTCAATCCTTACAATCCAAGATCCTTCGAAAAATCCTAAATGCCCCTTACTTTGTCACCAATAAACTTATCCATAAAGACCCTAATGTTCCATATGTTGCTGTGTTAGCCCAAACCAGATCCTTTCATCGTAATCTCCTTAACCACTCAAATCCATTAGTTTCTTAACTTGCTTCCCACTCCATTCCCGATAATTCTCCGAGGCGTCTGAAAAGAAGATGACCTAGAGATCTTCTAGGTTAGAATTTTTATTGATGTGCTACTGATGAGTAGTTCATTTCAAGTTTCGTCATGCTTAAGTCATATAAGCGTTATAAGCTCATTTACTTAATGTATATATTTGTATAGTTGTTAATTTAAATAAATTGATATATAGAATATAGAATGTAATTTTCAATAATTCACATAACGTATTTTAAAAAAATCGTAACTAGATAGATTTAAAACATATTTCCTTACATCAAATAATGACTACTAAGTTCATAAATAATAATTAATTATAAGTAATTAGTAAAGCAAAAAGCGACTGCTAGTGAATGAACATTAATTAACGAGTCATAGAAGCCATTCATGATAATTAACTAGCAGTAAGCTGCTCTTAGCATTTAGGGGCTAAGGCCTTGAGGTCGGATAACTCCTTTAAATAGGCCTCACTAAGCCGACAACCGAATTTAACCTGATTCAGTTAACTCACTTGTGGTGAATTAATTGTATAAATTTGAAACCTTGAAATTTTAACCATCAGGAAAGTCTTAATTTTATAGTATATTACTTAGTTAATTACAATTTATAATTATTTAATTATGTTAAAAAGTTTTGAAAAAAAAACTATTAGTTACTTTCTTCCTATTATTATATAAGTTATATAAATATTATAGAAATACATTCTTCTCATCTAGGAGAATTCCTACTAGTATTATCATTTGGACGCTCTCAAGGAGGAGGCTAGAATACTCTAGGAGGACATGCCAAGCAGTTCTGATATTTCAAAGATTGGTGCACTTAGAGATTGCCTTTCGTCCGAGTAAGTTATCTTGGGTTATTATTAAAAAACTAATTATATGAAATGAAGGTCAAAGAAAAAAAACCGACTTAAAAAAATGGAAATAAAAACATAAAATTGTTAGATTAAGAGAAAATATTCCTAAAAGTTTAGGAAGGTGAGAAAAATCCCAAAATAAAAAGAATAAGCGGATACATGCAGATCGGGATTGATATAAACATATCTATGAAATCTTCAAAAGAATCCGCGAAGAAAAAGAGGTTTTGGACGCAGAAAAGTGGGTAGAAATCGCCTGCGGTGGATGGATCGCGTGAAAATGCTGGGGGTCAGAAATCGGAGAGCAGCAGCACAAAACAGAGAAGACTCAGACTACGCGAGGCCTCCTCACGAGTTGTCGCGACATCCAAGAAATAGAAGAAAAAGAGAGTAAAGGTAGTACGCTAAGAGAGAGTGGTTTATAAACTGAGCAATCGGGTATTTGTACCATATCTATTCAAAATTTGTTGCCTAAAAAAAAAATAAATAAATAGAAACAGAGAAATATGAAACAAAAGAAACTAGATGACCAGCAATTATGGAACTCCATCGCTTATTCTGTACAGCAATATCACACAAGTACACTGCAAAGAGAATATTACGAAAATAAGTTGAAAAATATACGACGTATGTAAAATTTAAAAAATATTGTATGGTATAAATATTTATATAATATATTTATATAAGGACATTAAATAGCATTAAAATCTGGAACAAGTTTAGGAAAACGGTGCTTATAATGTTTCACAACCCTCACATCCACATCTACCATCGCACTAAAAATCGCTGAAGAAACCTTTCACTATAGTGGGTCTGCTACTGACCAACCTCAGGATTTTTGAAGGATATGCTTTATACTTCTAGTAAAAGGTAAAGATTATGGATTAGGTACTGCTTACTTCAATATGAAGAAAATCAATCGAGTATGAGCATAGCAATATACTCGAAATGTACATTGTATACTTTAGAAAGATTCTAATGGTCTATCCAAATTAATATTAAAAAAAAGTAAATTAAGACGTATTTGAGGATTATTCTAGACATAAAAGTCAATTTGTGAATTCCTCGTTCCAGTAATCGAAATATCCATTTATAATTTTAATTTTTAGGCTTAGAGAAAAATTAAATTTTTAATTTTGTTTATTTAATATATTTATTTTCCCAATAACTTGTTTTAACACAGTACGGACTAAACTAATCTAAACAGGACAAATTGTGAATAATCATTCAACGTATCAGTATAATAGACCATACAATATATAACTTATTCGTTCTAGGAGAGCTATAACTGTTTTGTCTTTTTACAAGAGAATAAAATATTATTATAATCATAATTTCTCTGATTTAGATGACATAGTTAGAATAGAGTGGTATATTTCAATATATTAATTTTATGGAAAAAAATAAAAAGATTTTAAGCGATGCAAGAGGAATCATAGCATTAACCTTTCGGAGCTTGAGGGTACAATTATTTTGAACTTCATATTTGAAGATATTAATTAATATTAAACGATTTCCTATAAATAAATAAGAAACATAAAAATAATTGAAGTTCTCCCAATTTCATTCCTCTACTTTTAATGATACCAAGATAGGAGGCAACCAAAGGGTGCTCGGCAGATATTGAACATTGATCCAGACAGCAGGACATTTTAGGTCATTTCCTTCGGAGAGGAGTTGACAAAGGATGCTACTTCGAAAACGTGGGAAGGCCGTGATGATGTGATGGAAAAATACCTTGAAGATGTGTCAAAGCTGAGATGCTATCAGAAGGAAATGAAAACTTGCACGAAAAAAAGGGGGAGCGTCATGCTACCACTAGTCGACACGAAACTAATGATGAGCGATAAAGTTTCTTACTGCTTTATCGCAGCCTGGTTCTAGGGAAAAATAGAAGAGTAAAAGCTATAATAAATCTGCAACCACCTTTTTTAGTTATTTAAAAAACTATAATATATATTTACAATTCTATCTAACCTATACACTCACTCACTTTATCTTAATTTTCTATTTTACTCCATTTCTTCTAAATTTCATCGAACTAATTACTTAATGACAAATACACCATCTTCCTAGTTTAAGATTAAACTCATTTTGACAATAATGTTATGCCTTAAACAAGGTTAAATGTTATTATAATTCATTTTAGATTTCAATTGATTGATATAAATTGATATTTTCATGACTAAAGACATTCCGGTCATCATGTAGATGAAACTCAATGCACTCGGAAATGGATAAATATTTGAGGAATAGTGCAAAAACCGATTTTACGATTATAAAACGTAATTGATAAGAGCTAACTAGTTTATTATCAGATAATAGAGTTCATCTTCTATTTTAATAGGGTTTACCTAAGAACTAGAAACAAATGTGTTCACATATTTTTACATTTTTCTGTCAGCGACGGAGACTATAATTTTTTTAAATAAATTATTCCCAGATCGAAATAATATTGAATGAAAATTTAAGCATTTTAATTTAATGATTTCCGTTGATTTCTAAAGCTCTTTATCTATTAAATTTGATTTTTTTTTCTTTTCAAGTGACATTCCCTTTACTATTTTTCTAGTAATTTCGTTTCGGAATGATTCTCCCCTTTCGTTTATTTGCAGACTTTGCTAAATGAACAAGATAAACCATTATTTCTCCATAGAGTAATGCATATTTACTATATATTTAAAACAACATATTTATAAAACATGAGTTTGAGACGTAGACAAAGACTCCCTGGTATATAGATAGAACTTGTATAATTTTGTATTGTACTGTTTTTTAGTTATTTTGAAAATGGGCCAACAATTTTAAAAGACCGTAATCCCAAGACACCAAAGAAATCTCAAAAGGTAGCATAATCGTCTTTCATATATTATAATTTTTTAATATCTGGAGAGTAAGCCGAGGGGAATGAAGTTTTTAAACGATTATTGGATACTTTCCTTTAAATCGCCATTACTTTATTATGCAATTCACTGGTTGGTATTGCTGGCCTCAACTTTCTTTTGAGGTATATAAATGCAAAATTCGATAAACAAAAACATATTAAAAAAAAATGGAAAATCCGAAATACATTTTGATTTTTAACTTGAGTTTGAAACTAGATAGGAACATGAAACCAAATACATTTTAAGCGAATTACCACCCTATATTTTGGATAAAAATATGAAATTGATACGTTTAACCGTCTAAGTGTAATTCATGTTTTTGTCAATTTAAACAAAAATTGCCTACCAGTTGGTCAGGCAAATTTTGAAGCTTAAGAATTTTATTTTTTCTATTTGGATGAAATTTTGTATTTAAGGGTTCTTTGGAATGCTGAATTCGAATCCGATGTCGGTATTTGTGAAACAAATATATTGAACGTACTTGTTTTTATTGAATAAACATTTTTTTTTAATGCTTTTGAGGGTGCTGAATTAGAATCTGACATCAATTTTTGTGTAAAAAAAAAATCTATACAGGTAGTTTGCTTGAAAATCTAATCATTTTTTTTAAAATTTAGTTAACCTAAACCAAAATCTATCGAAAGAAATTAGAAAACTCTCTCAGTAAAATGTCACGAATAAACTGCACTGACGATAAGCTGATACTGACGAGTGTGGACATGGTAATTATCAGTAAAATCTCCCAAAATCCAGGCCATCTCCATCCGTTTTACTTAGAAACCAAATATTCTTATTCGCAAATGTCTTAAATTCAGCTATAATGAGGGTCAGCGATGGAAGTTAAATTCTGACGAATTCATTTAATGTTTTTTAGAAGGGTGAGGGAAATGCTCACCTAGCGACCAACGCCGGGTTAATTAGTGTTAACTAACATCTTTTAATCGACTAGTTGATCTCATACTCATTAACAATTTTTTTTTGTACTATAAATATTTTATTAATTGAATTGTAAGTGTTTTTTAGTTTCCTTTTACCCTCCCAGTTTCCCTCACTTTTATGATTTCTATCATGACCACAAATGTGCGTAAAGAATACATTTTATAAAGGGAGTTTTCGCTAGTACTATTAGTAGACTATTAACGCTACACAACTTTGTACATTTTTTTTTTTTTCATCTAATCCAAAAAAATTATCGTAAACTTTGGATGCTAAGTTAGCTGTTATATTAGGAGGGAAGCGATAAATAATGAAATAAAACACATTGGCCACCGGCCTAAAAACACCTTTTGAATTTAAATTCGCTCAATATGTTGGAGGAGGCTATTGGCAAGGATTACCTTAGGAGATTGGCTGGGAAGGACTAAGCAGTATGAGCTTAAGGTGCGGTACATGCTGCGGGGCGGCCCATGTTTTAGAACGAGGGGCGAGGCGGGGCCATACGTGCCCAGGGTACTCAACTCCAGCAACAGGGAGTTCTGCACCGGCGAGCGGCTCTCTTTGTCACCCTGTCTGTTTACACACTCTACACCGGATTATTTCAATGGAACCTCCCTCCCACTCAGGAAGGGTTCTTCCACTTCTTAGGGCTCCGTACCCTACCAATAAAAGGGCTCCCTTCCACCCAACGCTACTGAAATACTAAGCAAATTTACCTAAAGCGAATTCGTAAAAAGGGTCAACAATACGTAATATATAGCCATTTGGTTTGGTCGAACTATTAATAAAACCAATCTCACGTTCATGGTCAAAAGTGAGAAAATATTATAAACTATAAAATTTTAAAAAACATCCCGACTCATCCTAGCTCCGTTCTCACTACGTGCGTGTTATCTGTAATTATCCTTTCATTGCATCTCAATCCCTCCAATTCATATCACAAGCCTTTATAAATGGTATAAAAAATGGATAATTCAAATAAATTTAAACAACTCTTATCAAATAACTTCTACCCTTCGTCACCAACCTACCACTTCCAGTACTGCAGTATCCTTTAATAATAGTGATTCCCGTTGAACAGATCCGTTACCTAGAAATCCATCTAGACAAAAGACCTACTTGGATGTTTTCGACCAATCCAACATTTGCTATACAAGCGTTCAAAGCTACCATTTAATTACAAAAGACTTATAACTTGAAAGTAGTAAGACGTTTTTGAACATACAGAGTTAGGATCCGAGGTTCCACTAAACCAACAAATCCATCCTGTATGCAACACCAATTCTTGCAATCCAAAATTCTTCAGAAAATCCTTAATGATCCTTATTATGTCACAAACAAACTTATCCATAATGATCTTAATGTTCCAAACGTTGCTGATTTGGCCCAAACCAGATAACTGTCAATTCATTGTAAACTCCATAACCATTCGAATCCGCTAATCCCCAACTTGCTTTATACTTAAATCCTCCGAGGCGTTTAGAAAGAAATTGACCGCGAGACTTGAAATTCTAATGTAGAATGTTTGTTGAAGTGCCACTAGTGTGTAGTTCTTAACATGTTATTGACAAGTCATTGTAATAATTTACTTTAATTTATGTATTGCATATAAGTATATAGTTAATATAAATAAATAGTTATAAAAAAAAGTATTCCTATAAATAAATTATGAATTCCTCGTTTCAGTAATCGAAGCATTTATTTTAGAACTGTTATTTTTTGGGCTTAACGTGCTTATGTACTCTAAAGACAGGATGGACGGGTTATCCCAATAGTTATCAACCTATTCTATGTTTCAGTTGTATGGGATTAATGCAGGTTTATGGCTTAAAATATCAAAAATAAAGTGAAATATTTCAAACATTTTTTTAGTAATCAAAAAGCTCTATATTCTATATGTCCTAATATATTTTGGCCAATGAGTCAATAAATTTTCTATTCTCTCTGAATAGAAGTTGGAACCTTTGTTATTAACAGATTCTAAAAAAAACATTTCCTCCTTAATTTTGATTATGAAAATTTTATTGCATGAAGAGGGGTCTAAATGCCTAAAACAAATGTTGGGCGAAAGGTAGGATGGATGATGCTGAGTCTCAAAACAAATCTCAGCCATGACTTTATCAATTGTTTTGGCCGTTTGTGTCCGTGGAACGTTGACCTTTTGACATTTCTCTCTCTTAAAAAAAAAAAAATTGTTTAATGTTTTCCACCTATATTATGTTTCCTTAGGAATTAATTAAACAGGAGCTAATTTTTAGATTAATTATAAAACACAACATGTAGTGAATACATCATCATCATCATCCTGAGCACAACAATCCATCACTGATTCTTGGCTGCCTCAGTGAATACATGAGTTAATATTATTATAGTAGTACCATCCCATATCGTTAAAACTGTATTCTAGATAGGTATGATTTATTTATTATATGTTTTACATAATGGTGAGGAAAATAATTAATAGTACTCACGTCTAAAACAGCACCGGTGACAGTGTAATTCCTGAAGGGTGGAGTCCTGCCCTTGACGTACTGGAACAGCTTTTTGCTCCCTTTGAGCCATTCCACTTTGTGAAGTTCTTCCGAGGGCACGTTGTACTCGCACTTGAGTAAAACGTGCCCTCCAACATCGGCATAGCGAGGCACTTGCAGTTCCACGTGGAAGCAAGAAGCACCTGCAATCGTAAATGGGAATTAGAAATAGTGCTTGGTAACTTAATGATCAAATATGGAATGTTTTCTTCTCATGAGAAATCAGATGAAAGTATATTTATTGACACCTCTCTTATTTTAAATGTTTATATCCTACTCCGTTTTGACCGAAACATAGGCATAACTTAGCAAATGATTTTAATTATCCTTGAAGAAATAATATATATATATTTTTTTTTTATATCCATTTATTGAAATTTACAACTGTATAAAATATATACATCTAGTAAATGAGTTGATTATGATTACAATAACATGCGAAACTTAAAGAGAACTACTCATCAGTAGCCCTCAAAATAGAAATAATATTTATTAATGATAAACGAGAATTATTACATTGACTGGCAATTTTTTAAAAATTATATAAACTGTCTCTCTAAAGGGCAATGCATAATATAAATGACAAAGATTAATATAATATGTAATATCAAATTAAATTAAAGAAATCCTTTAACTATACAAGATAAAAAATATAGAAAATATTAACATGAATTGAATAAGAAAAAAAGTATAAAGAATATAAATAACAATAGTAATAAAGGGAATAGATAAATGGAGGGATTCCATGGCAGAAAGGTGAAAAGGACAGGTGCAAAATGGTCTGAGGACAGAAAGAGTAAATCACTTGAGGTACGCATGTTGGTATAGAAGGATCAATACAATGAGGATTGATGAATTAATTGCCACTTCTATTGAGATTATTTTATTAGAAAACTAGTTTCGAATGCTAAACATTCCTCTTCCGTTCTACAACATACACAATTTTTTCAACACATCAGTATTATGTTACATATATTATATATACTAAAGTTTTTAAAAAGGTAAGACAAGAAATCAAGCATGGGCATTCACCTTCGAGGTAACTAAAACACTAAATTCGTGAGAAGTAAAAAGGGGGGGCAGGTAAATTAAGTTTTTGATTTACTATGGGGTTTACCTCATGACTCATTGGATTTTTCCGTTCCTATGAAGAACAAATTTAAAATGGGGCTATTAGATATGTTAATCTGATCATTTAAAGAAAAATCTGGATCGGTTTTAAACGATTTTATTATTTCTAGTGATTCAAAAGTATTTAATTTTAGGCTATTTTCTACTTGACGTAATATTTTTACTCCCGAGTCTTTATTAAATTTGTGGTTATTTTCATTTAGATGGAATTTTGGGTCTTATTAGTGTATGCTCTTATATGTCCATTGATCGGTAAATCAAAGAGTAAACGAACATATATTAAATTAAATACAGGATATATACAAACCTTCCAGAGAAACCCAGAACCGAGCTTGTTCCCCCACTTGTGGAAGGCAAGCCAGGCAAAGTTATCCCGAGACTGTGACAAACATGTAGTAGTCCCGATACAAGTGTGACCGTGACAATAATGAAGATTGGGGGTGTGCAGTCATAGAAACATAATTAAAATATAAATTTTATATTATTTTACCGACGCGTCGGTAAACAAATAAATAAAGTAAATAAATTGTACGTTGTGACTTTTCGGCCAACAATGCAAGCCTTCCTCAGTGGTGGGAAAAGACATGAAAAAATACAGGAGTGGATATTAAAAAAGATGAGAAAAGAAAAAAAAGTATGAAAATCAAAAATTTTAAGTTTGAGTAAAAGAAGAAAACTAAATTGAAATAAATAATATAAATATTTTGTTTTTAGAAAAATAAAAAAATACTACGATAAAAGACAGTAAAACAGTATGTAGATGTACAATATAGTAGATTAATAAATACATGAATTAAAACTATTAGATTTATGAATTTATTCATCAAATATATTATTTATCTGCCTACTGTTATTCTTTATATATTTGTTTACCCATGAAGTATATTCTCATGTCTTTGATCGTTATATTTTTATATAAAAACAAAATATTTAATTTATTTATTTCAATTTAGCTTTCTTCTTTTTTAAAAAAGTTACTGTTTCTCATTTTCATACTGTTTTCCTTATCTTATCATTTTTAATATTTACTATTTATATTATATATATTTTTGTTTGTTTTTCTCCTTATAGCCCTGATGAGGGCTTGCATTGTAGGCCGAAACGTTGGCACAGTTAATTAAAATCATATGTTAATTGTGTTTCCATGACTGCACAACCTTGAGAATGAGAATTATTAAAGACAGAAGAAAGAAAGAGAGGGAAGACAGCGGGGGAGATAGATAGTTTTTTAATTGATATAAATAAATTTTCGGCTATGAAATGAAATATTTCACTTCAGTGTTATCTAATAGAAAAAATACTTTATTTGGTAAAATAGCAAAGTGAAGGATGTACGCTGAAGCTTACTGAATTAATGAATTCGAAAATGGACGTAACCCTGAGAAAATGGACATCTCCTAAACTTAAATTGGGTACATTCCGTCATGCTAATTCAATCCAGACTTGCCAGAATTGAGGATTTTGCCAAACCAATCTAAAATTGACGAACACCGCAAAAGTTTTATTGAAAAGTAGGGCGATTCATTGATCTCTTAATAGTCCCTCAGGTTCGTTCTTATTCCATCTCTCACGACAGTTTCAAATTGTAGATGTGCCCCGCGGTGAAATAACAAATAACAAGTGCTATGAAGTGTGTGATGGGAATATAAATGTATGCACGTATGAGACTTTTATTTAAATGTTAATCTTAAAATAAAAACAGACAGTAAAATTTCTGAGGCAACAGAATTGGATATAAAAGAAGAGAAAATGAAACAAAAAGTTGAAGAGGTATTTATTGGGGGAAAAAGTCGTAACACGAGAGCAATCCCTTGAATACAAAATGGATTCAATATCAGAACGGGAGTGGTGCTCTATACGGTATAGGGACTCGGCAATTGATTATTTATGCTTGAGATTATGCAGCCACAAAGAGAAAATCATTTACCCGCTACAGTTTCCTTTAGATTTTCTCAACTTTATACAATAAATTCCAATTCTGAACTAAGGCTAAAAATAAAAACAGATTCTTTTTGTTATTATTACAAGTTGACTTATCATTTATGTTTTATCATGTTAACCAATTTATGTACAATTATTCCTTATTTAGTTAAAAACTAGTCAGACCGAAAATAAAAAATAAATGACCGTTTCCATTAATCACATCTGGAGATGATACCACTAAGTGCTGACTCCTTCATGTCTGATCATGTCCGTTGTTTTTAATGCAATATTACATTCATTGTTTGTATACAGACTTTTACAGTCCTAAAATAAAATCGTATGTGCTTAGTAATGCATTATTTTTTTATGAAAAACGTTTTATAATGCATTTAATTCTAAATGTTTCGGCATATTTATTTAACTGAAATGCCAATTAGCAACTTCTATCGTTGTCTGGAAATTCAACACTCACAATATTAGGTCTTCCTTCAAAACTTTACCAGCAATTATCAAACAATAAATTATCGTTTTTGTATAGTGGGAGGATGGAATTAACAATTATGGTATTATATACCATGCCTACATTCTGAGACTGCTTAGTAAGTTGTCCTCAATTATATTGTAATTACCGCGGATAAAAAGATACATCTTGAAAGTTAAAAGGAAGCTCATCCTAACAGTGGGAGCCCAGTATGTTAACCAACTCCTTCAAGATGACAGCAATTAATAACAATTGTTTTGTCTTGTAATAGGTGGGTATCTTTTAAAATGTAATTACCATGGACGCTTTTATCTTAGGTAATTTTTAGCCAATCATATTTATATCATCCCATCACACGAAGTTTGAGTTCTTTATCGAGATAATTGACTTTGGATCATAAAATGTCATTAGCATGTCAAAAAACGTAAAATTACCTTAAGTTTTTTAAAGTCCACATTAATTTTATTTTTTCTAGGTAATTATTGATTTTGATTCTAAAAATCAGTTTCGTTTTCGGTAAATAGAAATTAAAACAATCAGAAGCTGCAGAACAAATTAGATGATAGTCAAATATTAAATACTTTATGGTTTAATTAATTCTACAACAGTACTTAGATAACAGAAAGGCTTTGAAGTTACTACGACTATTCCTAAGACCAACAAGTTCCCAATGCAGTGAACACATTTCTTCATTACTATAAATAAAAAAATAAAATAAAAAATGTTTTTGAAGGTCAGATTTGAAGGACAGACCTTTCTATTTTAGTAAACTTATTTCACTCTAAATAATTTAATAAACATTAACGCTTTGCATGACACGTAGGCCATTTCGGCCTATACAGGAAATAAAAAGAATATTTTTGGGAACACTGGATCTCAGGAAAGCCCTGAGTGTGAAATGTAAATTCAGTATTAGCAATGTAAGGTTGTTGTGTGCTATGCGAGGAAGTTGCGGACTCAACTATTTTAAGGTAAGGTTAATCTTTAGTTTCATAAATACTAGGGGCAATTTTTGCCTAGATGTTAATCCCGCTATATTAACTTGTAGGACATTTCGGACTACGTGTCAACCAGGCAATTTTGACCTACGTGTCATCAAATTATGTTATACATGTTATAAAAACGATTATTCATTTATTGTTTTATTTTTTAAGATGGCTCAGCTAAGTACATCTGAAAGCTGTCCAGCTAAGGAAACATTTTGGATCGGTGACAATAATTTCGGCTATCGCTTTTTGACAACTCTCAATGAATCCATGGATAGTTCTGATAATAAAACAAGTACGTTTGATGAAGATCATGAAGAAATTGAAAAAAATCTACAACGAAAGGGTGAAAGATGGAACAGCTATATTGTTCACCAAAGTTTTTTCACTAACCAAATGAAAAAGCAGATTCAATTTTATCGAGAAACTCGGGATGCAGCTTGTGGAACCGCACATGAGAGTAAGGCTGGAAAACCCTTCAGTGTGAATAATGATTTAAAATCACGAATGTATAAAATACTAAATATTCATATTCCTCCATCAAATATCAGAATGGATGATAAGCTGAAGTAAAGAAATACTTTTATCTTTGCCCCCAGTACAAGCCAAGACAGCAAACAAATGCGTCGACTCCTAACAGCAGGTTTATATTTGCCTGTATGATATATGATGCCTATCATATGATTGTGCGCAATGTTCCGAAAAAAGCTGCACTTCTTACCATCCAGAAAGAATAATTAGATATTTTTTTTAGACGTTGTATGTTATTTTGCATAACCGCAGTAGAAATATGAATTGTCCAATTTGATTTTTTTAATGCGAAAACATTATTTTTTTATAAATCAAGAAAAGTTAAAATGTTTTCGAATAATTATGTTGAAGTACGTTCTTAATTAAACACTGGTAAAAATATTCTATTTTGAAAGTCACAACTGAATTAGCATGAAACAACTAAGGGGCCAAAAAGGCCCACGTGTCACTAAACACCAGAACCTTCTAGGTGTCATGCAAACTAAAAATTGAGGACCCAATAGCCGAGTGGGTTGGGGCGAGGGTCTCAGCGCGCTCGTAACCAGAAGGTCGTGGGTTCAAATCCCACCTGGGTGGGTTAAAATTTATTTCGCGGCGGACCCACGAAGTGAATCTTGACCTTCCCACCCTGGCCAGTATAGGACTTCAATGGAAATCTTGGGCTTAAAAATAAGAAAAAAACAACAACAAAAAATACTAAAAATGGAATAAAATTTCATCTTACATGAATAATTGATGTTTTAATGAATACTTTCACAACACAATATAACGTATATGTATTTAGAATTATATGTTTGAACATTTTTTTAAGGCTTCTCATTCTTTCTTTATCCCTCTAGAAAATAAAGGGGATCTAAAAGGGGTGGTCATTCAAGGGTAAAGATGAAATGAGATTTCGTGCTACCTGTTTTTATCTTGTGCACCAGAACAAAAGAAAAACAGTCTTTTATGTTTCAGATGTTCCATAGTTCCTATAGTAGCAGCTTTAAATAGCGGCTTTACTGATAAACTAGCGAATTTTAAAGCTAATCTCATTTTTAAATTTTATTTATGCATTTTTTTAAAGATTCATATCAGATTTATTACAGTTCCTCAACTATCTGTTTTTACAGTTTTAAACTAATAAATAAAAGTAATAATATAAAATAATAAATGAGCTCAAATTTGTAAGTCAAAATAGTAGACTATGAAGATAAAAAATCACTGTTTAGAAAATCATAAATTTCTGAATTTTGGTTTAACTGCCCATTGGAATGTCCTGTAACGAATTATAAATAAAATTTACATTATATAAAAATTAAAGTAGCAAAATAATAAATTAAGAGAGCAGCACTGGGATCTCATTGGTTCTAACCTGTTCCATTAAAACTGGACAGGCTTGGTTTGGAGATCCCTAGGCTGAGTGTATATATATATATATATATATATATATATATATATATATATATATATATATATATATATATATATATATATATATAATATGATCGTATTTTTAACTTTTAATTTTAACTCTTATAATTTTTGTTTTTAATTCACTTTATGTATTGTATTGTTAGAGGTCCTTTTTCTTTTTCACTTATTTCTTGTAGCACATATAGTATGAATGGCATTGTCTTGCTTATTGCGCTTAATTGCGGCATATTGAAATAAGTACTCAATATTGTTTTTTTGTTTTATATATATATATATATATATATATATATATATATATATATATATATATATATATATATATATATACAGGGTGAGTATCTCTTAGCGTAAAAAAAAAAAAAATTGGGTGAAACTAGATCAAAAGTGTAGCCAAATGCCGCAGACCTCACCTTTCTATTCCAATCCGTTGCAGATATATGGTAAATAAACGATTTTTTGGAGGAAAGCATGTTTTTTACGATAAAAGCTGTAATATCTCCATTTTGTTTAAATATTTTTCAAATATTGATCACATTTTCGGATTTAGCAATAAATTTCCTATAAGATCGGAGTAATTTAACCTTGAATTTTACAAACTTGGGACCTAAAAAATATCTTTATCTTCACCTAATTTAGGGAAGTTACAATTTCTTATAATACTTCAGCGCTCACTGCTTTTCATAAAAACAATCCACAAAACTGCAAAGCTCTCAAAAACTTGCAAATTTAATAAGCTTTCAAATGATATGTTAAACGTAATGATTTTGTTTTAATTTCATGGAGAAATTTACTTTTGAAACCGAAAAAACATGGTGTTCTCATTTAGCATACAAATCAGGTACTTTGGTAAATAAGACATTATGATAATCGCTTGATGAAAATCTGTATTTTAAATAAAAGAAACACTTCATTAGAATAAAAAGCAAAGAAAAAATATAATATTTATTGACATAAATTTTAGGCCAGTTCAGGTATTCATAATAACAACAGCGACTTTGACCTCTCTCAGTACTAAGCACATTATCGCTATTTCATAGTTATTTTCCTGTTTATTTTGAAATGGGAGGGGATTATTGTTTATTATTTTATTTTTATTTTGATATAATGATTGAAAGTTTGATTTGGAAATTAAGAAGCTACAGAGATAAAAGTGTCACTATCATTAGAAAGACCCTTGCTAATATTGCTTATCCTTAGCTTGAGGGCCCATTTTATTTATTGGGATTATTTTTTTCTGTTTGGCAATACACCTGCGAAGATGGCAACGTTCACAAATGGTGAGTACGCTGACATACATTTTTTGTATGGTTTTTGTAATGGAAACGCGAGTGCAGCGCGGCGGGAGTACCAACTTAGGTTTCCAGATAGGCGCCTCCCCTCTACGATAGTGTTTTCACGAACTCATCAACGTTTATCTGAAACAGGTTCCGTTCATAAGTTACGTCAAGAATTGGGACAAGTTCCTCATGATGTTGAACTCGAAGAGGAAATTATTGATATAGTAAATGAAAATCCCAGTGTTTCATCAAGAGACTTGGCCCGTGAAATTGGTATCTCCCAAAGGTCAGTTATCAACATTTTGCACCGAGAACATTTTCACCCATATCATTTCACACAAGTACAAGGGCTAGAACCTAATGATCATGTACATAGAATACAATTTTGCCGCTGGCTTTTAAATAGAGACATTCAAGAACACCAGTTTCTGAGGAAAATTTTATGGACAGATGAGTCTCTTTTTACAAGGGAAGGAATTTTTAACGTCCACAACCGGCACTACTGGGCAGCTGAAAACCCACATATGGTTCAAGAAGCATCTTTCCAGCATCGTTTTACAGTGAATGTGTGGGCTGGGATAATAGGGGACCGACTCATTGGGCCACATTTTTTGCCCAGCAGATTGAATGGAGAAAGTTATTTGGATTTTTTACAAAATATTCTACCACAACTTATTCACGACATTCCACTTGATGTTCAGCAAAACATAATATTCCAACACGATGGTGCTCCTCCACATCATTCGGCAGCAGTACGGGAATGGCTGAACCAACGATATTCGACCTGGATAGGTAGAAATGGTGTGATACATTGGCCAGCTAGGTCACCTGACTTAGCTCCAATGGACTTTTATGTGTGGGGCTACATAAAAAGCGAGGTATATGCCAGAGAAGTGACCAGCATTGAGGTCCTAAAGACGAGAATTCTGGAGGCCGGAGCCAAATTGCAACAGCGTCTGACTTTAGCAGTGACCGTAGGGGCTGTGAGAAAGAGAGCAAGAAGCTGCATTCGAAATAATGGAGGACATTTTGAAAATTTAATAAAATAACGGACTCTGGCGGCGCTTTATTGACAGTGATTCTTTTATTTTCAAATTAACAAATTTTTTCTTTGCTTTTTATTCTAATGAAGTGTTTCTTTTATTTAAAATACAGATTTTCATCAAGCGATTATCATAATGTCTTATTTACCAAAGTACCTGATTTGTATGCTAAATGAGAACACCATGTTTTTTTCGGTTTCAAAAGTAAATTTCTCCATGAAATTAAAACAAAATCATTACTTTTAACATATCATTTGAAAGCTTATTAAATTTGCAAGTTTTTGAGAGCTTTGCAGTTTTGTGGATTGTTTTTATGAAAAGCAGTGAGCGCTGAAGTATTATAAGAAATTGTAACTTCCCTAAATTAGGTGAAGATAAAGATATTTTTTAGGTCCCAAGTTTGTAAAATTCAAGGTTAAATTACTCCGATCTTATAGGAAATTTATTGCTAAATCCGAAAATGTGATCAATATTTGAAAAATATTTAAACAAAATGGAGATATTACAGCTTTTATCGTAAAAAAACATGCTTTCCTCCAAAAAAATCGTTTATTTACCATATATCTGCAACGGATTGGAATAGAAAGGTGAGGTCTGCGGCATTTGGCTACACTTTTGATCTAGTTTCACCCAATTTTTTTTTTTACGCTAAGAGATACTCACCCTGTATACACACATATATATTAGAAAATTCAAGGACGCTTAAGCAGTTCTCAACATTCTTCAGAAAAAACTATAAAATTATAACCAAGCTACTCTTCCATTTATTTAGTAAGGATAAGTGCCGATGTCAAAGTACCAATATTTCGCTTTGATAGTCCGACATTATTACATCGATATTTTTCTTTCAAATATTTATCATATCTATATGTGCGTTATGATACATATTTTTCTCTATATAATATAGATATAACATGCAACTATACAAAACCTAATTAAAATAGTTAAAATAAGAAAAAGTTTATAATGTTGGGGTAGGAGACAGTTGGCAAGACAGGTACAGGTTATATCTAAACATCTATAAGTAAACATCTAAGTATATTTACATACTACATACTGTTTAGTTCATAATAAATTTCCTTTAAATTTTAAACATTTGAAATAACTTTGCCCTTATTTAAATCAAGAAAAAAATTAATTAAAACGATACAATATACAGAAATATCACTTTGAATAGGTAGGAATATAAAAAATGGCATTTCATAAAAAAAATCACAATTTATCGGTGAATTGATATTTTTGGTCATCGATATATCGTAAAAATGGGTACGGTTTACTTATTAGGATATTTAAGTAAAACAACGTTGGCGAGATTTATGGAATAGAGATTGGCCGAAAGGGTAATTATCGTAAATTTAATAATTATAAGCTAACAAAGAAATATACTTTTAATCAAATTTTGTGTACTATTTTGGTAAATAAAATAGGTATATTGGTATTTTTTAAATTCTTCTTCCTCTTTTATCTCCTCCTTCTTCCTTCACTCTTTATACATAAAAAATTTTTTTTAAAAAAATTAGCTATTAAAGGCTACTAATAATCCATACACCGGCATAGCTGCCAAGAGCTGACTCCTATAAAATGCTACTGAGTAACATGTTACACAATAGTTTGGTCTAGTTGGATTCATTAGAGCTAATGGAGTTGGCACTCTAATGCTTGTCAGTCACGACTCCGCCCTTATCTAGTTCCCAGTTCCTTTTCCTTTTCTTCAGTTTCAACTGCAGTCTGCAAGTCCAGTTGGTGCAAGGTATATAAATACTTTGGTATCCTTTAGTTTCATGGTATAATAAATTTAGAAATGGATAATAAAGAAGAAATGAGAATATTTAAAAAGCAAGTTAATTTGAGAAAAGCACCAATTTCAATAAGTGAAGTCTAAATGGAAAGGTGCAATATATACCTAAAGGCATGCAAAATGGTTCGATAAAGCGAAATGTTCTATTTACATTTATACTTTTTAGTGACACCGTTAATGATATAAAATTCGATATTTTCAGTATATTTTAAATACATAAAATAAAATCTTAATGATTAAATTATTCCTCATAACACAAACAGCTTTGTATGTAAGTAACATAAAATGGTATACCGATCAGTCCATACCAAAGTGGAAGATAACATCTAGATCAGATTTCGTACAAAAGATTCCCCGACAAACTCTATAAACATACCAACAAACATAAAATCCATAAAGATATCAGACAGTAAAAGGCTAAAAAAGAATTAGGATTTATGAATTATTTACCACTCATATTAGGATTTTTTTTAATATCATACATTCTTTACTTCTACATATACATACTAAAATTATGTACTCGTAAATAAGTATTTACCTAACAACACATATCGCACTTTCGTCCTATTATACTTACAAGGTAATGAGGCACACTCAGTCTCTCACGGATCTTGCAATTTTTTCGGAGGTTCCTGATCAAAAATATTAGACACTTAATTTGCCGTTTCGACCAATGGGCCCTAGAAGCCGAGAAAAAAAAATAGCATTAAACTAATTTATTTCATATCTTGAGTTTAAAAAATGATATCGACATGATTTATGCACCAAGATTTTTCTTTTTGATTGCAAATTAAAAAAAAAAAAAAAAAAAAAAAAAAAAAAAAAAAAAAAAAAAAAAAAAAAAAAAAAAAAAAAAAAAAAAAAAAAAAAAAAAAAAAAAAAAAAAAAAAAAAAACAGCCGCTACATAGATTTTGGATTAGGTTAATTGAATTCTAAAAAAAAAAAAAATAATAGATTTTCAAGCAAACTACCTCTATAGATTTTTTTACACAAAAATTGACGTCAGACTCTCATTCGGTACCCTCAAAAACATTGAAAAACGTTTATTCGATAACAAAAAATATCACTGACCCCTCTCATGCCTAACATTCCTGTTATATTGTACTCCTATCCCCTATTTGTAACGAAAATTTAAATTTAAAATTATAAATAAAATTTAAATTTAGGCCTTCCACCACTACAATTTTTTAAGGTTCTTGAGTTCTAGACTGACATTTGACCTGAGTTCCGCTAAAAGGCCGGGATTTCTCTGTTTAAATGTAACGACTTTATTGAAGGTGTGTATGTCCCACAAGAGTCTCCCAACAATTGAGATGATTCTCAGCTGAGATATTAAAAAAGTGAATAAGCAGTAATCAAACCTGGGTCAAGGAATTAGGAATCCAGTAGCCTACCCACTGAGCTATCGCGTTTCCAAAATATAAACTATAGAAAGTGTAAAAAAAGAAAATTAAGATTACAAAAATATATATATTGAAATTACTAACAAGTGCATCGGTTTTCAGTTTAGTTAGTTCTCATTTCATTCTGAATACTGACAGGTAAATATTCCACCCAATGTTTTCATTTAGTCGGCTAAAACGTTTGGGAGTCACTGTAGATTTTCTCCTTTCTGCACCAATGCCAATAGTTCTTGGATACGAGAGGGATTAATGAAATTCGACAACATTTTTTTATTTTATGATTTCTCAATTTTCTCTTTCAATTGAAACCGACAATAAATTAATTCCGCTTTATATGGTAATATTAATACTAACATAAAACTTTTTATAAGCCGAGAATATTTGAAGGAATAAAACAGCAACTACTCAAAGGTAGAAGAAGGAATAAAGAACTAAGATAAAAGCAGCTTTTTGAAATGAAGGGTATGTCAGAAGACATAAAACCATTCCCACAGAACTCGCGGTGAGTTGAGAGTTGAAAACATCTAGGGAATATGAAGAACGATCGATAGAAAATAGTTTTATTTATTTATAGATATTAATTATATTTTATTTATTATAACCTACATGTAATGAAATTAAATATCTGTTAGACAAGAAGCTGCACGCAGATTTCGACTGCTACAACACTTACTTGACAAACGTTCAAATTTCCCGATTCACTATAAGAAACTTGTCTATACGACGATTATCAGACCTATTTGGACTTACGGTATAGAACTGTGGGGATCCACTAAACCATCGAATTCTTCCAATATCCAATCACTCCAATCCAAAATCCTCCTTAATGCTATTTACTTTGTCACAAATGAATTAATCCATAATGACCTCAATACCCCAAATACGCCGATTTGGCACGAACCAGATACCTCTCCTTTCATAATAAACTTAACACTCATCCAAATCCACTTGTTGCACAGCTACCTTCCCATTCCATTCCTGGCAATCCTCCGAGGCGTCTGAAAAAAAGATGGCCTCGTGATCTTCTTTTGTAAATATTCGTTAGACTACTACCAATGGGTAGTTCTTCTACAAGCTTTATTCATGTCATTATATCACATATATAACGCATATTTACTAGATGTGTATTCTACAACTGTATTGTAAATTTCTATTAATAAAATAATAATTAAAAAAAAAAAAATTTGTGGTCAACCCTTATTTTAAGTATCTCTAATAATAATAGAATCATTTATATGACAGCAGTTATACCTATTTAGACAAACCAAAATGAACTTTAGGGCTCCAATAAATCACACAGTTTATCTCGTAATAATTTACCTATTAAAAATCCTTCAAAAAATTCTCCATGTTTCTTACTTTGTTATAAATATAATTACACATAAAGATCTTAATATTAATATGTTGCTGATTTTGCCCAAACCTATCCCTTCATAGGAGATTCCATTGACACTGAAATTTAAGTCTCTTAGCTTGCTTCCTATTTCATTCCCAATAATCTACCAAGGCGTCTGAAAAGGTGAGCTCGGGACCTTCTCATATAGAACTTTTATTGATGTACTACTACCATTGGGTATTTCCTTGACAAGCAATTGACATAAACGTTATCTTCACATCTTCTAGATTTATTTTTTATATATTGTAAATTTCAACAGAAAAAAAAAAAAAATAAATAAACAATGTCTTGAATTCTGGCGTTTGATCCATTGCTGAAATGACCAATTAATTAATAATTGCTAAATTCAGAGATTCCAAAATCTTCATAAAATCTCATGGAAAAACTTGTGAATCGAATTTAACATCAATTTGGAAACGAATATACAGTGGCTCACAGTGAAATTGATACACCCTTTGGAGAGAAAGAAAAACGTAAACGGCTACAGGAAACAAATCTTGAAATTCATCAATACATTCCTTTATATCATTTTTTAATTAGTACGAAAAAAAAAATTAAAATATTCAACTTTGATTATTTTTAAAAAATAACAAACGAAATATGAACAAGAACTTCACTTGACAGTCAAAATGATACACCTCACTTCTCATTAATTTTTGAATAGTATTAATTTAGTTCAACACCTTGAAGGCAAGTATTTACTTTCGACCACTTCTTTTAGTCTGGAATGGAGTTGACCATTTTGTTTTATCGATCCCAGGCTTATCTTGTTCCATTCTTCGTGTGGATATTTTTTAAACACTTCTTTTCTGGAAATCTTATGTTTTATAATTTCTACCTCTCATTTTTTCTACTGGTGCTGTCATATTTATTTTTGGTGTCTGTACTGGAGTTTAAAATAAATTAGGACATTTATAAAGGAACCATTCCTTAACTAACATAGTTGAGAGTTTGGTGTCATTATCCTGGTAAAAACAAAACTCATCTTTGAGCCACATCTTCTCCACAGTTTGTCTCAAGATTCCTCTTACAAAGTCTTCGTAAACATGCTTGTTAACTATTCCATCTATACAATTAAGATTAACCACACTAGAAGCCGCCATACACCCCCACATCATAACACTCCTATCTCAATGATTTAATGTATTTTTTTTTCGCTGGTTCTTCTCCTATTTCCTTCACACATAACAACGGCTATTGTACCCAAAAATATTAAATTTACTTCTATCAGCAAATATTAGGGTTGTTCAAAACTTAGGGTCCTTTACTAAATATTCATTTAGAAAATGTAACCTAACTGCTTGATTTTTTTTTCTGACGAAATATTTTCTCCGAGCTACTGTATCTAAATTATTCCTAGTTCCTTCCTTCATTATAGTTCCTTTCCTAAGCCCATATCCTTTCTCTTATATAATTTACTACCACTAAAATTAAAAATAAACTCAAATATTAGTTTAAATAAGAACATGCAATACTGTGGCAATAAATTTAAAAAATACTTCTAAGACGTATGCTTTAGAGTTTTTACACGGTAAATGATTAGTTTAGGCAGAACAATGAAATATATCTTATGCAAATTTCATTATAGTTAAATGTCAAAGTTACATAATAAAAACTTTCGAAGTTATGAGGAAAAACTAACCATCAGACCAACAATATACATTTGAATTCATATACATCATATAAATCATTTATTCATTTATATATGTATGTATAAATTATATGTATTTAACCCTTAACTACTGACGTGTGGTCCCTGGGACACCAGGTAGTTTCTGGAAATTTCCTCCACAACGGATTATGGGAAATCCCTCTATGACTCAGTAGCTTCCTATCTTTTTAGTACTTCACTGAATGTGATTGTGAATGGTTGATGTGAAATTTTGTTTACAAAATATAAAAAATACGGTGTCCCACGGACCTCACGTCAGTAATTGTGTGACTTATTTTTTTAATAAGTTTTCATATAATGCTTCTTATTTATCTGTTAATATTAATTAATTGATTATTTGGTTAATTGATACAAGTAATCTTTATAAAGAACTAGCATTCCCCGTAGCGACTTCGCCCGCTCTCATAATTAAAGAACTTTACTAATAGTTGATTAACTAAGAATAATTGTTTTATCTATAAAAGTCTTGTATTGAAGAATGCAATTGAGCATTGTTTCTTCAATATACTTAGCTCACTATGCACAGGTGCCACAGATATTATAAATATATAAAGGCAGAATCAATAAGAATTTATTTAACATAACTCCTATTTGTTTAACATTTGTAGCTACATGTTTCGGAGAAAATACTCCATCATCAGGCTTCTAAATTAAAAAAAAAAAATACATTAATCTATAAAATTACACCAATAGTTATTACCAACAGTACACCTCTTAATCTATGATTATTTTCACACTGTCCATTCTCCACGTTATAAGGAATTATATAATATAAGACAGAATCCATGTTGAAAGTTAGGATGTTAATTTCTGCTATATTTTATTTTTAAGGGAAGTGAAAATAAAAAAATATGAAACCTATGATATACTTTCTCACATTTATTTTTTAGATCTTTATGTTTTATTGAATTAATTATACAATCTGTCTCACTTTAGGGCATTAAGTATTATGGATGACAAAGAATCCATTCAAAAAAATATGTATACTGAAATTTTATCACTTAAATTGATACAACAAATCAAAATATATAAAACACCAAATCCATGTACAAATTAATGTTCTTAAGTTCTGTAACACTTTTACACATTAGATAAGAGGAAATTAGAAAAAAATGAATTGATAAAACACTTAATCCTTTATGAAAATCATTTTGTTAACTTCTGTTTCACCTATTTACATTTAAGAAGACTAAATATCAATATAACACACTAAACAACACAATCCAAGTTGAACCTGAAGAGGTTTGCTTACATGTGAGGTTATAGGAAAGAACTATCGATAAATTTAAACTCGAAGTGAAGAGTAAGGATCAAACTTGGTGGTGGCTCGTAAGACGACTATTACCTAAAGAATTATTATAGTAAACTATACTATTTAAAATCTTCCTAGAACTATGAAAATTTTGTAGTTAAAATTTGGCACAGATTGGTTTAATAATTTTACCATTGCAAACTCTGTTGCAGAATGGTGCTAACAACTTATCGTTCGATTATTAAACATCCCTAGTATCCACACGTCACACTAAATATTTATAGCTTTTTTATTATAACAATTTATTTAAATTAAACCAATTTTATTATCAATTTCTAGCTCTATATAACATTGTACCGCTATAACCTCTCTTAAATGGCACTCGCCACATATCGGCCAATTTTCAAAATTTACTGCCTACCAAATTTTTTTCTCTTTTTAGCAACAATTTAATTGATAATATGTAAATTTTCTTAATGCTAAACCTTCTTTCAACTAAGAAAATGATGTAGTTTAGATTTAGGTAAAGATTGGTTTATTTTTTGCGGTTAGTTTTGTTTTATAAAAGTAAATTCTATGAGTAAAAATTTAATTATTCAATTTATTCATGGTTAAACTCTTAAAAAATATTACTAATTAAATGTTATTTTAATAACATACCTACATATAAACCTGAAACATCAAAATGAATTTGAAATCGTTTTACGGAATTTTATTCTTCTTAAAACCTTCCTAAAAAAAACTAAGGAGATATAGATTAATTTAGAACATATGTTTTATTGGTAATTGTTTAATAACACCTGCACTAAAGTAATATTTATAAAAAATAAATATTATTTTGATATTTTTGGGATATTTCTTGAACCCCAACTCTGATTTTAATAAAAATTTACAAAAACCTTTCCGGGGATACTCAATAACTTCCCAAATTTTCACGGCGATTGGATGTATGGTTTTTTGAATCTATCGAGAACAGACAGACACACACACATTCATTTTTATATATATAGATTGTCACCTGCTTGAGGAACCAGGTTTGACGGCAAGTATGGCAAACCTTCTCATGTTCCGAGGGCTATTCGGGCCAGAATTATTAGGCATAAAATCCTGATGAAGATGAAGTGATGAAAGTACCAAGAAGTGAACGGAACGTTTGATGCAAAAAAAACAACAACATATGTTTGGAGTGCTCCCAGAAACTATGTGTAAATTGCTGGAAATTGAGAAAATTTTAATTTTTAACAATATTTTTAGTTCCTACAATAGCATTTTGATTGTTTTAAATCAAAATTAAATATATTTTAATAAATTTCTAGGAAATACACAAGTTTAAAAAATTTAGTTTCTAATGTTTGCTATTTCCTCTTTTTTTCCTTACTTATTAAATGTATACTGAAATTTAAAAGATATCATATATTCATTGATTGTGGGCAATGCAAGATGGTTCATACAAGTAATAACAATAATAAAATTTTTAAATATTACATTTTGTTTTAATAATAAAATTTTTAAATTAGGGGGTCCCTGGGACCTCATGTCAGTAGTTGAAGGTTAATTATTCTAACGCATGTTTTTATATACTGTAGGGCATGATTATGAAAACAATATAGTCTCGAAACGTAGCCAAAATAGTAGGTTTTATTTTTTGACTGAACCACAATAACCTTATTAAACATCCAATAGGAATAGTCAAGAAATATACGCATATATATATATATATATATATATATATATATATATATATATATATATATATATATATATATATATTATAAATTTACATATACACGTATAAAATCATAAATAAAATAATTAAAAATAAACTGTATTAATAAGCGAATATAAATAATAAAATAAATTAAGGCTTAGCGAACCCGAAGGTTCGATGCCGACACCACCAACCGTTGACCACACACTTCTCTCCAATCCACTCCTCCATATCCTAAATCCCCCAGGTCGGCCCTGACGCAATCCTCCCATCTTCGTCTCGGTCTACCCCTCGGTCGTTTACCCGACGGCCCATAACTGTTACTTTTTTCGGAATTCGATCATTATTAAATCCAACGACTTTACATGTCCATTTTAATTGTCGCGCTGCTATTACTTGAACTATATTTACCGGATATAATTCGCATAAGCGAATGTATCTTATATAAATAAATTAATTATATTAATAAATAAATTATACTAATAAATGATAGGTAAATACATAACTTAAACAAATAACTAATTTATCTAAAAAAAAAGTACATTATGCAAATTATTTGAGTAGATGAATAAATTCATGTTAATACGTATTTTTTGTATATAATTAAATTATTTTAAATATATTGTGTAAATAAATATAATAATTATCTAAATACATACATTAAAGATGGGTTATTCAAATAAAGATGAGTACGAATAAGTATAGGATGGGAATGAGTTAATATTGTGAAAAAAAATAGATATGAAAATGAATAAGTTGTAATATAAATTATATTTCAAAATAAATAACTTAAATTCCTACTTCTGTCTATTGCAGTGCGAGGATATCTAGAAGTCAGAAAAACAAAAGTGAGAAATCAATTCCCGTGATAACGATGGGATAATACAACGCCCGCAATTGTCAGATTTAGTTGGGGATCAGTAACCAACTTTAGCTAAATGGCAATGAGACAGCCGCTAAGAAGAGACTACTAGCCACCAGTAGTACAATAAAATATAAGTTTGCCGGGACTGCTACATAATAGGGAACTAGTTACTAAATAACCTTGTTTCCAGTTACTTGGAGAAACTTTATCGGGGCCAGGTTTCACCAGGGCTAAAGTTTTAAGGTAACAGGTGTAGACCAACTTCCCGGTGTTGTAACACTAACACAATAAATGGTCCCATAGTACCGATAATCAATTATGCCTAATATAACTAATACTGTTTAGAACTAATTAGAACATTGATGTAAAAATTATAAATCACCAACAAATATTTGAACCGTAGAAAAAGTTATCAATGATTACCAAACTTTTTCAGTTTTATCTATTTTTTTTTTTTTTTTCTGATCCCACAGAAAACTAAAACAGACAAAACAAAATATTATTCCATCCTATATATACAGGAATAGTAAATAGAAACGTTACATTTTTCACCTTTTTCTACCTGGGGTACTGAAAGGAGTATTGGGATATGGAATTTTAAAGTTAGTTCGCCTGATTGGCTCGGGTTGTTGTGCTCTGGAATTAAGGATCTAATCAAACTAAGAACCTGCAATTTTCAGTGTGCTTTTTGGAGACTCCATGTCATATCTACTAGTACCGTATTTAAGACACAGAAAGTAATCAATAGAGATTCGAGGTCATTAGATCATTACAGAAAAAAATATTTCTGAAGGCTGAACAACTGTAAAGAACTGCACAAAAAATCAACTACGGATAAAAAATGATAGTGGGGATATCTTTAAGTATGAGACCTCTTGTATAATATAAAAACTTTATATAAAAACTATCTTGATTAAAGTATAGTTGACTGTTATAATTAATGGAGAAGAAGATGATCAGGGATACAGTCAAAGAGGAACACCACGTCTAAGTAGAATACTTTAATACGTGCCAACGTTTCGACCTGCCTTGCAGGTCTTCTTCAGAGACGAACCACAGTAGGGCCAATGACCAATATTTGCGGTCAAAACCTCTCGCAGTAATTTTTCGTTACTGAATGAGTGGAAACTAGTCAAAAGCAGTTGATACGTAAATTTGTGGTTCGGGTTGGATCCAATCTTTTAAGTACAAAAAATAAAAATAGTGATTTTTTTATTTTTTATTTTTTACGTATTTTTTATGACACACTTGTTCCGCTGTAATTCGGATTCAACATAAAATACGATTGGAACTTCCTTGTCTAGAGATAAAAGAGAGAGAGATAGAGAGAGAGAGAGAGAGAGAGAGAGAGAGAGAGAGAGAGAGAGAGAGAGAGAGAGAGAGAGAGAGAGAGAGAGAGAGAGAGAGAGAGAGAGAGAGAGAGAGAGAGAGAGAGACTGAGTGAGTGAGAGAGGGAGAGGGAGAGAGAGAGAGAGTGAGAGAGAGAGAGGGAGAGAGAGAGAGGGAGAGAGAGAGAGAGAGAGAGAGAGAGAGAGAGAGAGAGAGAGAGAGAGAGAGAGAGAGAGAGAGAGAGAGAGAGAGAGAGAGAGAGAGAGAGAGAGAGAGAGAGAGAGAGAGAGAGAGAGAGAGAGAGAGAGAGAGAGAGAGAGAGAGAGAGAGAGAGAGAGAGAAGAATGTTGAAAGAATAAAAAAATTGTAAATAACATTTTATATTATAAAATTTACAATAATGTTTAAGTTAAAAATTTAAGAAAAATTTTTTTTTAACATTTAACTCATATAATAATGAACGAAAACGAAATATAAAACAATTGTATGGAACTTATTGTAGGCGGAGCTACAATCAAAGTCTTAATTCTCTTCCAACAGCTCTTCTGTTTTCTTCGTGAATTTTGAAAATGTACCATGATTTTGACCCCACAAGAGTCATTAATAATTATAGTGTGGAATATATTTAGAATCTCGGAGTCAACTACAGCTATCTGTGCTTATGTTTGTTTTTCACAGGAAAAGGTAAATTATTTCAACTTGGGGCAAATTTTTCTTTCACATTATGTTTACCTGATAGTATCTCTAATGTACCACACAGATCCCGCGATTCAACTGCGTTCAATTCAAAAGATATATATTAATTTATTTACGACATTGCATTAAAAAAAAAAAACGCTTGAAATTAAGAGTTCCATAAATTATAAAAGAATAATTTAAAATTTTCGAAACGTTTACCATAATTATACATACCTCTTTGAGAATAATTCATATTAAAATTAAAGTCTGAACTTTAAAAATAAGAAATTTATAAACCACTTAACTACACTACGTTTAAGTCAAATAACAGTCAATTTCACGAGGTAGCAGATTAATGTTAATAAATACTTGTTTACCATTTATTTCAGCTCTTCTTTTGATTGAATTATTTTTGTTTATGTATCGAACAAGTATAATCCTCAAATCATCAAAATGGTCAGTGGCCCCACTGTGCGAACGATAACTGATGTGAATCGTTTTACATCAGTCCTTGTTTGTCTTCTCACCAGTGTGGTTCGGTGTCCCTGAAGAAGACAAGGCAGGTCAAAAGGTTGGCACGTATTCAAGTACTTCTACTTAGACGTGGTGTTCCTGTTTAACAGCATCCCTGATCATCTTCTTCTCCTAAGAACTATCTTGCATAAAAATAACAAAGGCTACTAAGTCTAAAAGTAACAATTTTTTCAGTAATTGATATACTGAAGTAGCACTATTAGATTAAATAAGAAATGAGTTTTGTTCAGAATGAAAGATGAAGCAAGGGACAATGGGGATTTGTGATATCAGGAAAGGAAAAAAGGAAACCCTAAAAAAAAAACGTTGATATAGACCACAGTATAGAAAAATCTAGAGTACCAATTGCAGTAAGAAATAAAGAATTTGAATAAAATTTAAGGACGAGAGATGAAATTCCTTTGTATATATATGTATATGTATATGCATATGTATATATATATATATATATATATATATATATATATATATATATATATATATATATATATATATAAATTTAACTCTTCAAAGTTTACTTAAACCTTTTGTTGAAAAATTAATCTTTTCCAGTTTTATTATATCATTTTCCATTTTTATTTAAACTTTTCTATTTATATTTCAACTTTCGCATCCATATTTAAACTTTTTCCAAATATGTATAACCTTTTCCAATTTAACTTTAAACTATTATATTTATATTTCATTCTCTTCCATCCGTTTTTAGTCTTTTCTCATTTAGGTTGAACCATTTTGCAACTTCATTTAAACTTTTTCAAAATGGAATTAGGTCCCCAAATTTTAACGAGAAATCGAAATAAAATAAAGTATAATAATCTCCAAAACGCTTCATTCTGACAATACGGCAATTATTAGATAACAAACAGTACAATAATGTAAAACCGCAATAAAATTCCATCCTGAGGAACTTGGTCTTAAGTCACTCTCCAAAGGTCCCCAAATTTTAACGAGAAATCGAAATAAAATAAAGTATAATAATCTCCAAAACGCTTCATTCTGACAATACAGCAATTATTAGATAACAAACAGTACAATAATGTAAAACCGCAATAAAATTCCATCCTGAGGAACTTGGTCTTAAGTCACTCTCCAAAGCTCTTTTCTACCTTTTTTTATTTTTTTGCTATGATTTTCACGGTGGACGTTTTCATTAATGTCTGAACTAGAAGCATTTTATTAAAGTGAAACTCCAATTATCCGGATTGATTTAAAATTAATTAAAATATATATATATATATATATATATATATATATATATATATATATATATATATATATATATATATATATATTTATTACACGCATTTTTTTAAAAACAATTTATTAACTTACATTGTAGGGCGTGGTTCGGAGTTCACCTAAAATACGAAAGGTCCCGTCTTTCTAGTTTTCATGACACAATAAAATAGGTAAAACTAAATAAACCAAGCGGCAGCTATCAGAACTGCCTGTCAAAATTAGAAGAGAAGCAAACACCTAATAACAGTCAAGTTCTGAGCAAACGTACTTGAATTGAATTTCGACAAGCATAGCACATTCATCTTACACGGTTTTTTCTAGCCTTTTTGCAGTCGTGAGTGGTGTCTTTATAAACCTAAACAGTTATGGAACCTAAAAGAAAACGTGTTGTATTAACTGGGTCCAAAAAACTGCTTATTGTAGAACAGAAAAGCGAACCTGGGAAAAAATAGGCGGATGAGTTCTGTCTAGGATTTTCGACATGTTAACTTTGTTGTTACCTAAATATCATTTTGTCCTATTTCAGTATTCTTGGGTATTCGGATCAATTAAGGCCCTAATTAATCAGAATTAATCATTGTGCTTCCCTTTCATCGTACGACATAGTAGAATACGTATTTCATTTTTATAGTATTATAGAAAAGGTTTAAGCAAACATAGAAAAGGTATCTATCGTTTTCCCTACATGAACTGGCTGGTGAGCTCGAAATGAGATGTAAAGGACTAATGAAATGTTCTATCAGATTTATTTTCGGGATCCCCAGGCGCTTCCACATATTTCACTGGTATTCTGAAATGCGGTGGCTTTATCCTAATTACCGATGTTAATACTTACTAGATGTGTTCATATTTCAATCCGTAGGAAACAAAAAAACCTGTATTTACAACATCCTTATTCTGCGCTCCTCTGTCCACCTTTTGGGCACGAAAACCCAAAACATCAACCTGTTTACCTCTAAGCATTGAACTCCATCCTTCAAAAAATTCTTTATTATCCGTGCTTCCTCTTTATGGAATCCCAGCCCATCTCAATTCGAAAATGCTCCTCTTAGTTCCTTTAATTAAATATTATCCATTTCTTTACCTTCTGAATTATCAATTTTTCGAGCAAATGTATAATACATACATTTTTATAATATATATTATAAATAGTATTTTTTATTTTTATTTTTCTTCAAGATGTCTCCTTTATTTTTAGTAATGAATTATCCAAGCCTGACGATTGCCCTATGCATTGTAATCTTATATTATTCTTAGGAAAAAAAGTTTATTTTCACATAGGTATACTTTATTAATAATTTGAACAATGGGTTTATATCTGTTTATATTTTTAAATTAAACACTTAATTAGTAATACTATTATAATTATCAATTTGAAATAAAAAATTAAATAAGAGGATAACAAATAATGTAAGATTTTATCTAAATAAAGTCAATAACAACAGAATAAGATATTAGGGGATGGTAGTGACGTCAATAGCATCTTAAATACATAATAAAAGAAAGACTAAATATAATACCCGACGATCAATTCAGACAAAATCGCTACCTAACATTTTAGTGCGTCATGGCGCCCACACAACAGTAAGATAACAAAATATATTACTGACCTTAGGATTAATAAATGTTCTGTTTTCATAAACATGTAATGTAAAAAATATAATATACAACAAAAAGTAATTAAGTTCAAATGAAGATCAATTTTGATTCAGAAGAAAATTAAATTTTTATATTAATTCTATATTTTAAACAAATTATTGTATATTAAAAACCATTATCATTATTATTCAGAATGAGAAACACACCTAACATCTTAACCCACTTATACTTAAACTAAAATTAAAGCACCATTAAAATAAAGTTTAATACAAAAATTTGCAATAATTTTTAACAAAACTATAAGTATTTCAGGTTTAAAATTAATTTTAGAGGAACCTTGAATAAAAAATACATGTGTAATTTCAAAATTACGTTTGCATATATAACATAGGCCAATTATAAGGTCTAATAACACTGGAAGCCTAATTGAATTTTCAAAGTCGGGGCCTGAAAACTTCAAGAACCACTTATTCACTGGGGTGAATGATATAAAACTAGTCTTGATCACACCTTCCAAGAAAATTAAAACTTACAAAATATGAAAATGCTGTTCTGCTCTGGGCTAATGCTTCGAGATAGTATAATCAAGTTTTGAAATTCTGCGAGTATTTTTTACTCCATCAGATGGCATTAGTTTTCCAACGAATCTTAGTATATTTTATTAACAGTTTATGTGAAACAAGCCAAAACCAATTAACATTATTTTTGACGTGAATACCTCTTTAAACCTGCTACCATGTAGGGCAAACCGAAAAACCTAATGATAAAAAAATCGGGGGATACAGTTTGACATTGTAGTTTCGAATCTATCCTCTACATCAAAAATTAAATTATACCACTGGATAGCGAGAACTGTGAGCTGTAGCCAAAACCTATCAATTATATAAAAAACATTAGTTTAAAAAGCCAAAACCAAATACAGAGATCGTATACGGTTGGAAAGGGCTTCTCAAGAACAATCTAATGGAAATAATAAAACACCATATGGCCGACTCAGGCAGTGTGGGAACGTAAAAGTTCCTGATCAACATTGTTTTATACTTATTACCGCCATTAATGCACAAAGCATGGTCGCGCACTCAGATGACATCTCTACCGATACAATCATCAACCTATCTGATTATTTGGCAATCAGCAAAACTTGAATGGAAAATTCCATGCCAGCGAATGTGCCTAGCTTTGATCTGTGATCATATTGTAATACCGCTAAGAACATACAAATTGCAACTACATCATCGTTAGCGGTATCATCATCAAGTTGCAAAGCCAGTGGAGTCGTCTTATATCGCAACATCAATAGCTTTACTGATTGTAATAGAGTTAACATTGACATTTCGGATATTTCTTTGGAAATGAATGATGAAGATCTTCGAATTCGTACTCGGGTGCGTGTGTATCGACCCGGGCAAATTGTTAGTATAAATTAAACTAACTGTTTATACTACGATCGTTGTTAAAATATTTCAAAAACATTACGAGCCTGATCTTACTAAACCAATAATGATAATTGGAGACTTTGATGTTAATGTCTCACAAAACCGCTCATTGCCCGAATTCATGCTCAGCGAGTACGATGTCTTATATTGAAACTTCTCCAACAACATTAGGTAATACCTGTATTATTTTACGTTTACCAGAAATCTCGATATATCTTGTATGCCATTTGTGTCGTACTTTTCGTATCACAGACCTATAATTAATAAAGTTATATTGTAACAAAATAATTATTTGTTTCCTTGCTTTAACTCTAAAATTGATAAATAAAAATATTTTATTTAAAAAAATATAAACTTATTCACGTACAACACACGTGTACGTACGTGTCCATGACACAGGTACACCCCTTTTTTTAAAAAAAGTATTTCTACTAGGCTATCTTTAAGTGAAAGATTTTCTAGCAAATAAGTAAAAATACATTGAAAATTGGGTTTTTAAGTGATGTAACTATGTTTCAGCTAAAGATTTTGAATGCTCAAAGATGCCAACCACTAACTCAACAACGATGATTAATATTAAAATAATCATAAGAGGACTAATTTTTTTTTTTTTTTTTTTTTTTTTTTTTTTTTTTTTTTTTTTTTTTTTTTTTTTTTTTTTTTTTTTTTTTTTTTTTTTTTTTTTTTTTTTTTTTTTTTTTTTTTTTTTTTATAAATGTGATGCTTATATATGACAGAAAATATGTAATCTCCTTTTATAAATGATGAAACAGCTGAATGAGGTTTAGATTACAAAAGTTACGAATCCCCGAGGTCTTCTGAAAATTCGCAGGACGAGAAGAAAGATCCTGAGATTTCCTTGTCATCCCAAGAGGATATGGTAACAGTAAGGAAAAGACGTTGAGTCAGGTCCACATTGTCCCTCCTCACATGGGATTTTCACACAGCGTTGAGTCAGAAAATATCAGCAGCCTCGATGCTTTTTCTCACTGACATTTTCTAGGGCATTTTTCGGTCATTTTGGTCAACAAGCACGTTTAATAAATAAATCGCCCTCAACGTGCCATAACCTCATTGCGAAACATTTTAATAAAAGGATGATCGGGACCTTCTAAAATATATAACTGTCATTGAAGTTGCGACCAATGGGTAGTTGCTTCACAAGTTATTTTAATCATTTACCATAAGCTCCGAATAAAGGGGCTAGAAAATTAGCTTAAAGTTTTTACTATAGGTATAGTAAACTAGCATATATATTAACATGAGGTCCAGTTGTAGTAAGCTACACGCAAAATTGTACTACTATGCAGCTGGAACACAAAACCAAACGTATTGTATATTCGCCTAGTCTGCGAATTGAATTTTGAGTGTTGCTGTAGTTCCATTTTTGGTTGAGTCTTTGGGGAAAAAAAAGTCTTGACCAAGTTATATAAAAAATCAATTTATGCCTGATAGGGAAAAACCATAGATCATGGATATGTCTATCTATAATCTAATGTTATTCACAATTTACAATTTAGAACTCAAAGGATATAAATTACTGAAATTATTAATTAAATTATATTAACAATTAATTTTTTTAAATAAACAAAGGAGAGAGAAAATAGGGGTTTCAGACGTTTTTCATTCTAACCAATATGGCTCCTAAATGGTAATTTTTCTTATAGCCATGATGAAGGCTTGCAATGCAAGTCGAAACGTATTTATTTATGATTTATGTCTGTAAATCTATGACTACATATATTAAATCTATGATTAAAATATACTAACATATGACTGCATACCCCAACAGCCTACATATTTATTAACTTCTAAGTCAACAAACACTCCTTCAATGAAAATTAAATCGTTATAGTGAAGAAGTATTATATTTGTTTCAAATCTAATTAAAAAGAAAATACCTTCAAAAAGTTTACAAACTGGAAGGCAATATGCAACACTTAGATCGTAAGATAGGGAAGGATCTAATAGAAAGGGCTAATAGAACGTTAAGTGATGTTGGCAACGTATCTCTAGGCATTCAAAGTGCTTAACTCTCGCACCATTTAACTGATAGAGGTTCCGCTAACAAGATCATCACCAACAACAGCCTTCTAGAGCCGAGATAAGAAAATTCTCCTATGAATGACATTCCATCACTGCTATGAGAAGCACTTGAGTTTTAACCAAAGGATGAAGCGGCTTAAAGGAAACTGGATTCAATTATCCAGACCCGGGGGGAAACCAGCCCTTAATACCTGTGTTAGGAGATGGAATTTATTTTGCGGTGCCGCTCCCAGAAGCCCACTTAAGCTCGATATAAACACCCCTATTTCGTTATATAGTCTCCTCTAATCCTCCACGGTTTTCGAAAGCCTAAAATTATCAGGAGAGGCTCCAACCCTCCCGTCATTTTCGCCTAATGACTTCGAGCTCTTCAACAAAACAATTAAAACTAGTTTCACTCCAAGTTCGTACTTGGTCGGGCGCCAAACTTACTTGTTCAGAACAGAAACACTTTAAACTGAAATTTAATACCAGCAATGAAGAGAACGTTTACGATGAAATTTAAAACAATACATTTCTTACTTCTTAGATAATTGTTTTAATCCGGGCTTGTTAATATCTAAAAGATTACAAAAAACTATTATTTTTTTTTTTCTAAACTACTGATCATAAAACTATCCCTTTGGTACATACTGCTATTGTTTTCTTTACTTCGACATAGAAGAATAATAAAATCATTCAATTATATATAACAAATTAAATAATAAGGACCAAGATAGTCGACTGTTTATAATTTCCTAAGAACATGCTTTCGGTTACCTTCAAGAAACGTTTATATCACAAAAAAATCAGATCCATAATTAATAATCAATTTCATAAGATGAAAGCTAAACAATTAAATGATACACCATACTAGACATTGAGAGTTTTTTTTTTTTTAGGAACTAAAAAAATATAACTTTGTTTTGCTATTTTTTAGAAAGTACATAACATTTTTACTTCACAATTTTGTAAGAAAACTTCATTTGCATTTTATAAAACTATACCATTATATTCTATTTTACTTTTGCATATCAATATTATTAGGTTTAGTAGCATATTAACCCCCAGTTATGTGATGATTTATGATTAATCTTTGATGATATCCAAGAAAAAAAAAAACCTAGCGATTGAATGCGAATCCTGATCTACTCTTACCTCAATTATTAGCTCAAAACACTAGAATCTTTCTAAATACTAAATCTTAGATCCTTCAATGGAACAGTTATTAATTTTTTCTTCATGATTATATTTGTCATTCTAGCTAAAGGTCATTGGCAACCTCAGGTTATCGAATCCTGGCAAAAATTAACACTTTCAATGTTTCTGTCAGGAGTTACGCTGCAGATGTACTACGCGGTTTTTTTCTCATTCCAACCAGCATAGATTCATTCATCCTCCATTTTCTTTCCTCGCAAATAAGTATCAGCTTTTATCTATTTTGTTAATAACCAATTACTTGAACTAGCGTTGCATTGCATAAAATAATAAGCTTAACTTGGATCCAAGGTGTCAGCAGTCCATCATGAGCAAAGTTGGCCATTGTCAAAATCCTTAAGATTTGACTTCATATTAATCATAAATACAAAAATAATAAATAAAAATAAAATAATTAACACCAAGCTCAGGTTTAAACACCACAGTAGCAGAATTTTTAGACTTACATATATGGCGAGAGATCTATACTTTTTCGGTATAACGTTTTATTCACACTCAAAAATGTAATATTTAGAAACGCTCTAAATCTGTTAGTCTTGCTCGGATCAAAAGTCTGAGGACAGTTTCCCAATAGAATATTCTTTGTTATGTAACATTAGTCGCTAAGAATTACCGTTTAGGAGCGTTATTTGTTTGATTGAATGAAGTCATATTTGCCAACATTTTTTAAGTGAAAAAAGTCACGTTTGAACCTCTACTTTTTCTCAATTTTGTTTAATTCGAATAATGATTAATTGTTAATTTAATTTAATTATTAATTGAAATTGATCTTTTAATACTAAAACGTGAATTGGGAAAATCAGTAAATTATAGATAGACATAACCATGGTCTATTGTTTTTCTCACTCAAGGAGAAAGGGATATTTTTAGTGTTGGGGTTTATTTTATGTTTTTCTTGGATTGGTTGAGGCTTTGCAAGAACCTTCCGATGCACGTCAAGCTTCAATAAAGTCTCTCACCCATCAAAAGCCAAAGCATTTACACCAATTACTGAATCCAGAAATAAGAGTGAGCATCGGTGAGTAATTATAGAGAGCATGATGTTGTTGACATACTCCATGAAACTGAGCGACTGAAAATCTATCCTAATCCCTACAATAATAGAAATTTGAATATATTTCTGAAATGATAAAATTGATTTCACTATTTGGCTTTCAAAGGGAAAACACATGAATATTTCGAGGGATCAACCACATAAAACAACATCGGAGAACCTGCCAAGAAATATGGCGTTATTTAGCTTAAATTTTCATGAGTGTAAGAGGAGAGGAGGTAATAAGCTCCGATTAAATTCCTTTGCAAAATATCCATATTCATACGTTGGTTGAATATTCACAGCTCGCCTATTAATATTAATGGTCTAATGAATGATTTTTGCCTGAATGGTGATGGCGGGAGGGGAGGTCTCGGCTGCTAATCTCATCTATTTGTTGAGTTGAAGCTCATGCCCCTCCCTTCTCATTATCTTACAATCAGGTCAAAATGATAATTTACTTTTGATTATTAGGATGTTATTTAAAAATAAGTAAGTTAGGTTTTCTATACTCATAATAGTCTTTGACGAATCCTTACTCATCTAAATTTTTCTAAAGTTAGAGCTTTAAAACTACCATTTCATTATATGAAAAAGAAGCGATTTGAAAGTGACTTTCTCGAATGTCTTCTCGAGTCTTTTTTTTTATTTTTTTTTTTATTTTTTTATTTTTTTTTTTTTTTTATCGATTTTTATTTAAGTACCACATGAGGGAGGACAGTGCCCAGCGGTACTTACTCCTGACATGGGACATGATATATTTAATCATGTCTTAAATTATATATATATATTTAATCAGTTTTAACGGAGTAGATCCCTCAACAAATTCCTTTTTAATCTCCTTTGGGTATTATCAGGCAAGCTTCTGGAGGTCTTACTTTGTATTAAATTATAGACTATATTAAAATAATAATAATAATAAGATTAGAATAAATTCTTATAGTGAAGTTGATAGCTTGGTATATTAAGGAGAAATACATAACCACCCTTTTTTCACCCTCCTCTCTCCCATAAACATAACTCTTCAATTAACACTTATATCAACTTGATTTTTTTTTCTATTTATTAATACAGTGTTTATTGTAAAAATATTAAAGTCAGCTCTTAAAACTGTAGGTAATTAAACGATTGAAAGTATTACTTATTTTAATTGTGATAAAGTATTACAAGGAGTCCATGTTGTTGTGCTATTATAGCAAAAAGTTATTATATTATAGCATAGACTAATATAGCAGTCAATATATCAATCTCAAAATGTAACTTATTACTACAGTATGAACTGCCAAACGCCATCGATTAGTGTAACTTTGAACTCAAGATTTCCAGGTAGTTATCAGGGCTGACAAAAACGAGGAGGTGAAGAACCGTATTAACTTTAATTTCGTAGTCTCCTCAACCAATTTATGCTTGATGTGTACGCAAAAATAGAAACAGAAAGACTAAACTTTATTCGAAAAAATCAAAAAAGTTGAGACTATATTCACGTAAAGTATGCCATAAGAAAAGCTGTTGTACTGGTATCAGAGCTGGGTAAAGTGGTAGTACTGCCTCGAAGCTTCACTGGGGGACTATCAAAATAATATAAAATTAACTTTTGTAAATTGTCAAATTTACTTATTGAAATTATTCTAAGAATGGAATTCTTTAGGTTTATTTAAGTAATAATAATCATCAACGTTAAGCTTAACTTTTACTAATTTAAGTTTTCCTTAATCGTAATGATATTAAACCGTAGCGGAGCAGGGTACTTTCAGCTAGTATTTTTATAAGAAAATAACACATAATCATAAAAAAATAAATTAAAAAAATTATTAATATGTACCAGAAAATTTAATTTAAAAAAAAAATAAATAAAAACGATTTCTTGAATATTAATTGTTCATATTTTAAACCAATAAAAAGTGGCTGTTGACAGTTTTTGGAGGACAGAATCTGGGTAGATAGGAGGTTAATGAAGTGGTATTTGAAGGTGGAAAGGGTAATTGAATGACGAATGCTGAGAGGGATGGAGTTCCGGAGAGAAGAGTATCGGTTAACGAAATATCTTTCGAAAGTGGCTGAGCAATGGGCATTTATTAATTAACATTAATAAAATTAAAAAGCCCATATTACTAAGAAAAATTTTTTTAATTAAAATATTTTTTTCAAAAGTAATTAAGATTTCTGCTAAACATCTTGCCCACAGTGATTTCCGGGCTTAAGCTGTTCCTGATAGAATTCACAACTTATGCAAAAACTGGCGGCCTAATTTTCACCCTTCAGTGTTTTAGCTCATTGCCTTAGCTAAGTGGGGTTATTGTTCTTCACCAAATGGAATGGGTTCTTTGTTGTCCTCTCCAAACAATGGGCCTCACCGCGAGATATTTTCTGTCAGAGTTCTCATTGTCTTAACTTGTATTGGCCCATTGTCCACAAATTTCAGTCCGATGATAACAATTATAGCTGAATGGCTAGGGGCACCGGCGGAATAATCTTATATCTTGTGTCAATATCTTATTATTATTCAAACAATGTTTCTTCGAGTTTATTCGTCAGGTTTTAATAATGGAAACTAAAACAAATAAAAAAATAAGTAAATATCTTAGTAAAAATATTTTAATGAATATCTTATTTAAATATTTTATAAGAGACTAATGATTGTAAATATGTAAAATGTTGAAAAATATAATAAAATGAGACCGACAAGGCTATATTATATCAAAATTGGAATTCTTCTTAAGAGTATGAATATCTAATGAACTTTTCTTTTTTTTATATCTATTTATTTATTGTTGATAACGATAATATGTCAAAACTTAAGACAAACTACTCATCAGTAGCACTTCAATAAAAATTCTACACTAGAGGGTCTCTAGGCCATCTTCTTTTCAGACGCCTCGGAGGATTTTAGGGATCGGACTAGGAAGCAAGTGGAAGTAATGGATTTGAGTGGTTCTGGAGCTTACTATGAAAGGATAGGTATCTGGTTTGGGCTAAATCAGCAACATATGGAACATAAAGATCTTTATGGATAAGTTTATTGGTGACAAAGTAAGAAGCATTGAGGATTTTTCGATGGATTTTGGATTGAGTACGAGATGAATTGGATGGTTTAGTGGAGCCCCAAAGCTCAAGTTTAAAGTAATTTTATGATTTATATTAGAATTGGAATCAAGATTTGGTGCATCATTCAAACATTGGATTTAGGTTTATTCTCTCTGAGGTTTATTTCCTAAATAAAATAAACAAAACATTCGATTTCAAAATAATTGAACTGCATGATTGTGTGTAACGAGCAGGTTTCTTTACATTACAGGAGCTGCTTGCTATTGGTGTCAAATTTAGAAAGTTACTAAAATCGTTTTGTTTTTTGGAATATCAAATTTCATGTTAATAATCATTAATGGATGCCATACTTGATACTGGTATAACAACATTATAAACAGTGACGAAAAACATTATCTACAAGTACTCGAAAAACATTTCAATCTCCCAATATCATGGATTCCGCCAAATTGATTTCTGTAAATTTGTAGCCTATGTGTTTTATTCCTTTTTGTAGTAACGTCTCCATATACTCTGACAGGTATATACGAAAACAAGTTAATAGCAATATCAAACTTTCAAAATTTAAAATTAATAGGGTTCCCCTTTTCGGTTCATCACTGATTGCATTCGATATATAAATGGCCTAATTAGCTTTTTAATTAATTCTTGAAAGATATATTTGTATTCTTCCGTTAGTAGAACCCTTAACTTCTGAGGTGAATCTGCTAAAGATGGACGCCTCTTTCTTGGGCTAACATCTTGGACAACTAATCCCATGCAGGTTCAATTTTAGTTATGTCTATACTATATGCTGGACAACTGATATTAGCTTGAATCGACATTGCGATACCACAAAAAAATTAAATCTTAAATATATGGTGTTAATGGAATAACAGCCATCCAAAAAGCTTCCATATATAACCATATATATAACCATTAGCAGTTAGAGACCATTCTATCAAAATCCATTTAGTCCATGCATTCAAATTAATGCCAGCCTAAATCAGAACTGCTTCGATCACTGGCTTCCCAGGAGAAAGAAAACATATTAAAATGATATAGTTCTAAACTATTCTCCTAAACTAGTAAAGGGGATAAGAAGTAATGATATGAAAAATCACTGTTTCTTTGTTCAAGAAAAAAATTTAAAAAATACAATAAATTATCTTTATTCTGGGACACTTTGTCTCATAATAATAGCATGGAAGTAGAACGATTTTCTGGCTGCGTACATTTCGGACAATAGATTATAAATAATTTTAATCAGATAAATTAAATACTTATAATTATAGAAGGTATAAACATCCCCTATACATATATATTCTACATATTTTCAGAACATTAATAATTGTGGAAGTATAAAAAAAAAAAAAAATTTAAAAAGTGAGTGAGGAAGCATAGCGATCCATTGAGATGGATAAGAAATTCCATAATTTACTTATATATTTATCTTTATTATAAGCTTTTTCAACCTTTAGTCCTGTAAATTTGTTTTTTGCTGACGCATTATTGACCATGACAATACCTATTATTCATACAGGCACATTGAAAATTACTTTGAAGGAAATCCATGATAATCCTAAAAATACGAATATGTTATACAACGCTAAACTAAAGAACTCTAGAGGTGAAGATATGCTGGCTACTGGCTATAACGCAATGTTATATCGCACTTCAATACAAAATGTATAATGAGAAGAAAAAATAAAGACTTGGAGTAAATGTTGGCCAGTCAAAATCATGAGAGACGTGTCGATTTCAATATTATGGATTCTTAAAAACAGTATTGGTACCGAGAACCAATGATTTATTCAAGGTATCAATAATAGTTTCGACTGTTAGATACTGGGGCGAACTATGTACGTTGTGGTCTTTAATTACTATGATAGTTTTGTAATATCTATGTATTATAGAATCCTATCAAGCTTGTTTTCGATCTCTTATATAAAATCCCAATAATTTCGGTACATCCTCTTATCTTCAGTGTTTAGTAAAATGTTTTTTTGTACCACTGGTGACATATACTGCCCCAAATGGAATAGGTTTAACATTGGTCTTCTTACAGAAGAATCAGTAAAATAAAATAAAATAATAAAAAACTATTTCTTTTTGACTAGGAAAAACAATAGATCATGGAAATGTCCATCTATTATATACTTTCATGCATTTCCAATAGATTAGTATGCTGATCTGTTGAACCCATCACTCTTTGAATCACATCCAAATCAGCTGTGGATTAGATTTTTAAAAAGTTCTTAAGTTTCCCCTTCTTTTGAGTCGGTTTACATTTTATAATTAAAAAGATCAAAATACTTAACTTATTAATTAAATTAAACAAACGATTAATAATTATTCAGAATAAACAAAATTAAGAGAAAATAAGAGTTTTCAAATCTGCCTTTTTTCATTCAAACCAATATAGCTCCTACACGGTAAAAAAAGGGTTTATCACAGAAAATTGAGGGTGAAAAAACCGATACAATATAACTTTTTTTATTCAAACCAAAAAATCTCCTAAAAGGTTAGTCCTAGCGACAAATGATATATAACAAAAAATATTCTCCTATAAATTTCTGATCAAAAAATTATCGGGAAATTTTCGATCCGAACAACACCAAGAGAGCTCTAGAAAGTTACATTTTGAGGGTGAAAAGAAAACGTTATACCAAAAAAGTATAGACCCCTAAACCAGTAAACTAAAAGATAACCAAGAAATAAAATCCCAGTTATACTTTATCTTAATTGTACTTAAATTCCTAATAAATAGTAACTACACATGTAATAGCTAATAAATAGCAGTTTAACTTTTTTTTTTTTTTTAATTTAGATATGCATTATCTTTATCTGATTTCAACTGTGTCGGTCCAGAATTTGGAATATTTATCGGTATCAGTAGAAAAAAATCGCATAAATACTACTACTATGTAATCCTGTCCCTTAAAAATCTTGAAGATTTTTTTTTCCCTGAGTTACTGTATCAATTATACTGCTACACGCGAGGAAAATGTATGAACTAAAAGTTAGGTACCTTTAAAATACCAGCCTGCACATAAATAAAAGAACTAATCCATCCGAATGTACACTTATGCCTCAAATTTATAGTAAACTTCGAAAAGTAAAATTTATTAGCAGTTATAAATTGAAAATAAATTTTACGAACCGAAGTTAAGGAGCATAATGTGGTAAACGATCCATCCAATGAGATAAAGTACTGGTCACAAATCCTCCAATATTGATGGCAGTGGAGTTCACTAAAATACTAATGGCCAATCGGAGAAGCCATGCCAACCGCCATATTGCCACTGGCTACTATATACACTAGCAAGGGATAAATCAGTGTAATTGTAGGGGGCAGTTTATGACCCATTATTAGTCACCTGGGTTCCAATAGGCAAGGCTATTAGGGCGCTTCTCAATTGTATTCGCTATGGCCGTCATTTCACAAGTATCAGATGCGTTAAATCTATATAAATAAGTATTAATATGATATTCTATTAGTTCGGCGGAAATAATAAATAAAATAAAGTATTTTCTTACTTGATTTTTTAGAAGGTCTGTAAATCTGAATATTTTAGTTGCCGCTTCAAATAAGTGCAGTGTACAAAAAAAAAAAACAAAAAAAAAAAAAAACGAAAAAAATTAATATTTAAAAAAAAATATTATTTTTAGTTTTTTTTACTTTAAAAAGAAAAAAAATCACAAGAATTATTTACCTGACAGTAATTAGACCATTTTGTACATACGGAGTTGAGCTTCGAAGCTCCACTCAACCTCCCAATTCTTTTTGTAACCAATCTTAACAATCCAAAATTCTTCGCAAAATCCTCAATGTTCCTTATTATGTCACAAACAAGCTTATACATAAAGCTCTTAGTGCCCTAAATGTTGCTGATTCTGCCTAAACCAGATACCAATCCTTTTATAGTAAACCCCATTCCCACTCGAATCCATTAGTTTTCCAACCAAGCGTCTGAAAAGAAGATGGCCTAGAGATCTCCTAGTGTAGAATTTTTATTGAAACGCTACTACTGAGTAGTTCTTTGAAATGAAAAATCTTTATTCTGGGACTTATTATTCTCTAATGTATAATTTCTTACAAAGCTGTTTATATATGAAGAACATTAGAAATGTAAATACAGTTAATAGTAAATAATTGTATGAAGAACTTTTAATAAATATAATAACATAAGAAGGAGAAAGTTTTTTATTATATATTTATTGAAATGTACAACTATACACATTATGATATTGTATTGTGCAACATGACATGTCATTGTAATCATTTTCCTAAACATTTGGATAACGTATAGCACTGAATATCAATAAATAGTTAAAAAATAAAAATGTTTGCAGTTGTTAATACCTATTCTTACTTTGAAAAGATTGCGACAGGTGTTGTAAGCGCCTAAACAGCTAGTTCATTTAGATATTTGATTATGAGCCTATTTTATATTGTATCAGATTATTTAATATTCAAATTTTGTTTATTTATTTATTTTTTGGGACGCCTATACTTTAAATTAGGTTAAAAATTCCGGATCAGCAGAAATTGAGAAAAAACTTTGTATATATATATATATATATATATATATATATATATATATAGATAGATAGATAATAAGGTTCTTGAGGTTCAGTCAATAAATAAATTTATCTGTATCTTTGGTTTTGGTGAATCACGGACGTATTTTTTTATGCGACAGTGCAGTAAGTTTTATGGTTTGGTGAGTGTTTTGCTGAGTCTAGTATGTATTTCTGAGATAGGGTTTGTATGAATGGAATAGTGTAATATCTTTTATTGTTGATTTTATGTTGTTTATGATGAGTAATTGTTTGTTTTAGTAGATTTCAAATGAATCTGCGTGGGTATCAATTTGTTAAAAGGAGGTCTACTACTGTATTTTCAGTGGTTTGTTTATATTTTTCTGTGGATAATTTGATTGCACGATTTATTAAATATTTGCGATGTATTTTTTAATTTAATAAATCGTACAATAGAATTATCCACAGAAAAATATAAAAAAACCGAGGAAACTCTTTTGAGAAAGCCATTCACCTAAACATCGTCTAGTAGAAAAACTATTCAATAAAAAATTAAAAAATCTGGAAATTGAACTTAGCTGGTTTAGGCATTCCAAGACTCAATTATTATTATCAATTATTATGTTCCTCTTCATAGAAATTATTTTGTGATAATAGAAAATAGTTTTTTTCATAAAATAACCGTTAAGGAACGAAATAAATGTTGCCAACTCTACGAATCTCCTCAATTTAATTTTAAAATAAATAACTTTCTTATTTAATAAACTGTTTAAGTATCCTTGAGAAAAGTTGTTTCATTAACCAAAATTATTTCAAAGCTAAATAATCACATATTAAAATATAAAAATTAACTTTTCCTCCCAACTTTGGATATAGAACATTTGTATATCGGCTTGAAATGTAACATTATTGAATGCGAGGGACGCGTGGGTTTATCATTCGAGCAGGCGATATCGAGTTGTTCGATACAGAGCTCTCTACGCCTACATCCAAAATGGAAGTATCCTTGTACAAATAAACAAAGCAGTATTGCTTTAGAAACATCGGCTGCCTCGTAATTGAACATGTTTAGCAATCATTAACTCTATGACAACTCTAAACTGTTGTTGCACATGTATTGTCAATGTCATCTCCTACGTACATCGTGTGATCTAGTTCGATGTTTTCCAGTTATTTTTTTAACGGCCTATTAATAATAATGTTAGTGAATGGAGAAATTACTGAAACAAAATTTAATATGTAAGAGCCCAGAAGTAACAGCCCTACACGCTTTTTTTTTTCGTTTCACCACCAATTATTTTTCTCTGGTTAAAAATAATTCAATACTACTTTCCATCATATATGATATTGTTGTTTATGCAATTTTAAATAGTATTACATAGATTTAATAAACATAAAATAATGCACTATTTAGAAAGTAAGTACATAAATGAAGTAGTTTCTCAGTGATAACTCAGAGAAAACTGGTTGTGGTATCCTTCTTTAAAACATACTACCAGCTAAATTGAAAAAAAGGAAGAATTCAAAAAGTGTTAAAAATACAATACCACAAATAATAATAGTTTACTCTTTTTTTTAATTTCTTCTTATATATATATATATATATATATATATATATATATATATATATATATATATATATATATATATATATATATAATTATCATTAAGTGAATTTCTTTCCTTTATTCACTCCCTTTTTTAATTTCTTTTATTTTAATCAATACTCATATATTTACAGCCACTTTCATTTTTTCTATTTGAATAAAGTAGACACAATAGGTATCATACCGCCATAAATAAACATAATCTTAATAATATACATGTTGTTAATAGATGAAATCATGTCAGGAAACAAAAATTTAATTTTTTACACTCCATTCTGATGAAATGTCCGTTTTCACAGGAAATGTTATTTAGGAAAACAGCTTTATGAAATATTTTTATTCCAATTAATTATCCTCATTTTCAATACATTATCCTCAACATGCTACTAACTTTTTGATCTCAGAAGTGAAGAAATAAGTTTTTGACCTGAGAATAATTTTCGAAAATTTTACTTTTAAGGAAAGTTGTCTGTATTTCTGATCATTTGGAAGTCAGTTCAAGATAAGTTCCGAGAATGAGGTGGGTGTAGAAGATCTTTATAACACAGCTCGTTTAGTTAATTCACTATCTGTAATGAAGATCTGGCGTTGTCGCGTAAAATCAGAGGTCCCACCCGATTAAGTAGGAGCAGTACGATAAGGGAGTGATAGTTTCACCTCTGGGTAAAAAGGAAAAATTGAATATCCTTGAATATTTCTTCTATTAAGCACCACACAGAAATGAATAATTTATTTATACGAATTTGTTTTGGGCATGTCTCATGTGGTTTGTGACAACATTCTTTCCCGAACGTTGTAGTGTTGTTTATTGCAGCTTGGGCTACCGAGTGTTCAAGTTTAACCGAAAAAAAAATTCTCAAAAATCGAGAGATTTCATGGTCATGTTTGAGAGCATAATAAACAATGAGCGATCGATTTGCGTGATAGTAAATATTATCAAAAAAGAGGGAATTATTAAAGGTTCATTATAATCTGCAAAAATAAACGTAGTATGCAAAATAAGTCCACTTATCCCACTTTGAGATTTCCGAATATTTTTGTTAATACGTTTCTTTCTTTTAAATCATTTGGTTTAATATAAATTGTGGATTTTCCATCTCGTAGTTGCTCTATACCTCTATAAGCTTAGAGCCCTAATACTATATACCTTTACTAACCGGTGGCTATGCTAATACTGCTAATTGATACAACAGCTCCCAGTGGCCATAGCTATAATTAGAGCCATGTTTGCCTTGTAGCGAGCAGGGGTGCCCCGCAACAGGTTATATATAGGAGCTTTAAAATCACCCCCCCCCCTCCTCCTCGTAGTTAATTAGGTTGTAGGAGCTCCTCCAAGCGATGTAAGCGATGGAAAACCCTTTCGGAAAAGTGAGTTTTTCTTTTGTCGTTCCTTTTTCTTTTGCCTTCCTTTCTACTCAATTACTGCTTCCTTTCTCTCAGGCCACTCTGGAAACCTTTCAGCTGAGAGAGGGCTCTAACAGAGGACAGAAAAAGGCTAGGAGAGATTCCTTTTGTGTGTTTTTAGATTAACTAGTGTTAAATCCGATTTTCTTTTTACGAGATTCTAGAGTACTTTGCATTATAATGAAGGGATTTGCCTTGTTGAAACTGCTTCGGGTATAGGTCACATTTTGAGCTCTTCGTACCACTTATTTAAATATTTCCTACTTTGTGGGATAAAACCTTAAAAGGTGTGATAATTTTAGAACTTTTCAATTCTAATTACCATGTCCAAGTCAGTAAAAAAACAACCAATTATAAATAAATACACAAAAATTCATAATAGTTTACACTTATTATTTATTCCTTTAAAAGAAAAAATTAAAAATTTTTTTTTCCATTAGAGTAGTAGTAATTTTCTCAACAACGTAAAAGTTAATATCAAAATAAACAAAAATATGCACGTGTTTTTTTTTTTTTTTTTTTTCTATCTATCTAGTAAATTTGTAGATAAGTGAATACAGTAACATGACAACTTGTAAAGCAACCACCCGTTGGTGGCACTTTAATAGAAGTTCTATAGTAGAAGGTCTCGAAGCCGTCTTCAGATTCTCTTCAGACCCCTCGGGGGATTATCAGGAATAGAATATGAAGCTAGTTCAGAGACTAGTGAATTTGTGTAGTCATTGAGTTCACTATGGAAGAATAGCTATCTGGTTTGGGCTAAATCAGCAACATATGAGACATTAAAGTCTTTATGCATAAGTTTTATGTGACAAAGTAAGCAGCATTTGAGATATTCGGATTGTAAATACTAAAAATGAAAAGAATTAGAATGTTTAGTTGAGCCTCAAAATATGTGAATGCGAAATCACAATCTGCCACGATAGTGTGTGGTTGTGAAACAAAACAGGACTTCATGCCATATGTATTATGAAATTATTATCAAAGCAAATATACATAAAAGCTTGTATATAAAATCGAAGCTAATCTACTAAACAAAAAAAAAAATATTAAATTTAAATTTTGATAGTATAGGAGAGAGAAAGAGAAAAAACAGACAGAACAAATAAATAGTAACATAAGACAAGAAAACTTTAAATCACCTAATTATTTATTTACAATATTTACACTCAGGCAGAAGATAAATCACCGAATAATTACCTCGATATTTACAATAAGTTTGGACCGGACAGGATTTGATTGATCGGAGCGATATTGATAAAATTTTGAAAATAGAGCATTTTTTCATAATAATGTCTATGTCAAATTTTAGAAATAAAACAACTGTACCTATTTCTAAATGCTATTAATTGGCAAATATTGTCATATGTCATTATCAGAGTAAGTGGCTAATATTGGGATAAAAAGTTTGGTAGGATTTTTTATTATTTTATCGGAGCGATATTGATAAAATTTTGAAAATTAATACTAAAGATATGACATTTAAAGTTTTTTCGGAGACATAATGATTCTATGTCTATGTACAAAAATATTTGGTTATAGCAATGAAATAAAACAACTGTATACAAAAAACACTATTTCTAAAAATGTATATTAATTGGCAAATATTGTCATTAATGTCATTATCAGAATAGCGATTATAATTAAGGCTAATATTGGGATAAAAAGTTTATATTTCTAAAAAAAAAAAAAAAATTGTTAACGAATGGCTAGAATTTATTATTTTATGCATATGTTTTTAAGTATAACAATTTACCTGATTAGGTACTTAAAGATAAGGCGGTCCTTTCTTTCATTCGCATTTATTTAGGATATAGTATTTTATGTTTGTTATTAAGACTATTTTTTATTAATTATAAAAATATAAAAAAATCAATTCTGAGTCGAAAATTCTCTAGTTTTATCTAAATTATCATGAACCAATTGAAAATTTCCTGACTCATGTTTTATATATTTATAATATCTTAAATTAATTTAAATATTATATCCTGCCACTGTAGCTAAAGCAAGAGTAACGCTAATGGAATTCCTATCCCTTTGTTCAGATATGCTTTGTGACATCAAAGCAAGTACAATGCGCTTTGGGTCTTGACGTCGCGTTAGAGAATAAAAAAAACATATAATATAATATAATATTCTTTTCAACAATTCAACAAATGGCCGGAAAAATACTTCCGCGTAGTAACTAAATATAAATGGTAATGTGTTACCAAAATTAAGAGATGAGAAAATAATGTCATTTTAATTCAATATTATGTTAATAATTTTATGTAAATATGGACAGAAAATTAAAATTAATTTCAGTAAAATTGTAAGATAGAAAAATGAGTTAATTTATACTGTAAAGTTAATCTGTACAGTGATTAGTATTCAAACATGTGATGTTATGGTATAAAAAGAAATTAAAAAATTTAAAAATCGTATTTCACAATTTGTAAATCGGCTAATATTCAATAAATATATTAACACAAAATATTACGTTCAATTAAATAAATTGTTTATGATTAGTTATTTAAAAACTATAAATTATCATTAAAAAAAAACTCTGGATCTTAAATACACACCACCTCTTCTCAGGCTCCTCAGGAACTGAAGTTGCTATTCAACTCGTCCCTTTCATTCCTTTCAATTTCATATTTTTTTTTTCAATAATATTTCTGAATAGAAAATTTTAATATGTGTTTAGATGTTTTATTGAATTAAAATGTTTACTATGGATGCGATATATGTCACCGACAAAAAAAAAAAAAAAAAAAAAAAAAAAAAAAAAAAAAAAAAAAAAAAAAAAAAAAAAAAAAAAAAAAAAAAAAAAAAAAAAAAAAAAAAAAAAAAAAAAAAAAAAAAAAAAAAAAAAAAAAAAAAAAAAAAAAAAAAAAAAAAAAAAAAAAAAAAAAATAAAAAAAAAAAATTTTTTTATCAGTATTTGTGAAGAATTCGATACACCCATTTACCTTAAAAACGACTTTCGTGCTTTTCAATTATATATATATATATATATATATCTGCGTACTGAAAAACTGGTAAATGATACGGCCTTAAGCTATCTATTTTGGTTCAAATGAAATTTTTAGAGCAATACAGGATTTAGAGTAAAATTTGAAAACATTTCGGTACCATACTGAATAGTGAACAATTCTGACCAACCAACTTCTTTACAACAGGGATATGACCTACATTTATTTAAAAAAAAAATTAAAAATTTAGTTAACTAATTAAAAAATCTGACCTTTAAAGTTATGAACAACGTCGATGCGGCTCCATTTGCACTGAAACGGACTCTTAGATGGTTTGTTTACCTCTCGAGCAAGACGTCGACAGATGTGTACGAAAGCGGTAATATATGTTTAAATGTCTGATGGAAAAATATGTAGTATTTTTTTTTTGTCTTGTGATAATTATTAAACGTGAAGAGTGCACTTTTAAGAAACTAAAATATTAATCAACTGTCAAAAGGACGAAAATTTGCCGAGAAGGAGTGGCCAAGGAAATCCTTCGGCGTCGAAAATTGTAACATCTTGGCAGATCTGAAACAAGTAATCCTTCAGTGACTTTCCGTCAAATTTTGTTCAGATAAACTGAGAGTTATTATATTTTTTAATTTTTTTCACTTTATGGAATGAATTATATGAATATAAAGTACAACAGTAAATACATAATTTCCGTTTACTACATCTTTCCACGTTCCAAAGGTTTATTTACAACGACAAAAATCCACTATTTAATAATAACTTACACCAGATGATTTATTTAACTAATTTTCCTTTGTTTCTTTGTCTCTTTATAAGAACAGGAGAATTCGGGCTAGCTTAAGGTTCTTAATTGAAAAACCCAAAAAGGAAGTGGATCTTGCGAAGGGAACTAAGATGGATGTGATTTTTCAGTATCTGGGGAAGCTTATAGTGGATTAACTCCGAGCCTGAAATAATCCTGGCTTAAGTGTCATGGCTTAACTGTCCTGGCGCCATTAGCACTCCTATCTCTAACGCCTGCCCAACTTCCAGATGTCTTCTCTTAACTGCTTCTACCAGCAGTAGTAGTGCTACAGTACCTAAGATAGCTAATGCTTCCGTGAGGCAGTGAGGTCGATAACCTTCAAAGATAATAAGTGTTCAAATATGAAAAAAATTAACTGATAATCAGATAATTCATTGAAAAATAAAACTAGCAACTTTCAAAATATTTAGTTCAAGTAGCCTTATATCAAAATTTTTAAAAGGCTGACCTGAATACATATTTTTTTAAAAACAATTAAGTACATAGAACTGCACAACTAACTACGTTGTAATTTCACACTTTCGATATAGGGAGATTAAAATGGGATGAGAAAATATTTTAAAAAATAATTGTCAAACTACATGTGAAAAGACTTCAATTTTCATTAAATTAACATCACAGTAAACCCGACAAAAGATGTATCCGAGCGCTTCACGTGAACCGTCATAGAAATATAACTCCGATACCTCGCTCATCCTTTGCTATCTCTGCAACAAGAAGATTTCCTGGCCGGAGGGTGGAGGAGGGCGAGAAACCAATTCCTCAGAATTAATTCAACACAACGCCAGCCTGATTAAAATCTTGGTTCTTCTGTTTTCAGGTTGATATTAAAACCATATTCCATTGCTCTGCGCGCTTCGACAGGCCTATACTCCATACCTTCCTTAGTCATAGTGCATATAGATTTTGATCGCGTACTGTAAGACACAGCTCAGCACGTTTTTTTTATAACATACACAAATGAATAGGTCAGTGCAAATTGATACCACGCTACGTAGTGCTACTGGCAAGACACGACAACGAGTTGTACAGTGTTGGAGACAGTTTCTCGCACCATACACTCACGTCTAACGAGTCTACCACCCTAATGCAGTTAGTTTTTCTTTAACGATTGTCCACTTCTACTTTCAAAACTGAATGGATTGTTGGATCGTACTGTGCATTTTATTGAATTGAGTTCGTTTCAGCCGAAAGTAAGCAGTAAAAATATTACCGGGCAATTCTGAAGAAATTAAAATTGCCCATAGATTTTTCTTGTAGAAAGTAAGAAGTTATTACTAGATTCCAGTTTCTTGATTGTCAAGGAATGTATTAAAACATCATCAAAATAATCTGAATCAGACTATAATCTAATGCATATAGTTTAATTCTTGCTTCATCTACTGTAACCTTTCTAATAAACACAACTTTTATAAACAAAAAAAGAAAGGGAGCATCTGCATGGCAATATGCGTTCCAGATCGCTACGCGAGTGGTGTGATGGCGTCGTGTCGCTATCTTCATGTCATCTCATACGTGCCAGATGCGCCTTGACTTATGCATTCTGTCTTGACTTGAAACTCGAGATCACCTGCCTCAAAAGCAGACACAAACTGTAGCCAATGAATTGCAACAGCCATGCCCGCGGTAAGAATTCTCCTATGTCAATTAATTAAGTCAATGTATGTTTAATTATTTTTTTAGTTTAGTTTTTTTTTTAATGTATAATGTTGTAAGGGTAGCAAACATTATATACACGGAGTTGATTTTCCAAAAAAGGAAATGGGCTCTAATCTGAGCTACATACAGCTACATAACGTATTACCATTTAGGTAATTATACATTCCAAGCAACTGATAGAATTGATGAAACTCCTATACAGCTGTTGTATGGATACGATTCAGACGTCAAAGCGAGTGAGGCAGATTTCGAACAGAGATATATCTACCAGTACTTATAAAAATATATACATAAATATATATATATATATATATATATATATATATATATATATATATATATATATATATATATATATATATATGTTTATAGTTGTTTTCTTAATTATTTCAGAAATTATATACATTGATTTCTCAATAGTGACTTATAATAGCAGATTGTTTGACATACCCTTTTAGTTTGTTATTCATCAAGGCTTCTAACCTATAAAAAGGAAACAAAAGAATTATTACCAAACAAAACAAAAATTAAAGAGTAAAAAAAAATTATCATATAAAACAAAAATAAAAATAAGGGAATTACATTAATTTACTAGCACTTAGGTAAAGTCAACCATTATGTATTAAATATCTGAAAGAAAAAAATAATTTTTTGTCAGAAAAAGAATCAATATCTAGATTCTCACTATCTCTGGAATGGTTTGACAGTTTCTAAATAATACATAAATAATTAAGGCCATGTTTACAACACACATTATTCATATTACATGTTATATACAACATCTAATTATATAATAATTCGAACTTCTATGATTTGTATAATATTAGCCATTTATTTAGCCACCATGTCATTTTAAAAGTAAGAGTCATTGCTACTATTGACTGCAGCTAATAGCTCAGGACGAAACACACGGGAATAGTAATAGTTGCTAATATGATATGGTAACATCATAGCAACGATATGATGACGTACTTTCACCATATAAACTATAGACAGCTGGAAATTTAAAAAATTGGGTCCCTTAATTGAGGAAAAAACCTGGCCATTGGGTGTGGATTCTCCCCAAATCACCTCCTTTCACAACCGTTGGCCCAGTAACAGCCCATTCTTACCGAAGTACTGAACCCAAGACCCTTCATGGGTTGTTAGTGGTACAGATATATGTAACAGAGAATTAGAAGACATATCTTTCCTAGGTGAATGCCAACATCTCTTGGATTTCTTGTATTACATTTTTACGATTATATAATAAATATTATGTCTATATCAAAATGCTGAAAATTTGAATATTTCTATATTTTTTTTTATGACTGAAATAAATTTTTAACATTTGAAACTAGTATTCTGATAAACTAAACACCACAGACGGAGCAAATAATTCATCAATTCCTAAAAATGAGAAAATGTCCTCCTTGTAAAATGTAAAAAAAAAAAATTCATTAAAAAAAGAAAAGAAAAAACTTAGAATGAACAACTAAAAATAATAATATGTGTGTTCATGAAAGATAGGAATAATCAGTACTATATTAACAGAAAGCTGTAAGATATTAGTGCTAGTATTGGGGAGAACTACACTGGTAAGTTTACCTGCTGGACCTTGCTTCCTTTACTTCCTACCCCGGGCGGTTACAAGAGGTTTACCGTCCCGCAAAAGGCAGGAATTGAACATACCACCTTCAGAAGCGGGTTGTCTGGGACTCATGCCCCATTGCACTAGGCAATTATAATCCAGACATAAGATTAAATATTCAGGAAACCGGCAGAAATGCAGTATACGTCACCTGTTATTGGAACTGCATAATTTAACTTCATCGAATTGGAAGATGATGACTTATTGGAGTATTTAACATCAATGTCATGTTACTGGGAATCCGATATTACTGTTGTCCCACGGGACGTTTCAGAAAATCAATAACTGCGAAATGTCAAAGTTTTAACTCCTTTTGCAATATCTTACACGAATAAATGTATCACATTTCTGGTAATTTTCATAACAATACGAAGAACGTCGATGGTACGTCGAAACATGGAACAACCGTTGGTGCGTCGAAACAAAATCCATAAATTTGTAATCCTTTGTTTCCTTACATTGATAATCATAATGCTATTGATTACATTGATAATAATGCTTTCTTGGTCAATCTTCTTGAGTAATTATATAGTTCTGTTTTCTTCAAACAAGTAACCTTTCAATCACCATTGCCGTTGCCTTCCTCAGGACGAATGTGATAGTAAACACACATTCGTCCCGAAAAGACATCAGTAACAGCGCTGAATTCGATTGAATATTCATGTCAAAGCACATCCTTCAATGTCCAGTTATTTGAGATCTTATCGTTAAAGCAGCTAGGTGAGGTATCCTGTTGAAAATGTTGATGATGCTTGATGGTTTGAAAAGTAGTTTTAAAGGATTTTTGAGAGGGATATTAAATTTTAATACAGAGAGTCCAATGTTAATTTACTAGAATTATTAATTCACCCATCACAAATCGTAAAGAATTCCAAAAGAGAAGTACAATGAAAATTGAATAATGTTTTATGCTATAGAGCTTAGGAATGATACAGAGGGCACTAGATAGAGCGAGATCCGGTATACTTAGAGAGATGTGGAGGCAATATGTAAATATGCGAACGTAAATCTTTCCCCCAACAGGCCCAACGACCTGCCCCTACTAATGTGCATATGTCCACCGAGCAGCGCAGATTGCGGTCCAGATATGTGCCTAGTGTCCATTTACCCAAAGATCATATCCACATATCACAAATGAAATCTTCATTATGAAGGGAAATCATCTCGAAAATTACCCAATTTTAAAATAATTGGTAATTATGTAAGACCAAGCATTTTGATGTATAACTTTTTCTCTATTTTAAAAATGATATTCAGAAGCCAAAACTTTACTTATATTATGCCCTTAGTTTTGAACTCTGAACTTTGAACATCTGACACTCAGTCCACGATAATAACGGGATATAATAATAATATAATATGAGGAGTTTTTTTCTCTTTTTTTTTCGGTTCTACATTTATTTTTAAATCCACACCTGCCAAAAAAAGAAAATTGACAATCAGCGGATGTGCTGAAATCATAATATAAACAAAATTGGCATGTAAGGCATGAGGAGAGATAGTGCCAAGTGGCACCCCCTTCCTTGTCTTTGGTTTACTTCTATGTTTCTAGGTCTCTCATCCAGTTTCTTTTCAGTCTCCTCCTGGTATTCTCCGACATGAGAGATGTTGCCATACTATTGATGAATTTGTTTGGGTGTCCCTTTAATTTTTCATGAAACAGTCGGTAGTGGGTCCGTATGTGTTCAATAACTGTTGGTATTTGAAAGTCAGTTTTTGAAAGTTTTATTGTTAACGTACCAAGGTGCTTGTGTTATTAATATGAGGAGTTATCTTTCAAAAATGAACATGTCCACTTTCGGTTAAATTTATTTTTTTTTCCTTGCGAGTTGCACACAAAACTATGCTTTGTTCTTGTTAATAGACCTCTATTAAGGATTTAAATAATATAATTGTTTTGGATTTAACAACAGGAGGAGGACTGTTGTAGGTTTTTGCCCGTGTTTATCAATTTTGGACATGTTCAGTTTTGATAGATAAATCCTAATGTGATTAGCAAGTCAGGAGGTATAGGGGAGCTCAGCACACAGCGGTATATACTCTTAACATAGATTTAAAAAGATTCTTTCCAAAGAGATAAGAATAGAAATTCTTATTCTTTCTAATGAAGGAGGAGTACGTAAGACTTGTTTTACTGACTTGATATGATGGTGTAATGAGTCATAATGATGCTGATTGGACCGTCCCTATTGAATGTATTTTTTTTTCATTCTTATTCTTTCTAATGAAGGAGTACGTAAGACTTGTTTTAATGACTTGATATGATGGTGTAATGAGTCATAATGATGTTGATTGGACCGTCCCTATTGAATGTATTTTTTTTTCAACTGTACGGTAAATTTAAATAAGAAAATATAATTATTTACTTAGTATTTGTCTAAATTTTCTATGTTAGCCGTTTACGTAGAAGTGTGTGTAAAAGTATCAGTCTTTTTAGCCCAGTCAAATAAGGATTTCACCTCGGAAATGAACCAATGAAGCTGAATTTTTGTATATACCTTTGTTTTGGTCTTCTAAATAAGTGGTAAAAAGTCACCGATCTCAGCACGTTAGCATGATTAGATATTTAAGGTCAAAGGTTACAAAAATCAGTTTTTTTCAAATATCTCGATTTGTATCCATCGGGCGTCAATCAAGTAGGTTACAAAACTTGTAGATAATAATATTCTCTATAATTTTGGTTCTATTCATTTTTTTTTTTTTTTTTTTTTTTTTTTTTTTAGGACTAACCGTTTTCGAGATATAGCGCGGAGAACAAGAAACGGGCACCGGTTCGGACATACATTTGCCTTCGACAATTGTTTCTCAGAAATTTTGATTAAACCACGTAATACACCCTAGCCAGCACGCTAAATATGTATGTTTTGGCAACATCTGACGATTTTGTCATTTTCAGTGGCCTTGCTTGGGTATATTACGGAGTTTAATGACAATTTCATATAACAGCCTAATAGTAAATTTAACCAGGTTGAAGTTGAAAAAATGAAAGTTCAGATCGGAGAAACAGTTATGGAGTTATAGGGAAAAATGTGCCAAAAAAACATGGATTTCAAAACAGTAAGCGGTTTTGAGGGTGCTGACATGGATATTTTATGGGACTTGATCAAAATTTTATATACAAGTTCTTATAGTAAATTTAACCAGCTTTCAGATGGAAAAAATATATTTTGGATCGAACTATTAGTTTCGGAGTAATAGCCAAAAGAGTACCGAAAAACGTGTTTTCGCGGAAAAGCGCGACCCCAGTGACAGTGCTGGAATGAGAGGTGTTGTGTGCATGAATTATGCAACTATTTTTGACTTCACAGACTCGTTAGGAGTACTTAGAAGGTAAATATACCCACCATATACTAGGGGGTCCCTAGGGGTATCCCCAGTATATGATGGAGGAAGGGAAGAAAGTCCCAAGTTTCGGTTTTTCGATTATATCTCGAAAACCGTGGACTCTAGAAAAATAATCTACAAATCGAAATTAAAGCTAATTAAATTTCCTCAAAAATTCAGCTTCATTGGTTCATTTCCGAGATTTGCTGTATAAAACTCCTTATTTTACTGGGCTATTTGTTGAGGCGAAGAAGTTTCTGTTTCGTGCGAGTGCCTTTGGAATCTTTCTGTTAAAGTATGGAACAGAGTAATAATTTTAACCTATTCATTAATTTTCTAAATAGTATTATACTATTAAATTCTCATAGTCAAGAAATATTGTTACTAATTCCAATTGATTTTCTCTAAGTATTATTAGAATTGGTAATTTATTTTTTCGTTTTTATTGGCAACATATTATAATCTGCCAGATACAATCATACTATGTACAAAATATGAGTACATGTATGTAGAACCCAAACACCACTGACCAAATTTCTGATAGTGGAGATAAGCGTTTTAACATGAACTGGCAATAAGCGAGATTGATAATTGAACAATGAAAATTATTACTAACGCGATTAATTGAATTAGATCCCCAACCCTCAATTATCATTTTTCTTTCCTGGGACATGTATCATAACTTCATATTTAATCGTGTATGTCTCATTCATCTCATTCGTCACTTTCATACGGAATCAGTGGAGTTATATGAACAAATTGCTTCTAGTTCGTAACTAGAATGTTTTGCTCTGCTCTAGTGAGTAGTAACCTACAAAGGAAGTGTAATCGGCTAGCATCAAGAACTGCTTCTGAATTCTCTGAATATTCGACCAATGGCAAGTAATTTAATCTAGACATGCCTCAATCTCAAAGCTTCGTGTCACTCTTAGAACAACGGATATTCCCCTAGGAATTCCGTAGCTATAAATTACAATAGAGAGTAATTCAGAAATCCTATTGGTCAAAGGAAAAGTAACTTTTAAAAGTTTATTAAGTAAATTAAAAAAATGAATCCATACATGCCTCTTTTCGAACCATGCGAAATGTTATAAGATGGTTATTATTAAACAAAAATTGTTTCCAATTAATATTTTTACTTAAACAGTACTACATGCACCATGGTACACTTAAAATTAAACGCCTTAATGAATTACACAGAAGATCAGTAAAACATTACATTAGCATAAAATGAAATAATTTTCAGTTTTTTTAAAATCATATCCCAAAAATGTATTCCCACGCTTCCTGTTCCTCTTCAACAATCTGTAATCCTAAGATTAATTAATGAAATCCGTAATTAGAATATAATTCAGTCTATAGTAGGTACTTTTTATTACATTTTGTTTGTAGTTATTTCTCTTGTATTTAGTTTATTTTAACAACAAAAGTTTCCTTTCTAGGCTGTTTTTTGTAGCGATATCATGATTCTATAAGACATCCTAATCCATATGTGCAGGTAATTTATTCTTCTCTGCTACCGGAACCGTAAACGTGTCTAGTCTCTGAACTATTCTAAAATCTCTGGATCTCAAATAAGGATCGCATTACATAAATATTCTGTACTTCCACACCACTTTACCCAAGTAATTATATTATTATTAAATATATATATGTGTATAGGCGCCACGCTAGAGAGGTGGAAACTTGGGTTCGAATCCCGACCGGGTCAAATCTTTTCTCTTCAAAAATAAAATAATATATTTAATAATATTGATTTATATCAAGAAAAATTACATATATATATACCGGTGACGGATTGTCAATAGATCCAAGTTAAATGTAATGTTCAATATGAACATTCATCCCCGGAATCACATCGCGATTTGCGAGTGCCCGGGGGTTATGGATCACTGAAGAGAGAAGATTTGCCTGGTTCGGATACGACCCCGGTGGCCTAGTTGGATGAGGCGCCACGCTAGAGAGGTGGAAACTTGGGTTCGAATCCCGACCGGATCAAATCTTTTCTCTTCAAAAATAAAATAATATATTTAATAATATTGATTTATATCAAGAAAAATTACACACATATATATATATATATATATATATATATATATATATATATATATACCGGTGACGGATTGTCAATAGATCCAAGTTAAATGTAATGTTCAATATGAACATTCATCCCTGGAATCACATCGCGATTTGCGAGTGCCCGGGGGTTATGGATCACTGAAGAGAGAAGATTTGCCTGGTTCGGATACGACCCCGGTGGCCTAGTTGGATAAGGCGCCACGCTAGAGAGGTGGAAACTTGGGTTCGAATCCCGACCGGGTCAAATCTTTTCTCTTCAAAAATAAAATAATATATATATATATATATATATATATATATATATATATATATATATATATATATATATATATAAAATTATATAAATAGAGAGTAAACCAGACAGCCTTAAGCAATGGTATATATTGTTTATGCTATAACTATAGGAGGAATAGTTCAATAAAGTTGAAATTTACAGTTATTTTTTCTTAATTACTATACTTTAAGCTAAACAAGAAAGTTCACACCAAACATTATTAGAATACATTCGAATGTATTTTACAAGATAGGGATAATAGCTAATGCAAAATCAGTTACTGACACTTCTTTTTTTATTTTTTTATTTAAGGATATTTTCCTTCACGATGAGTAGTAGGTAGTATCTGGTTTACCTTAATTGGGGAAACTTGTATTTTTTAAAAATTGTTTTATTGAATAAATATTAAAAGCTGCCTCTTAAAGGGCAATGAGTAATATGAATGACAAAGAAATCCATTCATACAATACGTACAATTCAATTTAATAAACAAAATAAATAAATAAATAAAGGAGCAAAAAATAATAAACATTAAACAGTAATGAAATAAAAAATAAATCATACATTAATTTTTAAAAAATAAAATAAATAAATAAATTAAAATGCACAATCACACTATATATACAATATACACAAACATCTCAGGGAAACCCCGGGTCCACCATAATCTCACACTCTTCTCTCAGCCGGGTCACCAGTGTGGGAATCTAGTGGAGGCTGAGAGAGAGCGCTATGGCACAGTCGCACAGGACTTGAGTAGAGAAGCTGGCAATTGCCAAAACTCCAATAATAAATATTTACAATAAATAGCTGGGCCATTGCCGTTCATCTGCGAGGAAGGTTATAAGGATGTGTTGAACTGGATAATGAATGTGCCAGAGGGTTGAGATGGTTGGAAAGGTTTTGATGGAATTTAGAAAACTTAAGGGATATCAGGTCAAGGACAAAAAGTATATTGAGATCATTACTTGTATTTTATTTTTTTATTTTTTTCATCCTTCCATTAAATCCATACGTATAAAAAACCAGCCCTGCACACTTGGAAATTTACAGTTAGTGGTAAGAAATCAGCACGCCTAAATAAAGCGGTCGCTATCAGGGCAGAGATAAGTTAGCAAAGCAATAATGAAGTTGGGAGTCAAACAAAGGGCAGCTCGATTGGAGTTAATAGGCGAGCCGGATCTCTTTCGCCTGTCGGGGAGCAGTTTCCAAAACATTCGCACGCTATTTATCAATTACGCTTCACCCACAGTCTTTTTGTCTGGCAACTTGTGTTAACAATAATACAAAACCTAGTGGAAAGTAACTTGTCAAACTAACTTAGGAAAATAAGATAAAAAGAGACATCAAATCCAATGAGAGCAACACATACAATGATAAAAACCAACCTTCTTGTTGAAGAATAAGTTACTGGAACAAATTCTTTGGAGTTGTGGAATATGTGGGCATTCCATGGAAAAAATAATACAAAGGTATCAATGCACAGTTTCTTTACGAGTATCAAGAGTATAGTTTCAGTTAGCATTTAAAATTATGTTTTTTAATAAAAAAATATATTACCATATTATAAATCGAAATAATTATTGTGTTCCTAATAGTTATATTTCATTGATCTTGTGATTAAAAAAAAAAAAAAATCTTTTGATAATTTTTACTTTAAATTTATTTTTTGATTTTATACAAGAAATAATATTAATTTAATATTATATTGTTATTAAAATTATATCATTATACTCTTATTTAATTAAATAATCATAATTTTATTTACGAAATTGAATTTTCCATTTTATATATAGTTACTGATATCCCTTATGTCTCGCAGGATGACATTATATTAGTTTCTTATAATTTAGCTATTCGCCGACTGTCTGTAGTTACATAACAGGTGTGAATTCATCAATAAACTTTTAAGAAATTTATAACTATTAAATTAAATGTTGTATTTATTTTGTCGTTTGGGGCCTACTGAAGATCACGGGGCTCGTATTTTCTCTTGGCTAGGATCTAGATTAAATATTTTAATTATATAATGAAAGAAATTTTTAATGTTTAATGATATTTTATAAATTTTTTGAATAATTATTTCTTATATTTGAAATGCATAACAAGGACATGTTATTGACTTTTAAAGCGTCTTGGCAGTTCTTCAATTGGCACTGATTCAATTACAGTTCCATATAAGCAGATCTTGAAGACCATCTTCTTTACAGAAGACTTGATTTTTGGAAATCGGGAGTTAGTAGACGTTAAAGTAATCGAAAACTATGCGTAGTTTCTTGAAGTTTGAGTCTTTTATGAGGATCCCAAGTAAGATATTAGCATGTTAGGCGTTGGTTTAAGGCGAATAGCTCTGACTTAATTGAATTATATTGGATCTATTTTAATATTCCAGTATTGACACTTTACTAGACGTTTAGTCAGTAATATAAATTTTAACACTGTGATAGAAGAGGACAATAAGTTCTTAGGAGTTTGGGGACAAAAGCCTGTTTTGTATCGACAATGGTTTGTGTGCAATGCATTCCGCGGTTAATGATTCCGTAACACATTTATTGATATTGAATTGTTAAGTTTAAAAAATAAACTGTTTATCTAGTATTATACAATTAGAATACAGAATAGAAAAATAAATAATAAATCTAGGATATGTTACAGATTTTTAACAAAAAACGAGAAAGAAGATGACTGTAAGAAGATGGGAGTTGAATAGCATTTTTCGAAAGAATTTAAAAATGAAATTAGAACATAACGCCCACTAACTATTACACAATTTTTTTATGAGGAAGACCAATTGATTCAGCTGAATTGTATGTTTAATAACTGGTCAGCTATGGACAGAACGAATAAAAAACTTACAAAAATTTAGTAATTGTATGTGTAGAACATTAAGTAGGGTTTTTCGAATTAGAGGAACTTGGAAATATGCTTGAGAAGAGCCGTTGTGACATTCGTAGAACGAAGTGTAATTATAAAGATTCACGTATCAGGGAGTTGTAACAAACTAACAGTAAGTTTTGATGAATTACAAGTAGAGGTGGGTTAAGGAATGAAATTTCTTAATGATCTTTCATATTATTTCCATTCAACTACAAGTAAATCTACCATTTTGATACTAGACTCTAAACAAAGATGGCGTGGCTTTTATTTCTATATAAGAAAAACTGATGGTGTACTTACTTATCTAGAGCTTAATCCTCTATCCTATATATATAAAAAACAATGTGATGCCCCTCCCCAAATCGATGGCGGAGGGTGCCGTAAACTAGATTTACTTTCAAGCCTCTCTACCCTCTCTAAAGTTTTTGAAGCAGGCCTTCCAACTAAAAATACCAATACCAAGATATTTCGGCTCCACTTTAGTATTCTGCAGAATAGAATTCGACATGTTACAGGTGTGCCATTATTATGCATAATAAGATTAAAAATAAAGATCAAAACAATGAATCGATTGAAAAAAAAAGTTATATTTTTTGAGCAGAATATGAAAAAAGATTAAGGGTTCGAACTAAGAATGCTTGGAAAATTAAGAGGCCTATAAGGATAAAAAGAAATTCGGAAAAAAAACAAATTTAATTTTAATGTTCACACCTGTTTATTACAAGCAAAAGTAGAATGACAATATGTTCAACTACCTACGGAAAAATAGGGACAGATGAAGAAGTACTTCAGGATAAAGTACTTAGTAAACGTCAGACCAAAGGAAACCATGTTATAGTGTATTTATAATAATTTCTTTATAATACATTATAACGAGGCTAAGATGGAAGCTACATTTCGATGGTTTTTCATGCATATATATATATATATATATATATATATATAGTTTCTCGAAGATATATAGACCATTGAGAGAGCAGTTTGAATCGGTTTTATTTTTAAAAGAGTTAATTTCCAGTTAATGTTAACTGTTAATTTAATTCTGGTTCAACTCACCTTACAATTAATTGGTCTAGGACATTAATTAATTAAGTATCTACATCTTAATTATCTTCGAGGCAAAGATATATTTATACAATATCTTTATTTTTTATATCTGGGCATGAGGTCTTTTTAAGGAATGTTGCTCAAACTTTATATATAATTTTAAAGTACTGTACATTATTGTTTTATAAAGAATTCTTTTAAATCCTATTTATCTGTTTGTAGTTTTAGTATATTTTTTTTTTTTTTTTTTTTTTTTTTTTTTTTTTTTTTACATTTTGGAGAATATCTGATAATGTTATATATAATTCTTATTAGTTTTAAGGTACATACTTTTTTATGATTATTTTATCTTTAGATTCATAATTTAAGTTATTTGAATGTACTTGGACTTCAGAATATCTAGCCTGATGTGCTTGATGCAGTAGTCGGTGGGCTTACTAGCCTGGAGCTTCGGACATATCCAATTTATATGTAGGTCGATTGTTTTATTTCTTGTACCTATGTTTAGAGAGATTTTATAAATTTTATATTTTTTCCAATTTCATAAGATCTCATTTTATTCTGGAAACATCAGAAATAGAAAACTATAAACTAATTAATAAACCTATAATTTGATTGAAAAATATATTGCATGTATAAAATATATTGTGAAGGTCAACTAAACCGTCTCTGAGTTAAAAATTTCCTAAGACACAAACAGACTTCATAAATAAATACATATATTAGAAGTTATGTTAAGAATATGGTGTATAATCTATTTTCAAGCCTTTCATTTATTATGCATAAAATAAATAAATGGCAAAGCATAAATAAGGCTATTGAATAAATATCGTAAATATTATTATCAACATTAAGTGATCATTTTCCTTCATACACTTTTATTTTGTATCAAAACTTTATTTTAAAATAATTTAAATAGATTATTAAATTAAGCTGGTGGTTTATAAGCGGTCTGTAAAGAATCATTCTCACTTGCAAAATGCAACCCTGAACAGCTACAGCCGATGAAGATTTTATTCGGCCCTTAATAAGGAAAGTATAATATTTACATCTAATACATCTCGTTGTTCAGAACTCTGACGATTTATGAGGGTGGATTTTAAAATTTAAGCTGCGATTAGTTTTGGCCCCCGCTACCACATCCCATGGGATAAAGCCGGCATAGTCTTAACCCTATCCCCCTTTGAAGGGATGCTCGAGCTGCTTGGGGACAGCCACATACCCGGTCTAAAACTCTATAAAAATTTATGAGCCCCTGATCGTGGAGAGTATTTGTCTGTTTATCCTCTCATCCCCGGTGCACTCCCTTCCATTCCCGGTAATACTGTTTCCTCTGCCTCTGCTGTAGGAGGAAAGGGAGGGGGGAGAGGCTGTTTGAAGAAGGGAGATTGATGGCCTCTTTTCAACCGTATTCAGATTTAGGAGGGTCTATTCAGTAATCCCTCCCCGCTGCCTAGAGGTGTCTTCAAATGAAACCAACTTTCATTATTCTTCTCTGACAGGAATCGGATGCATAGGTGTCAAGTAATGGTCCTTGAAAGCATCCGGTTAGGACTTGTCCAGATAGATGGACATTGGGAAATTCAAATATAATTTTAATAGTACATGAATATAATAATGATTTTTTTAAAAATGTAAGAAAAAATATTAAAAAAAAAAAAAAAAAAATTAAAATGAAGGTAAAGTACGTTGTGGTCACAGAAATTTAAAATAATTATTACATTTTCAATTTTAAGAAACCAAAATTTTTAAAAATATTTTTTATTGATATTTACGACTATTAAGGCGATTTTAGTATTTTATTTTCGATTAAAATGTAACCACGTACTTAGCCATTTTAGTAATAACACTGTTTTGTTTACGCTTCCCAAGTGAGCACACCTCTTGCTGTTGTCTCTATGCTCCCAGTACATGTGCAGTTTCCTCTCTTTTTTTTTGTCAAGTGGTTTGAGCTTTGGAAATTGGTCAGACGTCAGTCGTCTAAAATTTCACAATAATTGTTCAGAAAAGCGGTTCAAGGAGGTGTAGAAATTTCCAGATTTCCACGCAACGACAAAGAGAAAATCCCGTTTTCTTGGTCGATATTTGGTCCTTGCTCCTTGGTCAGAGCTCTGGTCGTCGCGTTTGAGATCAGGGAGGCTGCCAAGATTCTCCAAGAGAAGACGAGAAATTTGGAAAGTGGATTTTTATTTCTATTCTTTGTGCCGCAAACTAGCTTAAAGTTTTAATCTTTTTTTTTTTTTATACAGTTCACAGTTATTTATTACCATTTTAGTCAAGCTTGTAGAAAAACCCCTACAACGACTGTATAAAATATATATACATAAAGTAAATGAGTGGAAATATGATTGCAATAACTTATAAATAAATTACGCATTAGTAAGCATTACGCATAAGGCTAGGAAGTAATTGAAAATCGAGAAGAAATTTGGGAAACTAGCTATTAAGTGTTGTTATAAACCAGCATGAAATCTAAATTTAGTTATCTCAGGACTCAGGCTTGGCTCAGAGATAACGCACTCGGAAAAAAAGTGTGTTACCCAAACAACTGTGGCAAATGAAAGCTCCTAGGTTCGAACCTTATTAATTCCCCTCACCCAATTTCGAAGCCAGGAAAATCCGTATAGCCGAGATGGCGAGGAAGGCAAGGAAAACAAAATCAGTTATCTCTTTAAAACTTCCTTATTAGTTATAATGTTATTGATACATCAATAATAAAAAAAAAAAAAAAAAAAACCTGTAACACAAGGAAGTAATGTGGTAAACATCAGTAAACACGCTCAAACCCAGGCTTTACCCCTATTCAATTATAGCCCCATTATAGAGGCTGGGTGAGCCCCAGGAGTGTCTCCAGACCCATTAATCATCAGTAATTCAAACACTCATTTTAATCAATATAAAATTCATTGTTCTAAAGGATAAATGTCGTAGTGAAAATCGCCCATCGTAGTTAATAAAATAAAGTATATCAATAAACAGTAAAATAGAAGGAAATAAATAAAAAATACAAGTATTAAATCGGTATTGAAACAACTTAAGTCATACGAAAACATTAAAAATTTATTTATATGCATGAAAAAATGAGAAAAAAAAATACTATAAAATGATTTTACTGTTAACTAAAGACTCGATTGTATCTAAGAAAGGAGCATATCTGGTTTTAAGAGAAAGTGAATGCTTCAGAGAAACTTGGGCCAGGAATGAAAAGAATGAATAAATGGTGCATTTCAGGGAAAAATTAAGAAAGACCGTCATTGTGTATTATAACGTATATTTATTTATTTTTTTATCTTTCATTTAATTCATTCATCTTCATTTTTTAAAATTCATTTGGTGTTTAAACAAATATTATAATTCTTCAGTAAAGGAGTATTTAATTTATTTTTTTTATATTTTATAAATATAAATATAAATTTATATTTTCACTCAACAATGTGCTACATGTTTCGGGGCATATCTGATCACCAGACTATTCTTTTCTGTATTGTTAACAGGGGTAGTTTAAAATAAAGCAGTTTTAGTTATTGACATGGTGTTAACATTAGGAAAGAATAGTCTGGTGATGGGATATATCCTAAACATATAGCACATTGTTGGGTGAATATAATTAATAATTTAGCATAACTAAAAAATTGTAAGTAAAAATAAATTAAACAACTATTACAGTAGTCTACAATTAAGAGCAATATGCAATATTGTTTATACAACAATACAAGTACAAATTCATTCCTACAATGATTTACAAATAAATAAAAGAAATATTATTAAGACTATAATATTAAAAAAAAAACTATTGTACTATTATATTATAACTTAAAAAAGTTAAATGTAACTTTTTGAATAAATTAACTGTTTGAAATCACACTTATCTTCAGGTTTAAGTCAGCCAGTGAATGTGCTGAATATATTAAAGTGAAAATTAGCATGTTAGGCAAGATGAGAGACAGTAGCAACTCCAGAGTTTGTTCCAAACTTATTTATTAGATAATATGATACCTCATTCAACTCCATTTTAGCATTCGTTATGTGCTATTAGGAATATTTGTTATAATAATATGAGTATAAGTATAGCCAGAACACTCCCTTGCATAATTCCATTACAAAATATTGACATCAGCGGTGCGAAAACGAGATAAACCTACCAGATTACAAGGGCCGTGCGTAATTAATGCGTAACTAAGGACATTGTGTTGCGGACAAAGCGTCATCAGAGGCACAATGTGGAAGGAGAACTGACAGATGAATCGCCAGATACAAGATTAGCCAATTGAATTGATGAGCAGTGACCAGTAAATCAGTAACTAGTATCCTCCCGTCAATGGCAGGGGCAATTAGGAGTAGGTTGCTTTCGGTAGCCGTAGTATAATGTGTCATCTCTAGGGCCCATTGTCACCAATGAATACAAAATATGTCTCCAATGGAGCAACCCATTTTCAATTTAGGACTACAAATTAGTGAAATTTTGTACTATTTACTATCTTTTATCTAGTTCAGTTAACTTACGTAGTAGTTAAAGTCAAAAACTTACATCAAATTAGGAGCCGATGAATAATTTGTGATTTCTAAGAAGTAGTTTATTAGAAAACTAATCTCGAATCTTAAACATTTATCATCGGTTCTAAAAACATTTGAGTATAAAAATATCAGCGATTTGAAATAGAGATTACATAACAGACTTAAAAGACAAGAAGCTACTCGTCCTTTTCGAATTCTTCAACATTTACCAGACAAAATCTCAAATATGCCAATAAAGTACAAATGACTTATTTACATGACAGTAATTTGGACATAAGGATTTGGGGTTTGGGGCTCCACTAAACCTTCCGATTCTTCTCATATTCAATCCTTGTAATCCAAAATCCTTCGGAAAATACTATCTCTATGTAACAAATCCATAAAGATCTTAATATTACATATGCTGCTGATTTAGCCCAAACCATATACACATTCTTCCATAGTAAGCTTCATAACCATTCAAATCTATTAGTTTCTCAACTTGTTTCCTGTCAACCCTCTGAGGCGTCTGAAAAGAAGCCTCGGGATATTCCCATATAGAACTTTTATTAAAGTGCTACTACCACTGGGTAGTTGCTTCACAAGCAATTGTCATGTCATTATCATATTTTAAAGTAAAAGTTTACTGGAAGTAAAAAAATAAGGTAAACTATATATATATGAAAAAATACAGTCATACAATATATATGAACCCCACAAGCATCCCCAGAAAACTTCGAACCCAGCTTGTCCTAAAATGAGAGGGCAAATTAGGCTCAATGAGATCCCAGCGCTGCCCTCTCAGCTGCGTCACAACCAAATCCAATGCAGTCCGAAAAAGAGCGCTGTAGCACAGTCTATCAGGACTTGAGCGGAAATACAGGCCATTGACAAAACTCCGACAAAATAAATATTTACAAAAGGTCTTGAAATCGTTTTAATCTGTGAGGTGGTTTAAGCCAGAGAGAGGGTTGGGAATTCTAACTATCCTTACTGCTAGTTTTCCTTTATTTATTTATATACTTATCCTATTTGTTCCTATTTCCTAAATTAAGGGGTGTGATGTCAAAAACAGCTTATAATGAAGACAACTGCAGCGAGCAGAACATAATAGATACAGATAAGTTTAATTAGGAGTTGCATATGTCCACAGATGAAACATTTTTCCAAAAACTATTAAGTGAAATATTGTTATTATTATAGAAAATAATAATACTTAATATGTCTTAATGTTTTTCAGTAAAACAATTGTGAAACAAAATGTTGCTTTCAACATTATAAATATTATCTCTGACTGAAAAAGCTTTATTTTTTAAAGATATTTGAAGTTTTCCTTGTTAATTATCAGTTTGTAGACATAATATGTGGTTACAATTAGGTGAATAATTTTTAGAAAAAAACACAGAATAATTTAATAAAAAAAGATTTTTTCTAACATCAATTTAAATAACACATTAATTCCATAATCTAATAAAATATTTATCGTTCAGGTTAAGTACCACGAACCAAATATAAATATTATATTCCCCTTAAGATAAGGGTCATTCAGGCATTAGGTCTCTTTAATCTTAATTCAAAAAACGTGATCACGATCTAAGGCCTACGGAAGTCTCCTGTTTTATTCAGGCCTTAGCTTTTATTATTCTACTTGACCGGCCTTTAATGTTTTCCTTTTTCCTTATGGCCACTTTCATTTTATTCAACCAAATATCTGAAACTCCGAACTAACCTCAAATGCTAACGTCATGTGCTGTTTGCTACAATGGGCACCCAAAGAAATTTTTCTTTCTTACCACAAAAATATTTCCAACAGTCCCATTTTAAATTTATTTCCAATAGGAACGAAAACAAAAACGAACCTGTCATCCATACTTAAGTATTTTCGCCTCTACGCATTTAGTCCACAACAGGTCTTGATATCTTTCAAAAATCCATTTCCATCCTTAGGTGAGTACCAATATATTTGATTTCTTGTCTTACATTTTTATAATCTTTAATATACATAACCTATGTCAGAAAGTGGTGTTTTGAAATTTTTGTAAGGTTTTAGTACTAATGATGAATGTTTAGCATTCAAAACAAGTTTTCAGATAAAAACAATTCCAATAGAAGAGACAATTAAATCATTAATCCTAATTGTATCAATCATTCTATACCATCATGCGTACCTAAAGTAATTATAAGAAAGACTCAGGCTTCAAAATATTAAAGAGTAAATAAAATGAAAAAAAAAAAAATGTTACTAAGAAGTGTCCAAATTTCTGATCCCTTATATTATCATAGAGTTAAAAGAATTGTAGTAAGTGAATTGCAAACTGAAATAGCACACCGGAACGATTTCTTTGTGCCTTAGTGTCAACTTAAATCAATATATGCAAACATAAAGAGAAATAATGACCAAGAATAATGTGTTGAACCGTTAATCATCAAGAATGTGTCACTTAATATTCATGTATTTTTACGACTCGCTAGTGTTTGTGAAAATTATTTATCTAACAGTGATGTAAAATTATAAATGATCGACCGAATTCGTTAAGGCATTTTGAGAGAAAAAAGATGGCGTCAAGTGTGAAATTGCGAACCAATATGTTTTTATAATTTATTGTGGAAGATGCCCTATATTTTACTATGATCGATGACAAAGTGGGACAAGTGCTAACTGAAACACCTTCAGCAAGGGACTGCGTAATTTGTGGAGCTCTCTCAGCTTAACGATCTGTCGAGACTCCGTACGTTCCAAATAGGAATGTCAACACTACACGCAACATTTAAGCTTAATTAATCCGCAATAAACAAACAGAGGCTGGCAGGAACACACGCTTGAACAACACGCATTAAAAACAACATGGGACTGCAGAGTAAGTGAAAAAAAGATACTCAATCATAAATAAAGTAGGGAATTACAGTGTAATTTGAGATACAAGGAGCTGGGACTACTAACAATGACTATATTTCTCGACAATTTTTAGAAAATACTCCTTTGACCATTAAAGTTTTGAATAATGAGAAAGGATTGATACACAGATTTATAATGATTCACATGATTTGCGATAAATCTCCAATTAATCAACTAAAACTGAATATAAACATGAAACTGAATTACAGGAATTTTACATAGAAATAGGGCGTTTTAACAGTTTATTTATTTCAACTTTTTTTTTTTTTTTTGAATTTAATTCAAAAAAAATACCCAGATTGATTAGCAGCTAAAGTGCTCAACTAGAGGGGATTAACAATTTCACGGTTTCCTCAGCTCAGTAAAGGACATGTACCCAACATAACCAAACACAATACACTTAAACTATAAGGTTACATACAGAGTATACCTATGGATCACTTTTTCTGAGAAGACACAGTCGACGGGGATATAGTCCGTTGTTGTTCCTCTTTCACTGCCCTAATCACCCGTGAAATAACGAAAGTTCATGTGTTAAAATAATAAATATACAGTAATAACGATAATATATTTGTGTAGCAAGAACTTCGTCAGGCGGGGTGAAAGGATGGCGCCTGATAGCCGCGGACTAAGATGGATGGAAAAGACTAATTGAAGACAGTTGTAAAGAACAAAAATAAAAAATAATATTAAAGTTTCATTTTTAAAACCATATTTATTACATTATGACATGTATTACAGATATTGTAATATCTACCCATGTAATACATAGAGAGATAAAACAAAAACTATACCTCCAAAAAAAAAAAAAAAAAATTGGAATTTTTATGTTCTACAATTTTAATTTTTAAAAAAATAAGAAAAATATTTAATATTGTAAATATTTAAATATCATTTTAATCATTCTAAAATGATACAATTACTACTACGATAATAACAACAAAAAAAGTTATGAAAGACACATGGAAAATATATTTGTTTTAATATTTGTAATTTTTTATTTTCCCTTTAGTATTTTAATCACATGTCAATTTTTTTTTTTTAAGTCAGAATTTTTAAATATTTATGATATGTACCTAACCTAATATAAAAATATAAGTGATAATATCCGCTTAAACAGATTATAGATTGCTCAACATATCATTCATGCTATATAGATATTGGGTAGGCGATAAGACCACACCTTGCGGTAGTTACAGCATTTGAGACACGCAACTTTAATTTATTCAATGACAAGTTTTCTTAGGATAGAATTGATAGTAAATATGTTAAATATTTGTGATTTATTATTTTTATTTTTGTTATTCTTTTGAAAAAAAAAAAAAAAAAATATTCCTAACATTAAATACCTTTCATTTGAGTGAACATATTATGTAGAACCCAAATTATTTGAATCCCGCTTGGCAAAGAACCACATTGATTATACTTTATAATATAGAAATCATAGGAGGTATGTTCGTATCATGCGGATGGAAGAGTGAAGATAACCTTTTTAAAATTTAAGAACCAAAAGGTAAGCTTAAGAGTCCCAGAGAGCAGTGGACGGAAGATGTAAGAGAGATACAAATAAAAAAATAAAACTGCCTTTGGAAACGCTGTTTTGATAATCAGTATTGAATGTATGATTTCAAAAGCCGAAAAAGAATATCAGTTCTTGTTTTTGACACTTGTTCTCAAATCAACCGTCAATTTTGCCATATCTAAATCTTCCAAAATTTTGAAAAATGTAATCCGCAGTAAATAACGGAGATCCTTCAGATCCACTAGGATCTTAAACGAAGAGGCCAATTGATTGCTGCTTCATGTGTATCCAAGAGATGTGTTCTATATTCCTTCCTTACTAAATAATTGTAAGCACTCCTACTCTACCTCCACTGGTTAAGGAACAAGAGAGGCTGCGGGAGATACAAAGAGCTCCTAGAGCCCTGCATAATCCTATAGATGGTAGGGGATAGGAATATAAATACATATAATCTATATTCGATTGTACAAAAAATAAAAAATAAAATCCATAATTGTTTATGTATGGCACAAGGGTGACTCAACATTAATATATTTTTCTTGTGGTAACTGCTATATAAATTAAAGCTCAGACAAATTAAGAAGACTAATCGAAAACCCAGAGAAAGAAAAAAAAAAAAACATGAAGTACAGTTATCTATTAGAAAAAGGCTAATAGAACTACTAACACTATTTAGGATGGGGATGGTCGATAATGAACCATCGAAAAAACTAGCGGGAAACACCTGAGCCCTCGGAAGTGGGAAAAAGTTAGTATTCCCCTGGGCCGTAAACCCCTAACCACCGACTGTTTACTTTATCTCTTTCTAGTCGAGCAGGTAACTGGGCGGGGGCAAACAGCCATATAACACTCCGGACAGATATAGCACGCTCCCTCTTGTAGTTATCGTACATTCAAAATATGGCCACTGCCCTTCTCCAAAATATATATACCTTGATAAACAGCCCATTTTATTCATATACAAGAGTTTAAAAAACATTTTCGATGATAATAGAACAGAATTTAATAATTCATGAAAATAGAGGCATTATCGTATCCTATACAGGTTGCGTAGGCTATTATCAATTTAATGAAATAATTCTCGGCTTAAATAAAAATGAAAAAGGCCAAGCTTGCAGAAAATAAAATTTACCACAATCCGAAGATAGTATTGAGTTGTTCTACATGGAATAAAAACAAATATAGCAGACCAATCTATATATTTTATTGCTAATATTTATAAATCCTAACAAAATCTCACCAAATAGCCTTTACCCTACGTCACAAATCTGTGAACAGAACAGCTACCTAGGACTTCACTTGGAATCCACATAAAGACTAAAACGACAAGAACTTGCCCAGACTACTTTAAAATTTACTAGACAAAGGTTCACATCTCCGAATTAATTACAAAACTCATATACATGACGGTGATTAGACCTATCTGGACGTACGGAGTCGAGCTTTGGGCCTTAAAAAAACCATCCAATTCATCTCATATCCTTAGAATACAAAACCAGATATCTGTCCTTTAATAGTAAGCTCAATTACCACTCAAATCCACTAGTTTCTCAACTTGCTTCCTATTCATTGCCCGATAATCATCTGAGGCGTCTGAAAAGAAGATGGCCTTCAGACATTCTAGTGTAGAATTTTTATTGAAGTGCTATTGATGAGTAGTTCTTTTCAAGTTTTGAAATGTTATTGTAATCGTTATGATCATATTCACTTGATGTATATATTTTGTAGAGTTGTAAATTTCAGTAAATGGATAAAAAAAAAAAAAAAATCATATTTTTGAACATACTTCTCCTAGTCATAAAACAAGTTTTCAATGACAGATTTCAAAATGTTTGAGTCACAAGATAAAGCAATATCAACTAAGCAGCAACTAAGAAGGTGGTCTTCAAGAAAAAAGCAGAAGAAAATAA